>CM035152.1:101387277-102685423 GCA_020205615.1 Panax quinquefolius | reverse complement strand
CTTTTCAATTTGCTCCTCTCTAACTCTCAAGTATACTCTATGAATTTTCTATGTCAATCGGTGTGAGAGATTTGATATGAGAGGTAGTGATATATATAGAGGTACAGGGATGGCTATCATTGGTGGAGTGACCAGGTGGAGAGGAGTGATGTAGTTAAGGAATTAATGGGAGTGGTAGTAGTGGGTAGTGGGTGGTGGTTATGGAACTTAATAGCTGAAATGGGGAAGTGGAGAAAGTGAGTTAGTGGTGTGTTATAGGGAAGTGAAGAGTCTAAGTAGGCGCCACAACTGCTGTTGCTTTGCCGGGACCCTTACTTCCTACGGGTATTCAGATAGGAAGGCACGCCCTACGAGCATCAATTCTGTCTTACGATTCGTGGACCCCTTGCGGGGTGTAATACTAAAGGCACTTGTTGAAGTTATGCTGCACTGTTAACCAATCTTAGACCCCAGCCCGTGGGGTTATGGTGTAAAGGGTTCGCCCGAAGAGGCCATCTCTTGTCGATTCTTTGTTCTCTTTGCATGTAGTTCTCTTAATGCTATATTTTTCCATCCTGCAAGATTCAACACATGAAAATTAGTGAGTTTTTGATAACAAAAAACATAATGTGCGAGATGTTAACGAGAATTTTATTATTCTTCTACCTAGCAATTTAATGAAAACTATGATTAAACAAATATAAATTGAAAATATAAAAATAAACTAAAGATTGGGTTGCCTCCCAATTAAGCGCTTGATTTTAAGTCGTTCACCGACTACTTCTCGCTTATGTTGTAATAAACCAATGTGATGGAGATCACGCGTCGGTGGCTTTCTACCCCAATAATGCTTTTAGATTTGTCCGTTGACTTTGAATGTTTCTAATGGATCATGATTTGAAATTTCTACCGCACCTATGAGAAAATACCGCACAATAGTGAATGGTCCCGACCATCTCAACTTAAGCTTTTCGGGAACAATTGCAGCCGTGAGTTGAACAAGAGTACCGATTGGCCTTGCTCGAATGTTCGATGCATAATTTTCTGGTCGTGCCATCTTTTGACTTTTTCTTTGTATAATTTGGCATTCTCATAGGCTTGAAGGCGAAATTCATCAAGTTCACTCAATTAAAGTACTCTCTTCTCACCTACAGTTGTTTGATCAAAATTGAGTTTTTACACAGCCCAAGATGCCTTATGTTGTAGCTCGACCGGTAAATGACATGCCTTCCCGTACAGTAATTGGTATAGTGACATTCCGATTGGTGTCTTGTATGCCGTCCTATAGGCCCATAATGCATTATCCAATCAAAGTGACCAATCTTTCCAGCTAGGATTCGCCACTTTCTCTAGTATCTTCTTAACTTCTCTGTTAGACACCTCAACCTATCCACTGGTTTGAGGGTGATACGTTGTAGCTACCTTGTGGTTGACCCCATATTTGGCCAAAAGAGCTGTGAAAGACTTATTGCAGAAGTGACTACTTTCGTCACTAATTATTGCTCTTAGTGTGCCAAATCTCGTGAAGATGTTCTTGTAGGAATTTGAGGACCACCTTGGCATTGTTTGATCGTAATGCTGCAGCTTCAATCCACTTCGATACGTAATCCACTTCAAGTATAATATACTAATTGTTCAGAGACGAAGGGAATGGCCCCATGAAATTGATACCCCATACGTCAAAGATTTCCACTTCAAGAATCGTTTACAAAGGCGTCTCATTTCGTTTTGAAATGTTGCCCACCCTTTGACACCTTTCACATTGCTTAACAAAATGGTGGGCATCTTTGAATTTTTAGGCCAATAAAAACCTACTTGTAACACCTTCGTTGTTATCCTCTCACGACCATAGTGGTCGTCATACGCCGATGAGTGACACTCATGCAGAATATTCTTCACTTCACTATATGGGACGCATCGTCGTATCATTTTGTTGGCGCACTACATGAACAAATATGGTTCATCCCATATGTACCATTTCACATCGTGAAGAAATTTCCTTCTCTGTTGTCTTGTAAGGTCAGGTGGTAGAATATTGCTCATAATGAAATTTGCATAATCCCCATACCATGGAATTTCTGCTGAAATCCCAAACAGTTGCTCATCTGGGAATAACTCATTAATCTCACATCTGTCGTCTTTCACTTTCCCTTGGTTTTCTAACCTAGAAAAGTGATCGACTACTTTGTTCTCTGTCCCCTTTCTATCCTTTATTTCTAAGTTAAACTCTTGAAGTAGGAGAATCCACCGAATAAGGCGTGGTTTAGCATCCTTTTTCGATATCAAGTATCGAATCGTTGTATGGTATGTGTAAACTACCACCTTAGTCCCAATCAGGTAAGCTCGAAATTTGTCAAACGCATATACCACTGCAAGCAATTCCTTTTCTATGGTTGTGTAATTCATTTGAGTCTTTGTAAGTGTTTTGCTTGCATAGTATATGGCGTGAAACACCTTGTCTCGACGTTGGCCTAAAACAGCCACAACCGCGTAGTCATTTGCATCACATTTGAGCTCGAATGGCATGCTCCAATCCGGTATGACTATAACAGGGGTTGTAGTTAATTTTTTCTTTAGTACATCAAAAGCTGTCTTTCATTCTTCATCAAAGCTGAAAGTTGCATCCTTCTCTAACAAACTGTATAGAGGTTTTGCAATTTTAGAGAAGTCTTTTATGAACCTCCGGTAGAACCCAACGTGTCCTAAGAAACTCCTAATAGCCTTCACTGAGTTTGGTGGAGGCAATTTTTCAATCGTTTCCAGCTTTGTTTTGTCAACTTCCAATCCTTGAGCCGATACCTTATGGCCCAAAATTATGCCCTCTTCAACCATGAAGTGGCATTTTCCCAATTTAGTACGAGATTCATGTCCTTACATCTTTACAACACCATGACCAGATTCTATAAGCAAATATCAAAGTTGTCCCCATAGATCGAAAAGTCATTCATGAAGACCTCAACATTTTTCTCCACCATATCTGAAAAAATGGCCATCATACACCGTTGGAAAGTTGCTGGTGCATTCCATAGCCCAAACAACATCCTCCTGAATGCAAATGTGTCGTAAGGGCACGTGAATGTGGTCTTCTCTTGATCCTCTAGAGTGATGACTATTTGGTTATAGCCAGAGTACCCATCCAACAAACAGTAATATTGGTGTCCCGCCAATCTATCTAACATTTTATCAATAAAGGGCAGCAGGAAATGATCTTTTTGGGTTTCCTTGTTTAATTTTCTGTAATCCATGCAAACCCTCCAACCTGTCACTGTTCTAGTCGGTATTAATTCATTGTCCTCATTCTACACCACTGTCATTCCTCCTTTTTCGGCACGCACTGCACTGGACTAACCCATTTGCTGCCAGAAATCGGGTAGATGATTCCAGCATCTAACCACTTTAAAATTTCCTTCTTCACCACTTCCTTCATAATCGGATTAAGTCGTCGCTATTGCTCCACCATTGGTCTTCCATTAGGATCATGTGCATACCTGAGGTGTTTAGGGAGTGGCTTAAGTTCCAGCTTTGGTGGCTCTTCCAATGATGGTTTCAGTTTTTCTACAGCTACTTCCTCTATGTGTAATGGTTCAAATGGTATTCTAAATCTGGAAACTCGTGGCAATGAGTCTCGCATTTGTAGGTAATCCACCAATTTCGGCTCGTCGACCTCTTCATCCCCCAATAATTTTGTTTTTAACGGATCGTTTACCAAACTCTTGCTCATATCATCAATAATGATTTGCTCAATTAAATCTATTCGAAAACATTCTTCCTCGTCCGTAGGGAATTTCATGGCTTTAAACAAATTGAATTTTACTTCTTGATCTTGGACCCTCATAGTGAGTTCTCCCTTTTGTACATCTATAAGTGTCCTACCTGTAGCCAAAAATGGTCTCCCTAGGATAATTGGGATGTTCTTGTCTTCCTCAAAATCCAGAATGATAAAGTCCGCGGGGAATATAAACTTATCCACTTTCACCAAGATGTGCTCTACTGTAATGTAATGTTCGTAGGCCTTGGTGCGGGCAAACCTAATTCTAAGTATACTGACAATGGCATAAGGTTTAAACTTGCCCCCAAATCACATAAACACTTGCTGAAATGCATATTCCCGATTATGCATGGAATAGTGAAGCTCCCTAGGTCCTTGAGTTTTGGTGGTAATTTCTGTTGTAATACCGCACTACACTCCTCAATTAGTGCAACTATCTCGAAATCCTCCCATTTCGTCTTCCTTGACAAAATCCCTTTCATAAATTTTGCATAACTCGGCATTTGTTCTAGGGCTTCTGCAAATGGAATATTAATCTGAAGTTTTTTGAATATTTCCAAATACTTTGCAAATTGCTTGTCTAATTTCTGTTTTTGGATCCTCTGCTGAAATGGTGGTGGTGGATAAGTAATTGGTTTATTGTTTAGCTTTGTTTCCTTATCTTGCTTATCCTCGCCTTTACTTTCTGTACTCACGTTCCTATCATCAACTTTTTCATCTGGAGTTGCTGAATTTCCTACATTAATACCCTCAAGTTGTTTCCCACTCTGCAATTTGATTGCCTGACACTGTTCATGGTTACCCTTCGAATTTCTCTCTGTATCGCTTGGTAGGGTCCCTTGTGGCCTGCTGTTTAATGCTAAAGTAATTTGTCCTATTTGATTCTCCAAATTCTTCAAGGCTATGGTATGATTTTTCATTGCTGCATCGTTATTAATCATGTACTTCGACACCACTTCCTCGAAATCTGATTTCCTTTCCTGATGTTGAACTAGTTGCTGGTGATTCTGAAAACCTGGAGGGTATGACTGTCGTGGAGCTTGATTTTGTTGGTTATTGCTCCATGAGAGATTAGGATGATTCCTATTTCCTTGATTGTATATGTTATGGTATGTGTTCTACGGAATTCTGTTATAATTGCCCACAAACTGAACTGATGCTGGATTTATCGTATATTGATCTGTTGGGTGCTCCCCCGTGCACAACTCGCATATTATTGTCTCTTGCTGTATTTGTAGTGCTTGTTGTGCTTGTGCCCCTGTCATTGAATCCAACTTCTTTGAAAATGCAGCAATCTATGCTTGTATCGCTGTCACACCATCTACTTCTAACACCCCAGCTGCCTTTGCCTGTGTCATTCTCGCTGTGGGCCACTGGTAGTTAT
Organism: Panax quinquefolius; assembly: GCA_020205615.1. Lineage (NCBI taxonomy): Eukaryota > Viridiplantae > Streptophyta > Magnoliopsida > Apiales > Araliaceae > Panax > Panax quinquefolius. The sequence goes on along the minus strand of CM035152.1, from coordinate 102,680,291 downwards.
TAGCCGCCATGGTTTCAATCAAATCATAGGCTTACTCGTAACTCTTGGCCATGAATGCTCCACCCAACGCTGCATCAATACTCGTCATGAGATTCCCATGTAGTCCGTTGTAGAAGGTGTTCATTTGTAGCCACTTGGGCAATCCATGATGTGGACATTTTCTCAGCAACTCTTTATATCTCTCCCATGCCTCATATAATGACTCCCCATGTTGCTGTTCAAACATCGTTATCTCGTTCCTCATCTTTACAGTTTTCGCCAGTGGAAAGAATTTGGCAAGGAATTTTTGTGCTAAATCCTCCCATGTAGTTATCGAACCGGACAGTAGAGAATGCAACCAACTCTTCGCCTTGTCCTATAAAGTGAATGCGAACAAGCTGAACTAAATTCTAAATCATTTGTATCATCCCAGGCTTAATTTCGAACATATTTGCTGCTTTTGCGGGCCTCGTGATGCTTGTCTGCAGTTCAGTCACCTTGGGTGTGGCGAAGTTCCTTAACGCTTTTCGATCTTTGGCTGCCATTTCCTCTTCTTTCTCAGGTGTTTCAAATTCTTGTCTCGTTTCCTTGATCCACTTACTCAACCTCTAGAACCTTTTCTCAATGTCGTCCACAAAAGGCAGCAAGTCTAGATTTTGGGAGCGAGTTTGTATAAACTACTTTCAACACCTGAAATAGAAGAAACAAAACACAAATAAAAAAATGTCTAAGTAAAACTGGATTAATTAAACTGATATTGTAAAAAATATTAAGAATTATACTAAATAGTCCCCGGCAACGGCGCCAAAAACTTGTTGGGTAAAATCTAATTACGCACAACATGCAAGTATACGTGGTCAACAAGTAATAGAGTGATAAGTAGAGTATCGTTCCCACGGAGACTAACTACCAATAATCTTAACTTATAATTACCAATTTTCTATTAACCCTAATTTTATTAAACAAATTAACTCAGTAATTAAAATTAAAGAATCTAAATTAAAGAATAATTAAACTACCACAACAATCACAATTATCAAAATCTGGAATTTCCAACAATTAATGGAGAATTAGACTTATGATTTCACCCTACGCTTCACTCTGATTTTAACACCTTTATTCTAATTCCATGCACTATCCCACTTTATTAATCAAGAACACAAAAGTAGTATTAACTACCTCTCGATGCACTAGTACCGTATTGACGTAAATCCACAATTAAGATAGAAATCCGTTAAACACCTTAATCAACTAACCCACTATATCTCTATGTGAATTACAATTGAAGAAAGTTTAAGAAAAAAAAGGAATAAGTTCTATATTTGATTACATGTGATGTCAAGCATATCTCTACCTTAACATTCATCAAGATTAAGCTATTTACAAAATCATGAACACATGTTATACTAATTAGGTCTAGATTTGAATATCCTCTCTCGATTCCATCCAATTCCACAAAGAATTGTTGATCAGACAATTCATAGATTCAAGCTCAAATCTATATAGATAAACTGTAAATAGATTATTAAATTGGAAATTAAAGTTACAAAATCATCGATTCACTCAAAGATCCATCATAAGCCTAAAAAGTGAATTAGTTCATGTCAAACGAAATAAACACTGAATAAATCATAGAAATCATTCTCTCCATTACAAATAATAATCTAACACGAAGAATATTGAAAAACACTCTTCACGTAGACTAGAATTACAATCGTCTTGAAAATATCCCGAAGTATTCCTCCATGCTTGCTCTCAAAAATACTCAGATTAAATCTTCGTAATAGCTCCCGTTGTTATGTTTCAGTTGTTATTGATAGAGTAATTGATATCTATCACACAAGCTCCAGCCACAATTTTCTTCAATTAGAGTTCCATTGTCATGCAAGTTGCTAGAAACCATGCCCAATAAGAAGTTTAATCAAAACATGACATATCCAGATTTTCCACCCCCCACCCCCGGTGAGCTCCCTTTCTATCTAGCTTGAATGAAGACCCCCCGCCCCGACGGGGGTGTAAAGGCAGATGATGCCCGCCTGTCAGCAACCTTCTCATCATCATCATGATGAAGGCCCCCCTTCCCGTGGGTGTATATATATAAATTGGTCGCGCCCGCCAGTTTGTCTTCCGCTACTACGACATGTTTGTACTCAATTTTCTCTAATTAACCTCAAATCATCCCAATTGACTCCATATATCCATAAAATGCCTCAACAACCATCCTACACAAGAAATAACATAAAATAAGTAAAAAGGAACATAATCACAAGAATCTAGCAACAAATAAGCATGAAATGGATATTGAATCGCGTATATAAAATCCACTTATCAATAGTACCCCATGAATAGTACTTCGAGAATAGTACCCTGTGAATAGTACTCTAGCATGAATAAGTTAAAACTTATCAAGAATGTTCAGAATAATATTTTCGTGAAAAGATACTTGATGAAGCACAAATTTTAAGGATATTTTACTAATTTCATTGAGTATAGAAGCCAAAACTTAACAAAATGAGTGTAGAACTCGGAATATGAAATGAAATAATATTACTTACATACTACAGAGTATGGAAGAAAATATTATTTCTTACGAGTATTGAAATAATATCCTTCCATTGTCAATTTAATTTTCATCACACGTGGGCCCCACGCCTGTGTCATCATCACATGTGGGCACCGCCTTTTATATATATATATATATATACTCTGAATAACTTTCTATCGATTATTTTGAAAAATTGGTAAATGAGGGTCCAAATAATAAGCAAAATTTACAACAAATACTTCATAAAAATCCCCTCAATATTTTTAACAATATTTATTCATCATTATTATAACTCGCAATATTAACAACTAGATCGTTCCCAGGAAAGAGGAGGCTTTCCGATAAGGATTTCTCCCTATTGGCGCGCAATTAGGTGACCATAATATTAAAAATATATTTCGAGAAAATTAATCTTTATTCATGAAAGTTGGGGTCTTACAATCTCCCCTTCTTATGAAATTTCGTCCTCAAAATTGGGGTATGTACCTGGTATGTCAAAGATGTGAGGATACCTTGATTTCATTTCATATTTTAACTCCCAGGTCATTTCCTCAATATCATGGTTTCTCCACAAAACTTTGACTTGAGATATAACCTTGGAGCATAGAATATGTTCCTTCTTATCAAATATTTTAATAGGTACCTCTCCGTACATTAAATCTTCCGTTATTTCATCCAGTTCTAACTCAATAATGTGGTTCGGGTCTTCCACATATTTACGTAACATGGATATGTGAAAAACGTTATGAACACAAGACATACTTGGCGATAAAGCGAGTCGATAAGCCACAATTCCTACTCGGTCAAGGATTTCAAATGGGCTAATGAATCGAGGATTGAGCTTTCCTCTCTTTCCAAATCTTGTAACTCCTTTCCATGGAACAAAAAGTAACAACACGTGATCACCAATATTGAATTCCACGTCCTTTCGATGAAGATCAACAGAACTCTTTTGTCGATCTTGTGAGGTTTTTATACATTGTCGGATCATTTAAATCTTCTCCATAGTCATATGTACCAATTCTGGTCGCAACAACATTGCTTCACCCACCTCACCCCATCATACTTGAGAACGACACTTGCGTACATACAATGCCTCAAATGAAGTCATGCCAATACTTTCTTAATAATTGTTGTTGTAGGAAAATTCCACTAATGGTAAGAATTTGTCCCAATTTCCTTTGAAGTCTAGGACACAGAGTCTTAATAGATCTTTAAGAGTTTGAATAGTCCTCTCCGACTGCCCATCCATTTCAGGATGATATGCCAAATTGAATCGTAAATTCGAGTCGATAGCTTTTTTGCAAACTAACCCAAAATCTTGAAGTGAATCTTGGGTCTCGATCGAAAACTATGGAGACTGGCATACCATTAGTTTTAAAATCTCATTTATGTAAATATGAGCAAGAAGTTTAAGTGAATAAATTTCTCGTATACGTAAGAAATGAGCAGACTTGGTCAATATATCAATAATGACCCAAATTGCATCTATGCCTTGAGAAATTGTGGGAAGACTAGTAACGAAATCCATGGTAATGTGTTCCTACTTCCATTCTAGAATTGCAAGTGGTTGCAATGGACCTTTTGGCACTTGATGCTCCGCCCTAACTCATTGACACGTTAAACACCTTGAGATAAACTCCGTGATCTCTCTTTTCATATTGCTCCACCAAAATGTATGTCGAAGATCACGATATATTTTGGTACTTCTAGGATGGATTGCAAATGGTGTGTTGTGTGCCTCCATCATGATTTTATATTTCAAATAAGGGTCGTTAGGAACACAAAGTCTACCGTTAACTCGAAGTATTCCTTCTTTATCGATTCTTGCTTCTGAAATAGCACCTTCTTGCACTTTCTTCTTCATATGCATTAGCTCCAAGTTCGTAAGTTGAGAAGCTTTAACTTTATCGATTAAAGTTGATTCTACTCGTATATTTGACATCATCACATGGGTCCCTAGAGTCTTTATCTCTATCTTCATCCTTTGTAAGTCATACCAAATGGGCCTTTGTGTTGACAATATTGCACTCTTACCCGCATATGATCTTCTACTCAATGCAGCTACCACGTTCGCTTTTTCAAGATGGTATTGAATTTTATGATCGTAATCTTTCAACAGGTTAAGCCAACATCATTGTCGCATGTTGAGTTCCTTTTGGACGAAGAAATATTTGAGGCTTTTATAATCGGTATAGATCTCCACCTTCTCCCCATACAGGTAAGCTCTCCAGATCTTTAGTGTGAAAACAACCGTTGCCAACTCTAGATCATCAGTAGGATAATTCCTCTTATATTCTTTGAGTTATCGTGAGGGATAGGCTATGACTTTCCCTTGTTGCATGAGAACACATCCTAACCCTCTGCCTGAAGCATCGATATAGATGACAAATCCCTCCGAAGCAGATGGTATTGTCAGAACATGTGCTAAAATGAGTCTCCTCTTGAGTTCTTGAAAACTCTTCTCATATTCCTCGCTCCAATAGAATTTTGTATCTTGTCGAGCCAACTGAGTTAATGGAGTAGCGATTCAAGAAAACCCTTCTACGAATCTCCGATAATAATCAGCTAAGCCGAGAAAACTACGTACTTTGGTTACTGACTTAGGTTGCTCCCAGCTTTGAATTGCTTCAATCTTTTCTGGGTCAATAGATATTCCATGATTTGATATCACGTGCCCAAGGAATGCTACTTCTTTAAGCCAGAACTCGCATTTTTTCAACTTGGCATATAGCTTGTTTTCACGAAGCTTTTGAAGTATCAACCTTAAGTGTTGATCATGATTTTCACGACTTTTTGAGTAAATGAGGATGTCATTAATAAAGACGACCACAAAATAATCCAAATATTCCTTGAATACTCGGTTCATTATATCCATAAAGGCAGCAGGAGCATTAGTCAATCCAAAAGACAAGACTAGGAATTCGTAATGCCCGTATCAAGTTCTGAAATGGTTGCAGACAATGCCTCTGAGAAAGAGATTGCTACTTTTAGAAAGTGGAAAAATGATGCATAGTTGGTTCAATGTATCATGCTCGCATCCATGAGTAACGAGCTTTAGCGTCAGCCTGAAACTATGGATGCTCCTATTATATTTCTACACATCAAGTAGTTGAAAGTAGTATGCACACAAGCCAATCATGTTTGATGATAAAGCATATACTTTGTAACAATCTTATTCATTTATTAATAAAAAGTATTAATTTATTAAAGGCTTTTAATTATCTACATGATGTTGTTTTATAATATGTGATAAACCCATAGTTTTAAGCAATACTTTTAGAATAATAATGATGATCATTCTAATGAGATCTAAATTCTTAGAAAGCTCAAAACTAAAATAGTTCCCAATAGTTGGATTACTAAATTGAGGATTAGTGAATCTAGATAGATTGGTACATACGTTGTTTGCTCATTGGATGAGGATGATTGATCTCAAGATCATTTCTTTGGAGACACTAAAGCAAGTATGTAGGTGTTTATTAGAGAATAAGTTCACTGAACGTGGCTCGCTAAGGAATACCTAATGTTGTTTTACTTGCCTGTCAATAGGAATTCCTTTAGTGATAGTAGTACAAGTGATACTTGGACTTGAGATCATCATAGTATCTTGTGTATGATGAGTTATACTTTGAGTTATTCCTTAAGACCCTTAGGGTATATCAAAGGGTATGCTTGGGTATAATAAGTCATACATGGAGATAATGTATGATCAATAAAGAATCTACCACTTCTAGTAAAAGAAGAGAAATGTCTTATGTGATTCGATAAATGACAACCCAGTAGTTCTTGGCCAAGGCAAAATGAAATTAGAAAGGAGTTTCTAATTTGCATTATTTAGAGTTGGGCATTTAAGAGCCGAAATACAAATAATTAAATAAAATAAGACTTGACAGTAATTATATGTCATATATTTAATTGGGACATTGTATGGTGGAAGGATTGAATTGTGCGGTAACTATTTACTCAAAGGTTCTTTATGATTAATATTGAAATCTATATTATCTGGAAAGTCGTTGATCGCTAAGGAGGCTTATCCCTATTGTAGAATAAATATTATTTATTTAAATAAATTAATAATTTATTTATTTAAATAAGATTAGTATTGTTTTAATTGATTTATTCACAACCGGTGTAATATGGAGAAAATAAAGGGTCACACCATAAAAGGAAGAATAATTATTTAAGAAGTTAATGTCATAATCGTAATAATAAGTTAAGTATATTTAATTTAATCTATGATGATAGAATAAATTAAATAGTTAAATATTTATTATTTAATATTTTAGAAATATTAAATATAAATTAATAAGAGAAGTCTTATTATTATTATTATTACTATTATTATTATTTAATTCCTAAAAGAGTTTGAGAATTAATTAATAAAAGTACTCTCATTTATTCCTAATAAGATTAGGAGGCTAATTAATTAAAAATTTAATTAATTATTCCTAATAAGATTAAGAGCCTAATTAATTAAAGGAGTTTAATTAATTAATTCAAATAAAGCCCAATTCCTTAATTGTTAAGGAGAGTTGACTACATCTATAAATAAGTGGAGTCTTATTATGGGTGGAGAGAGGTTGTTGATTTTTTAACAACATACGTAATTCCAATAGTTGGAGAGTACGTTCTTTTTCTCTGAGAGATAGAAAAATTAGGGTTTTGCCAAACACCTATCTTCTTGAATTTTGTTCTTCCTTGGTGGATCACCTCTAGAGGCCAAACACTTGGGTGGCTAACGTTGATCAAAGGAATAGACCAACCCGTTGGATTCAAGTTGAACGCGAAAGGATTTGGAGGTGAACTCGTACCTGATGAAGCTTGAATCTTCAAGGGTATAATTCTTATTCGTTATCTTTTCGTTTAATTAATAATTGCGCATAAAGGATGATCCGAGTATATGATTTGTAAAATTTTTAAACTCTGATTTTCTACGTTTCTGCTTATTTTGTGCAATTTGATTGCGTTCATGTATATTACAAACCTAACAGTGGCATCAAAGCCAAACCTTTATGCGAATTATTAATTGTTTTGATTTGATATGTATATTGATATGTGTTTAGAACAATTTAATTGGGCATAATTTGTTGTATAAAATTTATTAAAAAAACCGCTTAATCCTATTAAGGAGTTCACGGTTTTATGTATATATATATATATATATATATATATATATATATATATATATATATATTATTCACGCCATCTAACTTATCTCATGCGTGTGTGTATGATTCATATATATATATAGTAATTGAATAACAAATACGATCATTCAAAAGCATGGCCACGTACTAAAGATATATATGATCGTGAGCAATGATAGGATTCATGTTATTGTTAATATAAGTTTTATATATATATATATATATATATATATATATATATATATATATATATAACGTTAATATATTATAGAATATATATAACTTATATTAACATTATATATATATATATATATTTGGTTTATATATATATATATATAATAGATATATATATATATATATTAATTTTAATTATTTTATTATTAAAATAAAAGTTTATTTTAATTTTAAAATAAAAGTTTACTTTAATTTTAAAATTAGATTTCATGCTAACTAATTAGAGTTGGAATTAGATTCCATGATAACTAATTGGAGTTGAAATTGGATTCCATGTTTCCTTAAATAAAGGAGTTTATTTAAATATGAAATAAGATTTCATAGTATTCAAAATAAAAGAGTTTATTTGTGAATAGGAAAGAGAATCTGTATTTCCTTAAATAAAGGAGTTTATTTAGATATGAAATAAGATTTCATATTATTCAAAATAAAGGAGTTTATTTGTGAATAGAAAAAGAATCATGTTTCCTTTAATAAAGAAGTTTTTTTTTACTTGGAATTGGATTCCATAATTAATTAAAATATATGAGTTTATTTTGATTAAAATAAAATAGTTTATTTTATTCAAAATAGGATAAATTAAAATAAAAGGGTTTATTTTGATTTAATTTTGGATTAAAATAAAGGAGTTTATTTTAATTCAAAATTAAATTTTTTATTGACTAATTTTGCCCATTAAATGATATCAATATATATATTGAATGTTTATTATTCATGAGATGAATGTTATTTATTGATGCATATGGTGATGTGTATGATAATAAATGAGATTGATTATAGACTATTGACCAATGTGATTGGATTTTATTTTAGTTGGATGCATGAATGTATGAGTTTTATTAAATGGGATCAGCGTACCTCGTCTTCTCTAATTTTTTCTTAATGTAAATTCTAAGTCCCTCCTATGTACTTCCCCTTGACTGCTGATCAAGGTTTTTATTTATTTTAAATAGTTTTATAATAGGAATAGTTAGAATTATTTTAAAAAATTGGAGATCAAGAAGTGCTTGAAAACCTGTTTGTAATGGAGCCCGGGTTTAAATGTAATAGTTATATTTAAATATTAATTCTTGCACCCCTAGGGTTTGACATTTTGGTTCACTTGGTGGCTCTAGTGAACCAAACTATAATAAAAGTCCATAATCAATCCGGGTAGAATATAGTATTCTATATGTGCATGCTTATACTATATATATATATATAATACGCGTCATATTAATTAACATGTGAAGCATGTTTGCATAATATATATATATATATATATATATATATATATATATATATGTGTGTGTGTGTGTGTGTGTGTGTGTGTGTGTGTGTGTGCATGAGCGCTAAACAAGATAAGACAAATTAATAACAAACCCCTCAAATATTTTATATTAAGTTTTAACGTTCAAAGTTATTTGGAATATCGAACGTCGCCTTCTAGCATGATAGAAACAATAGAGTATTAAATATTTAATATGAGTTTGTTGTGCACACACAAGGCGAGTATTAAATATTTAAGATATTATTTTTATTACATATGATGTTTATAAGGAATTGAACATTACTGCTTTGTTGTGCACACACAAGGGTTGTAGTTTTCTCTTCACTTATATGGAAATGCTGGGTCTGACTTAACTTAAATCATTTTAGTTCGGATGTGCACACACTTGACTATTATGATTTAAGAGGCAAAATACAAGGAGTAACATAGTTGATGTAATTGACAAGAGTTGTCTACCTATTTATTTATATATAGTTTGTTGTGCACACACAAGGCTATATACATTTGAAATGAGATCTTTATTCTCACTAGTATATCTTTAATTAGATATTGCCTAACTATATGAATTGAGGGTAATATAGTTTGAAGAAAATAGTGAGAGATACCAATTTAAAACAAGACCTAAATTATTTTGGTAATTAATAAAAGAATGTATGCTAAAATATTGTTAATTATAAATTCATTTATAGAATTTTACAATGTCTAAAATTACTATCACTGCGTAGCATAATAGATGCTAAATTAACCAGACCAAATTAAACAGATTGGTAAAGGAATTTGAGAATAGTTCTCATGGCTGAAAAGCTATCTTATGTCCTTAATACGCCTATCCCTGCAATGGTTGCAGATAATGCCTCTGAGGAAAGATTGCTAATTTTAGAAAGTGGCAAAATGATGCACAGTTGGCTCAATGCATCATGCTCGCATCCATGAGTAACGTGCTTCAGAGTCAGCATGAAACTATGGATGCTCCTACTATATTCATGCACATCAAGTAGTTGATGGTGAGGAAAGTAGGACTGATAGATATCAGATATCTAAGGAGCTCTTCCTATCTAGAATGATCGATGACACTACAGTACAGATAAAAGTCCTTAACATTATCAATTTTATTGATCAATTAGGACAACATGTTTTGTCATGGACAGAGAGTTGAGCCAAGATTTGATCTTGCACTCACTCCTGGACTCCTTTCATAATTATTGTGAATTTTTCATATAAACAAGCTTGATATCAGCCTCGCTAATTTGCTTAACATGTTGAAAAATGTTGAGAGTCACTTTCCAACCAAGAAAGGCCATGTCTTACTGGTAGGGGCCAAAGGATCTTCTGAAAAGAAGAACGATTCAAAGAAGGTAAATAAAAAGGCAAAAACAAAGGATAATAAGAACAAAACTGATACGGATAACAAAGAAATGTGCTTCCACTGCAATAAGCCAAGACACTAGAAAGAAACTGCAAGAAGCATCTTGCAGAGGCTAACCAGAAGAAGCTTAGTGAAGTTTCGGTTACAAATATAGTTTTTAGTTCATGATTGAAATAAATTTTTCTTTAAGTCAAGGTTCTACTTGGGTATTGGATACCGACTTTGGTTATCATAAATAAATACTTATGAAGGGACGAAGCAGAAGTAGAAAGCTAAACAAAGGATAAGTAATCCTATGTGTGAGAAATGAAGCAAAGGTTGCTACATTAGCCATAAGAACTTATAGTTTAGCACTACCTACAGACATATCTATTAAGTTTATAAGTTGTTATTGTATTCCAGTTTTCATTGGAAATATTATTTCTATTTTATTATTGGACAATAAAATCTTTGGTATTATATTTAAGAACAATTATTGTTCTATTTATAATAATAATGTTTTGTATAGAACTAGAATATTACTTAATGGATTTAGTATACTTTACTTACGTGAAAATAATTTTGCATATTGAACAAATTAGTATAAGAAAAGGAGATGATCATTCAAAGAGTTGAATGTGTGTATTTGCTAAAATACAAGTGTGAATTATTTAAAAGGTTCAAAGAATTCAGAAGTGAAATAAATTGGCACAGTATTAAGATTCTTTGATTAGATCAGGGAATAAATACTTGTGAAATAAATTTTTAGATCATCTCAAATGGTTTTCTCACAATGGACGCCTCCTGATACGCAATAATTGATTGATGTATCTGAAAGGAAAAATCGTATCTTGTTGGATATGGTGCGGTCCATAATAATTTTACCGACATTCTAGTATCCCTCTGGGGTCATGCCCTAGAAATGGTTGCATATCTGCGAAAAGGAAACCTCAAAATCTGGCCCCAAGACTCCATAAAAGTTATGGACAAGGAGGATTCCTAATCTTAAGTATGTTAAGATAAGGGATTGTCCAACTTATGTGAAAAGGTTTCAAAGGATAAGCTTGGGACAAGATTTTACATGTACAGATTTGTAGGACATCCTAAAGTAATTTTAGGATATATGTTCTATAATCCTACTTAGAAAAAGGTGTTTGTTGCGAAACACTAAACCTTTTAAGATAAAGGTGTTTATCATTGAAGGGGCTAGTGGGAGGATAATAGATCTTGAAGAGTTCAAGAACCACAAAACACTATAAGTCAAATAAAAGAAAACTATAGATAGAACTATTGCACCACAATCGAATCGTAAATCTGGAATAGTACCGAAGATACCTAGGAGGCATGGATTCATCATAGATGATGATGATGAGGTACACATCATAGAAGATGATGATCCAGTTATGTACGATGAGGTAAGAGTTGTAGACACTCAGAGAAATGGATTGAAGTAAGTTTCTCAAAAATGGAACATTCGTTTTGATGAAACAAATCAAAAGAGTTTGATTTTATCACAAATAAGAATGAACCTAGTGTGTAAAAAAGGGTCAGTGGGAGCGATGTGACATTCCTAGTATTATATGTTGATATACTGTGGATAAGGAATGACATATTAATGCTACAATTAGTAAAGATAAAGTTGTCTAAACATTCCTCCATGAATGATTTGGTAAGAGTATCTTAATTGGGGTTTCAAATCTATATAGATAGATTCAAGAGGATACTCGACTTAACCCAAGGAACGCATATTCATTTGATGCTAAAGTTGTTTAGCATGGAAAACTCCAAGAGATGTCTCATGTTGATGAGCCATAGAGTGTATCTCTCTTAATAGTCCCCATAGACCCCTAAAAAGAGAGATCGGATGAGTGACAATCATGTATGCAATGAAATATACGCGACCTGATGTTGATCGGTCATATTCTAAAGAAGTTCACTATGAGTTAGTGAAGAACATCTTAAAGTACTTAACTGGCACTAAGGATGTGATCATATTCTTGGTGGGTCTAAATTGAAACTAGAGGGCTTAACAGACTCAAGTTTTTCAGACAGACCAAGATGACATAAAATCCACTTTAAGGTAAAGGGTCACCTTGAACGGTGGTGCAGTGAATTGGAAAGGTTCCAAACAACAAAGAGTTGCTGGTTTAGTGATAAAGACAAAGTATATAGCTGTAAATGAAGCTGCAAGTTGATTATTTGGATGATAAGTTCATTACGAAACTAGGAATAGTTCCTAAGTCTCATCTTGGATCTAAACAAGTGTTGTGGCACTTTCATTTGATTATAGGAATCATAGAAAGATGGAAAATCACTATAGAGATAGTGGACTCTCAAGAACAACATTACATATCCATATACTGAAGCTTATCTAATAGCAGGATACTCGTTACTTAGAGAAGAAGGGTATGAGATATCATGATGATTGGCTTCAGTGCAAGTGGGAGATTGAAAGTAGTATGCACACAAGCCAATCATGTTTGATGATAAAGCATATATTTTGTAACAATATTATTCATTTATTAATAAAAAGTATTAATTTATTAAAAGGCTTTTAATTATCTACATGATGTTGTTTTATAATATGTGATAAACCCATAGTTTTAAGTAATGCTTTTAGAATAATGATGATGATAATTCTAATGAGATCTAAATTCTTAGAAATCTTAAAAATAAAAAAGTTCTCAATCGTTAGATTACAAAATTAGGGATTAGTGAATCCGGATAGATTGGTACATACGTTGTTTGCTCATTGGATGAGGATGATTGATCTCATGATCATTTGTGTGGAGACACTAAAGCAAGTATGTAGGTGCTTATTAGAGAATAAGTTCACTGAACGTGGCTCGCTAAGGAATACCTAATGTTCTTTTACTTTCCTGTCAATAGGAATTCCTTTAGTGATAGTAGTACAAGTGATCCTTGGACTTGAGATCATCATAGTATCTTGTGTATGATGAGTTATACTTTGACTTATTCCTTAAGACCCTTAGGGTATATCAAAGGGTATGGTTGGGTATAATAAGTCATACATGGAGATAATGTATGATCAATAAAGAATCTACCACTTCTAGTAAAAGAAGAAAAATGACTCATGTGATTCGATCAATGACAACCCAGTAGTCCTTGGCCAAGGCAGAATAAAATTAGAAAGGAGTTTCTAATTTGCATTATTTGGAGTTGTGCATTTAAGAGTCGAAATACATATAATTAAATAAAATAAGACTTGACAGTAATTCCATGTCTTATATTTAATTGGGACATTGTATGGTGGAAGGAATGAATTGTGTGGTAACTATTTACTCAAAGGTTCTTTTATGATTAATGTTGAAATCTATATTATCTGGAAAGTCGTTGATCGCTAGGGAGGCTTATCCCTATTGTAGAATAAATATTATTTATTTAAATAAATTAATAATTTATTTATTTAAATAATATTAGAATTGTTCTAATTGATTTATTCACAACCGGTGTAATATGGAGAACCTAAAGGGTCACACCATAAAAGGAAGAATAATTATTTAATAAGTTAATGTCCTAATCGTAATAATAAGTTAAGTATATTTAATTTAATCTATGGTGATAGAATAAATTAAATAGTTTAATATTTATTATTTAATATTTTAGAAATATGAAATATAAATTAATAAGAGAAGTCTTATTATTATTATTATTACTATTATTATTATTTAATTCCTAAAGGAGTTTGAGAATTAATTAATAAAATACTCTCATTTATTCCTAATAAGATTAGGAGGCTAATTAATTAATTATTCCTAATAAGATTAAGAGCCTAATTAATTAAAGTAGTTTAATTAATTAATTAAAATAAAGCCTAATTCCTTAATTATTAAGAAGAGTTGACTACATCTATAAATAAGAGGAGTCTTATTATGGGTGGAGAGAGGTTGTTGACTTTTTAACAACATACGTAATTTCAATAGTTGGAGAGTACGCTCTTTTTCTATGAGAGATAGAAAAATTAGGATTTTTCCAAACACTCATCTTCTTGAATTTTGTTCTTCCTTGGTGGATCACCTCTAGAGGCCAAACACTTGGGTGGCTAACGTTGATCAAAGGAAGAGACCAGACCCGGTGGATTCAAGTTGAACGCGAAAGGATTTGGAGGTGAACTCGTATCTGAATAAGCTCGATTCTTCAAGGGTATAATTCTTATTCTTTATCTTTTCGTTTAATTAATAATTGCACATAAAGGATGATCCGGCTATATGGTTTGTAAAATTTTTAAACTCTGATTTTCCACGTTTCCGCTTATTTTGTGCAATTTGATTGCGTTCATGTATATTACAAACCAAACAGTAGTTGATTATGAGGAAAGTAATACTGAAAGATATCAGATATCTAAGGAGCTCTTCCGATCTAGAATGACCAAAGGCACTATAGTACAGACACATGTCCTAAAAATGATCATTTTGATTAAATAGTTAGGACAAGTGGTTTTGTAATAGTTGGAGAGTTGAGCCAATATTTTGTAACAATCCAAAATTTTATTTGTACTTTCAAATATTTATTGAATTAAATAAATATTTTTAAATTAATGTGTTTGTTGTTTAGTAGATATTTATTGGATTATTTATTAGTAAATAAATAATTCATGAGTTATAGAAATTAACTTAATTAAGATAAAAGAGTGATGAATTAATTTATGAGACAATACTCTAATTTAACTTAATAACTAAATTAGAGAGTTGTTAAAGATTACATGATTTGCTATAATATTTTTTTTAATTTAATTTAGTAATTAAAGTGATACATTAATTTATTAAGAAAATTATAATAAAAATTATAATTTTGTGGTAATTGGTTAAGTGGAAATTTTATTTAATAAGTTGTAATTAGTTTTTATTTAATCAAGATTGGATATGTAAATCCAATTAAATAATATGGGACAATAAACTATAGTATAAATGATTTATTAAAATAAATTAAAGGAGTTTTAAATGGGTTTACCAAACAAGGCTTAAAATATTAAGTCTTTATTTTAATTAGTTTTAGCCAAACAAAGCCTTATGGCTTTTGAATTTAAAAATAATAATAATAATATATAATAAATATTTTTATAACTAATACATAATTAGTATATTTATTATTATGACAGTTTTATATGTTTTAGTTCTTGCGTTTGTTTTAGTTTGTTTCACGTAAGAAGTTGGCCTAAACCTGAGAATATAAGGGAAGAAGAACAGAGAAAAATAGAGACAAAGAAAAGAGAGAAACTTGAGAGTTTGAATGAAGAAGGTTGAGGAAGCAAAACTAATCATCCTAGTGGATTGAACAAGCTAATTGAAGGTATAATTTCTAAAGCTTTAGTTTTATGTATATGAAAGTTATGTGTTTCTGAGTTTCAAACTCTCTCTAAATGTAATTTTGATGAATTGTTGATATAAAAAGTGTTTGATTGTGTGTATATGTAATTGTGATGTTATAACTAACATCTAGACAAGAATTTGGTATATTAATTTAGATGAATTACGTTTAGAAATAAGGAAAAACTGATTACAGTGCATGTGTGTATGAATAAGGATTGTGAGAGTCCAAAATTGATAGTTGGTTTGAGTACTAAATTAAAAATTGAGTCTTGAATATGTTAATTCATTAAGAAATGAAAAGAATATAATTTGAATGAGTTGATTTGGGGTAGTAATGAAGTTTTAGTGACGATTTTGCTAAGGATATCAAAAAATGAAGTTTTGGCAAAAATATGGAATTCAAAGGACTAAATTTGTTTGTAGTTGTTGTTTAATTGTTCTAAATCAATATATGTAAGATGGGTAATGTTTATATGAAGTCTATAACATTTTGGTATGTGTAAATTACTATGAAGAATGATTTGTTTGAGTTTTGATTCTGGGGACATAATCCTTGTAAGGAGGGAAGGATGTAACAATCCAAAATTTTAAATTGTAATTTTAAATATTTATATAATTCAATAAATATTTAATTGATGTGTTTATTGTTGAATAAATATTTGTTCAATTTGATTTGATTTGATTAATTATTTATTAAATAAATAATTAATGAGTGAAGAAAATTAATGATTATTAGATAATATTCTAATTTAATTTAATTTAATAGTTAGAGAGTTGTAAGATAACATGAGATGTTATATTGTTGTTTTAATTTAATAATTTAAAATATTTTAAATTATTAAATAAAATTATAATGAAATTATAATTTTGTGACATTTGTTTAAGTGAAAAATTTATTTAAACTTTAGTATGTGTAATTAGTTTATTTAACTATGGTGTAATGATTTATTAAAATAAATTAAAGTAGTTTAAATAGATTTTTCCAAACAAGGCTTGAAGATATTAAGTCTTTATTTTAATTAGTGTTTTCCAAACATAGCCTTATGGCCATTAAATTTTGAATTTGAATTATAATAAATCAAATAAAATATAAAATATATTTATAAGCGATATCGTTTATTACTTTTAGAATCAATTAAATTAGTAACTAGGCGTATTATGGACCTATCAGTTTTATTTTACGCTTGGTGTTAGTGGCCTATTTTGATACTAAGAGAAGAAAGAAGGGTTACAGAAAATTGAGAGACTAGAGAGAGTTTGAGAGGAGAGAAAGGTTCTGTGAATTTCAAGCAAGCACTTTGTCTTCTAACAAGGGTTAACCAAGCAAGAGAAGGTATTTTACATAACCTTAATATTATATATATATATATATATATATATGTACGTACATATGTTTTACGACATAATTCTTAAGTTTCTGTGTTCTTGAGTTTCACTGTAGTACAAAGTTCTTTACAAAATTGTCTGTAATCCAACTTTTTATGATTGGTTAATAAATTATGTGTAAATGTAATTGTGATGTTATAACTAGCATTTATATATGATTGTAGTTTACATGTACGTTCAAAAAAAAGAGAAAATGGTTTTATAGTGAACATGGGTATGAACATGGTTTGTAGGAGTACAAAAATTGATATTTGATTATGAGCTAATAGATAAATTGAACCTTAAATTATGTTAATTTGGTAAGGAATGAAGAGAACGTAGTTCGAATGAATTAATTTGGTGTATAATTGTGATTACAGTGTTAATTTTGTCAAACAATGTCCAAAAAATGGAGTTTTGGTTTAAAACGTGGCATTCAAGAATTTAAATTTTCTGAAGTTGTGGTTTAGTTGTTTTAAATCAGTATATATATGATGGGTAACATTTGTGTGTAATTTAGGTAAGTCATACGTTTTAAATTGAGTGCTAGAAATTAAGATACAGTCAAAATTAGCTTTGTTTCTGTTCTTCGTGTCCAACACTGTAATTCGGCGCCGCAACACCAAGCCTCAAAGGATATGCAAATACCAAGCCTCACGCAATGAACGTCAAACTAGAACAATAACGCCAAAATCGCACCGCATCACCAATCCCTGGTTTGTTATCAGGTGTTAACGCCGCCGTCCAAGATAAAGCTGTGGCTATGCCGCATGACCATGGTTAGCAGAATCGCCAAAAATTGTAATTTAATTACACAAATTCTGTAATTTTGATATGATACAATATTATGACTGTTAAAAATATGATTTTGTTAGTCATGGTATTATACTGCTAAGAATGATCATATTATTAACAATTAACGAGTGTTGTTATTACGTTACTAATGTGACTTGACTATGTGATTAAAACCAATCCATACATGAAATAGATACTTAATTGTATACAGTTTAGTAACTAATTGTGTCATAATAACATGTGTTTAGGATATTGTGAATCAAATTATTACTGTTTAGCTTACACGCAAGGCAAGTTTTCTAACCCTAAACTTTCTTTGTGTAAGTTTCTTAACTCTAATTATATTGTGCAAGCTTTTGAAACCTTATCTCTTGATATTGAGCAAGTTTTCTTATCTTTAGCTTGTTTCTTAGTATGCAAGTTCTCTAAATCCTATACTTATGTTGAATAAGTTTTATCGTTCAATTTACTATTTGTTATGCATGCTCAATACTCAATTCTAAACAAAATCTAACCTTAGCTTAATGTTGTACAAGAAAGGTATGTTATGTTATTCAATGTTTATGCTTTTAGTTCATTCCTAAAGCATGACCATACTATACCATGTTAATTCATTTATGACTTATTCCATAACGCATTATTATTACATTTTATTCAAGTAATCCTTAGTTGATGTTCGTAAACTCTAAATTACCTTGAAACTTATCCAGACCAAACTTACTTTAGTGTGGACTCATATTCTAAATGCTGAGTTGAACAACCCTATTACATGGGATAATTTACGCATAGCATTTAAATGTTTGTGCATAATATATTGTACGAAAGGGCTGATCCCCCTAAGTACAAGGAGCCTTATAGTCGTATGTCTATTAAAGTTTAAGTTGAAAGAATACTTATAACTATGGAAATAGTTTGTGGTCTTTTGACCCTCAGACATACATTTCAAATTCAGTTCCTGATTATTATTGATTAAGCACATTATTTAGTTCTATTGAGCCTATTCGTTTAACAGTTGATATGATGTTTATTCATTGTCATTTCAAGTAAACATTGTTTGCTCACTCTTGTTTATATAAATATTACAGCTAAAGTTGAGAAGTTCGATGAACCAACAACCAGTAAAGGGAAAAGGAAGATGAACAAGTATTGAAGACTTGTAAACTTGTGGACTTTAGTATTGTCAGACTTTATTTTAAATCTTGTGATGTAGTTATTTAATTTTCCGCACATGATGTTAGTATTTAAAGGTTAGATAACCTGGGAGATTTTATTGAGCTTATTGATGTAATCCTTTAATGGGAAGGTTTATTATTAAATTTTATTATGTTGGGTAGTTAGACATGAATGTTTTATCAAGTGAACACCAAATCTTGTGGGAATGAAGTACCCAGATTTGGGGGTGTCACAATTACTGTTTAATGATGAGTAGGTTTTTAAACCATGAATTGTGTTCAGTTGGTCTGTTTTTGTGTTTGTTTTTATGCATTTTTATGCTACTATTGATGGGTTTTTCGTTTAATGTAGGAAAAGCATAGGCGTCTTGCGTTTGGAAGCATTTGAGATTGTGTGATCAGTTAATGAAGTTGCTGATGGTGTAGTATTGTTGTGCCAATAGTGAGGAGGCCGATCATACTGGAATGGGCTAGATATCGCATACCTAACCGAATGAATACATTGAAAGGTGACAGCGTTGTCGAGTCGATTATACATATCTTGATGTAATCAAGTATCACTAACAGGAAGGCCATGATGGCACCGATAGCGCTGGGGCGGTGAAATGATTTCTAAAGAGGAGTTAGATGGTAGTAGTTGGGGAGAATTAGAATTGTTTTAAGTTGTTTTGGACAGGAAGTGGAGGCAAACTAGGAGAGTTTCTAGACAAGAGATGGTCTAGAAGTAAAAAAAGGGAGATATACACAACTTGGAAAAAGAACGACATTGGGGATCAAGCTTGGAGGTCTAGAGAAGAAGGAATAACTTCACGAAAATTGCAAGAATCGAATTCAGAGAAGGGTGGTGTTTTATTATTCTTCCTTATATTTTATTATCTGTAATTGGGATGATGTCTCCTTTTATTTATTCAGTAGTTAATTTATTTATGATGAATTAGTTATCTTTTTAGGTAATTGATGGATCTTTGAGTGGAACAATGGTTTATTAGCTTTAATTCTCAGTTTAATAAAATATTCAACAGTTTATCTATATTGATTTGAGCTTGAATTTGCGAATTGCCTGATCAACAATTCTTTGTGGATTTGAATGGATTCGAGAGAAGATGTTTAAATCTAGACTAAATTGATATAGCATGTGTTCATGAATTTTGTGAATAGCAGAATTGTGATGAATGTTAAGGTAGAGATATGTTTAACATCGCATGTAATCGTTAGAGAACTTAATCTTAAACTTCTTTTGATTTAATTTGCATAGAGATATTGTGAGTTAATTGATTGGAGTGTTTGGCTTAATTCTGTCTTAATTGTGGATTTGAGTTAATTTGGTATTAGTGCACTGAGAGGTGGTTAATGCTACAATCGTGTTCTTGATTAATAAACTGGAATATTGAATTGAACTGGGGTAAAAGTGAATTAATCTGAGTAAAGCTTAGAGTGAAATCATGAGCCTAATTATCCAAATATTGATTGAAAATTGAGTTCTATCTATGTGGGTTATTAGTGATAGTTAGAGTATTAGTTGTTAAGATTTTCTCTTCATTTATTCAAGTTAGTTTAATAAAATTCGAATTAGTTAAAAATTGATAGTTGTAAGCTTGAGTTCTTACTATTTGTCTTTGTGGGATCGATACTCAACTTATCACTTTATTACTTGTTGACCACGTATACTTGTGTGTTGTGCGTAATTAGATTTTACCCAACAAGTTTTTGGGACATATTAGCCTAGATATTAATTTATTACAATATCAGTTAAATTAATTCAGTTTTACTTAAACAATTTTTTTATTTTGTTTGTTATCTTATTTCAGGTGATTTGAGCAGTTTATGCAAACACGGTCCAAAAATCCTGACCTGCTTCCTTTTGAGGACGACATCGAGAAAAGATTTCAAAGATTTAGTAAGTGGATTAAGGAAACAAGACAGGAATTTGAGACACCTGACAAAGAAGAGGAAATGGCAGCCGAAGATCATAAAGCACTAAGGGACTTCGCCACACCAAAGGTGACTGAACTACAGTCAAGCATCACGAGGCCCGCAATAGCTGCAAATACGTTTGAAATTAAGCCGGGAACGATTCAAATGATTCGTAATTTGATTCATTTTGAAATTCGGTGAATGACGATCCAAATGAGCATCTAGTCGGTTTTCTTGAGATATGCGATACTTTTCGGTATAATGGAGTGTCGGATGATGCAGTACGACTTCACTTGTTCCCATTCACCTTACGGGACAAGGCGAAGAGTTGGCTACACTCCCTACCATCCGGATCTATAACTACGTGGGAAGACCTAGCTCAAAAATTCCTCGCCAAATTTTTCCCACCTGCAAAAACGGCAAAAATGAGGAACGAGATAACGATGTTTGAACAGCAACACGGGGAGTCATTGTATGAGGCATGGGAATGATATAAAGAATTACTTCGAAAATGTCCACATCATGGGTTGCCGAAATGGTTGCAATTGAACACATTTTATAATGGATTGAATGGAAACATCAGAACGAGCATTGATGCAGCTTCAGGTGGAGCATTTATGGCAAAGGGCTATGAGGAAGCGTATGAGTTGATAGAGACTATGGCAGCTAACAATTACCAGTGGCCCACAGCGAGAATGAATCAAGCAAAGGTCGCAGGAGTGTTAGAAGTTGATGGAATGACGACAATATAAGCACAAATTTCAGCTCTCTCAAAGAAATTTGATTCTATGGCGGGGGTACAATTGCAACAAGCACAACAGATACAGCAAGTGGCAAGTATTTGTGAGTTATGCGCGGGAGAACATTCTACGGACCAATGTGCAATTAATCAAGCCTATGTGCAATTTGTGGGCTACAATAGAATTCTGCAAAACACCTATCAGAATACATACAACCAAGGGAATAGAAACCATCCAAATCTATCGTGGAGTAATAACCAGCAACAACAAGCTCCAAGGCCATCTTATCCCCCAGGATTTCAGACACATCAACAACCAACCCAATACCAAGAAAGGAAATCAGATCTGGAGGAGTTAGTGACAAAGTACATAACCAGCAATGAAGCAGCCATGAAAAATCAAGCAATGGCTATGAAAGCACAAGAAATAGCCATGAAATCACAAGAAACTGCAATCAAAAATTTGGAGAATCAAATAGGACAAATTGCACTAGCATTGAATAATTGACCACAAGGAACACTACCCAGTGATACCGAAAGAAACCCCAAAGGTAATCACGAGCAATGTCAAGCTATTATGTTGAGGAGTGGAAGACATCTTGAGGGGCAAGAAACAAAAATAGTGGGTGTAAAGGAAGTTGAGACAGATACGAAAAATGCAGAGATTGAGACGGAACAGGGGGCCGATAAACCTGCGAAAACGAGCATCCCAGTGAGCAAACTAGTTAGCTATCCTCCCCTCCATTTCAGCACAAAATTCAAAAGCAGAAAGTAGACAAATAATTTGCAAAATTTTTTGGAAGTTTTTAAGAAACTTCAAATCAATATCCCGTTCGCAGAAGCCCTAGAGCAGATGCCTAGTTATACCAAATTCATGAAAGGGATTCTATCGAGAAAGAAGAAGTTGGGAGACTATGAGACAATAGCTTTAACAGAAGAGTGTAGTGCAGTGTTACAGCGAAAATTGCCACCAAAGTTGAAAGACCCAGGTAGCTTCACCATTCCATGCACAATTGGGAATATGGCGTTCAACAAATGTCTGTGTGAATCTTATGCCATTATCGGTCTACACAGAGTTAGGGTTGCCTGCACCCAAGCCTACAAACATTTCTTTGCAATTGGCAGATAGGTCAGTAACATATCTAAGAGGTATTGTGGAAGACATCCTAATGAAGGTGGACAAATTCATATTCCCTGCAAACTTCATTATCTTAGACTATGAGGAAGATAAAAACATTCCAATCATTCTAGGGAGGCCTTTCTTGGCTACGGGTAGGACGCTCATCAATGTACAAAAAGGGGAACTGACTATGAGGGTTCAAGACCAGGAAATTAAATTCAATGTGTTTAATTAAGGCCATGAAATTCCCAACGGATGGTGAAGAATGTTTTAGGATGGATATTATTGACCACATAGTTTGCGAAGACATGAATAAGAGCTCGGAGAACGATCCATTGGTAACAACATTATTGGGAGGTGAAGGACTTGACGATCCGGAAATTGTAGAATATTTGCAAGTATTGGACTCTCTGCCACGACTAAGCAGATTTAAAGCACCATTCGAAACATTACACATGGAAGAGCGGACAACGACAAGAATGAAATCGTCATTGGAGGAACCACCAATTCTTGAGTTGAAACCACTCCCTAAACACCTCAGGTATGCGTATTTAGGCCAGTTAAATTCTTTACCTATTATTATTTCTGCTGCACTAAACGAATTGCGGGAAGAAAAGCTGCTGCGAGTGCGTCGGGAACATAAATCGGCGATAGGATGGACAATAGCGGACATCAAAGGAATTAGTCCATCCTTTTGCATGCACAAAATTTTGATGGAGGGTGATGCTAAACCGGTCGTGGAACAACAGAGACGACTCAATCCGATCATGAAAGAAGTAGTCAAGAAGGAAATTTTGAAGTGGGTAGACGCAGGTATCATCTACCCAATTTCAGATAGCAAATGGGTTAGCCCAGTGCAATGTGTGCCGAAAAAGGGAGGTATGAATGTGGTTCAAAACGAAAACAATGAGCTGATTCCAACAAGAACAGTGACTGGATGGAGAGTTTACATGGACTACAGAAAATTGAATAAAGCAACTTCATGAGGATCATTTCCCTTGCCCTTCATCGATCAAATGCTAAGGCATGATGGCGGGTAATGCATACTATTGTTTATTGGATGGATACTGTGGTATAATCAAATTGTCATCGCCGGAGGATCAAGAAAAAGACAACATTTACGTGTAAATTTGCGGTACATTCAGTATTCAAGAGAATGTCATTCGGACGATGTAATGCACCGCCACTTTCCAATGGTGCGTGATGGCCATCTTCTCGAGATATGGTGGAAAAGAATGTGGAAGTCTTCATGGACGATTTTCTGCATCTATGGGGATAATTTTTTGACGCGTGCTTGGAAAATCTAGTAATGGTCTTATAGAGAGATGCACCGACACAAATGGGTACTTAATTGGGAGAAATGCCACTTTATGGTAGAAGAAGGCATAATTTTGGGACACAAAGTCTCGATGCTGCAAGGATTGGAGGTCGATAAAGCCAAGTCGGAAATAATTGAGAAATTGCCTCCGCCAAGTTCAATCAAGGGTATTAGAAGCTTTCAGGACACGTAGGGTTCTATAGGAGGTTCATTCAGATTTTTCAAAATAGCGAAACCATTGTGTAGCCTCCACGGAGAAGGATTCGATTATTCAAGTTCGATGAGGAGTGTAAGTTGGCCTTCGAGTTGTTGAAGAAAAAGCTAACTACAGCCCCTGTTATCGTCGCTCTGGATTAGAGCATGTCGTTTGAATTAATGTGTGATGTAAGTGATTATGCAATCGGGGCTGTGTTGGGCCAACGCCGAAATAAGATATTCCATGCTATTTACTATGCATGTAAAACACTCACAGAGACCCAATTGAACTACACAACAACAGAAAAAGAATTACTTGCAGTGGTGTACGAGTTTGATAAATTTCGGGCCTACTTGATCGAAACAAGGGCAATAGTTTATACGGATCATGCGGCCATTCGGTATTTGAGAGCAAAGAAAGACGCAAAACCACATCTTATCCGATGGATCCTCCTCCTACAAGAATTTGACTTAGAGATTAAGGACATAAAGGGGACAGAGAACCAAGTTGCTGATCATCTGTCAAGGCTAGAAAATTTTGATAAAGAGAAAGAGGATAAGTGTGTCATCAACGAAACCTTCCCAGATGAGCAATTATTAGGGATTCAAACAAAAGTACCATGGTATATAGACTTCGTAAATTATCTCGTCAGTAACATACTACCTCCTGATCTTACACGACAACAGAAAAAGAAGTTTCTGCATGATGTCAAATGGTATATGTGGGACGAGTCGTACTTGTTCAAACAGTGTGCCGACAAGATGATCCGAAGATGTGTGCCTTACAGCGAAGTGAAGAACAACTTGTACGAATGTCACTCATCTGCATATGGTGGGCATTATGGTAGTACAAGAACAGCAGCAAAGGTGCTTCAATCAGGGTTTTATTGGCCAACCCTGTTTAAAGACGCTCACCAATTTGTCAAAACATGTGATCGCTGTCAAAGAGTGGGTAACATATCAAAAAGAAATGAGATGCCGTTACAAGTAATATTAGAGGTTGAAATCTTCGACGTATGCGGCATTGACTTCATGGGACCATTCCCCTCGTCTCTCAGCAATCAATATATTCTACTTGCGGTGGACTACATCTCAAAATGGGTAGAAGCCACAGCACTACCATCGAACGATGCCAAAGTGGTCCTAAGATTTTTACAAAAAAATATCTTTACAAGGTTTGGAACACCGAGGGCCATAATAAGTGATGAGGGAAGTCATTTTTGCAACAAAGCATTTACAGCCTTGTTGGCA
The DNA here is from genome assembly GCA_020205615.1 of Panax quinquefolius. Taxonomy (NCBI): domain Eukaryota; kingdom Viridiplantae; phylum Streptophyta; class Magnoliopsida; order Apiales; family Araliaceae; genus Panax; species Panax quinquefolius. The sequence goes on along the minus strand of CM035152.1, from coordinate 102,654,569 downwards.
AAATATGGGTTCAACCACAAAATAGCGATGACTTATCATCCCCAAACCAATGGACAAGCAGAGGTGTCAAACAGGGAGGTCAAGAAAATATTGTTAGGTTTGTAATATTCAAGAACGCAATCAAATTGCAAAAATAAGCGAAAATGTGTAAAAATCAGAGTTTAAAAATTTTACAAACCATATACCCGGATCACCCTTTATGCACAATTATTAATTAAACAAAAAGATGAAGGACAAGAATCATACCCTTGAAGATCCGAGCTTCCTCAGGTACAAGTTCACCTCCAATCCTTTCGCGTTCAACTTAAATCCACCGGGTTTGGTTCCTTCTTTTGATCAACGTTAGCCACCCAAGTGTTTGGCCTCTAGAGGTGATCCACCAAGGAATAATAAAGATTCAAGAAAATGGGTGGTTGGCTAAACCCTAGTTTTTCTATCTCTATAGAAAAAGAGCGTACTCTCCAACAATTGGAATAACGTATGTTGTAAAAGTCAACAACCACATCACCCATAATAAGACTCCTCTTATTTATAGATGTGGGCAACCCACCTTAACAATTAAGGAATTGGGATTTATTTAATTAATTAAATTCTTTTAATTAATTAAGCTCCCTAATCTTATTAGGGATAATTAATTAAACTCCTTTAACTAATTTTCCTTCCTAATCCAATTAGGAATAAATGAGAGTACTTATATTAAATTAATTCCTAAACTCTTTTAGAAATTAAAATAATAATAATTGTCATAATATTAATAAGACTCCTCTTATTAATTTATATTTAATATTCTAAAATATTAAATAATAAATATTAAGCTATTTAATTTATTCTATCACCATAGATTAAATTAAATATACATAACATATTATTACGATTATGCCATTAACTTCTTAAATAATTATTCTTCCTTTTATGGTGTGACCCTTTAGGTTCTCCATATTAAATCGGTTGTGAATAAATCAATTAGAACAATTCTAATCTTATTTAAATAAATAAATTAAACAATTAATTTATTTAAATAAATAATATTTATTCCACAATAGGGATAAGCCTCCCTAGCGATCAACGACTTTCCAGGTAATATAGATTTCAACATTAATCATTAAAGAACCTTTGAGTAAATAGTTACCGTACAATTCAATCCTTCCACCATATAATATCCCAATTAAATATAAGACATGGAATTACTGTCAAGTCTTATTTTATTTAATTATATGTATTTCGATCCTTAAATGCACAACTCCAAATAATGCAAATTAGAAACTCCTTTCTAATTTCATTCTGCCTTGGCCAAGGACTCCCGGGTTGTCATTTATCGAATCACATAGGACATTTCTCTTCTTTTAATAGAAGTGGTAGATTCTTTATTGATCATACATTATCTCCATGTATAACTTATTATACCCAAGCATACCCTTTGATATACCCTAAGGGTCTTAAGGAATAAGTCAAAGTATAACTCATCATACACAAGATACTATGATGATCTCAAGTCCAAGGATCACTTGTACTACTATCACTACAGGAATTCCTATTGATAGGCAAGTAAAACTCCATTAGGTATTCCTTAGCGAGTCACGTTCAGTGAACTTATTCTCTAATAAGTACCTACATACTTGCTTTAGTGTCTCCACACAAATGATCATGAGATCAATCATCCTCATCCAATGAGCAAGCAACGCATGTACCAATCTATCCGGATTCACTAATCCCCAATTTAGTAATCCAATGATTGGGAACTATTTTAGTTTTAAGCTTTCTAAGAATTTAGATCTCATTAGAATGATCATCATCATTATTCTAAAAGCATTGCTTAAAACTATAGGTTTATCATATATTATAAAAACAAAGATCTTGTAGATAATTAAAAGCCTTTAATAAATTAATACTTTTTATTAATAAATGAATAAGATTGTTACAAAGTATATGCTTTATCATCAAACATGATTGGCTTGTGTGCATACTACTTTCAATCTCCCACTTGCACTAAAGCTAATCGCCATTGTATCTTATACTCTTCTTCTCTAAGTGACGATTATCCTGCTGTTGGATAAACTTTAGTTAATGGATATGTAATGTTGTTCTTGAGAGTCCACCATCTCTATAGTGATTTCCCATCTTTCAATGATTCTTATAATCAAATGAAAGTGCCACAACACATGTTTAGATCCAAGATGAGACTTAGGAACTATTCCCGATTACGTAATGAACTTTTAATCCAAACAATCAACTTGCGACTTCATTTATAGCTATATACTTTGTCTTTATCACTAAACCAAAGAACTCTTTGTTTGTTTGGAACCTTTCAATTTCTCGCACTTTGTTCAAGATAACGCTTTACCTTAAAGTGGATTTTTTTCGTCATCTTAGTGCATCTCGAAAAACTTGAGTCTGTTAAGCCCTCTAGTTTTAATTTAGACCCACCATGAATATGATCACATCCTTAGTGCTTGGGTTAAGCACTTTAAGATGTTTTTCACCGACTCATAGTGAACTTCTCCATAATATGGTGATCAACATCGGGTCTCGTACATTTCATTGCATACATGATTCACTCTCATGCGACCTCTCTTTTCGTGAGTGCTGTGGGGACTATTAAAGAGATACACTCCATAGCTCATCGACATGAGACATCTCTTGGAGTTTGCCATGCTAAACGACTTTAGCATCAAATGAATATACGTTTCTTGGGTTAAGTCGAGCATCCTCTTAAATCTATCTATATATAGATTTATATCCCCAATTAAGATACTCTTCCAAATCATTCATGGAGGAATGTTTAGACAACTTTATCTTTACTGATTGTAGCATTGGTATGTCATTCCTTATTCGTAGTATATCAACATATAGTACTAAGAATATCACGATGCTCCCACTGACCCTTTTGTACACACTAGGTTCATTCTTATTTTTGATAAAATCAAACTCTTTTGATTGCCTCATCAAAACGAATGTTCCATATTTGAGAAACTTGCTTCAATCCATTTCTCTGAGTGTTTACAACACTTACCTCATCGTATGTAACTGGATCATCATCTTCTATGATGTGTACCTCATCATCATCATCTATGATGAATCCATACCTCTAAGGTATCTTCTTGGTACTATTCGATTTATGATTTAGGTTGTGGTATAATAGGTACATCTATAGGTTCCTCTTATTTGACTTATAGTGTTTTGTGGTTCTTGAACTCTTCAAGATCTATTATCCTCCCATTAGCCCCTTTTAATGATAAACACCTTTATCTTAGAAGGCAGCGTGTTTCGTAACAAACACCTTTTGCTAAGTAGAATTATAGAACATATACCCTAAACTTACTTTAGGATGTCCCACAAAATCATACATGTCAAATCTTGTCCCAAGCTTATCCTTTGAAACCATTTCACATAAGTTGGACAACCCCTTATCTTAACATACTTAAGATTAGGAATCCTCCTGTCAATAAACTTTTATGGAGTCTTGGGGCTGGATTTCGAGGTTACCTTTTCGTAGATATGCAGCCATTTCTAGGACATGACCCTAGAAGGATACTGGAATGTCGGTAAAATCATTATGGATCGCACCATGTTCAAATAGGTACCATTTTTCCTTTCAGATACATCAATCAATTATTATGTATCGAGAGGCATCCATTATGAGAAAACCATTTGAGATGATCTAGAAACTTATTGCACAAGTATTCCTTCCTTGATCCGATCAAAGAATCCTAATACTTTGCCAATTTGTTTCACTTTTGAATTCTTTGAACCTTTCAAATAATTCACACTTGTATTCAAAGAAATACACACATTCAACTCTTTGAATGATCATCTCCTTTTCTTATACTAGTTTGTTCAATATGCAAAATTATTTTCATGTAAGTCAAGTATACAAAATTTATTAAGTAATATTCCAGTTCTATACAAAACATTATTATTATAAATAGAACAACAATTGTTCTTAATTATAATACTAAAGATTTCATTGTCCAACAATAAAATGGAAATAATATTTTTAATAAGAACTAGAATACAATAACAACTTATTGACTTAATAGATTTTCCCGTAGGCATTGCTAAACTATAAGTTTCTATGGCTAATCTGGCAACCTTTGCTACATTTCCCGCACATAGGATTACTTATATTTGTTTAGCTTTCTACTTTTACTTGGTCCCTTCATAAATCTATATTTATGATAACCAAAGTCGGTATCCAATACCAAAGTAGAACCTTGACTTAAAGAAAAAATTATTTTAAATCATGAACAAATTTGTATTTGTAACCAAAACTTCACTAAGCTTCTTTGGTTAGCCTCTGCAAGATGCTTCTCGTAGTTTCTTTCAAATTGTCACGGCTTATAGCGAGTGGAAGAAAAATCCTTTGCTATCCGTGTATCGATTTTGTTCTTATTATCCTTTGTTTTGCCTTTCTATATACCTTCTTTGAATCGTTCTTCTTTTCGGAAGATCCTTTGGCCCCTACCAGAAGAAGACATGGTCTTTCTTGGTTGGAAAGTGACTCTCATCATTTTTCAACATGTTAAGCAAATCAACGAAGGCGATATCTAGCTTGTTTATATGAAAAATTCACAACAATTGTGAAAGGAGTCCGGAGTGAGTGCAAGATCAAATCTTGGCTCAACTCTCCATCCGCGACAAAACCAGTTGTCCTAATTGATCAATCAAATTGATTATTTTAAGAACTTTTATGCATACTATAGTGCCATTGGCCATTCTAGATCGGAAGAGCTCCTTAGATATCTCGATATCTATCGGTCCTACTTTCCTCACCATGAACTACTTGATGTGCGGGGAATATAGTAGGAGCATCCATAGTTTCATCGACGTGGCTGAAGCTCGTTACTCATGGATGCGAGCATGATGCATCGAGCCAATGTGCATCATCTTGCCACTTTCTAAAAGTAGCAATGTCTTCCTCAGAGGCATTATGCGCAACCATTCTGAGAGGATAGACGTATTAAGGACATAAGTTAACTTTTCAGCTATGAGAACTATTCTCAAATAATTTAACCAATCCATTTTATTCGGTTTGGTTAATTTAGCATCTAATATGCTTCACAGTGATAGAAATTTTAGACATTGTAAAATTCTGTAAAATGAATTTGTAAGTAACAACATTTTAACATACATTCTTTTATTAATTACCAAAATAATTTAGGTCTTGTTTTAAATTGGTATCTCCCACTATTTTCTTCAAACTATATTACCTCACTTATATAGTTCGCAAAAATCTAATTAAAGATTTGCTAGTGAGAATAAGGATCCCATTTCAAATGTATATAGCCTTGTGGTGACACAACAAACTATATATAAATAAATAGGTAGACAACTTTTGTCAGTTACATCAACTATACAACTCCTTTTCTTTTGCCTCTTAGATTATTTTGATCAAGTGGTGGCACATCCGAATCAAAATTATCCAAGTTAAGTCTGACTTAGCACTCCATATATTCAAAAAAGAAAAATATCATCCTTGTGGTTACACAACAAAACAATATTGTTCAATTTTCTTTATAAGCATCAAATGTGATAAATTAACATCTTAAATACTTAATACTTGCCTTGTGGTGACACAACAAACTCATATTAAATATTTAATACTCTATTAATTTTATCATGCTAGAAGGTGACGTTCGATATTCCAAATATCTTTGAACGCTTAGGACTTAATATAAAAATTTGAGGGGTTTGTTATTAATTTGTCTCATCTTGTTTAGCGCGCATGCACATATATATATAAAATACACGTCATATTAATTAACATGCGAAGCATGTTTGCATAATATATAATATATATAGTATAAGCATGTACATATAGAATACTATATTCTATCTGGATTGATTATGGACTTTTATTCTAGTTTGGTTCACTAGAGCCACCAAGTGAACCAAAAAGTCAAACCCTAGGGGTGCAAGAAATAATATTTAAATATAACTATTACATTTAAACCCGGGCTCCATTACAAACGGGTCTTCAAGCGCTCCTTGTTCCTTGATCTCCAATTCTTCAAAATTAATTCTAACTATTCCTATTACAAAACTATTTAAAATAAATAGAAACCTTGATCGTGATCGAGGGGAAGTACATAGGAGGAGATAGAATTTACATTAAGAAAAAAATTAGAGAAGACGAGGAAGTGCATGAGACCCATTTAATAAAAAAACCCATACATTCATGCATCCAACTAAAATAAAATCCAATCACATTGGTCAATAGTCCATAATCAATCCCATTTATTATCATACACATCATCATATGCATCAATAAATAACATTCATCTTATGAATAATAAACATTTAATATATATATTGATATCATTTAATGGGCAAATTTAGTTAGTATAAAATCTAATTTTGAATTAAAATAAACTCTTTTATTTTAATCCAAATTTAAATCAAAATAAAACTATTTTATTTTAATTTATCCAATTTTGAATAAAATAAACTATTTTATTTTAATCAAAATAAACTCCTTTATTTTAATTAATTATGAAATCCAATTCCATATAAAAAAATAAAAAAAAAAAATAACTACTTTATTAAAGGAAACAGGATTCTCTTTCCTATTCACAAATAAACTCATTTATTTTGAATAATATGAAATTGTATTTCATATCTAAATAAACTCCTTTATTTAAGGAAACATGGATTCTTTTTTCTATTCACAAATAAACTTCTTTATTTTGAATAATATGAAATCTTATTTCATATCTAAATAAACTCCTTTATTTAAGGAAACACAAAATCCAATTTCAACTCCAATTAGTTATCATGGAATCCAATTCCAACTCTAATTAGTTAGCATGAAATTTAATTTTAAAATTAAAATAAACTTTTATTTTAATATTAAAATAAACTTTTATTTTAATTATAAACTTTTCATTATAAATATATTATATATATATATATAGTATAAAATGAGTAATCATAATCATGTCATCCCTTGTATAATCAAAGCAACACTTTCACGTGTATCCTACTAGATAATTGCTAACATATATATATATATATATATATATATATATATATATATATATATATATATAATTAACATCCAAGAAGCTTCAGACCACCACGTGGATCATGGATTACTTTTTGAAAAATAAATCAGCAAGTAAGAATCAGGATTAACGTTTTTCAAAAATCGTCCACGGATTTTGTTAAAACGTTTTTTTTTTGTTTATTAAATTTCATACAATAAAATTATGCTCAATTAAATTGTTCTAAACACATATCAATATATATATCAAATTAAAACAATTAATAATTCGCATAAAGGTTTGGCTCTGATGCCACTGTTAGGTTTGTAATATTCAAGAACGCAATCAAATTGCAAAAATAAGCGGAAACGTGTAAAAATTAGAGTTTAAAAATTTTACAAACCATATACCCGGATCACCCTTTATGCACAATTATTAATTAAACGAAAAGATGAAGGACAAGAATCATACCCTTGAAGATCCGAGCTTCCTCAGGTACAAGTTCACCTCCAATCCTTTCGCGTTCAACTTGAATCCACCGGGTTTGGTTCCTTCTTTTGATCAACGTTAGCCACCCAAGTGTTTGGCCTCTAGAGGTGATCCACCAAGGAATAATAAAGATTCAAGAAAATGGGTGGTTGGCTAAACCCTAGTTTTTCTATCTCTATAGAAAAAAAGCGTACTCTCCAACAATCGGAATAACGTATGTTGTAAAAGTCAACAACCACATCACCCATAATAAGACTCCTCTTATTTATAGATGTGGGCAACCCACCTTAACAATTAAGGAATTGGGATTTATTTAATTAATTAAATTCTTTTAATTAATTAAGCTCCCTAATCTTATTAGGGATAATTAATTAAACTCCTTTAACTAATTTTCCTTCCTAATCCAATTAGGAGTAAATGAGAGTACTTATATTAAATTAATTCCTAAACTCTTTTAGAAATTAAAATAATAATAATTGTAATAATATTAATAAGACTCCTCTTATTAATTTATATTTAATATTTCTAAAATATTAAATAATAATATTAAGCTATTTAATTTATTCTATCACCATAGATTAAATTAAATATACATAACATATTATTATGATTATGCCATTAACTTCTTAAATAATTATTCTTCCTTTTATGGTGTGACCCTTTAGGTTCTCCATATTAAACCGGTTGTGAATAAATCAATTAGAACAATTCTAATCTTATTTAAATAAATAAATTAAACAATTAATTTATTTAAATAAATAATATTTATTCTACAATAGGGATAAGCCTCCCTAGCGATCAACGACTTTCCAGATAATATAGATTTCAACATTAATCATTAAAGAACCTTTGAGTAAATAGTTACCTGCACAATTCAATCCTTCCACCATATAATGTCCCAATTAAATATAAGACATAGAATTATCATCAAGTCTTATTTTATTTAATTATATGTATTTCGATCCTTAAATGCACAACTCCAAATAATGCAAATTAGAAACTCCTTTCTAATTTTCATTCGCTTTCGCCAAGGACTCATTGGGTTGTCATTTATCGAATCACATAGGACATTCTCTTCTTTTAATAGAAGTGGTAGATTCTTTATTGATCATACATTATCTCCATGTACAACTTATTATACCCAAGCATACCCTTTGATATACCCTAAGGGTCTTAAGGAATAAGTCAAAGTATAACTCATCGTACACAAGATACTATGATGATCTCATGTCCAAGGATCACTTGTACTACTATCACTACAGGAATTCCTATTGACAGGCAAGTAAAACTCCATTAGGTATTCCTTAGCGAGCCACGTTCAGTGAACTTATTCTCTAATAAGCACCTACATACTTGCTTTAGTGTCTCTACACAAATGATCATGAGATCAATCATCCTCATCTAATGAGCAAGCAACGTATGTACCAATCTATCTGGATTCACTAATCCCCAATTTAGTAATCCAATGATTGGGAACTATTTTAGTTTTAAGCTTTCTAAGAATTTAGATCTCATTAGAATGATCATCATCATTATTCTAAAAGCATTGCTTAAAACTATAGGTTTATCACATATTATAAAACAACATCATGTAGATAATTAAAAGCCTTTAATAAATTAATACTTTTTATTAATAAATGAATAAGATTGTTACAAAGTATATGCTTTATCATCAAACATGATTGGCTTGTGTGCATACTACTTTCAAATATTTGAGAAAGTAGTCAACCCAAATCGTGAGGATTGGTCGTTTCGATTAGATGATGCACTCTAGGCATACCGGACCGCATACAAGACTCCAATTGGCATGTCAACTTACCAGTTGTTATATGGAAAGGCTTGTCATCTTCCGGTTGAGCTACAACACAAGGCGTCTTGGGCTATTCAAAAGCGAACTCGATCAAGCGCAAGTGGGGGAAAGAGATTACTACTGACTAAATGAGCTTGCGAATTGATTACAAGCTTACGAGAATGCACAATTATATAAGGAAAAGGTGAAAAATGGCACGATCGGAAAATCAATCACCGAACGTTCATGCCGAGGCAAGTTTGGTCATTGTTCAATTCAAAACTAAGGTTGTTTCCAGGGAAACTTAAATCACGGTGGTCAGGACCATTCACAATAAAAACGGTTTTCCCACATGGTGCCGTGGAGCTGTATAGTAGAAACCCATTGGAAACCTTCAAGGTCAACGGTCAAAGATTGAAGCATTATTGGGGCGAGGATGCAAATGTGGACACCATCAACATTACCCTCAAAGACACGCAATAAAACATGAGGGACTGTCGGGCTAGCAACATTAAACCAAGCGTTACTTGGGAGGCAACCCAAGCTCTAAACTCCATCTTTTATTTACTTTTAAATTTTTAGTTATAGCTTAGTCAGTAGAATGTATACTTGGAGAGTAACAAAATTCTCTATAATTGCAGGAACCCCAAGCAAGTGTAGTCAGGCAATAACATTACAGAGCGCGAAGAATAAAGAAAGACACGATCACTGGCCAGATCGGCGCCGATCGCGCGCTACCCAAGCCGCTTTCTCGAGACCAACCCGTACCGACAAACGCCATTAACAGAAAGCAAACCGCGCCAAAGACGTTGGAACCTAGCGTAGACTACGCCACAACAACGCTAACCGAGCCAACATACTACATATACCGAAATACCGATCAAGGCCGTGCCTAAGACCGATCAAGGCTTCTGAGATCAAGAACTATTAGACCAACAGAGAGCGTGCACTGGCAACGACTACTCGTAAGCAAGGTGGCCGACCGACTGCATGGAAATTCAGAAATTAAAGAGTCATGATTGAATTGAATAACTCCACCTCTCCACCTCTCTATTTCATCAATACCACTTCTCCACTTCTCCTAATTCTATTGCACTTCCTCTTCCCCATAACTCCACATTAATTTATCTTTACACTCCTTCTCCTTTCCAAATTCCAAAACCACTAACCCTTTTAAGTCCCAACTCCCACCCACGTTAGTTTTTATTGTTTATATATGATGTTCCTTCATTCTAAACATCTTGGCACTACAATACTCAAGAATCACAACCCAATCCTAAATCTAACACTAGCCTTGTACAAAGTGATACAAATTGGGAATTCTCTTCAAAGAGGTAAACCCAACTTAAAAAAAAAGTGTGATAATTCTCTTCATCCCTCACAAAATTTCTTGTTGTGACATCCAATATTGAGTGGTAAAGCTGAGAATTGTGAAATCAAAAAGAAGGTGCAGAATTTTGAGTTGTTTGGGTAGCAAAGCTTCATCAACAAAACAAGTTTGGGGAAATCACACACTCCGCCCACCAACTGTTTGAGAAAAATACTGAACTAGATTCTTGAGTCAACAAATTGGAAGCAACATGTCGTCGCACAAAAGACAAAGGGCATCAACATCTTCGACTCGCCCAACATATGACCATACAAAATTTGCTAGAGGGCCACAGAGAGATTCCACACATCAATTGGCAAGAAAAACTTGGTGCTAGAAAGAGGATTGAAACCAAATGCGAATTTGGATGGTGATATGGCGTTGCAAATTGTAGAACATAATTGGTTTCAACTAGTAGAGCAACCACTTCAAATGACAATCAACATAGTTAAGGAGTTTTACGCTGAATGCAATGAACATGTCAATCATGTTGTCATGGTTTGGGGAAAACCAGAGTGGCTTTCATCTTTGAAGCTATCAATGAGTATTTTGGGTTGGAAACGCCACAAGAAGATCGGTATGAAGATGGATTGCCCGAGCTAGATGAGTTGATTGCCTGATTATGCAAATCAGGAACAAAATGGACGATTAAAGTCGGAACGAAACGAAAAAGATGAGTTTTCCTCACGCAAAGACCGAGTCGATATGGAAAGGCTTGGCATGCATTCATTTGTGCTAGATTAATGCCCACGAGCCATCTAACTGAGGTTACTAAAGCACGGGCCCGATTATTGTATGGAATCGTTTACCACCACTATCTTGTGAATAAGTCAATTGCTTTCTATAATGTTGATGTGGGGGAATGTATTCAAGAATCCATTGATCGAGCACTATGGGGGAGTACCACAGGCGGGCTACTGCACGGGTTTCTAAATACTGATTTATGCCTGAAGGGTGGGGTGCAGTGGCAACCTGATGAACCAATTCACCAACCATTATCCATAATTGACCATGCAACTATTTAGAGGTATATAGCTTGGGATGGAGCACAGTCCCACCCGTGTGGTGAAGGTTACATCATGATCCGACAACCATCATCCTCGGCTAGTGAAGGACTGGCGCAAGAGGAACACACTCGTGAGGAATAAGCACGGGTCCCAAGGAATCAATTCATGTGGTTGGCTGAGCGGCAAGATTTAATGCATCAGTACAATGCAAATGCATTCAACACGCTTGTTGTGGCATTTACTTGTTGTAATCCAAATGCTCAACCAGTCGTTATGCCTACTCCTCCTATCCTGCCAACATATCCTCCTTTGGACGATGACGCGCAGTAATGCGGTTTCAGGGAAGTCCTCAAATTTTTATTTTTGAGCATATATGAAGTAATGAGGGCATTCCTTAATTTAAGTTTGGGGGATTTGTTTTATTTGTTTTATTTTCATTTGCATAATAGTTTATAGTTTTCATTTGTATAGTAGTTTTAAATTAGTTTTTATTAAAAAAAATAAAAAATTCAATTGCATTTGCACGAATCCAATGGATAGTTGGGATATGTTGTTGTTTTTTAGGGCCAATGATGAGGTTGAAATTTGGTGAAATTGAGCGATACTTAGTAAGGGAACTTTGATATAATTTTGTGTTATAAGTTGAATCTTTCTACTGTTTGAAACTATTATAAAAGGATTGCACGAACATACCAACTGGTAGATTGATTGCGTTAAATTGATTCATAATAAAGCTCTAAAAGGCAACACTAGTTTAAATATAAGAATGATAAGAATGAGTAGTGATGACTAGTGTTAGACAATAACTTAAGTTTGGGGGAATATGTGGGGTATATAAGCCTGTTTATCTAAAAAAAATAAAAAAATATATATATCGTGTCTAGTTTTGTTTCGGGACCTTTGTTACTTGAGCAAGAACGCCCGAAGGGGTATCTTAAAACCTAGCGCCCTAAGGTCTTATATGGTCTGGGAGTCGTTGGTCGAAAGCTCGCTAAGGGGTATCACTGTTAGCCTAATGGAATGAGACATTGCACAGTCATGGTTAAAAAGTAAAAAAAAAAAGAATAAAACGGGAAATAAGAGCAAAATGCCCCCGTGAATGTTAAGCGAGGTATAAATACCCCAAGTTGACCCTTTATGATGGTTTGTGTCTAGCTTTGGTTAGATCGAGCTTATTGTTGGATTTCTTATATTTATTATGTTTAAGCCTTAGAAGAGGTGTGTTATGTTTTAAATTTGATAGTATGTCAATTTATGTTGTTGGTACACACACACACACACTATAGTAGTGATATCAGTTTGAGATTCAATGGTTGGCTAGAGATTGTGGATTGGTTTCGTTATGAGGTATTGCTATATTTACATGATTTCTCTGAGGCCTTGTCAGTGATTTGGTATTACTAATTGGATACTGGATTCAACATTTTAGGATTAATTGCATTGCATGACATTGTGTTTGCTTGAGGACAAACAACGTTTAAGTTTGGGGGATTTTGATGAGTAGGTTTTAAACCATGAATTGTGTTCAGTTGGTCTATTTTTGTGTTTGTTTTTATGCATTTTTATGCTACTGTTGATGGGTTTTTCATTTAATGTAGGAAAAGCAGAGGCGTCTTGCGTTTGGAAGCATTTGAGATTGTGTGATCTGTTAATGAAGTCATTGATGGTGTGAAATGGCGGCAACAAAGTGAGGAGGCTTGATCATATTGGAATGGGTTAGATATCTTGCATACCTAGTCTCGATGTTGAAATTTGGCCAACAATGCAAGGTCGATTATACATATCTTGATCTTTGATGTTGCCGATCAAGGCTACGGAAGGCCACAATAATACTGATTGCGCTGAGGCGGTGAATTGTTTTCTAAAGAGGAGTTAGATGGTAGTAGTTGGGGAGAATTAGAATTGTTTTAAGTTGTTTTGGACAGGAAGTGGAGGCAAACTAAGAGAGTTTCTAGACAAGAGATGGTCTAGAAGTAAAAAAAGAGGAGAAAAAAGAGAGGGAGATATACACAACTTGGAAAAAGAACGACATTGGGGATCAAGCTTGGAGGTCTAGAGAAGAAGGAATAACTTCACGAAAATTGCAAGAATCGAATTCAGAGAAGGGTGGTGTTTTATTATTCTTCCTTAATTTTTATTATCTGTAATTGGGATGATGTCTCCTTTTATTTATTCAGTAGTTAATTTATTTATGATGAATTAATTATCTTTTTAGGCAATTGATGGATCTTTGAGTGGAACAATGGTTTATTAGCTTTAATTCTCAGTTTAATAAAATATTCTACAGTTTATCTATACTGATTTGAGCTTGAATTTGCGAATTTCCTGATCAACAATTCTTTGTGGATTTGAATGGATTCGAGAGAAGATGTATAAATCTAGATTTAATTGATATAACATGTGTTCATGAATTTTGTGTATAGCAGAATTGTGATGAATGTTTAGGTAGAGATATGCTTAACATCGCATGTAATCGTTAAAGAACTTAATCTTAAACTTCTTTTGATTTAATTTGCATAGAGATATTGTGAGTTAATTGATTGGAGTGTTTGGCTTAATTCTGTCTTAATTGTGGATTTGAGTTAATTTGGTATTAGTGCACTGAGAGATGGTTAATGTTACAATCGTGTTCTTGATTAATAAACAGGAATATTGAATTGAACTGGGGTAAAAGTGAATTAATCTAAGTAAAGCTTAGAGTGAAATCATGAGCCTAATTATCCAAGTATTGTTTGAAAATTGAGTTCTATCTGTGTGGGTTATTAGTGATAGTTAGAGTATTAGTTGTTAAGATTTTCTCTTCATTTATTCAATTAATTTAATAAATTTCGAATTAGTTAAAAATTGATAGTTGTAAGCTTGAGTTCTTGGTATTTGTCTCTGTGGGAACGATACTCAACTTATCACTTTATTACTTGTTGACCACGTATACTTGCGTGTTGCGCGTAATTAGATTTTACCCAACATTTAATTGATGAAATTTGTGATAGTTGGGTCTGAACAAAATCACGTGAATCGCTCTTATTTATCTTTGGTGTCAAAGGCAAAAAACGTGGCGATTGCGCTTATTTCGAGGTTAAAACCAAGCAAGCAATTTGCCGCGCGCCTAGCCGTGAGTAGAGGCAGTGATGTTTGTTGACTATGTAGACTTTAAAAACCCATTTTAACCTAGTCTAATGAAAGTGTTAATGTGGTGAGCATGTAATAAAGATACTATAACATATTTGTATCATGTAAGTGGTATTCCAAAGTTGTAAAAATTAGTAAGTCGTGAAAACTTTATATTGTGATTTATTGAAAACTAGAGTTGGTGACTAAGTGTTGTAATTCTAAGACTTGTGAATCTGAAGTGTATATGGTATTAGTGATTCGAAACTTGCACTAAAGTAACAAGTTTAACTAAAATAACATTTAACTTGGAAAGTGGATGTTAGTGTATCTAATAGATGTTGTGATTCTAATAATATGTGTAGGTGAACGTGAGTTATAATTTATAGCTTATGCACGAGGCAAGTTCTCTAACCCTAAACTTCATTTGAGTAAATTTCCAAATTCTAATTTTTGTTTGAGTTACCCTAACTTGTTTATAATTAAGCAAGTTGTCCTAGTCTCATTCTCTTTAGAATGAATGTAAATTCCTGAACTCTAATCTCTAATTGAGGTGTCATATCTCATTTACTTTACGTAAGTTTCTGACCTTTATTGTTATATTGAGCAAGTTTTGTTCTCAGCTTGTTATTCATTAATGCATGTTCAATAATTCAATTCTCTTATTTGATAAGATTATAGTTTTAGCTTAATATTGTTCAAGCAAGGTTTATGGTATTATTTAATGGTTATGTTTTTAGTTTATTTCTAAGCATGATTTCTATATATAGCGTTGATTCACCTATGATTCATAATTATTTCACATTATGTTGTTATCGATCATTTGAGATGGTATTGAACTTTGTTGATTCAACTAATCCTTTAGTTGATGCTCGTTAAATCCTAAATTACCCTTGAAGCTTATCCAAACCAAACTTTCTTTGGTGTGGACTTGTACTATAAAACTAAGAAGAATAACCCTATTACAGGGGAATTATTTACGCGATGCGTTTAGATGTTTGTGAATAATACATGGTACGAAGGGTTGATCACCCTAAGTACGGGGAGTCCGTACAGTCTTATGACTGTTTATGTTAAAGTTGAAAGATTACTTATAACCTTGGACATAGTTCGTGGTCTTGTGACCCTCAGATATATTTCATATTTTGATTTCAGTTCTTGATTATCATTGATAGAGTATCATTCAGTTCTGTTAAGCCTATTCATTGGCAATTATTATGTTGTTGTTATTCATTGTAATTTTAAGTGAGCATTTGTTTTGCTCACTCTTGCATATATATAATCATTGCAGCTAAGGTTGAAAAGGTCGATGACCCTACCACTAGCAAAGGGAAAGAAAAAAGAATAAGTGTTGAAGACTTGTAATTTATTGACTTTCATGATGACAGACTTTATTTTTAAATGATGTGATGTAACTATTTTAATTTTCCGCACTTGATGAATGTTAAAGGTTAGATAACCTGGGAGACTTATTGATTTAATTATGTAACCCTTTTAATGGGAAGATTTACTGTTTAAATTTTATTATATTTAGGTAGTTAGATATGAATGAATGAAAAGTGAACACCAAGTCTTGTGGAAATGAAGTACCCAGATTTGGGGGTGTCACAGGTTGGTATCAAAGCCTTAGGTTATAAACCTTAGGTGGGAGAAAGGCCTTAAGAAGTAACCTTATAGGAGATTGAAAAGATAGTGGTGATAAACTCTTATTGAGTTTTAAGAAAGAAATAATAAAACACCTTATGTGCTTATATGGTTGCAACCTATGTGCTCGTGAGTGATGAATAGTGATGATTAGTAATTAAAACATAAAATTTTGTTGTCAGAATGGCTAACGTGGGAGAATCCAATCAGGCTAGGGAGGAGGGACCTCAAATGATTAGAGAGGAGGAGCCTCGAGATATTTAGGTGGTTTGGGAACAACTACTGCCACGGGAGTCGTCTCCGTTGGTCACAGTGGTTGAGCAGGAGGGATTGCCTGATGAGGACGATGTGGTATATAGAGACGGATGAGGAGGAACACCCCGTTGAGTTGCCACTGTAATAACCCAATATTTTCTATATAATTAAATAAAAAAATTGGCGTATAATTTTTAAAAAAAAATAAAAGGTGGGAATATGTGCAAAGTAAAGTATATGTATATATGTGATAAATAGAATTTATTTATTACATGAATAATTTCAAATAATATTTTTTTTAGAATTATTGATCATTATAAATTATATTAAATTAATTTTGTAGTAAAAATATTTTATTATTTATTTTTCATGACAATATGATTATTTTATTATTTAATGTATGAAATGATTATTAAAATTATTATAATAACAATTTTATTATATGAATTTATTGATTAGTTAAGTTAATTATTTTAACTTAATTAATAATAGTATATATGAAAGTTAAGTTGGATATGGATTCAAAACCTTAATTTGGGATTTTG
The DNA here is from genome assembly GCA_020205615.1 of Panax quinquefolius. NCBI lineage: Eukaryota > Viridiplantae > Streptophyta > Magnoliopsida > Apiales > Araliaceae > Panax > Panax quinquefolius. Next base: position 102,637,383 of record CM035152.1, on the reverse strand, counting down.
AATAAGGAATGAGAATAATAATATAATATTAATTATATTTCAGTGTTATAAATATGTACTGTATGTGTATACTACTAATGGTTGGTCAATTAGGGTGCAATATTAGAAAACCCTAGTATCCAACTCATAAACCCTAGTTCAAAAGTCAAATACGAGTTCAAGAATGTTTAATGATTGTGTTATATGATTAATGACAAGTATTAGATTATAGTCTTAATTAGGGAAAACCCTAATTATTAGAAACCCTAATTAGTAATTAGAAATTCTAATTGCTAAGTTATTAACCTTAATTGTTAATTTAGCAAGCTTAATGATAATTAGTAAATTATAAAATCTAATTTGTAAGTCTAAGTAATTAGAAAACCTAAACTAATTAAGAAACCCTAATTTGTAATTTAGGAAACTAAATTTTATATTTTTAGCCTAATTACAAAATCCTAAAAATGAAATTTTAAAACCTTAGGGTTAAACCCTAAGGGATGGAATAAGATGTCAAGTTTGCCATTAAAATTGGAAGCTAATTGACCAAAATCCCCTTCTTGCATTATTTATTGGATAACTTATAGATCTAGCCAAAACTTTAGTTGGTGACCAACTAAAGATCAGCCATGTGACTAAAATATACACAAAATAGCCACCTTGCATCAACCAATACATTGTATCAAATTATAAATAGCTTAAGAGAGAGAAAAGTGCACACTCTTGCTCATTTGTTCAACCAATACTCAAAAATGTCTTTTTCTCTCTCCAACCCTACAAATTTTATAAACATTTCAGTCCCAAATCAAGTCTCTAGATCACCCATATCAGATCAAGAACCTTAGATTCGAGCATAGCTCAAAGTGAGGTATAAAATACTAACCTAGAATTTGATCTTCCTTGATATGTTAGAAGTTATGATTTTGTGTTTTAATATGTTGTATGATGTGTAACTAAGTGATTTGGGTTGGTAAATGGTAGATCTATAACATCTAGATGCACGAATTTGATGTTTTAAAAAATTTGGAAAATTTTAAAATGTTGTCTGACAACCAAATGTCAGATCTCGTAGATCTTTGTCTGTTTATGGTTTTGTTTTTTAAAGGTTTGTAGTTGTAGTATGTTGTTAGGAGATGATTGGGTAATATATCCATGAATTGAATATACTTGGGCTTAAATTATTGTATTCTCAAGTCCTTTAGAAAGTTTTTACTATGTTTAGTTGTTATTTTGCAGAGTCGGGAGACGCAGGGACAAATTGGAGATTTGAGCAAGTTAATGGCAAATTTGTAAATTTATTTAGCTCCAGAGCTGGGGCGCTAATCATTGTGCTAGTTCCAGCGCCGGGGCGCTGAGTCCCGATTTTAATTGACCAAGGCGCGAGAGTGTATTGAACGGGAAGTTGATTTGGATTAGGACTGAGGCAACATGAAAAAAGAGTATATAAAGACTAAGTAGCTGAAAAGAGATGATCATCAATCATAACGAGAGATTAATCAAGAATCACTTGAAGATTGAAGCTTGGGAGATTTTCTTTAGAGTTTCTTCATCTTCTTATTTTTAAATTGTGTAATTCTTTAAATATGATTTTCATGAGATTGTTAGTTTTATTTTTCATTATGAACTAATTATTTTATTAAGACTACAAATTGAACCTTTTATGTCTATGAATTAATTATTTAATTTAGTCCAGTTATTTATGCCAAGGTGAGTTGTTTATCATGTCTTGTGCGTATTGAGTAATTATTTGGCCAGTAATTATCGTGTTACTCTAGAAGGATTCAAAAGATGAAATTTAGGGTTAGAACTGGACATGATAACATGTATGCTTGATTATTTGCATGAGATGAATAATTAGGGTCGTGAATTGAATGTGAATATCTGTTCACAATGTGTGTAATAAATTGGGAATTGGAACTTAATGGGTTTAATTTAATTATTTTGCATAGGAATATCACAAGATTAATTGGATTGAATAAAAGTTAACTGATCACTTGGGAAAGGGCTTTTAACACTTAGAATTCATGTTAATAATTCAGTAGGCATAATAATTGGATTAATTGAATAATTGGTTTATAGTTCATAATCGGGGATATTGTAGTCTTAACCTTTATTTATCTGAATTCATCGTTGAGTCTTAATTTTATTTATTTATTTGAATTAATTTTAGAGTAATCTAGTTTTAATTGATTAATTTAGTTTTCTTAATTAGAGAAATCACACTTTGCAGTTGTTTAAATAAAATTGAATTGATATAGTGCTAGTAGTTGGAATTTTTTGATTGGAATTCTCTGTGGGATCGACACTTAATTTTATCACTTTATTACTTGTTGACCATGTATACATGCACGTATTCATTGATTGCGAAATCGATCAACAAGTTTTTGGCGTCGTTGCCGGGGAATTCTTTATTAATATTAATTCCATATTAGTTATAATCAATTCAGTCTTAATTTAAACGTTAGTTATTTATTTTTCTTCTTGTGTTTGCAGGAACTCTTTGTAAGTGTATGCACACTAGATCAAGGGCTAAAAAGGAACTTTTTCCTTATACAGACGTTATCAAAAGGAAGTTCCAGAAATTATAGTTGACTAGTGAGGTATTACCTGTAGAAGAAGATCTGGCAGCACAAGAAATACCAGTAAACATGGCAGGGGAAGAACAGAAATCGCTTAGGGATTATGCCATGCCGACGGTGACAGACATACAATCCAGATTCGGAGGTTGATGATTAATGCAAACAGTTTCGAGATAAAACTGGGAACGATTCAGATGCTTCAAAATGCAGTGCAGTTTGGGGGTAGTTCGACGGATGATCCGAACGAGCATATTTTGAGTTTCTTGGAAATTTGCAACACCTTCAAATTCAATAACATTTCAGAAGACGCTATAAGGTTGAGGTTGTTTCCATTTATGTTGAATAACAAAGCTCGGAGTTGGTTACATTCCTTGCCGTCTGGTTCGATCACCGCTTGGGACGACTTAGCTCAAAAATTCTTAGCTAAGTTTTTCCCACTAGGAAAGTCGGCAAAATTAAGGAACAATATTCATACTTTTGCACAGTTCGACTTCGAAACATTATATGAGGCCTGGGAAAGATTTAAGGATATGCTCCGTAAATGTCCACATCACGAAATTGCATAGTGGATGCTGGCTGGGATATTTTGTGATGGTTTGCACGAATCCACAAGAGCTAATATTTATGCAGCAGCAGGTGGAGCAATCATGGCTAAGAACTTTGATAAGGCTTATCAACTATTAGAAACAATGGCCAACAATAATTATCAGTGGCCAATGACTAGGTCTAATCATTCGAAAACACCGGGAAAGTTTGAATTGGATGCACTGATAACGTTGGCAGCACATGTTTCTGCATTAACTAAGAAGATTGAAACATGGGGTCCACCATCCGCACCGCAAGTAGCAATGGTTTGTGAGTTATATGCTGGGAGTCATGCTACAGAACAATGTGCCATCAATTCTAAATCAGCTCAGTTCGTGGGAAGCTATTAATCGATCCGTCCAACCTTATCCGAATAAAAATGCATATAACCCAGGTTGGAGAAATCACCCAGGGTTTTCTCGGAGCAATAATCAAGCTCAAGCACTGAGACAGCAAAATCCACCCAAATTTTAAAATTAGTCTTAGCAACAACCAGAGAGGAAAACAAGTCTGGAAGACGCTTTGGAAAAATTTATTGTAGCTACAAACAAAAGGATCAGTGAGTAAGACAAGTTATTGAGTCAAATAGATATGAATGTGAAAAGTCAAGGCATTTTGATCAAGAATCTGGAAAATCAAATGGGACAGATAGCACATGCATTGAATAGCCGTCCACATGGAACACTCCCCAATGATACTGAGATAAATACGGGCAGAGATGAACATTGCAAGGATGTGACTTTATATAGTGGAAAGGAATTGCAAGAGACACTTAAGGACAAGGAAAAGATGGACAACGTAATAGTGGAAAAAGAGGAAGTCTCTGAAACCGGAAAATGACAGGATGAGGAGTTAGAGCAGAAAGCACCTGAACAAAGCCTCATAATGCCTCCTATACGATATCCGCAAAGGTTTCAGAAATCCAAGTTAGATAAGCAAGTTTCAAGATTTTTGGATATTTTCTAAAAATTGCATATCAACATACCATTTGCAGAAGCCTTGGAACAGATGCCGAGTTACGCCAAGTTCATGAAGGAGGTTTTGTCGAAGAAAATAAATTTAGGAGATTTCAAAACAGTGGCGTTAACCGAAGAGTGCAGCTCAATTATCCAGAATAAGTTACCTCTGAAGCTAAAAGATCAAGGTAGTTTTACTATTCCATGCAAAATTGGTAATCAGTTTTCAAGAAGAGCATTCTGTGATTTGGGGGCCAGTATAAATTTGATGCCACTATCTATTTATAGCCAGTTTGGACTTCAGGCACCAAAACTGACAAATATCAGTTTGTAGTTGGCGGACCGGTCAGTTACATATCCACGAGGTATTGTTGAAGATGTTTTAGTAAAAGTGGATAAATTCATCTTCATGGCGGATTTCTTTATCTTAGATTGCGAAGTAGATAGGGAAATTCCCATCATTCTCGGGCGACCATTTTTAGCAACAGGGAGAACATTGATTGACGTACAAAAAGGTGAATTAATGATGCGAGTTGAAGACCAACAGGTCACCTTTAATGTATTTAAGTCAATGACATTTCCAAAACAGAAGGGTGAATGTCTGCGAGTAGATGTTATGGATGAATTAGTTAATCACAAGTTTAACAAAAATTATTCAGAGGACCCACTAGAATCTATTTTGTTCGGGATGGATGACTTCAATATTGAGGATGATATTGAGTATGTCAAATGGCTAGATGCATTACCGACTGCCAAGAAGGTTAAACAATCATTTGACACTCTTGATCGGCCTGAAACGGAAGAGAAAAAGTTCAAACCATCGATAGAAGAGCCACCAGTGTTGGAATTAAAACCTTTACCAGCTCATCTGCAGTATGCCTATTTGGGAAAAGATGTTACCCTGCCAGTTATTGTTTTAATAAATTTGACTGACACGCAAAAAGAGAAACTATTAAGAGTATTACGAGAGTTTAAAACAACAATCGTATGGACAATAATAGATTTTTGAGGAATTAGTCCGTCATTTTGTATGCATAAGATCTTATTGGAAGAAGGAGCAAAACCAACCATTGAGCAACAAAGAAGGCTAAACCCCATTATGAAGGATGTGGTAAAAAAAGATATCATAAAGTGGTTGGATGCTGGATTATTTATCCCATCTCAGAAAGTTCATGGGTAAGTCCTGTACAGTGCGTAGCAAACAAAGGGGGCATGGCGGTAGTGAAAAATGAATCTAACGAACTCATCCCCACTAGAACAGTTACAGGATGGAGAGTATGTATGGATTACCGCAAACTGAATAAATCCACACGCAAGGATCACTTCCCCTTGTTGTTCATTGATCAGATGTTGGATAGGTTAGCGGGACATCAGTTCTACTGTCTATTAGATGGATATTCTGGATATAATTAGATTGCCATAGCAGGAAGATCAAGAAAAAACTACATTCACATGCCCGTACGATATGTTTGCATTCCGACGTATGTATTTTGGCTTATACAATGCTCCAGCAACTTTTCAACAAAGCATGATGGCCATCTTCTCAGATATGGTAGAACAAAACTTGGAAGTATTCATGGATGACTTCTCCGTGTTCGGTGATAGTTTCGACTTATACATAAAAAATTTGGTCTTAGTGTTGAAGTGTTGTGTGGAGACTAACCTAGTTCTTAACTGGGAAAAATGTCACTTCATGGTGCAAGAGGGGATAATTTTGAGGCATAAGGTTTCTGCAGCAGGGCTAGAGGTTGATAAAGCAAAAATTGAGACAATTGAGAAACTACCTCCTTCAACATCGGTGAAGGGAATACGGAGCTTCTTGGGACATGCGGGTTTCTACAGACGCTTTATTAAAGACTTCTCCAAAATTTCTGTGACAGCCATAAATCTGGGTCCCAAATCACCACGGATCTGATACAATCATTCTATAACTATTGCGAAAGATAAAAACATAAATTGTTTATATATTAAACATTACACACTATTTCCCAAGGTCGAGTAACCTTAACTTATACACAATTCATTATCCTATCTGACATACAATGATATAATCATACAATAATGTTACAAATTTAGTTGCACGCATAAACTAATGTTGGAACTGTCTTTAACCTTTCCTTGTATCTGACGCATTCGCCTTAATCTACAATGTTTATCATGATATTGCAAGGGTGAGAATAAAGGTTGCCCAACAAGTTTAAATTTATTTAAGGATATATCATGATTAAAAGAATTTGAATAATAAGCTGGCTATAATTCTTCAATGTAGTTGAGAACTAGCACGAACAAACTTTTGACTAAACAAATATTAAACATGAACAAATATATCTGGACCGAACGGTAATGAAGGTGATCAGCCTTTCATACCTGACTTATATATGCAATGTGTACAGAGTACAATTCTACAATGGCAATCAGCAATGATTAACCATAAACATATCTGAATGAAACAACTCTAAGTAGAGTTAAGAAAAACTTGCCTATTTCGTTGATTACGGTTACGCATTTTAATAAGCTTTGACTGAAGACCTAATATATACATAATATTGATATACAAATTTAGAATAATATAATCATAGTATAAAATAACCTAAACACATTATCAAATAACCCTATCAGTCTATATAACACATAAAACTCGGTATCAAGTCAAACTATTGCAGTTTGAGTTGAACCAGACACAAATCTTACATCCCGACGGCTAGTCGGACTATTCACGAGTTTAAGTTCAATTAAACTCTGCCTTAACACTTAACAATTATCTTAGACAATCATATTATTAATCAAAATAATTTTCATAGGCCTGTAATAATTTTTAGATAATTATCACCATTTATCATGATATTTCAATCATTAATATCGTATTTATATGAATTAAATACCACATTATTCCTTTATCATTAATATTTATTTAATATTAAATATTAATGTTGGTCATAACATAATATTATAATATATTTATAATATATCAAAGTATTTTTAATACCTTAAAAACCATATAAATATAATTTTAAACCTTTCATTCCATTATCCGATAATTGCTATTAATATTAAAATATTAATATTTTCATGACAAAATATCAAAAGTTATAATTTATAACTTAAAAATATTTTTATAACACGTAAATCATTTTTATATGATTTTTAAAACATTAATTCTATTTTTCCATAATTTATTTAATATATTCATTAAATAAATTAATCACCATTAATATAAATTTATTAATGAAATTCATCACAAAATATCAAAAGTCATTAAAATAACTTAAAATAGTTTTTTATACCATAATATGTTTTTCATGTATTAAAATCATTTTTAAATAATTTATTTAAAATATAATTAAATAAATTAAATACCATTTATATTCCAAAATATTAAATATTTATGAAATATACTCTAAATAATTAAAAACTAATGTTTAGGCTTTAAATTTTTTTTTCATAATTTATTATATATTTTTAATAATTAAAAACTATTTATTTCAATTTATTAAATAAAATAATTATTTTTCTAAGAAAGCGTCAGCTAAAAAGGTGCTTATAATGACGGTGATTTGTCATTATAGGTGTTCTTCATGTTCTTGGTCCAAGCCTAGATCTTCATAGCCAGTTACCGGATGCCTACTTTGACCGATCATAGATCCTTTGTTATCAAGTTTCTGGACAATCTATAACCTTGATCTTATAGAAGGTATGTAGTTCTACAAGTGTTAACCTTCATCAAAGTCATTTAACCACACATCACGAAGATCTGGGCTATAAAAGTTCCTGTCAAGCAGTTCCTGGGTTTTCTGGGTAACCTAGAAACCCAGGCAGTGATATAGTGTCACTTCCAAGCTCCCTTAATCAGGTGTTCTGGTTAATAGAGAAGTGTTCTTATGGTACAAACGTGTAGTTATTATGTCATAGAACATATATATAACGACAGATCAGCCCAACTATAATAACAGTACAAGAATCAATCCGGTCAAACTAGGTCAGAAACTCAGTTCATACGTTTTTTTGGAATTTCCAGAAAACAGACAATCATACCGGATGGTCTACTTTGACCATCCACTACATCCGATTAGTTGGTGTTTTAAGGGATCTAAAGGCCAGGAGCTATAGTCCACATTACAGTCTACACATGGATTACCACAACATCATCAAACAACATCATATCTGACAGATCTGGGCCTTCAAAGATCTTGTTAGATGCTGAAATCAATTTTTGGGTTACCCAGATTTTTAGTCAGTCATGGTCGGTCAACCGACTTTGACCGATTATAACTTGAAATCTAGACATTAAACGACTGTGATTTCACTTCCAGATCAAAGACCACATGACAAGCTACAAATTAGAACTTTAAACCAACAAAAATCATTAATAGAAAAAGATTTAAAGCCCCTGACATGTCGTTGTCAGACTACTTTTCAAAGTTTTTCCAGATTTTTCAAAACTTCATTTTCGTGTATCTTGATGTTATGGATCTAAGATATAACAACCCAGATCACTCAATAACATCATAATGCACCACATTAAACATCTAAACACAAAGTTTTACAAGAATCGTAAGGATTTCTAAGTTTATGGTTTTATACCTTCTTTGAGCTTTGATCTAGAATCTGATCATCATGATCTGTTCTTGATGTTATAAGTGCTTGAATATGGACTGGTCCACTGAATAATTTCGTGGCTAAGAGGTTGAGAGAATTTGATTAGAGGTTGGTGACCAAATAAACTACTTTTGTGACTTTTCTCTCTCTTAACCTATATATATTATTAATGTAATGAATTGGCTGGCATTTTGATGGCTGATATGATTGATATAGAGCACATGGAGTAGTTAGAGTGTTTAACCAAGTCAATATATAACAATATTTGCAAGCCACCTAATAAAGAATGTGACAAAAGGCATTCTAGTCTTTTTGCATACAAATTTAATGGCAATTTGGTCTTTTGATCCAACCCTTAGGGTTTAGGTTTTAACCCTTAGGGTTTAGGGTTTAACCCTTAGGTTTTGAAATTTGATTTCTAAAATTTCTAAATTAGGTTTTAACAAAAAAATTTAATATTTCTAAATTTTAATTAGGATTCTATAATTATATTAATATTTCCTAATCATGAAATTTAATCTTGCTAATTAGGATTATTATTTCCTAATTAAAATTGCTAATTTAGTAATTAGGGTCAAAATTGTACCTTAAGGTTTATAACCCAAGAATTAAGATTTTAAATAATCTTTCTAATTTAGAAATTAGGTTTCCTAAATAGATTAGGGTTTTTCTAATTACTTATAACTTGAAAATTAGGATTAATGTTTCCTAATTAACATTAAAATTATTGAACTAACAATCATGTTTTCCCTAATTATAAATTAGGGTTTCTAATCCAGAAATTAGGGTTTTCTAAATCAATTAGGGTTATCCCTAATTAGGTCATCATTAATAACGCTTAAATCTTATACTAGCATTTACATTCCCAAACTAGGGTTTTCAATTTCTGAATTAGGGTTTCGAATACCCAGAACCAAAATTAGTGTTTCAGAACCGGTTTCTAGGGTTTCTTAACAGACATTAGGGTTTTCTAACTGAACGTCGATATTCGACAATAAATTAGGTTTTGGCACTGATAAAATTTATCTGGTCAACCCTTGACCCTTAACTACATTCGGTACACATATATAACCATATTCACAAAACATATTCATATATACACTTAATCTTGAATAATTCACCTAAATCCTTAACAGAATTTTAAAATCCTCAAAATTCCTTCCCAAAAATATCAAACGCATACACTTATTTTCTGTCTAGGTCTATTATTTGACCTTAACTCCGTCATTTAAGATTTTAATAATTTGTCTAATTTCTCGGGTTGTCATAATTTCGAAACCCTTATGTTTCCTCTTGGAGAAAGATGTACCGTTCAAGCTGGACCAGTCATGCATCGATGCTTTCGAAGTATTGAAGAAGAAATTGGTTTCAGCTCCAATTATAGTGGCTCTCGATTGGTCTTTACCAATTGAATTAATGTACGACGCCAATGACTACGCAGTTGGAGCAGTATTGGGACAACGTCGCGATAAATTTTTTCACATTATTTACTATTCCAACAAGACACTGACGGATGCTCAGTTGAATTACACGACCACAGAAAAAGAATTACTTGCGATCGTGTTTTCCTTCGACAAGTTCAGAGCATATCTCATAGGGACCAAAGTAATTATCTACACTGATCATTCAGCTATTAAGTATTTGATTGAGAAGAAAGATGCCAAGTCGCGGTTAATACGGTGGGTACTTTTGCTACAAGAATTTGACTTGGAGATCCGAGATAGAAAAGGCATCGAAAACCAGGTGGCAGATCATCTTTGGTGATTAGAGAATGCAGAGATTCAGCAAAAAGTTGAGGTCGTCATAAATGAGATGTTCCCCGATGAACAACTTCATCAAGTAACAACGACAGTGCCATGGTACGCAAATTTCGTGAATTATCTAGTTAGTAAGGTGTTACCCACGGATTTGACCTCGCAACAACGAAAAAAGTTCCTCCACGATGTTCGACAATATTTTTGGGAAGAACCATTTCTGTTTAAGACTTGTGCGGATCAAATGATTACACGATGTGTGCCACACGAAGAGATGGATAACATATTACGTCATTGCCACTCATCATATTACGGAGGGCATTACGCGGGTGATAGAACAATAGCCAAATTGTTGTAGTCGGGTTTTTTCTGGCGTTCCCTATTCAAAGACGCATATCTTTATGTGCTAAAATGTGATCGGTGTCAACGAGTATGCAATATCTCCAAACGCAATGAAATGCCGCTTAATACCATTTTGGAGGTGGAGTTATTCGATATGTGGGGAATTGACTTTATGGGACCTTTCCCATCCTCATTCAATAATCAGTACATTCTGTTGGCGGTGGACTATGTTTAGAAATGTATAGAAGCTGCAGCCTTACCCTCGAACGATGCTAAGGTGGTACTTCAGTTCTTGAAGAAGAATATTTTCACACGATTTGGAACATCGAGGATGATAATTAGCAGATCACTAAATTGCTTACACGGTATGGATTCTAACATAAGATGGCAGCCGCGTACCATCCCAAAACTAATGGTCAAGCAAAAGTCTCGAATCGGGAAGTTAAGCGAATCTTGGAAAAGGTGGTCAATCCATCGCGCAAAGATTGGGCCATGCGCTTAGATGATGCCTTATGGGCATATCGAACAACTTAAAAGAACCCTATCGGCATGTTACCTTACAAAATGGTCTATGAAAAGGCATGTCATCTCCCGGTCGAATTAGAACATAGTGTATACTGGGCCATTCAGAAACTAAACTTTGACCTACAAGCAGCTGGTGAGAAAAGGTTATTACAGCTAAATGAGATGGACGAATTTTGGCATAATGCATATGAGAACGCTAAAATGTACAAGGAAAAAGTCAAAACCTGGCATGATAAAAAAATTAGTGTTCGAAAGTTTGAATCGGGCCAACAAGTCTTGCTTTTCAAATCTAGATTGCGTTTATTTCTTGGTAAATTGAAATCTCGCTGGTCAGGGCCGTTCATGGTTATATCCGTTGCTCCAGACGGAAATGTTGAAGTCGAGGAACCTAATCCGAAGCGAACATTCAAGGTGAACGGCCAACGGCTCAAGCATTGTTGGAGTGGATCCATCGATCAATAATCTACGGCCATGTACTTCTTTGATCCAGTACACCATTGAGCAACACAGAAAAGTTAGGCTGACGACTATAAGCCAAGCGCTATAGGGAGGCAACACCATGTGTTCTAGTTTATTTTTTTTTGTTCATTTCAATTAATTCTTCTTTTCAGCATTTGAATTACTTCAATTTCATAGTATGATATATTAGTCTAATATTCTTCATGATTTTCTTGCTTACTTCCAGCTCAGTGTATAATGGTTCAAAGGGCCAGGTAAAAGGAATAACTGAGCAAAGTGGCAGGAAATGAACTACACAAGTCAAACACCCCGACGCCCAAGATAAAAGGGCCACAGTGCCCCGGCACTGCACTTCAGCATCTTCAAGACAGGCCCAGCGCCCCGGCGCTCGTTTACAAGCCATCAACAGCGCCTCGGTGCTTGACCCCATCTGCAAACAATGAGGCCTAGTGCCCCGTCGCTTGCTTCTAGTCACTATTCAGATCCCCGACGCTAGACCCACTCAACAGACACTGCAAAGCAGCTCCCCGGCGCTCCCTTCTAGTTAAAACCCAACGCCCCTGCGCTGGGGTCAGGTTTAGAATCCTAATCGGTTTAAAACTCTGCAATGGACGACTTCTTATTCTTTTTAACTGCTTCCCACGTTGCAGCACTTGAATTCTTACCATTTACCTTGGTGTAACCGCCCTCCCCATTCACGTTAAATAGCCTACATACTTTGATAGATAAGAGTATTTTGCTTTAATTGGGATCTCTTTCTACTTGATTTTGTTCTCTCCTTCTATATCTAAGGTATGTATTATTCTTCCTTTGATCTTTTACTACTCCCTCTTGCATGTGAATTACTCACCTGAGATTGGACTATCATGCATATGTTTTATTCTATGGTGATTAATATGTTTGGGGTTTGGATTACCATGATAATAGTGATGTTAAAAGAGAAATATAAACTGCCCATAAGGTGTTCGATATTGTGCCTGAGTCAATTTTCTTTATTAATTTCGCGCAAAAACATATCCAACACTAATTTAACTTGCATACTTGCCATCCCAATAACATAGGTCTATTGCTAGACTGGTCTATTATAAGAATAGGGGACTAAACTGTATTGATGCATATTCGTATGTTTACGAGTCTATTGTTTTACCGGATTTGTGCATGCATTGACTACTTAATCTTAATTGCTTAAAATCTTGGCCTGCATGTCATGTCCACAGTTTTGTGCTACCCATGTATCGAATGTATGCAATTATTTTCCATAAAGTTTGTTCTCAATGTTACCTCTTTTGGGCGTACCTTGGTCTTCATTTTCCTATTGCACTATTTTAATATAAAATGAGACTACTCGGTTAAATTTGTACTTTCATGCTATTATATGTCCACCACACACCCAACCATGTTACACAACGTGAACTTTTCTTTAAGTTTGGGGGTAGTGCTATGGGTACATTTGTCCATATTAGATTTATGCCTAATTCTAATACGTGTGAATGTGACTTCCTTGCAGAATTTTCTAAATGGCCTCGAAGCATCAACGCGGAGAAGGTTCTGGGTCAGCCCGGCTCCTCCAAAATTTGACAGCCGTCAGTTTGTCAGTGCCGCGGCTCAACAACGCTATAACCGTGTGGCTACCCGATCACTAATTCTGGAACGAGGGTTAAGGCTGAACTAATCAAAGGATGACGATATGGCTGTGATGATTGTGGAGAGAAATTGGTTCACACTCACCGAACAACCCGACCCGGAAGTGATTGCAGTCGTTAAAGAGTTCTACGCCAACGTTGCAAAGCATTTCCACTATGGAGTGTATGTGAGAGGCAAGCCTGTTGAATTTGGCGAAGAAGACATCAACGGTTGCTACCAACTGCTGTTGGAGGGACAACACAACGAGTATGCCAGTCTTGTGAGCCAAGGACTAGACTATGAAGCCATAATATGCGAGCTTTGTCAGCCAGGCACAACATGGACAATGCATGAACGTGGCAGCATGACCTTCCCTCTTTCGCACCTGAGTTTATATGGAAAGGCTTGGTATGCCTTTATATGCGCCAAACTTCTGTCGTGCACATATGTGAGCCATGTCACCAAGGAGAGGGCGGTGTTGCTATATTCCATAATTCAAGGCTTAAAAATTGATGTTGGTCTCGTTATTCAGCAATCAATTCTGCGAGCTACACGAGGAGGTACCACGGGAGGTTTACCCCATCCGTCTCTCATTTGTGTTTTATGTGCGAAATTTGGGGTCAAATGGAAGTCGAATGAGATGATTCAAACCCCAATGTCTGTGTTGGACTGTAAAAATCCGAAATTTAAAATTGTAATTTAAATATTTATTGAGCTATATAAATAATATTTGAGGTGTTAAATATTTTATTGATGTGATGGTTGTGAATCTAAATTTATTAGAGAATTTTCTAAATTAAATTAATTTATAATTTAGAGAGTTGTAAAATAACATGAGATGTTATACTGTTGTTTTGATTTAATAATTTAAATGATATATTAAATTATTAAATAAAGTTATAATGAAAATTATAATTTTGTGATATTTGTTAAAATGTTATATTTAATTAAAATATAGTATGTGATTAATGTAATGGGTTAGTGTTGGATTTGGAAATTCAAATAAATAATATGTGATTATAATTATAAACTAAAGTGTTTATTAAAATAAATTAAAAAGGGTTTAATTTAGTTTTTGCCAAACAAGGCTTAAAAGTATTTTAATTCTTTAAATTTAAAGGGTTTTTGCCAAACAAGCCTTATGGCTTTTGGAATTTCTAATTTTTGAAAATAAATAATATAAATAAAAAAGGTAAAATAATAAATATAATATATTTATATTATATACGTTAGTAACTGATTTTGCAATTAGTAGTGCTATTAAGGGTTATCAGTTTTATTCTTGGGCTTGATTACCAGTTGATTTTCTTATTACGCATTCTATTTTCCAAGCTTGAGAGTTCAGAGAATTGAGTGAGTTTGAGAGCTTCAGAGATAATTGAGAGAGTCTTAAGAATTTTCACAGCAAAGTCACAGTGATGATTTTTAGGATGAATGTCAAGAAAATTGAGACTTTCATGAAAACATGAAAATTGAGAAATTAAATAGTTTTAGTGGTTGTTAAATTGTGTTAAGTGGTTTTATATATTAGCAATCATGTTTATGATAGTTGTATATTTATTTTACGTGTTATTATCACTATTTGGTGGTTTAAATTTGTGTTAGTTGGCTTAAGAAAAGTTACGAGAAGTTCTCATTATGCCAAACGAAAGTCGTGAGTCATGTGACCACAATACAACACTTAAGGTACCGGCGTATGTTGCATCCAATTATAACAATCCTTTGGCGGCGCCGCCAAAGGCTCCATTTTCAGATTTCTTGAAGTCTGCGCTAATTCTGCAGACTTTAGTCATTCTTTGTAGCTTAGCTTAAGGTTATGGTAATGTGTCCAACATGTAACCACAAGGGTAAAACAGATTTGTGTTATGGGGTTAGTGAATTCAAAGTGGTAAAAATGATTAGTAAATTTCGAACATATTATGTGATAACTTAGTATACACAATGAATGTTAGGCAAGTGTTGCGAAGTAAACACTTAGAATTTCTGAAATGTAAAGGGTAAAGAAAGACTTGTGCTAAAATGGTAAGTTTAGCTAGAAATGTACATTTTATGGTATGTTAGCATATCTAATAGATAATGTGGTTTTAAACCAATGTGTAGGTGAACATGAGTTTAATATTGTAGCTTACACTCGAGGCAAGTGTCTAAACCCTATCTTTTCACATTGAGAAAGTTTTCTAACTCTACACTTTCGTTGAGTTAGTTCTATTACAATATTGTGTAACTTTATTCTTTTGATTGAGCAAGCGTATTTTCTTAACTGTTATTGAATAAGTCAATTGTTCCTAAAATTCATTCTAGCAAACTTTAACTCTAATGTTATTTGAAATTCTCATTTGATTGATTCATTCTAACTTGTTTATAGTTAAGCAAGTTTCTTAAGTTCTATTATTGTATACTGAACGCAGTTTTTGAAATCTCGTCTCTATTATTGAAATGTTTTATTTCTTTGCATGAGTTAATACCTTTTTGGGAAAGTTTTTAGTTTCCAGCTTGCTATCAGTTAATGTACGTTCAGTAATTTCAATTCTAATGTTATAAGACTCTAACCTTAGCTTATTTACTGTTCAAGCAAAGGTTAACCATTTTACTCATTTTATTGAATACTTATGCTCTATAGTTATTTCAAGAATGAGTTCAATATGTATAATCAATTCACTTATGATTCTCAATTGTTCTATGTTATGTTGTTATTAAACATCTGTTTTGATTATCAAACACTATTGATTCAACTAGTCCTCTAGTTGATGTTCGTTAAACTTCAAATTACCCTTGAAAGCTTATCCAAACCAAACTCTCTTTGGTGCGAACTTGTACTCTAAATATTGAGATAAACAGCCCTATTATTATTAGGGGATAATTTACGATTAGCGTTAAAATGTTTGTGCACAATACATTATACGAAGGGCTGATCCCCCTAAGTATGAGGAGTCCTTATAGTCTTATGACTGTTAAAGTTGGAGTTGAAAGATTACTCGCAACTGTGGACATAGTTCATGGTCTTGTGACCCTCAGTTAAGTATATTCCATATTTTGGATTCTAGTTCTGATTATCATTGTTAGAGTAATATTCAGTCTTGATGAGCCTATTGTACAAGTGATGCAGACTTGTAACTCCTGTTTATTGTGATGATCATAGACTTTTTAATAATGATGTAATGTAATAACTTTATTTATGCACTTAAATGATGTTTAAATGTTAGATTAGTGGCTTACAAAGTAGCTTTACCTCCAGAATTAGAGCATGTGCACAATGTTTTCATGTGTCGGTGTTGCGACTGTATAAACACTATTATAATCATGTGATCGAGTATGAACCGTTACAGTTCAGTAAAGATTTATCTTAGGAAGAGATTACTATCCAGATAGTCGATAGGAAGGAAAAAGTGCTCAGGAATAAAGAAATACCTTTTTTGAAGTTGATATGGAGAAACCACAATGTCGAAGAGGCTACGTGGGAATTCAAAGCTGATATGATAAAAAATTACCCTGAGTTATTTGTTTAGTCTGTGTCTTCGATTCTGGGAACAAAATTTTTGTAAGTAGGGGAGAATGTGACGATTTGATTGTTTGAATTGGGAATCTGGGGACAGAATCCTTGTAAGGGGGGAAGGATGTAACGATCCAAAATTTCAAATTGTAATTTATATATTTATTGAGTTATATAAATATTATTTGAGGTGTTAAATATTTTATTGATGTGATGGTTGTGAATCTAAATTTATTAGAGAATTTTCTAAATTAAATTAATTTATAATTTAGAGAGTCGTAAAATAACATGAGATGTTATATTGTTGTTTTGATTTAATAATTTAAATATATTAAATTTTTAAATAAAGTTATGATGAAAATTATAATTTTGTGATATTTATTAAAATGCTATATTTAATTAAAATATAGTATGTGATTAATGTAATGGGTTAGTGTTGGATATGGAAATTCAAATAAATAATATGTGATTATAATTATAAACTAAAGTGTTTATTAAAATAAATTAAAAAGGGTTTAATTTAGTTTTTGCCAAACAAGGCTTAAAAGTATTTTAATTCTTTAAATTTAAAGGGATTTTTCCAAACAAGTCTTATGGCTTTTGGAATTTCTAATTTTTGAAAATAAATAATATAAATAAAATAAGTAAAATAATAAATATAATATATTTATATTATATACGTTAGTAACTGATTTTGCAATTAGTAGTGTTATTAAGGGTTATCAATTTTATTCTTGCGCTTGAATACCAGTTGATTTTCTTATTACGCATTCTATTTTCCAAGCTTGAGAGTTCAGAGAATTGAGTGAGTTTGGGAGCTTGAGAGGAATTTGAGAGAGTCTTAAGAATTTTCACAGCAAATTCCAGTGAGTTTAGCAAGAATTTCTGTTAAGTAACAAAAGGTATGTTCCATAATCTCTATATTATAAGCATGTATATGTGTTTGACGGCAAAAATTCTATATACTCTGTGAATCCAAATTCTCTTGGCTTGTTGTAGAAACTGAGTTGTTGCAATTTATGTGTAATTTATAATACTAGAGTTTATGGGTAAGCCAGAATACGTATGCTAATTACAATTAATAGTAGAAAATTTTTGTCAATATATATGTTTTCATATATAGCTATGTAAGTATCAATTTTAGTGGCCAATTCATGTGTGAAACTGTAAATTGACGCTTATATATGGTAGTTCATTGAGATACGAACATAACGTAATTTGAATGAGATGATTTGGTCATATTTTGAAGTCACAGTGATGATTTTTAGGATGAATGTCAAGAAAATTGAGTTTTTCATGAAAACATGAAAATTGAGAAATTAAAATAGTTTTAGTGGTTGTTAAATTGTGTTAAGTGGTTTTATATGTTAGCAATCATGTTTATGATAGTTGTATATTTATTTTACGTGTTATTATCACTGTTTGGTGGGTGAAATTCGTGTTAGTTGGCTTAAGAAAAGTGCCAAAGTTACATTATGCAAAAGTAAGTCGTGAGTCCTGTGACCACACACGACTTAAGAGTAAGCGCGTGCATTTGCATCCGATAAAAGATAAAAATCAAGCGTAGCAAGCGCCAAAGTGCCCATATTCAGACACTGAAGTCTCCAAATTCTGCAGACTTTAGTCATTCTTTGTAGCTTAGCTTAAGGTTATGGTAATGTGTCCAACATGTAACCACAAGGCTAAAACATATTCGTGTTATGGGGCTAGTGAATTCAAAGTGGTAAAAATGATTAGTAAATTTCGAACGTATTATGTGATAACTTAGTATACACAATGAATGTTAGGCAATTGTTACGAAGTAAACACTTAGAATTTCTGAAATGTAAATGGTAAAGAAAGACTTGTGCTAAAATGGTAAGTTTAGCTAGAAATGTACATGGTATGATATGTTAGCATATCTAATAGATAATGTTGTTTTAAACCAATGTGTAGGTGAACGTGAGTTTAATATTGTAGCTTACGCTCGAGGCAAGTTTCTAAACCCTATCTTTTAACATTGAGAAAGTTTTCTAACTCTACACTTTCGTTGAGTTAGTTCTATTACCATATTGTGTAACTTTATTCAATTGATTGAGCAAGCGTATTTTCTTAATTGTTATTGAATAAGTCAATTGTTCCTAAAATTCATTCGAGCAAACTTTAACTCTAATGTTATTTGAAATTCTCATTTGATTGATTAATTCTAACTTGTTTATAGTTAAACAAGTTTCTTAAGTTCTATTATTGTATAATGAACGCAGTTTTTGAACTCTCGTCTCTATTATTGAACTATTTTATTTCTTTGCATGAGTTAATACCTTGTTGGGCAAGTTTTTTATTTCCAGCTTGCTATCAGTTAATGTACGTTCAGTAATTTCAAATCTAATGTTATAAGACTCTAACCTTAGCTTATTTACTGTTCAAGCAAAGGTTAACCATTTTACTCATTTTATTGAATACTTATGCTCCATAGTTATTTCAAGCATGAGTTTAATATGTATAATTAGTTCATTTATGATTCTCAGTTGTTCTATGTTATGTTGTTATTAAACATCTGTTGTGATTATCAAACACTATTGATTCAACTAGTCCTCTAGTTGATGTTCGTTAAACTTCAAATTACCCTTGAAAGCTTATCCAAACCAAACTCTCTTTGGTGCGAACTTGTACTCTAAATACTGAGATGAACAACCCTATTATTATTAGGGGATAATTTACGATTAGCGTTAAAATGTTTGTGCACAATACATTATACAAAGGGCTGATCCCCCTAAGTATGAGGAGTCCTTATAGTCTTATGACTGTTAAAGTTGGAGTTGAAAGATTACTCGCAACTATCGACATGGTTCATGGTCTTGTGACCCTCAGTTATGTATATTCCATATTTTGGATTCCAATTCTGATTATCATTGTTAGAGTAATATTCAGTCTTGATGAGCCTATTGTACAAGTGATGCAGACTCGTAACTCTTGTTTATTGTGATGATCATAGAATTTTTAATAATGATGTAATGTAATAACTTTATTTCTGCACTTGAATGATGTTAAAAGGTTAGATTAGTGTCTTACGAAGTAGCTTTACCTCCAGAATTAGAGCATGTGCACAATGTTTTTTATGTGTCGATGTTGCGACCGTATAAACCCGATTATAAGCATGTGATCGAGTATGAACCGTTACAGTTCAGTTAAGATTTGTCTTACGAAGAGATTACTATCTAGATAGTTGACAGGAAGGAACAAGTGCTCAGGAATAAAGAAATACCTTCTTTGAAGGTGATATGGAGGAACCACAATGTCGAAGAGGCTACGTGGGAACTCGAAGCTGATATGATAAAAAATTACCCTGAGTTATTTGTTTAGTCTATGTTTTCGATTCTGGGGAAAAAATTTTGTAAGTAGGGGAGAATGTGACGATTTGATTGTTTGAATTGTGAATCTGGGGACAGAATCCTTGTAAGGAGGGAAGGATGTAACGATCCGAAATTTCAAATTGTAATTTAAATATTTATTGAGTTATATAAATATTATTTGAGGTGTTAAATATTTTATTGATGTGATGGTTGTGAATCTAAATTTATTAGAGAATTTTCTAAATTAAATTAATTTATAATTTAGAGAGGTGTAAAATAACATGAGATGTTATACTGTTGTTTTTGATTTAATAATTTAAATATATTAAATTTTTAAATAAAGTTATAATGAAAATTATAATCTTGTGATATTTGTTAAAATGCTATATTTAATTAAAATATAGTATGTGATTAATGTAATGGGTTAGTGTTGGATATGGAAATTCAAATAAATAATATGTGATTATAATTATAAACTAAAGTGTTTATTAAAATAAATTAAAAGGGTTTAATTTAGTTTTTGCCAAACAAGGCTTAAAAGTATTTTAATTCTTTAAATTTAAAGGGTTTTTGCCAAACAAGTCTTGTGGCTTTTGGAATTTCTAATTTTTATAAATAAATAATATAAATAAAATAAGTAAAATAATAAATATAATATATTTATATTATATACATTAGTAACTGATTTTGCAATTAGTAGTGTTATTAAGGGTTATCAGTTTTATTCTTGCGCTTGAATACCAGTTGATTTTCGTATTACGCATTCTATTTTCCAAGCTTGAGAGTTCAGAGAATTGAGTGAGTTTGAGAGCTTCAGAGAAATTTAAGAGAATTTTAAGAATTTTCACAGCAAATTCCAGTGAGTTTAGCAAGAATTTCTGTTAAGTAAGAAAAGGTATGTTCCATAATCTCTATATTATAAGCATGTATATGTGTTTGACGGCAAAATTTATATATACTCTGTGAATCCAAATTCTCTTGGCTTGTTGTAGAAACTGAGTTGTTGCAATTTATGTGTAATTTATAATACTAGAGTTTATGGCTAAGCCAGAATACGTATGCTAATTATAGTTAATAGTAGAAATTTTTGTCAGTATATATGTTTTCATATGTAGCTATGTAAGTATCAGTTTTAGTGGCCAATTCATGTGTGAAACTGTAAATTAACGCTTATATATGGTAGTCCATTGAGATACGAACATAACGTAATTTGAATGAGATGATTTGGTCATGTTTTGAAGTCACAGTGATGATTTTTAGGATGAATGTCAAGAAAATTGAATTTTTCATGAAAACATGAAAATTGAGAAATTAAAATAGTTTTAGTGGTTGTTAAATTGTGTTAAGTGGTTTTATATGTTAGCAATCATGTTTATGATAGTTGTATATTTATTTTACGTGTTATTATCACTGTTTGGTGGGTGAAATTCGTGTTAGTTGGCTTAAGAAAAGTGCCGAAGTTCTGTTATGCAAACCAAAGTTTGTGAGTCGCGCGGCCACTCAGCACTTAGGCACGGGCGCGCTGCATCCTGACACTGAAGTCTGCTAATTCTGCAGACTTTGGTCGTTCTTTGTAGCTTAGCTTAAGGTTATGGTAATGTGTCCAACATGTAACAACAAGGCTAAAACAGAGTTGTGTTATGGGGTTAGTGAATTCAAAGTGGTAAAAAGATTAGTAAATTTCGAACGTATTATGTGATACTTAGTATACACAATGAATGTTAGGCAAGTGTTGCGAAGTAAACACTTAGAATTTCTGAAATGTAAATGGTAAAGAAAGACTTGTGCTAAAATGGTAAGTTTAGCTAGAAATGTACATAGTATGGTATGTTAGCATATCTAATAGATAATGTGGTTTTAAACAAATGTGTAGGTGAACGTGAGTTTAATATTGTAGCTTACGCTAGAGGCAAGTTTCTAAACCCTATCTTTTTATATTGACAAAGTTTTCTAACTCTACACTTTCGTTGAGTTGGTTCTATTACTATATTGTGTAACTTTATTCTTTTGATTGAGCAAGCTTATTTTCTTAACTGTTATTGAATAAGTCAATTGTTCTTAAAATTCATTCGAGCAAACTTTAACTCTAATGTTATTTGAAATTCTCATTTAATTGATTCATTCTAACTTGTTTATAGTTAAGCAAGTTTCTTAAGTTCTATTATTGTATAATGAACGCAGTTTTTGAACTCTCGTCTCTATTATTGAACTGTTTTATTTCTTTGCATGATTTAATACCTTGTTGGACAAGTTTTTAGTTTCCAGCTTGCTATCAGTTAATGTACGTTCAGTAATTTCAATTCTAATGTTATAAGACTCTAACCTTAGCTTATTTACTGTTCAAGCAAAGGTTAACCATTTTACTCATTTTATTGAATACTTATGCTCTATAGTTATTTCAAGAATGAGTTCAATATGTATAATCAGTTCACTTATGATTCTCAATTGTTCTATGTTATGTTGTTATTAAACATCTGTTGTGATTATCAAACACTATTGATTCAATAGTCCTCTAGTTGATGTTCGTTAAACTTCAAATTACCCTTGAAAGCTTATCCAAACCAAACTCTCTTTCGTGCGGACTTGTACTCAAAATACTAAGATGAACATCCCTATTATTATTAGGGGATAATTTACGCTTAGCGTTAAAATGTTTGTGCACAATACATTGTACGAAGAGCTGATCCCCCTAAGTACGAGGAGTCCTTATAATCTTATGACTGTTAAAGTTGGAGTTGAAAGATTACTCGCAACTGTGGACATGGTTCATGGTCTTGTGATCCTCAATTATGTATATTCCATATTTTGGATTCCAGTTCTGATTATCATTGTTAGAGTACTATTCAGTCATGATGAGCCTATTTTACAAGTGATGCAGACTTGTAACTCTTGTTTATTGTGATGATCATAGACTTTTTAATAATGATGTAATGTAATAACTTTATTTTTGCACTTGAATGATGTTTAAAGGTTAGATAACTTGGAATTGTTTGTGAATTTATTGATGTAACCCTATTTAAGGGAGGATTATGGCTTAAATATTATTTATTTGGGTAGATAGTATGAATGTATGGATAGTGAGCACCAAATCTTGTGGGAATGAAGTACCTAGATTTGTGGGTGTCAAATAGACCATAAACTGATCAGCAGATATAGGGTATGGACTGGTGGGATGAACCACCCCCGTGGATTGGGTTTTATAATTCCTCAAGTTGAAGCTCCACAAGCTTCGCCAACTCCTGTCCCACCCACTTATGGTCCTTCCTCTGCAGCTCACCGTTGTGTTGTTCCTGAGGCCATCCAGCGTGAAATTGATGGTTGGTTCTACAATCTTGAATCCCAAAATGTTCGCCTATCTGAACGACAAGATGTGATATACAAGTTTTTAGTCGACTACTTCACTGCCTAGAATGTTATGTATGCTCAATTGTACTCGGGAGTTAATCTTAGCCATTTCCCTACTGCTCGTGTTCTGCCTGTTTTCCCTCCTTCCGATCAAGAGATGAGCGAGGATGATGATGATGCACCCGAGGAATAAGCTCTTCAGGGAAGTCCTCTGTTTTATATTGTTATATTTTTCGCATGAGGACATTGCTCTTTATAAGTTTGGGGGTAGTTTAGTTTATATTTGCATTAGTAGATGCCATGTTTCTAGTAGTTTGTGCATAGTATGTTTTTACTTTTTTTTAAGTGTTACATTTAGGACACATTAATTCCAACTGTTTAATAGTTAAGTATATTTGGGGCCAATGATGAAACTGAAATTACATAAACAAGTATAGTAAGGATTGTTAAGCTGTGATTTGCTTTCTTGACATGATTTAAATCTTTATCTGTTTGAAAATGATATTATCATGATAGCACATGTTAAACAACGACCATGTTGGCTGAGTAAGTTAAATGCATAGATAATAGATTTCTAAAGGATAAATATTAGTCGAATGAAAGAATAACATGAATAGCTAGTGATGGCTGAAGTTAGACATGAATTTAAGTTTGGGGGGAAATATTTGGAGTATATAAGCTTTGAAAAAAAAAATCGTGGCTAGTTTTGTTTCGGAGCCTTTGTTACTTGAGCAAGTAAGCCCGAGGGAGTGTCTCTACACCTAGCGCCCTAAGGTCTTATATGGTCTGGGAGTCGTTGGTCGAAAGCTCTCTAAGGGGTAGCATTGTTAGCCTAATGGAATGAGACATTGCATAATCATGGGAAATAAAAAAATGAATAAAACGGGAAAAAGTGCAAAAAGCCCCCGTCAAAAAATAATAAATAAATAATAAATAAATGAATAAAAATAAAATAAAAATAAAGCATAAGTATTCCATTTTGACCCTTGGACTTTGGTAATTGTTTGATTTAAGCCGAATCTAGTTTATTTGAGGAGTTCTCAAGTTTACAATGTATGATGCCTGCTAAGAAATCTATTATGTTTCGCATTTTTCTTTTCATCAGTTAGCATGGTTGTTGAGCACACACACACGATATCAGTAATAACATGTTTAGATTTTTTGATTGTTGGGATAGTATTGATCTGTCTTGATATGATGTACTAGCATGTTATTGTGATTTTTCTGAGGCCTAATGAATATACGGTGTTCTATTCGGTTGCTGGAATTACAAACATGTAGATAGTTTTAGGTGCATTTGCATGGTTTATTTAGTTTTTCGTGTTGCATTGTGTTTCGTCGGTTGAGGACAAGCAACAATTTAAGTTTGGGGGTATTTGATGATTGAATAATATATCCATGAATTGAATATACTTGGGCTTAAATTATTGCATTCTGAAGTCCTTTAGAAATTTTTTTTTTACCGTGTTTAGTTGTTATTTTGCAGATTCAGGAGACGCATGGACAAATTGGAGATTTGAGCAAGTTAATGGCAAATTTGTAAATTTATTTAGCTCCAGTGCTGGGGCGCTAATCATTGTGCTAGTTCTAGCGCCAGGGTGCTGAGTCCCGGTTTTAGTTGACCAAGGCGTGAGAGTGTATTGAACGAGAAGTTGATTTGGATTAGGACTGAGGCAACATGGAAAAAAAGTATATAAAGACTAAGTAACTGAAAAGAGATGATCATCAATCATAACGGGAGATTAATCAGGAATCATTTGAAGATTGAAGCTTGGGAGATTTTCTTTAGAGTTTCTTCTTCTTATTATTTTCAAATTGTGTAATTCTTTAAAGATGATTTTCATGAGATTGTTGGTTTTATTTTTCATTATGAACTAATTCTTTTATTAAGACTACAAATTGAACCTTTTATGTGTATGAATTAATTATTTAATTTTGTCCAATTATTTATGCCAAGATGAATTGTTTATCATGTCTTGTGCGTATTGATTAATTATTTTGCCAATAATTACCATGTTACTCTAGAAGGATTCAGAAGATGAAATTTAGGGTTAGAACTGGACATGATAACATGTATGCTTGATTATTTGCATAAGATGAATAATTAGGGTCGTACATTGAATAGGAATATCTGTTCACTACATGTAACAAATTGGGAATTGGAACTTAATGAGTTTAATTTAATTATTTTGCATAGGAATATCGCAAGATTAATTGGATTGAATAAAAGTTAGTTGATCACTTGGGAAAGGGCTTTTAACACTTAGAATTTTTGTTAACAATTCAGTAGGCATAATAATTAGATTAATTGAATAATTGGTTTATAGTTCATAATTGGGGATGTTGTAGTCTTAACCTTTATTTATCTGAATTCATTTGTTGAGTCTTAATCTTTATTTATTTATTTGAATTAATTTTAGAGTAATCTAGTTTTAATTGTTTAATTTAGTTTTCTTAATTAGACAAATCACACTTTGCAGTTGTTTAAATAAAATTGAATTGGTATAGTGCTAGTAGTTGGAATTTATTGATTGGAATTCTCTGTGGGATCGACACTTAATTTTATCACTTTACTACTTGTTGACCGTGTATACTTTCACATATTCATTGATTGCGAAATCGATCAACATAAGGGCTTTGATCTGAAACTGAAATCAAGCCTAGATCATGTAGAGATTTCATGTTATGGGTGGTCAAACCTCGTTAACCGGCTATGACTGAGCAAATCTGGGTAACCCAGAACTTGCCCAGAAACGCCTGACAAGAAGTTCAGGGGCTCAGATCTTTTAGTTGTTTGTTGACTTGTGCTTTCTGTTGTATCTAGGTTGTAGTTTGTTATATGAACTACAAAGTCATGCCTTTAGATCACCTAAATGATTAACAGAAAGAAGGTAGTGGTTGGTCAAAGTAGGCCGGACGATCATGAAATCAGTTTTCTTGGTAACCCATAAAACTGATGAACATGATCTCTGACATAGTTTGACCGGCGTAGATCTGTAGATTGTGATGTTGTTAGGATAATTTTATGTAATAGATGTGTTCATTGATATGTTGGCTACAATCTGGAACCTTTAGATCACTAAAATATTACAAGGATTGCAAGTTATGGAAGCCCAAAGGAGGCTACGCGAAATGTTCTTCATTTCTGGGTAACCAAGAAAGTGAAAAACAGCTCTGACAGCTACTTTGCAAGCCCAGATCTCATTTGCATTATGTTGTTTGACCATGATTGTGACGCCCCCAAAATAGGTATACATCACCTATTCTGAGTTGTCAATACATGGTACAGAAACAACTACAACTTTATTATTACAACAAGAAAGCTGTGAGTTTGAATACAAATATTATCTTCAGATAATATCTATACTCAAATAAATCCTCATCACATTTATTGATACATTATTTTACAAAATGGTGAGGACTACTAAACAATCCTTTCTAAAACCTTCATTCCCATACCCCGACTCGTACTCGCTATATTCTCGCCTCCACGAGAAAAATGGAACAAAAAGGAAAAGGTGAGCTCAACTAGCCCAATAAAGAATATTATGACTAAGATAATATACAACAAATTATCATTAGTCTTCAACGGGGAAAAATCTAATAGAATACAATAGACAACAAATTTTAAATCAATATTCGCAAGTGAAATAATAATTCATTAGAAGAGTTAAGTAGAGAATGCAAACTACTATCTTCTATGTATGAATTTAAAAGTTCATCGCTCATCTTTTATCCCTGTAACATCAATCAATATACATCCGAATCAAATATTCATCTTTGCACTACTGGGCCAAAGATATTCATCGATTGGTCATGTTCATTTAAACACTGTTCATCTTTGCACTACGGCCAAAGATATTCATCGAAATCATTCATCTTTGCACTACTGAGGACAAAGATATTCTTAAGAAATCATTCATCTTTGCACTCTGAGGCCAAAGATATTCCATAATATCATCATTTAAGGCGAGGATGATGAAAAATATTTTTTTTTAAAGAAAGCGAATCCGGTGAAACAAAATGACAAGGATTAAGGATTAAGGATTCGTACTTGGTTTTATCCACGTCCAAAAATACCTCAAAAATAATCATAGTGGTGTAAAATTCGAATGATCAAAACATGGATACAATCGAGTTAGTATCCGAATAGATGTTTTAGACGAAAAGAAGAAATTTTATTTTTCTATTGAATTATACCGAGTATCGTGAATAGTCCGAGTATCGTGAATAGTGCCGTATCGTGAATAGTAACTCAGACACCAAAAGATAGAAATTCCACAAAAACATCTTCACGCTTTCATGAATAGTACTCGTGAATAGTGACTCGTGAATAGTAATTCGTGAATAGTAACTCATGAATAGTAAACTCATGAATAGTAACCCAGACATGAAAAAGTTCCAAATTTGATAAAACTTCAGATCAACATTTCAAAGATAATGATATTGAAGAAATAATATCATTTGAGAAGAAAATAACATCCCTTACCTCGAAAAGATCAAGACTTTAAATTTGAAACACCGGATATAGGCTATGACTTGGACTTGCAGTATAGCAATACTCAAAGTATACTCAAAATACTCACAAGAATACGCCGATAATATAGAGAGAAAACTTGATTTCGGTGTGATTTTCAATTCTAACCTAAGCACCTATTTATAGGAAAATGCTTAGAACACCAAAGCGAAAATTTAATAAAATATATTATTATTAATAAATTTCCTACGCCTCTTTGGAAATCAGATCCCAACATTTCCCACATGCCAACCTTCTAGAAAGAAATGATAAAAAACGTTTTTCATAAAATAAATAATTAAAACTTACAAAAATCAATTATTTGAGACTTGAGAACTTCAATAATTCATAATAAATAGCCCTTTCATCAGAAAATTCGAATCTCATGAGTTTTTATAGGAAATTCAATTCTCTACAACTTTACAGAAGAAAGTTTTTCCAAATTCCAAACAAAATTGACCGAAATCCACAAGCAGGCGATTTTATAAAGTTATAATCAAATTTCGATCAATAAATGGGGTCCACAGACATGTTTAACATGTTTTAAACATTTATTGCAACAAAAATACTCTTCCTCCTCGTATACTCATATATCCCACATTCCTTGTAAAAATATCACATAGTTAATATATTATTAAAATAATATATTTAAATGAATTATTTTATCGTAAAAGATAAAATATTAATTTTCAACAATTGTCATTTTAAAAATTTTCTCCATCTATATCCACATAAAATCAATATTTTCCTCATCATATAAATCAATAATTAATTATTCACAAATAATATTACGTAATCACAATATTGACAACGTGCGGTTCAGGAAGAGGGGCTTTCAATAAGAATTTCTTCTTCTTGGCGCCATGATTAGGTGACCAAACCTCTCCTTAGATGTAAATTTCTAGACATTGCCAATAATGTTATCTAATAATATTATTCAGATAATATGAATTATTGCTTCGATAATGAAAAAATACGTGTAATGACAATTATTGAAACAACAAGAATATAAAATATCAACGCAACAATTATTAACTCAATAAAATATCGAATAAAGTAATTTCGTAACCATTATTGAGTAGTGCCTTCTTACTTAAGAATCAATAATTGGTGCAATCTGGTTGCGTGCTACTGTTCAACAACGCGTATTAGTGTGTTTTAACCACCGGGTATTCCAACAGTATTAACGGTAACAACTACACCGTTATTTAAAAACAACTTATATTTGTCGTTTTCTTCATCCAATCGCTTTCCGTTATGGGGCCCACACATGGCTGCTACCGTCAGTCATCGAATATTCCCACAAGCGATTTAATATTCCCACGACCAAACGAATATTCCCGACAACAATGAATATTTTATAACCACTTGCTTATTTTGAAATATTTGCGTATTTAACCCTTAACTATCCACATTAATCAAATCAACCCTTACTATTTCAAAATAATAAATAAAGGAAATTCCTTTTATTTAAAAATTTTGGTCTTACAACCTCCCCTCCTTATGAAATTTCGTCCTCAAAATTGACGACGTGCACTGGTGTTTCGAAAAGGTGAGGATACCTCGCTTTCATTTCGCGTTTCCAATTCCCGTGTCATTCCTCTATAGCATGATTCCTCCACAAAACTTTAACTTGTGGTATGACCTTTCTTGCGTAGGACATGCTCCTTCCTATCCAAGATCTTGACAGTACCTCCTCATACGTTAAGTCTTCTATTATCTCATCCGGGTTCTAACTCAATAACGTTGTTCGGGTCTTTCACATATTCTGAAATATGGATATGTGAAACACATTATGAACACGAGACATACTCGGAGGTAACGCAAGTCTATAGGCTACATTTCCTACTCGGTCAAGAATTTGAAATGGACCAATAAATCATGGATTGAGCTTTCTCTCCTTCCCAAATCTTGTAACTCCCTTCCATGGAGCAACTCGTAACAATACATGATCCCTACATTAAATTCCACGTCCTTTCGATGAAGATCCGCATAACTCTTTTGTCGATCTTGTGCCATTTGTATACGTTGTCGAATCATTTGGATCTTTTCGGTGAGTATATCATTTAACTTTCGGGTCCCAACAATGTTGCTTCACCCACCTCATCCCAACATATTGGAGAACGACATTTTCGTCCATATAATGCTTGAATGGAGCCACACCTATACTTGCACGATAAGCATTGTTGTTGTAGGAGAATTCCACCAATGGTAAATACTTATCCCAACTACCCTTGAAGTCTAGGACACGAGTCTTAATAGATCTTCAAGAGTTTGAATAGTCCTCTCTCGATTTTCCGTCTGTTTGGGGATGGTATGCCAAACTAAATCGCAAATCTGTGCCCATAGCTTTTTGCAAGCTAACCCAAAATCTTGAAGTGAATCTTGGGTCACGATCCAAACTATGGATCTGGGGAATGCCATGCAACCTCACAATCTCATTCACGTACATACTAGCAAGACGTTCAAGGAATAAGTCTCCGTGTCGGCAAAGAAATGAGCAGACTTGGTTAATCAATCAACAATAACCCAAATAGCATTGATGCCTTGAGAAACCAAGTAGGAAGACCCGTATTGAAATCCATAGTAATGTGTTCCCACTTCCATTAGGAATCTCAAGTGGTTGCAACGGACCCTTAGGTACAAGATGCTCCGCCTTTACACGTTAAGCAAGTTAAACACATCGAGATAAACTTTGCAATCTCTCTCTTCATATTGTTCCACCAAAATGTATGTCAAGATCACGATACATTTTAGTACTTCCAGGATGGATTGCAAATGGCGTATTGTGTGCCTCCATCATAATCTTGTACTTCAAATCGAGTCGTTAAGAACACAAAGTCTAGAGTGGACTCAAGTATTCCTTCTTCATCAATTCTCGCTTAGGAATAGCTCCTTCTCGTACTTTCTTCTTCATACGCATCATTTCAAGATTCGGTGGCTTGAGCAACCTTAACTTTTCTATTAAAGTTGGCTCTATGCGTATACTTGACATCATCGCACTTTTCGTTCCTGATATGATCTTCTACTCAATGCGTCACCTACCACGCTCGCTTTACCGGGATGGTATTGAATAGTGTGGTCGTAGTCTTTCAATAGCTCGAGCCAACGTCATTGCCGCATGTTGAGTTCTTTTTGAGTGAAGAAATATTTAAGGCTTTTATGGTCGAATATATCTCCACTTTCTCTCCATATAGATAGTGCCTCCATATCTTTAGCTGAAAACGATTGCGCCGCTAACTCTAGATCATGAGTAGGATAATTCCTCTCATACTCTTTAAGTTGTCATGAGGCATAGGCTATGACTTTCCCACGTTGCATGAGAACACATCCTAACCCTTTGCTCAAGCATCATTTGTGAGATAACAAATCCATCCGAACCAGATGGTATTATTAGAACAGGTGCCGAAATAAGTCTCCTCTTAAGCTCTTGGAAACTTTTCTCGCATTCTTCGCTCCAAACGAATTTTGTATCCTTCCGAGTTAGCTGAGTTAATGGAGTAGCGATTCGAGAAAACCCTTCCACGAATCTCCGATAATAACCAGCTAAGCCCAAAAAGCTACGTACTTCGGTCACCGACTTCGGTTGCTCCCAACTTTGTATTGCTTCAATCTTCGCCGGATCAACAGATACTCCATGTTTCGACACCACGTGCCCAAGGAATGCTACTTCCTCAAGCCAGAACTCGCATTTCTTCAATTTGGCATATAGTTGGTTTTCACGAAGCCTTTGGAGTACCAGCTTCAAATGGTGCTCATGATCTTCACGGCTTTTGGAATATATGAGGATGTCATCAATAAAGACAACAACGAATTGATCCAAATATTCCTTGAATACTCGGTTCATCATATCCATGAAAGCCGCAGGAGCATTAGTTAGTCCGAAAGACATGACTAAGAATTCATAATGCCCATACCGAAGTTCAAGGCGTCTTTGGAATATCCTCGATTCTAATCTTGGTGATGATATCCGGAAGCGAAGATCGATTTTGAAAAGAATTGTGCCCCCTCTGGCAATTGGTCAAACAAGTCATCAATACGAGGTAGAGGATACCTATTCTTGATGGTGACATGGTTCAATTCCCAGATAGTCAATACAAAGTCGCATACTCCCCGTCTTTCTTCTTTTACAAATAAAAGCAGGAGCACCCCAAGGAGATGTACTAGGACGAATGAAACCGATGTCCAACAATTCTCGTAGTTGGACCTTTAACTCCTCAAGTTCAATAGGAGCCATTCGATATGGGGTTTTAGAAATGGGCTTTGTACCGGGTTCAAGATCAATAAAGAATTCAACTTCACGTTACGGGGTAGACCGGGAAGTTCTGAGGAAATCGTCGGGAAAGTCAATAACAACAGGAATATTATTCAAATTTGACGTGTCTTTATTCAAATCCATAACATGGGCTAAGAAAGCTTGACATCCGTTTTTCAATAAACGAATAGCTTTATGATTAGATATGACATGTTGATTGATTTTAATGGTTTAGTTACTTGAATTCGCATAACAAAAGTTGGTTAGGAATATGAAAACTAACAACCTTACGAAAACAATCAATTTTGGCATGATGAGTAGTTAACCAATCAATCCCTAAAATCACATCAAAAGCAAGTATCTTTAAAGAGATAAGGTCAGCGGTGTAAGGTAATGGTGCCAACTTGAATCAAACAAGATTTATAAACAAAGTGGATGTGATGAAAGTTTCTCTATCGGAGTTTCCACAGATAGGTCAAAGTCTAATTTTTCCGAGTCAAGTTTAAGCGTTGAGCACATGCAGGAGAGATAAATGAATGGGTAGCACCGGTATCAAGTAAGGTATAAACTTCGCAAGAATTTATAAATAGCTTACCCGTGATCACCTCGTTTGGGTTCCTCGCATTATGACCAGTCACAACAAACGCTCTTCCAGGAATCGTTGACTTTGACTTTTCTGGGACAAACTTTTGAGTCACCGTCCCCGCTGAACTAGGTTTCGCTACCGTACAATCTCGAGCGATATGTCCTTCCTTTCCACAATTATAGCATACCTTGAACTGTTGTGGGCAGTTTGGACTGATATGTCCCTCTTTTCCGCATTTGTAGCATACGAATGGTGGTGGTCGTTCTCCTCCCTTAGAACCGATTCTTTTGAAAGACCGCTCGTCTCTTCACATGGTCATTGTTAAATCTCCTCTTTTAAAATCTCCTCCCGACTCGCTTCTTCTATTTTCATGGCTATGATTACCACCAGAGTGGTTACCATTTTGTCAAATCTCTGCTTTTCTCCGATGGTTATCATTATTCATTGATCGCTATCTACGATACGATCTGGTTGTGGTCCTCGGTTGACCGCACTTCGTTATCTCGCTCTAATAATTGAGCCTGTTTTACAACATATCGAATAAAGAGAAAATTTATGAGAAATGAGATATCGACGTATGCCGGGTTTCAAACCTCTAAGAAACATCCGCCATCATCGCTCCTCATTCTCCACCAAATGAGGTGCAAACTGGATAACTCGCAAACTTTTCCTCGTCTTCGAGACACCGTCATGTTGTTTTGTTCCAATCGATGAACTCCACTTCCTTCATATAATTGAACACTTTCGGAAAGTATTTGTCATTAAATAGCTTCAAACTTCTCCCAAGACATGCTTTGAAAGCGCGGTTTGGATGGGTACGCCTCACGACTCTCCACCAAGAGTCCGCCTCGCCACGGAACATAAAGGTGGCGAATGGAACCTTCGTTCCTCCGTGAATCCCAAGACATCGAATATCTTGGTAATTTGTTTGACCCACGTCTACGCGCTTTAATCGGATTCGGCTTTCCCTGCATTTTGGTGGTCCCAACTCTTTGAATCGCTTGCGTTGTGACCACCCGTGAATTGCTATTATTTCTTCCTCAGTATTTTGAACACGAGTCTCCTCGTCGATTTTGCATGAATCGCAAAAACTTCTAAACATCCTCTCGTTCATCATCTCGCTTTCAATGGTGTTGTTCACAGGAGGAACATTGCCGACTGTTGCACGCTCTCCTCGTTGGTGAGTACTGAGGCATCTCCACGGTCTCATTTCCATTGTTAATATTCTCATCGACATTCTCAAATATCGTCATAAAACAAGGGTTAATTAAGGAAATCAATATATCACATAATATCCCTATATACTCGACCAACTAACAAATAAGCTTAGGTAGGACACACTAGCGAAGGATTTACTCGTCTCTCTCCTCCTAGTTCTATTCCCGATCTCCGCCAGAGATCATATCCTAAGCTCGATACTAATGACGCCCCAAAATAGGTATACATCACCTATTTCGAGTTGTCAATACATGGTACAGAAACAACTACAACTTTATTATTACAACAGTAAAACTGTGAGTTTGAATACAAATATTATCTTCTAGACAATATCTATACTCAAATAAATCCTCATCACATTTATTGATACATTATTTTACAAAAATGGTGAGGACTACTAAACAATCCTTTCTAAAACCTTCATTCCATACCCGACTGTACTTCGCTTATATTCTCGCCTCCTGAGAAAAATGGAACAAAAAGGAAAAGGGTGAGCTCAACTAGCCCAGTAAAGAATATTATGACTAAGATAATATACAACAAATTATCATTAGTCTTCAACAGGGAAAAATCTAATAGAATACAATAGACAACAAATTTTAAATCAATATTCGCAATGAAATAATAATTCATTAGAAGAGTTAAGTAGAGAATGCAAACTACTATCTTCTATGTATGAATTTAAAAGTTCATCGCTCATCTTTTATCCCTGTAACATCAATCAATATACATCCGAATCAAATATTCATCTTTGCACTACAAGCCAAAGATATTCATCATCATTGGTCATGTTCATTTAAACACTGTTCATCTTTGCACTACGCCAAAGATATTCATCGAAATCATTCATCTTTGCACTACAGCCAAAGATATTCTTAAGAAATCATTCATCTTTGCACTATGTGCCAAAGATATTCCATAATATCATCATTTAAGACCGAGGATGATGAAAAATATTTTTTTAAAGAAACGAATCCAAAGTGAAACAAAATGACAAGGATTAAGGATTAAGGATTCGTACTTGGTTTTATCCACGTCCAAAAATACCTCAAAAATAATCATAGTGGTGTAAAATTCCAGAATGATCAAAACATGGATACAATCAGAGTTAGTATCCAGAATAGATGTTTTGGACGAAAAGAATAGTAACTCCGACACCAAAAGATAGAAATTCCACAAAAACATCTTCACGCTTCATGAATAGTACTCGTGAATAGTAACTCGTGAATAGTAACTCATGAATAGTAACTCGTGAATAGTAACTCATGAATAGTAACTCATGAATAGTAACCCCGACATGAAAAAGTTCCAAATTTGATAAAAACTTCAGATCAACATTTCAGCATAATGATATTGAAGAAATAATATCATTTGAGAAGAAAATAACATCCCTTACCTCGAAGATCCAGTACTTCTAGCTGAAACACCGGATATAGGCTATGACTTATGACTTGACTTGCACCGCGTAGCAATACTCAAAGTATACTCAAAATACTCACAAGAATACGCCGATAATATAGAGAGAAAACTTGATTTCGGGTGTGATTTTCAATTCTAACCTAAGCACCCTATTTATAGGAAAATGCTTAGAACACCAAAAGGTAAAATTTAATAAAATATATTATTATTAATAAATTTCCTACGCCTCTTTAGAAATCAGATCCCAACATTTCCCACATGCCAACCTTCTAGAAAGAAATGATAAAAACGTTTTTCATAAAATAAATAATTAAAACTTACAAAAATCAATTATTTGAGAGCTTCGAACTTCAATAATTCATAATAAATAGCCCTTTCATCAGAAAATTCGAATCTCAAGAGTTTTTATAGGAAATTCAATTCTCTACAACTTTGCAGAAGAAAGTTTTTCCAAATTCCAAACAGAAATTGACCGAAATCCACAAACAGGCGATTTTACTGTGTTATAATCAAATTTCGAATAATAAATGGGGTCCAACCGACATGTTTAACATGTTTTAAACATTTATTGCAACAAAATACTCTTCCTCCTCGTATACTCATATATCCCACATTCGTTGTAAAATATATCCGTTAATATATTATTAAAATAATATATTTAAATGAATTATTTTATCGAAAAAGATAAAATATTAATTTTCAACAATTGTCATTTTAAAAAATTTCTCCATCTATATCCACATAAAATCAATATTTTCCTCATCATATAAATCAATAATTAATTATTCACAAATAATATTATGAATCACAATATTGACAACCGTGCGGTCCTCAGGAAAGAGGGGCTTTCCAATAAGAATTTCTTCTTATTGGTAGCAATTAGGTGACCAAACCTCTCCTTAAGCGTAACTTTCTAGACATTGCCAATAATGTTATCTAATAATATTATTGAGATAATATGAATTATTGCTTCGATAATGAAAATACTGTAATGATAATTATTGAAACAACAAAGAATATAAAATATCAACGCAACAATTATTAACTCAATAAAATATCTTGAGCAAGAATTATCGTAACCATTATTGAGTAGTGCCTTCTTCACGTAAGAATCAATAATTGGTGCAATACTGGTGCTACTCTTGTTCAACAACAGCAGATTAGTGTGTTTTTAACCACCGGGTATTCCAACGAAGATAATCTGTAATAACTACGTAGTTATTTAAAAACAACTTATATTTGTCGTTTTCTTCATCCAATCGCTTTTCGTTATGGGGCCCACACATGGTCGCAGCTCACGCATTTAATATTCCCGACAAAAGATTTAATATTCCACGACCAAACGAATATTCAAACAACAATGAATATTTTATAACCACTTGCTTATTTTGAAATATTTGCGTATTTAACCGTTAACTATCCACATTAATCAAATCAACCCTTACTATTTCAAAATAATAAATAAAGGAAATTCCTTTTTATTTAAAAATTTCGGGGTCTTACAATGATTGTTGTTGATACTTGTAATATTACATCAATACTATAAAGTCAATGTCATACCTTGCCTAGAAACTTCATAATCTGATATTTATGTTAGGTCAAATATGGCCACTCGATCACTGCATATGCATGTTCTTAAGGCTCAAGAACATCTAAGGCGACACTTTCTGTTGCTAAAGGCTATAGCGACAGATTTAATAATTTTAATTAAATAAATTTTCAAAAAATCATTTAAAAATAGTAATTAATTTCTGAAAATTACAAAATTAATTTTAAAAAACATTTTAAGTTATAAAAATTAACTTTTAATAATTTGACATATTTTTCGTAAATATTAGTATTTATTTGAATATTAATGATATTTAATTTTTTTAATAAATGTATTAAATAAATTAATTAAAAATGATTTTATTATATTAAAAATCATTTTAAATTATAATAATGTATTTAAAAATATTTTAAGTTATAATAAATAACTTTTAATATTTTAAGGCAAATTTCATTAATTATTTAATATTAATGCTATTAGATTTATTTGATAATTATGTTAAATAAATTAATTAAAATTAATTTTAATATTATAAAAATCATTTAAAATTAAAAAGGTATTTTAAAAATATTTTAAGTTATAAAATATAACTTTTAATATTTTAGGAAAATTTCATTAATAATTTAATATTAATGATATTAGTTTTATTTATTAATTATATTAAATAAATAGTTTAAGAATGGCTTTATTGATTTAAAAATCATTTAAAAAGGATATAAATGATTTAAAAATATTTTAAGTTATAATAGGTGACTTTTAATATTTTGATAAATAAGACATTAATATTTAAATATTAATGGTAATTATTTAAAAATGATTTTAAATGTTTTAAAAATCATTTAAGGGTAATAATAATGTTTAAAAATATTTTGAGTTATTATAAATAACTTTAATATTTTAGAAATGGTTTCATTAATAATTTAATATTATTTAAATATTAATGATAATAGAATTATTTAATATCTAAATCATTTAATAATGATTCCAATGTTTAAAATATTATGATAAATTATAATAATTATTTAAAAATTATTATAAGTCATTTAAGAATAATATGAATGGTATTTGAATTATCCAGGATAATATTTAAGATACATATTAGAGTTTTATTAACAATAAATTCGATAATTACTCGATAAAGCCATCAGTACACCGAAATATTAAATTGATCTGAACCTATATAGGTTGACTGTATAAGTGTTTGTTTATGTCCTATTGACTGCTAAACATATGTGACAATGTGATTAGGTTATGTGTTGACTGCAAATAGCAGTACTATGTGTTATGATATGTTACTCTAATCGAAAAAACAATCTTATGAATGATAGGTCGTTGTATTAAAGATAGAACTAAGTCGTGTACTGTAAGCAGCAGACCAGGAAAGTATCTAACCCTTTACATTTACTTTATGCAATGGTCATATGTAACAAAGTATCAGAACTATTCTTTTTATTGTGAATGTATCCTTATTCTTTATAATTACTTATTCAATGATCATGTGTATGTTGGTTATGAAATTATAATCTGTTGTACAAGTTCTTTAACTCTATCATTATAGATCAAGATATATATTATGTTCATTAATTTCTAAGATTGGTTATACAAGTGTCCTCACTTGGATAATTATTCTACATGTTAATACATACTTGTTGATTTCCAGTATGTATACCTTAATTAAAAGTCGTCTAAGCTATTTGTCTCAGCTAGACATAAATTTAAAAATATCGTTGAACATGATAGAACTTTATTGTATCCAACCGAATTATTTTGGTTCGGATTCAAGACTAAGTATGAACCTCCCGAACATTGGAAACTTTTGTGCGCCTAAGGCAGATATGTTGGATGAAAATATCATTCGAACACGTAGTATTGATCAATATAGGGCATAACGGGCTGATCACCCCTGTGCCAGTAAGTTATGATGGTTTGCGGATGATGTTTTGTAAAACCTTTTTGAAAATTGAAAACAAAGTTCATAGTTTGTCGACTGCTCTACATTTATAGTCAGTACGTAGTTTCAAAATTTAAAATAGAGTTTATATATTGTTTATTGTTGCTTCAGTTTACTTCACAACTGTTGATTCGTTGTAGAAGTGCCTTTCACAGAAAACATCTACTTCTTTCAGCTAACGTTTATTGTTTGCTATTACTTGATGGGAACTCAAATGCTCATTCTTGCTTTAAACTTAAATGTTTTCACCTAAGCGTGATCAGCCTGAAGGTTCAGACAAGACAAAAGGAAATGGAAAGCTACAAAAATAAACTTTATGGTATCTTATGTAATAGTTAGACTTTATTAAGACGATAATATTTAATAATTATCATGTAATGTAATTTATTAAAGGTTATAAACTTGGGATTAGACAACTCTGATTATGTAAATTAAGTTTGATATTTGTATTATTATTATTATTATTCCGCTCAAAGAAATGGTATCGTGAAGCACTGAGTTCAGGTTTCAAGTACTTGAATTTGGGGGCGTCACAGCCACAGTCTTCCACCAAACTCTATCGTAACACATATGTACGACAAAGTATACGACCGCAATATCGAGCTTCAGAACAGAGTCGAGGAGTTAGAAGAAATAGTAGATGAATGTCAGACTTCGATGGCACAGAAGGACGACGAGATCCAGGATCTAGACAAGCGTCTAAGTAATGTCGAATGAAAGCTGATTCATACTGAGGAAGAGAATGAGTAGCTGTCAGAAGACATTGCGGAGCTGAAGAACAAATTGAAATAAGAATCCATTAAGAGAGCAAGAGTCGAAGACGCGTACGAGAAAGCCTCTCAGCGTGCAGAAGTAGCAGAGAGGGAAATGCAGGCAAAGAAGATCAAGATGGAGGAGATGAATAGCATTTTCAACACCGTGATAAACTGAGCTCAAGACTGAGTCATGTATTATTCGATTTAGTTTGAGACACTGCCATGGTACATGTTAGATCGTAGAACAATGTTTCGTATTATAGAAGATGAGTGTCGTAAGGCTATGCAGCATTTTAGTAGGTCATCGTAAAGGATGTAATTGTTATGTGATTAATTAATAAATAAGATGTAAGTCCCATGTATTATATAACCATTGGGATATGATGATGATGTTACCCTGAAACTTTTATAGTTTAGGAAGTTGGTGTAGATAGCAAGGATGCTATCATTTTTATGTTTTAAAAGGTTATCAATGAATAAAAGTTAATATTTATTCAAGATATTATGTGTTATGTGATGATCTTTTATGATGTGCAAGTTAAGTAGATAATACTTAAAAGAAATTGAGTTATAATCTAATAAGTGTATTGTAACAGAAAATGCTTCCAAGATATCAACCATGACAAAGAACCCCTGAGGGGTCTACCAATAACAACAATGCTAAGGTTAACCCAGTTCAACAATTAGTGACGTTACTGATGGGAGCACTACAGAATCAGCCGCAAAACCAAGCTGCGACTTTTAAGGATTTCAAGACAGTTGGACCACCAGAATTCTGTGGGTCCATGAATCCAGTTGAGGCATAAACCTGGGTCATGGAAATAGATAAAGTTTTTATGTAACGCCCGAGAAAATCGGATTTTTATATGAATTAAATTTTTATTTGTTTATGTGTATTAAATAAATTTAATTGATTAATTATGTGAGTAAGCTGTATGAAGGCCGTTCTTTGACCTAGAATGTGTGGATGTGGTTAGAATTCTGGCTATGTGCTAGGATTAATTGTTTTGAATTTCCAAGACGAAAATAAAAGTTTTCCGAGAAATTTTTATAAAAACACTATTCATCCATTTTTGCTCGGGAATTAAGTTTGAAATTCTGAGAAACACGTAATGATAGAATTCTAAGATAAGATGGAATATCTAATAATATTTCAGTTATGGCAAACGAAGTTTTCGCTTGCAGACTTAAAACCTAAGGGTTAGGGAAAGTGATTTCCGAGAAGGAAATGAAATGCATATAATGATTAGGGTTATTATACATGTTATATACGAGTATGATACTAGTTATTATACGAGTATAGTATGAAGATTATTACGACATATAATATGAATACTATACAAAGAGAATACGAGAGTTATACGTGTAAAATACGATTCATTCTTATTGGACTTGGATTATATCAAGCCCAATGTTTTGTGAAATGAAGCCCAAGTTTGAGTATTGTTAAGGCCCAAGGTTAAGTTAGTCAATTCGATCTAAGAAACCGAACCGTGGATCGAACCGATGGGTCACCAGATGGGTAAAACCCATGGGGCAACCCATGAGGAGACCCACAAGGAATG
Organism: Panax quinquefolius; assembly: GCA_020205615.1. Classification (NCBI taxonomy): domain Eukaryota; kingdom Viridiplantae; phylum Streptophyta; class Magnoliopsida; order Apiales; family Araliaceae; genus Panax; species Panax quinquefolius. The sequence goes on along the minus strand of CM035152.1, from coordinate 102,596,004 downwards.
TGGGTCGGCCAATTGGTGGCCAAGTAAAGGTTTACTTAGTGGCTAAGTTGTTGTGGAGGTGGTGAATAGTTAGGAAGTTACCAAAAGACCATTTTGCCCTCCATTTGAATTACCTATATAAGAAAGCTTTAGTTGGTCATTTAATGTTTTACAAACATTGACTAATATAATTTAAGAGAGAGAAAGAGCTAGAAATAAGTAATCAAGTGAGCTTGAAGCAAATCATAAGAGTTTTTAGCAAGAACGCGAAGAACGTAAAGGTAATAACTCGTAAAACCTTAGTTTTTAATTCGTTTAAATTTTTTTTTCATAGAGAATCATAAATTGGTGTAGCATGTCTCTTTCAGAGGAATAAGGATGGTTTATAGTGAATTAAATATTTACAAGCTATGTTTAAGTAGAAATCGTAAGTGTTTAAGTAAGTTTAAACTGAAGAAAACATTAAACGTTGACATGGTTGTTGATGGACAAATTGAAAACCATCATTAATAGGGTATGTGAATATTTCTTGGTTAGGATGTAGAAAATGAATCAATGGATTGGTTCTATTTGATTTGGCGTATAAAACACGAGTAACGAAGTTATGACGAATTTTACGAAATTAGACGTTAAATGTAGAAATCGTATTATTCTGGATTAGTAGTCAACACTTGTTGTTTAGTTCAAAAACCCTAGTTTTCAATTGCGTAGTATAGTATAACATATTCAAGAGTCATGGACTCAAGAACGGTCGAATTCTGACTTATAACGAAGAAATTAAGCTATGAACGCTCAAGAACGTTTAACGAACGCGTTATTAGGACGTTAATAGTGAATTCATCGTACAAAGATTTAAAAACTAAATTTGTATGGATGAAATTGATGTATGTGTTACGTGTAAGAAAATAGCTTTTGAACGAGCCAATTCTGACTTAAAACGACTAATTTATGAGTCCAGGAAGAATCGAAGAGAAAATTAGAAAAAAATTTCAAAGGCTCAAGGAAGGCGCCGCAGCGTTAACCCAAGCTATAATGGCCACGCCGCAGTGCCGGTAATAGTAACTTTAGCTACTAGAGAGTGGTGTCGTAGTGCTACTGGTACAAAGAGATCTCACGAAAGCACTAAGACCGGACCTTAGCTAATGTTAGTTGAAGTAGCATGCATGGCTAATAGTGTATTGATGTCTCAAAAAGTCAAAGCGATCTTAGATAGTAGGCATTTGTTGGACAAGTTGATTTCTAATCCCTATTGATTATAAACCAATAGTGGAGTATGTATGTACTTAATATACATGGTAAGACCAATCTTAAATCACTTTTTTAGTGATGACTTTAGGAACTTGAGCAGTGTTTAATAGAGATTAAACGAAGACACGAGGTATACAGAAATAAAATGTATTCAAACTTTCATAATTTATCAATAATGATCGAGTCTCAGTTAGTAACGTAAGGCGCTAACAAGCCGTAAGGAAGAATAGTAAGTCTAATTGACATTTATTAATGAAATTAATTCACTTAAGATATAGAAGAGAAAGAAGTTGGTAAAAATAACGTGATTAGATTGTTTGGTAGCTAATTATAGTGTGCAATGGTAATATATCATGTAGATACTGTAATGACCAAGAATTGTTGAATATTATATTCAAAGACGCTTGAAGGCAAGTTTTCTTAACGCTTGTCTAACCTTCGTGTTAGCTAAGTTTTCTGTGATTCATGTTATGAGATGCATGAATTATTTTACGAAAGGGTCAATGCCAGTTTTAACTCGGCTAGACTATTCTTAAGAGTTATATTAATTTGTTTACAAGTCTTCTGATATAGAACTATTAACTCTATCTTATGCCAAGTATTTGGTACAGATTCAAAGGTAAATTTATATATGAACAAACAAATGTATTTTTCATCGATTATTCAATGGGCACGTGAGGTTGCCAAAACTTAAACGTAAATACGTTTAACGGATAAGTGTTGATCAACATAGAGTACTATTGGCTGATCACCTAGAAGTTCTCATAAGAAATATTGGACATACAGAGTTAGTGTCGGGATGTCATTTTTCATGAATGAAAACCAAAAGAGAATATTCACGGTCTTTCGACCAATTCAGAGTTCCTAAGATATTATATATATTTTGGAATTGTTGTTATGAAATGAGAAGTGCTAGTCATTGTTTCATAGTACTTCGTAACTATTTATTTAGTTATGGAAGATAATCATATAATTCTCGACGTGGTATTTGTATTATCTTTTGCTAGACTTGCTGAGCTAGTTATGCTCACTTCTTGCTTGAATTAAATGATTGCAGCTAAGGCCGAAAGAACAGATGATCCCAGTACGGATAAAGGCAAAGCTAAGATGGATAAGTAGATTATCCTATAATAGACTAGTATGTTTGTAAGAATCATAATATGATAAACAAAGAATGTATCGGTTTCAGAACCTAGGAAAGGAGTGATTATTATTATTGTAATAAGAATGTAGTAATTATGTTCATTTTGATATTTTTTCAATGGAATGAATGTATAGTGATGAGTACCGTGTAGCACCATATATGTGGGTTGAAAGTACCCGGATTTGGGGGCGTCACAGGTTGGTATCAGAGCATTAGGTTATAAAACTTAAGGGGGAAGATCCTTAGGCTAATAACCTTGTTAGAAAAGGAGATGTTAGAAGGAATTGAACTCGAGTCGAATAAGTTAATTAAGTATTGAGGAAACTCATTACTGAAAGATTTAAAAGATGGAACTAAATGTGATTTGTGCTTATATTATTGTGTATTATGTACTAATCAACATGCTATGTGTTATTGTAGATGTCCATCGATAGCTTGATGTATAAAAATATACACGTGGTGAGCGAAGAGTCTGTGAATCGGGTAGAGCCTGTACCTACGCCCGTAGCGGGAGTACCAGTAGTGAACATAGAAGAGTCCGAGTCTGAGGAGGACTATTCATAGGAGAATTATTCCGACGAGGATATGGAAAACTTAGGATCAACATTATACCTTGATATGGTGTTCGATTAAGATGGGGAGATGGAGGTAGCATCGTTCAATTCGGTGGTACTTGCACTAGAGCCAACACCTCCAGACGCAATGAAGGCATTGTATCTAGCGGTGCTTAACCGTAACGTGCAACTGCGCACTGTTGTGCTAAACCTTAATAAAGAGATTAGTGCTCTTTTTGAGGCAAAGTAGTCTACAGAAGTAGATTTTGACTTAGAGTGCGATGAGAAGGTGCTTCTAATGGATAAGGCAAGGGACTATAAGAATGAGGTCGTAGAGCTTCATAAGGAACTGGTTGAGAAGAACGAGAAGATAACATGGATGTCCTACATCCATAACAGTGCTCATGAGGATTTTAAGCTAATAATTTCTTGTTATTCCATTGAGTCGGGACAGACTAGACATACTATTAATCAGGATATTATTTTGATTCTAACGAATTAGAAGCATGAGAATGCTTTGAATCAGTGTTAATAGATCGATAGATCTTTTTGTATATGTGAAGTGACGTAAAACCCTCTTTTGTATAATTAAAGGGTAGTCTTTTTGTAAATCCCAATTTTTGTAGAAGTGAATCGCAGGATAGTAATGTAATAGCTTTTGGCTATGAATTCAAGTTGTAAATAGTTTTGAATTATGAAGAAGCATATTAATATAATAAAGTTTTTATTTAATGTGCTTTGTTGTGGTATGAGTTATTGTTGTAGAATGATAACTAAATAAGTAAATAGATAATAATGAAACATTATTTATTTAATCAGAATAATGCCGCCAAGAAGAAGACAACGTAATCAAGAAGTAAAATCCCATAACGAAAACCAAGGGGATCAGAATAACCCTATGGAAGAGTTTGTTAATTTATTAATGGCTTCATTTAACCAAATTGGGGGTAAAGCACCCGCAGTACCTAGGGTAGCTAGAACGACTACCTTTAAAGAGTTTAAAAACGTAGGTCCACCAGAGTTCAAAGGAACTATAGACCCAATAGAGGCCCAAACATGGGTGAAAGAAATAAAAAGGCATTTGTTATTACAAACGTAGCTTAGGGGCAAAAGAATTCTTATGCAACTTACATGATGAAAGGGGAAGCTAACTTCTGGTGGGAGGCTCACCAGGGTGAGGCTAGAACTGATGATGTTACGTGAGAATAGTTCAACAAGGTATTCTTCGAGAACTATTTTCCTACTAGTATGCAGGGGAGAATGGAGATTAAGTTCCTAGAACTTAAACAAGGGGACATGACGATTCCCCAATATGCGACCAAATTCAATGAATTGGAAAGGTTTGCTCCACACCAAGTGGACACTAAGGAGAGGAAGGCTCATACGTTTGAGCAGGGATTGAAACCCTGGCTCTATAGTAGGATCTCTGTTTTCCAAAGTGTTTCATATGGGACCATTCTGGAGAAGGCGATCATTGCAGAGGGTGGTAGTGAGGCATTGAGCCATACCACAAGGATATGAAGAATAAGGGCAAGGGAGAAGGAGGACCCAAGGTGGAAGGAGCTAGTGGCAATGGAAGTCTGTCCAAGAGGAAGAATTTGAAGTCCGGGAATACTGGAGTGAAACAAGGGGATCCTAAGCGTAGCATGGAGGCATGCAAGACATGCGGGAAGACTCACTTAAGATTCTGTCAGAAAGGGAAATCGGTTTGTTAAAACTGTGGGCAGGAGGGTCACATATCACCCAATTGTCCTAATCCTAAGAAGAATCATAGTTGTTTTGTTTGTGGGTCGATGGACCACATGGCAAGAAATTGCCCGAAGAAGGGGTCAGAGGGTAGTAAGGGTATTAGAAGTGGTAAGTTAGCCATTATTGGACCAGCACCATCGTCGGGTAGACCCTCATCCCGTATTTTTAATATGAATGTCCAAGATGCGGTTGCATCAGTGGATGTAGTAGCAGATATCATTCCATTCAATGAAATAAATGCTTATGTGTTATTTGACTCGGGTGCTACTTGTTCTTTTATAGCATGTGAATTTGCTAAGCGATTAAGTTTACTCCCGAAAAGATTAGAAATACCTTTAGATGTTAAGGTAGCAAATAAAGAGATAATTCCCATTGAACATATTCATAGGAATTGTTGCGTAGATATTAGAGGTAACAAATTATCGGTAGATTTAATACCAATAAGATTGAGAGAATTCGATGTAATTCTTTGTATGGATTGGTTGATTAACCATAAGGCTATAATAGATTGTCATAGGAAAAGTGTGAACCTTCGGCTTTCTAAGAAAACCAAGGTAGTGTTTTACGGTAGTAAATCACCGAGACGCTCTTGTTATCTAACGATGACATAAGCTAAGAAAATGTTGAGGAAGGGGTGTATAGGATATATGTGCCATATTGTTGATACCCAAAGAGTGGGAGCATCATTGGAACAGATACATATAGTTCAAAAGTTTGCGGATGTATTTCCAGATGAATTACCGGGTCTTCCGCCGGATAGGGAGGTCGAGTTTATGATTGATCTATTACCGAGTACGACACCAGTTTCTAATGCACCGTATAGGATGGCGCCGGTAGAAATGAAGGAGTTAACAGTTCAATTACAAGAACTATTAGACAGAAAGTACATTCAACCGAGTATGTCTCCGTGGGGAGCACCGGTATTGTTTGTAAAGAAGAAGGATGGGTCGTTACGACTTTGTATCGACTATCGAGAGTTGAACAAGTTAACGATTAAGAATAAATACTCATTGCCCAGGATCGATGAACTATTTGATCAGTTGAAAGGGGCAAAGTATTTTTCTAAAATAGATTTACGTATGGGGTACCATCAGTTGAAATTAAGGAAGGATGATGTACCTAAGACAGGTTTTCGAACTCGTTATGGTCATTACGAGTTTTTGGTTATGTCATTTGGGTTGACTAATGTGTCAGCTGCATTCATGGATATGATGAACAGAGTGTTCAAACAGTATTTGGACAAGTTTGTCGTAGTGTTCATTGATGTGACGCCCCCAAATATGGGTTACCTGACCCCCTAGTTTGGTGTTCATGATCCACAATATAATAGAATCTAACTACCCATTCATATATGAATAGTAATACATACCACATTAACATACGTTGTTAATACATTAATCTCAGGTCCGCTTGTGAGACCCCGAATTTTATGAAATAAAAGTATTCAATTTTTCTATTTTAGTGAATAGTTAGATTGATAAAAGTTTAAAGTTAAAGGTGACATTTGAAAAATTTTCAAAGTAAGCAAGTTGTTATAAAATAATCGGTGGTAAAATATGCGTGGTTGCATAGTAGCACACGGTATTGATTATTAATGCTTACGTGAGAAGTCACTCAGTTTGATTCAATTATTGCTGATATTTTATATATTATTAAATCAGTAATTGAGATAACAAAGCTATTAATATTATTATTTGCAATATTAATGATGTCTAGAAGTTCTGCCAATGAGAGGTTTGGTCACCTAATTGCGCGCCAATAGGGAGAAATCCTTATTGGAAAGCCCCCACTTTCCTGTGAACGACCTAGTCGATTAATAGTGTGAATTATAATAATGATGATGAAGTTTTGTTTTATTAGTATTATTAATGTAATAAAATAGAAAAACTTTTATATAAAACAGAATACTTTTATAAAGTTTGTTTTATTAGAATATTTTATAGTAAACCAATCTGGACCGTCCGTTTAAAAGTAAATCAATCTGAACCATTCAGGAATTAGTTACTATTCAGTCCATTCTCCTATAAATAGAAGCTCATTCCTTCATTATTTTTTTACGAATTCATTGAAACTCTAGAGAGAGAAATTATAGAGAAAAATTATAGAGAGAAGCTATAGAGAGAAAATCTATAGAGAGAAAGAAAAAGAGAAGTCTGCTACCTTACTATTCCAGTATCTAGTTTTCTTCTAAGGTAAGGGATATTATTATTATAGTAAGGGGTATTATTTCTTTCATTTTCATGAAGAGAGCTATTGTTATTCCATTCCTTATTATTATGTTAGAATAACATGTCTATGTGAAGTACCACATACATGGTGAAATTCTTCTATTATTCCATTCTTTATTATTACATTGAAATATCTTTGTTCGTATGCGTATTATGCATTTAATTCTGGTTCCATTATTTATTATTACATTGGAATAACTTCATATGTATGAGATATATCGCGCATGGTGATTTCTGTTGTTATTCCATTATTTATTATTCATTGGAATATCTTGTCGATGCGATTTTACTTTGACCGGTTCCGTTCTTTATTATTCTATCAGAATATCACGTCGTAACGCTTTACGCATGACACGGTTCCATTATTTATTATTACGTTGGGAATAACACATGCATGCGATATATCGCATGCATGCTTCTGTTATTCCATTCTTTATTATTCTGTTGGAATAACCTATCTGTGTGGATTACCACATGCATGGTGAATGATCCTTTGTATTTATTTCTTATTAAATTATGGAATTGATCTGGCTATGTGGATTACCGCATGGCGGGGGAAAATCCATTAGCAGTTTCATATATTCTATTATAAACATTTGGTTAAAGCTTTTGGCTTCTATATTCCTTGAAATTAGTGGAATATCCTGGATATTTATGCTTCATCCAGTATCTTTTCATGGAAATATTCTTCTGAGCATTCTTGAATTTTTCTCCACAAAGCAGTATCATGTTGACAATTTGGACATTATTGAGTTCAGGATAAATTAACTTATAAATCTTTAAAATTTATTCTTGAACTTTTTTTATTGAATTATTATGTCATTGTCATGATGAGTTATGTTGGTTATTATGTGAAAACATGAAAGTTTCTTAGAAATCACAAAGGGTTGAAAATCAGATTTTGGTGAAAATGGAATATTAAATTCAATTGAACATATCTCCTATTATATTTCGAATTTTTGAGTATGGTTAAGTCATAAAGTTAGATCTATGAGTTTTCTAACTTATCCAAGTTGAATCACTGTAAAAGGTGTTGTAGATTTTCGTGTGGACTGATTTTAGCAAAAGAGTCAAAAGCTGCAAATTACGAAAAGGCTACTGCCCAGAAGTTTAAAATGGTTGTTTCGACCACTTAATTTGATAGAAAAATTCTAGCCTTTTGGGACATGGATTTATATGGTATAAAGTACCTCCTTTCCAAAAATGAGCTCATTCCGACTTAAAATGAGCAAGTTATGACCATTTCAATATTTAGGTTTTTCCGATGAAAAATGCTATAATCGGAGTTCTATAACTCCGATGACCATGAAATTTAAACTGGAATATCACGTTAACATGTGTAAGATCTTTCCATGATTTGGGAATTTCTGGAGTTAAACTTGAGGTAGCTAATTTCTTAATGAATTAATTAGAAATTGATTTTTGAAAATAGTAAATGAATTTAAAAAATTCTGAGAAAAATATATGTTCAATATTGGACTCTATTATGCTAAATCCCAGAAAAGAAATATTTTTGGGACTGATTTGGTATTTTTCATGAAAATGATCTAGTTATGAGTAAATGAGTTTAATATGTTATGTGAAGTAACAAAGTTGGAAAATAGGATTTTATGACTTGGAAATCCTATATAGGGTATATGTAGATTTTTGATGAGGAATTTGATCATTGGTGATGAAATCTTATGAGTATGCATAAGGCATTTTTGAATGATTAAATGCATTATTTGGTAAAGTGTAAACAATTGAAATAAACTATTTATAAGTTTAAGAAGTGATTGAAATATTGTTATAATATTAATAATATTAGATTATGAGTTTATTAAGTGATTGATAGTATTTGGATAAATTTAAAGTCTTTAATATTTATCCTTGTTTTCGTTTAATTAATGCTTATATCATTGTCATCATTCTCATGCTTGTGTTGTGTTGAAAGTCATCTGTGGCCTGTAGTGCATAGATGGACTTGGTACGATTATAACCAGGGATTATTCGGTATAATCATGACTATAATGTTATAAATAATGTGGTAAAAGTCATCTTTGGCCCGTAGTGCATAGATGGACTTGGTATGATTATGACCAGGGATTATTCGATATAATCATGATCATAATGGGAAACACGAATATCCTTGGCCCGTAGTGCATGGATAATTCGTGGTCATGATACTATTAAGCTGAGTCTCAGCATTATTGGTTTTACAGTTGTATATCTTTGGCCTGTAGTGCAAAGATGAACTGTTGATTATTGGTTATATAGTTGTATATCTTTGGCCGTAGTGCAAAGATAAATTTATTAGTATGATTATGAGCAGGAATTATGATTTGGTATAACCATGATTTTTTATGTTTCAGGTGAAGATAGGTGATGTAAATTATCTTTGTCCTAGGTGCGAAAAGGAATTCAGAATCACAATTATGATTATGAGTTATTCCTATAATTGTGGGTGAATTGTTGATTGATGTTATGAGGAGGATAAAACATTATTGGTGGACTTTTAACATGGAGAAGATAATAGACCTGCTGGTCTATTTGACTCTTTTAATGGATTGTTCGTTCCGCTGCAACTATGGTTGAAAAGTTTTATCATCTACCATATGTTCTAAATCTCTGATTTATTATTGACGATTACTATTGATAATTTAATTATCTATAGTCATGATATTCTTTACTGGGCTAGTTGTGCTCACCCTTTTTGCTTCACAATTCCTTTCAGGTAATAAGAGTGTTGCCGAGTTATGCGGGGATAATTGGGGAATAGAACGGTAGTTTATAGCTGTTGAGGTTCTCCCTAAATAGTATGGAAATAATTTTATTGAGAACTTTAGATAAGTGTGTCGTATTGTATACGTCATTTGATATTTAATTTTGGTGAACCGAATAGGGTGAGGTGAACCTAACTTTGGAAGGGTGTTTTGCCACTATCATACAAGATGTCTAATGACATACAACCTCGCGTTATCATAAGACAGGTTTGTGCACATCCACTTACTGAGTATATCTACGAGAACCACCTATATGATCTTGGAGTTTATTTAAAATATAATTTTCACTTGGAGACAGTGGAGATAGTTATATGTCAAGAGAAGACTCACCATTGGAAGGAACATGATAATCATCTTATCATTTTTCTTTGGGGTCTATTGGGTCAACCAAGGATAATTCTCTGGACATATGATATCTATCATAACTTTGATTCATGGCCTCCTATGTACGAAGGTTTCCTTCAGCACTTCCCAAATATTTTAATTTCTAAAACAGTTTTTTGACTGTAATTTTATGTAACGTACCATTGTAAGGTTGTGGTCGAGGGACCATGAGAGCTACATACATTTGTATCAAAACTCACAGTATACTTGTCGTCGTATTTTGCACAACAGTTGTATAAATGAAGTTGTCAGTAGTGTATTTTCTGGCGACCCAAGATGGGTGATGTATACCTATTTTTGGGGTGTCACAATGCTAAATTTAACATTTCAAACATACCCCTTAGACATACAAAAAGGGTTTATAATACAACATAATAAATATGTTAATCATGACTAATTTATAACTATGCCTTTGCCTTTATCCTTCGCAGCACCTCCTGCCACTTCTTCCCTAGTAGAAAAGTTTTATTTAGCAAGGGTGAGCAACAAATTTTCCCTGACTTAATACATAGAATAAATATATAAGAATCAATAAGAACAGACTATCTAATTTGATAAAATGAAACCAAAGTTCGGGAAACTTTGAAATAGCTGAATAAATCGTTATTCAATAACAAGTCTTTTCACCATCTACGCAACACAATAATTTGATAATGAAAGAGTACAACGCTTTCAAAGTTTCTACGATATTCTAATGAATAACCAAGAATAAATTCTACGCAATAACAAAGTGGAATATTTTCCAGATTTATGTTGAGTGATCACACAAGATCTAGAACTTATCTTCTCGGGTAGATATCAAAGATTTACTTTGATATATACTTAGGTGTATCAGATAACCATAAAGATTAAATCATACCCTCTGCAAGTACTTAGAGCCGGCCAACTCCTTGTACCATGTATTATGCATAATACTCAAAACGTGCGTAATGATCAAATTTACGACCAATAAAATGTTCCCTTTATATAAAAGGTTGTTCTTCTCAGTCTCAGAATCAAGATTTCGATTTAACAACGAAATACTGTGATTTCAAATTCTAATTACTTCTCGATCTAGCCGAAATAATTGGCATCGATCTATCAATAATAATGGAATTCTTTTCTCGAATCTATCAAGTTCTAACAAATGTTCGTCTAGCCAGAATAATTAGCTAAGACATTTTGTAACATAATTTGACAATAAACATGAATTATCTGTATTGTCAATTCTAGCTTCTACGGATATGAATAACCAATAACACTTATTCTACAAATGTATATTTTCCGAATCAGTAATTCAATTTGAATTATTAAACATGCACTAACTGCGAAAAATCAACAATAAATTCTTGGACGTGGTATAATTAACAATAATTAACCACCATAATAATTGAACAATATTAACTCAAGGTTGAGTTAGGGAAACTTGCCTCTTCCGCTGATTACAGCTACACAATAAACTTATCTGCTTTCGAAAGTCCTATAACCAATAATATCGGTCTCACAATTAGCACAATATTTTCATGACACGCAATACTGTAATTCACAGTCAAACTTCTCCTAGACACATTACCACATAGCCACATCAGTGTTTATAACCTATATAAACACTTAACAAGTCTAACTAGTTTGGTCTGGTTGGTCTTCGGTCCATTCTCGGTGTTTTGGTCACCCTATCCGACAATCAACATAGTTATTGTCAATTAAATGCGGTTTCTAAGCTTCAATATTATATTAGATAAGTCAAATATCATTAATAATATTTTTCGGAAGCTTTTAATACTTTTTAAGAAATTATTATAATCTATAATAATTTTTCAAACATCGAAATCATTTTTAAATGATTTAATTATCAAATAATCTTGTCATCATTAATATTTAATAATATTAAAATATTAATGATATACTTATCAAAATATTAAAGTTATTTTAATAACTTAAAATATTTTAAATCAACAATATTTAACTTAAATGATTTTTAAAATAATTAAAATCATTTTTAAATCATAACCATTAATATTTATATATTAATGAATTTATTATCAAAATATTAAAAGTCATTAATTATAACTTAAAATATTTTTAAATCATTTTTCTCATTTTTAAATGATTTTAAAATCAATAAAACCATTTTAATTCATTTATTTAATATAATAATTAAATAAATCTAATATCAATAATATTAATTTATTAATGAAAATTCTCAAAAATATTGAAAATTATATTTTATAATTCAAAATATTTTTAAACGCTTTATTCCATTTAAAATGATTTTAAATCAATAAAATCATTTTTATCTTATTTATTTAATTTAACAATTAAATAAATCTAATATCATTAATATTAAAGTATTAATGAAAATTCTCTAAAAATATTAAAAGTTACATTTTATATCTCAAAATATTTTTAAATACACTATTCTATTTAAAATGATCTTTTATAATATTAAATCATTTTCTTCTAATTTATTTAATACACTAATTAAATAAATTAAATACCTTTAATATTTAAATAATTATAAATATTAAAGAAAAATATTTCAAGTGGTCAAAAATTATTTTTTATAATTTAAAATAATTTTTAAAACCATTTTTATAATTTATTTCTATTTTTAAATAATTTCCAAAAAATCAGAAATTAGAAAATAAATAAACCGTCGCTATATCCGTTTAGCGACACAAAGCGTCGATGTTGGTGTTCTTGAGCTCAAGAACACTGACAGCTTCGTGTTCAATCTCCCTTGTTTGACCAGCCTTAGATTTCAATCTATGAATTTTCTGGGCCAATTTAAACCCAATCGTGTAGTGTTTATGTAACACTACACTACTCAATTATCATCTAGGTCATAACACATCACAATAAAAAGATCTAGCCATCCAAAGTCTCTGTCAGATCCATCCTGGGTTTTTTAGAAACCCAGGTAATTCAACTGGTCATTTTCTAGATCCTTTTAAACTAGGTTCCGGTCATGCTTAATGTTGTTTAATGGTTCACATGTATAGTCCATATGACAAGGAACATTTATATACTAACATCTTAGTTCAACAACACCTCAATCTCTAGGATCAGTCCAGTCAAAGAATCTCAGAAACATTGCTCTTAAGTTTTCTAGAAATTCCAGAAAACTACAAGTCAGTGTCGAGTGGCCTCGTTTGACCACACATTACTTCAATTTTGTTTGTGATGTAAGGTATCTTAAAACATGAATCTATAGTCCAGACAACAGGCTATAACATTTAAAAAACAAAATCATCAAACAACATACAACCGGACAGATCTAAAAGTTTGAATATCATATCAGACCATGTTTTACACTTTCTGGGTTACCCAGAAAGTGACTGGTCATGCTCGGTCAACCCTCTTTGACCATGAATAACAACAAATCTAGACATCTGATGGCTATAACACCACTTGCAGTTGAAAGACCTCATACCAGGCTATAGATCCAACACATCAAACAATAAAAATCTTAAACGAACAAGAATCTATGGCTCCTGACATTAGCTTGTCAGACCACAAACCAAGTTCTTGGTATTTTTGAAAATCATCACTTTTAAACCATTTTGATGCTATGGTTCTATGTTATATCAACATAGATCATCATAAAACATCATCTAGCAAAGATCTAAACATCTAAACACAATTTTACAAAGCATACAAGATCAAAGTGAAGTAGGGTTTTATACCTTTCTATCCAAATCTTTGATCCTTGCCTTAACAATCTGATCTAGGTGGTCAAGGGGCTTTATTTGTGACTGAGTAATCTTGTGAATTTCGGATATGAAGAGAGAGAGAGAGAGAGTTGTGGAGAGTTAGATATCAAATGGGCCAAATGCATGCACTTTCTCTCTCTTTAATCTATATATAATGTGATATAATGTTGCTAGATCTGATGTGCTGTCAATTGAAGGCTGTTTTGCTAAGATTTGAGTCACAATGTCAACAATAGTTGGTCACCTACTAAAGTCTTAACAATTTCTACAAGTTAACCTACTAAAATATGTAAAAAGGGTATTTTGTTCATTGTTCATAAAAGTTTTAATGGCATTCTAGATATTGTCCAAACCCTTAGGGTTTAACCCTAAGGTTCTAACCCTTAGATTCTAAATCATTAGTTTCTAAAAAATTTTAAATTAGGGTATCTTAATCATATTAACGTACGTTAGGCTTGCCAATTAAGATCAGGGTTGCCTAATTAGGGTTTAGGAAATCCCAGATTTTAAATTAGGGTTTCTTTGCGTATAATTAGGGTTTTTAACTGTACATTTAGTTTACTAAATCTGAGATTAGGGTTTCTAATCCCTTATTAGGGTTTACAATGTAAGACCCCAAATTTTTTTTTAATAAAATGGAATTTCCTCTATTTATTATTTTGAAATAGTAAATGTTGATTTGATTAATGTGGTTAGTTATGGGTAAAATGCGCAAATATTTCGAATAAGCAAGTGGTTATAAAATATTCATTATTGTCGGGGAATATTCGTTTGGTCATGGAATATTAAATCCGTCAGGGAATATTAAATGCGACGACGCGATCTTTTGTGGGCCCCATAACTTGAAAGCGATTGGATGAAGAAACGACAAGTATAAGTTGTTTAAATAACGACGTAGTTATACACAATTAATCTTGTTGGAATACCCGGTGGTTTAAAATACTAATACACGCGTTGTTGAACAAGTAGCATATGGTATTGCACCAATTATTGATTCTTACGTAAGAAGGCACTATTCAATAATTGTTACGATAATTCTTTCGCTCAATTATTTTATTTTATTGATTCAATAATTCACGCATTGATATATTATATTCTTCTGTTGTTTCAATAAATTGTCATTACAAAGTATTTTCCATTATCTAGAGCAATAATTCATATTATCCTGAATAATATTATTAGAAAACATTATTGACAATGTCTAGAAAGTTACATCTAAGGAGAGGTTTGGTCACCTAATTCAGCGTTAGTAAGGAGAGATCCTTATTTGAAAGCCCCTCTTTCCACGAACACCACACGGTTGTCGATCTTTGTGATTTCGTAATATTATTTGTGAATAATTAATTATTGATTTATATGATGAGGAAAATATTGATTTTATGTGGATATAGATAGAGAAAATTTTAATGTGACAATTGTTGAAAATTAATATTTTATCTTTTTCGATAAAATAATTCATTTAAATATATTATTTTAATAATATATTAACGGTGATATTTTATAATGAATGTGGGATATATGAGTATATGAGGAGGAAGAGTATTTTTGTGGCATTAAATGTTTAACACATTTTGTGTCTTTGGTGGACACAATTATTAACCAAGAAATTTGATTATAGCTTGTAAAATCGCCTCGTTTGTGGATTTCGGTTAATTTACATTTGGAATTTGGAAAAACTTCCTTCCGCAGTTGTAGATAATGGAATTTCCTATAGAAAAGAGCGAGTTTGAATTTTTTCCGATAAAAGAGCTATTTATTATGAATTATTGAAGTTCTAAAGTTTCAAATAATTGATTTTTGGAAGTTTTAATTGTTTTAATTAACAAAAACGTTTTTTAGATGTATGAGCCTCATTTTACATGTGTTAGGTTGTTGATTTGATTCTCAAAGGTTGGCGTGAGACAAATTTTTATAAATATATTATTATATTAAATTTTTCGCTTTGGTGTTCTAATCATTTTCCTATAAATAGGTCTTTAGGTTAGAACCGAAAATCACACCGTAAACTCAAGTTTTCTCTCTATATTATCGAAAGCGTATTCTTGTGAGTATTTTGAGTATACTTTGAGTATTGCTATCGGTGGTGCAAGTTCAAGTCATAGTCTATATCCGGTTGTTTCAACTAAATCTTGTCTTCGAGGTAAGGGATGTTATTTTCTTCTCAAATGATATTATTTCTTCAATATCATTATGTCAAATATTAGTTAGAACTTTTTATCAAATTTGGAACTTTTTCATGTCGGGGTTACTATTCACGAGTTACTATTCATGAGTTACTATTCACGAAGTTACTATTCACGAATAGAAGAAGCGAGTCGGGAGGAGATTTTAAAAGAGGAGATTCAACAACGACCGTGTGAAGGCGTCGGCGCCGAGTAGTAAGCGGTTCCAAGGAGTAGAAAGACCACCTATTATATTACAAATCGGAAAGAGGGACATATCACCCCAAAGCGCCCACAACAGTTTAAGGTATGCTATAATTGTGGAAAAGAAGGACATATCGCTCGAGATTATGCAGTATAAAAACCAATCTAGCGGGAATGGTGACTCAAAAGGATGTCCCGAGAAGGTCAAAGTCAAGCGGTTTACGGAAGAGCGTTTGTCGTGGCCATTCAAAATGCGAGGAACCCGAACGAAGTTAGCACGGGTTAGTTAATTATAAATTCTTTTAAGTTTATACCTTACTGATAATCTAGGGTTCTACCCATTCTTTTATCTCTCTTACTTGCGCCAACGCTTGAACTTGACTACGGAGAAATTAGACTTTGACCTATTTATGGAGACTCAGTTAGGAGAAACTTTCATTACATCCGATGTTTAGAAATCTTGCTTGATTCAAAGTTGGCACTATCACATTACACCGTTAACCTTATTTCTATAGAGATATTTGCTTTTGATGTGATTTTAAGGTTAACTACTCATCATGCCGAAATTGATTACTTTTCGTAAGGTTGTTAGTTTTCATATTCTAAGCAAACTGTTATTCAATTCAAGCAATCAAACCATTAAATCAAACATTTTCATATCAAGCCATAAAAGTCATTCGTTTATTACGGATGTCAAGTTTTCTTAGTCCATGTTATGGATTTAAATAAAGACACGTCGATTTGAATAATATTCTGTTGTTATTGATTTTTCTGATGTATTTCTAAAGAATTTCTTGGCTTACTCCCTAAAGATGATATTAAATTTTGTATCGACTTTGAACCCAGTGACAAAACTCATTTCTAAAATCTCATATCGAATGGCTCTATTGAACTCGTGAGTTAAAAAATTCAACTATAAATTTGGTACCGAGCCTTTATCCGGTGACTTCCTTTGTGGAATGCAATCGAATCCGCACTCTCCGTAGGGGACACCATTTTCGTTCGATAGTAAAGCGATAGGTGTCATTGTAACGTGATATCCAAGGTTGGGATATGAGTCACGATTGAGAACAACCTAAGTCGGTAATCGAAATACGTAGCTTTCTAGGCTTAGTTGGTTATTATCGAGATTCGTTGAAGGATATTTCGAATCGCTATTCCATTAACGCAAATTGACTAGTAGAGATACAAAATTCGATTGGAGCAAAGAATGTGGGAAGAGCTTGAAGAACTCAAGAGGAGACTCATTTCAAAGACACGTTTCGACCATGCCATCTGGAAAAGCTTAACGTGGTAGGTGACGTGTTGAGTAGAAGATCGTATACAAGTACGAGTACGATATTGTCAAAGACTCATTTCGTAAAATTTACAAATAATAGAGATGGAGATGAAAACTCTAGTTACCCACGTGATGATATACGAGTATAATCGACTTTAATCGATAAAGTTAAAGTCATTCAAGCTACATAATCGGAGTGATGAATTTGAAGAAGGAGGTGCAAGAAGTTGTTATTTCAAAAGCGAGAATCGGTGAGGTGAGGAAAGCTCAAACCTTCGATTTATTAATCCATTTGAAATTCTCGATCGAATAGGAACTATGGCCTATAGACTCGTTTTACCGCCAAGTATGACGCGTGTTCATAACGTTTTTCACGTATCGATGTTACGTAAATATGTGGACGACTCGAACTACGTCATTGAGTTAGAACTGGACGAGATAGTCGAAGACTTAACGTAAGAGGAGGTATCTGTCAAGATCTTGGATAAGAAAGAACATGTCCTATGTACCGAGGTTATACCACAAGTTAAAGTTTTGTAGAGAAACCATGCTATTGAGGAAATGACCTGGGAGTTGGAAACGGAAATGAAAGCGAGGTATTCTCATCTTTTCGAAACATCAAGTACGTACGTCAATTTCGAGGACGAAATTTCATAAGGAGGGGAGGTTGTAAGACCCCGAATTTTTTTTGATAAAATCGAATTTCCTCTATTTATTATTTTGAAATAGTAAATGTTGATTTGATTAATGTGGTTAGTTATGGGTAAAATGCGCAAATATTTTGAATAAGCAAGTGGTTATAAATTATTCATTATTGTCGGGGAATATTCGTTTGGTCGTGGAATATTAAATGCTGTGGGGAATATTAAATGCACCACGCAGATCTTTTGTGGGCCCCTAAACGGAAAGCGATTGGATGAAGAAAACGACAAGTATAAGTTGTTTAAATAACGATGTAGTTATTCTGAATTATCTTGTTGGAATACCGGTGTTTAAAACACACTAATAGCGTTGTTGAACAAGAAGAGCTGCAGTATTGTACCAATTATTGATTCTTACGTAAGAAGGCACTACTCAATAATTGTTACAAGATATCTTATTCGATATTTTATTTTATTGATTCAATAATTGTTGCATTGATATATTATATTATTGTTGTTTCAATAAATTGTCATTACACGTGATTTTCCATTATCGGAGCAATAATTCATATTATCTGAATAATATTATTAGAAAACATTATTGGCAATGTCTAGAAAGTTCATCTAAGGAGAGGTTTGGTCACCTAATTATGCGCCAAAGATGAGAGATCCTTATTGGAAAGCCCCTCTTTCTGAAGCGATTCAGTTGTCGATCTTGTGATTTCGTAATATTATTTGTGAATAATTAATTATTGATTTATATGATGAGGAAAATATTGATTTTATGTGGATATAGATGGAGAAAATTTTAATGTGACAATTGTTGAAAATTAATATTTTATCTTTTTCTCGATAAAATAATTCATTTAAATATATTATTTTAATAATATATTAATGATGATATTTTATAATGAATGTGGGATATATGAGTATATGAGGAGGAAGAGTATTTTGTGGCATTAAATGTTTAACACATATTTTTGTGTGTTGGTGGACACAATTATTAATAGAAATTTGATTATAACTTTATAAAATCGCTTGTTTGTGGATTTGGTTAATTTACATTTGGAATTTGGAAAAACTTCCTTCCTATAAAGTTGTAGATAATGGAATTTACTATGGAAAGTTGTGCGTTTTGAATTTTTTCGATAAAAGAGCTATTTATTATGAATTATTTAAGTTCCAAAGTTTCAAATAATTGATTTTGGAAGTTTTAATTGTTTTAATTAACAAAACGTTTTTTAGATGTATGAGCCTCATTTTACATGTGTTAGGTTCTTGATTTCATATTCTCAAAGGTTGGCGTAGACAAATTTTTATAAATATATTATTATATTAAATTTTACGCTTTGGTGTTCTAATCATTTTCCTATAAATAGGGTGCTTAGGTTAGAATTGAAAATCACACGTAAGCTCAAGTTTTTCTCTCTATATTATCGGAGTATTCTTGTGAGTATTTTGAGTATACTTTGAGTATTGCTATATACGGTGCAAGTTCAAGTCATAGCCTATATCAGGTTTTTCAACTAAGTCTTGTCTTTCGAGGTAAGGGATGTTATTTTCTTCTCAAATGATATTATTTCTTCAATATCATTATCTTTGAAATATTGGTTGGAACTTTTTATCAAATTTGGAACTTTTTCATGTCGGGTTACTTATTCACGAGTTATTATTCATGAGTTACTATTCACGAGTTACTATTCATGAGTTATTATTCACGAGTTACTATTCATTCAAAGTACTATTCACGAAGCGTGAAGATGTTTTTTGTGAAATTTCTATCTTTTGGTGTCGAGTTACTATTCACGATATCGGACTATTCACGTGATACGATACTATTCACGAAATCGGCATTATTCAAGAAAAATGAAATTTCTTCTTTTGTCAAAATATCTACTATGGATACTAGCTTTGATTGTATCCATGTTTTGATCATTCTTGAATTTTACTCCACTCGATTACTTATGAAGTATTTTGAACTTGGATTGTTTAAAATACGAATCCTTAATATTTGTTCTTTTGTTTCCTTTGGATTCGCTTTTCCTTAAAATATTTTTCATCATCCTTAGTCCTAAATGATGATATTATTGAATATCTTTGGCATGTGTGCAAAGATGAATGATTTCTTGATGAATATCTTTGGTAGTAGTCTGCAAAAGATGAAGCAGTGTTGAGATGAACATGACTGATCGATTAATATCTTTGGCCCATAGTGCAAAGATGAGCAGTGTTTAAATGAACATGATTAATCGATGAATATCTTTGGCTGTAGTGCAAAGATGAATATTTGATTCCGAGATATATATTGATTGATGTTACGGAGATAAAATATCGACGATGAACTTTTAAATTCATATATAGAAGATAGTAGTTTGCATTCTCTACTTAACTCTTCTAATAAATTATTGTTTCCATTGCAGGTTGTTGATTTAAAAGCGGTTGTCTATGTATTCTATTAAATTTTTCCCTGTTGGAGACTAACGATAATTTGTTGTATATTATCTTAGTTATAATATTCTTTTTTGGGCTAGTTGAGCTCACCATTTTCTTTTTTGTTCCATTTTTCTTCTCGGGAGGCGAGAATGTAGCAGTACTAGTCGGGTATGGAATGAAGGTTACAGAGAGAGTTGTTTAGTAGTCCTCACCATTTTATAAAATAATGTATCAATAATTATGATGGGGATTTATTTGCGTGTGGATATTGTCTATATGGCAATATCTGTATTTAAACTCACAGTTTTACTGTTGTAATAATAAAGTTGTAGTTATTTCTGTACCATGTATTTGGCGACTCAGAATGGGTTGGATGGAATGGACCTATTTTGGGGGCGTCACATACAATATAAAGCATATCCAGTCAATTATTAGACATTAACTTTATACAGTACAACCATATACTCACAGTTACAGATATTATAATTGCAATTTCTGTCGAATCCCTATCGAGAAATCAGGGTTAGGGTTTCTAAAGTTATTAAGCACAACTCTACTCTAATTTCTTAGTCAATACACAAATTGACTAATTCTTGAGACTCGTATCATAGATACACAGTACAATATTAACAGTCAAATTCAATATTAAATAAACAAAATTATTCGTAAAATTTGGATTATTCAAAATCCTAGTTATCACATTCACCCCTCCTTAAAAGGATTCCGTCCCCAAAATCCCCGCTTTCTTATTCTCTACAATCTTTTAAAGTTGTATCATCAATTCATTTTTATCAACACAATATTAATTTGTGTTTCAAATTCTAACTTGTGACTTGAATCTGAAAAGAAAACAGTTCACAAAAATATCTGACTCATATTACTCGCGTAATTTAATTTCTAAATGAAATTGTTACCTGCTGCCACCTCCTAAGTAGCCACTGCCTCTTGCGCCGTCATGTTAAATGTACGGGCGGTTGATCTTCCTGGCTGTGCAGGTCCACGAATTTCCAAGGTTCCACCACCGGGTCCCTTGCTAACACTTTCCTTCTCAGCATTTCTCTTCAGACAGTTCTGTACCATATGATCAGTCAATCCGCACAAAAAATAACCTTGAATTTTCTTCAGACTGGGGCAATTGGGTGACATGTGCCACTCTTGCCCGCAGTTATAGCAGACCCATTTCTTTTTCAAACAAACACCTGCATGGTTCTTCCCACAAATTGCACATGGCTCCCTCCCTTTCCTATTCTCTTCAGATTTGTTACCCGATTGGGTATTTTTTCCCTTATTAGGGTTACTACCACCACTACTTCCTCCATCACTTGTCTTCTTCTTCTTCTCCTGATGAAATTAGGATGCAGCCTCACTCCCTCCATCAACAATTAACGCCTTCTCCAATAAAGCAGCGAACATATTGATCTGCAACACAACCACCTTGTTGAATATTCCTGGTTTCAATCTGTTCTCAAATCTTCTCGCTTTGCTTGCTTCTGTGTCCACCTGATGAGGTGCAAATCTTGCTAACTCATTGAATTTGGCAGTATACTTTGAAACCGACATATTTTCCTGCTTTAGTTCCAAGAACTTAATTTCCATCCGCGCTTGCATACTTGATGAGAAGTAGTTCTCAAAGAACAACTCCTTGAATCTTGTCCACATCACCACCGCTGTACCAGCTCTTGCCTGATTAGTCTCCCACCAGTAATTAGCTTCTCCCTTCATCAAGTATGTATCAAAAGCTGTTTTTCTCTTACGCCACTTTCATCAATGATAATTAATGCTTTCTCCATCTCCTTCACCCAAGTTTGGGCTTCAATCAGAGTCGTGGTTCCCTTGAATTCCGACGGTCCTACCACTTTAAAGTCCTTGAAGTTAACCAATCTATCAGCTGGCTGATTTCTTGCTCTTCCTCTTGCTGGAGCTCTATTTTCCATAGCTTTGGCTATCATATTTGCAAAGTTTTGCATTAGGTCAGCTTGACCTCCTTTATTATTTACCGACTGCTCTTCTCTTTGATTTTGATTCTGTCGTCTAGGCGGCATGATCTGATTTAAATAAAAATCTTATATTAATTATCTGTCTCTATACAAATTCTTAACACAATAAGAATTCAACACATAGTTCTCATATAATCGAATATTTATTCAAATAGCACATAGTACATATAGTACTTAACACATATTACTATCCCTTTTTAAAATAATTTTAGGATTAACATACTCAACTTTACAAAAAGTTGCAATTCTCCAACTTTTCACAAAAAGTTGCCATTTACCATATTCACATATCTAATTCCAGTTCATCAAACTTACCACGCTTATGAGTTCAGTAACTTGCCACAATTATATGAGTGTATGAACTTATCCTAGTCAGACTTTTGGCGTCCATTTGCTGAGGGGTTCAGAACATTTCATATAATCATGAGTCATGAACTTACCATAAGTATGAGTTTTAAGAACACACAAATTAATCTTAATCTTATATTCATATAGAAAATAAAGATTTCATTCATAAAACATATATATTTACATATATTTAAACATCATTCTCGATATTACAACACTTAATATCATAAGCTTCTACCAAAAGATATTATCACATATATCTAAGTTGTCTACCGACCACTCCCTTCACCAGTCTTCTTCTTGTTAGGACACTTGTTGAATCTGTGACCCGTTCTACCACATGAGAAACACTTCCTCAAATTCGACTTAGGACAATGCAAAGAAATTTGTCCTTCCTGCTTACAGTTGAAACACACATTCTTCCACATCATGCATTCTCCCACATGAGTCTTCCCACACTTGCTGCAAGCTTGCCTCTTCTTCGGGTTTGAATTTTCAGAGTTGTCGCTGTCTTTTTCCCTCTTTCTCTTATTCTTGCACTTCTTGCTGGTTCCTTCAGACGATCCACCACCTTCAGTCTTCATCCTCTCTACCTGCGCCTTCAGCTCGTTCCGTTCTTCAGTCATTTTGCGTAACTCTCGCTCCGTCTTCCACAACTCCTCTAAGAGAAATACCTTACTCCGGAGTTCCTGGACTTCTGCAGATAGCTGATCTTGTTCTCCAACTTTGATCTTATTCTTTAACTCCACCTTAGAATCTTCAGACTTCGCCTCCTCATCACCACTTAGATACATCTCGGGATAATCGTCATGACCACTCCCCAGATTCACCATGGGTTCATCTTTTCCCACTTCATCCACTGACTCACTCTGTTCTGGAACCTCGGCTACTGGCACTGGTGCGACAGCTGCTGGCATCTCCGTACTTATCTTATCTTCTCCCGACATCCTACAATCAGTTTAAACAACTAGATTAGTACTTCACCAGTACGAACTTCTCACACTATGTGTCCACATATCTCACTAACGATACGATTCGATAATCCCTCACTTAGTACTCTAAATGAGTATTCTAGATTTCGCTTATGGTTATAATCCTAGGGTTCCCCCCCCCCACTTAAGGTTTATAACCTCTAGCTCTACTATCAACTGGTGACAACTTGGTCACTACAGCTTTGATACTGTGACACCCCCAATGCCAGGTACTTCATTTCCACAGGATTTGGTGTTCACTTAATCAAACATTCATATCTAACTACCCAATCACAATAAAACTGGATAAATAAAACCTTCCCTATTAAAGGGTTACATAAAAAAATCTCCCAGGTTGTCAAACCTTTAAACACAATCATTCAAATGCGGAAAATAAATAATCTTTATTACAACCATTCCATTAAAAATTGATAATAAAATATCATCAAATTACAAGTCTTCAATACTTGTTCATCTTTCCTTTTCCCTTACTGGTACTAGGTACATCAACCTTCTCATCCTTAACTATAATAAGTATATAAGCAAGAGTGAGCAAACAAAGCTCACTTGATACAATAATGAATGAAAAACCTTTACAACAAATGTTAAATAAGAGGCTCAATAGATTTAAACAATTACGATTTGTCAACAATCTGAAGAAAATAATTGAGGGTCCTAAGACCACGAACTATGTCCATAGTTATAAGTAATGTTTCAACTTAAACTTTAACAGTCATAAGACTATAGGGACTCCTCGTACTTTGGGGGATCAGCCCTTCGTACAATGTATTGTGCACAAACATTTCAACGCTAAGCGTAAGTTACCTCTAATAATAGGGTTGTTCATCTCAGTATTTAGAGTACAAGTCCGCACCGAAGTGAGTTTGGTTTGGATACATTTCAGGGTAATTTGGAATTCAATGAACATCAACTAAGGATTAGTTGAATGAAACCAATAACATCATACTATAGAATAATCGTAATTGAATCAATATGGTAAATTAAAGTCATGCTTTAGGAATAATCTAATAGCATACAACTTGAATAACTATAATACACCTTGCTTGAACAATATTAAGCCAAGGTTATTTAGAATTGAATACTAAGCACGCATGGCAATATGAACGATAAAACTATTCAAATATATTTGGGCATGTTAAACAACAAGTTAAATACAAGAATAACTTGTTCAATATCAAAAATCAAAGTTTAGAAACCTTGCATTATTATATTGGGAACAATAATTGATTCAACAATAAAATAGATTAGATAACTTGCATCATTTATAAGGTAATCGAATTGGAAACCATAATTAGTTCAACAAGATAAAGGATTAGAAAACTTGCCTTGCTCGTAGGCTAAACCGAATCAATTCGGATCATAATACCCTACACACACACACACACATATATATATATGTGTGTGTGTGTCATCATAACATAGTTAGTCACTACCACTTTACAAACTTAACTAACTACATTCATCATGTAGGTTTGATTATTTAATCACATAATCAAGTTATAACACAAGTTATAATCAAGCTATTCCCTTTTTTTTGATTCTCAAGCTTTTCTTCTCACCAATTCCTTAGCCTTTCTTCCTCTCTTCTTTTCTCTCTCACTTTTCTTCTTCTCTTCTTCTTCTTCTTCTTCTTCCTCTGAGTTTTCTCTTTTCTTCCTAACTCTAACTACGTACTAACAATATAACGTATATAGGATGTAATTTATATTAATTATATAATATAAATATAGATATAACTGATATCAGTTATCTAAGTTTTGAAAACCAAAAACCATAAGGCTTGTTTGGCTAGTCACTAAAAAAAATAATCAATTAATCCTTATGTCTTGTTTGGTAAAACACAATTAAAATAAGAACTTAATAGACATTAGGCATTGTTTGACAAAACTGAATTAAAACTCCTTTAAGTTATTTTAATAACTACTTTATAAAAGGTTATTTGTCACACTTTTAATAAATTAAATTAATCTTAATAACAATATATTAAATTACTTTAACACATAAATCAATACCACAAAATTATAATTTTCTATATAATTATAACTTTATTTAACCAACTAACACATCCCATCTATACTTCCATTTTTAACTTAGTCATGCAAGTATTATAAATCTTGCACCAACTCCCCTAATAGTACAAAAATGTGATTCAATAGTACACACATGTGAACAAATAGTTATATAAGCATGCGAATTAGTAGTAATTAATTTCTCATTTATCCGATTAATTACTCGATTTATCAATATAACCCCCAGACATCAATTATCATCGGAATAAATGTCAATTTTCACTAACACTAATAATTCCAGCACAATGGAACTATCAATTTCATCTTTAATCAACACAATCTTATTCATCATTAATATTATAATTCACAATATTTAACAACCAGGTCGTTCCCAGGAAAGAGGGGGCTTTCCGATAAGGATTTCTCCTTATTGGCACGCAATTAGGTGACCAAACCTCTCCTTGACAGAACTTCTAGTCATTGTCAATATTGCAAATAATAATATGAATAACTTTGTCGTCTTAATTATTGATTTAATAATATAACATATTATGCAGATGATACTGTGACAATAATTGAATCAATAATATGAGAGATATGATGCAGTAATTATTGTAGCAATAATTGAGTATAACTGAGTGACTTCTTACGTAAGCATCAATAATCAATACCGTGTGCTACTATGCAACCATGTGTATTACTGTACTTTTACTACCGGGTAGTTCAACAGTTTTAACGGTAACACTTTCGCCGTTATTTTTATAAAAAGATAATTTTGTCATTTTCTAACTACAACAATACTTCCGTTGTGGGGTACACCAATGATTGTTCCGACGTACGAATATTCTCCGACAAAAAGAATATTCCCCGACCAATCGAATATTATATAACCACTTGCTTACTTTGCAAAATTTGTAAATATTACCCACAACTATAACATTATATCAAATTCACACCTTAATATTCAAAAAAATAGTTCGAGAAATTTAAATCTTTATTCATAAAATTTGGGGTCTCACAGAATACATTTGAAACGAAGAACAAATCTTAAGTAACGAAGTTTTGGCGGAATTCACGAGTTTGCACGATAATCGTCGAATTTGTAAAATTCTCGGATTTGAGGTCGAATTTTGATATTGAACTCGAGAATGTTGGTTTTCAATGGAGACAAGTCTTATTTGGCATTATAGAGTTGTGGACTCAAAAAATGACCGAATTCTGACTTAGAACAAAGAAACGAGCGTTGAACGTTCACGAACGTTTATCGTTTTCATTAAAAATAGACTAATAGGTGAATTTTTAGTTAACAAAGTCAAATAGATAAAATTCTTGCATGAACACGTAAAGTATGTAATTTGTGAACCGTAGGGTCTTGAACGAGCCAATTCGGACTTATAAGGAAGAAGTTATGAGCGCGGGAATCTCACATAAAAAGTTAACTGTCAAATTTTACGGTCTTTGAGAAATGCAGTAACCGCATCAGTAATGGATCACCAAAAATAAATCATGCATGACACCCTGAAAGTTGTGAGAGATCTCAAGTCTAATGACAGTAGCATGGACAATAGTGAAGGATATGCCGCCGCAGCGTCGTGACTGAATTCTAGGAACAAGAAGTCTGTGCCGCAGTGCGAGTTGTAGAGCAAAAGCTTGCGCCACAGCGCCAGCACTAAGTGAAGCATAAATGGAAATGTTTTTGAATGTAAATTAAAAGAGAAGTGAAGGAAGAGTAAATTAAATCCTTAATTAACTAAAAGTTACATCAATTAAGATGTTGTAAACCTTAAGTAATACACTATAGGTTGAAAGAAAGATTAATGGAATATAAGTTATTAATACTGAAGCGATGAATGATAATAAGTCGTAAAGGCAGATAAGTACTTGAAACGAGTTTCATTAAGTAAGTAAGTACGATTAAGAATACGAAAGGAAAGATAGTTAATTGATAATGAATTAATTAACTTAACATAGCATTTTTCAATGATGGCAATAACGTTGTAAGTTATAACTAAATGTTGATGAATATTATGTGAACGCGAACGGTATGCAATAAGTGTACTTAACAATTGACGATCGAGTTTCGATTAATAATATAAGAACGTTAGTAAGCCATGAGGAAGGATAATTAACTCGAAACGAGTTGTATTAATGAAATAATTTTAGTTAAGTTATAGAAGAGAACGAAGTTGGTAAGAACGATGTAAATTATAACGGCAAGCCGGAACCAATAATAACAAATCTAATATATAATTAGATTGAGAAGAAGGGTAAGATTCATTAGGAACCATGTATGTTCACTCATGACCTAATGTGGTATGTTATGTGGTTATGTTTTGTAGAGACCATAAAGACTCAAAGGAAAAGTATTTTACTGTAGCAGACGCTGAAGGCAAGTTTTTCTTAAATGCTTTTCTAACCTTCGTGTTAGCCAAGTTTTCTGTGATTCATGTTATGAGATGCATGAAATGTTTTACTAAAGGGTCGATGCCAGTTTTACCTCGTCTAGAATAATCTTGAAGAGTTGATTGATTTATTTACAAGTCTTTCAATATAGAATTGCTACTTATTATCCTACATGATTGTTTTGATACGGATTCAAGGTAAGACTGAGTATGAATAAAAAAAATGTATTTTCATCGAGTATTCGATGGGCACGTGAGGTTGCCACAACTTAAACGTACACACGTTTAATGAATGTAGTGTTGATCAACATAGAGTACTATAGGTTGATCACCTAGAAGTGCTCGTAAGCTATGCTGGACTTACGGACTTAGTGTCGGGTTATCCTTTTCAAAGAAATTATGAAATGGTCATGGTCTTGGACCAGAATTGATGTTTTATTGAATATTGTCATTGTAAAACGTTTTGAAGGAAAAGAAATGCTATTTTAAATTATTGATAGTACTTCGTAACTATTATCCAGTTATTGAAGATATACTATTCCTATGTTTCAAGCATGTTGTTTAGATGAAATTGTTGTACTTGCCGAGCTTGTTATGCTCACTCTTGCTTGAACTATATGAATGTAGCTAAAGACGAGCAAAGCGAGGTTTCTAGTAGGGATAAAAGCAAGACGAAGATGAATGATTAGTTTATCTTGTAATAGACTAGTATCTATATGTATTATATTATGATGAACAAAGAATGTAATGGTTTAAGAACCTAGGAATGAGATTTATTATTATTAATGTAATAAGAATGTCGTTGGAACACACATTTTGATGTCGTTTCAATAGAATGAATGTACAGTTATGAGTACCGTGTAGCACCATTTGTCGGGTTGGAAGATACCCGGATTTGAAGGCATCACAGTTTGCGCCATATCAAGTGAACACGGATGAGCGCAAGGCTAGAAGGTTTGAACAGGGACTAAAGCCCTGATTGTACATTAGAGTATCCATGTTTCAACTGAAGACATTTACAGCGGTGCTGGAGAAGGAAATTATCATTGAGGGTGGAGGCAAGGCTGTGACGAGGTACAATCAGGAACAAAGAAAGAAGAAGAGTGAGGGTGAAGCTAAGAATGGTGGTGGTAGTGGTGGAAATGGTAGTAATAACCTAAAGAGAAAGTGGAATGCAAGTGTGGGTGCTGGAAGCCAACAGAGTAGCCAGCAGAATAAGAAGTTTGAAGCATGTGCTACATGCGGGAAGTATCACACTGGCATGTGCTTAAGGGGTAAACGAGTATGCTTTAACTATGTCCAAGAGGGTCACACTGTACCAAATTACCATCAACTAAAGAAGAATGCTTGTTACATATACGGGTCAAAGGATCATTTTGCTCGCGAGTGCCCTAAGAAGAAGGTTGGGGACACAACAGGAAACAATGGAGGTAGCAGTGGAGGTACATTGGCTATTGTTGGACCAACATCAACAAATAAACCCACAGCCAGAACCTTCAACATGACAGTGCAAGACGCGGTGCAATCAAAAGACGTTGTGTCAGGTATTATCCTAATCAATGATATAAATGCATATATATTATTTGATTCGGGTGCTACTTGTTCGTTTATATCTGATGAATTTGCTAAGAAGTAAGAATTGCCTAGTAAAGAGTTGAATTTCCCTTTAAACATAGAAATTGCGAATAGGGAGGTGATTCCTGTTAAGTTCGTATACAAGAATTGTAAGGTGAATATTAAGGGGAATGTTATGACAGTAGATTTAATCCCGATAAAACTTGGAGAGTTTGATTTATATTGGGAATGGATTGGCTATTCAATTATGGAGCGATAATTAATATCCAAAAGAAATGTGTAAACCTTATGACTCTGTCAAAGGTAGTTTTCTATGGTAGCAAATTGCCTAAACAAGCGAGATGTCTGACGATTATGTAGGCTAAGAAGTTATTGAGTCAGGGCTGTGTAGGGTAATTAGCTTACATAGTCGATACTCAAAGAAAGGGTGTGAAAATGGAGGAGATTCTAGTGGTTAGGGATTTTGTGGAGGTATTTCTGGAAGATTTGTCAGGACTTCCACCTGACAAAGAGATCTATTTCGTTATCGATTTAGCACTATGGACTACTCCGATATCGAAGGCCCCGTACAGAATGGCTCCGGTAGAGATAAAGGAACTGATGGTACAACTGCAAGAGCTTCTAGATAAGAAATACATTCAGCCGAGCGTATCACTGTGGGGAGCGTCGGTGTTATTCGTGAAGAAAAAGGATGGGTCAATGCGTCTTTGCATTGATTATAGTGAATTAAACAAAGTCACTATTAAGAATAGATATTCTTTGCCAAGAATAGATAACTTATTTAATCAATTGAAAGGATCCAAGTACTTCTCGAAGATAGATTTGAGAAATGGGTATCATTAATTAAAGGTAAGGAAGGAGGATGTACATAAGACGACATTCACAAGTCGGTATGGACACTACGAGTGTCTGGTAATGTCTTTTGGTTTGACCAATTCCCCTATAGCATTCATGGATTTGGTGAACAGGGTGTTTAAACCATTTTTAGATAAATTTGTGGTGGTATTCATTGATGATATCCTGGTGTACTCTAAGTCTCAAGAGGAACACGTTGACCATTTACGTTTGACTCTAGAGACGCTAAGAAAGGAAAAGTTGTATGTGAAGTTCTCTAAATGTGAATTTTGGCTAGAACGTGTGCAATTTTTGGGACATGTGATTGATAAAGATGGGATTTTAGTGGATCCATCAAAAGTCAAAGCTGTAATAAATTTGGAACAACCAAGTACTCCATCAGAGGTGAGAAGTTTCTTGGGACTGGCAGGCTATTATAGATGGTTTATTCAGGACTTTTCCAAGATTGCAACTCCGTTGACAAATTTGACAAGGAAAGCTATAAAATTTGTCTGGACGGAGAAGTGCGAAGAGAGTTTTCAAGACTTAAAAAAGAAGTTAAGTGTGGCCCCTGTGTTGTCATTACCAGATAATACAGGAAACTTTGTAGTGTATAGCGATGCATCACATAAAGGATTAGGTTGTGCCCTTATACAAAATGGCAAAGTCATTGCATATGCATCAATGCAACTGAAGGACTATGAGAAAGGATACCCGACTCATGATTTAGAGTTGGCTGTGGTTGTTTTTGCTCTGGAGATATGGAGACATTATCTCTATGGGTAGAAATGTGAAATATACACGAACCATAAAAGTCTGAAGTATATTTTCACACAGAAGGACCTGAACATGCGTCAAAGGAGATGGTTAAAATTGATAAAAGATTATGATTGTGAGATCTTTTATCATCCGGGTAAAGCCAATGTGGTTGTCGATGCCTTGAGTAGAAAGGATCGGGAAAAGTTGATGTTGTTAACCAACCAGGAGGAGCTCATTTCAGCAATGGAAAGATTAGAGCTGGAAATAAAATTTCCAAAAGAATCCGATGAAAGATTATTCCAGATGGAAACAAGTCCAACTTTGGTGGACAAGGTAAAGAACTCTCAATTACAGGATGAAGAATG
Source organism: Panax quinquefolius (assembly GCA_020205615.1). Taxonomy (NCBI): domain Eukaryota; kingdom Viridiplantae; phylum Streptophyta; class Magnoliopsida; order Apiales; family Araliaceae; genus Panax; species Panax quinquefolius. The sequence goes on along the minus strand of CM035152.1, from coordinate 102,564,264 downwards.
TGAGAAAATCAAAGAAAAAGTAGTCAAGGGTAATGAGGAGAAGTATAAGATTAATACCGAGGGATTGCTAAGATTAAAAGAACGAATTCGGGTTCCAGCAACACCGGATATTAAAGACAAAATCTTGAGTGAAGCTCATAACTCGAGATATTCCATTCATTCGGGAAGTACGAAGATGTATCCAGATTTACCAAGACATTTTTGGTGGCCAAATATGAAAAGAGATGTTGCAGAATGTGTCACGAAATGCTTAACATGTCAAAGAGTAAAGGCCGAGCATCAAAGACGAAGCGAATTACTTTAGCCGTTAGAAATACCGGAATGGAAGTGGGAGCATATCACAATGGATTTTGTGGTAGGTCTTCCAACTACTCAGAAAGGATATGATGTGATTTGGGTGATAGTGGACAGGCTGAAAAAATCAGCACACTTTTTGCCAATAAAGATTAGATTCAATCTTGATTAGTTAGAAAAGTTGTACGTCAAAGAAATCATTTCGAGACATGGAGTTCTAGTGTCAATTGTGTCAGACAGAGATCCGAGATTCACATCAAACTTCTAGAAGAGACTGCAAGAATGCATAGGAACACAATTGAGAATGAGTACGACATACCATCCTCAAACTGAAGGTCAAAGCGAACGAACAATTCAGACGTTAGAAGATATGCTGAGAGCATGCATCATGGATTTCAAAAGGAGCTGGGACGATCATCTACCATTGGCATAATTTGCCTATAACAACAGTTACCATGCGAGCATTGGCATGCCGCCTTACAAAGCATTATACGGCAGAAAGTGCAGAACTCCACTGTGCTGGGATGAAGTCGGTGAACGTCAACTGTTAGGACCAAAACTGGTGTAGCAGACTACTGAGATCGTCAAACTCATCAGGGCAAGATTGGTAGCTGCTCAAGACAGGCAGAAGAAGTATACAGATCAACACAGACAAAGTCACGAATTTAACGTAGGAAATTTTGTTTTCCTAAAAGTTTCGCCTTGGAAGGGAAAGTTTCATTTCGGTAAGAAAGGAAAGCTAAGCCCAAGGTTTATTGGACCCTTTGAGGTACATTGCGAAGAGTGGGAGAAGTGGCTTACGAGGTAGCTCTACCTCCATAATTAGAACATGTTCACAACGTTTTTCATGTGTCGGTGTTACGACCGTATAAACCCAATTACAAGCATGTGATCGAGTACGAACCGTTACAGATTGATAAGGACTTGTCTTATGAGGAGATTCTTATCCAGATAGTTGACGGGAAAGAACAAGTACTCGGGAATAAGGTGATACCTTCCATGAAGGTAATATGGAGGAACCACAACGCCGAAGAAGCTACGTGGGAACTCGAAGATAAAATCATGAAGAACTATCCTGAGTTATTTAGGTAATCTGTGTCTTCGACTCTGGGGACAGAATCCTTGTAAGGAGGGAAGAATGTGAAGAATTAATTGTTTGAGTTGTGATTCTGGAGACAAAATCCTTGTAAGGAGGGAAAGATGTAACAATCCAGAATTTTATTTGTACTTTTAAATATTTATTGAATTAAATAAATATTTTTAAATTGATGTGTTAGTTGTTTAGTAGATATTTGTTGGATTATTTATTAGTAAATAAATAATTCATGAGTTATAGAAATTAACTTAATTAAGATAAAAGAGTGATGAATTAATTTATGAGATAATACTCTAATTTAACTTAATAACTAAATTAGAGAGTTGTTAAGGATTACATAATTTTCTATAATGTTGTTTTAATTTAATTTAGTAATTAAAGTGATATGTTAATTTATTAAGTAAAATTATAATGAAAATTATAATTTTATGGTAATTAGTTAAGTGGAAAATTTATTTATTAAGTTGTAATTAGTTTTTATTTAATCAAGATCGGATATGTAAATCTAAGTAAATAATAATGGGATAATAAACTATAGTATAAATGATTTATTAAAACAAATTAAAGGAGTTTTAAATGGGTTTACCAAACAAGGCTTAAAATATTAAGTCTTTATTTTAATTAGTTTTAGCCAAACAAAGCCTTATGGCTTTTGAATTTAAAAGAAAATTTTAATATATAATAAATATTTTTATAACTGATACATAATTAGTATATTTAATATTATTATGATTTTATATGTTTTAGTTCTTGCGTCTATTTTATTTTGTTTCACGTAAGAAGTTGGCATAAACCCGGGAATAGAAGGGAAGAAGAACAGAGAAAAATAGAGAGAAAGAAAAGAGAGAAACTTGAGAGTTTGAAGGAAGAAGGTTGAGGAAGCAAAACTAATCATCCTAGTGGATTGAACAAGCGAATTAAAGGTATAATTTCTAAAGCTTTAGTTTCACGTATATGAAAGTTGTGTATTTTTGAGTTTCAAACTCTCTCTAAATGTAATTTTGATGAATTGTTGATAGAAAAAGTGTTTGATTGTGTGTGTATATGTAATTGTGATGTTATAACTAACATCTAAAAAAGGATTTGGTATATTAATTTAGATGAATTACGTTCAAAAATAAGGAAAAACTAATTACAGTGCATTTGTGTATGAATAGGGCTTGTGAGAGTCCAAAATTGATAGTTGGTTTGAGGACAAAATTAAAATTTGAGTCTTGAATGGTTAATTCATTAAGAAACAAAAAGAATATAATTTGAATGAGTTTATATGGGGTAGTAATGAAGTTTTAGTGATGATTTTGCTAAGGATATCAAAAATTGAAGTTTTTGGTTAAGAAATGGAATTCAAATGACTAAATTTGTTTGTAGTTATTGTTTAATTGTTCTAAATCAGTATATGTAAGTTGGGTAATGTTTATATGAAGTCTATAACATCTGGGTATGTGTAAATTACTATTTAATTGATGAAATTCATGATAGTTGGGTCTAAACAGAGTACACGAATTGTTTGCATAGTTTCTGTCTGCGCACCAGTGCAGCTGCTCTGGTGTCAAAGGTAGAAATGGCGCAGCTGAGCTAGTTCTAGGGTTAAAAATGGCGCAGCTGCGCCCTAGCCAGAGTAGAGGTAGTGATGTCTATTGACTGTGTAGACTTTAAAAACCCATTTTAACCTAGTTTAATGAAAGTGTTAATGTGGTGAGCATGTAATAAAGATACTATAACATATTTGTATCATGTATGTGGTATTCCAAAGTTGTAAAAATTAGTAAGTCTTGAAAACTTTACATTGTGATTTATTGAAAACTAGAGTTGGTGACTAAGTGTTGTAATTCTAAGACTTGTGATTCTGAAGTGTATATGGTATTAGTGATTCGAAACTTGTACTAAAGTAACAAGTTTAACTAAAATGACATTTAACTTGGAAAGTGGATGTCAGTATATCTAATAGATGTTGTGATTCTAATAATATGTGTAGGTGAACGTGAGTTGTAATTTATAGCTTACGCAAGAGGCAAGTTCTCTAACCCTAAACTTTATTTGAGTAAATTTACAAATTCTAATCTTTGTTTGAGTTACCTTAACTTGTGTATAATTAAGCAAGTTGTACTAGTCTCATTCTCTTTCTAATGATTGTAAATTCCTGAACTCTAATCTCTAATTGAGGTGTCCTATCTCATTTACTTTACGCAAGTTTCTAACCTTTATTGTTATATTGAGCAAGTTTTGTTCTTAGCTTGTTGTTCATTAATGCATATTAAATAATTCAATTCTATTATTCGATAAGATTATAGACTTAGCTTAATATTGTTCAAGCAAGGCTTATGGTATTATTCAATACTTATGTTTTTAGTTTATTTCTAAGCATGATTTCTATATATAGCGTTGATTCACCTATGATTCATAATTATTTCACATTATGTTGTTATTGATCATTTGAGATGGTATTGAACTTTGTTGATTTAACTAATCCTTTAGTTGATGCTCGTTAAACCTTAAATTACCCTTGAAGCTTATTCAAATCAAAATTTCTTTGGTGCGGACTTGTACTCTAAAACTGAGAAGAACAACCCTATTACAGGGGAATTATTTACGCAACGCGTTTAGATATTTGTGCATAATACATGGTACGAAGGGCTGATCACCCTAAGTACGGGGAGTCCCTACAGTCTTATGACTGTTCGTGGTCTTGTGACCCTCAAATATATTTCATATTTTAATTTTAGTTCTTGATTATCATTGATAGAGTATCATTCAGTTCTGTTAAGCCTATTCATTGGCATTTATTCTGTTGTTGTTATTCATTGTTATTTCAAGTGAGCATTCGTTTTGCTCACTTTTGCATATATATAATCATTGCAGCTAAGGTTGAGAAGGTCGATGAACCTACCACTAGCAAAGGGAAAGGAAAAATGAACAAGTGTTGAAGACTAGTAATTTATTGACTTTGATGATAACAGACTTTATTTTTAAATGATGTGATGTAACTATTTTAATTTTCCGCACTTGATGAATGTTAAAGGTTAGATAACCTGAGAGACTTATTGATTTAATTATGTAACCCTTTTAAGGGGAAGTTTTACTGTTTAAATTTTATTATATTTGGGTAGTTAGATATGAACTAATGAAAAGTGAACACCAAGTCTTGTGGAAATGAAATACCCAGATGTCAGAGATTTGATCTTGCAGTCACTTCGGACTCCATCTCACAATTGTTGTTAATTTTTCATATGAACAAGCTAGATATCAGCCTCGCTGATTTGCTTTACGTGTTGAAAAATATTAAGAGTCATTTTCCTACCAAGAAAGATCAAGTCTTACTGGTAGGGGCTAAAGATTTTCTAAAATGAAGAACGATTCTAAGAAGGTAAATAGAAAGGTAAAAACAAAGAATAATAGTAATAACCCGATATTTTCTATATAATTAAATTAGAAATTTTGCGTATAAATTTTTTTTTCTATGTAAAGGTGAGAATACGTGCAAGGTAATGTGTATGTATTTATGTGATGAATATAAAATATATTTATTACATGAATAATTTCAAATAATTTTATTTTAGAATTATTGATCATTATAAACTATATTCTTATAATAATTAATTTTATAGTAGAAATATTTTTATTAATGATTTTAATGAAAATATGATTATTATATTATTTAAATAATATATGAAATGATTATAGAATTATTTTATTTTAATATATGAATTTATTTGATTAGTTAAGTTAATTATTTTTAACTTAATTAATAATGTTATATATGACAGATAAATCAGATATGGAATCCAAACCCTAATTCTGGATTTGGAATGAGGAGAAAGAATAATAATATTATATTATTATTTATCAGTGTTATAAATGTGTATTTTATCTGTGTAAGATTAATGTGTGGAAAAGTTTAATGTAACCTGCAAAACCCTAATGTTATTGATAAACCCTAGTTTTGAAGTCAAATGAGATTTTAAAATCTGTCTAGTAAATATGTTATGTGATTAATGATTTTTATTATAAATATTATTTTGAATTCAGTACTATAAATATGTACTGTATGTGCGGACCGATAAAGGTTGGTCAATTATGTGTATAATGTCTAAACCCTAGTATTAATTGCTTTAACCCAAATTTAAAACTCAAACAGGAGTTTATGGTTGGTAAGAAATTGTGTTATGTGATTAATGTTAATATAGATATTAATTTTAATTAGGGAAACCCTAATTATTAATATTTGGAAACCCTAATTGTTAGAAACCCTAATAGCTAATTAGAAACCCTAATTTGCTAATTGTAAACCCTAATCGCTAATTAGAAAGCTTAATGCTAATTAGTGGAATTTAAACCCTAATTTTCAAGTCTATGTAATTAGGAAGCTATGTATGTTTACAACATCCTAATTTGAAAATTTTAGAAACTAAATTTTCTATTTTTGGCCTAACTAGAAATCTTACAATTTTTGTGCTAAACCTTAGGGTTAAACTCTAAGAGTTGAACCCTAATGCTCAAACCCTAAGGGTTTGCAAAGTTACCATTTTGCCATTAAAATTATAAATCAAATGACTATTATACCCTTGCTTCATTATTGGATATAACTTGTAAATCTAGCTAAAATGTAGTTGGTAAACTACTTTTTACTTTCCTAGAGATCAAATTCTCAGCACCTAAGTTATATATCATCAGCCACTTCATTACATGACATATATATATATATATATATAGATCATAAGAGAGAAATGTCACAAAATTAGCTCATTTGTAAACCAAACACCCAACTTCAGCTCTCTCTCTTCAAACCCACGAAATGTTGTAGTAGATCAGTCCCATATTCAAGTCCCACAATCACCATAACAGATCTAGAAGCTCAGAATCAAGAATTGATGCATAAAGGTATAAAACCCTAAGTCAAAATTTTGATCTTGTATACTATAATGGATTTGTGGTTTTTATGTTTAATCATGTTGAATACGGTGTTAATAGATGATCTGGGTTGATAGATGTTAGATCCATAACATTTATAGGCTTGGATTTGAAGATTTCAAAAATCTAGAAAAAAAAAATTATGTTGTCTGACAACGAATGTCAAACCCCATAGATTCTTCTTTGTTCATGCTTTGTGTTGCTTTATGTGTTAGATCTATAGTATGGTATGAGGTCTTTCATCTAAAAGTAGAATTATATCAATTGGATGTCAAGATTTGAAGTTATGATCGGTCAAAACCCGTTGACCGGGCATGACAAGACGAATTCTGGGTAACCCAGAAACTTGCTTTTAGCGTCTAACAATGTTTTGGAAGGCATAGATCTGTCAATTGTGAAGTGTTATGATGACATGTTTGTAACCAAGTTGTAGCCTGCTAGATCTACTATATATATATATATATATATATATATATATATATATATATATGTCCTTAGATCCTTCAAACCATTAATGTATCAACTGGAGTGGCTGGTCAAACTAGCCTACTCGATCTGGATATAAGTTTTCTGGAATTTCCAGAAAAGGTATGAATGAACCTTCTGACAAGGTTTGACTAAGATTAATCTGGAGAATGTGATGTTGTTGGACTGAGATCATGATTTATAATTGTTCCTTAACACATGTACTATAAATTTAAACTTTAAGAACATCATTTTTATTACCAGAACATAATGATAATCGAGCTTCAAAATGACACCATGAAACTGTCTAGGTTTCTGGGTTACCCAGAAAACCCAGATCGGCTCTGACATCATATTTGGGGACTTAGATCTTGCATTTGATTGATGTTATGGCCTAGATAAAGGTTGGATCATGTAGTATTATATCAATAGTACATGATCAATGTCTAAGATGGTCCAGAACTTGCTTTAACAAAGAATAAAAATCGGTCAAACCCAGTACCTTGATAAAGCATACTATAAATTTTCAGGCGGGGCTCAAGAACATGAACAAACACCTATAAGCGACAGTTACTGTCTGCTATAAGCGAAATCTTTTAGTGACACTTTATTTGTAAAAATTATATTTTAATTAAATAATTAGTATTAAATAGTTTTTAATTATGAAAAATACAAAATAAATTCCTAAAAATTATTTTAAAGTCTGAAAATTAGTTTTTAATAATTTTAATATATTTCATAAATATTTAATATTTTTGAAATATTAAAGTTAATTAATTTATTTAATTTTTATATTAAATAAATTATTTAAAAATGCTTTTAATACTTGAAAAATCATTTAAAAATTATATTACGGTATAAGAAAATATTTTAAGTTATTTTAATGACTTTTAATATTTTGTGATGAATTTCATTAAATAATTAATATTAATGATAATTAAGTTATTTAATAAATGAATTAAATAAATAAATTAAAAATGAATTTATTATATTAAAATTCATTTTTAAATAATAATAAAGTATTTAAAAATATTTGAAGTTATAAAATATAACTTTCAATATTTAAAGAGTAAATTTCATTAATTAATTATTATTAATGATATTAAGGTTATTTAATAATTATATTAAATAAATTAGTGTAAAAATGATTTTAATATTATAAAATCATTTTAAATGAAAATAAAGTGTTTAAAGATATTTTAAGTTATAAAATATAACTTTTAATATTTAAAGGATAATTTCATTAATAATTTAATATTAATAATATTAAATTTATTTAATAATAATATTAAATAAATAGTTTTAAAATGGTTTTATTAATTTAAAAATCATTTAAAGAGGATATAAATGAATTAAAAATATTTTAATTTATAATTAATGACTTTTAATATTTGGTAAATAGTGCATTAATATTTAAGTATTAATGATAACTATTTAAAAATGATTTTAAATGCTTTAAAAATCATGTAAGGGTGATATTAATGTTTTAAAAATATTTTGAGTTATTATAAATAACTTTAATATTTTGGCAATGGTTTCATTAATAGTTTAATATTAATTAAATGTTAATGATAATAGAATTGTTTAATATTTAAATCATTTAATAATGATTCTGGTGTTTAAAAATTCATGATAAATTATAATAATTATTTTAAAATTGTTATAAGGCTATGAAAAATCGTATGACTGATATTCGCATCTATTGAACTATAGGATAGAGTCTTAGACTCGATAAATACCCGATAAAGCTGTTGGTACACCGACATGTTTCAGAAATTGATCTGGACTTATATAATTTGTCTGTATATGTGTTTGTTTGTGATCTAATGACTGTGAAACATGTGTGACAAGGTGATTAGGTTATGTGCTGACTGCAATAAGCAGTGATATGTGTTATAGTATGTTATTCTAATTGATCAAATGATCTTATTAATGATAGGTTTCGATATAAAAGATAAAACTAAGTTGCGTATTGTAAGCAGAAGACTAGGCAAGTATCCTACCTTTGCATTTCCTTTATACAATGGATATAAGTAAGAAAGTTTTCAGAATTATAATATTATTGTGCGAGATTACTAACCCTATTGTTATATATATTATATCTGATCATTGTTTATCAATATGATAATATATTATATAATTAGGATATATATTCTATTCGTTAATTTCTATATATGGTTATCAAGTATCCTCACTTGGATAATCATTGTATTTAATCACATGTTGATATATGTATATATATATATATATATATATATATATATATATATATATATATATATACCTATTGATCTCTTGTATGTATAAATTAAGTAAAAAGTAAATCTAAGCTATTTGATCATTTAAAACGTGATTTAGAAATATTGTTGAATATGATAAAACCTTTTTGTATCCAATCAAATTATTTTGGTTCGGATTCTAGACTAAGTATGAACATCCCGAACATGGGATAAATTTTATGTGCCCAAGGAGGACATAGTGAACGATAATATCATTCTTACATGTAGTATTGATCAATACAGGGCCCATGGGATGTACACCCTCGCGCCCATAAGTTATGACGGTTTGTAGATGAAGTTCTGCTAAACCTATTCAAAAATTGAAAGCATTGTTCATAGTATGTCACCTTAACCCTATTTATAGTCAATATGTAGTTTCAAAAATTTGATATAGAATTGTTATGTTATTATTATCGGTTCAGTTTACTTCACAACTATTAATTCGTTGTAGAAGTGATGTACAAAGAAAACATTTAATTCTTTCAGCTATTTATATTTATAATTATTATTACATGTTGGGCACCCAAATGCTCATTCTTGCTTTAAATTTAAATGTTTTCAGCTCAGCATGATCAACCCGAAGGTTCAGACAGGAACAGCTAAAAAAGAAAGCAAACAAAATATGTTTAATGATATTATCTTTTGTAATAGTTAGACTGTATTAAGACTATGATATGTATTATATATCATGTAAGGAATTATAGTAAAGGTTGCGTACTTGGGATTAGACTCTGATAAATGTAAGTTAAGTTTGATATTTATATTATTGTTATTATTATTAGTATTATTTCCGCTCAGAGAAATGGTATCGTAAAGCACTGAATTCAGGTTTCAAGTACCTTAATTTAGGGGCGTTACAATAATAAGAACAAAGCTAATATGTATAGCAAAGGAGTTTGTTTCCACTATAATAAGCCTGGACACTGGAAAGAAAACTACAAGAAGCATCTTGCAGAGGCTAACCAGAAGAAGCTTAGTGAAGTTTCAGTTACAAATACAATTTTTTTCATGATTGAAATAAATCTTTCTTTAAGTTAAGGTTCTACTTGGGTATTGGATACCGGCTCTGATTCTCATAAATATATATTTATGAAGGAACCAAGTAGAAGTAGAAAGCTTAACAAAGATAAGTAATCCTATACGTGGGAAATGAAACAAAGGTTGCTACATTAGCCGTGGGAACTTATTGTTTAGCACTTCTTACGGGCAAGTCTATTACGTCAATAAGTTGTTATTATATTTCAGTTCTCGTTACAACATTATTTCTATTTTGTTGTTGGACAACAAAATTTTTGGTATAATATTTCAGAACAATTGTTGTTCTATTTATAATAATAATATTTTGTATAGAACTGGAATATTACTTAATGGATTTTGTATACTTGTCTTACATGAAAAATTAGTTTTTAAATTAAACAAACTAGTATAAGAAAAGGAGATGGTTATTCAAAGAGTTGAATATTTGTATTTGATGAAATACAAGTTTGAATTATTTGAAAGGTTCAAAGAATTCAAAAGTGAAACTAATTGAAAAGTATTAGAATTATTCGATTGGATTGAGGAAGGAATACTTGTGCAATAAGTTTCTAAATCTTCTCAAATGATTTTCTCACAATGGACGCCTACTGATACATAATAATTGATTGATGTATCTGAAAGGAAAAATCGTACCTTGTTGGACATAGTGCTACCCATAATGATTTTACAAACACTCTAGTATTCTTATGGGGTCAGGCCCTAGAATTGGCTACATATGTGACGCCCCCAAAATAGGTATACATCACCCATTCTGAGTTGTCAATACATGGTACAGAAACAACTACAACTTTATTATTACATCAGTAAAACTGTGAGTTTAAATACAAATATTATCTTCTAGACAATATTTATACTCAAATAAATCCTCATCACATTTATTGATACATTATTTTACAAAAATGGTGAGGACTACTAAACAATCCTTTCTAAAACCTTCATTCCATACCCCGACTCGTACTCGCTATATTCTCGCCTCCTGAGAAGAATGGAACAAAAGGAAAGGGTGAGCTTAACTAGCTCGATAAAGAATATTATGACTAAGATAATATACAACAAATTATCGTTAGTCTTCAATGAGGAAAAATTTAATAGAATCTGATAGACAACAAGTTTCGGATCAATATTCGCAAGGAAATAATAATTCATAGAAGAGTTATATAGAGAATGAAATCTACTATAATCTATGAATTTAACAGTCCATCATCAATATTTTATCCCTGTAACATCAATCAATATTCATCTCAAATCAAATATTCATCTTTGCACTACAGGCCAAAGATATTCATCAATCGGTCATGTTCATCTCAACACCTGTTCATCTTTGCACTAAAGGCCAAAGATATTCATCAGTCGGTCATGTTCATTTAAACACCTGTTCATCTTTGCACTCTGAGCCAAAGATATTCTTGAAATCATTCATCTTTGCACTCTGGGCCAAAGATATTCAATAATATCATCATTTAAGGCGAGGATGATGAAAAATATTTTTAAAGAACGAATCCAGTGAAACAAAATGACAAGGATTAAGGATTAAGGATTCGTACTTTTTTTTTATCCATGTCCAACAATACCTCAAAAATAATCATAGTGGTGTAAAATTCAAGAATGATCAAAACATGGATACAATCGAAGCTAGTATCCGAATAGATATTTTGGACGAAAAGAAGAAATTTTATTTTTCGATTGAATAGTCTTGATAGTATCGTGAATAGTGTCAGTATCGTGAATAGGCCGATATCGTGAATAGTAACTCAAACACCAAAAGATAGAAATTCCACAAAAACATCTTCACGCTTCATGAATAGTACTCGTGAATAGTAACTCGTGAATAGTAACTCATGAATAGTAACTTCGTGAATAGTAACTCATGAATAGTAACTCTCGAGCATGAAAAAGTTCCAAATTTGATAAAACTTGGATCAACATTTTGAAGATAATGATATTGAAGAAATAATATCATTACAAAAAATAATATCCCTTACCTCAAAGAATCGATTGCCGGAAGGAAAGGTCGGAAGTGATCTTTGAATGAAACTTATCTTTGAGCAAACAACTCTCAAAGTATCTAAATACTCACAAAATCGCTCGATAATATAGAGAGAAAGAGAAAACTTTGTTTACGGTGTGATTTTCAATTCTAACTTAGCCCTCTATTTATAGGAAAGTGTTAGGCCGTCGAAGCGAGACTTGACACCTGCTGATGGCTTTACACGCTACTATTGCCACCCACCACATTTAAAATAAAATTCAGCACATTTCTTCACCAACCACAAGTGGGGCCCACTCAATTCTAGAATTTTCCACCAAAATCAATTATAACCCTAATTTAGAATCGGACACCTCTTAAAATTCATAACAAATCATTCGTGCATTTTAACGGTTCAAAATTTGTGGACATATACTCAACTTATGTATGTATAACATACCCAAAAATTACCACAATCAGCGGTCGGATTAAAAATTATAACCCCATAATATATCTCAAAACCCACGATTTAATTTTAATACCTCGATCGATAAAATCTTGATAAAACACCTCAACAATAATTTCTTCATTTATAACCACATAAATAAATCCATCATTTATATCCACATAAAATAAATATTTCTTTATCATATGAATCAATAATTAATTATTCACAAATAATATTAGAATAACAATTATGACAACCAGAATAGTTCAGGGAAGAGGGGCTTTCAGATAAGGATTTTCTCCTTCTTGGCGCCTTGATTAGGTGACCAAACCTCTCCTTGTGAGAACTTTCTAGACATTGCCAATAATGCTATCTAATAATATTATTCAAATAATATGAATTATTGATCGATAATGGAGATAATGTGCGATGACAATTATTGAACAACAATAATATAAAATATCAACGCAAGCAATTATTGAATCGATAAAATAAAATATTGAGCGGTAACTCTTTGTGAAAATTATTGAGTAGTGCCTTCTTACGTAAGGATCGATAATTCAACAATCTTTATGCAATCTGGTGTCTGCTCTTTGTGCGACCACGCGTATTCTTGTATTTTAACCCAAGGGTATTCAACGGTCTTACATGGTAACAACTACGCCGTTATTTTTAACCAACTTATATTTGTCGTTTTCTTCATCCAATCGCTTTCCAGTTATGGGGCCCACATAGGCTTGCATCCGTCATACGAATATTCCCGAAGCATCTGAATATTCCACGACCAAACGAATATTCCCAGACAAAAATGAATATTTTATAACCACTTGTTTATTTTGAAATATTTGCGTATTTAACCCTTAACTATCCACATTAATCAAATCAACCCTTACTATTTCAAAATAATAAATAAAGGAAATTCCTTTTTATTTAAAAAATTTGGGGTCTTTCTGACCTCCCTCCTTATGAAATTTCGTCCTCGAAATTGGCGACGATACACAGTGTTTGAAAAGGTGAGGATACCTCGCTTTCATTTCCGTTTCAATTCCCATGTCATTTCCTCTATAGCATGATTCCTCCACAAAACTTTAACTTGTGGTATGACCTTTCTTGGCGTGGGACATGCTCCTTCCTATCCAAGATCTTGATAGGTACCTCCTCATACGTTAAGTCTTGGCTATCTAAATGGGTTCTAACTTCAATAACGTGGTTTGGGTCTTTCACATATTTCTGAAATACTGGATATATGAAACACATTATGAACACGAGACATACTCGGAGGTAACGCAAGTCATAGGCTACATTTCCTACTCGGTCAAGAATTTGAAATGGACCGATAAATCGTGGATTGAGCTTTCCTCTCTTCCCAAATCTTGTAACTCCCTTCCATGGAGCAACTCGCATGACAATCATGATCCCTACATTAAATTCCACGTCCTTTCGATGAAGATCCGCATAACTCTTTTTGTCGATCTTGAGCCGTTTGTATCGTTGTCGAATTATTTGGATCTTTTCGGTGAGTCATACGTACTTAACTCGGGTCCCAACAATGTTGCTTCACCCACCTCATCCCAACATATTGAGAAGCGACATTTTTCGTCCATATAATGCTTGAATGGAGCCACACTATACTTGCACGATAGCTGTTGTTGTAGGAGAATTCCACCAATGGTAAATACTTATCCCATTTGCCCTTGAAGTATAGGCCACGAGTCTTAATAAATCTTCAAGAGTTTGAATAGTCCTCTCGATTGTCCGTCCGGTTTGGGGATGGTATGCCGAACTAAATCATAATCCGTGCCCATAGCTTTTTACAAGCTAACCCAAAATCTTGAAGTGAATCTTGGGTCACGATCCAAAACTATGGATACTGGGCATGCCATGCAACCTCACGATCTCATTTTACGTACATACTAGCAAGGCGTTCAAGGGAATAAGTCTCCGTATCGGCAAGAAATGAAGCGGACTTGGTTAACCTATCAACAATAACCCAAATAGCATTGATGCCTTGAGAAACCGTAGGAAGACCCGTAACTTGAAATCCATGGTAATGTGTTCCCACTTCCATTCCAGGAATCTCAAGTGGTTGCAACGGACCCTTAGGTACTAGATGCTCGCCTTTTACGTTAGCAAGTTAAACACATCGAGATAAACTTTGCAATCTCTCTCTTCATATTGTTCCACCAAAATGTATGTCGAAGATCACGATACATTTTAGTACTTCGAGGATGGATTGCAAATGGTGTATTGTGTGCCTCCATCATAATCTTGTACTTCAAATCGAGTCGTTAGGAACACAAAGTCTAGAGTGGACTCGAAGTATTCCTTCTTCATCAATTCTCGCTTAGGAATAGCTCCTTCTTGTACTTTCTTCTTCATACGCATCGGCTCAAGATTGGTGGCTTGAAGCAACCTTAACTTTTTCTATTAAAGTTGGCTCTGTCGTATACTTGACATCATCGCTTTTCGTTCGCATATGATCTTCTACTCAATCGCGTCATTACCACGTTAAACTTTACCGGGATGGTATTGAATAGTGTGGTCGTAGTCTTTCAATAGCTCGAGCCAACGTCATTGCTAGCATGTTGAGTTCTTTTGAGTGAAGAAATATTTAAGGCTTTTATGATGCGAATATATCTCCACTTTCTCCCCATATAGATAGTGCCTCCATATCTTTAAGCTTGAAAACAATTGCGCTAACTCTAGATCATGAGTAGGATAATTCCTCTCATACTCTTTAAGTTGTCATGAGGCATAGGCTATGACTTTCCCACGTTGCATGAGAACACATCCTAACCCTTTGCACGAAGCATCGTTGTGAGATAACAAATCCATCAAGAACCGGATGGTATTGTTAGAAGCAGTCTTAGAAATAAGTCTCCTCTTAAGCTCTTGGAAACTTTTCTCGCATTCTTCATTCCAAAGCAATTTTGTATCCTTAGGAGTTATTTGAGTTAATGGAGTAGCGATTCGAGAAAACCCTTCCACGAATCTCCGATAATAACCAACTAAGCCCAAAAAGCTACGTACTTGGTCATCGACTTTGGTAGCTCCCAACTTTGTATTGCTTCAATCTTGGCCGGATCAGCGGATACTCCATGTTTTGACACCACATGCCCAAGAAAGGCTACTTCCTCAAGCGAACTCGCATTTCTTCAATTTGGCATATAGTTGGTTTTCACGAAGCCTTTGGAGTACCGACTTCAAATGGTGCTCATGATCTTCACGACTTTTGGAATATATAAGGATGTCATCAATAAAACAACAACAAACCGATCCAAATATTCCTTGAATACTCGGTTCATCATATCCATGAAAGCCGCGAGGAGCATTAGTTAGTCCGAAAGACATGACTAAGAATTCATAATGCCCATCCGAGTTACGAAGGCGGTCTTTGGAATATCCTCGATTCTAATCTTGGTGATGATATCGAGCGAAGATCGATTTTTGAAAAGAATTGTGCCCTTCTGTTGGTCGGGTCAAACAAGTCATCAATACGAGGTGAGGATACCTATTCTTGATGGTGACATGGTTCAATTCGATAGTCGATACAAAGTCGCATACTCCGTCTTTCTTCTTTACAAATAAAGCAGGAGCACCCGAGGAGATGTACTTAGGGGCGAATGAAACCAATGTCCAACAATTCACGTAGTTGGACCTTTAACTCTGAAGTTCAATAGGAGCCATTCGATATGGGGTTTTAGAAATGGGCTTTGTACCGGAGTTCAAGATCAATAAAGAATTCAACTTCACGTTACGGGGTAGGCCGGGAAGTTCTTGAAAATCGTCGAGGGAAAGTCGATAACAACAGGAATATTATTCAAATTTGGCGTGTCTTTATTCAAATCCATAATATGGGCTAAGAAAGCTTGACATCCGTTTTCAATAAGCGAATAGCTTTATGATTAGATATGACAGTGATTGATTTTAAGGGTTTAGTTACTTGAATTCGTACAACGGGTTGGTTAGGAATATGAAAACTAACAACCTTACGAAAACAATCAATTTTGGCATGATGAGTAGTTAACCAATCAATCCCTAAAATCACATCAAAAGCAAGTATCTTTAAAGAGATAAGGTCAACAGGTAAGGTGATGGTGCCAACTTGAATCAAACAAGATTTATAAGCGAGTGGATGTGATGAAAGTTTCTCTAATGGAGTTTCCACGAGATAGGTCAAAGTCTAATTTCTCTCGAGTCAAGTTTAAGCGTTGAGCACATGCGGAGAGATAAATGAATGGGTAGCACCCGGTATCAAGTAAGGTATAAACTTCGCAAGAATTTATAAATAGCTTACCCGTGATCACCTCGTTTGGGTTCTCGCATTATGACGATCACAACAAACGCTCTTCCGGAATCGTTGACTTTGACTTTTTCTCGGGACGATCTTTTGAGTCAATCCCCATTGAACTAGGTTTAAGCTCTGCGTCTGATCTCGAAAGCGATATGTCCTTCCTTTCCACAACTATAGCATACCTTGAAGCTGTTGTGGGCGGTTTGGACCGATATGTCCCTCTTTTCGCATTTGTAGCATATAATGGGGTGGTCGTTCTCCTCCCCTTAGAACCCGATTCTTTGCCAAAACTTTGTCATCTTCACATAGTCGTTATTAAATCTCCTCTTTTAAAATCTCCTCCGACTCGCTTCTTACATTTTTCATGAACATGATTACCACCCGAGTGGTTACCATTTCGTCCGATCTGTTTCTTTCTCATGAGTTATCATTATTCATTATTGCTTGCTATCTGAGTGCGATCTGGTTATGGTCCCTCGATTGACCGTACTCGTTATCTCGCTCTAATAATTGAGCCACATTTACAACATGTCTGAATAGAGAAAGTTTATGAGAAATGAGATCTTGACGTATAGGGTTTCAAACCTCTAAGAAACATCCGCGTCATCGTTCCTCATTCTCCACCAAATGAGGTGCAAACACGGATAACTCTGCAAACTTTGCCTCGTCTTTGAGAGACACCGTCGTGTTATTTTGCTCTAATCGATGAACTCCACTTCCTTCATATAGACGAACACTTTCGGGAAAGTATTTGTCATTAAATAGTCTCTGAAAACGTCTCCCAAGACATCTTGAGTGCTGTTTGGATGGGTGCGCTTCAGACTCCCACCGATAGTCTGCGCCTCGCCCACGGAACATAAAGGTGGCGAATGGAACCTTCATTCCTCCGTGCATCCCAAGACATCGAATATCTTGGTAATTTGTTTGACCCGTGTTTCCGCCATGATCGGATCGGCTTTCCCTTAAATTCTCGTGGTCCCGACTCTTTGAACTCGCTTGTTTGTGACAACCCGTGAATTGCTATCATTTCCTCTGTATTTTGAACACGAGTCTCCTCAAATGCGATTTTGCATGAGCTGCAAAAGCTTCTAAACATCCCCTCGTTCATCATCGCTTTCCATTGGTGTTGTTCGCGGGGGAGGAACATTGCCCGACTGTTGCACGTTCTCCTCGTTGGTAAATACAGGCATCTCCACGGTCTCATTTACTCCAATTGTTAATATTCTCGATCGACATTCTCAAATCATCGTCATAAAACAAGGGTTAATTAAGGAAATCAATATATCACATAATATCCTCTATCTTGACCAACTAACAAATAAGCTTAGGTAGGACACACTAGCGAAGGATTTACTCGTCTCTCCTCCTAGTTCTATTTCCCGATCTCACCGGAGATCATATCCCTAAGCTCGATACCAACTGTGGCGCCCCAAAATAGGTATACATCACCCATTACAGGTTGTCGATACATGATGCGAAACAACTACAACTTTATTATTACTGTGAGAAAAGCGTGAGTTTAAATACAAATATTATCTTCTAGACAATATTTATACTCAAATAAATCCTCATCACATTTATTGATACATTATTTTACAAAATGGTGAGGACTAATAAACAATCCTTTCTAAAACCTTCATTCCATATACCCAGACTGCGTACTCATTATATTCTCGCCTCCACGAGAAGAATGGAACAAAAAGGAAAAGGGTGAGCTTAACTAGCTCGATAAAGAATATTATGACTAAGATAATATACAACAAATTATCGTTAGTCTTCAACGAGGAAAAATTTAATAGAATACTGATAGACAACAAGTTTCGAGATCAATATTCGCGGCGAAATAATAATTCATAGAAAGAGTTACATAGAGAATGAAATCTACTATAATCTATGAATTTAACGATCCATCATCAATATTTTATCCTATAACATCAATCGATATTCATCTCAAATCAAATATTCATCTTTGCACTACAAGCCAAAGATATTCATCAATCGGTCGTATTCATCTCAACACTGTTCATCTTTGCACTAAAGGCCAAAGATATTCATCGATCGGTCGTATTCATTTAAACACTGTTCATCTTTTCCTATGGGCCAAAGATATTCTTGAGAAATCATTCATCTTTGCACTACGGGCCAAAGATATTCAATAATATCATCATTTAAGACCGAGGATGATGAAAAATATTTTAAAGAAGCGAATCCGGTGAAACAAAATGACAAGGATTAAGGATTAAGGATTAGTACTTTGTTTTATCCATGTCCAACAATACCTCAAAAATAATCATAGTGGTGTAAAATTCAAGAATGATCAAAACATGGATACAATCGAGCTAGTATCCGAGAATAGATATTTTGGACTAAAAGAAGAAATTTTATTTTTTCGGTGAATAATGTCGTATCGTGAATAGTGTCGATATCGTGAATAGTCCGTATACATGAATAGTAACTTCAAACACCAAAAGATAGAAATTCCACAAAAACATCTTCACGCTTCATGAATAGTACTCGTGAATAGTAACTCGTGAATAGTAACTCATGAATAGTAACTCGTGAATAGTAACTCATGAATAAGTAACCCGACATGAAAAAGTTCCAAATTTGATAAAACATCGGATCAACATTTCAAAGATAATGATATTGAAGAAATAATATCATTACAAAAAATAATATCCCTTACCTCAAAGAATCGATTGCCGGAAGGAAAGGTCGGAAGTGATCTTTGAATGAAACTTATCTTTGAGCAGCAACTTTCAAAGTATCTAAATACTCACAAAATCGCTCAATAATATAGAGAGAAGAGAAAACTTTGTTTACGGTGTGATTTTCAATTCTAACTTAGCCCTCTATTTATAGGAAAGTGTTAGCCGTAGCCAAGGCGGACTTGACTGCTACGATGGCTTTACACCGCTACTATTGCTACCCACCACATTTGAAATAAAATTCAGCACATTTCTTCACCAACCACAAGTGGGGCCCACTCAATTCTAGAATTTTTCACCAAAATCAATTATAACCCTAATTTCGAATCGAGACACCTCTTAAAATTCATAACAAATCATTCGTGCATTTTTAGCGGTTTCAAAATTTGTGGACATATACTCAACTTATGTATGTATAACATACCCAAAAATTACCACAATCAACGGTCGGATTAAAAATTATAACCCCATAATATATCTCAAAACCCACGATTTAATTTTTAATACCTCAATTTGATAAAATCTTGATAAAACACCTCAACAATAATTTCTTCATTTATAACCACATAAATAAATCCATCATTTATATCCACATAAAATAAATATTTCTTTATCATATGAATCAATAATTAATTATTCACAAATAATATTAGAATCACAATTATAATGACGGTAGTTCCGGAAAAGGGGCTTTCAGATAAGGATTTCTCTTCTTGGCGCGCAATTAGGTGACCAAACCTCTCCTTGTGAGAACTTTCTAGACATTGCCAATAATGCTATCTAATAATATTATTCAAATAATATGAATTATTGATCCGATAATGGAGATAATGCGGTGACAATTATTGAACAATGATAATATAAAATATCAACGCGACAATTATTGAATCAATAAAATAAAATATTGAAAAGTAACTCATCGTGAAAATTATTGAGTAGTGCCTTCTTACGTAAGGATCAATAATTCAACAATCTCTTGCAATATCTGGTGTCTACTTTTGTGCAACCACGCGTATTCATTGTATTTTAACCATTTGGGTATTCCAACGATCTTAACGGTAACAACTACGCAAGTTATTTTTAACCAACTTATATTTGTCGTTTTCTTCATCCAATCGCTTTCCGTTATGGGGCCCCACATGGTTGGCATTGGCCGTCGTCACGAATATTCCCAAGCGATCACGAATATTCCACGACCAAACGAATATTCCCAGAGCAAAATGAATATTTTATAACCACTTGTTTATTTTGAAATATTTGCGTATTTAACCTTAACTATCCACATTAATCAAATCAACCCTTACTATTTCAAAATAATAAATAAAGGAAATTCCTTTTTATTTAAAAAAATTTCGGGGTCTTACAACATATCTATAGAAAAAGGTAACCTCCAAATCTGGCCCCAAGACTCTATAAGAGTTATGGACAGGAAGGATTCCTAATCTTAAGTATGTTAAGATAAGGGGTTGTCTAACTTATGTGAACAGGTTTCAAAGGGATAAGTTTGGGACAAGATTTGACAAGTGTCAATTTGTGGGACATCCTAAAGTAAGTTTAAGGTATATGTTCTACAATCCTACTTAGCAAAAGGTGTTTTTTGCGAAATATGTTACCTTCTAAGATAAATGTGTTTATCATTAAAGAGGCTAGTGGTCGGATAATAGAATCTTGAAGAGTTCAAGAACCACAAAAACACTATAAATTAAATAAGAGGAACCTGTAGCTAGACCTATTGTACTATAACTTTATTGTACTATAACCGAATCATAAATCTGGAATAGTACCGAAGATATATGGGAGGTATGGATTCATCATAGATGATGATGATGAGGTACGAATCATAGAAGATGATGATCCAGTTCCATACGATGAGGTAAGAGTTGTAGACACTCAGAGAAATGGATTGAAGTAAGTTTCTCAAAAATGGAACATTCATTTTGATGAGACAATCAAAAGAGTTTGATTTTATCAAAAACAAGAATGAACCTAGTGTGTACAAAAGGGTCAGTGGGAGCGTCGCGACATTCCTAGTATTATATGCTGATATACTACAGATAAGGAATGACATACCAATGCTACAATCAGTAAAGATAAAGTTGTCTAAACATTCCTCCCTGAATGATTTGGAAAGAATATCGTAATTGGGGATACAAATCTATATAGATAGATTTAAAAGGATGATCGGCTTAACCTAAGGAACACATATTCATTTGATGCTAAAGTTGTTTAGCATGGCAAACTCCAAAAAATGTCTCATATTGATGAGCCATGGAGTGAATCTCTCTTACTAGTCCCCATAGACTCCTGAAAAGAGAGATCGCATGAGTAATTATCATGTATACAATGAAATGTACGAGACCTGATGTTTATCAGTCATATTCTGGAGAAGATCACTGTAAGACAGTGAAAACATCTTAAAGTATTTAACCGGCACTAAGGATGTGATCAAATTCTTGGCGGGTCTGAATTAAAACTGGAGGGCTTAACATACTCAAGTTTTTTTAGACTAACCAAGACAATAGTAAATCCACTTTAGGGTAAGGTGTTACCTTGAATTGTGGTGCAGTGAATTAGAAAGGTTCTAAACAGCAAAGAGTTGCGGGTTTAGTAATAAAGACAAAGTATATAGCTGTAAATGAAGTTATAAGTTGATTATTTTGATGAAAAGTTCATTACAGAACTGGGAATAGTTCTTAAGTCTCATCTTGGATCTAAACATGTGGTTGCGGTACTTTCATTTGATTATAGTAATCATTGAAAGATGGGAAATCACTATAGAGATAGTGAACTCTCAAGAACAACATTACATATCCATGACTTATCCGTAGTATGAACACAAGCCAATCATGTTGAGATACCATGACAATTAGCTTTCAGTGCAAGTGGGAGATTTAAATTAGTATGCACACAAGTCAATCATGTTGATGATAAAGCATATACTTTATAACAATTTTATTCGTTTATTAATAAAATTATTCATTTACTAAAGGCTTTAATTTATCTACATGGTGTTGTTCTAATAATATGTGATAAACCCATAGTTTTAAGCAATGCTTTTAGAATCATAATGAGATTATGCTAATGATATCTAAATTCTTAGATAGCTTAAAAATTGAAATGTTCCCAATCGATGGATTACTAAAAAGGGGGTTAGTGAATTCGGATAGATTGGTACATACGTTTCTTGCTCATTGGATGAGGATGATTTATCTCATGATCATTTGTGTGGAGACACTAAAGTAAGTATGTAGGTGCTTATTGGAGAATAAGTTTCACTGAACATGACTCGCTAAGGAATACCTAATGGAGTTTTATTTACCTGTCAATAGGAATTCCTGAAGTGATAGTAGTACAAGTGATCCTTAGACTTGAGATCATCATAGTATCTTGTGTATAATGAATTATACTTTGACATATTCCTTAAGACCCTTAGGGTATATTAAAGGGTATACTTGGGTATAATAAGTTGTACATGGAGATAATGTATGATCAATAAAGAATCTACCGCTTCTAGTAAAAGAAGAGAAATATCCTATGTGATTCGATAAATGACAACACAGTAGTCTTTGGCCAATGTAAAATGAAATTTGAAAGGAGTTTCTAATTTGAATTATTTGGAGTTGTGCATTTAAGAATCAAAATACATATAATTAAATAAAATAAGACTTTTTAGTAATTCCATGTCTTATATTTAATTGAGACATTGTATGGTGGAAGGATTAAATTGTACGATAACTATTTACTCAAAGGTTCTTTTATGAGTAATGTTGAAATCTATATTATCTGGAAAGTCTTTAATCTCTAGGGAGGCTTATCCCTATTATAGAATAAATATTATTTATTTAAATAAATTAAAAAGTTTAATTTATTTATTTAAATAAGATTAGAAATTATTCTAATTGATTTATTCATGCTTAGGTTTAATATGGAGAACCTAAATGGTCACACCATAAAATAAAGAACTTTTATTTAAGAAGTTAATTTCATGATCGTAATAATATATTAAGCGTATTTAATTTAATCTATGGTGATAGAATAAATTAAATAGCTTAATATTATTATTTAATATTTTAGAAATATTAAATATTAATTAATAAGAGAGTCTTATTAATATTATTACAATTATTATTTTAATTTCTAAAGGAATTTAGGAATTAATTTAATATAAGTACTCTCATCTATTCCTAATAAGATTAGTAGACTATTTAATTAAAAAAGTTTAATTAATTATCCCTAATAAGATTAGGGAGATTAATTAATTAATTAAATAATACCCTAATTTCTAATTAGATTAGAAGGGTTAACCGATATCTTTATAAGAGGAGTCTTATATCAGATATCAGTGTGTATAAGATACGTGATTCTAATTGTTGGAGAGTACGCCCTTTTTCTACAGAGATAGGAAAAACTAGGGTTTGAGCCAAAACACCCTTCTTCTTGAATCTTTGTTCTTCCTTGGTGGATCACCTCTAGAGGCCCAACACTTGGGTGGCTAATGTTGATCAAATGAAGGAATCTAACCTAGTGGATTCAAGTTGAATGCGAAAAGGATTGGAGGTGAACTTGTACCTGAGGAAGCTAGTTCTACAAGGGTATGAATATAATCTCTATCTTTTTCTTTTGATTGATAATTGTACACAAAGTATGATCATGGTGATGGGTTTGTATGAAAATTTTAAATTCATATTTTATCGCGATTCCGCACATTTTGTGTAATTTGATTGCATGTCTGCGCTATATACAAACCCAACAATTCCCTTGCCTCACCCAACCCGACAGGTGCGTCGGTTGACAGAGTTTGTGGTTGAGTGGGTTTCATACCTATGAATTGGATTCTTATTTGGACTTAAACATTGTTTAATGTAGTTATTTTTTGTACAGTTTTATTTGTTTTGTGTTTGTTTTGTTTGAAGGTTTCATTACGTGTTAGCTTAGGAATATTGGTGGCACTATGATGGAAATCAGCTTGGAAAAGCAAGAAAACATCAACTACAACATGGTACCCCACCGGGGTGGGCCCTAAAACAAAGGAAATGCCCCGTAAAGGTGAGGGGTATCGTGCAAAAAGAATTAGCACCCCTCGTGGGTTTTATAAAGCAAATACCCATTTGGGGTAGGTCTTGTGATTAGAAAGAGAGTTTTGATCTGATTTGAATCTGCGATTAGGCGTGGATAGAATGTAATTGGCTTCTATTGGGATTGGAATTGGAATATTGTTATCAGCTATTATAGTAACCTATGCCAAGGAATACAGAATTCAATTAATCAACCATCAATTGCAAATTTTGAAGCCCTAATTTCAGAGAAGATTGTGGAGTAAAGCAAGGAAGCAAGATCATGAAGATTTCATAACTGAGTGCAAAGAAGGGTGGTTCTATAATATTCTTTTACTTTTATTTCAGTTTATGTAATTGGGATGACATATTCTTTAATCTACTAGGTTTTTAATTCATTAGTTATGAACTAAATTTCTTATTATGCTTGCAATGGATCTTTAATATGGAATGATGATTATTATACTTTGATTTCAGTTTAATAAAGCTATCTTTTCTGTTCATCTATTGTGATTTTTTCATAACTTATGAATTGCCTGAGCACCAATTCTTTGTGGATTTATATGGATTCGAGAGATGTGATATGAATCTAGACTTAGTCATAATAACATGTGTTCATGATTTCTGTTTTTTGATGGAATTCTTGATGTATGTTTAGGATAGAGATATACCTAACATCGCATG
Source organism: Panax quinquefolius (assembly GCA_020205615.1). Lineage (NCBI taxonomy): Eukaryota > Viridiplantae > Streptophyta > Magnoliopsida > Apiales > Araliaceae > Panax > Panax quinquefolius. The sequence goes on along the minus strand of CM035152.1, from coordinate 102,539,030 downwards.
TAATCGTGTAAGAACTTTGAATTTAAATCTTCTTTAATTGTAATTCACATAGAGATATAGTGAATTAGTTAATTAGGGTGTTTGGCTTAATTTTATCAATTGTGGATTTAAGTTAATATGGTGTTAGTGCGTTGAGAGATGACTAATTCTACTTTATTCTTGATTAATGAATTGGGATAGTTAATTGAACTGAAAAGAAGTGTGATAATCTAAGTGAAGCTTAAAGTGAAGTTGTAGGCTTAATTCTCCATTATCTGATTAGAATTTTCGGTAATTAGTTGTGTTGATTCGTTTTGATTTCTAGTTATTAGTTTTTTATTATTTTTAATCATTAATTCAATTAGGTTATTAAAATTGAAACAATACAAAACTAGTAATTGTTTGATTAGAATTAATACTTGTCTCCGTGGGAACGATAATTGACTTATCATTATATTACTTGTTAATCACGTATACTTGTGTGTTATGCGTAATTTAAATTTTACATAACCAAGTATACAAAAACTTGTTGGGTGTAAAATCTAAATTATACACACCACGCAAGTATACATGATCAACAAGTAATATAATGATAAGTCAAGTATCGTTCCCACCGAGACAAGTATTAATTATAATCTAACAATTACCAGCTTTGTATTATTTCAATTTTATTAACCTAATTAAATTAATGATTAAAAATAATGAAAAACTATTAAACTAGAAATCAAAACAAATCAACACAACTAATTACCACAAATTCTAATCAGATAATGGAGAATTAAGCCTACAACATCACTTTAAGCTTCACTCATATTATCACACTTCTTTTCAATTTAATTAACTATCCCAGTTCATTAATCAAGAACACAAAAGTAGAATTAGCCATCTCTCAATGCACTAACACCATATAAACTTAAATCCACAATTGATAAAATTAAGCCAAACACCCTAATTAACTAATTCATTATATCTCGATATGAATTACAATTAAAGAAGTTTTAAATTTCAAGTTCTTACACGATTACATGTGATGTTAGGTATATCTCTATCCTAAACATACATCAAGAATTCCATCAAAACATAAAATTAATAAACACATACTATTATGACTAAGTCTAGATTCATATCTCATCTCTCGAATCCATACAAATCCACAAAAAATTGGTAATCAAGCAATTCATAAGTTATGCACAAATCACAATAGATGAACTGAAAAGATAGCTTTATTAAACTGAAATCAAAGTATAATAATCATCATTCCACATTAAAGATCCATTGCAAGCTTAATAAGAAATTTAGTTCATAACTAATGAATTAAAAACCAAGTAAATTAAAGAATACATCATCCCAATTATAGAAAATGAAATAAAAGTACAAGAATAGTATAAAACAACCCTTCTTTACATTCAGTTCTGAAATCTTTGTGATCTTGCTTCCTTGTTCTGCTCCTCCACAATCTTCATTGAAATTAGGGCTTCAAAAGTTACAATTGATGGTTGATTAATTGAATTCTGTATTCTTGGCATAAGTTACTATAATAGTTGATAAAAATGTTCCAATTCCAATCCCAATTGAAGCCAATTACATTCTGTCCATGCCACTAAAGTATTCAAATTGCATCAAAACTCTCCTTCTGTCCACGCACCCCCGCCCCAGCGGGTATTTAAGCCTATGAAACCCCCGCCCTGGCGGGTATTTCCTTTATTATAGGGCCCACCCCGGCGGGGTACCTGTAATGTCCCCAAAATTCATACAATTTAATTCTCGACTTCGGTCGTTAACAATACATTCAACCTCTAATTTTACATCATTAAACGATAATACAACAATTGAAATTTGCAGAATAATTAAAATTTTCTATTACAAACTATTCTCGTTCCCAAAACTTTCCACCTTTACATCTAAATATCTCAGAATCATTTTAATACCACAAAAGTTTACATCGCAAAACGATATTACAATTCAATATTAATACATTATTCGGAACCTTAAACATGGTTCAAATAATAATAACTCAGTCAAAGTATATAAATCTTCAAGTATAACGTATGATTCATATCTTTCAAGTAGCACATAACTTTACCTTAAATCTTTAACATGTAAAAGTGATTATTTGCAAAGTTAAGCTCGACAGCCTAGCAAAATCTAACAGTTTTCATGCATCACATAGCACATAATAACATGCTCAAGATATATCTCATAAATATATATAGAACACATAATCACTTTCATACATGTTGCATTTCATATAACAAGTATAAAGATTGAGTTTAGCATTTCATACTTTCAATATATATAGAACACATCATGCTCTTTGCAACAAATATTTAAAATAGTTCATCATCAAGTTCACATAACAAATAAGAACTGAAAGACTTACCTTGATCGTTGTTTACCAATAACAGTTTAACAGCTTACAGTTATCTGCACTTCACGTGCCCTACACAATTATATAATTATACACATCAACTATTAGTCACAACACATAGTATTATAATGTAAACTCTACTCCACATCTCATAATCCTTCCTGTTAATTAGCACACAATGTTCAATTAGATTGTGTTAACTTTACGACTTATATAATATTCGAAATTCATTCAAGTGTTTAAGTCTTGCTAGGAATACTTATGGGTTTTATATTAAACCCATTTCATATCTTATAATATTCATTTCATTTGACTTAAAATACTTTTTACGTTCATTAACACTTATCACGACGTTTCGACGTTTATTCATCACACGCCCGATTTTTCTCTCTTGTGTATGCTTACTATGCTTATACAACTTATCTAATACATTATTTATTAATGTTAAGCATCATTATGATTACTAACATTCATGTTTTATAACTTATAATAACATCTTTTATCGTCAGAAGCACTACACTTGCATACGTGCATGCCCTACGCTCTCTGATTGCCTCCTAATACATATCAGTCCCAAAAATGACCATTTTGACCCCTATTCCCGACATCAAATTGAAACACTTAATGAACAAAAGTTGTAGGTCTACTCTTCCTCGTTCCGGATCATCTTGAATCACCTCAATCTGAGTTTGTATGAAAATGTTATACTCATTTTAGTAAAACATGTTCGGTTAGTTATTTTTTTCTTCACAATTTGGCAAAACAGACCACCCCGAGCTGGGGCGGGGGTTTTTACACTAGGGTAGCCCACCGGGGCAGGGATCCCTTCTGCTAGTTCGCGAATTATGATCCCGAACACTACAAAAAGCCAAATTAGGCCTACAAACTCCTTTCTAAAAACCATACTAACCTACCCAAGGTGTAATACGTTTACAGAAACATAAACTAGTATTTCTAACACGTTTCTAATCACATAAACATCAAGATTACAACCTTAAAATTTAGCTATTTCTATTATTTCTTTTTTTTTTGACATTCATAGCAAAATTCTTCACTTTGAATTCGTTTTACAACCAAAACAGTTAGTTTCAATTATGTTGATTTTGTTTCTTCATATATTTTCACAATTCATCACCAATTTTATAATTATAACATAAACTCCTAATAAATTTTAGTCTCAAAATAGACCAAAACTTGTATATATAACAAAACTCAAATTCTTCATCACTCAACCTATTTTCATGAATTTGATTATTCTAATACTTGAATTTGTGTTACTCAAATTTCACATATGAATGAAAATATCATATTATTCAACACTTGACATAACCCTAATTCATTTCTTCACCAATTCATACTTCCATGATATCAAAAAAAAAAACTCAAGAATCTAAAAACTAGAGGTTTAGGCTAGATTCTTACCTTTGATTTGCTATAAAGCTTGAATAATTTTCTTGTTTCTTCCTTCTTTCTTTTCTTTCTTTCTTTCTTCTCTTTTCTCTTCTTTCTCTTCTTCTCTCTTTTCCAACTTACGCAAACTTAGAAAATATAACGTATAGTATAATACGTATTAATATATAATATAATTATATGTGTAACTGATGTCAGTTATAGCTCTTTTTTAAAAAAATCAAAAGCCATAAGGCTTATTTGGCTAAACCACTTTAAAAATTAATAACTTAAAATACTTATGCCTTGTTTGGTAAAACCTATTTAAATTAAAGACTTAACATTCATTAAGCCTTGTTTGTCAAAACTAAATTAAACTCCTTTAATTTATTTTAATAACTCATTTATAGTATAGTTTATGGCCACACTTTATTTAATCAAATTATAATATTCAATTTAATTAAATCTAATAACAATTACCATCAAATATATTTATATTCATTCACCATTTTAATCAAATAAATTACTCTCATTATTTATGAAAATTTAATGCATACCATTTTATTGCCATAAAGCATAATAATCAAATTATATTATTTCATAATATAATTTTCAACTTAATTAAATTAACTAATACTACTTAGTTAATTACCTTCCCGTGAATAATCTCATTTAATTTCTTTAATAGTTAAATTAACTATTAAACCTTATTTTCAAACATATACATCTCTTTTATATTCTTACTTAATCTCTTCACGCTTAAATCACATATTTCAAGATAAATTGAAAATATATATACTTACCCACACTCAAAACACATAATTTAAAATATATACATTTCATAATAAGAATTTTATTTATTAAATTCTTAATTTAATAACTTATAAAAATTCGGGTTATCACAGTACCATGCTGTAGTTACTTCTTACTTTTCCAAGCTGATTTCCACCACTGTGCCACCAACATTCCTAAGCTAACACGTAATGAAACCTGCAAACAAAATAAACACAAAACAAATAAAACTATACAAAAACTAACTAGATTAAACATTGTTTAAGTCCAAATAGGAAGCCGATTCGTAGGTATGAAACCCACTCATCATTCGTCCTATCAGAGTAGATAGGACAGGGGTCGCAGATGAGGAGGAGGATGTTCTAGTTACGGATCTAGTTCCTTCTTCATTTACCACACGCCAAGATCTTCCCGGTATACATGTGACTATTTCTGACCTTTTGGACGATTTAAGTCGTCATCCATCTGTTCATTTACATGCGAATGAGGTATTGAGAATTTTTATATTGAAATGCTTCTTTTTTACTTTTTTACAATGGTTGAACCTTGATTTGAATGTAATGCAGGCTCCCATATTTAATCAGCCAAGAGGGAACTGGTTTAGCATCCATTCTTTGTGACTCTTTATTTAGAGTATCAAGCCCTCATGCATTCTTTGGGTTTCGAGGCTTTCTTTTTAATTGCATCGCGACACTGCCCATGGGTATACGAGTCGTTCTTTCACTATCAAGATTTGAACTTTGGTGCAGAGGCCTTTTCTTATGAGGGCTTGGCGCAGGATTTTATTTGCTAGGCCTTTCGTTAGTCTTAAGCGGTTGTGCTCTATTTTACTTTTATTTGAAGGACAAAGATGATATTTGATGTTATGTATTTCACAAGGATTTATATATATATATATATAATACTTTTCATTTGCTGCACATATGATACATGCATTAGATGACATAGATTTGCACTTATAAATTGTGAGTTAGGATTGACCCATGTATGGTCTTTTGATAATGTTTTACAGATGAAACGCTAGTTTTTTTTGTTAATGATCTTCGAGGAATTTTTTTCCTTCTTTTGTTGTCACAAACTTAGGTTACTGTAACTTCTTTCAGAAGTCCACTCATTTCTTTTAATGGGAATCTTTGTCCCGCTTTAGACTCCTTCCATTTCATTAAATTTGCAAAATGCCTCTGCCCTTTAGCATGTTGTTACCAGGGATTCATATAAGAAACTTGTTTTGTTGACTACGTCTAGAGTGAGCAATATCCTGCACATCAGACAAATAGTAAAATGCAATAAAAGCTTGGCGGCTTTGCTCGTCAGGATTAGTATAATCTTGTCAATAAAGCAGATGAAGTTAAAGTTTATGAAATTAAATGCTTCCATTCATTAAGTTTTTTATCTTACCGCTAAAGATCTTAAAATTGAATATGAAAAATGAATTTTTGTGAGTAAGTTGTGAATTGCTATATCCAAGATTTAATTTTTTATATTTCCATTTGGATGAAATTTTTATTTAACAAGTCATAAAATTGTAAGAAAACTTTTAAGCATCCATGGTCATTGTTCATGAGTTTGATCAAATTCAAAGGATATATCTCCTTGATTATACTTCATCTTTGCTTTAGACAATGCTTTTCACATAATTAACATCATATGTCATGTGCACTATGAGTGATGCAACCCTTAGTAGGGGTTTCTTTTCTATGACTTTTAGATGATCTCATTTCCATCTTGCAAATTTTCCTTTATTCCAAATTTTCTTTTTTCCATTTCTTTCTCTCTTAACTTATCTCATTTTCTTAGGCTATTTAGGGTTACCCATTTAATTAGTACCAATGACTCCCAAACTAGACGACTTTAGGGAACTAGCTGTAAAGACACCCCCTCGGGTTTACTTGCACTATTGATTCACATGCATATACTATTAGGGGAGGTGGTACAAGATTGATAATACTTGAAGGACTAAATTAAAAATGGAGTTATAGATGAAGGTACTATACTGTAATAATTCAAGCCCCTAATAGTGCAATTATCGAAACTATGTTTTCCTATAAATAGAAGCTCATTCTACTTTCATTCTCACCAATTCACTAAGAGTCACAAGAGCAATTATAGAGAGAGAGAAGCTATAGAGAGAAAGAAGAAGAGTATTCTGATACTTCACTATTGTAGTATCCAGCTTTCTACTAAGGTAAGGGGTATTATTTATTTCATATTCGCTTACGATATTATTTTTCATATTCGTAAGAAATTTTATTTTTGTTCAATATTCATAAGGGATATTATTTTTGATTAATATTCATATGAAATAATATTTTCTTCCATACTTTGTAGTACGTCAGTAATATTATTCTATTTTGTATTCCTAATTCTGCACTCATTTTGTTAAAGAATTGCTTTTATACTCCGTGAAATGAGAAGAATATCCTTAAAATTTGCGCTTCATCTAGTATCATTTCACAAGGATATTTTTCTGAACATTCTTGTTAAATTTTAAGCTTTTTATGTCGGAGTACTATTCATGGGTACTATTCATTTATACGACACTATTCATACATACAGTACTATTCATAAAGTACTATTCATGGGCACTATTCATAAAAACGATACTATTCACAAAGTACTATTTACAAAGTACTATTTATGAAGTACTATTCTTGAAGTAATATTCATGGGATACTATTCACAGGGTACTATTCACGAGGTACTATTTACTCGAGTACTATTTTCCCGGAGTACTATTCATGATAAAAATTGATTTCTTTTCGGTCTAAATTATTTTTGATGCAATATTATTCTTGATTTTTACTCCACAAAGAAGTATCATGTTGACAATTTGGATATTATTGAATTCTGGATAAATTAAATTATAAATCTTTAAAATTTATCCTTGCTTTCAGTTAATTAAATTCTTATATCACTGTCATCATCCTCATGCTTATATTGTGATGCAAGTCATATTTGGTCGTAGTGAAGAGAAGGGTTGTTGATTGGTATGATTATGAACATGGATTATTTGGTATAATTATGACCCGCAATATTACAAACGATGTGGTAAAAGTCCTCATTGGCCCGTAGTGCTTTGATGGACAGATGTTTGTATGATTATAACCATTCGTTCTCTTCGGCCAAGGGTGCAAAGATGAATTGTTGTTTGGCATGATCATGACCATTGGTGAAAACACGAATATCCTTGGCCCGTAGTGCATGTATAATTCATGGTTGTGATACTAATGAATATCATTGGCCCGTAGTGCATGGATAATTCAATGATGTGGATTATTTATTAAGCTGAGTCTCAGTGATAAAATTTATGATAAACTTTTAAATCATAGAAGATAGTAGATATCATGCTCTACTTGACTCTTCTAATGGATTGCTTATTCCACTGCAGTTGTTGATCTAAACTTGTTGTCTATTGTATTTTATCAGTTGTTATACTGTTGAAGGCTAACGATAATTTATTCTGCATTATCTTTGTCACAATATTTCTTACTGGGCTAGTTGAGCTCATCCTTTTCTTTCATTGTTCTCTTCGGGAAATGAGAATATAGCTGGGACGAGTCAGGGAATGGAGTGATCCAGGATAAGTGGCTATAGTAGTCCTCACTATTCTATGAAATAGTGTGATAATAATTGTAATGAGGACTCCATTGAGTGTGGATATTGTCTAGAAGACAATATTCTTGTTAAAACTCTTAGCTACGCTTTTGTCATATTATATATAAAAAAAGCTTATATTTGAATTATGTACCATATATTTAGTGACTCAGAATGGGTGATGTATACCAATTTTGGAAGCATCACAGTTGGTATCAGAGCTTAGGGATATGATCCCAGATGTGAGACTAGAACTAGGAGGGGAGAGACGGGTTAATCCTTCGCTAATATGACCTACCTAAGTTATTTGTTATTTAATTGGTTGGTCAGAATATAGAGATAATATGTGGCATGTCAATTAACCCTTGTTTTCTGGCAGTGTTTAAAAATGCCATCTGAAATTGTTGAGATAAACAATGGAGCACATGAGACCATTGAGTCATCGATGATCAATAACCAAGATAATGTGCATCAGGAAGGAAATAATCCTCATGTAAACAACAACATCGACCAAATGACGAACGATGGTACGTTTAGGAGTTTTCTAGAATTTATGCAAAACCAAATGAGAGAGACTCTTATTCAAAATAAAGGTCGAAACACTGGCAACTCACGGCTGGTTACCACTAAGTAGTTCAAGGAGCTGAGACCACCAGAGTTTTTGGGAAAGCCAAAACCACTTAAGGCAGAGATATGGATTAAACAGATCACCAAGATATCTGATGTCTTGGAATGCTCAGAGGAGCAAACGATTCCCTTCTCCACCTTTATGTTGCATGAAGAAGCAGATTACTGGTAGGAATCTGTAAAACGTAATCAACCTGCCGCACTGAAGATGTCTTGGGAGAAGTTCCAAGAACTGTTCAACAACAAGTACTTTCCCAAAAGTATTCGTCACATGAAGGAGGTAGAATTCATCAAGCTGGAGAAAAATAATATGACTGTATCGCAATACGAGGCAAAGTTTGTGGAGTTATCCCGGTTTGCATCCCATTTGGTTGATAATGAGGAGCGAATGACACGAATGTTTCTGCGAGGTTTAAAACCCGAAATATGTCAATACCTCATTTCTCACAAACTTTGTTTATATTCAGATGTTGTGAATTGGGCTCAGTTATTAGAACGCGATTATGAGTCAGCTCAACCAAAAGGTAACGACCAACAAGACGATAATAATCATACCGGTGGCAATGGCCATCGGGACAACGATAACCATCGTGGAGGATATTATCATGCTAGAAATGGTAACCACTGTGGTGGTAATCATGGTCAATATAATAGGAAAGGTGAACTAAGTGAGAACAACTTTAAGAAGAGAAGATTCAACAATGATGGAAAGACATCGACAGCAACACTGACACCCGTTTTAGAGGAAGGAGAACGACCACCGGCCGTATGTTTCAAATACGGACAGGAGGGACACATCCGTTCAAACTGTACGCAGCAACCCAAAGCGTGTTTTAATTGCAGAAGAGAAGGTCACATAGCTCGATTTTATCGTGTAATAAAGTCAAGTCCAACTGGGATGGTGACACCAAATGATGTACCAGATAAGTCAAAGCCGGTAGTTTAAGTGAGAGCGTTTATCGAGGAACCCAAACGAAGTTATCACGGGTAAGTTAATCATAAACTCTTGTGAAGTCTATACCTTATTCGATACTGGTTCTACCCATTCTTTTATTACTCCTACTTGTGCTTAACATTTAAATTTGACTCCTGAGAAATTAGACTTTGACTTATCATTTGAAACTCCGTTAGGAGAAACCTTCGTTACATCCACTATTTATAAATTTTTTTTGATTCAAATCGGCACCCTCATGTTACCTGTCGATCATATCTCTTTGAAAATACTTGCCTTTGATGTGATTCTAGGAATCGACTGGTTAACTATTCTTCATGCTAAAATTGATGGTTTTCGTAAGGTTGTTAGTTTTCATACTCCTAAACCTGTTATGCGAATGCAACCAACCAAACCACTAAAGTCAATCACTATCATATCAAGCCATAAGTAAAGAGCCCTAAGCCTTTCGCTGGTGACTTCCTTGTGTGGAAATGCACCGAAGCTAGACTTTCTGTAGGGGATGCCGTAAAAATAGTGGCACGTCAATAGGTATCAATGTGAGGTGCTATCCAAGTCTTGGATGAGAGTCACAGTTTTGAATGATATTTCTATTGTTAAGAAATATCCTGACGTATACCCCGAAGAACTTCTTGGCCTTCCCCCAAAGCGTGAAATAGAATTTTGTATTGACCCCAATACAAAACCCATTTCTAAAACCCTCAAATATTTCATCATCCAAAATCAACGTAACATGCGCCAAAGACTTTGGATCGAGCTGTTGAAAGATTACGACTATACCATTCAATACCATCTTAGAAAAGCAAATGTAGTAGCTGACGCGTTAAGTAGAAGATCGTATATTGTTACGAGTGCGACGTTCTTAACATAAAGACCCATTTTATACGACTTAAAAAAGATGGAGATAGAGTTAAAGACTCTAGGGACCCACGTGATGATGTCAAATATACGAGTAGAATCGACTTTAATCAATAAAGTTAAAAGCCGCTTAAGTTACAGACTCAGAGCTGATGAATGTGAAGAAGAATGTGTAAGAAGGCATTATTCTAGAAGCAAGAATCGACGAAGAGAGGAAATCTCAACCATCAATTTTATTGGTCTATTTGAAATCCTCGATCGAGTAGGAAATGTGGCCTATAGACTCGCTTTACCACCAAGTATGTCACATGTTCATAAATTTTTCCACGTATCGATGTTAGGTAAATATGTGAAAGACTCGAAGCACATTATTTAATTAAAACTAGACAAGATAGCAGAAGATTTAACGTATGAGGAGATATTTGTTAAAATGTTGGATAAGAAGGAATATATTCTACGCTCAAAGGTTATACTTCAAGCGTTAGAATCTAAACAAGGTATCCTCATCTCTTTGGCATACCAGGTACGTACATAAATTTCGAGGGCAAAATTTTATAAGGAGGGGAGATCGTAAGACCCCGAATTTTATGAAATAAAAGTATTCAATTTTCTTATAATTATTATTTTATTTAGTAAATGGTTAAATTGATAAAAGGTTAAAGTTAAGGGGGATATGTGAAAATTTTGCAAAGTAAGCAAGTTATCATAAAATATTTATTTGGTCGGGGAATATTCATTTTATCAGGGAAAATTCCTACGACGGCACAATCATTGGTGGACCCCACAACGGAATTACTGTCGGAGTTAGAAAATGACAGAAATATCTTTTTATAAAAATAACAGCGAAAGTTTTATCGTTAAACTATTGAAATACTTAGTGGTAAAAGTACAGTAATATGCGTGGTTGCATAGTAGCACAAGGTATTAATTATTGATGCTTGCGTGAGAAGTCACTCAGTTATACTTAATTATTGCTACAGTAATTGCTGGATAATATCTCACATATTATTGATTCAATTATTTTCATAGTATCATCTGTACAATATTTTATATTATTAAATCAATAATTGAGACAACAAAGTTATTCATATTATTATTTGCATTATTGACGATGTCTTGAAAGTTCTGTCGGGGAAATGGTTTTGGCCACCTAATTGCGCGCCAATAGGGAGAAATCCTTATCGGAAAGCCCTCTCTTTCCTGGGAATGATCTGGTTGTTAAATATTATGAGTTATAATATTAATGATGAATAAGTTCGTGTTGATTAAAGATGAAATTATTGATAAAATATATTTCCATTGTGTTGGGATTATTGATAAAAAATATTTCCAATGTTAAACAGTGATTTCTGGATGTTAAATTAACCAAACGGGCAATTAATTGGATAAATGAGTAATTAATTTCTAGTTCACATGCAAATTATTGTTGGTTCACATGTATGGAACTATTGATTCACATGCAAATACTATTAGGGGAGGTGGTTTAAGAATGATAATACTTGAAGGACTAAATTAAAAATGGAGGTAAAGATGAAGGTACTATATTGTGTTAGTTCCCAAAGGCACAATAGTTATCTAGAAGGGGGGGTTGAATAGATATTTAAAAATGTTTTCGTTTTTACTAAGACAGTTTTGATAATAATTTAAACACAGCGGAATTAAGGTTTCTTTGAAATCCCTTTTAGATAGAGTTAATGAGAGTGAGGAAGTTATAACAGTTATAGCAATTATGGCAAGAATGAAATAGACACAGTTATTTTTAAGTGTTTCAAAACACTTAAAGCTCCTAGTCTACTCTTCTACTCCTCGAGTAGGAAATCTACTAAGGATGTCTTTTACACTTTTCTGAATCTCACAGATTCATTCTAGACCAGAAGTTTAGGAACTTCATAGTTCACTCTTGAACTCTTCAAGTCCAGCAGACTTGGTTCTTCACAGTTCACTGAGAACTCTTCAAGTCCTTCTGACTTGGAACTCTTACTTCAGTTGATTGGTAGTTGTTGAGTTCGTGATTGATGCTACTCAGTTGCAGTTAAGCATTTGTTGGAAAGAACTGAGTAGCTGAGCAAGCTTCCTCTTTTTCTCAGAATATAGAGTTGAGTGTTGAGTGTTCTTGTGCGTTTTTGTTTAATGGTTGCTTACCTCTCTCATCTGCATATGTTCTGCATATATGTGATCCTTGAAATCTATCCGTTGAAGCCATTTGTTGAAGCATTAAATTCGTTTGACATTTATGAACTTTGATGGAGACTTTTCTGCACACCTTCTGAATTGCATTCTGGCCCACTGACATAGCAGATAGCTTTCTCACCTAACACCTGAAAAGGTGTTTTTCCTCTGTCCAATGGTCCTTTCCTTAGCTTCCTGAATACGTTCCTTTTGTTGAATACTAAGGATATCTTTTGTACTGTTGGGACTGAAGAGGATTTCAACATTTCAAACCCATTCCACTTTTGTTAGAATTTGTCTTTAAACAAAAGTAGGGCTCGATGCTTCTGACATAAGGCAGATGATACTCTACGATCCATATCGTGGTTTCTTGTCCCATTCGTGCTTGGTCTTAAGAGAACACTACGATTTCTCTCAAGGATTTGCACACTACGATCTTCACTTGCTCGTCTTGCAGACTCTACATTTTCGAAAGCACACTATGATCTCTGAGTTAGTTTTGACAAATGTCTGGACCTCTCTATGATCTTTGAAGAGGCCCTTCAAGAAAGATACACTACGATCTTCTAAGCTCTATGGTCCTGCCTTAGCTTCTGCAATCTGTTGATCAACTTGATAGAATGCGATTATTTTCAAGGCCTATCTATTTCTTTCAAGTCATAGATCAACCTAACATCTTTGATCTCTTTATCTATACATTCGTTTATAGAATGATGAACATTAAAAGCTAAGATCAACCTAACAATTTTGATATATCACTAAGTCCTTGTACATATATTTCTTGAAGGACTTTATATATAATCATGAGCATTTACTTTAAATATCAAATCAAAATATGCATTCTTCCAACAATCTCCCCCTATTTGATGTTGACATAACCAAGGAGATTTGTTGTCATGATTATCAAATTCTATATGCAGTTGTAGTAAAGTAAATATGACTTAATATTTCAGTGAGCAGCTAAAATTTCTAGAGAATAAGCATGAATTTATTGATGTATGAAGATAGATATTACACTTAAGTGTGACTACATCAATAAGAATTAAAATTCAACTTATCTCTATTTCTTCGCCCTTTTGCTTCTCGGAGGATTTGCATATTCCTTAGCTCTCCTTTTTCTGCTTGCTTCATCTCTCCTGGCTATATCTTCCAGCTCACTTGGACTTAGTCTTGGATTGTGATCATGCCTATTTATGAATGCAAGATCTCCAATTAGCATTCTTAGGACTGTTGTTGTCACCTCATGAGAGCTGGGAGAAGGCCTTTGACTTCTTAATGTGGTTGAGCCATTAAAACTTCCTACTGATCAGATCGTTGAGTCTGATGGCTAGATCGTTGAGTCTGTTGGTGGAATTGCCTTGCAGGAGGATTCCTTGAAGATTGAATTTGGGATTGACTTCTGCCCTTACCTTGAACTCCTTTCCCTTTATTCTCCCCCTTTATGTCAGCATCAAGGGTTCGAATGTCTTCTGAGAGGCGAGTCACTCCTTGGACAAGCTCGTTGAGTTGACTCTGAGTTTGAGAAATGTCTTCTCGATTTTCGTTGATCAGAGCTTCAGATCGAGCTTCCCTTTGTTGAATAACGGCTAGTATATTATCAGTCTATTGTCCTTGGCTAACATAAAATTGTTGGAATTCTTTTACAGCCGTTTGCAGATTGAGGAAGTTCTCCATCATAAGTTTATTCTGAGCTTCCTGAGTGGATTGTAAGACAAGAACAGCATCTCTGTGTCTATTGGCTGAAAGAAAGTTAATGTCATCTATGTCCTTTATGCTCTGAATCATTTCCTTGATGAGCTCTTTAAGTTTCTTAGTGAGCGTGGAGCTTAGGGAGCTTGGGAGACCATTTGTAGCATTGATCATTATTGTTAATCTTATCTGAATGAGTTCAGTGTGTTCTTCAAGACTCTCATCGAGTTCTTTGATCACTTTCTCGGACATTGCTGACAAATCGGCTTTGGTGGGCAGCTCTAATAGAAGTTCATTGAGTTTTGGAATTTGTGAAGGAGGGGGTGTGCTATTGAATTGATCTTGCAATGAGTAGAGGGAAAGATCAAGGTTGAGGTATTTGTTGCTGGATGAGGAGGGAATGTCGGATGGAAGGGCCTGTATTTGGGTGTTTGGAGTAGGTGGCTCTACGATTTGGACTTGGGACTCTACAATGGGGCTAGAGTTTGTAATCGTAGAGATGATGGGAGGTGGGAGCAGTATAAAGTTGGTCATATTTGGTTCATCAGTTACAAAATTTTGGGATTCTGCAACTGGGAATTGATTTAGTGGATGTAGAATCACTTCCAAACATCGTGGGAATTCATAAAATTGACTGAATGAGGATGATGGAAAGTGATTAACTCTGAAGAGGGTTGGGATAGATAGTACCTCATGTTCATTCTTGGAAGATGAGTTAGTTATGAGTAACTTCTTGGCAAAGTTGAAACTGCCTGGGAATCCATGAGCTAGCACAGAGATGGCTGGATATTCTTTAAAGCTCCAAAACATATGATTCCAGGAATTTAGAATTTGAGCTTGATGGAAAGGCATCATAGGTAGATAGGAAAACAGTTTCTCATAGTTAGCTTTTATGTATCCATTAATGCCCACAACTATGATCTCTACCTCATCACCTTCATCTTCTTCTATGTTTTTGTTTGAGGATTCCATTATATTAATGGCTTCATGATGTTCTTGCTCTGGTTCTCCCTCATCTTCTGCAAGAACCTCTTCTACAGTCATGGGGACATCATGAGCCTCCCCCTCAACATGATCATCCTCTTGCAGGATTAGTAGCTCCCCCTCAGCTGGAGCATCTTCTAGGATGAGAGCTTCAGGCATCTCCCCCTCAACTGGAGCTTTGTCCTTTTGGCTTTCTTTGGACAGTTCCTTTTCAGCAGCTATGATATGGTAGCTCTGTCTTCTTCTGCCTCAGCCTGCTATTGTTTTCTTCTTAGGATCCTTAGAGTCTCAATGTCAGAGGACTCTACAGGTTTATCAGTAGTTGATCCCTGGGGCTCTTTAATCATTCTCGCCTTTAGCTTTCTCTTGCCCATTCTTTTTCTGACCAGGGTAGTGAGTTCTTCCTTGTTGGCTTCTTCTTCTTCTTCTTCTTCTTAGTCTCCCTAACAACTGACATATTCCCTGGAATCCCTGTCTCCTTTGCATCAACAGTCCTACCACTTGACTCAGATATCAGATGCACATTTTCTGCTGGATTCCTTTTTCCAGTTCTCGAATAGTTGCTGGGTCATTCGTCTATTTGGATTGATGGGCTATCCTTCATCATCCCCAATTTTGTCACCCAGAGCAGACTGTAGGATGATGCTTATAAATCGCTCGTAGAGCATCTTTTTAGAGCTCTTTGTCTTCTTTGAGCTGGTGATCCACTTTCCAATCCATTCAAGAAATAGAGCTCCATAGTTAAGTTGTATTCCATAACATATGGCAGTCATGAGCTTGATTTGCATCTTATTTACAAAGTCATGACTAGAACTCTTACAACATATACATTTTCCAACAATGTAAGCCAGAAATTCATACCTCTAAGGAAACTCCTTCTTCTTGTATCCTTTGAAAGAGGAGGATTTCTTGTGATGCATCCTTTTAAGTCCCTCATGGAAGTCTATGCCATCTGTGATTGAATACCCTTCAGATTTGAAACCTAGGGCTAGGTTGATGTCCTCAGCCTTCAGCCTGATTTCCACGTCCCTGACTCTTGTAGTGATGGCGTCATTTTCAAACACACCATTTCTATAAAATTCTTTCACTAGCTTTGGGTAGATCAATGTGTCCGTAGCCAGAGCTTCTTTGAGACTAGCCTTCTTCAATAATGACAAAGTTTTGTGAAATTTGGGTTCAACTATTTTGAACTCATCAAAACAGAGTCTGTAGCCAGAGCCTTAGTTTTGCAGTTTGAATCATTCACCCTACCTCATGTTATGATAATTTTGTCAAACGTCATATCTTTCATGGACAATATATCTCCGTACTAAGGATATTCATGTGTTTCGACATAGATTTTAACCATTTCTTGTTCCTCTAAGGGTGGAATTGCTCAATCTACTAATGACCTCCACCTTCAGGCATATTTCTTGAAAGATTTATCTATCTCTTTAGCTACCCTCATCAGCCTGCAATGATATGGTGGCATTTATATCTAGTAACTGTGACACCCCCCAAATCTGGGTACTCCATTCCCATAGAATTTTGTGCTCACTATCCAAAACTATTACATCTAACTACCCATGATAAAGGATAAAGACATAATTTAAATAACTTAAACAATAATATTCCCCATTAAAGGGTTACATCAATTTTCAAACAATCCCAGGTAATCTAACCTTAACTTATTACATAGGTCTGCGGAATACATCACAAAATAAATTGAGTCTTATAATGTATTTCATTCAAATAAATTCACATAAATCTTCAACACTTGAACATCTTGCCCTTTCCTTTGCTGGAAGATGGCTCATCGACCTTTTCGAATTTAGCTGCAGCGTTAATTGCAAGAGTGAGCAAACAATTGCTCACTGATATAGAGAGTAATAATAATAACAACATGAGAATGAAAAACGAATGCTGAATAATGGTGAACTTGTTCTATTAATCAAAAATAGAAAACAAGCTTGAATTTAATATCTGAGGGTCTTAAGACCACAAACCATGTCCCCGGTATTTAGGTATTATTACCTCAACCTTAACAGTCATTTAGACTATACAGACCTTTCTTTACATACTTAGGAGGATCAGCCCTTTGTACCATGTATTTTGCATAAACATCTAAATGTTACACGTACATAATCCCCTATGTTAGGGTTGTTCGTCTCAGTTTAAATTTAGAATTTCGGCACTAAAGAAAGTTTAGTTTGGAACTAGCTTATCAGTAGTTCTAGAATTTTAGAACATTATTTAATTATAGACCAATTCAATCAATAAGAATTTGCTTGCTACTAGAAGGTTTGATAAAATAATATAGAATTGAACAAGGTTATTTCAAAGATCGAATAACAACAATATACAATTTAGTAGACATGGTATACATGCAAAGTACTACATTCAAAAGAGTTGGAACAATATCATTTGAATCAATGTATTAAAATAATATGTGCTTTGAATAGCAATAACAAGAAATAAGAAAGTGAAACTCGCTCGATGTAACGAATTAGATTACAAGAGCTTATACAACCATACACAAGATAGAATCGATAAGCTTGCTCAACTATAATATAAGATTTGCATAATGATAATTTAGGACTAGAAAGCTTGCTTGACAATAACAAAATAACGGAATTATGAAACTTGCATTCATCATAAAGATAGAGAAGTTAGGGAACTTTCCTCATGTGTAAGCTACACAAGTATAATCATGTTCGCCAATTACCCTACACATACAATTGAAATTGCAATACCAATTAGTTGTATCAACATTATCTTTATAGGTTTAACCCACCATTTAAGCCATAACCTTATCTTAATGTCTAATCATGTTGGTTCACCATTCATACAAACCTGAAATCTCACTATCGCCTACTATAAGCTTTATCATTCACCTCTGACTCTTGTAAACGTCGACTTTTGTTCATTACATAACTTGTTCAAATAACCATTTAAAATTTTCACATTTAGTATTACATTACATTAGAATATGTTATTGTATGCCATGTTATGATTTAACATCTTTATCATGCATGCCAATCTAGATTATGTTCACATACTATGGTCTGCAAATAATCAGAACTCACTTCGCCTCTACGAGCAGACACGCGGTAGCATTGCACTTGAACCTTAACCTTAAGCTTACATTACTCGCGCTTAGTCTTGAAATGCATAAGGCCTTACTGGCCTTGTTCTTATTCACATTTCACACATCAGATATTCGGCAGTAGTTGCGCATACGTACGTGAAACTACTGGGTTCTTGACTTCTATTTCACAGCTCACCCAATTCTCCAAATTTCCACATCAATTCACAAAGCCTAATAAATGAAGCTTTGTAATAACACTAATAAGCATGCAATTCATCATTCTAACAACATAAACACTATATATACTTAACTTTTAAGGATCAAAACCACACTTTTTCCCAATTTCCACAACTTCGTTTCTTAACCAATTGACATGATTCAAATTACATTGTTTTGTTTCTTGATGTACTAACATAATCTAACATCAATTTTCAGATTATACCAAATATTGGACATCAAATTTCGTACTTAAACAAGTCATATTACTCCTAATACACAATGTTATTTGCTTTTCCTCCTGCAATCCAATTTTTCACATTTTTAATCATCAAATAGCACTCATATATAATGATTAATAGATTATAACACCATACATACATACATACATACATATATACATATATATATATATATATATATCAATCCAACGTGATTTAGCAATTTTCAGAAAATAATTATGGGAAACTCAAAACGTGAACATTAGGAGTAAAGTACACATTCAATCCCTAGTTGTATGCTAGCAAAAGATGGTGACAACTTCTCCTTCCTCTTGACAATCTCATAGAATTCCCTCAATTCATTGTGTTTTCTCTCTTGCTCTCTCTCCAAACTCTCTGAACCTAGCCTTAAAAGACTAGAACGCGTAAATTATAAATTGGCTAAACTGACTCCCACGTACGTCAGGTAAAAAACAATACGTCTTATCAGTTAAAATAAGCCAAAGGCCACAAGGCCTTGTTTGGCTATACCAAAATTCTCCCCTTCCAATTTATTTTCACAATATTTATATTATATAGTTTTTATTTGTCACACATGTAACCAATTTACATAACTTACAATTATAGTTATAATAATTATAATTTTTATTATAATTATACTTATGATAAATAAATAATTATATATCTAATTTAATTATTAATTAGACTTAAACATTACTTTATTTAATTTACTTATTTTCTTAAATATTAAAAATTCTTTTAATTTAATTATTTCATTAAATTAAATCTTTAAATAATAAATTTACCATTATTCAATTCTTTAAATAACAAAATTACCATTATTTTAATTTAATTAACATTAATCAATTTAGTTACTAAATTCTTGCATAACAATTTCATTAATTATTTTTTTCTCAACAAATAAATTATTCAAAATATTTATTTAATTTGATAAATATTTAAATTTTAAAATTTCTCGATCATTATAGTAACTATATTGGGATAAAAAGGCCAGTGCAAGCTCTTCCCATGTGTTAACCTTAGATTTATCCAATGTAACAAACCAGGTCGTTGCATTGTCAGTGAGACTTCTCCAAAATATTTGCACGAGATAGACTTCATCCTCAGCTTGCACTCCTAGTTATCCCAGGTATATCTTCAGATGAATATAAGGATCGCCGATACCGGTATATTTCACGAAGTTAGGAATTTTAGATGTAACAATCCAGAATTTTAATATGTAATTTAAAATATTTATTAAATTAAATAAATATTTTAGTTGATTTATTTATTGTTAATATTTATTAGTTAAATAAATAATTCATAAATTGTGGTGGTAGAATAATTTAAGTTGGTGTAATTTATTAATTAAATTGATGTTTGGTAATTTTGTGATTTGGAATTTTATTTAATGAGTTGATTAAATTAAATGAGTTGTTAATTTATCATCATATTACATAATGGTATTGTTCTAATTTAATTTACTAATTAAATTAGAGAGTTATTAATTGTTAGATAAAATTATAATTTATATTGAAGTTATAATTTGATAATTATTTGAGGTATCTGACAATTTGATTTATGTGGCTATATGATTTAATAAGTTTATGTTAACTTTAATTAAATTTAAATATTAGAATTTAATTAGATAAAGTGTGGCCATTAAACTATATACTAAGTGATTTATTAAAATAAATTAAAAAAGTTTTAATTTAGTTTTTGCCAAACAAGGCTTAAGGAATTTAAGTCTTTAATTTTAAATTTTTTTTTCCAAACAAGTCTTAGTAGCTTTTGAATTTTAAAAAAAACATAACTCGTATTATATTAATTAGGGACATTATATTTTTATCAGTTTATATTGCATAGTATTATATGTATATGCCAGGTTAGTTTTACGTGTTTTATCAGTTAGTTTCTCCTAAGACTAAATAACAAGAAAGAAGAGAGAACAGAGTTTGAGAGGGAACTTGGAGAGAAATTGAGAGGTTGTGAGGTTGAAGAAGAGAATTGGATAATCAAATAGGTGTCACTATCATTCGTACTAATAATCAAAGGTATAATTTTTAGTTTAAACTTATGGTTTTTGTTTTCTAAAGATTCTCTGTAATTAAGTTTTTAGTTGATGAATTGTGAGAATAGAAGTTGTTATTTAGATGATTATAATTGCTATATGTAGAATTAAATAAGGAATATGGAATTTAATTGAAGGAATAATGTTCTTGAATTTCACGGCAAAACAAAATTGGTTTTCAAACTCTCTGTAATGCAACTTTTGATGTATAAATTGATGGATTGTGTTTATATATAATTATAATGTGATAACTAACAACTAGACACGAATTTCGTATATTAATTCAGGAAATCACGTTCAAAAAGAAAAGAAATTAGTTTACAGTGAGCATATGTTTGAATATGGCTTGTTAGAGTCCAAAATTGATATTTGATTCGTTAATTAAATTGTAAATTGATTCTTGAATGTGTTAATTCACAAAGAAACGAAAAGAATATAGTTTGAATGAACTGTTTTGGTCGAGAAATGGAGTTATAGTGATTAAATTCGCTAAACACGTCAAAATTTGAGTTTTAAGCATGAACATAGTTTTAATTCTTTTGGTTTGATTGTTTTAGTTATTTAGTTATTTTAAATCAGTGTAAATATGTTGGGTAATATTTATATGAAGCCTATATGATTTGGGTGTGTTTAATTTACTACTTAAATGGTGAAATTCGTGTGTTTTGGTTTTGAATAGAAGCGAAAGCGATCTGCCAAAGTTTTTATGCACAAGACCAAATAAGAGGCTATATTTAGTGTTAAAGGCATAAACGGTGTTGGTTCTAGAGCTTTAAATGGTGTAGCTGCGCCCTAGCCAGAACAGAAACAGTGATGTCTTGTTGATTGTTCAGTCTTTAAAACCCAATCTTGTAAGACCCCAAATTTTATGAATAAATATTTAATTTCTTGAAATATTTTTTTATGGTGTGGATTTGATATAATGTTATAGTTGTGGGTAGTATTTACAAATTTTGAAAAGTATGCAAGTTGTCATAAAATATTCGATTGGTCAGGGAATATTCGTACGACGCATAATCATAGGTCCCCATAATGGAATTACTATAGGAGTTAGAAAATGATAAAAATAACTTTTTATGAAAATAACGGCGAAAGTTTTACTGTTAATTGTTGAAATACTCGGTGATAAAAGCATAGTAATACGCGTGGTTGCATATAAGCACACGGTATGGTACAGTATATTTGATTATTGATGTTTACGTGAGAAGTCACTCAGTTTTGTTCAATTATTGCTACAGTAATTGTTGCATAGTATCAAATGTTATTGATTCAACTACTGTCACAATATTTTATATTATTAAATCAATAATTGAGACGAAAAAGTTATTCATATTATTATTTGCATTATTGACGATGTCTAGAAACTTTTGTTGAGAAAAGAGGTTTGGTCACCTAATTGCGCGCTAATAGAGAGAAATTATGACGCCCCCAAAATAGGTATACATCACCCATCTTGAGTCGCCAAATACATGGTACAAAATTTAAATACAACTTAATTATACAACAGTCGTGTAAAATACGACAAAACATATGTTGTGAGTTTTAATACAAATATTGTCATCTAGACAATATCCACACTCAATTGAGTCCTCATTACATTTATTATCACACTATTTAACAGAATAGTGAGGACTACTAATGCTATTATTTTGACCATCATTCCGTTCCCCAGAGACTAGTCCTCGCTACGTTCTCATTTCACAAGAGAACAATGAAAGTAAAAGGTGAGCTCAACTAGCCCGAGAAGAAATATTATGACTAGAGATAATACGAATAAATTATCGTTAGCCTTCAAAAAGTGTTAAAGCGATACAATATAACAAACATCAAGTTTAAGCTGCGGTGAACAAGCAATCCATTAAAAGAGTCAAGTAGAGAATAAAATCTACTATCTTTTATGATTTAAAAGGTTTTCATCTCTTTTATCGCTAGGACTCGACAATAAATAATCCACATCATCCACACGCACTACGGCCGAGGATATTCATTAGTATCACAACCACAAATTATCCATGCACTATGGGCCGAGGATATTCGTGTATTCATCAATGGTCATGATCATGCCAACAACGTCATCCATCAATGCACTACGGCCAATGAGGACTTTTACCACATCATTTGTAACATTACGATTCATGATTATACAAGAATAATCCACAGTCATAATCATACCAAGTCCATCTATGCACTTCTGAAGGCCACGAGATGACTTTCAACATAATATAAACATGAGAATGATGACAATGATATAAGAATTCAATAAAAAAGTTCAAGAATTAATTTATCCAGGAACCAATAACGCCCAAATTGTCAACATGATACTGCTTTATGGAGTAAAATTCAAGAATGCTCAGAAGAATATTTCCATGAAAAGATATTGGATGAAGCGCAAATATCAAGGATATTCCACTAATTTCATGGAGTATAGAAGTCAAAGCTTTAACCAACTGAGTATAAGAAAATATATGAAACTGCAAATGGATTTTCGTCCGCCATGCGGTAATCCACTTAGACAGATAATTTTGACAAATTAATAAGGAATGAATACAAAGGATCATTCACCCTGAATGTCGTAATCCACATAAATTGGTTATTCAAACAGAATAATAAAGAATGGAATAACTGAAGAATTCACCATGCGTGCGGTACGTCGCATAGACAGGTTATTCCCAACAGAATGATAAATAATGGAACTAGGTCATGCGTAAATGCACAGACAGGATATTCCGATAGAATAATAAAGAACGGAACTAGGTCAGGAAAAATTCACACCGACAGGATATTCCAACAGAATAATAAATAATGGAATAACAACAAAAATTACCATGCATGCGATAGACCGCACAGACAGGTTATTCCAACAGAATAATAAATAATGGAACCAGGTAATGCGTAAATGCACAGAAAGGATATTCCAATAGAATGATAAAGAATGGAATAACAGAAGAATTTTACCATGTATGTGGTACTTCGCATATACAGGTTGTTCCAACAGAATAATAAGGAATGGAATAACAGAAGTTCTCTTCATGAATACGAAAGAAATAATACCCCTTACGGGTACAACAAATAATATCCCTTAACTTAGAAGAAACTGGATATAGGAGTAGTGAATTAGCAGAATACTTTTCTTCTTTCTCTCTATACTTTCTCTCTATAGAGTTTCAGTGAATTCGTAAGAAATAATGAAGGAATAAGCTTCTATTTATAGGAGAATGGAATGAATAGTAACTAATTCATGAACGGTCTAGATTGATTTACTTTTAAACGGACGGTCCATATTGATTTACTATGCAGTATTAATAAAATATTCTAATAAAACAAAATCTTTTAAATAAAATATAATATATTCTATTTATAGTCTAATAAAACAAATAACTTTATAAAAGTATTCTGTTTTATATAAAAAGATTTTACTATGCAAAACAGTATACAGGCACTATGCAAACACTATGCATAATAAAATATAATATATTCTATACAGGCACTATGCAAACACTATGCGCCAATAGGGGTAAATCCTTATCGAAAAACACCCTCTTTCATGGGAACGATCTGGTTGTTAATATTGCGAGTTATAATAATGATGAATAAATGTTATTAAAAATATATTTTATAATAATGATGTATTTGTTGTAAATTTGGCTTATTATATGGACCCTCATTTAGCCATTTTTCAAAATTATAGGTGGAAAGTTATCTTAGTTTTTATTTTATATACATATATATATATAGTGGTGGCTTTTGTTTTATATATATATATATATATATATATATATATATAAGTTTTATTTTTTATGAAAAATAGAATATATTATATTTTATTACGCATAGTGTTTGCATAGTAAATTAGAAAAAAAATTAGCCGATTAAATTGCGCCCATGATTTTCTTCCTGCGTAGTCCATGATTTCTAAATTTAAATAGTATCCTGCCATTCTCCTATAAATAGGATGCTCAGTTTAGAAAAGAAAATCACACCAAAATAAAAGAATTCTTTTTCTATAATATTAAGTGTATTTGTTTTGAGTTTAAGGAAGCTTTGAGTGTAGAAAATAGTGAAAGTTTTCTTCAAGAGTATATCCGTTATACCAGTTAGAAATACTCTTATTTTGAGGTAAGGGGTATTATTTATTTCAGATTCGCTTACAATATTATTTTTCGTATTCGTAAAGAATTTTATTTTCGTTCAATATTCATAGGGATATTGTCTTCGTTTAATATTCGTAAGAAATATTATTTTCGTTCAATATTCGTAAGGGATATTATTTTTGTTTAATATTCGTAAGAAATAATATTTTCTTCCATAATCTGTAGTATGTAAATAATATTATTTCGTTTCAGATTCCGAATTCTACACTCATTTTATTAAAGTATTGCATCTATACTCCTTAAAATTAGTAGAATATCCATGAAAGTTACGTTTTATCGAGTATCATTTCACAAGAATATTTTTCTGAACATTCTTATTAAATTTTAAGCTTTTCATGCCGAAGTACTATTCATGGGTACTACTCATACATACGACACTATTCATACGTACGGTACTATTCATATGTATGGTATTATTCATAGTTATGGTACTATTCACAAAGAACTATTAATGAAGTACTATTCATGGCGTACTATTCACCTGGGGTACTATTCACGATGAAAAATTAATTCTTTTTTTGTCCAAATTATTTTTAATACATGAATATTATTCTTGAATTTTATTCCACAAAACAGTTATCATGTTGACAATTTAGACATTTTTAAACTCTATATAAATTTAAAGTCTTTAATATTTATCCTTGATTTCGTTTGATTGAATTCTTATTGTCATCATCATCATGCTTATATTGTGATAAAAGTCATCTTTGGCCCGTAGTGCATAGATGGACTGTTGATTAGAATGATTGTGACCAGGAATTATTTGGTATAATCATGTCCTGTAATGTTACAAATGATGTGGTACAACTCCTCATTGGCCCGTGTATTGATGGACAGATGTTGGTATGTTAATGATCATGCGTTCTCTTCAGCCAAGAGTGCAAAGACAAATTGTTGTTTGGCATGATCATGACCATTGGTGATAACACGAATATCCTTAGCTCGTAGTGCATGGATAATTCGTAGATGTGATACTAATGAATATCCTTGGCCCGTAGTGCATGGATAATTCAATGATGTGGATTATTTATTGAGTTGAGTCTCAGCGATAAAATTGATGATACACTTTTAAATTATAGAAAATAGTAGATATCATGCTCTACTTGACTCTTCTAATGTATTGTTTATTCCACTGTAGTTGTTGATATAATACTTGTTTTTTATTATATTCTATCAGTTGTTATACTGTTGAAGGCTAAGGATAATTTATTCTGCATTTCCTTAGTCATAATATTTCTTACTGAGCTAGTTGAGCTAACGCTTTTCTTTCAATGTTCTCTTCCGGAAATGAGAATATAGTTGGGACTAGTCGGGGAATGGATTGATGGTCTAGATGGAATTGCTTTAGTAGTCCTCACTAATCTGTGAAATAGTATGATAATAATTGTAATGAGGAATCCATTTAAGTTTGGATATTGTCTAGAAGATAATATTCATGTTAAAACTCTCAGCTTATGTTACTAGATTGTTGTATAATTAAGTTTGTATTTGTATTCTTTACCATATATTTGGCGACTCAGAATGGGTGATGTATACCTATTTTGGGAGAATCACAGTTGGTATCAGTTAATTAAATCAAATCAAGTAATAAAGAGCTTTCTTCATCTTCTTTGGTAATTACATTTAATCTTTTAATGTAACATTTTTCATTGCAATTATCAGTACAAATAGTAACTTTTTCATTGTTACTATTTGTTTCATTGTTACTAGTACTGTTATTAGAGGAATAAGGAATATTAGAACCTTCATCATTACTGACGTTGTTCCCTATTCTCATTAATTCTAATACTTGTTCAGTATCTTCATTTGAAATATTTAACTAAGACAATTTTTGTTTTATTTTGCACTCATTTTTGTAGTGCCCTTTCTGCCCACAGTTGTGGCAAACAATTTTACTTTTATCAAACTTATTAGATTTTTTATTGTATTTTTTATTTGTGAGTTTGGGTTTAGTATAATAATCATCTTGATTTTTATCTTTTTTATGACTACGTTTCTGTTTATGACGTTTGTGACTTCTATGAGGATCAATATGTTTATGCTTGTGCTTCCTTCTAGAGGAAGAAACTTGGGGTAAACCATATTGTTCACAGAAAGTTCCTAACTCATACTTAGCTTTTTTCTTATCTTTACTAGCTTGCTTGACTAATTTAAAATCAATACACATTTTTAATCCAATTTTTTAAACATAACTAATTATGTCACCATAAGTTAGGTTATCATAATCAATATATCCTAAATTTTTATTTAATTCTTCACGAACTTTATGTGCGAATAATGAAGGTAAACCATTAACGAATTTTTCTTTCCAAAATGGTTTATTGCTATCATTACGCATCATAACTCAAGAAGTAAACACATCTTTGTACCGCCTAAAATCACTTAGAGTGGGACAAGTGAGATTACTTAATTGATCATGAATTCTCTCAGTGATATTACTAGGAGTGCCAACAAAATGTTTCATTATGGTAAAAATTAAGGTATTAACCCCATCAGGCAGGCTAACACGAACATCTTCATCAAAGATAGGGTTGTCGTCATCATCCAATTGGACAGCATGGATTATTGACAATCTAGTATCTTCTGTGAGATGTTTCTCCCACCAAGATCTAAGAATAGCAGTAAATCCACTAGCTAATAATTCAACAATGTCTAGCTGAGTCAGATTGTTGAATTTAGTTATATAGCTATTAGCTACCATTGACATATGATTTAATTTGTTTAAAATTTCTTGTTCACTGAAACCATCAATGTTCCATTCGTATATTTTATTAGAAGAGACAGAGATTTGTTTATCTAGATTTCTCTTTTCGAACTGTAGATCCGGAGGAGTAAGTCTAGAGTACAAATTTTTGGTTATACTAGTGTTATTAACTATTAATTTGTTTAACTGATCATTAAAATATGGTACCGAAATAGTATCAGAATGATCTAATTGGCAACTGCTTTCAATATCAGTTTCAACTTGATCAATAATAGCAATAATGCCACTTGAACTAGGTTCAGTTTTTAATTTTTTTGAATAACTTATGTATTGTGCGGGTAAGTTCACCATCTTTATTGGGTAAACCTAACTTACTTCTATTTTCTGGTAATTTTAACAAAGGTTGTTCAATTTTTGAATCGGGTTTTTTAACAATGGTTTCTTCAAAAAAAATTTCAATCCTATCAAGCTGCTTACCTACAGTTGCAAGATATTGGTTACTGAAATTTAATTGTTTAATAATCTTTTTATCATCTTTATTACCATCCAAAATCTTAAAAGGACTGGCAACAACAGATGTATTTTTGACTGGAAGAAGAACCGTTTCAAGAGGGGGATGACTAGAAGAGATTTTTGATTTATCTTCTTTAAGCCACTGTGTTTTTGTTATAACATTACATTTACCTTGATACTGATCATACCAATCGTAAAAAGTAATGTTTATCTGTTCATTATTGATAAATCGTTTCCATCTATTGACTACTTTATCTCGTTCTTTATCAGATGGGTGATTAGAACGAAATAAATGTCTTTTTTCTTTATTAGATTTGGAATGAAAATCTTTAACAAGATTATCCCAATCTAATTTGAATTCTTTTTTAATGAATCTTAATTGGTTGTTAATAGGGACTTCGAAATTTGATTGAGTAGGAAATTCAGAAGGGGTAGGAGAAGAAGAACCTTCTTCTTCTACAAGGTCATTTTGAGTATAACAAGGGTGACTAGCTTGACCTTGATTAAGGAAACCTTTCATTTTTATATCCCTAACAGAAAGGTTACTAAGTACTTCAGTATCTCTTCGAGTGTGAACTGAAGGTGCTGAAGAACTAGTAAAATCTTCTATAATAACTGGCCTTCTAGCACGTTCAAAACTTATTTTGACCGTTCCATTAGAAAATTGTCTAACATTTTCTATATTTAATAGGTTATTAACTACAGATTGTTGAGGTATTTCACTAGGTAAAGTCCATTGACTAGGTAACGTAATGTCTTTCCAGAGGATGGTTCTCGGGATTTGAACATTAGCATCACTAGTTGAACTTTGAATTAAAACAGTTTGATCTTTAGGACTTTTATTAAGAGCATGAAAGTTTAAGTTCGTTTTCATGATCTTATAGTAAATCCTATAAATCAAAGCTATGGGCTGAGAACCCTCAATCATATGAGTAATTTCACCTGCAGTTTAAATGTTTAAAGTTAAAGCTTTTAATAATTGTTGATCACTTAGGCTTAATGTGAAATCAGGAAAGCAATTGAAATGGATAGGTCCATTATGAAGACTTGATTCCATAGCGCCAATTATACTTGGATAATAATTCAAAAATCTAGCATCTCTAAGGAAGAATTAGATACTTGAATTGATTCCTTTAATGTTTAATGGTTTAACTGTGACTTAAACAAGACCAATATGGATAAAATTATAACCTTTCTTCCTATGTTTTTTAATAACATCGGGAGATAAAAGACAACAATTTTCATATTATTTGTTAATGGCATAAACCTTTTCAATTGTTTTTACTTTATAATCTGTTTTGAAATTATCCAAAAAGGTTGACTGATAAATTTCTTTAGGAGAGACTCTGGGTATATTCCAATTGTGTAAAACTTGACTAATGTTTTCATAACTGTGTTCTTCCTAGTTAACTATATCACGGATAGGAGGCAAAGTTGACCTGTTACTAGCTGTGAAGTTAGATTTAAACAATCTATTCATCTTTTACCAATTTCAAAATTAATTTTTACTCATTGTTCTTTCATGCATACCCTCTTACCTTAAGCAGACACATACCTATGTTCTATAACTAGACACTGCTCACGCAAGAGACTTACAAAGGTTAGACACGAACAAGGTGGACTACAGTAAGCTAGGTGACTTCTAAATAAGAGAAAAAGAGAAATTTTGAAAAGGTCATAGATAAACGATTACTGAGATCGTACTGGTAACTAGAATAACAAATAACTTGGGTCTAGTACCATTTGGAGGCGAAAAGAGAACAAGAAGGAAAAATAGAGTTACACATATAAACAAACACAATTTAACTACTAAAATATAATAATTTTATTGATAACTAAAAATATTTACAAACAAAATTAAAAATTAAAGTGACTTACAAGTTTACTTAGAACATTAGAATGATAGATGAAGAGATTGGAGAACAGAGGCTAAAGATTTGTCAGTGAAGAAGCTCTGAGTCTTTCTAAGTCTGCCTTACTAACTAAGTCTGAATTCCTTTTATAGAATAAGGAAAGAACTATTACAAAGTTACTATTATAGAAACTAAATGATTACAAACAATAAATACTATTGATGAATAGTAAAACAGTGCTGAATTTTTTACTATACATGAACGTTTTTGGCAACTTTTGACAAAGTGGCCAAAACTTTTAACTTGGAGGATGCTTTTGGTGGAAAAGCAGGAACATACACATGTGGTAGAGGACTGATTTCGGTGGAAGAGCATCTTTTGACTAAACATGGGCAATAATTAACCAGGATGTCAGGCAAATAGGTCCTGAGCATCTTGCAAATCAGTAGTGCCATATGGGTCGTCATTATCATAAAAATTGCTAGTAGAAGCATTTCTGCAATAACTCGAGTTATGATGCGTAATGATAGCAATAAACCATTTTAGGTGGTACAAAGATGTGTTTACTTCTCGAGTTATGATGCGTAATGATAGCAATAAACCATTTTGGAAAGAAAAATCCGTTAATGGTTTACCTTCATTATTCGCTCATAAAGTTCGTGAAGAATTAAGTAAAAATTTAGGATATATTGATTATGTCACCATAAGTTAAGTTATCATAATCAATATATCCTAAATTATATATATATATATATATAAGTTTTGTTTTTTATGAAAAATAGAATATATTATATTTTATTACGCATAGTGTTTGCATAGTAAATAAGAAAAAAAATCAGCCAATTAAATTGTGCCCGTGATTTTTTTTCTATCCAGTTCGTGATTTCTAAATTCAAATAGTATCCTGCCATTCTCCTATAAATAGGATGCTCAGTTTAGAAAAGAAAATCACACCGTGATTAGAGAATTCTTCTTCTATAATAATGAGTGTATTTGTTTTGAGTTTAAGGAAGCTTTGAGTGTAGAAAATAGTGAAAGTTTTCTTCAAGAATTTATCCCCTATACCAGTCAGAAATACTCTTATTTTTAGGTAAGGGGTATTATTTATTTTAGATTCGGTTACGATATTATTTTTCGTATTCGTAAGAAATTTTATTTTCGTTCAATATTCGTAGGGATATTGTCTTCGTTTAATATTCGTAAGGAATATTATTTTCGTTCAATATTAGTAAGAGATATTATTTTTGTTTAATATTCATAAGGGATATTATTTTTGTTCAATATTCGTAAGGGATATTATTTTCGTTCAATATTCGTAAGAAATAATATTTTGTTCCATACTCTGTAGTGTGTAAGTAAAATTATTTCATTTCAGATTCTGAATTCTACACTTATTTTGTTAAAGTATTGCTTCTATACTCCTTGAAACTAGCAGAATATCCTTGAAACTTATGTTTCATCGAGTATCATTTCACAAGAATATTTTTCTAAACCTTCTTGTTAAATTTTAATTTTTTCATGCTGGAGTACTATTTATGGGTACTATTCATACATACGGTACTATTCAAATGTACAGTACTATTTATACGTACGGTACTATTCATACGTAACTTACTATTCACAAAATACTATTCACGGGATACTATTCACTCAGGTACTATTCACGATGAAAAATTAATTCTTTTCTTTCCAAATTATTTTTGATACGTGAATATTATTCTTAAATTTTACTCTACAAAGTAGTTATCATGTTGACAATTTGGACATTTTTAAACTCTGGATAAATTTAAAGTCTTTAATATTTATCCTTGATTTCGTTTGATTGAATTCTTATATCATTGTCATCATCCTCATGCTTATATTGTGATAAAAGTCATCTTTGGCCCGTAGTGCATAGATGGATTGTTGATTGGAATGATTATGACCAGGAATTATTTGGTATAATCATGACCTGTAATGTTACAAATGATGTGGTACAACTCCTCATTGGCCCGTGTATTGATGGACAGATATTGGTATGTTAATGACCATGTGTTCTCTTCGGCCAAGAGTGCAAAGACGAATTATTGTTTGGCATGATCATGACCATTGGTGATAACACGAATATCCTTAGCTCGTAGTGCATGGATAATTCGTGGATGTGATACTAATGAATATCATTGGCCCGTAGTGCATTGATAATTCAATGATGTGGATTATTTATTGAGTTGAGCCTCAACGATAAAATTGATGATACACTTTTAAATCATATAAGATAGTAGATATCATGCTCTACTTGACTCTTCTAATGTATTGTTTATTCCGCGGTAGTTGTTGATCTAATACTTGTTGTCTATTGTATTCTATCAGTTGTTATACTGTTAAAGGCTAAGGATAATTTATTCTACATTACCTTAGTCATAATATTTCTTACTGGGCTAGTTGAGCTCACCCTTTTCTTTCACTGTTCTATTTAGGAAATTAGAATATAGTTGGGACTAGTCGGGGAATATATTGACGGTCCAGATGGTTGCTTTAGTAGTCCTCGCTATTCTGTGAAATAGTGTGATAATAATTGTAATGAGGACTCCATTTGAGTTTGGATAATATCTAGAAGGCAATGTTAGTGTTAAAACTCTCAGCTTATGTTACATGACAGTTGTATAATTAAGTTTGTATTTGTATTCTGTACCATGTATCTGGCGACTCAGAATGGGTGATGTATACCTATTTTGGGGGCGTCACACAACATCTCCATAACTATTTCATCATATTCGGACATCCTATAATCGGTTTTAAACAATCTTAATTTCTACATCACCAGTACACCATCCATAAACACTAGGTGTCCACATATCTTACTATTGATTTATTTCGTCAATCTCTCACTTATAACTCTAAATGATTTTTCTCTTTCTTGCTTATGGTTATAATCCTAAGGTTCCCCCCCCCCACTTAAGGTTTATAACCTACAACTTTGATACCAATATGTGACACCCCTAAATTCGGGTTACCTAACCTAGGGTCTTGTGCTCACGATCCACCATACAAATAACATCTAATTACCCATTCATTTAGGAATATCATCAAACATACCATTAGCTAATATAATTAATACAATATCACAGGTTGTCTAACCTTAACATAACCTACATACCATCAGATATACAAAAATGTTTATATATATATATATATATATAAATATAATAAGTAAAGTTATAATAACTACTCCTACATTTTGTCCTTGCACTTGTAACGATCCCAAAATTCATACAATTCAACTATCGACTTCGGTCGTTAATAATACGTCTTTCTTTTGATTTTACATCATTATTTGATGTTAAACTTAATAAAATGCGGAAAAATTTAAACGTTTTTGTCTTCTTACTTCAATTCCCTGAATCAAAACCTTAATCATTTACACATCTATGAATCAAGTTGTTTTATGATTTGATTCATCAAAGTTATTATATAAAATCTTACATTTCAATCCGATAACCTTTACATATAAGATAACTCAAACTTTAAAGTTTATTATTATATAATCATAACTTATCAAGTACATATCTCAAAACCTTAAACATGGTTTATAAGAATAACAACTATAGTTAAAGTATTTAATCTTCTTGCATTGCATTTGTTCCATGTCATTCAAGTGCACATATTGTTACCTTAAATCTTTAACTTGCAAAAAATGGTTATTTTCAAGGTTGAGCTCGACAGCCCAGCAAAATTTTACAGTTTTCATGCATCACATAGCACATAATAACATGCTTAACAGACATTTCATAAAAAATTGAACATTTATTACTCAATCAACGTAGTCATAAATTGAGTTCCTTACTCAATTAACATTTATTACTCAATCAACGTAGTCATAAATTGACTTTAACATTTCATACTTTCAATATATACATAACACATCAACAAAGATTTAAAATAGTTCATTATCAAGTTCACATAGCAAATAGAAAATGAAAGACTTGTCTTAATCGTTGTTTACCAATAACAGTTTAACAGCTTACAGCTATCTTCACTTCGTGTGCCCTACACAATTATATAATCATTTACATTAACTATTAGTCACATAGAAATGCATAGTAGTTGTAATGTAAACTTTACTCTACATCTCATAACCCTTACTGTTATCAATACACAATGTTCAATTTGATTGTGTTAACTTTCGACTTATATCTCACTATATTTCTTTTTAATAATACTCAAAATTCATTTAAGTGTAAGTCTTGCTAGGAATCCTTATTGGTTTTATATTAACCACATTTCATATCTTATAATATTCATTTCATTTGACTTAAACCACTTTTTACGTTCATTAACACTTGTCACGACGTTTCGACGTAATTCATCACACACCCGATTTGTCTCTCTTGTGTATGCTTAGTATTCTTATACAACTTATCTAATATATCATTTATTAATGTTAAGAATCATTACACTTCATAATATTCATGTTCTATAACGTAGAACAATATCTTTTATCGTCAGAAGCACTACACTTGCATACGAACATGCCTGACGCCCTTTGATTTTCTCTGAAAACACAATAGTTCGAAAGATGACACTTGTCCCTGACCTCAAATCTAAGACCTTGAAGAATGAAAGTTGTAGGTCTATTCTTCCTCGTTCCGGATCATCTTGAATCTCCTCAATCTGAGTTTGTATGAAAATGTTATGGCTGTTTTACTACAGGAGGTCAAAACAGTCACACCGGACAAACCTAGAGCGCAGCTGCACCCAATTAAACCTTAGACACAGTGCAGCTGTGCCCCAAAAGACTTAGGGCATAGTACATCTGCGCCCGTTAGCAGAATCGGGACTTACAGTTTACTGTTCTTGCGATTTTTAACCCTTTTCTCCTTCTAATCTTCATAACTTGAGTTATACGCATCCAAATTAGTCTATTTTTTATTCTATGGATTCGTAATTCACAGAACTAAAACATACTAGAATTATAAAAATTTAAAAAAACATTGACTAATTTAAATCTTGACCCAAAACACGTGTTCATACTTTATTTTCATGTTTTAACATGTTTAGCAAATTCATTCACTACGAATTTGTTTCTTAACCAAATTGATTCATTCAACTTGCGTTCTTTTCATTTCTTATCGTATTAACACAATCCATAACCAATTTTACAATTATAACATAAACTCCTAACCAATTTTAGTCTCGAAAATAGACCCAAAATACATATATTAAACAAAACTCATATTATTCATCTTTAACATGTTCTCATGAGTTTGATTACTCTAAAAACACTTTTAGATGATATAGAATGGATTATACAAACCCATTAACCTCTACAACCAATTCCTTAAGAAATCAAATTTATCAACAAAGAACTCAAGAAATAAAACTTAAGGGTTTAGAATTGATTCTTACCTCTTGATTCTTCCTAATCTTAGTTTGGTGATGAAGAACAATTACTTAATCTCCTCCTTACTTCTCCTTGACTCTTCATCCTTCTTCTCAAATTCTCTCTAAACACTCTCTTTCCCTCTGTATTTTCATATAAGCTTTCTAACTGATGAAACACGTAACATGTTTTTTATTTATCCTTTAGTTATATAGATAAAGAGTCACCATCAGTTAGAAATACAAAGGGCCACTAGGCCATGTTTGGCTAGCTCTCTAAAATCCCATTTAA
This sequence comes from Panax quinquefolius, assembly GCA_020205615.1. Classification (NCBI taxonomy): domain Eukaryota; kingdom Viridiplantae; phylum Streptophyta; class Magnoliopsida; order Apiales; family Araliaceae; genus Panax; species Panax quinquefolius. The sequence continues at coordinate 102,503,183 of CM035152.1, read as the reverse complement.
CTTATTTTTATTACTTCCTTATTATATGGTATATCTTCTTTTCTCTAAATGTCACACTTTAACTATGTTACTAAATTATTTAGCTAACTACACTGAATAATTATACAATTATAATTTTTATAATTATTACACTTATACATTATGAAATTATATTCATAAACACCTCCATTTAAAATAATAAACATTTTTATTAAAATAGTTAATACTTATTCCATAATTATTTTAATTAACTCAAATGAATTGTATAATTATTATATATAATCATTTCATTCCTTTTTTTCACATAAATTGTCTCAATACAATTTATTTAATCCATACATCTAATCATCACTTAATTAATAATTTAATTTATTAATCTCTAACCAATAATTTTTTATAGATATATTAGATTTTCTTCTCTCACCATCAATTTGTATTTTATTAACATCATTCAAGATACTAAATCTTTTCATATATTACCATGACATGTAATATATATTAAGAATACCAAATTTAATTAGCAAAACTCATATATATATTAACTCACTATTTTAATTAAGTGAATTAACTCTTTTATCTACTTTACTACAACACCACTACCAAGTATGGTTTAAATATTCAAACAATATTATTCCATAATATTGTTTCATCTTAATTTAAATTATCCAAGATTTATAGGGTTAATTTTCCTTACCACCAAATTCCTTATCGTGACTAATTTCTTTTATTTCCTTTAATAGTTTAATCAACTATTAAATCTCATAAAAAATTAATGTCTTCACACCAAAACTTATAATTAAAATTTCTACACACTAAAACACATAATTTAAAATATATACATCTCATAATAAGAACTTTTATTACTAAATTCTTATTTTAATAACTTATAAAAATTATGGTTGTCACATCCTTCCCCCCTTATAAGGATTTCGTCCATGAAATCAACGAAATCTCCTTTACTCAATTTTGACCAAATCTCTTTTCAAAATTTATCGTTGAATAACTTCAACACATTACCTTAATATAGTTTTTATATTTCCTACAACATTCATTTCTTCAACAAATTCTAGGTTTTATTTCATAACTTTTACCTGAACTCAATTATATTTGAGTATTACATGTTCTTTAACTCATTCATTACTTTTTTCTAATGATCATTATCATATACTCAACTCAAAAACACTCGATATATTACATTCACCCCTTATTCTAAGAATTTCGTCCTCGATTTTTTTTATTAATCTTTATTTATTCAATCTATCAAAATAGATTTTACGTTAATCTTTTATTCATTCATTGGGTTCTATAACCACTTTCTTTCCACAAAGGTCTTTCTATAATTATTAACTTTTCTATTAAAAGTTTTACATTATACTTTGATAACTCATCTACTTCTTATTTCAAAATTTCTTTTCTCACTTATTCAATATATTCATCATTCGGTGTCACATTCTACGACTTACTTCTTTCTAAGGAATATCATCCTTACCACATTCGCCTTTTAGAATAACAAGAATTTTCCACAATTTCTCAATAATTTGGAAGCGGTATGAATAACTCAGGAATTTAAAAGATTCTCGAATCATGCTGAGGGGTCACAAGACCTTAAACTTCGTCCAGGGTTATAAGTATTTCTTTTAACTTAAACCTAAACAGTCATTAGACTGTAGGGACTCCCATACTTAGGGTGTTAAGCCCTTCGTACGATGTATTGTGCACTCTGTCCAAGGTTATAAGTATTTTCTTTCAACTTAAACTTAAACAGTCATTAGACTATAGGGACTTCCGTACTTATGGTGATCAGCCCTTTATACCATATATTGTGCACAAACATATAAACGCTTCCGCGTACTCCCCTATAAAAGGGTTGTTCACCTCAGCTTTTCAATACCTGAATCCGCACCAAAACAATTTGGTTTGGCATAACTTCTCAAGAAACGCTTGAACTACATAAACATCTTTCAATATATGTCTAGCATAATCAAATAGCATAGACTTCTAACAACAACTCGAACATCAATCAAAATAATTTTATCCAATTCATATAGCATATCTTTCTTAGTTTAAAGAAAACCAAAAATCCTTTTACGATGACATGATATCGTACTATCTCGATAGCACGTTGAGGATTCAGTCATTATATGACTTTGTCATGCTACATCATACCATAGTGGGCTGGCAATCTTACGATCACATCCAACACCAGGTTCAATTGCATTGATGACTTCCTCGTTTTTCAAATCAGCATCATATTTAGTGATGCCTTAATGACTACAGAAAAGAAATACATTTTGATATTTTTAAATCATTTTTGTGTAGCTGAAACAATTAAGCATAGACATACAAATAATGGTATTATTTTTAAAACTCATTGGCTCCATCGTCTCCAATGTTTTTCAAGAAAAATAAAAGTGCAAACATCAGCACGAAGTCAATAAATTTCAAAAATCTAGCAAAGCTAGAAGATTTGGAATATCTAATTTTCTCCATTAATTTCAATCTTTACTCAACTACCTCATTATTAACTAATTCTTTTTATTTCTAGCACCACCAATGCTCTCATACTAAATATTCTTGTATTTCAACTTATAATCTTCCTATACCCCCAGTATAGTTCATCAAACTTACCACACATTAGAAGTTTAGGAACTTGACACAATAATATGAGTTTAAGAACTTATCCTAGTCAAACAAAAGGCGTCCATTCGTTGAGGATTTCAAAACATACCATATGATTATGAGTCATGAACTTACCATATGCATTAGTTTTAACAACCGTACCTAATCTTAGTATCGTCTAACCTAACCTCAAAAGCCTTTAACTATCAATTCTACACATGAGAAAAGAATCACCTTTCCACCAGATATACATTGACAGCGCGACACCGACATTCCAATGATTATCAATGTGATAAACCAAGTACATGCACAAAATCTCTGCTCATACAAAGGTTTGTACAACTTAGTCACCATATGAGTCCTCAATTGAAATCCCACCTAACATTACCTTACTCTTAACTTATTCTTAACTTGCCCTTAACTTGCTCAATACGAATTCCTCGTATCACATTATCTATAACTCTCGTGAGTTTATCTCGTACTATATCATATTACATTATCTTCATAGCATCAAGCTATAATTATTCAAACATTACAGACCATCTTTCTTTTATAACTTAAACAGATCATGTCGTGATCTTATTCTATAATCATCTCCCTTAAAATTCTTTTCTTAACTCGTGATCGGTTTTTTTTACGATCTTCTTTCTTCCCTTTTCATCATTTACGATTTCATTTATGCTTTTAATCTTACAAACATCGTTTATTCATCATTATTCATTATCTTGGCTATTCGAGTTAGGTAACTCCCATTTCTTATCTTTATATCTCTTCAAGATTCTTCTTTGAATTTTCTTGTTTATATAACAATTCTTCCTTTAAGAATTTCTAACTTCATTTACATTGCTCAACATTTCATTCGAGTTCCACATTTTCATCATACATATCCATTTTCTATACTTGGTACACATCGAGTCTCTAATAGTTTCAATATGGTACGCGGACTGGTTTCCTACAAACAACCAACAAACTAGGTTCCGAGTTGTTAGTTTGTATATACCTCCACTCTATGAAGGAATCGTTTAGCCCAGATACCATACATCAACTATTAAAGAGTACGATTGTACCATACTTAAATTTCTTTATAAATTTCTTAAATTACTTCTTATTGTTCAAACTCTATTTGAGCTTATTCTTTCATTATCTTCACCTCTCTTCTCTAAGGTTATAGCCTAAGGTACTCATACCTATGGTTTCTAACCTATCAGCTTTGATATCAACTGTAACGACCCCAAAATTCATATAATTCAACTATCGACTTCGGTCGTTAATAATACGTCTTACTTTTGATTTTACATCATTATTTGATGTTAAACTTAATAAAATACAGAAAAAGTTAAACTTTTCTGTCTTCTTACTTCAATTCCCTGAATGAAAACCTTAATCATTTACGCATCTATGAATCAAGTTAATTAATGATTCGCTTCATCAAAGTTATTATATAAAATCTTACATTTCAATCTAATAACCTTTGCATATCAAATTACTCAAACTTTACAGTTTATTATTACATAATCATAACTTATCAAGTACATATCTCAAAACCTTAAACATGGTTTATAAGAATAACAGGTATAGCTAAAGTATTTAATCTACATGCATTGCATCTGTTCGATTTCATTCAAGTAGCACATATCATTACCTTAAATCTTTAACCTGCAAAAAATGGTTATTTGCAAGGTTGAGCTCGACAGCCCGGCAAAATCTAACAATTTTCATGCATCATACTACAATTCATATAACAAGTATAAAGATTGAGTTCCTTACTCAATCAACATTTATTACTCAATCACGTATCAATATATACATAACACATCAACAAATATTTAAAATAGTTCACCATCAAGTTCATATAGCAAATAGGAATTGAAAGACTTGCCTTGATCACTATTTACCAATAACAGTTTAACAGCTTACAGCTATCTCCACTTCACGTGCCTTACACAATTATATAATCAGTTACATTAACTATTAGTCACATAGTAATGCATAGAATTTGTAATGTAAACTTTAACCTACATCTCATAACCCTTCCTATTATTAATACACAATGTTTAATTTGATTGTGTTAACTTTTGACTTATATCTCATTATATTTCTTTTTAATAATACTCAAAAATTATTGAAGTGTTTAAGTCTTGTTAGGAATCCATATTGGTTTTACATTAACCCCATTTCATATCTTATAATATTCATTTTATTTGACTTAAAACACTTTTTACGTTCATTAACACTTGTCACGAAGTTTTGACGATCATTCGTCACACGCCCAATTTGTCTCTCTTGTGTATGCTTAGTATTCTTATAAAACTTATCTAATACATCATTTATTAATGTTAAACATCATTATACTTCATAATATTCATGTTCTACAATTTAGAACAACATCTTTTATCGTCAGAAACACTACACTTGCATACGTGCATGTCGACGCCCTCTGATTGCCTCAAAAAACACAACAGTCCCAATGATGACCATTTTGACCCCAGTTCCTGACCTCAAATCTAATAACTTAAAAAATTAAAGTTGTAGGTCTATTCTTCATCATTCTGGATCATCTTAAATCTCTTCAATCGGAGTTTGTATGAAAACGTTATGGCTGTTTTACTACAGGAAGTCAAAACAGTCACACCGGACAAACCTAGAGCGCAGCTGCACCCAATTAAGCCTTGAACACAACACAGCTACGTCCTAGAGGGTATCTGTGCCTCAAAAGACTTAGAGCACAGCGTAGCTGCGCCCGTTAGCAGAATCGGGACTTATAGTTTACTGTTCTTGCAATTTTTGACCCTTTTCTCCTTCTAATCTTAATAAATTGAGTTATATGCATCCAAATTAGTTTGTTTTCAATTTTATGGATTCCCAATTCATAGAAATACAATATACTAGAATTATAAAAATTTACAGAAACATTAACCAACCTAAATCTTGACCTAAAACACATGTTCATACTCTATTTTCATGTTTTAACATGTTTAGCGAATTCATTCACTACGAATTCATTTCTTAACCAAATTGATTCATTTAACTTGCGTTCTTTTCGTTTCTTATCGTATTAACACAATCCATCACCAATTTTGCAATTATAACATAAACTCCTAACCAATTTTAGTCTCAAAATAGACCCAATATACATATATTAAACAAAACTCATATTATTCATCTTTAACATGTTCTCATGAGTTTGATTACTCTAAAAACACTTTTAGATGATATAGAATGGATTATACAAACCCATTAATATCTTCAACCAATTCCTTAAGAAATCAAATTTATCAATAAAGAACTCAAGAAATAAAACTTAAGGGTTTAGAATTGATTCTTACCTCTTGATTCTTCCTAATCTTAGTTTGGTGATGAAGAACAATTGCTTAATCTCCTCCTTACTTCTCCTTGACTCTTCATCCTTCTTCTCAACTTCTCTCTAAACACTCTTTTCCCTTCTGTATTTTCACATAAGCTTTCTAACTGATGAAACATGTAACATGTTTTTTATTTATCCTTCAGTTATACAGATAAAGAGTCACCATCAGTTACAAATACAAAGGGCCACTAGGCCATGTTTGGCTACCTCTCTAAAATCCCTTTTAACTTATTTTTATTTCTTCCTTATTTTATGGTATATCTTCTTTTCTATAAATGTCACACTTTAACTATGTTGCTAAATTATTTAGCTAACTGCACTAAATAATTATACAATTATAATTCGTATAATTAATACACTTATACATTATGAAATTATATTCATAAACACCTCCATTTAAAATAATAAACATTTTCATTGAAATAGTTAATATTTATTCCATAATTATTTTAATTAAGCTGAAATGAATTATACAATTATTATATATAATCATTTCATTCAATTTTCTTACATAAATTGTCTTAATACAATTTATTTAATTAATCCATACACCAAATCACCACTTAATTAATAATTTAATTTATTAATCTATAACCAATAATTATTTATAGGTATATTGGTTTTTCTTCTCTCATTTGTATTTTATTAACATCATACAAGATACTAAACTTTTTCATATATTTCCATGACATATAATATATATTAAGAATACCAAATTTAATTAGCAAAACTCATATATTAACTCACTATTTTAATTAAGTGAATTAACTCTTTTATCCACTTTACTACAACACCACTACCAAGTAAGGTTTAAATATTAAAACAATATTATTCCATAATATAGTTTCAACTTAATTTAAATTACCCAAGATTTATAGGGTTAATTTCCCTTGCCACCAAATTTTTTATCGTGACTAATTTCTTTTATTTCCGTTAATAGTTTGATCAACTATTAAATCTCATAAAAATTTAATGGTTTCACAACAAAACACATAATTAAAATTTCTTCACACCAAAATACATAATTTAAAATATATACATCTCATAATAAAAACTGTAATTATTAAATTCTTATTTTAATAACTTATAAAAATTCGGGTTGTCACATCCTTCTCCCCTTATAAGGATTTCGTCATCGGAATCAACAAAATTTCCCTTAATCAATTTTCACCAAATCTCTTTTAAAAATTTATCGTTGAATAACTTCAACACATTACCTTAATATAAATTTTATATTTCCTACTACATTTATTTATTCAACAAAATCTAGATTTTAGTTCATAACTTTCACTTGAACTCAATTATATTTGAGTATTACATGTTCTTTAACACAATCATTACCTTTTTCTAAGGATCATTATCATATACTCAACTCATAAACACTCGGGATATTACATCCCTTGTCTTTATCTACACCTCCTGCTACCTCATCATTGACTGAAATGTTATTTTTAAGCAATAGTAAACAACGAGTTTGCTCCGCAAGTTAAAGCATACAATAAGATATATGAATAAAGAATATTATAGTCTAGATTCATTAGGAATTTAATAATACGCAACAGATTTTGAAGTAGCTAAATAAATCATTTATCAATAACAAGACTTTATCGAATTTCATGCTAAACAACAATTTAATGATGAAAGAGTAAAACTCTTATGAAGTTTCAATAATGTTCAATTGATTAACAAGAGATAATAACACTACAATAAAAAAGTGGGATATTCCTAGATTTTATGCTGAGTGATCACAATGGGATCATGAACAAATCGAGGAATTATCACTATTCAATATCGAATTATCCCAAAATTATATTTTAGCTATAAAAACTAAACTATAACTCTCTGCAAGTACCTGGAGTGGCCAACAGCTGGATGTCCGACCACAAAGTTCCCTTTTATATAAAGGTTGTTCATCGCAGTCTTACATCAAGAGTCTGTACCACAACAATATGGTTTAGATTTAAAGAAATGTTATGATTTCAACATCTAATATCTATATCGATCTAAACAAAATAATTGGCATTGATCTTTCAATAACAATTGAGTTCAAATACTAGAACGTATCAAGTTTCAACAAATATTTATCTCTCCAAAATAATTAGCTAAGACATAGCTCAAAAACTTTTTAATAATAGGCAGAAATCAATTGCCTTATTTGCAATCAACAATATTATTTATAGATATGAATAACCAACAATAGTTATTCACTAGTCACGCTTTTGAAATTTAAAGCTCAATTTGAGTTAATGAACTTACACTAATTGGGAATAATCAATAATAATCCTAGATGTGGTATAATCAATAATAATTACCCACTTAATATGATGGTAAATAATAATTCAAATTTTAGTTAAAGAAATTACAATACATACGAATATCCAATAACAATCTTAGATGAGGAATAATCATCAATAATTATCCACTAACATATTTATAAATAATAATAACTCAAGTTTGAGTTAGAAAACTTGTAAAGCCCCCGAATCTAGGTACTTGAAACCCGAATTCAGTGCTTCATGATACCATTTCTATGAGCAGAATAATACTAATAATAATAACAATAATATAAATATTAAACTTAATTTACATAATTATCAGAGTCTAGCTCCCAAGTATGTAACCTTTAATCATTCCTTACAATACATGATAATAAATATATAACGTTGTCTTAATAATATTAAACTATTACATAAGATAACATTGAAATCATTCAGCAACCTTTTCCCTTTCCCTTGTTTCTAGTAGAGCCTTCAAGTTGTTCACACTTAGCTGAAAATATTTAAATTAAGCAAGGATGAACATTTGAGTGCCCAACAAGTAATAATAATTATATATATATATATATATATATAAGATGAAAGAATTTAAATATTTTCATTATACTACCCTTCTACAACAATTCAATAGTTGTGAAATAATCTGAACCGATAATAATAACATAACAACCCTCTTTCAAATTTTTGAAACTACGTACTGACAATAAATAGGGTTAAGGGGACATACTATGAACATTATTTTCATTTTCAAAAAGGTGAAACAGAACTTCATCTGTAAACGGTCATAACTTATGGGCACGGGGGTGATCAGCCCGTTGTACCCTGTATTGATCAATACTACATGCCAGAACGATGTTATCGTTCAGTCTGTCCACCTTGGATGCATAAAAGTTTTTCCCGTGTAAGGGATGTTCATACTTGTCGGGGTTCTAAACCAAGGCAATTCGGGTGGATAATAATAAGGTTTTATCTTGTTCAACAATAATCTATAATTCAACATATATATATATATATATATATATATATATATATATACGGGTAATTAACAAAGGTGTATCAACATGTGATTAAATGCAATGATTATCCAAATGGGGACACTTGTATAACCATTTATAGAAATTAACGAACAGAATATATATCTGAATTACCATATACTAACATGTTGACAACCAATGAGCGTATATAATATAGGATTAATAATCTGTACAGTAATAATATAATTCTGAAACATTCTTACTCATGTCCATTGCATAAAGAAAATGCAAAGGTAGGATACTTGCCTGATCTGCTGCTTACAAAATACAACTTAGGTTTATCTCTTATATCACGACCTATCATTAATCAGATCATTCGTTCTATTAGAATAATATACTATAAACATATAGTACTACATTTCGCAGTCAGCACACAACCTAATCATATTATCACACACGGTCAATAATTATTGCATCACAAACAAACATTAACACAGTCAAAATATATAAGTCTAAATCAATTTCTGAAATATACCGGTGTACCAACAGCTTTATCGGGTAATTATCGAGTCTAAGACTATATTCTGTAACTCAAAATCTGTAAATATCAATCATAATATTTTAAATGACTCAATAAACATTTATTAATTTATCATGAATTTTTAAACACCGAAATCATTATTAAATGATTCAAATATCAAATAATTCTATTATCATTTAATTATTATTTAACTATTAATGAAACCATTGCCAAAATATTAAAGTTATTTATAATAACTCAAAATATTTTTAAAATATTTATATTACCCTTAAATGATTTTTAAAATATTTAAAATAATTTTAAATAATTATCATTAATATTAAAATATTAATGTACTGCTTTTTAAAACATTAAAGGTCATTAAGTATAACTTAAAATATTTTTAATTCACTTAATATTATTAATCTTGATAATATTTAATTCACCTCTTAGTATTATTAGTTCACTAATAATACTTTTATTCACTTGCTAATATTATTAACATCTTAATAATTTTTAATACTTTACTAATATTATTAATCCTCTTAATAATATTTTAATCATACATTACTATTATTACTTTAATAAGATCTTACTTATGCTTTAGTATCATTAATCAATTAATAATACTTTTATTCATTTACCAATCGTATTAATATTTTATTCATTTACTAATAATATTAATCATTTAATAATATTTTATTCATTTACTAATGTTATTACATTTTAATAACATTTTATTAAATCTCGAATATTATTATTTACTTAATAATATTTTAATCATCCAATAATACTTTAATTTAATATTATTAATCTTTTAATAATATTTTAATCTAAGATTAATTATTTAATAATATTTTAATGAAGCTTTAATCTTAATATTTTTATTTACTTAACAATATCATATTCTAATATTATTAATATTATAATAACATTTTAATAATTTGTTTGATCAATAAACAATTTATTCTAATTGTTCACCCTTTACAAAAATCGCTTATTTAATATCCATAAAAGGTCATAAATAATATTTCTTATTATAAATTACCAAAATGCCCTAAAATAGTTATAATATAATATATTAGGAGTATTCAAGCATTAAAATCACACTTTTCTTATTTAAGACATCATTTAACTATTTATTTCCTTTTATTAATAAATTCATCATTTTTAGGAAAAATACCAAAATGATTCCAAAAATTCTTCTTTTCTGGGTTTAGACAGTATATGACCCAACAATGATCCCCAAATTTTTCTGGAATTTTAGAAAGTGATTTACTAATTTTAAAATGCCCAAAACACTCGGATCTTGTTTCATTTTTCATAAATCAAGTGTTGCACAAAAAATTCTGAAATTTGCAGGGTATACTCCCATAGCATATATGAACATACCGTAAAAATTTCGGATTTTTCCCATGTATACACTATGAGAAATGTGGGTGTTAATATTTAGGAGTCCTTTACGGAAATAGCCATTACGCACAACATATAAATCGAAACGTGTTTGTTCTTTTCCTACACGTAGATAACTTCTTAAGGTACCTCTGTGATTTTTTCCAATTTTTAAAAGACATGAAACTGTCAGAAACAGCCTTAAGAAAAATGGAGATAGTAGCTTTTTAGGGTTTTAAAACTTTAATACCTATGTGGACTATTTTGGGGAAAATAGCCCCCATAGCTTCAATACTTGATAGATTTGTGTTCTACCACTTGGGTTTACTAGATAACTCATGTATCTAGTACCCCCCCCCCCCCCCCTTCGACGGATCACAAATCTAAGTTGTAAAACTTGAGTTACACAAGATTTAGTGGAAGAAAAATAAGAGTTTCACCCCTTGGAGAACATATGCTCATTTCCTTCCTCTAAACCTTTGATCTAACACTCAAGATAATTAGTTCCATACATGATGATATTTAGAACTAGGTTATCTTGAGAATTAGTTCATAACCCCAACAAATCAAGTTATAAACCAAAATAAAAGAAGAAGATGAAGATTAGGTTATACCTTGATCTAGTAGCAACCTTCCTTGATTTACCAAAGTAATATAATCTTAGGGTGAAATACACAAGCTAGCACACTCCTCTCTTACTCTTCCATAAACCGAACCCCTCTCTCTTTTCTCTCTTTGTATTTTGCTAGCTTGGGAGAAAAATAGAAGAAGGATAATAGGAAAAATGAAATGATCTAGCAAATGAATGTGGTGATTAACTAATATCCCCCATACTTTTGTTGTCCCTTGGATAAAAGGCTTCACCTTATCTCTTTCAATTGAGCCTAATCATGTGATTAAGGGTGCTAAGTAGATTTTCCACCAAATGGAGATGGACACACTTGTACTTGATGTAAGACATCTACTTATGGAACTTGATTAGCTTAATATTCTTGCCTTAAAAAGGCTAATGTGGCCAGCTATATATATGCCCACTAATTCCTTCTTTTAGCCTTTATTTTAATGCATAAATTAGATAAATAAAAGGTCTAAAATACCCTTAATCAAGTGGACTAAGTTTGGGCTTACATTTTATTTCTTTTGGGATTCTCCTTTAATTGTTTTGGGCCATGTAATGAACATAGTCTAACAATTTTAATATATGCTACCCAAATTGTTTATTTAGAATTTCCATTCCCAATCTTATTAAATTTAATTACTTATACATGTGAATTTAGCTCATAACCTAATTAAGTTTACTAGAAATAGGTTTAAAATTATTAGTCACTTGAAATAACAAGATTATCCACTTAAGTTAGTATACATATTAAATACTAACATTTCCTTATTACCATAACCCTTAGGTTATTTAATTATCTCACCTAATGTATAATTAGGTTATGAAGCTTTCATTTAGGGTTTAAAATAAAATAAAATTAGTTTCTAAAATTTGTAATTAGGGTTTCTACGATGTCTGAGGTTTGTCACATAACACCATAATTGACCAACACTTATCGGTCCACATATGATACATATTTATAGCCTTGAAAAATCAAAATATAATTAATATTATAATATTATTCTCATGCCTTGATCAAAATCCAAAAATTGGGGTTTGGATTCACATCCGATTTATCATTATACTTAACATTATTAATTAAGTTAAAATAATTAACTTCATAATCGAACAAAATTCATATATTAAAATAATTATTATAATAATTTAAAAATCATTTCATATATTATATAAATAATATATGATTATATTTTCATGAAAATAATTAATAAAACATTTCTACTATAAAATTAATTATTATAATAATATAGTTTATAACAATCAATAATTCTAAAACAAAATTATTTAAAATCATCAAGTGTAATAAATGTATCACATAAATACATACACACATTATCTTGACACATATTCCCCATATTTATTTTAATAAAAATAAAAATTATACATAAAATTTCTAATTTATCTCGTATAGAAAATATCGGGTTGTTACATTTGTAAGACCCTACTTTTATAAATAAAGATAAATTTTCTATAAATATTATTTTGAATATTATGGAATAAATTTGATATAATGTTATAGTTGTGGGTAATATTTATAAATTTTGCAAAAGTAAGCAAGTTGTTATAAAATATTCGTTTGGTGGGGAATATTCTTTTGTCGGGAATATTCGCATGCGACGGCTCAATCATTAGTGGAGCCCATAACGGAAGTATTATAAGTAGTTAGAAAGCGACAAAATTATCTTTCTATAAAAATAACGGCGGAGGTGTTACCAATTAAAAGCTGTTGAACTACCCGGTGGTAAAAAGTACGATGAATGGCATTGGTTGCATAGTAGTAGCACCGGTATTGATTATTGATGCTTACGTGAGAAGTCACTTAGCTATACTCAATTATTACTACTGATGAATTTTTGCATCATATCTCTTATATTATTGATTCAATTATTGTCACAAATATCATCGTATAATATGTTATATTATTAATTGAGACAACAAGTTATAAATGATTAATAATTGTTGAAAGATTAAAATGTGTTGATTAAAAATAAAATGATTTGTGGTAATATTTATTCAATCCTTGATGTATATAAAGAGTACATTATGAGGCGTTTGTGGTAAGTTTGATTATTTTATGGGGGGCCCATATGTCATCATCTAAGAGTCTCTTCATCAATAGTAATTACCTTTGTGAATAGTAATTACCTCCGTTAATAGTATTTCCCTTCGTCGATAGTATTTACTTTTAAATCGATAGTAATTACCTTCTTGATCAATAGTAATTACCTTCGTCAATAGTAATTACCCCTTCGCAAATAGTAGTTGTCCCTTGATATTACCAAGAGTTAAGCGCCTCTTGATTGTTCGAGGTTAATTAGCCCTTCATGAAATAGTAGTTGTCTCTTGATATTACTAAGAGTCATTTTGAACCTTCGTTAAGACCAAGAGCCATCCTCGGTTTTCTATAAATAGAAAGCTCATTCCTTCATTATTTATTACTTAATTCTTTGAAACTCAGATAGAGAAACTATAGAGAAGAAAGAAAAGTATTCGCTACTTCACTTTTCCAATATTGAGTTCTTCTAAGGTAGGGAATATTATTTGTTGTACCCATAAAGGGTGTTATTCTTTCTTATTCATGAAGAGAACTGTTGTTATTCCATTGCTTATTATTCAGGTTGGAATAACTTTTGATATCGTGGTTTACCCTATACTTGGTGACATTCTTCTATTATTCTGTTGGAACATCACATGCATGTGTGTTTTACAGGACTGGTTAAAATCTTTATTATTATTACATTGGAATATCACATGCGTGTGTTTTACAGGACTGGTTCGTCTTCTTTATTATTATTCATTTGGAACATCACATCTGTGTGTGTTTACATGGGACTGGTTCCATTCTTTATTATTACATTGGAATATCACATGCATGCGTTTTTGTGGGACACGGTTCCGTTATTTATTATTCATTGGAATAACTTTTTTTGCATTGATCTATCGCATGCATGGTGATTTCTTTTGTTATTCCATTCTTTATTATACCTAGTTGGTTAAAACTTTGACTTCTATACTCCATGAAATTAGTAGAATATCCTTGATATTTGCGTTTCATCCGATATCTTTTCATGGAAATATTCTTACGATCATTCTTGAATTTTACTCTACAAAAGCGATGATCATGTTGACAATTTGGACGTTAATAATTCCACGGATAAAATAATTCTTGAACTTGTTTTATTGAATTCTTATATCATTGTCATCATCCTCATATTTATATTATGTTGAAAAAGTCATCATGGGCTTTGTAGTGCATAGATGGACTTGGTATGATTATGACGAGAGACTATTCGATTGTAATCATGGTAGTAATGTTACAAATGATGTGGTAAAAATCCTCGGTGGCTATAGTGCATTGATGGACAGTTGTTGGCATGATCATGACCATTAATGAATACACAACTATTCTTGGCGTAGTGCATGAATAATTGTGGTCGTGATACTAAAGAATATCCTTGGTAGTAGTGATGCGGGGTGATTCGATGATGTGGAATATTTATTAAAGTCGAGTCTCGGCTATAATGATGATGAAAAACCTTTTAAATCATAAAAGATGGTAGATTTTATTTTCTACTTGACTCTTTTAATGGATTCTTTGGTTCTGCTTTGTAGTTAAACTTGATGTTCATTATATTTTATCGTTTTTACTTTGTTGTAGGCTAATGATAATTTATTATGCATTATCTTAGTCATAATATTTCTTCTTGAGCTAGTTGAGCTCACCCTTTCTTTCACTTTGTTCTCTTGAAATGAGAATATATTTGGGACGAGTCGGGGAGCGGAGTAATGGTCCGAGAGGATAGCATTAGTAGTCCTCACTATTACGTGAAATAGTGTGATAATAATTGTAATGAGGACTCCTTTTGAGTTTGTATAATATCTAGTAGACAATATTTGTATTCAAACTCACGATTTATGTCGTATTATACCTGCAGTTATATTAGTAAGTTGTATTTAAATTACATACCATGTATGTCGACTACCCAAGATGGGTGATGTATACCTAATTTTGGGGCGTCACGGTTGGTATCGAGCTTAGGGATATGATCCTGGCTAAGATGTGAGAATAGTACTAGGAAGGGAGAGACGGGGAATACCTTCGCTAGTATGACCTACCTAAGTTTATGTGTTATTTTATTGGTCAGTCAGAATATAGGGATAATTTGTTACATGTCAATTAACCTTTTGTTTTGTGGAAGTATCTGAAAATGACATCCGAGAATGTTGAGAATAGCAACGGAGCATAAGCGATCGTTGATTCACCACATATCAATAATCGGGATAATGCATCGAAGGTGACAATCCTCATGCAAAACAACAACACTTGACCAAATGATGAATGATCAAATGTTAGGAGGCTTTATGCGATTTATGCAACAATGAAGAGAAGCGACTCTGTCCAAAACGTAGGTGGAAACACAAAAAACTCTCTCGAGGCGGGTCATCGCTAAACAATTCAAGGAGCTGGGACCACCGGAGTTTAAGGGAGAGCCAAAACCACTTTTGGTGGAAGCATGGATAAATGATTACCAAGATATTTGATGTCTTGGGATGTTACGAGAGCAAAAGGTTCCCCTTCATGGCCTTTTGTATGCTTGGAGAGGCATATTCTTGGTGGGAATCGGTAAAGCGTACTCAACTTCTTTGTCAGATGAAGATATCTTGGGAGAAGTTCAGAGTCATTCAACGATAAATACTTTCACGAAAGTATTCTCCACATGAAGGAGGTGGATTTTATCAAGTTGGAACAAAATAATATGACCGTGTCGCAATACGAGGCAAAATTTGCGAGTTATCACGGTTCGCGTCCCCACTTTGGTGGATAATGAAGAGAGAATGGCGCGAATGTTTTTAAGAGGTTTGAAGCGGAGATACGTCAACATCTTATTTCTCATAAACCGTGTTTATATTCAGATGTTGTAAATAAATTTGAGTTAGTGGAGCGCGATAACGAGTCAATATAACTAAAAGAAGAGTAAGTACAAAATTATAATACCGGTGAGAGTAGTCATCGAGCGGTGACAACAAGCGTGGAGGGAATCAGCGGGCGGATATGGTAACCACTTGATTGGTAATCGAGGCAAAACAATAAGAATGGACATTTCAAGAAAAGGAGATTCAACAATGATGGAAAGGCGTCGAGACCAAAGACCCGTTGTTAAGGAAGGAGAAAGACCACCTATCATATACTTCAAATGCGGAGGAGAGGGACACATCGGTCCAAAGCTGCGCCATGCAAGTCAAAGCATGTTATAATTGTGGAAGAGAAGGTCACTTAGCTCGATTTTTTGTCGTTTCACAGAAGACAAATTCAACTAGGATAGAGGCACCAAAGGTAGTCCCGGAAAAGTTAAAAGCCAGTAGTGCTGAGGAGAGTGTTTGTTGTGACCTCCTAAAGAACAAGGAACCCGAATGAGGTCATCACGGGTAAGCTTATCATAAACTCTAATGAAGTCTATACTTTAATTGATACCAGTTCTACCCATTCTTTTATTTCTCCTACTTGCGCTCATCGATTAAATTTGACTCCGGAGAAATTAGACTTTGACTTATCAGTGGAAACTCCGTTGGGAGAAACCTTCATTACATCCTTTGTTTATAAATCTTGTTTGGTTCAAATCGGTACCCTCACATTTACTCGTCGATCTTATTTCATTAAAAATACTTGCATTTGGCGTGATTCTAGGGATTGATTGGTTAACTACTTATCATGCAAAAATTGATTGTTTTCGTAAGGTTGTTAGCTTTCATATTTCTAATCAACCTATTATGCGAATTCAAACGACCAAACCATTAAAATCAATCACGGTCATCTCAAGCCATAAAGCTATTCGTTTATTGAAAAACGGATGTCAAGCTTTCTTAGCTCATGTCACGATTTAAACAAAAATACGTCGGTTTTGAGCGATATTTCTATTGTTAATAAATTTCTGACGTATTCCCGAAGAACTTCTAGCCTACCCCAGGCGTGAAATTGAATTTTGTATCGACCTTGAACCCGGTACAAAACCTATTTCCAAAGCCCCATATCGAATGGCTCTATTGAACTTCGTGGAGTTAAAGACCCAATGCAGGAATTGTTAGACATTGGCTTTATTCGTCCCTAGTACTTCTCCTTGGGGTGCTCTGTTCTATTCGTGAAGAAGAAATATGGGAGTATGCGACTTTGTATTGATTATCGGAGTTGAATCATGTCACCATCAAAAATAGGTATCCATTGCCACGTATTGATGACTATTTGACCCGATTGCAAGGAGCCAAATTCTTTTCAAAGATTGATCTTCATTCGGATATCACGAATTGAAGATTTAGACCACCGACATTCAAAGATGGCTTTCGGAACTTCGAGACGGGCATTATGAATTCCTAGTCATGTCCTTTGGATTGACTAATGCTCCTAACGCCTTCATGGATATGATGAACCGAGTATTTAAGGAATATTTAGATCACTTTGTGGTCATCTTTATTGATGACATCCTTATTTATTCCAAAAGCCGTGAAGATCATGAGCAACACTTGAGGCTGACACTCCAAAAGCTTCGTGAATATAAGCTTTATGCCAAGTTGAAGAAATGCGAGTTACGGCTTGAAGAAGTTGCATTCCTTAGGCACGATGGTATCAAGTCATGGAATATCTGTTGACCCAAAGAAAGATTGAAGCTATTCAAAGTGGGAACAACCTAAATCGATGACCGAAATCACGTAGCTTTCTCGGTTTATTTGGTTATTATCGGAGATTCGTGGAAGGATTTTCTCGAATCACTACTCCATTGACTCGGTGACTCGAAAAGATACAAAGTTCGGTTGGAGCGAAGAATGTGAGAAGAGTTTTCAAGAACTCAAGAGGAGACTTATTTCAAAGACTGTTACGACAATACCATCGCTCGGAGGGATTTGTCATCTGATGATGCTTCTGCAAAAGGTTGGGATGTGTTCTCATGCAACATGGAAAAGTTATAGTTTATGACTCGCGACAACTCAAAGAATATGAGAGGAATTATCCTACTCATGATCTAGAGTTAGCAAAACATTATCTTTGCACTTAAAATTTGGAGGCATTACTTGTATGGGGAGAAAGTGGAAATCTTACGGATCATAAAAGCCTCAAATATTTCTTCACTCAAAAGGAACTCAACATGCGACAACGACGTTAGCTTGAAGCTGTTGAAAGATTATGATCATACCATCCAATACCATCCCGAAAAGCGAGCGTGGTAGTACGGCGCATTGAGTAGAAGATCATATGCAAATCTGAGTGCGATATTGTCAATGCAAAGGCCCATTTTGTGTGACTTGCAAAGGATGGAGATAGAGTTAAAGACTCGAGGGGACGCATGTGATGATAGCGAGTATATGAGTAGAACCGACTTTAATCGATAAAGTTAAAGTCTGCTCAAGCTAAAGACCGGAGTTGATGCATATGAGGAAGAAAGTGCAAGAAGGTGCTATATGCAGGAAGCAAGAATTGATGAAGAAGGAATACTTGAGTCAACTCCGGTTTTTGTGTTCCTAACGACCACGATTTAAAGTATAATATCATGATGGAGGCGCACAACACACCATTTGCAATCCATCTCGGGAGTACCAAAATGTATCGTGATATTAAATATATACATTTTGGTGGGAGCAATATGAAAGAGAGAGATATATTTTTGTTTATCTCAAGGTGTCTAACTTGTCAACGAGTTAAAGCGGAGCATCAAGTACCAAAAGGTCCATTGCAACCACTTGAAATTCCAAAATGGAAGTGGGAGCATATTACCATGGATTTCGTTACCGGTCTTCCTAAGGTTTCTCAAGGCATTGATGCTATTTGGGTCATTGTTGATAGATTGACCAAGTCTGCTCATTTCTTACCAATACGAGAAACTTATACACTTGAACGTCTTGCTTGTATGTACATAAACGAGATTGTAAGATCGCATGGTATGCCGGTATCCATAGTTTTCGATCGAGACCCAAGATTCACTTCACGATTTTGGGTTAGTTTGCAAAAAGCTATGGGCACAGACTTACGATTTAGCTCTAAGCATATCATCCTCGGAGACGGACGGACGGATCGGAGAGGACTATTCAAACTCTTAAAGATCTATTAAGACTCTGTGTCCTTGATTTCAAGGGAAGTTGGGACAAGTTCTTACCATTGGTGGAGTTTTCCTACAACAACAGTTATCAAGCAAGTATTGGCATGGCTCCATTCAAGCGTTGTATGGAAGAAAGTGTTGTTCTCGGTATCTTTGGGATGAGGTGGGTGAAGCAACGTTGTTGGGACCGGGAGTTAGTACGTATGACTACGGAAAAGATTCAAACGATCCGACAACGTATAAAAACCTCACAAAATCGACAAAAGAGTTATGTTGATCTTCATCGAAAGGATGTGGAATTCGATATAGGAGATCATATGTTGTTAAGAGTTGCTCCATGGAAAGGAGTTACAAGATTTGGAAAGAGAGGAAAACTCAATTCTCGATTCATCGGTCCATTTTTAATCCTCGATCGAGTAGGAATTGTGGCCTATAGACTCGCTTTACCGTCAAATATGTCTCGTGTTCATAACGTTTTCACATATCCATGTTACGTAAATATGTGAAAGACCCGAACCATATTATTGAGTTAGAAACCGGACGAAATAGCGGAAGATTTGGACGTATGAAGAGGTTCTGTTCAAATTTTGGATAAGAAGGAACATATTCTACGCTCGAGGTTATACCTCAAGTCAAAGTTTTGTGGAGGAACCACGATGTTGAGGAAATGACTTGGGAGTTAGAATCGAAATGAAATCAAGGTATCCTTACCTCTTTGACATACCGTGTAACGTACCCTAATTTCGAGGGTGAAATTTCATAAGAAGGGGAGGTTGTAAGACCCCAAACTTTTATAAATAAAGATGAATTTTCTATAAATATTATTTATGAATATTATGGAATAAATTTGATATAATATTATAGTTGTGGGTAATATTTATAAATTTTGCAAAGTAAGAAAGTTGTTATAAAATATTCGTTTGGTGGGGAATATTCTTTTTGTCGGGGAATATTCGCATACGATGCTCAATCATTAAGTGGAGCCCACAACGGAAGTATTATCGTAGTTAGAAAATGACAAAATTATCTTTCTATAAAAATAACTACGGAGGTGTTACCGTTAAAACCGTTGAACTACTTGGTGGTAAAAGTATAGTAAATGGCATTAGTTGCGTAGTAGCACTACGGTATTGATTATTGATGCTTACGTGAGAAGTCACTTAGCTATACTCAATTATTACTACTGATAATTCTTTGAATCATATCTCTTATATTATTGATTCAATTATTTTCACAATATCATCTCTGTATAATATGTTATATTATTAATTGAGGCGACAAGTTATAAATGATAATAATTGTTGAAAGATTAAAAATGTGTTGATTAAAAATAAAATGATTTGTGATAATATTTATTCAATCCTTGATGTATATAAAGAGTGCATTATGAGACGTTTATGGTAAGTTTGATTATTTTATGGGGGAGCCCATATGTCATCATCTAAGAGTCTCTTCATCGATAGTAATTACCTTTGTGAATAGTAATTACCTTCGTCGATAGTATTTACCTTCGTCGATAGTATTTACTTTTCGTCAATAGTAATTACCTTCTTCAATAGTAATTACCTTCGTCAATAGTAATTACCTTCGTCAATAGTAATTACCCCTTCGCAAATAGTAGTTGTCCCTTGATATTACCAAGAGTTAAGCGCCTCTTGATTGTTCCAAGGGTTAATTACCCTTCAGTAAATAGTAGTTATCTCTTGATATTACAAGAGTCATTTTGACCCTTCGTTAATACCAAGAGCCACCTCAATTTTTCTATAAATAGAAAGCTCATTCCTTCATTATTTCTTACGAATTCTTTGAAACTCTAGAGAGAGAAACTATAGAGAGAAAGAAGAAAAGTATTCTCGCTACTTCACTTTTCCAATATTAGGTTCTTCTAAGGTAGGGAATATTATTTGTTGTACACGTAAAGGGTGTTATTCTTTCTTATTCATGAAGAGAAGCTGTTGTTATTCCATTGCTTATTATTACATTGGAATAACTCAGATATCGTGGTTTACCCTATACTTGGTGACATTCTTCTATTATTACATTGGAACATCACATGTGTGTTTTACAGGACTGGTTAAAATCTTTATTATTATTCTATTGGAATATCACATGCGTGTGTTTTACAGGACTTGGTTAAAATCTTTATTATTATTACATTGGAACATCTTGTCTGTGTGTGTTTTACTGTGGGACTGGTTCCATTCTTTATTATTTCATTGGAATATCCTCGTCATGCATGCGTTTTTTACTGGGATTGGTTCCGATTATTTATTATTACATGTTGGAATAACCGCTGTGCGATCTATCGCATGCATGGTGATTTCTTTTGTTATTCCATTCTTTATTATACCTAGTTGGTTAAAACTTTGACTTCTATACTCCATGAAATTAGTAGAATATCCTTGATATTTGCGTTTCATCCGATATCTTTTCATGGAAATATTCTTCCGATCATTCTTGAATTTTACTCTACAAAAAAAGTATCATGTTGACAATTTGGACGTTAATAATTCTGGATAAAATAATTCTTGAACTTGTTTTATTGAATTCTTATATCATTGTCATCATCCTCATGTTTATATTATGTTGAAAGTCATACGTATTTTGTAGTGCATAGATGGACTTGGTATGATTATGACGAGAGAGACTATTCGGTGTAATCATGACCGTAATGTTACAAATGATGTGGTAAAATCCTCGTGGTAGTAGTGCATTGATGGACGATTGTTGGCATGATCATGACCATTAATGAATACACAACTATTCTTGGCCCGTAGTGCATGAATAATTGTGGTCGTGATACTAAAGAATATCCTTGGCCAGTAGTGCGAGGGGTGATTCGATGATGTGGAATATTTATTAAAGTGAGTCTCAATTTATAATGATGATGAAAAACCTTTTAAATCATAAAAGATGGTAGATTTTATTTTCTACTTGAATCTTTTAATGGATTCTTTGGTTTCTACTTTGTAGTTAAACTTGATGTTCATTATATTTTATCAGTTTAACACTGTTGTAGGCTAATGATAATTTATTATGCATTATCTTAGTCGTAATATTTCTTCTTGAGCTAGTTGAGCTCACCCTTTCTTTCCTTCGTTCTCTTGTGAAATGAGAATATAATTTGGGACGAGTCAGTCGGGGAACGGAGTAATGGTCCAGAGGATAGCATTAGTAGTCCTCACTATTCTGTGAAATAGTGTGATAATAATTGTAATGATGACTCCTTTTGAGTTTGTATAATATCTAGTAGACAATATTTGTATTCAAACTCACAGTTTATGTCGTATTGTACACGACAGTTATATTAGTAAGTTGTATTTAAATTCTGTACCATGTATCTGACTACCCAAGATGGGTGATGTATACCTAATTTTGGGGGCGTCACAACATTCACCCTCCCTTATAAAGTTTTCATCCCTGGAATCACCGTTTTAAACCTATACATATAAGTGTACGTAACATATACAATCATTGCAAGTAGATCTTGATCATAAATGATCGTACTGATCTTTAACCTATTCACGTAAAGCTTGTCTATCTGATTAAACGAAAATTTGATTTCTAAAAGAACTCAAATTCCTTCTTCAAAATTTCCTTATAAAATAATTTACTGTATATATGAAAATCATGCATAAAAAAATAAAAGTTATACGAATAATACCTGGAATTGCACCACTAGCTGCTATGGTATCCTAGACCGTCATGTTGTAGACCCTTGCTGTTGATTTCGCCGACTTGCTGAATGACGTTGGTCCCGTGATTTCCAGAGTTCCACTTCCCTTGCCAGTATTCACACTCCCTGCCTCCGTCCTCCTCTTCGAACAATCCTTCACCTTGTGCTCAGTCGATCCACATAGAAAACACCCATTATTCATCCTAGGATTGGGGCAGTTGGGAGAGATATGGCCCTCCTGCCCGCACTTGTAGCACATGAAATTCCCCTTCAAACATTCTCCAGAGTGGTTCTTTTCACAGTTTCCACACTGCACAGCTTGCTTCTTAATTCCTTCATGTTTTACCTACACACTTCCAAAATTGCTTTCCTTCCTTTTGCTACTACCACCCCTACTCCCACTATTAACTTCCACCTTCCTAGTTCCTACGACCTTACTCTTGTTCTTTCTCTCCTTGTTGTAGAGGCTCATGGCCTCACTCCCCTCCTCAGCAATAATAGCCTTGTCCATGAGTGCTGCAAATGTAGGGATTTACAACACCGCCACCTTTTTGTAGAGCTAGAGTTTTAATCCCAGCTCAAACCTTCTATCTTTCCTAGCCTCCATATCAACTTGGTGCGGAGCAAACCTAGCCAACTCATTAAATTTTGTGGCGTATTCGGACACCGTCATATTCTCCTGCTTCAAATCTAAAAAATTTATCTCTATCCTAGCCTACATACTAGATGAAAAATAGTTCTCAAAAAATAATTTCTTAAACCTATCCCAAGTAACAACACCCTCTCTTGCCCTCGCCTGATTCGCTTCCCACCAAAAATTTACCTCACCCTTCATCATGTAGGTGGCAAAAGCGGTCTTTTGCCCCTCAGCTACCCTAGCTATCACAAATGCTTTTTCAATCTCTTTAACCCAAGTCTGCGCTTCAACAGGGTCAGTTGTCCCTTAAAATTTGGGCGGCCCCACAGCCTTAAAATCTTTAAAGTTGGCTAGTTGGTTATCCGGTTGGTTCCCTGCAACTGTCATTCCTTGCTGCATAGCTTGTGCTACCATATTTGCAAAGTCTTCAGACGGTTCGCTTGTTGTTGTCCTCAAGCGTTATCGATGACTCTTACGCCCTTTGGTTTTGAGTTTGACGTCTTGGCGGCATTATCTTGTTAAGTAAAACCATATATTATTCTTTACATTCTAAATCTTATCATATAAGTTTAGTATATTAACTCATTTCATTACTCAAACTTAGATTCATATTCATTTAGCGAATACTTTACATAGCATAGCACATACTGCTTTAAACATCATTCATCCCTTTGTGACTACAAAAGTCAGGATTTACAGCCTTGACTAATACCAAAAGTTGGGAAGTTTACATTACACAGACATACTTAACATTAAACAGACCTACACAACAGAACCTATACTACCTATTCACTACGCATTTTTCTTGGACAACCTTTCGCCTGATGACCTTCTATCCCACAGATAAAACATGCTCCTGATTTATAGTCGGGACAATACAGAGTGGTATGTCCCTCATAGCCACAAAGGTAACATATTCTTTTCCCTTTCTTCTTATCAGATTTTCCTAAGTCATGGTCTTCTATCTTTCTTTTCCCCTTCTTGCTCGGAGCTGCACACGATGTGTTGCTTATTGCTCCTATCTGATCAATTTGGATTTTAAGCTTATCTTGTTCTTCCATTGTTTCTATTAACGCCTAACGCGGTTGACTATTTAATAGCTATTCTATTTCCCAAAGCTTTTCCAGAAAAGAAACCTTGTTCCTCAGATCCTGCACCTCTGTTGATGCTTGTTCAGCTTCAACTTTAGTGTCTGAATCACTATCTGTCAGCTCCACCATCTCCGGATCTGGTACTACGTTTTCTACAATAACCACTTCGTCTGATTTGTTTTCATTGTAAGCCTCTATTTCAGCTATTGGCTTCGATATTAGCTCAGGGGTATGGATTTGATCCTTCTTCATGCTATAAGCATATAACAAGCCTTTTCCACCATACATCTATACACATAAATTATTCTGATTAACATATAGTATATACACACAGAAAATAATAGTTTTATATAAGTTATCTTTTATTTTGTTTGACGATGAATTTAGTCAATTCATCTCTTTATAAAATCTATATGAGTTATTTATATTTTCAACGTTTCCCTCTGTTCTAAGGTTATAGCCTAAGGTCAATCCCACCTAAGGTTTCTAACCCTAAGCTCTAATACCAACCTATAACTATCACGGTGCTTTCAACCATTTAACCTCACAGTGGTACCTATCAACTTGCCATCGACTTGCTCGGCGTCCCCTACGGAGAGTCTGACTTCGTTGCATTCCACACAAGGAAGTCACCAGCGAGAGGCTCGTGGCTCTTTGCAATTTCATGCTTATGGCTCTGATACCAACCTGTAAAGATCCCAAATCTAGGTACTTGAAACCCAAATTCAGTGCTTCACGATACCATTTCTATGAGCGGAATAATACTAATAATAATAACAATAATATAAATATTAAACGTAATTTACATAATTATCAGAGTCTAGATCCCAAGTACGTAACCTTTAATCATTCCTTACAATAAATGATAATAAATATATAACATTGTCTTAATAATATTAAACTATTACATAAGATAACATTAAAATCATTCAGCAACCTTTCCCTTTCCCTTGTTTCTAGCAGAGCCTTCAGGTTGTTCACACTTAATGAAAATATTTAAATTAAGCAAAGATGAGCATTTGAGTGCCCAATAATAATAAATATATATATATATATATATATAAGTGAAAGAATTTAAATATTTTCTTTATACTACCCTTCTACAACAATTCAATAGTTGTGAAGTAATCTGAACCGATAATAATAACATAACAACCCTCTTTCAAAATTTTGAAATTACGTACTGACTATAAATAGGGTTAAGGGGACATACTATGAACATTGTTTTCATTTTCGAAAAGGTTAAATAGAACTTCATCTGTAAACGGTCATAACTTACGGGCGTGGGGGTGATCAGTCCTACCATGTATTGATCAATACTACATGCAAGAACGATGTTATCGTTCAGTTTGTCCACCTTGGGTGCATAAAAGTTTTTCCCGTGTAAGGGATGTTCATACTTGTCGGGGTTCCAAACCAAGGCAATTCGGGTGGATAATAATAAGGTTTTATCTTGTTCAACAATAATCTATAATTCAATATATATATATATATATGGGTAATTAACAAAGGTGTATCAACATGTGATTAAATGCAATGATTATCCAAGTGGGGACACTTGTATAACCATTTATAGAAATTAACGAACAAAATATATATCTGAATTACCATATACTAACATGTTGACAATAAATGAGCGTATATAATATAGGATTGATAATCTGTACAGTAATAATATAATTCTGAAACATTCTTACTCATATCCATTGCATAAAGAAAATGCAAAGGTAGCATACTTGCCTGATCTGTTGCTTACAAAATGCAACTTAGGTTTATCTCTTATATCACGACCTATCATTAATCAGATCATTCATTCTATTAGAACAATATACTATAAACATATAATTCTGCATTTCGTAGTCAGCACACAACCTAATCACATTATCACACATGTTCAACAGTTATTGCATCACAAACAAACATTAATACAGTCAAAATATCTAAGTCCAGATCAATTTTCGAAATACGTTTGCAATTAACAACTTTATCGGGTAATTATCGAGTCTAAGACTCTATTCTGTAACTCAATATCTGTAAATATCAGTCATATTATTTTAAATGACTCAATAAACATTTATTAATTTATCATAAATTTTCAAACACCGAAATCATTATTAAAAGATTCAAATATCAAATAATTCTATTATCGTTTAATTATTATTTAATTATTAATGAAACTATTGCCAAAATATTAAAGTTATTTATAATAACTCAAAATATTTTTAAAACATTTATATTACCCTTAAATAATTTTAAGACATTTAAAATAATTTTAAATAATTATCATTAATATTAAAATATTAATGTTGCTTTTTAAAACATTAAAAGGTCATTAAGTATAACTTAAAATATTTTTAATTCACTTAATATTATTAATCATGATAATATTTAATTCACCTCTTAGTATTATTAGTTCACTAATAATACTTTTATTCGCATTACTAATATTATTAACATCTTAATAATATTTTAATACTTTTACTAATATTATTAATCCTCTTAATAATATTTTAATCATGAATTAATATTATTACTTTAATAATATTATACTTATGCTTTTAGTATCATTAATCAATTAATAATAATTTTATTTATTTACCAATCGTATAAATATTTTATTCATTTACTAATATTATAAATCATTTAATAATATTTTATTCCTTTACTAATGTTATTACATTTTTAATAACATTTTATTAAATCTCGAATATTATTATTTACTTAATAATATTTTAATCATCCAATAATACTTTAATTTAATATTATTAATCTTTAAATAATATTTTAATCTAAGATTAATTATTTAATAATATTTTAATGAAGCTTTAATCTTAATATTTTTATTTACTTAACAATATCATATTCTAATATTATTAATATTATAATAACATTTTAATAATTTGTTTGATCAATAAACAATTTATTCTAATTGTTCACCCTTTACAAAACCACTTATTTAATATCCATAAAAGGTCATAAATAATATTTCTTATTATAAATTACGAAAATGCCCTAAAATAGTCATAATATTATATATTAGGAGTATTCAAACATTAAAATCACATTTTTCTTATTTAAGACATCATTTAACTATTTATTTCCTTTTATTCATAACTTCATCATTTTTAGGAAAAATATCAAACTGATTCCAAAAATTCTTTTTTTCTGGGTTTAGACAGCATATGGCCCAACAATGATCCCCAAAATTTTCTGGAATTTTAGAAAGTGATTTACTAATTTTAAAATGCACAAAACGCTTGGATCTTGCTTCATTTTTCATAAATCGAGTTTTGCTCAGACAATTCTGAAATTTTCAGGGTATACTCCCATAGTATATATGAACATACTATAAATATTTCGGATTTTTCCCATGTACACACTGTGAGAAATGCAGGTATTAATATTTAGGAGTCCTTTACGGAAATAGCCATTACGCACAACCTATAAATCGAAACGTGTCCGTTCTTTTCCTACATGTAGATAACTTCTTAATGTACCTCTGTGATTTTTCTCAGATTTTTAAAAGACTTGAAACTATCTGAAATATCCTTAAGAAAAACAGCGACAGTAGCTTTTTAGGGTTTTAAAACTTTAATAACCTATGTGGACTATTTTGGGGAAAACAGCCCCCATGGCTTCAATACTTGCTAGATTTGTGTTCTACCACTTGGGTTTACTAGATGACTCATGTATCTAGCACCCCCCTTTGACGGATCACAAATCCAAGTTGTAAAACTTGAGTTACACAAGATTTAGTGGAAGAAAAACAAGAGTTTCACCCCTTGGAGAACATATGCTCATTTCCTTCCTCTAAACCTTTGATCTAACACTTAAAATACTTAGTTCTATACATGATGATATGTAGAACTAGGTTATCTTGAGTATTAGTTCATAACCCCAACAAATCAAGCTATAACTCAAAATAAAAGAAGAAGATAAAGATT
Source organism: Panax quinquefolius (assembly GCA_020205615.1). Classification (NCBI taxonomy): domain Eukaryota; kingdom Viridiplantae; phylum Streptophyta; class Magnoliopsida; order Apiales; family Araliaceae; genus Panax; species Panax quinquefolius. The sequence continues at coordinate 102,474,011 of CM035152.1, read as the reverse complement.
AGCTTATACCTTGATCTAGTAGAAACCTTCCTTGATTTACCAAACTAATATAATCTTAGGGTGCAATACACAAGCTAGCACACTCATCTCTTACCCTTCCAAAAACCGAATCCTCTCTTTCTTTTCTCTCTTTGTATTTTGCTAGCTTGGGAGAAAAATAGAAGAAGGATAATAGGAGAAATGAAATGATCTAGCAAATGAATGTGGTGATTAACTAATAACCCCCATACTTTTGTTGTCCCTTGGATAAAAGGCTTCACCTTATCTCTTTCAATTGAGCCTAATCATGTGATTAAGGTTGCTAAGTAGATTTTCCTCCAATGGGAGATGAACACACTTGTACTTGATGTAAGACTTCTACTTATGGAACTTGATTAGCTTAATATTCTTGCCTTAAAAAGGCTAATGTGGCCAGCTATATATATGCCCACTAATTCCTTTATTTAGCCTTGATTTTAATGTATAAATTAGATAAATCAAAAGTCTAAAATACCCTTAATCAAGTGGACTAAGTTTGGGCTTGCATTTTATTTCTTTTGGGCTTCTCCTTTAATTGTTTTGGGCCATATAATGAATATAGTCTAACAATTTTAATATATGCTACCCAAATTGTTTATTTAGGGTTTCCATTCCCAATCTTATGAAATTTAATTACTTATACATGTGAATTTAGCTCATAACCTAATTAAGTTTACTAAAAATAGGTTTAAAATTATTAGTCACTTGAAATAACAAGATTATCCACTTAAGTTAGTATACATATTAAATACTAACATTTCCTTATTACCATAACCCTTAGGTTATTTAATTGTCTCACCTAATGTATAATTATGTTACGAAGCTTTCATTTAGGGTTTAAAATAAAATAAAATTAGTTTCTAAAATTTGTAATTAGGGTTTCACAAGAATACAAGGGTTTGTCACATAACACCATAATTGACCAACCCTTATCTATTCACATATATACAAGACATATTTATAAGATCGAAAAATGAAAATATAATTAATATTATATTATTATTCTCATGCCTTGATCAAAATCCAAAAATTAGGGTTTGGATTCCATATCCGATTTATTCTATCATACTTAACATTATTAATTAAGTTAAAATAATTAACTTAATAATCGAACAAAATTTAAATAATAAAATAATTATTATAATAATTTAAAAATCATTTCATATATTATATAAATAATATATGATTATATTTTCATGGAAAATAATTAAGAAAACATGTCTACTATAAAATTAATTATTATAATAATATAGTTTATAACAATCAATAATTCTAAAATAAAATTATTTAAAATCATTCATGTAATAAATGTATCACATAAATACATGCACACATTATCTTGACACATATTCCCCATATTTTTTAATAAATAAATAAAAAAATTTATACGCACAATTTCTAATTTATTTGTATAGAAAATATCGGGTAGTTACAAAACTTGTCTTGGTCGTTGACTACTGCTACACAATTTGAAAGACCTATCATGATCTCTCAATTAGCATAATATATTATAACTCATAACACTACTATTCTTGTAATAAATTATCTAACATGTAATCATGTAATCAAACATTCAATAATACCTTACTCAATAGGAATATTATCATTCTTTGATAATACCATTACCATATAACCATTGTCTTAAACTCCTATCAAATATCATTAATTATTTAATAATATTTTATTCATTTTCTAATATTATTAACCATTTAATAATATTTTAACCCCTTATTAATATTATTAATCATTTAATAATATTTTAGTCACTTGATAATATTATTAATCACTTAATAATATTCCGTATATTAATCACATCTTAACCAATTACTAATATTATTAATCAATCAATATTTAATATTTTAACCATTCATAAATATTATTAACCATTTAATAATATTTTAATCAATTAATAATATTATTTATCATTTAATAATGTTATTATTTAACTTTAATCTAATATTATTAATTATTTAATAATATTTTAAATGATTATCTAATTTAATTTTAATTTAATTCTCATCTAAATATTATTAATTACTTAATAATATCATAATCTAATATTATTAATCTTTTAATAATATTATAATAATTTATTATACTAATAAATAATTTATTCTAATTGTTTACCTTTTACTAATTATTTTATTTAACAACCCTAATATGCCATAAATATAAAATCTCATCAAAAAAATGACCAAAATACTCTCCAAAAATCTAGACACATCATATTTAGGGTCTCTAAGTCATAAAATTATATTTTTGCTATTTATGACATCACATAACTTATTATTTTTAATTATTCATAACTCAAACACATCCATGAAAAATACTAAAACAGTTCTAAAAATTATTATTATCTGAAAAATATCAGTACATGGTATCATGATGAACATATAATCACTACAAGAAAAAAGCTTTATTCCGACGGAATATTCCGTCGGACCTAAGCCAATTCGGTCGAACATAAACTATTTCCGACGAAAACATCCGTCCGAAATTCGGTAATAAATAATCGCATCGAAAATAAGATCCGTCAAAAATTTTGTTGGATATTACTTATCTTCGACAAAGTTATCTCCGACGGATTTTCATCGAACATGAACTATTTTCGACAGAATTTATAGGACGAAACTTTCCTTCGGATAAAATAGGCCCTATTTTCGACGGAATTATTCTCTCGAAATTATCTTATTTTCGGCTGTAAATTAAAATAACCCAATATTTATAAAAAATGACTACTTATTAAGTTCGACGGAATTTGCGTCGGACATAGATTTTTTACGATGGATACGTTCCGTCGAAGATAGAGTATTTACGACTGAAATTAGAATATTTTGGTATTTATTAAAAATTGGTTATTTTTTATCTCCGAGGGAAGTTCCGTCGCAAATACCCTATTCCGTCGGAATTAATTATTTTTTTTAAATACAGATTTTAAAAGTTCAGTTTCCATGTGTTTAAACCCATTAATGTACCTGTAACCTGTCACAACCCAATACACAGTAATATAAACATGTATCTCACATTCAAATATGCAACGTAACACTAAAACTTAATCTTCAACTCATTATCATTCACATTCACATTCAAATATCCACCAAAACGTATTATAAGCTAACCAATTACAAATATAAGCTAATGTTCCATAAATGTTAAACAATATAATTTACAATAGTTGTACAGATGCAATTAGACAATACAATATATACAAAAGTTCTACAATAACATGAATATATACAAATGAACTATAAACTAGTAAAAGTATCATCATCGGGCGGAGGTGGATGACGCTGCTCTGGTGTATGGAAATCAGCCTCGTGCTCCTGCTCATCATCGCTAGCCTGCTCGCCATCGCCACCCTATTGATAGAATAATATATATATATATATATATATATATATATATATTAGTATTAAAAAACTAGCCTTAATTGAAAAACATAAACAATAAGAATACCTGAGTTGGTGGGGGCGGATGAAAAGCCTCCTCTAATAGGGTAATCACCATCCGGAGCATCTCGACGCTCTAAGCGTCAAACTGCTCCCGTGGTAATCCCGTGCACTCTCTATAGAGGGCCGCTATAATATCTCGAGTAACTCGGTGAAGACGAACGGAAGGCAAGCGACGCCGAAAGACCGGATCAGTATGGAACTTATCTGACACGGCCCCTATCAGCCGCCGGAAGATATCGTCATCCAAGCCAGCGCCCGTATGAGATGGTCTGACATGTGCCCTCTGACGGTGGCTGGAGCCTATAAAGAGATACAAATTTGATTAATAATAATACTTTATATAATGTAATAAATTCGGATAAGTTCGTGAAACATAAAAAGGATTTTACCTCCAGAAAGTGTATATATGGGTATCCTCGGCAGACCCAACACTCGATATCTGCCAGTACTACTAGTAGGGGGATCCTGAGACGCGACCCATAGTCTCAGCTCCTCATCCCGATCTAATACAATATCGGGAAGAGGGGTGGCGGAATCTAACGACTCAGAACCCCTCCTAATAGTCTCCAGCTCAGCTATACGCTCGTCCCGAAGCCTCTGAAATTGGTCATGTAATGTATTCTGTATACGTATGTTAATTATATCATTTTATTTACGATGGAATATTATTAAAAGCTAAATAGTAAGATGAGTTTTACCCGTATAGCTAAAGCAGCTTGAGACAAAACACGCTCGTCCTTAGGCGTGTGGGCTCGATCCCAAAACTCTAGAATGGTTGGATCTCGGCCCAAGGTCCTCCCCAATGCCTAATACAAACATTCATAAAACAGGTCTTAAGTATTTGTGTGAGAACTTGACACATAAATAACTAAAAATAACGCAATTACCGTCTTTGCCTCCTCAAACGGTTGAGAACCAGTGGTGTGTACTATCTGGAGCTGACCACGGTTCTTCTTCGCCTGCTCAGACTTTTTCTTGAAGTCATCAGCCTCCCAGTGCGCACACATAGCCTCCCAGGCTAAATTGGAGACTATGTAAATGATGATCTCGATGGTGGTCTCGAAGTTTGGTCCACAACCGCCGGTCGCCTTCACGTCATATCTCATACAGCCATCAAGAGTAATTCGCAGCGACGTGATGCTCAATCACATCATCGCCAGTTGACTGAGATATGCTCGGGTCAAATCGATAATAAACCTATAACAAAAGATTATTTAAAATTAAGAACAATTAATTTCGTCATCCCAATACAACTAAGTGGTGATAATATGCTTAACTTACGTGGAACTCCCACAAGACGGTCTGCATAAAAGTGGCATCGTACCGCGCATACTGACTGAATCGCATGCACCCTCTCGGGAGATGCATCAAACAAATCGCGTGTAGGGTGTGCTTAGCCACCGGGTCTAGTATACTATAGAAAAAGTATAACAACATGTGTTATGTGAATTATGTTTTGCAGTAACTGATAGAAATAGTACGAATATATTAACACTTACTACTGGGAAATGACATCCACCCCAGATTGTAAGTGGCAATCGCCATGGACGACGACCAAAGATACCGAGGTTCGTCCCTCGGTGTCGTAGAAGAGGTGCATCTGTAATAATTGTATTTAACATTGTACTTCAATAATCATTGTAATTAATGCAGCCTGAGATATATTTAAATCCTAGTTAAGATAACTTACTCGCGCCTGAAGAAGAGCCTCCATCATGGCTACCATCTCCAGTACCGGATCGCCCACCACCTTGTCGACCTCCACTGCTATGTCTAGCCATGAATATCCTTCTGCAATAACAAAATTGGTAGATTACGAATATGTAAGGTTTAACAATATGATGTAAGTACTAATATAAATGCTCATTTTCAATTATACACGTCATCAAACCCATCAGAATAAACGTGTATATCATTCTTGGATTCAGTATCTTCCTCATCTTCAGTTTCGAGATCAATTTCGTCATCGTTATCATCCTCAACGACTACATAATCATTCATATGTACGTTGGCCTCGATATCCTCATCGTTAAGTACGTCAATAACATCAGTACTCAACACATCTTCAGCATGGAACACTACGGCCAATGGATTGCTCACATCTTCTTGCAACGCCTCATCCATACCAAACATGTTATTAGCATTAAATGAACGTGTTTTAGTAGTGACTACTGTGTACCAGGGGCTTCGAGTATTTACGACATTAGGAGCGTAATACACTTGAGTCACTTGACTTGCTAACACGTACACATCATCAGACTTTAACACCGACTTGATATCCACGGTTGTGATTCTATTACGATCAACTTTAACCCCCTTTTCAGTATCAAACCAGCTACACTTAAATGTAACTACCTTTTTACTGCCGTGATAATTGAGCACAACTACATCCTGTAAACGACCATGGTAATTGGACTCAGAATCTTGGTAGCAACTTCCTAACACCACAACCCTAGAATTGATTGATGTGAGTTCATGCAAGTCAACGACTCTAAATATGTACCCATTCACGATGCAATTAGGAAAAGAACTAACAACTTTGTAAGGTCCTCGAATGACATCTATAAAACACTCAGAAATATTCTCCGCTTCAACCCTTTTCTTAAACCACTGTTGGAAATTAGCATTAGTGAATGTTTCCAATTCTGCTGTAGTAAAATTTGGGTTAGAAGCATACGCTTCCTCTTCGAATGAATTGCGATATTAGTAAAATGTCTTTAACATATATAGAGATGACTACACTTGTAAATTGTACTAAATGGAGCAAATAAGCTTAGACTTACGTGATGTATGATGATACTTCGGGCATATTTAGAAGCACGTATGTAGATACAATATTCAACTTTTTGTCGCTTAAGTAAGTCAATGTCTCAGGGCCAAATGGTTTAGCCGGATATGTGAATACAACTAACTCATCATCAGCATGATCAGTCAATGGACCAACAACCTCATTCCTTCCTAAACGGTTGTGCTTCGTTGAGACAACATCGTCAAAATACAATGAGCAGAAGTTGACAAGCTCTTCCTCTGTATATCGTTCAGTAATAGAACCCTCTACACGAACTTTGTTCTTAACCTTTTGTTTTAATCGGCGCATATACCTACGATAAATTGAAGTATTATTAATATGAGCAGGATAGAGCAATTAGCAGTTTATATATTACCTCTCAAAAGGATACATCCACTGATATTGCACCGATCCTCCAAGTTTGAGTTCATACGGCAGATGAATAGGCAGATGTTCCATCGAGTCAAAAAATCCTGGAGGGTAGATCATTTAAAGCTTGCACATGATAAGCACAATATTCTTCTCCATCTGCTCGACATCATTGTACTTAATTATAGTTGAGCAAATATCTCGAAAGAAATTTGACAGTTCGGTTAATGCATCCAAAAATTTTCTGGGTAACATCTCATGAAATGCAATCAGAATCAACTTCTGCAAGAATACATGACAATCATGACTCTTGAATCCAAAATTTTTTAATTGCTCAACCTTACAACAACGTGTTATGTTTGATGCATATCCATCTGGGAGCTTCAACCCACTAACCCACTTACAGACGTCTTCAACTTGTTGCTTAGTAAGACAAAATGGAGCTTTAGGTTTCGTAGTGTTAGGGCGAAGCCACAATTCTGGCCTAATGTTCAATGCCTCTAAATCTCTTTGAGCATTATCATTGTCTTTAGTTTTACCACTCGCATCGAACACTGTGTAAAACAAGTTCTCAAAAACATTCTTTTCGGTATGCATGACATCTATACAATGACGAACTGAAAGTGTACCCCAATACGGTAACTCAAACCATATAGGCAAGTGTGTCCAATTATGAGTCTTCCCGTACCCGGCTTGTGACACCCCCAAATCTAGGTACTTCATTCCCATAAGATTTGGTGCTCACTATCCATACATTCATACTATCTACCCAAGTAAATAATATTGAAATCATAAAATCCTTCCCTTAAATAGGGTTACATTCAAAAATAATCCCAGGTTATCTAACCATTAAACATCATTCAAGTGCGGAAATAAAATTTATTACATCACATCATTATTAAAAATTTTGATCATCATAATAAATAAAAGTACAAATCAGCATCACTTGTACAATTTTCCCTTTCCTTTGCTAGTTGAAGGTTAATCTACCTTCTCCACTTTAGCTGCAATGAGTATATAAATATGCAAGAGTGAGTAAAACAATTGCTCACTAGATATAATAATAAATCAACATGAGAATAAAAATAATAACTGCCAACGAATAGGCTCATCAAAACTGAATGGTGTTCTAATAATGATAATCAGGAACTGGAATCCAAAATATGGAATATACATAACTGAGGGTCATAAGACCATGAACTATGTCCATAGTTGCGAGTAATCTTTTAACTCCAACTTTAATAGTCAAAAGACTATAAGGACTCCTCGTACTTAGGGGGATCAGCCCTTCGTACAATGTATTGTGCATAAACATTTTAACGCTACGCGTAAGTTACCCCTAATAATAATAGGGTTGTTCATCCCAGTATTTAGAGTACAAGTCCGCACCAAAGAAAGTTTGGTTTGGATAAGCTTTTACGGGTAATTTGAGGTTCAACGAACATCAATTAGAGGACTAGTTGAATTAACAGTGTTTGATAATCACTACAAATGTTTAACAACATAACATAGAACAAATGAGAATTATAGATGAACTGATTATACGTATTAAACTCATGCTTGAAATAACTATAGAGCATAAGTATTTAACAAAATGAAGAAAATGGTAAACCTTTGCTTGAATAGTAAATAAGCTAAGGTTAGAGTCTTATAACATTAGAAATGAAATTACAGAACGTACCATAACCAATAGCAAGTTGGAAACTAAAAACTTGGCCAACAAGGTATTCAACTCATGCAAGGGTTAAAACAATTCAATAATATAAACGAGAATTTAAAAACTATGTTCATTATAAAATAATAGAATTTAAGAAACTTGCTTAACTATAAACAAGTTAGAATTAGAATTTTAAATAACATTAGAGTTAAAGTTTACTCGAATGAATCTTAGGAACAATTGACTTATTCAATAACAATTAAGACAATAAGCTTGCTCCATCAAAGAATAAAGTTACACCATACACTTATAGAACTAACTTAACGAAAGTGTAGAGTTAGAAAACTTTCTCAATGTAAAAAGATAGGGTTTAGAAACTTGCTCATTGTAAATGTAGAGTTAGAAAACTTACCTTGAGCGTAAGCTATAAAGTTAAACTCACGATCACCTACACATAATTTTAGAACCACAATACCTATTAGACATGCTAACATATCATAACATGTTCATTACCATTCACATTTCAAAAACTCTAAGTGTTTTCCTTCGCAATACTTGTCTAACTTTGATTATGTATACCACATTATCACATAACGCATTCTCGATTTACTAATCACTTTTAAAATTTTGAATTCATAATCCACATAACATAACTCTATTTAACCTTGTTGTTACATGAATCTCACATTCCATAACCTTAAGCTAAGCTACAACGAACAACCAAAGTCTGCAGAACAAACAGACTTCAGTGTTTGAAAATGGGAACTAGCGCGGCCGCGCGAGTTTTGTATGGGAATGCCGAGCGCCCGCGCGACAGCTAAGAGCCCGCGCCTAAGGGCTGCACACCCGCGTGACTTGTAGAACTCAGTTTTTCAGAACAGAGCCACGAAACTTTTCTTAAGCCAACTAACACGAATTTTACCAATCAAACGGTGATATTAACACGTAAAATAAATATAACACTATCATAGACATGATTGCTAACCTATTCAACCACTTAACACAATTTAACAGTAACTAAAACTATTTTAATTTCTCAATTTTTATGTTTTTCATATAAAACTCCATATTTTTTATATTCATCCAAAAATTAACACTGTGAATTCAATACATGACCAAATTATCTAATTCAAATTATGTTATGCTCGTATCTCAATGAACTAACATATACGAACTTCAATTTATAATTTTACATACGAATTATGTGATGACCTGCGAATTTAGAAAATTATTAAATCATAAATTTAAGTGAAATAATAAACTTAGACAGAAAATAAGTGAATGGATTTGAGTTTTCTGGTAAGGAATTTTGTGAATTTAAAATTTTGTGATGAATTATTCAAGATTAATGGTATATGTGTATATGTTTTGTGAATATGGTATTATATGTGTATAGAATGTGGTTAAGGGTCAAGGGTTGACCAGATAAATTATATCAGTGTCCAAACCCTATGTATATGTTTAGAACATCCACGTTCAGTTAGAAAATTCATGCAATTTATAAGAAAACCCTAGAAATCAGTTTTGGAAACCCAAAATTCAGTTCCGGGAATCTGAAACCCTAATTCAGAATATAAAACCCTAATTTGAGAATTTAAAGGCTAAAAGTAATGGTATTAGTATTTTTGATTATAAATATAATTAGGAATAACCCTAATTGACTATTTGGGAAAGCCTAATTTTAAAGTTTAAACCCTAATTGTTCTGTTTGAAACCTTAATGGACTAAATTGCTAAATTAGCAATTTTAATTAGGAATTTTTAATCCTAATTGTCAAGATTGATTTATAAATTAGAATATAATTAGAAATCCTAATTATAATTTAGAGATATTAATTTTCTATTTAGAAAACCTAAATTGAAAATATTAGAAAATCGATCTTTGGGAACCTTAGGTTTTAACCCTAAGGGTCAAACCCTAAGGGTTGTAGCCAATGTCTAATATGCCCTTAAATTTAGGAAGCTAAAAGTCTAATTTATCCTTTTTGTCCCTTTTGGTGAATTATTGCTAGAAAATCCTACCATATCTTGCAAGTTATCATTTCCCTAACCTAGATATGGGCTACAACACCAGCACATCAGCTATTACTATACAAGTTCATTGCATCAATTAATTGCAAAGATTAAGAGAGAGAAAGTGTATTATTACTTCATTTGTGCAACCCACACTTAGTCATACTCTCTCTAAGCAAAAACCCACGAATTCTTATAGCATTTTAGTCACTAAAATCAGCCCCACCAACTCACATAACAAATCAGCAGTCAAGGAATCAAAGATTTGCTCACTTAAAGGTATAAAAACCTTAAATCTTAGAAATCCTATGATTCTATGTTATATATTGTAAATCTTTGGTTAGATATGTGTTTTAGAGTGACTTTGAGTGATCTGGGTTGATAAATCATATATCTATAACATCTAGATGCACCATTTTGAAGATTTTAAAAATCTGGAAAACTTGAAAATATAGCTTGATGTACCATATATGTCGGAGGCCTTAGATCCTTCACGTTGTTTGTTTATTGTGTTTTATGTTATGGATATATTCTATGCCACGTATGAAGCTTTCATCCGAAACTTGAATCGAGGTTGGATCGTGTTCAGATTTGAAGTTATGATCGGTCAAACATGGTTGATCGACCATGTAAGATGCTTTTTGGAAAACCCGGAAAATTCCCATTTCGGTTTATCTCATAAGGTTTTCATGGCTTCATTCTTGCTAGTGTTTTATGATTTTGGTCGTGTTGTTGGTCGATGATGTTGTAGTTGGTACATGAATTACTAATACATGCCATCAGATCATCTTGATTAACAATAGGATCGTAGATAATTGTGGTGAAACCACCGTTGACCAACTGGCCTTATGAAAATCTGGGCAACCCAGAACAACATGAACATTGTCTGACAGCCTTTTGAACGACCCAGATATGACAGATTTAAGGTGTTTTGAATGTTTTTGTATAACCAACTTGTAGCCTGGTATATGTACTTTAAATTTATAGCTTTAGATCCCACAAGTAATCAACAGATCGGGCTTGGTAGTTGGTCAAACTAGGCAGATTGATCATGTATACCATTTCTGGAAAACCCAGAAAATGGTCGAGTAATAATTCTGACAAGGTTTGACCATACAATATTTATTATTTGTGATGTTGTGGTAATGCTCTGATGGTATATAATTGTAGTCTGACATATCCTCTACATATTGGAACCTTAACATTGCATGAAACATGACCGGAACATTAAATTAATCGAGTGACAAGATAGCTACTTGATCGCTGGATTTTGAAGAACCTGTAACGTCGACAAGGTTTTTGATTACCCAGATCTTGTTGTTTTGTTGTTGGATGGCCATGTTATCGATTGATAATAATAGTATTACATTTATACTACATTTTAGGTACCATTAGGCGCTTGAGTATAATGTAAACAAGAATTTATTTTTGGTCAAAGTGGTAACCTCGAAGTCTGACATGAAGATCTGGGTTTGGGCTGATGAACACCAAGATCACCTACAAAATAAATTATGAAAAATTATTTTAAACTCCGAAAATTAGTTTTTATTTATTTTGAATATATTTCATAAATATTTAATATTTTTGGAATATTATGGTATTTAATTTATTTAATTACAATATTAAATAAATTATTTAAAACTGATTTTAATACTTTAAAAATCATGAAAAATTATATTATGGTATAAGAAAATATTTTAAGTTATTTTTAATAACTTTTGATATTTTGTGATGAAATTCATTAATAAATTAATATTAATGGTAATTAGTTTATTTAATAAATATATTAAATAAATTATGGAAAAATAGAATTAATGATTTAAAATTGTATAAAAATGATTTAAGTGTTATAAAAATATTTTAAGTTATAAAATATAACTTTTGATATTTTTTCATGAAAATATTAATAATTTAATATTAATATCAATTATCGGATAATGGATTTAGTGTTTAAAATCATATAAATATGATTTTAAGGTATTAAAATACTTTGTGATATTATAATTATATTATAATATTATGTTATGATTTCATTAATATTTGGTATTAAATAAATATTAATGATTAAGGAATTATGTGGTATTTATAGTAATTAATTACGATATTAATGATCAAAAAATTATGATAAATGATATTAATTATCTGAAAATTATTTCAAGTCTTTGAAAATTATTTTGACTGATAATATGATTATTTAAGATAATTGTTAAGTGTTTAGGCAGAGTTTAATTAAACTTAAACTCGAGTATTATCCGACTAGAGTGTCGGGATGTTAGAATTTTGTTGGATTCAGCTCGGACTTAAATAGTCTGACTTGATGCTAAGTGTTATGTGATGTATAGACTGATAGGGTTATGTGTTATGTGTTTAAGTTATTCTATGTAAATATATATATATATATATATAATACAATTATATTGTGATGATATTATTCTAAGTTGTATATCTATATTATTAATATTAGGTCTTCTGACGAAGCTTATTAAATTTCTTAGCAGAATCAGCCTGTTCAGAGTGTTTTTACTTAACTCTACTAAGAGTTGTTCATTCAGATATGCTTATGGTTAATCATTGCTGATTGCCACTGTAGAATTGTACTCAATACATATTGCATGTATAAGTCAGATATGAAAGGCTGATCACCTTCATTACCAGTTGGTACAGATATATTTGTTCATGTTCAATACTTGTTCAGTCAAATTTTTTTTCGTACTAATTCACAACTATATTGATGAATTATAGCCAGCTTATTATTCAGACTCTTTCAATCATGATATATCTTAATAAATTTTAACTTGTTGGACAACTTTCATGTTCACCCTTGCTATATCATGATAAATATTGCAGATAAGGTGATTGCGCTCGGATACAGGAAAAGGATAATGCCAAGTTCAGCTTAGGATAAAATGTGCAGCTTAATTGTAATAGTATAATGTGATAGTAACGTTAGATGTTAGACAGGTTATGAATTGTGTAATAAGTTAAGGTTACTCGAACTTGGGGAAAATGTGTATGTTTAGTGTATAAACAATTTATGTTTATATCTTCCACAATAGTTATAGATTTAGCATACCAGATCCGCGGTGATTTGGGACCCGGATTTGGGGATGCTACAATTGATATCAAAGCTGTTGGTTATAAACCTAGGGTAGTGATACCTTAGTCTAATAACCGCAGTGATTAAGATAAGTACTAACTCAAATAGAGTTAGTGTGTCGATAAGATCCAAAGAAGAATCTCGGTGAGTTATAAGATACAGAGTTTCCTAACTCTAATAATAAAATTGAACAGTAGTGATGAATAGATAGAGTCTAAAATACTAAAGGTACAAGGATAGGAGATCGTTAAACAAAACGATCATAGTATTGAAATGAATTATAATATATACGATGAGATCACCCCGTGATCTGATGTGGATCAATCGAATGATTGAAAAGTTTACAGCAAGATTTCTGTGTGTCAGTGGTACTATGAATTGGTACAGATTCAAGAAAGGATTATGAATATGAGTTGAATGAAACTCGTATTGAGAAGGGAGTTAGTATTAGGTGGGGATTTAAATTGAGGACTCATGTTAGCAGCTAAGTTGTATGATTCTTCGTATGGGAGTTGAATTGTACTTGGTGTAACAACCACTTAGTTTCTGGCACTGATACTAATTGAAATGTTTGTGTCGCGCTATTTGCTATATGCATGTTGAGAGGGTGATTCCTTTCTCAGGTGTATAACAGATAGATAGGTTCTAAGTAGAGAATATTAGGTTAAGTACGAGTTCTTAAAACTCATACTTATGGTACATTCGTGACTCATGATTATATGAAATATTTATGAACCCCTTAGCGAATGGACGCGAAAGGTCTGACTAGGACAAGTTCTTAAACTCATATGATTGTGGCAAGTTCCTGAACTCATAAGTGTGGTAATTTTGATGAACTGGGTATAGTTTTGTGTGAATGGAGTATTGAGGATAATAGGAATAGATAGATTACTAAGCAAATGATTATTAGTGGAGACATAAGTTTTCCAAAACTCCTAGCTATGCTAGATTTTGAAATTTTGACATCAAGCTAAATACACACTATGTGCTTTTTAAAAAAAAATGTAGACTCGTAATCATTTTTGAAATGGTTTAAAGTATAGTCTATGCTACTTATTTTAGCTAGACACAAATGATTTCAAATATCAAAATATATTTTTATTTATCACTTATGTACTATGTAACCTGGTGTAGAGATGATAAAAAGGTGATGGAGTTATAAATATAGGAATACATAGTGTGAATTTGATCTAAAATCGTTTTTCCACTATTGTATGATGTGTTATGACAAAGTCATATGATGACGGCATCCTTAAACGGACTGTTAATACAGTACGGCATCATGACGTCATTCTCAAAAATGTTTTCAAAAATTTTAATTTGCCAATGGGGTTTGGCTACACTTAAATAATTCGATTGAAATGAATTATTGATATGAGTCTACGCTATTCGATTCAGCTAGACTAAATGAAAACTCTAAGTGTTCATTGAGAAAAATTTCCCGAACCAAATTGTTTTGGTACGGAATCCTATAATAAGACTGAGGTAAAATTTTTTGCCTATGGTAATGATGAGAAACAGATCAGACCATAGTACTTGGCCAGTACAGGGCATACCGGGCTAATTACCCTCTATGTCTGTAAGTTATGACGGTTTACGGATGAATTTCCATAAAACCTTTGCGAAAATGACAGACAAATTGTCTATGTAACTCCTCAACACAATTTTAAAATATTACTCTTGTGAGTGGTGTATTGGGTAGCATGTAATGATGTGTATGAATGGTGTAAGCGATGATGGTATCTGATTGTAAGTTGAATTTCGTGGATGAAATTCTTAGAAGAAGGGGTGAATGTGACGACCCGAGAATTTAGAAAATTATTAAATCTTAAATTTAAGTTAAATAATAAACTTAGACAGAAAATAAGTGAATGGATTTGAGTTTTCTGGTAAGGAATTTTGTGAATTTAATATTTTTGTGGTGAATTATTCAGGATTAAGGGTATATGTGTATATGTTATGTGAATATGGTATTATATGTGTACAGGATGTGGTTAAGGGTCAAGGGTTGACCAGATAAATTTTATCAGTGTCCAAACCCTATGTATATGTATAGAACGTCCACGTTCAGTTAGAAAATTCTCACAATTTATAAGAAAACCCTAAAAATCAGTTCTGGAAACCCTAAATTCAGTTTCGGGAATTCAAAACCCTAATTTGAGAATTTAAAGGCTAAAAGTAATGGTATTAGTATTTTCGATTATAAATATAATTAGGAATAACCCTAATTGACTATTTGGGAAAGCCTAATTTTAAAGTTTAAACCCTAATTGTTCTGTTTGAAACCCTAATGGACTAAATTGCTAAATTAGCAATTATAATTAGGAATTTTTAATCCTAATTGTCAAGATTGATTTATAAATTAGAATATAATTAGAAATCCTAATTATAATTTATAGATATTAATTTTGTATTTAGAAAACCTAAATTGAAAATATTAGAAAATTGATCTTTGGGAACCTTAGGTTTTAACCCTAAGGGTTGTAGCCAATGTCTAATATGCCCTTAAATTTAGGAAGCTAAAAGTCTAATTTACCCTTTTTGTCCCATTTGGTGAATTATTGCTAGAAAATCCTACCATAACTTGCAAGTCATCATTTCCCTAACCTAGATATGGGCTACAACACCAGCACATCAGCTATTACCATACATATGTCAGAGGCCTTAGATCCTTCACTGTTGTTTGTTTATTATGTTTTATGTTATGGATATATTGTATTCCATGTAGGCTTTCATCTGAAACTTGAATCAGGGTTGGATCGTGTCTAGATTTGAAGTTATGATCAGTCAAACATGGTTGACCGACCATGTAAGACATGCTTCGAAAACCCAAAAATTCCTGTGATTTCCAGGTTTATCTCTGACAAGGTTTTCATTGCTTTTGTTCTTGCTAGTATTTTATGATTTTGGTCGTGTTGTTGGTCAGATGTTGTAGGCTGGTACATGAACTACTAATACATGCCATCAGATCACCTTGATTAACAACATGATCGTAGATAATTGTGGTCAAACCGCCATTGACCAACTGGCCTTATGAAAATCTGGGCAACCTAGAACGGCATGAACATCATCGTCGACGACCTTTTGAACTACCAGCCCCGGATCGTGACAGATTTAAGGTGTTTTAATGTTTTTGTTATAACCAACTTGTATGTTGGTATATGTACTTTAAAGTTATGGCTTTAGATCCCAGAAGTAATCAACAGATCGGGCGTGGTAGTTGGTTAAACTAGGCAGATTTATCATGTTTACCGTTTCTAACCCAGAAAATGGTTGAGTAATAATTCTGACAAGGTTTGACCAGACAATATTTGTTATATGTGATGTTGTGGTGATGCTCTGATGGTATATAATTGTAGTCTGACATATCCTCTACATATTGGAACCTTAACATTACATGAAACACGATGGAACATTAAATTAATCGAGTGACAAGATAGCTATTTCGGAATTTGCCTGAGTTTCTAAAGAACCCAGGTAACGTCTGACAAGGTTTTTGATTACCCATATCTTGTTGTTTTGTTGTTGGATGGCCATGTTATCGATTGATAATCATAGTATTACATTTATACTACATTTTAGGTACCATTAGTCATTGCCAGATTATAATGAAACATGAATTTATTTCTGGTCAAAGTGGTAACCTCGAAGTCTGACATGAAGATATGGGTTTGGGCTGATGAACACCAAGAACACATATAGCAACGAGTCTGTCGCTATAGGGCCCTTTTAGCGACAGTTTATTTAAGAAATTAATTATTTTAATTAATAAAATTATAAAAATGGTTTTTAATTATTAAAAATAGAAAATAAATTATGAAAAATTATTTTAAAGTCCGAAAATTAGTTTTTAATTATTTTGAGTATATTTCATAAATAATTAATATTTTTGGAATATTAAATAAATTATTAAATAAATTACAATATTATGAATGGTTTTGTTTATGGAAAGTATGGTTATGGTTATGTTGTTGGGTCTATTTTTGACAATTATTTTTGACTCTGTTTTTGGCAATTGTTGTTGGCAACGTAGTTTTTGGCAATTGTTGTTGGCTCTATTTATGGAAATTATGTTGGCTCTGTTTTTGATAATTGTTGTTGGCTCTATTTATTGAATGAATGGTTATGTTTATAGAATGTAAACATTAACAATTACATCTTCTGCATTTCAATAGGGGGTACCATGACAAACATTTTCAAACATTAACATCTTCTTCATTTAAATAGGGGGTACCATTACATCTTTCCTATCACCATTAACCTATTAATTACAAGACAACACATCCATTACAATCAATATATTACCATTACATCATGCAAATCCATGTCAAGATTACAATTGCAGTGACAATCCATGACAATACACAACACATTCTAAGTTTTGAGTTTGCCTCCTTAAGTATATGTGTATATGTTCTGTGAATATGGTATTATATGTGTACAGAATGTGGTTAAGGTTCAAGGGTTGACCAGATAAATTTTATCAGTGTCCAAACCCTATGTATATGTTTAGAACGTCCACGTTCAGTTAGAAAATTCTTACAATTTATAAGAAAACCCTAGAAATCGGTTATGGAAACCCTACATTCAGTTCCGGGAATTCGAAACCCTAATTTGAGAATTTAAAGGCTAAAAGTAATGGTATTAGTATTTTCGATTATAAATATAATTAGGAATAACCCTAATTGACTATTTGGGAAAGCCTAATTTTCAAGTTTAAACCCTAATTGTTCTGTTTGAAACTCTAATGGACTAAATTGCTAAATTAGCAAATATAATTAGGAATTTTTAATCCTAATTGTCAAGATTGATTTATAAATTAGAATATAATTAGAAATCCTAATTATAATTTAGAAATATTAATTTTTTATTTAGAAAACCTAAATTGAAAATATTAGAAAATTGATCTTTGGGAACCATAGGTTTTAACCCTAAGGGTTGTAGCCAATGTCCAATATGCCCTTAAATTTAGGAAGCTAAAAGTCTAATTTACCCTTTTTGACCCATTTGGTGAATTATTGCTAGAAAATCCTACCATATCTTGCAAGTCATCATTTCCCTAACCTAGATATGGTTTACAACACCAGCACATCAGCTATTACCATACATATGTCAAAGGCCTTAGATCCTTCACTATTGTTTGTTTATTATGTTTTATGTTATGGATATATTGTATTCCATGTAGGCTTTCATCTGAAACTTGAATCAGGGTTGGATCGTGTCTAGATTTGAAGTTATGATCAGTCAAACATGGTTGACCGACCATGTAAGACTGTTTCTGGAAAACCCAAAAAATTCCCAGATTTCCAGTTTATCTCTAACAAGGTTTTCATTGCTTTTGTTCTTGCTAGTATTTTATGATTTTGGTCGTGTTGTTGGTCAGATGCTGTAGGCTGGTACATGAACTACTAATACATGCCATCAGATCACCTTGATTAACAACATGATCAGAGATAATTGTGGTCAAACCGCCATTGATTGGTGGCCTTATGAAAATCTGGGCAACCTAGGCAGCATAAACATCATCGATAAATGACCTTTTGAACGGCCCAGATCTCGTGAGATTAAGGTGTTTTAATGTTTTTGTTATAACCAACTTGTATCCTGGTATATGTACTTTAAAGTTATGGCTTTAGATCCACAAGTAATCAACAGATCGGGCGTGGTATGTGACGCCCCCAAAATAGGTCCATTCCATCCAACCCATTCTGAGTCGCTAAATACATGGTACATAAATAACTACAACTTTATTAATACATTTGTCGTGCAAAATACGACAACATATATACTGTGAGTTTAAATACAATTATTGTCTTCTAGACAATATACATACCCAAATAAATCCCCATCATAATTATTGATACATTATTTTACAAAAACGGTGAGGACTACTAAACAACTCTCTCTAGAACTTTCATTCCATACCCCAACTAGTACTCGCTACATTCTCGCCTCCTGAGAAGAAAAATGGAACAAAAAGGAAAAGGGTGAGCTCAATTAGCCCAAGAAGAATATTATGACTAAGATAATATACAACAAATTATCGTTAGTCTCCAACAGGAAAAATCTAATAGAATACAATAGACAACCGGCTTTTAAATCAACAACTGCAATGAAACAACAATTCATTAGAAGAGTTAAGTAGAGAATGCAAACTACTATCTTCTATATATGAATTTAAAAGTTCATCGTGAGATATTTTATCCCTGTAACATCAATCAATATATATACGAATCAAATATTCATCTTTGCACTCACAGCCAAAGATATTCATCTCGGTTGGTCATGTTCATCTAAACACTGCTCATCTTTGCACTACGGGCCAAAGATATTAATCACTCATTCATGTTCATCTCAACACTGCTCATCTTTTCTCACACAGCCAAAGATATTCATCAAGAAATCATTCATCTTTGCACTACAGGCCAAAGATATTCAGTAATATCATCATTTAGGACTGAGGGTACCTAGAGTTTGAACAACTTGAACAACTTTAACTTTATCGATTAAAGTCGATTATACTCGTATATCATCACGGGTACCTAGAGTTTTCATCTCCATCTCTAGTATTTGTAAATTATACAAAATGAGTCTTTGACAATATCGCACTCAGCATTTTGTATACGATCTTCTACTCAACACGTCACTACCACGCTCGCTTTTCCAGGATGGCATGGTCGTAACATGTATTTGAAATGGGTCTCATCTAGAGTTCTTCGAAGCTCTTCCCACATTCCTTGCTCCATTCGAATTTTGTATCTCTACGAGTCACCGTTAATGGAATAGCGATTCGAGAATATCCTTCAACGAATCTCCGATAATAACCAACTAAGCCTAGAAAGCTACGTATTTCGATTACCGACTTAGGTTGTTCTCAACTGTGACTTATATCCCAACCTTGGATAGCACGTCACAATGACACCTATCAGTTTACTATCGCACGAATATGACGTCCCCTACGGAGAGTCTGGCTTAGGTGCATTCCACAAAGGAAGTCACCAGATAAAGGCTCAGGTACCAAATTCTATAGTTGAATTTTTAACTCCTGAAGTTCAATAGGAGCCATTCGATATGAGATTTTAGAAATGAGTTTTGTACCGGGTTCAAAGTCGATACAAAATTTAATATCAGTCTTTGGGAGTAAGCCAAGAAATTCTTCAGGAAATACATTAGGAAAAATCAATAACAACAGGAATATTATTCAAATCTGACGTGTCTTTATTCAAATCCATAACATGGACTAAGAAAACTTGACATCCGTAATAAACGAATGACTTCATGGCTTGATATGAAAATATTTGATTAAAATGGTTTGATTGCTTGAATTCAATAACAAAGTTGCTTAGGAATATGAAAACTAACAACCTTACGAAAGTAATCAATTTCGGCATGATGAGTAGTTAACCTTAAAATCACATCAAAAGCAAATATCTCTATAGAAATAAGGTTAATGTGTAATGTGATAGTGCCAACCTGAATCAAGCAAGATTTCTAAACAACGGATGTAATGAAAGTTTCTCCTAACTGAGTCTCCATAAATAGGTTAAAGTCTAATTTCTCCGTAGTCAAGTTCAAACGTTGAGCGCAAAGCAAGAGAGATAAAAGAATGGGTAGAACCCGGTATTCAGTAAGGTATAAACTTCGCAAGAATTTATAATTAACTAACCCGTGCTAACTTCGTTCGGGTTCCTCGATTTTGATTGGCCACGACAAACGCTCTTCCAGAACCGTTGACTTTGACCTTTTTCGGGACATCCTTTTGAGTCACCATTCTCTTTGGATTGGGTTTCGATACCGCATAAATCTCGAGCGATATGTCCTTCTTTTCCACAATTATAGCATACCTTAAAGCAGTTGTTGGCGGCCAATGATATGTCCTCTTCCTCTGATTTGTATATACGACCGGTGGTTTTCCTCCTCCTTGGAACCGGTTACTATCCGGGCGCCGACGTCTTCACATGGTCGTTGTTGAATCTCCTCTTTTTAAAATCTCTTCCCACTCGCTTCTTTTATTTTCATGGCCACGATTACCACCCGAGTGGTTACCGCTTTATCTCAGTATTCTTCTTTCTCCATTTGGTTATCGTTATTACGATGATCGCTATCTTGAGATGATCCGGTTATGGTCCCTCGGTTGAACGTACTCGTTATCTCGCTCTAACAACCGAGCCCCGCTGACAACATCCGAATAAAGAGAAAATTTATGAGAAATGAGATACTCGACGTATGCCGGGTTTCAAACCTCTCGAAACATCCGCGTCATCGTTCCTCATTCTCCACCAAATGAGGTGCAAACACGGATAACTCCGCGAACTTCGCCTCGTCATTGGGACACCGCCATGTTATTTCGTTAATAAACTCCACTTCCTTAATAAACTTAACACTTTCGTGAAAGTATTTGTCATTAAATAGTTTCTGAAATGTCTCCCAAGACATGCTGAGTGCGGCTGGATGGGTACGCTTCACAGATTCCCACCAGTAATCTGCCTCGCCACGGAACATAAAGGTGGCGAATAGAACCTTCTGTTCCTCCATGCATCCTAAGACATCGAATATCTTGGTAATTTGTTTGACCCACGTCTCTGCCTTAATCGGATCCGTCTTTTCCCTGCACTCGGTGGTCCCAACTCTTTGAACCGCAATGTGACCACCCGTGAATTGCTATCATTTCCTCATGTATTTTGAACACGAGTCTCCCTCGTCTGATTTTGCATGAACTGCAAAAAGCTTCTAAACATCCCCTCGTTCATAATTTGCTCAGTAGTGTTCTTCACAGGAGGTACATTGTCAGCCTGTTGCACGTTCTCCTCGTTGGTAAGTACATGCATCTCCACGGTCTCATTTACTCCACTGTTAATATTCTCAGTCGACATTCTCAAATACTGCCATAAAACAAGCGTTAATTAAGGAAATCAATATATCACATAATATCCCTATATACTAACCAACTAACAAATAAGCTTAGGTAGGACACACTAGCGAAGGATTTTCTCATCTCTCCCCTCCTAGTTCCATTCCCCGATCTCCGCCAGAGATCATATCCCTAAGCTCTGATACCAACTGTGACGCCCCCAAAATAGGTCCATTCCATCCAACCCATTCTGAGTCGCTAAATACATGGTACATAAATAACTACAACTTTATTAATACATTTGTCGTGCAAAATACGACAACATATATACTGTGAGTTTAAATACAATTATTGTCTTCTAGACAATATACATACCCAAATAAATCTCCATCATAATTATTGATACATTATTTTACAAAAATGGTGAGGACTACTAAACAACTCTCTCTAGAACCTTCATTCCATACCCCGACTAGTACTCGCTACATTCTCGCCTCCTGAGAATAAAAATGGAACAAAAAGGAAAAGGGTGAGCTCAATTAGCCCAGTAAAGAATATTATAACCAAGATAATATACAACAAATTATCGTTAGTCTCCAACAGGAAAAATCTAATAGAATACAATAGACAACTAGTTTTAAATCAACAATCATAATGGAAACAACAATTCATTAGAAGAGTTAAGTAGAGAATGCAAACTACTATCTTCTATATATGAATTTAAAAGTTCATCGTCGATATTTTATCCTCAGTAACATCAATCAATATATATTTAGAATCAAATATTGATCTTTGCACTCTGAGCCAAAGATATTCATCATTGGTCATGTTCATCTAAACACTGCTCATCTTTGCACTACGGGCCAAAGATATTAATCATCGGTCATGTTCATCTCAACACACTGCTCATCTTTTGCACTACACGGCCAAAGATATTCATCAAGAAATCATTCATCTTTGCACTACTAAAGCAAAAGATATTCAAGAATATCATCATTTAAATTTGAGGATATTATGACCGAGATAATATTCAACAAATTATCGTTAGTCTCCAACAGGAAAAATCTAATAGAATACAATAGACAACCAGCTTTAAATCAACAACAAGCTGCAATTGAAACAACAATTCATTAGAAGAGTTAAGTAGAGAATGCAAACTACTATCTTCTATATATGAATTTAAAAGTTCATCGTCGATATTTTATCCCTGTAACATCAATCAATATATATTTGGAATCAAATATTCATCTTTGCACTACAGGCCAAAGATATTCATCAGTTTGTCATGTTTATCTAAACACCTGTTCATCTTTGCACTACGGGCCAAAGATATTAATCAGTCGGTCATGTTCATCTCAACACCTATTCATCTTTGCACTACAGGCCAAAGATATTCATCAAGAAATCATTCATCTTTGCGCTACAGGCCAAAGATATTCAGTAATATCATCATTTAGGACTGAGGATGATGAAAAATATTTCAAAGAAAACGAATCCAGTGAAACATAAGAACAATATTAAGGATTCAGATTTTAAACAATCCAAGTTCAAAAATACTTCATAAGTAATCGAGTGGAGTAAAATTCAAGAATGATCAAAACATGGATACAATCAAAGCTAGTATCCATAGTAGATATTTTGGACAAAAAGAAGAAATTTCATTTTTCGGTGAATAGTGTCGTATACGTGAATAGTGAATAAGTGAATAGTAACTCCGACACCAAAAGATAGAAATTTCATAAAAAACATCTTCACGCTTCGTGAATAGTACTCGTGAATAGTACTTGTGAATAGTAACTTGTGAATAGTAACTCATAAATAGTAACTCGTGAATAGTAACCCCGATATGAAAAAGTTCCAAATTTGATAAAAATTTCCAACCAATATTTTGGCATAATGATATTGAAGAAATAATATCATTTTCGAATCAAATAACATCCTTACCTCGAAAAGACAAGACTTTAGTTGAAACTGGATATAGGCTATGACTTGAACTTGCACCGTATAGCAATACTCAAAGTATACTCAAAATACTCACAAGAATACGCTCGATAATATAGAGAGAGAAAACTTCAGTTTCTGGTGTGATTTTAAATTCTAACCTAAGCACCCTATTTATAGGAAAATGCTTAGAACACCAAAGTAGAAAATTTAATATAATAATAATATATATAATTTTTATTCCAACGCACACTTATTTTGCTTCAAAACCTCAGCCACCAAACAGCCCACCTCACAAGACTTGCACAAAAAACGTTTTTGTTATTTAAATTATTTTAAACTTCGAAAAATCAATTATTTCAGAGCTTCAGAACTTCAATAATTTATAATAAATAGCCCTTTTATCAGAAAATTCAAATCTCGCGAGTTTTTATAGGAAATTCAATTCTCTACAACTTTGCAGAAGAAAGTTTTTCCAAATTCCAAACAAAAATTGACTGAAATCCACAAACGGGCGATTTTACAGGCTATAATCAAATTTCAGTCAATAAATGGGGTCCACCAACATGTTTAACATGTTTTAAACATTTATTGCAACAAAAATACTCTTCATCCTCGTATACTCATATATCCCACATTCGTTGTAAAAATATCACCATT
The DNA here is from genome assembly GCA_020205615.1 of Panax quinquefolius. Taxonomy (NCBI): domain Eukaryota; kingdom Viridiplantae; phylum Streptophyta; class Magnoliopsida; order Apiales; family Araliaceae; genus Panax; species Panax quinquefolius. The sequence continues at coordinate 102,449,166 of CM035152.1, read as the reverse complement.
ATTATATTATTAAAATATAATAATATATTTAAATGAATTATTTTATCGTAAAAGATAAAATTTTAATTTTCAACAATTGTCACATTAAAATTTTCTCCATCTCAGATCCACATAAAATCAATATTTTCCTCATCATATGAATCAATAATTAATTATTCACAAATAATATTACGTAATCACAATATCGACAACCGTGCGGTCCTGTGAAAGAGGGGTTTTCCAATAAGGATCTCTCTCTCTCTGGCGTGCAATTAGGTGACAAAACCTCTCCTTAGATGTAACTTTCTAGACATTGCCAATAATGTTATCTAATAATATTATTCAGATAATATGAATTATTGCTTCGATAACGGAAAATACCGTGTAATAACAATTTATTGAAACAATAGTAATATAAAATATCAACGCAAAGAATTATTGAATCAATAAAATAAAATATTTTGAAAGAATTATCGTAACAATTATTGAGTAGTGCCTTCTTACGTAAGAATCAATAATTGGTGCAATACCGTGCTTCTTGCTCAACAACGCGTATTAGTGTGTTTTAACCACGGGTATTCCAACAAGATAATCTCAGAATAACTACGTCGTTATTTAAACAACTTATACTTGTCGTTTTCTTCATCCAATCGCTTTCAGTTATGGGGCCCATAAAAGACCGCTACATCGCATTTAATATTCCCGACAAAGCATTTAATATTCCACGACCAAACGAATATTCCCCGACAATAATGAATATTTTATAACCACTTGCTTATTCAAAATATTTGCGCGTTTTACCCATAACTAACCACAATAATCAAATCAACATTTATTATTTCAAAATAATAAATAGAGGAAATTCCATTTTATTAAAAAAAAATCGGGGTCTTACATGGTAGTTGGTCAAACTATGCAGATTTATCATGTTTATCGTTTCTGGAAAACTCAGAAAATGGTTGAGTAATAATTCTGACAAGGTTTGACCAGACAATATTTGTTATATGTGATGTTGTGGTGATGCTCTGATGGTATATAATTGTAGTCTGACATATCCTCTACATATTGGAACCTTAACATTACATGAAACATGACTGGAATATTAAATTAATCGAGTGACAAGATAGCTACTCGGACTGCCTGGGTTTCTAAAGAACCCAGGTAACGTCTGACAAGGTTTTTGATTACCCATATCTTGTTGTTTTGTTGTTGGATGGCCATGTTATCGATTGATAATCATAGTATTACATTTATACTACATTTTAGGTACCATTAGTCGCCTTGATTATAATGTAGAAACATGAATTTATTTTCGTCAAAGTGGTAACCTCAAGTCGATACTTAAGATCTGGGTTTGGGTGATGAACACCAAGAACACCTATAATGATGACAGTCCGTCGCTATAGGGCCCTTTTAGTAGACAGTTTATTTAAGAAATTAATTATTTTAATTAATAAAATTATAAAAATGGTTTTTAATTAGTAAAAATAGAAAATAAATTATGAAAAATTATTTAAAGTCCGAAAATTAGTTTTTAATTATTTTGAGTATATTTCATAAATATTTAATATTTTTGGAATATTAAATAAATTATTAAATAAATTATAATATTATGAATGGTTGTGTTTATGGAATGTATGGTTATGGTTATGTTGTTGGGTCTATTTTTGACAATTATTTTTGGCTCTGTTTTTGGCAATTGTTGTTGGCAACGTAGTTTTTGGCAATTATTGTTGGCTCTGTTTATGATTATTATGTTGGCTCTGTTTTTGATAATTGTTGTTGGCTCTATTTATTGAATGAATTGTTATGTTTATAGAATGTAAACATTAACAATTACATCTTCTGCATTTCAATAGGGGGTACCATGACAAACATTTTCAAACATTAACATCTTCTGCATTTCAATGGGGGGTACCATTACATCTTTCCTATCACCATTAACCTATTAATTACAAGACAACACATCCATTACAATCAATATATTACCATTACATCATGCAAATCCATGTCAAGATTACAATTGTAGTGACAATCCATGACAATACACAACACATTCTAAGTTTTGAGTTTGCTTCCTTAAGTATATGTGTATATGTTCTGTGAATATGGTATTATATGTGTACAGAATGTGGTTAAGGTTCAAGGGTTGACCAGATAAATTTTATCAGTGTCCAAACCCTATGTATATGTTTAGAACGTCCACGTTCAGTTAGAAAATTCTTACAATTTATAAGAAACCCCTAAAAATCGGTTATGGAAACCCTACATTCAGTTCTAGGAATTCAAAACCCTAATTTGAGAATTTAAAGGCTAAAAGTAATGGTATTAGTATTTTTGATTATAAATATAATTAGGAATAACCCTAATTGACTATTTGGAAAAGCCTAATTTTAAAGTTTAAACCCTAATTATTCTGTTTGAAACCCTAATGGACTAAATTTCTAAATTAGCAAATATAATTAGGAATTTTTAATCCTAATTGTCAAGATTGATTTATAAATTAGAATATAATTAGAAATCCTAATTATAATTTAGAGATATTAATTTTTTATTTAGAAAACCTAAATTGAAAATATTAGAAAATTGATCTTTGGGAACCTTAGGTTTTAACCCTAAGGGTTGTAGCCAATGTCTAATATGCCCATAAATTTAGGAAGCTAAAAGTCTAATTTATCCTTTTTGTCCCATTTGGTGAATTATTGCTAGAAAATCCTACCATATCTTTTAAGTCATCATTTCCCTAACCTAGATATGGGCTACAACACCAACACATCAACTATTACCATACATATGTCAGAGGCCTTAGATCCTTCACTGTTGTTTATTTATTATGTTTTATGTTATGGATATATTGTATTCCATGTAGGCTTTCATCTGAAACTTGAATCAGGGTTGGATCGTGTCTAGATTTGAAATTATGATCAGTCAAACATGGTTGACCGACCATGTAAGACTGTTTCTGGAAAACCCAGAAAATTCCCAGATTTCCAGTTTATCTCTGACAAGGTTTTCATTGCTTCTGTTCTTGCTAGTATTTTATGATTTTGGTCGTGTTGTTGGTCAGATGTTGTAGGCTGGTACATGAACTACTAATACATGCCATCAGATCACCTTGATTAACAACATGATCGTAGATAATTGTGGTCAAACCGCCATTGACCAACTGGCCTTATGAAAATCTGGGCAACCTAGAACGGCATGAACATCGTCTGACAGCCTTTTGAACGACCCAGATCTGACACATTTAAGGTGTTTTAATGTTTTTGTTATAACCAACTTGTATCCTGGTATATGTACTTTAAAGTTATGGCTTTAGATCCCACAAGTAATCAACAGATCGGGCGTGGTAGTTGGTCAAACTAGGCAGATTTATCATGTTTATCGTTTCTGGAAACCCCAGGAAATGGTTGAGAAATAATTCTGATAAGGTTTGACCAGACAATATTTGTTATATGTGATGTTGTGTCGATGCTCTGATGGTATATAATTGTAGTCTGACATATCCTCTACATATTGGAACCTTAACATTACATGAAACATGACTGGAACATTAAATTAATCGAGTGACAAGATAGCTACTCGGACTGCCTGGGTTTCTAAAGAACCCAGGTAACGTCTGACAAGGTTTTTGATTACCCATATCTTGTTGTTTTGTTGTTGGATGGCCATGTTATCGATTGATAATCATAGTATTACATTTATACTACATTTTAGGTACCATTAGCTGCCCAGATTATAACAGAAACAAGAATTTATTTCTGGTCAAAGTGGTAACCTCAAGTCCTATACATGAAGATCTCGGGTTTCAAGATGAACACCAAGAACACCTATAGCGACGGGTCTGTTGCTATAGGGCCCTTTTAGCGACAGTTTATTTAAGAAATTAATTATTTTAATTAATAAAATTATAAAATTGGTTTTTAATTATTAAAAATAGAAAATAAATTATGAAAAATTATTTTAAAGTCCGAAAATTAGTTTTTAATTATTTTGAGTATATTTCATAAATATTTAATATTTTTGGAATATTAAATAAATTATTAAATAAATTACAATATTATGAATGGTTGTGTTTATGGAATGTATGGTTATGGTTATGTTGTTGGGTCTATTTTTGACAATTATTTTTGGCTCTGTTTTTGGCAATTGTTGTTGGTTCTGTTTATGGAAATTATGTTGGCTCTGTTTTTGACAATTGTTGTTGGCTCTATTTATTGAATGAATGGTTATGTTTATAGAATGTAAACATTAACAATTACATCTTCTGCATTTCAATAGGGGGTACCATGACAAACATTTTCAAACATTAACATCTTCTTCATTTAAATGGGGAGTACCATTACATCTTTCCTATCACCATTAACCTATTAATTACAAGACAACACATCCATTACAATCAATATATTACCATTACATCATGCAAATCCATGTCAAGATTACAAATTAAAGGACAATCCATGACAATACACAACACATTCTAACTTTTGAGTTTGCCTCCTTAAGTATATGTGTATATGTTCTGTGAATATGGTATTATATGTGTACAGAATGTGGTTAAGGTTCAAGGGTTGACCAGATAAATTTTATCAGTGTCCAAACCCTATGTATATGTTTAGAACGCCCCACGTTCGGTTAGAAAATTCTTACAATTTATAAGAAAACCCTAAAAATCAAGTTATGGAAACCCTACATTCGGGCCCGGGAATTCAAACCCTAATTTGAGAATTTAAAGGCTAAAAGTAATGGTATTAGTATTTTTGATTATAAATATAATTAGAATAACCCTAATTGACTATTTGGAAAAGCCTAATTTTAAAGTTTAAACCCTAATTGTTACATTTGAAACCCTAATGGACTAAATTTCTAAATTAGCAAATATAATTAGGAATTTTAATCCTAATTGTCAAGATTGATTTATAAATTAGAATATAATTAGAAATCCAAATTATAATTTAGAGATATTAATTTTTTATTTAGAAAACCTAAATTGAAAATATTAAAAAATTGATCTTTGGGAACCTTAGGTTTTAACCCTAAGGGTTGTAGCCAATGTCTAATATGCCCATAAATTTAGGAAGCTAAAAGTCTAATTTACCCTTTTTGTCCCATTTGGTGAATTATTACTAGAAAATCCTACCATATCTTGCAAGTCATCATTTCCCTAACCTAGATATGGGCTACAACACCAACACATCAACTATTACCATAAATATGTCAGAGGCCTTAGATCCTTCACTGTTGTTTATTTATTATGTTTTATGTTATGGATATATTGTATTCCATGTAGGCTTTCATCTGAAACTTGAATCAGGGTTGGATCGTGTCTAGATTTGAAATTATGATCAGTCAAACATAGTTGACCGACCATGTAAGAGGCTTTCGGAAAACCCGTAAAATTCCCATTTCAGTTTATCTCCCGACAAGGTTTTTATTGCTACATTCTTGCTAGTATTTTATGATTTTGGTCGTGTTGTTGGTCGATGTTGTAGGTTGGTACATGAACTACTAATACATGCCATAAGATCACCTTGATTAACAACATGATCAGAGATAATTGTGGTCAAACCGCCATTGATTAACCGGCCTTATGAAAATCGGGCAACCTGTAATCGGCATGAACATCGTCTGACAGCCTTTTGAACGACCCAGATCTGACACATTTAAGGTGTTTTAATGTTTTTGTTATAACCAACTTGTATCCTGGTATATGTACTTTAAAGTTATGGCTTTAGATCCCACAAGTAATCAACAGATCGGGCGTGGTAGTTGGTCAAACTAGGCAGATTTATCATGTTTATCGTTTCTGGAAACCCCAGGAAATGGTTGAGAAATAATTCTGATAAGGTTTGACCAGACAATATTTGTTATATGTGATGTTGTGTCGATGCTCTGATGGTATATAATTGTAGTCTGACATATCCTCTACATATTGGAACCTTAACATTACATGAAACATGACTGGAACATTAAATTAATCGAGTGACAAGATAGCTACTCGGACTGCCTGGGTTTCTAAAGAACCCAGGTAACGTCTGACAAGGTTTTTGATTACCCATATCTTGTTGTTTTGTTGTTGGATGGCCATGTTATCGATTGATAATCATAGTATTACATTTATACTACATTTTAGGTACCATTAGCTGCCCAGATTATAACAGAAACAAGAATTTATTTCTGGTCAAAGTGGTAACCTCGAAGTCTGACATGAAGATCTGGGTTTGGGCCGATGAACACCAAGAACACCTATAGCGACGGGTCTGTCGCTATAGGGCCCTTTTAGCGACAGTTTATTTAAGAAATTAATTATTTTAATTAATAAAATTATAAAAAAAAATTAATTATTAAAAATAGAAAATAAATTATGAAAAATTATTTTAAAGTCCGAAAATTAGTTTTTAATTATTTTGAGTATATTTCATAAATATTTAATATTTTTGGAATATTAAATAAATTATTAAATAAATTACAATATTATGAATGGTTGTGTTTATGGAATGTATGGTTATGGTTATGTTGTTGGGTCTATTTTTGACAATTATTTTTGGCTCTGTTTTTGGCAATTGTTGTTGGTTCTGTTTATGGAAATTATGTTGGCTCTGTTTTTGACAATTGTTGTTGGCTCTATTTATTGAATGAATGGTTATGTTTATAGAATGTAAACATTAACAATTACATCTTCTGCATTTCAATAGGGGGTACCATGACAAACATTTTCAAACATTAACATCTTCTTCATTTAAATGGGGAGTACCATTACATCTTTCCTATCACCATTAACCTATTAATTACAAGACAACACATCCATTACAATCAATATATTACCATTACATCATGCAAATCCATGTCAAGATTACAATTGCAGTGACAATCCATGACAATACACAACACATTCTAACTTTTGAGTTTGCCTCCTTAAGTATATGTGTATATGTTCTGTGAATATGGTATTATATGTGTACAGAATGTGGTTAAGGTTCAAGGGTTAACCAGATAAATTTTATCAGTGTCCAAACCCTATGTATATGTTTAGAACGTCCACGTTCAGTTAGAAAATTCTTACAATTTATAAGAAAACCCTAGAAATCGGTTATGGAAACCCTACATTCAGTTCCGGGAATTCGAAACCCTAATTTGAGAATTTAAAGGCTAAAAGTAATGGTATTAGTATTTTCGATTATAAATATAATCAGGAATAACCCTAATTGACTATTTGGAAAAGCCTAATTTTAAAGTTTAAACCCTAATTATTCTGTTTGAAACCCTAATGGACTAAATTTCTAAATTAGCAAATATAATTAGGAATTTTTAATCCTAATTGTCAAGATTGATTTATAAATTAGAATATAATTAGAAATCCAAATTATAATTTAGAGATATTAATTTTTTATTTAGAAAACCTAAATTGAAAATATTAGAAAATTGTTCTTTGGGAACCTTAGGTTTTAACCCCAAGGGTTGTAGCCAATGTCTAATATGCCCATAAATTTAGGAAGCTAAAAGTCTAATTTACCCTTTTGTCCCATTTGGTGAATTATTACTAGAAAATCCTACCATATCTTGCAAGTCATCATTTCCTAACCTAGATATGGGCTACAACACCAACACATCAACTATTACCATAAATATGTCGAGGCCTTAGATCCTTCAACGTTGTTTATTTATTATGTTTTATGTTATGGATGGATATTGTATTCCATGTAGGCTTTCATCCGAAACTTGAATCGTGGTTGGATCGTGTCTAGATTTGACATTATGATCATCAAACATGGTTGACCGACCATGTAAGATCCTGCTTTACGGAAAACCCGTAAAATTCCCTGATTTCCAGTTTATCTCGACAAGGTTTTTTATTGCTTCATTTTGCTAGTATTTTATGATTTTGGTCGTGTTGTTGGTCAGATGTTGTAGGTTGGTACATGAACTACTAATACATGCCATCAGATCACCTTGATTAACAACATGATCGTAGATAATTGTGGTCAAACCGCCATTGACCAACTGGCCTTATGAAAATCTAGGCAACCTAGAACGGCATGAACATCGTCTGACAGCCTTTTGAACGACCCAGATCTGACACATTTAAGGTGTTTTAATGTTTTTGTTATAACCAACTTGTATCCTGGTATATGTACTTTAAAGTTATGGCTTTAGATCCCACAAGTAATCAACAGATCGGGCGTGGTAGTTGGTCAAACTAGGCAGATTTATCATGTTTATCGTTTCTGGAAACCCCAGGAAATGGTTGAGAAATAATTCTGATAAGGTTTGACCAGACAATATTTGTTATATGTGATGTTGTGTCGATGCTCTGATGGTATATAATTGTAGTCTGACATATCCTCTACATATTGGAACCTTAACATTACATGAAATACGATCGAACATTAAATTAATCGAGTGACAAGATAGCTACTTGGACCGCCTGGGTTTCTAAAGAACCCAGGTAACGTCTGACAAGGTTTTTGATTACCCATATCTTGTTGTTTTGTTGTTGGATGGCCATGTTATCGATTGATAATCATAGTATTACATTTATACTACATTTTAGGTACCATTAGTCATTTGATTATAATGTAAACAAGAATTTATTTTCGGTCAAAGTGGTAACCTCAAGTCGATATGAAGATCTCGGGTTTGGTAGATGAACACCAAGAACACCTTATAGCGGACGCGTCTCGTCGCTATAGGGCCTTTTTTTAATGACAGGTTTATTTAAGAAATTAATTATTTTAATTAATAAAATTATAAAAAAAAAATTAATTATTAAAAATAGAAAATAAATTATGAAAAATTATTTTAAAGTCCGAAAATTAGTTTTTAATTATTTTGAGTATATTTCATAAATATTTAATATTTTTGGAATATTAAATAAATTATTAAATAAATTACAATATTATGAATGGTTGTGTTTATGGAATGTATGGTTATGGTTATGTTGTTGGGTCTATTTTTGACAATTATTTTTGGCTCTGTTTTTGGCAATTGTTGTTGGTTCATTTATGGAAATTATGTTGGCTCTGCTTTTTGACAATTGTTGTTGGCTCTATTTATTGAATGAATGGTTATGTTTATAGAATGTAAACATTAACAATTACATCTTCTGCATTTCAATAGGGGGTACCATGATAAACATTTTCAAACATTAACATCTTCTTCATTTAAATGGGGAGTACCATTACATCTTTCCTATCACCATTAACCTATTAATTACAAGACAACACATCCATTACAATCAATATATTACCATTACATCATGCAAATCCATGTCAAGATTACAATTGCAGTGACAATCCATGACAATACACAACACATTCTAACTTTTGAGTTTGCCTCCTTAAGTATATGTGTATATGTTCTGTGAATATGGTATTATATGTGTACAGAATGTGGTTAAGGTTCAAGGGTTAACCAGATAAATTTTATCAGTGTCCAAACCCTATGTATATGTTTAGAACGTCCACGTTCAGTTAGAAAATTCTTACAATTTATAAGAAAACCCTAGAAATCGGTTATGGAAACCCTACATTCAGTTCCGGGAATTCAAAACCCTAATTTGAGAATTTAAAGGCTAAAAGTAATGGTATTAGTATTTTCGATTATAAATATAATCAGGAATAACCCTAATTGACTATTTGGAAAAGCCTAATTTTAAAGTTTAAACCCTAATTGTTCTGTTTGAAACCCTAATGGACTAAATTTCTAAATTAGCAAATATAATTAGGAATTTTTAATCCTAATTGTCAAGATTGATTTATAAATTAGAATATAATTAGAAATCCAAATTATAATTTAGAGATATTAATTTTTTATTTAGAAAACCTAAATTGAAAATATTAGAAAATTGTTCTTTGGGAACCTTAGGTTTTAACCCTAAGGGTTGTAGCCAATGTCTAATATGCCCATAAATTTAGGAAGCTAAAAGTCTAATTTACCCTTTTTGTCCCATTTGGTGAATTATTACTAGAAAATCCTACCATATCTTGCAAGTCATCATTTCCCTAACCTAGATATGGGCTACAACACCAACACATCAACTATTACCATAAATATGTCAGAGGCCTTAGATCCTTCACTGTTGTTTGTTTATTATGTTTTATGTTATGGATATATTGTATTCCATGTAGGCTTTCATCTGAAACTTGAATCAGGGTTGGATCGTGTCTAGATTTGACATTATGATCAGTCAAACATGGTTGACCGACCATGTAAGATCAAGCTCGGAAACCCGTAAAATTCCCGATTTCAGTTTATCTCTGACAAGGTTTTTATTGCTTCTGTTCTTGCTAGTATTTTATGATTTTGGTCGTGTTGTTGGTCAGATGTTGTAGGCTGGTACATGAACTACTAATACATGCCATCAGATCACCTTGATTAACAACATGATCGTAGATAATTGTGGTCAAACCGCCATTGACCAACTGGCCTTATGAAAATCTAGGCAACCTGTAAGCGGCATGAACATCGTCGATGACCTTTTGAACGACCGGATCCGACACATTTAAGGTGTTTTAATGTTTTTGTTATAACCAACTTGTATCCTGGTATATGTACTTTAAAGTTATGGCTTTAGATCCCACAAGTAATCAACAGATCGGGCGTGGTAGTTGGTCAAACTAGGCAGATTTATCATGTTTATCGTTTCTGGAAACCCCAGGAAATGGTTGAGAAATAATTCTGATAAGGTTTGACCAGACAATATTTGTTATATGTGATGTTGTGTCGATGCTCTGATGGTATATAATTGTAGTCTGACATATCCTCTACATATTGGAACCTTAACATTACATGAAACACGATCGAACATTAAATTAATCGAGTGACAAGATAGTTACTTTCGGATCACTGGGTTTCTAAAGAACCTGTGTAACGCCCCTGACAAGGTTTTTGATTACCCATATCTTGTTGTTTTGTTGTTGGATGGCCATGTTATCGATTGATAATCATAGTATTACATTTATACTACATTTTAGGTACCATTTCGCCCTTGATTATAATGTAAACAAGAATTTATTTCTCGGTCAAAGTGGTAACCTCAAGTCGACATGAAGATGCGGGTTTGGCCGATGAACACCAAGAACACCTATAGCGACAGATTTGCGTCATGCTATAGGGCCCTTTTAGCTTGACAGTTTATTTAAGAAATTAATTATTTTAATTAATAAAATTATAAAAAAAAAATTAATTATTAAAAATAGAAAATAAATTATGAAAAATTATTTTAAAGTCCAGAAAATTAGTTTTAATTATTTTGAGTATATTTCATAAATATTTAATATTTTGGAATATTAAATAAATTATTAAATAAATTACAATATTATGAATGGTTGTGTTTATGGAATGTATGGTTATGGTTATGTTGTTGGGTCTATTTTTGACAATTATTTTTGGCTCTGTTTTTGGCAATTGTTGTTGGTTCTGTTTATGGAAATTATGTTGGCTCTGTTTTTGACAATTGTTGTTGGCTCTATTTATTGAATGAATGGTTATGTTTATAGAATGTAAACATTAACAATTACATCTTCTGCATTTCAATAGGGGGTACCATGACAAACATTTTCAAACATTAACATCTTCTTCATTTAAATGGGGAGTACCATTACATCTTTCCTATCACCATTAACCTATTAATTACAAGACAACACATCCATTACAATCAATATATTACCATTACATCATGCAAATCCATGTCAAGATTACAATTGCAGTGACAATCCATGACAATACACAACACATTCTAACTTTTGAGTTTGCCTCCTTAAGTATATGTGTATATGTTCTGTGAATATGGTATTATATGTGTACAGAATGTGGTTAAGGTTCAAGGTTGACCGGATAAATTTTATCAAATGTCCAAACCCTATGTATATGTTTAGAAACGTCCACGTTCAGGTTAGAAAATTTTACAATTTATAAGAAAACCCTGTAAAATCTAAGTTATGGAAACCCTACATTCGATTCCGGAATTGAAACCCTAATTTGAGAATTTAAAGGCTAAAAGTAATGGTATTAGTATTTTCGATTATAAATATAATCAGGAATAACCCTAATTGACTATTTGGAAAAGCCTAATTTTAAAGTTTAAACCCTAATTGTTCTGTTTGAAACCCTAATGGACTAAATTTCTAAATTAGCAAATATAATTAGGAATTTTAATCCTAATTGTCAAGATTGATTTATAAATTAGAATATAATTAGAAATCCAAATTATAATTTAGAGATATTAATTTTTATTTAGAAAACCTAAATTGAAAATATTAGAAAATTGATCTTTGGGAACCTTAGGTTTTAACCCCAAGGGTTGTAGCCAACGTCTAATATGCCCATAAATTTAGGAAGCTAAAAGTCTAATTTACCCTTTTGTCCCATTTGGTGAATTATTACTAGAAAATCCTACCATATCTTGCAAGTCATCATTTCCCTAACCTAGATATGGGCTACAACACCAACACATCGCCTATTACCATAAATATGTCGAGGCCTTAGATCCTTCATCGTTGTTTGTTTATTATGTTTTTATGTTATGGATATATTGTATTCCATGTAGGCTTTCATCCGAAACTTGAATCGGGGTTGGATCGTGTCTAGATTTGAAATTATGATCATCAAACATAGTTGACCAACCATGTAAGATCGCTTTCGAAAACCCGTAAAATTCCTGATTTCCGCTTTATCTCTCGACAAGGTTTTTATTGCTTCATTCTTGCTAGTATTTTATGATTTTGGTCGTGTTGTTGGTCGATGTTGTAGGTGGTACATGAACTACTAATACATGCCATCGAGATCACCTTGATTAACAACATGATCGTAGATAATTGTGGTCAAACCGCCATCAATTAACCTGGCCTTATGAAAATCTGGGCAACCTGTAATCGGCATGAACATCGTCGTCCGATGACCTTTTGAACGACCAGGATCGACACATTTAAGGTGTTTTAATGTTTTTGTTATAACCAACTTGTATCCTGGTATATGTACTTTAAAGTTATGGCTTTAGATCCCACAAGTAATCAACAGATCGGGCGTGGTAGTTGGTCAAACTAGGCAGATTTATCATGTTTATCGTTTCTGGAAACCCCAGGAAATGGTTGAGAAATAATTCTGATAAGGTTTGACCAGACAATATTTGTTATATGTGATGTTGTGTCGATGCTCTGATGGTATATAATTGTAGTCTGACATATCCTCTACATATTGGAACCTTAACATTACATGAAACATGACTCGAACATTAAATTAATCGAGTGACAAGATAGCTACTCGGACTGCCTGGGTTTCTAAAGAACCCAGGTAACGTCTGACAAGGTTTTTGATTACCCATATCTTGTTGTTTTGTTGTTGGATGGCCATGTTATCGATTGATAATCATAGTATTACATTTATACTACATTTTAGGTACCATTAGTCGCCTTGATTATAATGAAACAAGAATTTATTTCGTCAAAGTGGTAACCTCAAGTCGACATGAAGATCCGGGTTCAAATGATGAACACCAAGAACACCTATATGACGGGTCTCGCGCTATAGGGCCTTTTTTTATGATTAGTTTATTTAAGAAATTAATTATTTTAATTAATAAAATTATAAAAAAAATTAATTATTAAAATAGAAAATAAATTATGAAAAATTATTTTAAAGTCCAGAAAATTAGTTTTAATTATTTTGAGTATATTTCATAAATATTTAATATTTTGGAATATTAAATAAATTATTAAATAAATTACAATATTATGAATGGTTGTGTTTATGGAATGTATGGTTATGGTTATGTTGTTGGGTCTATTTTTGACAATTATTTTTGGCCTGTTTTTTTGGCAATTGTTGTTGGTTCATTTTATGGAAATTATGTTGGCTCTGTTTTTGACAATTGTTGTTGGCTCTATTTATTGAATGAATGGTTATGTTTATAGAATGTAAACATTAACAATTACATCTTCTCGCATTTCAATAGGGGTACCATGACAAACATTTTCAAACATTAACATCTTCTTCATTTAAATGGGGAGTACCATTACATCTTTCCTATCACCATTAACCTATTAATTACAAGACAACACATCCATTACAATCAATATATTACCATTACATCATGCAAATCCATGTCAAGATTACAATTGCAGTGACAATCCATGACAATACACAACACATTCTAACTTTGAGTTTGCCTCCTTAAGTATATGTGTATATGTTCTGTGAATATGGTATTATATGTATACAGAATGTGGTTAAGGTTCAAGGGTTGACCAGATAAATTTTATCAGTGTCCAAACCCTATGTATATGTTTAGAACGTCTACGTTCAGTTAGAAAATTCTTACAATTTATAAGAAAACCCTAGAAATCGGTTATGGAAACCTACATTCGGATTTAGAATTCAAACCCTAATTTGAGAATTTAAAGGCTAAAAGTAATGGTATTAGTATTTTCGATTATAAATATAATCAGGAATAACCCTAATTGACTATTTGGAAAAGCCTAATTTTAAAGTTTAAACCCTAATTGTTCTGTTTGAAACCCTAATGGACTAAATTTCTAAATTAGCAAATATAATTAGGAATTTTTAATCCTAATTGTCAAGATTGATTTATAAATTAGAATATAATTAGAAATCCAAATTATAATTTAGAGATATTAATTTTTTATTTAGAAAACCTAAATTGAAAATATTAGAAAATTGATCTTTGGGAACCTTAGGTTTTAACCCTAAGGGTTGTAGCCAATGTCTAATATGCCCATAAATTTAGGAAGCTAAAAGTCTAATTTACCCTTTTTGTCCCATTTGGTGAATTATTACTAGAAAATCCTACCATATCTTGCAAGTCATCATTTCCCTAACCTAGATATGGGCTACAACACCAACACATCAGCTATTACCATAAATATGTCAGAGGCCTTAGATCCTTCACTGTTGTTTGTTTATTATGTTTTATGTTATGGATATATTGTATTCCATGTAGGCTTTCATCGGAAACTTGAATCAGGGTTGGATCGTGTCTAGATTTGAAATTATGATCAGTCAAACATAGTTGACCGACCATGTAAGATCTATTTCGGAAAACCCGAAAATTCCCAGATTTCAGTTTATCTCTCGACAAGGTTTTCATTGCTTCTATTCTTGCTAGTATTTTATGATTTGGGTCGTGTTGTTGGTCAGATGTTGTAGGCTGGTACATGAACTACTAATACATGCCATCAGATCACCTTGATTAACAACATGATCGTAGATAATTGTGGTCAAACCGCCATCGATTAACCGGCCTTATGAAAATCTGGGCAACCTAGAAGCGGCATGAACATCGTCGACTGACCTTTTGAGCGACCGGATCCGACACATTTAAGGTGTTTTAATGTTTTGTTATAACCAACTTGTATCCTGGTATATGTACTTTTAAAGTTATGGCTTTAGATCCCACAAGTAATCAACAGATCAGAAGGCGTGGTAGTTGGTCAAACCAGTGATTTATCATGTTTATCGTTTCGAAACCCCGTGAAATGGTTGAGAAATAATTCTGATAAGGTTTGACCAGACAATATTTGTTATATGTGATGTTGTGTCGATGCTCTGTGGTAATTTAATTGTAGTCTGACATATCCTTTCCTTTTGGAACCTTAACATTACATGAAACAAGACCGAACATTAAATTAATCGAGTGACAAGATAGCTACTCGGACTGCCTGGGTTTCTAAAGAACCCATGTAACGTCTGACAAGGTTTTTGATTACCCATATCTTGTTGTTTTGTTGTTGGATGGCCATGTTATCGATTGATAATCATAGTATTACATTTATACTACATTTTAGGTACCATTAGTGCACTTGATTATAATGTGAAACAAGAATTTATTTCTGGTCAAAGTGGTAACCTCGAAGTCTGACATGAAGATCTAGGTTTGGGCCGATGAACACCAAGAACACCTATAGCGACGGGTCTGTCGCTATAGGGCCCTTTTAGCGACAGTTTATTTAAGAAATTAATTATTTTAATTAATAAAATTATAAAAAAAAAATTAATTATTAAAATAGAAAATAAATTATGAAAAATTATTTTAAAGTCCGAAAATTAGTTTTTAATTATTTTGAGTATATTTCATAAATATTTAATATTTTGGAATATTAAATAAATTATTAAATAAATTACAATATTATGAATGGTTGTGTTTATGGAATGTATGGTTATGGTTATGTTGTTGGGTCTATTTTTGACAATTATTTTGGCTCTGTTTTTTGGCAATTGTTGTTGGTTTCATTTATGGAAATTATGTTGGCTCTGTTTTTGACAATTATTGTTGGCTCTATTTATTGAATGAATGGTTATGTTTATAGAATGTAAACATTAACAATTACATCTTCTGCATTTCAATAGGGGGTACCATGACAAACATTTTCAAACATTAACATCTTCTTCATTTAAATGGGGAGTACCATTACATCTTTTCTATCACCATTAACCTATTAATTACAAGACAACACATCCATTACAATCAATATATTACCATTACATCATGCAAATCCATGTCAAGATTACAATTGCAGTGACAATCCATGACAATACACAACACATTCTAACTTTTGAGTTTGCCTCCTTAAGTATATGTGTATATGTTCTGTGAATATGGTATTATATGTGTATAGAATGTGGTTAAGGTTCAAGGGTTGACCAGATAAATTTTATCAGTGTCCAAACCCTATGTATATGTTTAGAACGCTCACGTCAGGTTAGAAAATTCTTATAATTTATAAGAAAACCCTAGAAATCGGTTATGGAAACCCTACATTCAGTTCCGGGAATTCGAAACCCTAATTTGAGAATTTAAAGGTTAAAAGTAATGGTATTAGTATTTTCAATTATAAATATAATTAGAATAACCCTAAATGACTATTTGGGAAAGCCTAATTTTAAGGTTTAAACCCTAAATGTTCTGTTTAAAACCCTAATGGACTAAATTGCTAAATTAGCAAATATAATTAGGAATTTTTAATCCTAATTGTCAAGATTGATTTATAAATTAGAATATAATTAGAAATCCTAATTATAATTTAGAGATATTAATTTTTTATTTAGAAAACCTAAATTGAAAATATTAGAAAATTGATCTTTGGGAACCTTAGGTTTTAACCCTAAGGGTTGTAGACAATGTCTAATATGCCCTTAAATTTAGGAAGCTAAAAGTCTAATTTACC
This sequence comes from Panax quinquefolius, assembly GCA_020205615.1. Classification (NCBI taxonomy): domain Eukaryota; kingdom Viridiplantae; phylum Streptophyta; class Magnoliopsida; order Apiales; family Araliaceae; genus Panax; species Panax quinquefolius. The sequence goes on along the minus strand of CM035152.1, from coordinate 102,432,007 downwards.
CTTTTTGTCCCATTTGGTGAATTATTACTAGAAAATCCTACCATATCTTGCAAGTCATAATTTCCCTAACCTACATATGGACTACAACACCAGCACATCAACTATTATCATACAAGTTCATTGCATCAATTAATTGCAAAGATTAAGAGAGAGAAAGTGTATTATTACTTCATTTGTGAAACCCACACTTAGCCATACTCTCTCTAAGCAAAAACCCATGAATTCTTATAGCATTTCAGTCACTAAAATCAGCCCCACCAACTCACATAACAAATCAGCAGTCAAGGAATCAAAGATTTGCTCACTTAAAGGTATAAAAACCCTAAATCTTAGAAATCCTATGATTCTATGTTATATATTGTAAATCTTTGGTTAGATATGTATTTTAGAGTGACTTTGAGTGATCTGGGTTGATTGATAATAGATCTATAACATCTAGGTACACGATTTTGAAGATTTTAAAAATCTGGAAAACTTGAAAAATATGGCCTGACAGCCATATGTCAGAGGCCTTAGATCCTTCACTATTGTTTGTTTATTGTGTTTTATGTTATAGATATATTCTATGCCATGTAGGCTTTCATCTGAAACTTGAATCAGGGTTTGATCGTGTCTAGATTTGATGTTATGATTTGTCAAACATGGTCAATCGAGCCTTGTAAGATCATTTTCGGAAAACCCGTAAAATTCCCAGATTTCCGGTTTATCTCTAACAAGGTTTTCATGGCTTCTGTTCTTGCTAGTATTTTATGATTTTGGTCGTATTGTTGGTCAGATGTTGTAGGCTGGTACATGAACTACTAATACATGCCATCAGATCACCTTGATTAACAACATGATCGTAGATAATTGTGGTCAAAACACCATTGACCAACTGGCCTTATAAAAATCTGGGCAACCTGTAAGCAAGATGAACATCGTCGGCGACCTTTTGAACGGCCCAGATCAGACAGATTTAAGGTGTTTTAATGTTTTTGTTATAACCAACTTGTATCCTGGTATATGTACTTTAAAGTTATGGCTTTAGATCCCACAAGTAATCAACAGATCGGGCGTGGTAGTTGGTCAAACTAGGCAGATTGATCATGTTTACCGTTTCTGGAAAACCCAGAAAATGGTTGAGTAATAATTCTGATAAGGTTTGACCGCATAATATTTGTTATATGTGATGTTGTGGTGATGCTCGATGGTATATAATTGTAGTCGACATATCCTCTACATATTGGAACCTTAACATTACATGAAACATGATGGAACATTAAATTAATCGAGTGACAAGATAGCTACTACGGACCGCGCTGGGTTTTCGAAGAACCTGTAACGTTTAACAAGGTTTTTGATTACCCAGATCTTGTTGTTTTGTTGTTGGATGGCCATGTTATCGATTGATAATCATAGTATTACATTTATACTACATTTTAGGTACCATTATTTGCTTGATTATAATGAAACATGAATTTATTTCGGTCAAAGTGGTAACCTCAAGTCGATATGAAGATCTGGGTTTGGGGTGATGAACACCAAGAACACCTATAGCGATTTTGTCTGCCGCTATAGGGCCCTTTTTTAGCTTAAAAGTTTATTTAAGAAATTAATTATTTTAATTAATAAAATTATAAAAATGGTTTTTAATTATTAAAAATAGAAAATAAATTATGAAAAATTATTTTAAAGTCCGAAAATTAGTTTTTAATTATTTTGAGTATATTTCATAAATATTTAATATTTTTGGAATATTAAATAAATTATAATATTATGAATGGTTGTGTTTATGGAATGTATGGTTATTGTTATGTTGTTGGGTCTATTTTTGACAATTATTGTTGGCTCTGTTTTTGGCAATTGTTGTTGGCAACGCAGTTTTTGGCAATTGTTATTGGCTCTGTTTATGGAAATTATGTTGGCTCTGTTTTTGACAATTGTTGTTGGCTCTATTTATTGAATGAATGGTTATGTTTATAGAATGTAAACATTAACAATTACTGAAAGTAGTATGCATACAAGCCAATCATGTTTGATGATAAAGCATATACTTTGTAACAATCTTATTCATTTATTAATAAAAAGTATTAATTTATTAAAGGCTTTTAATTATCTACATGATGCTTTTTTATAATATGTGATAAACCCATAGTTTTAAGCAATGCTTTTAGAATAATGATGATGATCATTCTAATGAGATCTAAATTCTTAGAAAGCTTAAAACTAAAATAGTTCCCAATCATTGGATTACTAAATTGGGGATTAGTGAATTCGGATAGATTGGTACATACGTTGCTTGCTCATTGGATGAGGATGATTGATCTCATGATCATTTATGTGTAGACACTAAAGTAAGTATGTAGATGCTTATTAGAGAATAAGTTCACTGAACGTGGCTCGCTAAGGAATACCTAATGGAGTTTTACTTGCTTGTCAATAGGAATTCATGTAGTGATAGTAGTACAAGTGATCCTTGGACTTGAGATCATCATAGTATCTTGTGTATGATGAGTTATACTTTGACTTATTCCTTAAGACCCTTAGGGTATATCAAAGGGTATGCTTGGGTATAATAAGTTGTACATGGAGATAATATATGATCAATAAAGAATCTACCACTTCTAATAAAGAAGAGAAATGTCCTATGTGATTCGATAAATGACAACCCGGTAGTCCTTGGTTGTTAAGCGAGAATGAAATTAGAAAGGAGTTTCTAATTTGCATTATTTGATGTTGTGCATTTAAGGATCGAAATACATATAATTAAATAAAATAAGACTTGTGAATAATTCCATGTCTTATATTTAATTGGGACATTGTATGGTGGAAGGATTGAATTGTATTTAAGAACTATTTACTCAAAGGTTCTTTTATGATTAATGTTGAAATCTATATTATCCGAAAAGTCGTTGATCGCTAGGAGGCTTATCCCTATTGTAGAATAAATATTATTTATTTAAATAAATTAATTGTTTAATTTATTTATTTAAATAAGATTAGAATTGTTCTAATTGATTTATTCACAAGGTTTAATATGGAGAACCTAAAGGGTCACACCATAAAAGGAAGTATAATTGTTGAAGAAGTTAATGGCATAATCGTAATAATATGTTATGTATATTTAATTTAATCTATGGTGATAGAATAAATTAAATAGCTTAATATTTATTATTTAATATTTTAGAAATATTAAATATAAATTAATAAGAGGAGTCTTATTAATATTATTACAATTATTATTATTATTTTAATTTCTAAAAGAGTTTAGGAATTAATTTAATATAAGTACTCTCATTTATTCCTAATTGGATTAGGAAGGAAAATTAGTTAAAGGAGTTTAATTAATTATCCCTAATAAGATTAAGGAGCCCCTTTAATTAAAAGGGTTTAATTAAATAATACCTTATTTTAATAGGGTTACTTGATATCTTTGTAAGAGAGGTCTTATATCAGATATCAAGACGACTACGTTATAATTCCAATTGTTGGAGAGTACGCTCCTTTTCTATAGAGATAGAAAAACTAGGGTTTAGCCAACCACCCATCTTCTTGAATCCTTCTTCTTCCTTGGTGGATCACCTCTAGAGGCCAAACACATGGGTGGCTAACGTTGATCAAAGGAAGGAACCAAACCCGGTGGATTCAAGTTGAACGCGAAAAGGATTGGAGGTGAACTTGTACCTGAGGAAGTTCGATCTTCAAGGGTATGATTCTTATTCGTTATCTTTTTCGTTTAATTAATAATTGTGCATAAAGGGTGATCCGGGTATATGGTTTGTAAAATTTTTAAACTCTGATTTTCCACGTTTCTGCTTATTTTTGCAATTTAATTGCGTTCATGAATATTACAAACCTAACAATTACATCTTCTGCATTTCAATGGGGGGTACCATTACATCTTTCCAATCACCATTAACCTATTAATTACAAGACAACACATCCATTACAATCAATATATTACCATTACATCATGCAAATCAATGTCAAGATTACAATTGCAGTGACAATCCATGACAATACACAACACATTCTAAGTTTTGAGTTTGCCTCCTTAAGTATATGTGTATATGTTCTGTGAATATGGTATTATATGTGTACAGAATGTGGTTAAGGGTCAAGGGTTGACCAGATAAATTTTATCAGTGTCCAAACCATATGTATATGTTTAGAACGTCCACGTTCAGTTAGAAAATTCTTACAATTTATAAGAAAACCCTAGAAATCGGTTCTGGAAACCCTACATTCAGTTCCGGGAATTCGAAACCCTAATTTAAGAATTTAAAGGCTAAAAGTTATGGTATTAGTATTTTCGATTATAAATATAATTAAGAATAACCCTAATTGACTATTTGGGAAAGCCTAATTTTAAAGTTTAAACCCTAATTGTTCTGTTTAAAACCCTAATGGACTAAATTGCTAAATTAGCAATTATAATTAGGAATTTTTAATGCTAATTGTCAAGATTGATTTATAAATTAGAATATAATTAGAAATCCTAATTATAATTTAGAGATATTAATTTTTTATTTAGAAAACCTAAATTGAAAATATTAGAAAATTGATCTTTGGGAACCTTAGGTTTTAACCCTAAGGGTTGTAGCCAATGTCTAATATGCCCTTAAATTTAGGAAGCTAAAAGTCTAATTTACCCTTTTTGTCCCATTTGGTGAATTATTGCTAGAAAATCCTACCATATCTTGCAAGTCATCATTTCCCTAACCTAGATATGGGCTACAACACCAGCACATCAGCTATTACCATACAAGTTCATTGCATCAATTAATTGCAAAGATTAAGAGAGAGAAAGTGTATTATTACTTCATTTGTGCAACCCTCACTTAGCCATACTCTCTCTAAGCAAAAACCCACAAATTCTTATAGCATTTCAATCACTAAAATCAGCCCCACCAACTCACATAACAAATCAGCAGTCAAGGAATCAAAGATTTACTCACTTAAAGGTATAAAAACCCTAAATCTTAGAAATCCTATGATTCTATGTTATATATTGTAAACCTTTGGTTAGATATGTGTTTTAGAGTGACTTTGAGTGATCTGGTTGATAGATCATAGATCTATAACATATAGATGCACGATTTTGAAGATTTTAAAAATTTGGAAAACTTGAAAATATGTTTGACGTACCCATATGTCAGAGGCCTTAGATCCTTCACTGTTGTTTGTTTATTTTGTTTTATGTTATGGATATATTCTATGCCATGTAGGCTTGTCTGAAACTTGAATCGTGGTTGGATCGTGTCAGATTTGAAGTTATGATCGGTCAAACATGGTCGACCGACCATGTAAGAGGCAACATTTGGAAAAACGTAAAATTCCCATTTCAGTCTATCTCGCAAGGTTTTCATGGCTTCTGGTCTTGCTAGTATTTTTTGATTTTGGTCGTGTTGTTGGTCAGATGTTGTAGGCTGGTACATGAACTACTAATACATGACATCAGACCACCTTGATTAACAACATGATCGTAGATAATTGTGGTCAAACCACCATTGACCAACTGGCCTTATGAAAATCTGGGCAACCCAGAACGACATGAACATCGTCTGACAGCCTTTTGAATGGCCTAGATCTGACAGATTTAAGGTGTTTTAATGTTTTTGTTATATCCAACTTGTATCCTGGTATATGTACTTTAAAGTTATGGCTTTAGATCCCACAAGTAATCAACAGATCGGGCGTGGTAGTTGGTCAAAATATTTGTTATATGTGATGTTGTGGTGATGCTCTGATAGTGTAAGACCCCAAATTATTAATAAATGAAATTTATTTTCCTCTATTTATTATTTTGAAATAGTAAGGGTTGATTTGATTAATATGGATAGTTATGGGTAAAATACGCAAATATTTCGAATAAGCAAGTGGTTATAAAATATTCATTATTGTTTGGGAATATTCGTTTGGTCGTGGAATATTCATCGCTTGTCGGGGAATATTAAATACGACAGTAGATCTTTTGTGGGCCCCATAATGTAAAGCGATTGGATGAAGAAAACGACAAATATAAGTTGTTTATAAATAACAGGCGTAGTTATTACAGATTATCTTGTTGGAATACCCGGTGGTTAAAACACACTAATCTGGCGTTGTTGAGCAAGTAGCATACACGGTATTGCACCAATTATTGATTCTTACGTGAAGCTACTCAATAATTGTTACGATAATTCTTGCAAAGTATTTTATTTTATTGATTCAATAATTGTTGCGTTTGATTTTATATTATTGTTATTTCAATAATTGTCACTACACGATATTTTTCATTATCGAAGCAATAATTCATATTATCTGAATAATATTATTAGAAAACATTATTGGCAATGTCTAGAAAGTTACGTCAAGGAGAGGTTTGGTCACCTAATTGCGGCGCAAGAAGGAGAAATCTTTATTGGAAAGCCTCTCTTTCCAGGAACTACTGTCGCCCAAGATTGTGATTCTGTAATATTATTTGTGAATAATTAATTATTGATTTATATGATGAGGAAAATATTAATTTTATGTGGATATAGATGGAGAAAATTTTTAAAATGACAATTGTTGAAAATTAATATTTTATCTTTTTACGATAAAATAATTCATTTAAATATATTATTTTAATAATTTATTAACTTGGTGATATTTTTATAATGAATGTGGGATATATGAGTATATGAGGAGGAAGAGTATTTTGTGGCATTAAATGTTTAATACATATTTTGTGTGTTGGTGGACACAATTATTAATGAAATTTGATTATAGCTGTAAAATCGAATTGGTTTATGGATTTGGTCCAATTTCATTTGGAATTTGGAAAACTTTCTTTACGCAAAGTTGTAGAGAATTGAATTTCCTATGGAAATTCGCAAGTTTCGAATTTTTCTGATAAAAGAACTATTTATTATGAATTATTTAAGTTCCGAAGCTCCGAAGTAATTGATTTTTGGAAGTTTTAATTATGTTTTTTAAGAAAAATGTTTTTCAAATGTTGGTGGCCATCTTTAACATGTGTTTGGTGGCTGAAATTCAGATGATTCTAAGTGGGCGTAGACAAATTAATATATATATATATTATTATATTATATTAAATTTTCTACTTTGGTGTTCTAAGTATTTTCCTATAAATAGGGTGCTTAGGTTAGAATTGAAAATCACACCAGAAACTGAAGTTTTCTCTCTCTATATTATCGAGCGTATTCTTGTGAGTATTTTGAGTATACTTTGAGTATTGCTATACGGTGCAAGTTCAAGTCATAGCCTATATCCGGTGTTTCAACTAGAAGTACTGTCTTTCGAGGTAAGGGATGTTATTTTCTTCTCAAATGATATTATTTCTTCAATATCATTATGCTAAAATATTGGTTGGAACTTTTTATCAAATTTGGAACTTTTTCATGTCGGGGTTACTATTCACGAGTTAATATTCACGAGTTACTATTCACGAGTACTATTCACGAAGCGTGAAGATGTTTTTTTTGTGAAATTTCTATCTTTTGGTGTCGGAGTTACTATTCACGATACTAAGACTATTCACGATATCTGAGACTATTCACGAATACGGCACTATTCACCGAAAAATGAATTTTCTTCTTTTTGTCCAAAATATCTACTATAGATACTAGTTTTGATTGTATCCATGTTTTGATCATTCTTGAATTTTACACCACTATGATTATTTTTGAGGTATTTTTGGACGTAGATAAAACAAAGTACGAATCCTTAATCCTTAATCCTTGCCATTTTGTTTCCCTTGAATTTGTTTCTTTAAAAAATATTTTCATCATCCTCGGTCTAAATGATGATATTACTAAATATCTTTGGTCTCAGTAGCAAAGATGAGCAGTGTTGAGATGAACATGACTAATCGATTAATATCTTTGGCCCGTAGTGCAAAGATGAGCAGTGTGTTGAGATGAACATGATTAATCGATTAATATCTTTTGGCCGTAGTGCAAAGATGAGCAGTGTTTAGATGAACATGACCAGTGATGAATATCTTTGGCTGTAGTAAAAGATGAATATTTGATTCGATATATATTGATTGATGTTACTGGGGATAAAATATCGACGATGAACTTTTAAATTCATATATAGAAGATAGTAGTTTGCATTCTCTACTTAACTCTTCTAATGAATTGTTGTTTCATTGCGATTGTTGATTTAAAACTGGTTGTCTATTGTATTCTATTAGATTTTTCCCTGTTGGAGACTAACGATAATTTGTTGTATATTATCTTGGTCATAATATTCTTTACTAGGCTAGTTGAGCTCACCCTTTTCCTTTTTGTTTCATTTTTCTTCTCAGGAGGCGAGAATGTAGCGAGTACTAGTCGGGGTATGGAATGAAGGTTCTAGAGAGAGTTGTTTAGTAGTCCTCACCATTTTTGTAAAATAATGTATCAATAATTATGATGGGGATTTATTTGCGTGTGGATATTGTCTAGATGGCAATATCTGTATTTAAACTCATGATTTATAGGTTGTAATAATAAAGTTGTAGTTATTTACAGTACCATGTATTTGGCGACTCGAGAATGGGTTGGATGGAATGGACCTATTTTGGGGGCGTCGCGGGTTGGTATCGAGCTTAGGATATGATCTCTGGCGGAGATCGGGGATTAGAACTAGGAGGGAGGCGAATAAATCCTTCGCTAGTGTGTCCTACCTAAGCTTATTTGTTAGTTGGTTAGTATATAGGGATATTATGTGATATATTGATTCCCTTAATTAACCCTTGTTTTATGATAAAGTATTTGAGAATGTCACTAAGAATATTAATGATGGAGTAAATGAGATCGTGGAGATGCATGTACTTACCAGCGAGAAGAGCGTGCAGCAACAGTGGCAATGTACCTCCTGTGAACAACACCAATTGAGCAAATGATGAGCGAGGGGATGGTTAGAAGCTTTTTGCGAGTTCATGCAAAATCGACGAGGAGACTCGTGTTCAAAATCTGAGGAGAAATGATAGCAATTTACGGGTGGTCACGCCCAAGCAGTTCAAAGAGTTGGGACCACCAGAATTGCAGGAAAGCGGATCCGATTAACGCGGAGACGTGGCTCAAACAAATTACCAACATATTCGATGTCTTGGGATGCCGCGGAGAACAGAAGGTTCCATTCGCCACCTTTATGTTAAAAGTGGCGAAGGCGGATTCTTGGTGGGAATCGTGAAGCGTACCCATCCGGTGCTTTTCGGCATGTCTTGGGAGACATTTGAAACTATTTAATGACAAATACTTTCACGAAAGTGTTCGTCATATGAAGGAAGTGGAGTTTATTAGACTGAAGCGAATAACATGATGGTGTCCCGAAGACGAGGCGAAGTTAGCGGAGTTATCGAGTTTGCACCTCATTTGGTGGAGAATGAGGAGCGTATGACGCGGATGTTTACGAGAGAGGTTTGAAACAGGAATACGTTAGTATCTCATTCTCATAAATTTTCTCTCTATTCGAGATGTTGTCAATGAGGGCTCGGTTGTTAGGCGAGATAACGATACGTTCAACCGAGGGACCATAACCGAGGATCATATCAGAGATGTGAGTCATCGAATAACGATAACCGGCGGAGAAAGAAGAATACAGACAAAGCGGTAACCACTCTGGTGGTAATCGTGGCCCATGAAAATAGAAGAAGCGAGTCGGGAGGAGATTTTAAAAAGAGGAGATTCAACAACGACCATGTGAAGATGTCAGCGGCAGTAGCAACTGGTTCCAAGGGAGGAGAAAGACCACCGGTCGTATGTTACAAATGCGGGAAAGAGGGACATATCAGCCCAAACTGCCCACAACAGTTTAAGGTATGCTATAATTGTGGAAAAGAAGGACATATCGCTCGAGATTGTACGATATCGAAACCCGATCCGGCGAGAATGGTGACTCAAAAGGATGTCGAAAAGTCAAAGTTAACGGTTCATGGAAGAGCGTTTGTCGTGGCCGGTCAAAATCGAGGAACGAGCGAAGTTAGTACGCAGGTTAGTTAATTATAAAATCTTGCGAAGTTTATACCTTACTAGATCTGGGTTCTACCCATTCTTTTATCTCTCTTGCTTGCGCTCAACGTTTGAACTTGACTACGGAGAAATTAGACTTTGACCTATTTATGGAGACTCCGTTAGGAGAAACTTTCATTACATCCGTTGTTTAGAAATCTTGCTTGATTCAGGTTGGCACTATCACATTACTATTAACCTTATTTCTATAGAGATATTTTCTTTTGATGTGATTTTAAGGTTAACTACTCATCATGCCGAAATTGATTACTTTCGTAAGGTTGTTAGTTTTCATATTCCTAAGCAACTTTGTTATTGAATTCAAGCAATCAAACCATTGTAATCAAACATTTTCATATCAAGCCATGAAGTCATTCGTTTATTACGGATGTCAAGTTTTCTTAGTCCATGTTATGGATTTGAATAAAGACACGTCGATTTGAATAATATTCTGTTGTTATTGATTTTTCTGGACGTATTTCACGAAGAATTTCTTGGCTTACTCCCCAAAGCGATATTAAATTTTGTATCGACTTTGAACCCGTACAAAACTCATTTCTAAAATCTCATATCGAATGGCTCTATTGAACTTGAGGAGTTAAAAATTCAACTATAAATTTGGTACTGAGCCTTTATCTGGTGACTTCCTTTGTGGAATGCACCGGCCGGACTCTCCGTAGGGGACACCATATTCGATTCGATAGTAAAGCGATAGGTGTCATTGTAACGTGATATCAAGGTTGGGATATGAGTCACGAGTTGAGAACAACCTAAGTCGGTAATCGAAATACGTAGCTTTCAGGCTTAGTTGGTTATTATCGGAGATTCGTTGAAGGATATTCTCGAATCGCTATTCCATTAACGCAGCTGACTCGGAAAGATATAAAATTCGTATGGAACGAGGAATGCGAGAAGAGTTTTCAAGAGCTCAAGAGCAGACTCATTTGATACGTGTTACGACCATGCCATCACGGAAAAGCGAGCGTGGTAGGCGGCGTGTTGAGTAGAAGATCGTATATCAAATGCAGTACGATATTGTCAAAGACTCATTTCAGTATAATTTACAAATAATAGAAATGGAGATGAAAACTCTAGGTACCCACGTGATGATATACGAGTATAATCGACTTTAATCGATAAAGTTAAAGCCATTCGAAGCTACACACCGAGGTGATGAATTTGAAGAAGGAGGCAAGAAGTTGTTATTTCAAAAGCGAGAATCGGTGAGGTGATGAAAGCTCAAACCTTTGATTTATTAATCCTTTTGAAATTCTCGATCGAATAGAAGGCGTGGCCTATAGACTCGGTTTATCGCCAAGTATGCGATGTTCATAACGTTTTTCACGTATCGATGTTACGTAAATATGTGGACGACCCGAACCACGTCATTGAGTTAGAACCAGGGACGAGATAATAGAAGACTTAACGTCACGAGGAGGTACTGTCAAGATCTTGGATAGGAAAGAACATGTCCTATGTACGAGGTTATACCACAAGTTAAGGTTTTGTGGAGAAACCATGCTATTGAGGAAATGACACGGGAGTTGGAAAGCGGAAATGAAAGCAAGGTATTCTCATCTTTTGAAAACACAGTGCGTCACGTCAATTTAGAGGACGAAATTTCATAAGGAGGGAGGTTGTAAGACCCCAAATTATTAATAAATGAAATTTATTTTCCTCTATTTATTATTTTGAAATAGTAAGGGTTGATTTGATTAATGTGGATAGTTATGGGTAAAATACATAAATATTTTGAATAAGCAAGTGGTTATAAAATATTCATTATTGTGGGGAATATTCGTTTGGTCGTGGAATATTAAATGTTGTGGGAATATTAAATGCGATTTATTATGCGATCTTTTGTGGGCCCCATAATGGAAAGCGATTGGATGAAGAAAACGACAAATATAAGTTGTTTATAAATAACTGGCGTAGTTATTACTGAATAATCTTGTTGGAATACCCGGTGGTTAAAACACACTAATCTGGCGTTGTTGAGCGATATTTGCAGTATTGCACCAATTATTGATTCTTACGTAAGAAGGCACTACTCGATAATTATTACGATGAATTATTATTCGATATTTTATTTTATTGATTCAATAATTGTTGCGTTGATTTTTTTATATTATTGTTATTTGATAATTGTCATTACGGTATTTTTCATTATCGAAGCAATAATTCATATTATCTCGAATAATATTATTAGAAAACATTATTGGCAATGTCTAGAAAGTTACATCTAAGGAGAGGTTTGGTCACCTAATTGCTTACTTGATGAGGAGAAATCTTTATTGGAAAAGCCCCTCTTTCACAGGAGCGGCTGGTTGCCGATCTTGTGATTCTGTAATATTATTTGTGAATAATTAATTATTGATTTATATGATGAGGAAAATATTAATTTTATGTGGATATAGATGGAGAAAATTTTAAAATGACAATTGTTGAAAATTAATATTTTATCTTTTTCTGATAAAATAATTCATTTAAATATATTATTTTAATAATTTATTAACGGTGATATTTTTATAATGAATGTGGGATATATGAGTATATGAGGAGGAAGAGTATTTTTGTGGCATTAAATGTTTAACACATATTTTGTGTGTTGGTGGACACAATTATTGACCGAAATTTGATTATAGCCTGTAAAATTGACCGTTTATGGATTTCGGTCAATTTCTGTTTGGAATTTGGAAAAACTTTCTTCTGCAAAGTTGTAGAGAATTGAATTTCCTATGGAAATTCGCAAGTTTCGAATTTTTCTGATAAAAGAACTATTTATTATGAATTATTTAAGTTCCGAAGCTCCGAAGTAATTGATTTTTGGAAGTTTTAATTATGTTTTTTAAGAAAATGTTTTCAAATGTTGGTGGCCATCTTTAACATGTGTTTGGTATTGAAATTCAGATGATTCTAAGTGGGCGTAGACAAATTAATATATATATATATTATTATTATATTAAATTTTCTACTTTGGTGTTCTAAGCATTTTCCTATAAATAGGGTGCTTAGGTTAGAATTGAAAATCACACCAGAAACTGAAGTTTTCTCTCTCTATATTATCGAGCGTATTCTTGTGAGTATTTTGAGTATACTTTGAGTATTGCTATACGGTGCAAGTTCAAGTCATAGCCTATATCCGGTGTTTCAACTAGAAGTACTGTCTTTCGAGGTAAGGGATGTTATTTTCTTCTCAAATGATATTATTTCTTCAATATCATTATGCTAAAATATTGGTTGGAACTTTTTATCAAATTTGGAACTTTTTCATGTCGGGGTTACTATTCACGAGTTACTATTCACGAGTTAATATTCACGAGTTACTATTCACGAGTACTATTCACGAAGCGTGAAGATGTTTTTTGTGAAATTTCTATCTTTTGGTGTCGGAGTTACTATTCACGTATACGGCACTATTCACGTATACGGCAGACTATTCACGAATACTTAACTATTCATCGAAAAATGAAATTTCTTCTTTTTGTCCAAAATATCTACTATAGATACTAGCTTTGATTGTATCCATGTTTTGATCATTCTTGAATTTTACACCACTATGATTATTTTTGAGGTATTTTTGGACGTGGATAAAACAAAGTACGAATCCTTAATCCTTAATCCTTGTCATTTTGTTTCCTTTGGATTCGTTTCTTTAAAATATTTTCATCATCCTCGGTCCTAAATGATGATATTCTTGAATATCTTTGATGGTCAGAGTGTAAAGATGAATGATTTCTTGATGAATATCTTTGGCGTAGTAGTGGAAAGATGAGCAGTGTTGAGATGAACTGACTTGATTAATATATTTGGCCCGTAGTGCAAAGTTGAACAAGTGTTGAGATGAACATGACCAACTTGGTGATTAATATCTTTGGCCCGTAGTGCAAAGATGAACAGGTGTTTAGATGAACATGACCGGTGATGAATATCTTTGGCACGTGAGTGCAAAGATGAATATTTGATTCGAGATATATATTGATTGATGTTACGGGGATAAAATATCGACGATGAACTTTTAAATTCATATATAGAAGATAGTAGTTTGCATTCTCTACTTAACTCTTTAATGAATTGTTGTTTCGGCTTTGTAGTTGTTGATTTAAAACTAGTTGTCTATTGTATTCTATTAGATTTTTCCTGTTGGAGACTAACGATAATTTGTTGTATATTATCTTGGTCATAATATTCTTTCTTGGGCTAGTTGAGCTCACCCTTTTTCCTTTTGTTCCATTTTTCTTCTCGGGGAGGCGAGAATGTAGCGAAAGTACTAGTCGGGGTATGGAATGAAGGTTCTAGAGAGTTGTTTAGTAGTCCTCACCATTTTGTAAAATAATGTATCAATAATTATGATGGGGATTTATTTGCGTGTGGATATTGTCTAGATGGCAATATCGTATTTAAACTCACAGATTTATATGTTGTAATAATAAAGTTGTAGTTATTTACGTACCATGTATTTGGCGACTCGAGAATGGGTTGGATGGAATGGACCTATTTTGGGGCGTCTGAGATATTATATAATTGTAGTCCGACATATCTCTACATATACCTTAACGCGCATGAAATCCTATGATTCTATGTTATATATTATAAATCTTTGGTTGATATGTGTTTTAGAGGTGACTTTGAGTGATCAAGGTTTTGATAGATCATAGATCTATAACATCTAGATCGACGATTTTGAAGATTTTAAAAATCAAAAACTTGAAAATATAATGCTTTGATACCATATGTCGAGGGCCTTAGATCCTTCAACGTTGTTTGTTTATTGTGTTTTATGTTATGGATATATTCTATGCCATGTAGCTTTTCATCAAAAAACATGAATCAAGGTTGGATCGTGTCTAGATCAAACATGGTTGACCGACCATGTAAGATCAAGCTTCGAAAACCGAGAAAATTCCAGATTTCAGTTTATCTCTAACACAAGGTTTTCATGGCTTTATTCTTGCATTATTTTATGATTTTGGTCGTGTTGTCAGTCGATGTTTGGTACATGAACTACTAATACATGCCATCGCATCACCTTGATTAACAACATGATACATGATCGTAGATAATTGTGGTCAAACCACCATTGACCAATCTGCCTTATGGAAATCTGGGCAACCTGTAACGCCATAAACATCAATCTCGACAACCTTTTGAACGCCCAGATCCGATGATTTAAGGTGTTTTAATGTTTTGTTATAACCAACTTGTATCTGGTATATGTACTTTAAAGTTATGGCTTTAGATCCCACAAGTAATCAACAGAGGCGTGGTATTAGTTTCAAACTAGCAGATTGATCATGTTTATCGCTTCTAGAAAACCAAAAATGGTTGAGTAATAATTACGACAAGGTTTGACCGCATAATATTTGTTATATGTGATGTTGTGGTGATGCTCGATGATATATATAATTGTAGTCGACATATATCCTCTACATATTGGAACCTTAACATTACATGAAACATGACCGGAACATTAAATTAATTGGTGACAAGATAGCTACTCGGATTTGCTGCTGGGTTTCGAAGAACCCGTAACGTCCGTCGACAAGGTTTTTGATTACCCAGATCTTGTTGTTTTGTTGTTGGATGGCCATGTTATCGATTGATAATCATAGTATTACATTTATACTACATTTAGGTACCATTACATTTGCCAAGATTATAACTTGAAACATGAATTTATTTACGGTCAAAGTGGTAACCTCGAAATTTGACATGAAGATCTGAGTTTGGGCTGATGAACACCAAGAATACCTATAGCGACGGGTTGTCACTATAGGGCCCTTTTAGCGACAGTTTATTTAAGAAATTAATTATTTTAATTAATAAAACTATAAAATGGTTTTAATTATTAAAATAGAAAATAAATTATGAAAAATTATTTTAATGTCCGAAAATTAGTTTTTAATTATTTTGAGTATATTTCATAAATATTTAATATTTTTGGAATATTAAATAAATTACAATATTATGAATGGTTGTGTTTATGGAATGTATGGTTATGGTTATGGTTATGTTGTTGGGTCTATTTTTGACAATAATTGTTTGGTCTGTTTTTGGCAATTGTTGTTGGCAACGCAGTTTTTGGCAATTGTTATTGGCTTTGTTTATGGAAATTATGTTAGCTCTGTTTTTGACAATTGTTGTTGGCTCTATTTATTGAATGAATGGTTATGTTTATAGAATTTAAACAGTAACAATTACATCTTCTGCATTTCAATAGGGGTACCATGACAAACATTTTCAAACATTAACATCTTACGCATTTCAATGGGGGGTACCATTACATCTTTCCTATCACCATTAACCTATTAATTACAAGACAACACATCCATTACAATCAATATATTACCATTACATCATGGAAATCCATGTCAAGATTACAATTGCAGTGACAATCCATGACAATACACAACACATTCTAAGTTTTGAGTTTGCCTCCTTAAGTATATGTGTATATGTTCTGTGAATATGGTATTATATGTGTACAGAATGTGGTTAAGGGTCAAGGGTTAACTAGATAAATTTTATCAGTGTCCAAAACCTATGTATATGTTTAGAAAGTCCACGTTCAGTTAGAAAATTCTTACAATTTATAAGAAAACCCTAGAAATCGGTTCTGGAAACCCTACATTCGGTTCCAGGAATTCAAAACCCTAATTTGAGAATTTAAAGGCTAAAAGTAATGGTATTAGTATTTTCGATTATAAATATAATTAGGAATAACCCTAATTGACTATTTGGGAAAGCCTAATTTTAAAGTTTAAACCCTAATTGTTCTGTTTGAAACCCTAATGGACTAAATTGCTAAATTAGCAATTATAATTAGGAATTTTTAATCCTAATTGTCAAGATTGATTTATAAATTAGAATATAATTAGAAATCCTAATTATAATTTAGAGATATTAATTTTTTATTTAGAAAACCTAAATTAAAAATATTAGAAAATTGATCTTTGGGAACCTAAAGTTTTAACCCTAAGGGTTGTAGCCAATGTCTAATATGCCCTTAAATTTAGGAAGCTAAAAGTCTAATTTACTCTTTTTGTCCCATTTGGTGAATTATTGCTAGAAAATCCTACCATATCTTGCAAGTCATCATTTCCCTAACCTACATATGGGCTACAACACCAGTACATCAGCTATTACCATACAAGTTCATTGCATCAATTAATTGCAAAGATTACGAGAGAGAAAGTGTATTATTACTTCATTTGTGCAACCCACACTTAGCCATACTCTCTCTAAGCAAAAACCCACGAATTCTTATAGCATTTCAGTAACTAAAATCAGACCCACCAACTCACATAACAAATCAGCAGTCAAGGAATCAAAGATTTGCTCACTTAAAGGTATAAAAACCCTAAATCTTAGAAATCCTATTATTCTATGTTATATCTTGTAAATCTTTGGTTAGATATGTGTTTTAGAGTGACTTTGAGTGATCTGGGTTGATAGATCATAGATCTATAACATCTAGATGCACGATTTTGAAGATTTTAAAAACTGGAAAACTTGAAAAATATTTTGATGACCCGTATGTCAAAGGCCTTAAATCCTTTCAACGTTGTTTGTTTATTGTGTTTTATGTTATGGATATATTCTATGCCATGTAGGCTTTCATCCGAAACTTGAATCGGGGTTGGATCGTGTATCAGATTTGAAGTTATGATCGATCAATCATGGTTGGCCGACCATATAAGACTATTTCGGAAAACCCGTAAAATTCCCAGATTTCCAGTTTATCTCTGACAAGGTTTTCATGGCTTCTGTTCTTGCTAGTATTTTATGATTTTGGTCGTGTTGTTAGTCAGATGTTGTAGGCTGGTACATGAACTACTAATACATGCCATCAGATCACCTTGATTAACAACATGATCATAGATAATTGTGGTCAAACCACCATTAACCAAGTGGCCTTATGAAAATCTGGGCAACCCAAAACGACAAGAACATCGTCTGACAGCCTTTTGAACGGCCCAGATCTGACAGATTTAAGGTGTTTTAATGATTTTTTTATAACCAACTTTATCCTGATATATGTACTTTAAAGTTATGGCTTTAGATCCCACAAGTAATCAACAGATCGGGCGTGGTAGTTTGTCAAACTAAGTGGATCGATCATATTTCTGCTTTTCGGAAAAAATCCAAAAATGGTTGAGTAATAATTCCGACAAGGTTTGACCAGATAATATTTGTTATATGTGATGTTGTGGTGATGCTCTGATGGTATATAATTGTAGTCTGACATATCCTCTACATATTGGAACCTTAACATTACATGAAACATGGTAGGAACATTAAATTAATCGTAGTGAAGATAGCTACTCGGATGCACTGGGTTTCAAGAACCTGTAACGTCCGACAAGGTTTTGATTACCCGGATCTTGTTGTTTTGTTGTTGGATGGCCATGTTATCGATTGATAATCATAGTATTACATTTATACTACATTTTAGGTACCATTAGTTGCTTTGATTATAATGAAACATGAATTTATTTCGGTCAAAGTGGTAACCTCAAGTCATACATGAAGATGCGGGTTTGGGGTGATGAACATTAAGAACACCTATAATGACGTCTGCGTCAGCTATAGGCCCTTTTAACAAAAGTTTATTTAAGAAATTAATTATTTTAATTAATAAAATTATAAAATGGTTTTAATTATTAAAATAGAAAATAAATTATGAAAAATTATTTTAAAGTTCAAAAATTTGTTTTT
This sequence comes from Panax quinquefolius, assembly GCA_020205615.1. NCBI lineage: Eukaryota > Viridiplantae > Streptophyta > Magnoliopsida > Apiales > Araliaceae > Panax > Panax quinquefolius. Next base: position 102,413,327 of record CM035152.1, on the reverse strand, counting down.
AATTATTTTGAGTATATTTCATAAATAATTAATATTTTTGGAATATTAAATAAATTATTAAATAAATTATAATATTATGAATGGTTGTGTTTATGGAATGTATGGTTATGGTTATGTTGTTGGGTCTATTTTTGACAATTATTGTTGGCTCTGTTTTTGGTAATTGTTGTTGGCAACGCAGTTTTTGGCAATTGTTATTGGCTCTGTTTATGGAAATTATTTTAGCTCTGTTTTTGACAATTGTTGTTGGCTCTATTTATTGAATGAATGGTTATGTTTATAGAATTTCAACATTAACAATTACATCTTCTGCATTTCAATAGGGGGTACCATGACAAACATTTTCAAACATTAACATCTTCTGCATTTTAATGGGGGGTACCATTACATCTTTCCTATCACCATTAACCTATTAATTACTAGACAACACATCCATTACAATCAATATATTACCATTACATCAAGCAAATCCATGCCAAGATTACAATTGCAGTGACAATCCATGACAATACACAACACATTCTAAGATTTGAGTTTGCCTCCTTAAGTATATGTGTATATGTTCTGTGAATATGGTAATATATGTGTACATAATGTGGTTAAGGGTCAAGGGTTGACCAGATAAATTTTATCAGTGTCCAAACCCTATGTATATGTTTAGAACTTCCACGTTCAGTTAGAAAATTCTTACAATTTATAAGAAAACCCTAGAAATCGGTTCTGGAAACCCTACATTCAATTCCCAGAATTCAAAACCCTAATTTGAGAATTTAAAGGCTAAAAGTAATGGTATTAGTATTTTCGATTATAAATATAATTAGGAATAACCCTGATTGACTATTTGGGAAAGCCTAATTTTAAAGTTTAAACCCTAATTGTTCTATTCGAAACCCTAATGGACTAAATTGCTAAATTAGCAATTTTAATTAGGAATTTTTAATCCTAATTGTCAAGATTGATTTATAAATTATAATATAATTAGAAATCCTAATTATAATTTAGAGATATTAATTTTTTATTTAGAAAACCTAAATTGAAAATATTAGAAAATTGATCTTTGGGAACCTTAGGTTTTAACCCTAAGGGTTGTAGCCAATGTCTAATATGCCCTTAAATTTAGGAAGCTAAAAGTCTAATTTACCCTTTTTGTCCCATTTGGTGAATTATTGCTAGAAAATCCTACCATATCTTGCAAGTCATCATTTCCCTAACCTAGATATGGGCTACAACACCAGCACATCAACTATTACCATACAAGTTCATTGCATCAATTAATTGAAAAGATTAAGAGAGAGAAAGTGTATTATTACTTCATTTGTGCAACCCACACTTAGCCATACTCTCTCTAAGCAAAAACCCACGAATTCTTATAGCATTTCAGTCACTAAAATCAGCCCCACCAACTCACATAACAAATAAGCAGTCAAGGAATCAAAGATTTGCTCACTTAAAGGTATAAAAACCCTAAATCTTAGAAATCCTATGATTCTATGTTATATATTATAAATCTTTGGTTAGATATGTGTTTTAGAGTGACTTTGAGTGATCTGGGTTGATAGATCATAGATCTATAACATCTAGATGCACGATTTTGAAGATTTTAAAAATCTGGAAAACTTAAAATATTTGGCCTGACAGCCATATGTCAAAGGCCTTAGATCCTTCACTGTTGTTTGTTTATTGTGTTTTATGTTATGGATATATTCTATGCCATGTAGGCTTTCATCTGAAACTTGAATCTGGGTTGGATCGTGTCTAGATTTGAAGTTATGATCGACAAACATGGTTCAATGACCATGTAAGATCACATTTTAGGAAAACCCGAAAAATTCCTAGATTTCTAGTTTATCTCTCGACAAGGTTTTCATGGCTTCGTTCTTGCTAGTATTTTATGATTTTGGTCGTGTTGTTGGTTGGTCGATGTTGTAGGTGGTACATGAACTACTAATACATGCCATCGGATCACCTTGATTAACAACATGATCGTAGATAATTGTGGTCAACCCACCATTGACCAACTGGCCTTATGAAAATCTGGGCAACCCAGAACGGCATAAACATCGTCGCGATGACCTTTTGAACGGCCCAGATCGATGATTTAAGGTTTTTAATGTTTTTTTATAACCAACTTGTATCTGGTATATGTACTTTAAAGTTATGGCTTTAGATCCCACAAGTAATCAACAGATCGAGGCGTGGTAGTTTGTCAAACTAGGCAGATCGATCATGTTTACCGTTTTTGGAAAACCCAGAAAATGGTTGAGTAATAATTCTGACAAGGTTTGACCAGATAATATTTGTTATATGTGATGTTGTGGTGATGCTCTGATGGTATATAATTGTAGTCTGACATATCCTCTACATATTGGAACCTTAACATTACATGAAACATGGTAGGAACATTAAATTAATCGAGTGACAAGATGACTACTCGGATCGCCTGGGTTTCAAGAACCCTGTAACGCCCGACAAGGTTTTGATTACCCAGATCTTGTTGTTTTGTTGTTGGATGGCCATGTTATCGATTGATAATCATAGTATTACATTTATACTACATTTTAGGTACCATTATTGCCCAGATTATAATGTAAACATGAATTTATTTACGTCAAAGTGGTAACCTCAAGTCTCCATACAAGAAGATCTGGGTTTGGGCTGATGAACACCAAGAACACCTATAGCGACGGGTCTGTCGCTATAGGGCCCTTTTAGCGAAAGTTTATTTAAGAAATTAATTATTTTAATTAATAAAATTATAAAAATGGTTTTTAATTATTAAAAATAGAAAATAAATTATGAAAAATTATTTTAAAGTTCGAAAATTAGTTTTTAATTATTTTGAGTATATTTCATAAATAATTAATATTTTTGGAATATTAAATAAATTATAATATTATGAATGGTTGTGTTTATGGAATGTATGGTTATGGTTATGTTGTTGGGTCTATTTTTGACAATTATTGTTGGCTTTGTTTTTGGCAATTGTTGTTGGCAACGCAGTTTTTGGCAATTGTTATTGGCTCTGTTTATGGAAATTATGTTGGCTCTGTTTTTGACAATTGTTGTTGGCTCTATTTATTGAATTAATGGTTATGCTTATAGAATGTAAACATTAACAATTACATCTTCTGCACTTCAATAGGGGGTACCATGACAAACATTTTCAAACATTAACATCTTCTGCATTTCAATGGGGGGTACCATTACATCTTTCCTATCACCATTAACCTATTAATTACAAGACAACACATCCATTACAATCAATATATTACCATTACATCATGCAAATCCATGTCAAGATTACAATTGCAGTGACAATCCATGACAATACAACACACATTCTATGTTTTGAGTTTGCTTCCTTAAGTATATGTGTATATGTTCTGTGAATATGGTATTATATGTGTACAGAATGTAGTTAAGGGTCAAGGGTTGACCAGATAAATTTTATCAGTGTCCAAACCCTATGTATATGTTTAGAACGTCCACGTTCAGTTAGAAAATTCTTACAATTTATAAGAAAACACTAGAAATCGGTTCTGGAAACCCTACATTCAGTTCCCGGAATTCGAAACCCTAATTTGAGAATTTAAAGGGCTAAAAGTAATGGTATTAGTATTTTTGATTATAAATATAATTAGGAATAACCCTAATTGACTATTTGGGAAAGCCTAATTTTAAAGTTTAAACCCTAATATATTGTTCTGTTTGAAACCCTAATGGACTAAATTGCTAAATTAGCTATTATAATTAGGAATTTTTAATCCTAATTGTCAAGATTGATTTATAAATTAGAATATAATTAGAAATCCTAATTATAATTAAGAGATATTAATTTTTTATTTAGAAAACCTAAATTGAAAATATTAGAAAATTGATCTTTGGGAACCTTAGGTTTTAACCCTAAGGGTTGTAGCCAATGTCTAATATGCCCTTAAATTTAGGAAGCTAAAAGTCTAATTTACCCTTTTGTCCCATTTGGTGAATTATTGCTAGAAAATCCTACCATATCTTGCAAGTCATCATTTCCCCTAACCTAGATATGGGCTACAACACCAAAGACATCACTATTACCATACAAGTTCATCAGATCAATTAATTGCAAAGATTAAGAGAGAGAAAGTGTATTATTACTTCATTTGTGCAACCCACACTTAGCCATACTCTCTAAGCATAAACCCAAGAATTCTTATAGCATTTCAAATCACTAAAATCAGCCCCACCAACTCACATAATAAATCAAGATCCAAGGAATCAAAGATTTGCTCACTTAAAGGTATAAAAACCCTAAATCTTAGAAATCCTATGATTCTATGTTATATATTGTAAATCTTTGGTTAGATATGTGTTTTAGAGTGACTTTGAGTGATCTGGGTTGATAGATCATAGATCTATAACATCTAGATGCACGATTTTGATGATTTTAAAAATCTGGAAAACTTGAAAAATATTGCATGACAGCCATATCTCAGAGGCCTTAAATCCTTCACTGTTGTTTGTTTATTGTGTTTTATGTTATGGATATATTCTATGCCATGTAGGCTTTCATCTGAAACTTGAATCAGGGTTGAATCGTGTCTAGATTTGAAGTTATGATCAGTCAAACATGCTTGACCGACCATGTAAGCCTGTTTCTGGAAAACCCAGAAAATTCCCAGATTACCAGTTTATCTCTGGCAAGGTTTTCATGGCTTCTGGTCTTGCTAGTATTTTATGATTTTGGTCGTGTTGTTGGTCAGATGTTGTAGGCTGGTACATGAACTACTAATACATGCCATCAGATCACTTTGATTAACAACATGATCGTAGATAATTGTGGTCAAACCACCATTGACCAACTGACCTTATGAAAATCTGGGCAACCCAGAATGGCATAAACATCGTCTGACAGCCTTTTGAACGGCCCAGATCTGACAGATTTAAGGTGTTTTAATGTTTTTGTTATAACCAACTTGTATCCTGGTATATGTACTTTAAAGTTATGGCTTTAGATCCCACAAGTAATCAACAGATAGGGCGTGGTAGTTTGTCAAACTAGGCAGATTGATCATGTTTACCGTTTCTGGAAAACCCAGAAAATGGTTGAGTAATAATTCTGACAAGGTTTGACCAGACAATATTTGTTATATGTGATGTTGTGGTGATGCTCTGATGGTATATAATTGTAGTCTGACATATCCTCTACATATTGGAACCTTAACATTACATGAAACATGCATCAAACATTAAATTAATCGAGTGACAAGATACTACTTGGACCGCTGGGTTTCGAAGAACCTGGTAACGCCCCGACAAGGTTTTGATTACCCAGATCTTGTTGTTTTGTTGTTGGATGGCCATGTTATCAATTGATAATCATAGTATTACATTTATACTTCATTTTAGGTACCATTAGTTGCCCAGATTATAACAGAAACATGAATTTATTTATGGTCAAAATGGTAACCTCGAAGTCTGACATGAAGATCTGGGTTTGGGCTGATGAACACCAAGAACATCTATAGCGACGGGTCTGTCGCTATAGGGCCCTTTTAGCAAAAGTTTATTTAAGAAATTAATTATTTTAATTAATAAAATAATAAAATGGTTTTTAATTATTAAAAATAGAAAATAAATTATGAAAAATTATTTTAAAGTCCGAAAATTAGTTTTTAATTATTTTGAGTATATTTCATAAATATTTAATATTTTTGGAATATTAAATAAATTATAATATTATGAATGGTTGTGTTTATGGAATGTATGGTTATGGTTATGTTGTTGGGTCTATTTTTGACAATTATTGTTGGCTTTGTTTTTGGCAATTGTTGTTGGCAACGCAGTTTTTGGCAATTGTTATTGGCTCTGTTTATGGAAATTATGTTGGCTCTGTTTTTGACAATTGTTGTTGGCTCTATTTATTGAATTAATGGTTATGCTTATAGAATGTAAACATTAACAATTACATCTTCTGCACTTCAATAGGGGGTACCGTGACAAACATTTTCAAACATTAACATCTTCTGCATTTCAATTGGGGGGTACCATTACATCTTTCCTATCACCATTAACCTATTAATTACAAGACACAACATCCATTACAATCAATATATTACCATTACATCATGCAAATCCATGTCAAGATTACAATTGCAGTGACAATCCATGACAATACAACACACATTCTAAGTTTTGAGTTTGCTTCCTTCAGTATATGTGTATATGTTCTCGTGAATATGGTATTATATGTGTACGAGAATGTGGTTAAGGGTCAAGGGTTGACGGATAAATTTTATATCGTTGTCCAAACCCTATGTATATGTTTAGAACGTCCACGTTAAGTTAGAAAATTCTTACAATTTATAAGAAAACACTAGAAATCGGTTCTGGAAACCCTACATTCGATTCAGGAATTGAAACCCTAATTTGAGAATTTAAAGGGCTAAAAGTAATGGTATTAGTATTTTTGATTATAAATATAATTAGGAATAACCCTAATTGACTATTTGGGAAAGCCTAATTTTAAAGTTTAAACCCTAATATATTGTTCTGTTTGAAACCCTAATGGACTAAATTGCTAAATTAGCTATTATAATTAGGAATTTTTAATCCTAATTGTCAAGATTGATTTATAAATTAGAATATAATTAGAAATCCTAATTATAATTAAGAGATATTAATTTTTTATTTAGAAAACCTAAATTGAAAATATTAGAAAATTGATCTTTGGGAACCTTAGGTTTTAACCCTAAGGGTTGTAGCCAATGTCTAATATGCCCTTAAATTTAGGAAGCTAAAAGTCTAATTTACCCTTTTTGTCCCATTTGGTGAATTATTGCTAGAAAATCCTACCATATCTTGCAAGTCATCATTTCCCTAACCTAGATATGGGCTACAACACCAAAGACATCGCCTATTACCATGAAGTTCATCAGCATCAATTAATTGCAAAGATTAAGAGAGAGAAAGTGTATTATTACTTCATTTGTGCAACCCACACTTAGCCATACTCTCTCTAAGTAAAAACCCACGAATTCTTATAGCATTTCAGTCACTAAAATCAGCCCCACCAACTCACATAATAAATCAGCAGTCAAGGAATCAAAGATTTGCTCACTTAATGGTATAAAAACCCTAAATCTTAGAAATCCTATGATTCTATGTTATATATTGTAAATCTTTGGTTAGATATGTGTTTTAGAGTGACTTTGAGTGATCTGGGTTGATAGATCATAGATCTATAACATCTAGATGCACGATTTTGATGATTTTAAAAATCTGAAAAACTTGAAAAATATGGCATGATGACCCGTATATGTCGAGGCCTTAAATCCTTCAACGTTGTTTGTTTATTGTGTTTTATGTTATGGATATATTCTATGCCATGTAGGCTTTCATCCCGAAACTTGAATCAAGGTTGAATCGTGTCTAGATTTGAAGTTATGATCATCAAACATAGTTGATTGAGCCATGTAAGCTTTGTTTCGGAAAACCCGTAAAATTCCCAGATTACCAGTTTATCTCTGGCAAGGTTTTCATGGCTTCTGGTCTTGCTAGTATTTTATGATTTTGGTCGTGTTGTTGGTCAGATGTTGTAGGCTGGTACATGAACTACTAATACATGCCATCAGATCACTTTGATTAACAACATGATCGTAGATAATTGTGGTCAAACCATCATTGACCAACTGACCTTATGAAAATCTGGGCAACCCAGAACGGCATAAACATCGTCTGACAGCCTTTTGAACGGCCCAGATCTGACAGATTTAAGGTGTTTTAATGTTTTTGTTATAACCAACTTGTATCCTGGTATATGTACTTTAAAGTTATGGCTTTAGATCCCACAAGTAATCAACAGATCGGGCGTGGTAGTTTGTCAAACTAGGCAGATTGATCATGTTTACCGTTTCTGGAAAACCCAGAAAATGGTTGAGTAATAATTCTGACAAGGTTTGACCAGATAATATTTGTTATATGTGATGTTGTGGTGATGCTCTGATGGTATATAATTGTAGTCTGACATATCCTCTACATATTGGAACCTTAACATTACATGAAACATGACCGAAACATTAAATTAATTGAGTGACAAGATAGCTACTCGGACTGCCTGGGTTTCTGAAGAACCCAGGTAACGTCTCGACAAGGTTTTGATTACCCGATCTTGTTGTTTTTGTTGTTGGATGGCCATGTTATCGATTGATAATCATAGTATTACATTTATACTACATTTTAGGTACCATTAGCTGCCCAGATTATAACAGAAACATGAATTTATTTCTGGTCAAAGTGGTAACCTCGAAGTCTGACATGAAGATCTGGGTTTGGGCTGATGAACACCAAGAACACCTATAGCGACGGGTCTGTCGCTATAGGGCCCTTTTAGCGAAAGTTTATTTAAGAAATTAATTATTTTAATTAATAAAATTTTAAAAATTGTTTTTAATTATTAAAAATAGAAAATAAATTATGAAAAATTATTTTAAAGTCCGAAAATTAGTTTTTAATTATTTTGAGTATATTTCATAAATATTTAATATTTTTGGAATATTAAATAAATTATAATATTATGAATGGTTGTGTTTATGGAATGTATGGTTATGGTTATGTTGCTGGGTCTATTTTTGACAATTATTGTTGGCTCTGTTTTTGGCAATTGTTATTGGCAACGTAGTTTTTGGCAATTGTTATTGGCTCTGTTTATGGAAATTATGTTGGCTCTGTTTTTGACAATTGTTGTTGGCTCTATTTATTGAATGAATGGTTATGTTTATAGAATGTAATCATTAACAATTACATCTTCTGCATTTCAATAGGGGGTACCATGACAAATATTTTCAAACATTAACATCTTCTGCATTTCAATGGGGGGTACCATTACATCTTTCCTATCACCATTAACCTATTAATTACAAGACAACACATCCATTACAATCAATATAATACCATTACATCATGAAAATTCATGTCAAGATTACAATTGCAGTGACAATCCATGACAATACACAACACATTCTAAGTTTTGAGTTTGCCTCCTTAAGTATATGTGTATATGTTCTGTGAATATGGTATTATATGTGTACAGAATGTGGTTAAGGGTCAAGGGTTAACCAGATAAATTTTATTAGTGTCCAAACCCTATGTATATGTTTAGAACGTCCACGTTTAGTTAGAAAATTCTTACAATTTATAATAAAACCCTAGAAATCGGTTCTGGAAACCCTACATTCAATTCCGGGAATTCGAAACCCTAATTTGAGAATTTAAAGGCTAAAAGTAATGGTATTAGTATTTTCGATTATAAATATAATTAGGAATAACCCTAATTGACTATTTGGGAAAGCCTAATTTTAAAGTTTAAACCCTAATTGTTCTGTTTGAAACCCTAATGGACTAAATTGCTAAATTAGCAATTATAATTAGGAATTTTTAATCCTAATTGTCAAGATTGATTTATAAATTAGAATATAATTAGAAATCCTAATTATAATTTAGAGATATTAATTTTTTATTTAGAAAACCTAAATTGAAAATATTAGAAAATTGATCTTTGGGAACCTTAGGTTTTAACCCCAAGGGTTGTAGCCAATGTCTAATATGCCCTTAAATTTAGGAAGCTAAAAGTCTAATTTACCCTTTTGTCCCATTTGGTGAATTATTGCTAGAAAATCCTACCATATCTTGCAAGTCATCATTTCCTAACCTAGATATGGGCTTCAACACCAAAGACATCGCCTATTACCATACAAGTTCATTGCATCAATTAATTGCAAAGATTAAGAGAGAGAAAGTGTATTATTACTTCATTTGTGCAACCCACACTTAGCCATACTCTCTAAGTAAAAACCCACAATTCTTATAGCATTTGGTCACTAAAATCAGCCCCACCAACTCACATAATAAATCGTGATCGAGGAATCAAAGATTTGCTCACTTAATGGTATAAAACCCTAAATCTTAGAAATCCTATGATTCTATGTTATATATTGTAAATCTTTGGTTAGATATGTGTTTTAGAGTGACTTTGAGTGATGGGTTGATAGATCATAGATCTATAACATCTAGATGCACGATTTTGAAGATTTAAAAATAAAAACTTGAAAATATGGCTGTGACCCATACGCCGAGGCCTTAGATCCTTCACTGTTGTTTGTTTATTGTGTTTTATGTTATGGATATATTCTATGCCATGTAGGCTTTCATCTGAAACTTGAATCAAGGTTGGATCGTGTCTAGATTTGAAGTTATGATCAGTCAAACATGGTTGACCGACCATGTAAGACTGTTTCTGGAAAACCCAGAAAATTCCCAGATTTCCAGTTTATCTCTAACAAGGTTTTCATGGCTTCTATTCTTGCCAGTATTTTATGATTTTGGTCGTGTTGTTGGTCAGATGTTGTAGGCTGGTACATGAACTACTAATACATGCCATCAGATCACCTTGATTAACAACATGATCGTAGATAATTGTGGTCAAACCACCATTGACCAACTGGCCTTATGGAAATCTGGGCAACCCAGAACGCCATAAACATCGTCTGACAACCTTTTGAACGGCCCAGATCTGACAGATTTAAGGTGTTTTAATGTTTTTGTTATAACCAACTTGTATCCTGGTATATGTACTTTAAAGTTATGGCTTTAGATCCCACAAGTAATCAACAGATTGGGCGTGGTATTTGGTCAAACTAGGCAGATTGATCATGTTTATCGTTTCTAGAAAACCCAGAAAATGGTTGAGTAATAATTCTGACAAGGTTTGACCAGACAATATTTGTTATATGTGATGTTGTGGTGATGCTCTGATGGTATATAATTGTAGTCTGACATATCCTCTACTTATTGGAACCTTAACATTACATGAAACATGACCAGAACATTAAATTAATTGAGTGACAAGATAGCTACTCGGACTGCCTGGGTTTCTGAAGAACCCAGGTAACGTCTGACAAGGTTTTTGATTACCCAGATCTTGTTGTTTTGTTGTTGGATGGCCATGTTATCGATTGATAATCATAGTATTACATTTATACTACATTTTAGGTACCATTAGCTGCCAAGATTATAACAGAAACATGAATTTATTTCTGGTCAAAGTGGTAACCTCGAAGTTTGACAAGAAGATCTGAGTTTGGGCTGATGAACACCAAGAACACCTATAGCGACGGGTTTGTCGCTATAGGGCCCTTTTAGCGACAGTTTATTTAAGAAATTAATTATTTTAATTAATAAAATTATAAAAATGGTTTTTAATTATTAAAAGTAGAAAATAAATTATGAAAAATTATTTTAAGGTCCAAAAATTAATTTTTAATTATTTTGAGTATATTTCATAAATATTTAATATTTTTGGAATATTAAATAAATTATTAAATAAATTACAATATTATGAATGGTTGTGTTTATGGAATAAATGGTTATAGTTATGTTGTTGGGTCTATTTTTGACAATTATTGTTGGCTCTGTTTTTGGCAATTGTTGTTGGCAACGCAGTTTTTGGCAATTGTTATAGGCTCTATTTATGGAAATTATGTTGGCTCTATTTTTGACAAATGTTGTTGGCTCTATTTATTGAATAAATGGTTATGTTTATAGAATGTAAACATTAACAATTACATCTTCTGCATTTCAATAGGGGGTACCATGACAAACATTTTCAAACATTAACATCTTCTGCATTTCAATGGGGGGTACCATTACATCTTTCCTATCACCATTAACCTATTAAATACAAGACAAAACATCCATTACAATCAATATATTACCATTACATCATGCAAATCCATGTCAAGATTACAATTGCAGTGACAATCCATGAAAATACACAACACATTCTAAGTTTTGAGTTGCCTCCTTAAGTATATGTGTATATGTTCTGTGAATATGGTATTATATGTGTACAGAATGTGGTTAAGGGTCAAGGGTTGACCAGATAAATTTTATCAGTGTCCAAACCCTATGTATATGTTTAGAACGTCCACGTTAAGTTAGAAAATTCTTACAATTTATAAGAAAACCCTAGAAATCGGTTCTGAAAACCCTACATTCAGTTCCGGGAATTCGAAACCCTAATTTGAGAATTTAAAGGCTAAAAGTAATGGTATTAGTATTTTCGATTATAAATATAATTAGGAATAACCCTAATTGACTATTTGGGAAAGCCTAATTTTAAAGTTTAAACCCTAATTGTTCTGTTTAAAACCCTAATGGACTAAATTGCTAAATTAGCAATTATAATTAGGAATTTTTAATCCTAATTGTCAAGATTGATTTATAAATTAGAATATAATTAGAAATCCTAATTATAATTTAGAGATATTAATTTTTATTTAGAAAACCTAAATTGAAAATATTAGAAAATTGATCTTTGGGAACCTTAGGTTTTTAACCCCAAGGGTTCAGAGATAATGTCTAATATGCCCTTAAATTTAGGAAGCTAAAAGTATAATTTACCCTTTTTGTCCCATTTGGTGAATTATTGCTAGAAAATCCTACCATATCTTGCAAGTCATCATTTCCCTAACCTAGATATGGGCTACAACACCAGCACATCAGCTATTACCATACAAGTTCATTGCATCAATTAATTGCAAAGATTAAGAGAGAGAAAGTGTATTATTACTTCATTTGTGCAACCCACACTTAGCCATACTCTCTCTAAGTAAAAACCCACGAATTCTTATAGCATTTCAGTCACTAAAATCAGCCCCACCAACTCACATAATAAATCAGCAATCAAGGAATCAAAGATTTGCTAACTTAATGGTATAAAAACCCTAAATCTTAGAAATCCTATGATTCTATGTTATATATTGTAAATCTTTGGTTAGATATGTGTTTTAGAGTGACTTTGAGTGATCTGGGTTAATAGATCATAGATCTATAACATCTAGATGCACGATTTTGAAGATTTTAAAAATCAAAAACTTGAAAAATATGGCGATGTGACCCATATGTCGAGGCCTTAGATCCTTTCAACGTTGTTTGTTTATTGTGTTTTATGTTATGGATATATTCTATGCCATGTAGGCTTTCATCCGAAACTTGAATCGGGGTTGGATCGTGTCTAGATTTGAAGTTATGATCATCAAACATGGTTGGCCGACCGTATGTAAGGCTGTTTCGGAAAACCGGAAAATTCCCATTTCGGTTTATCTCTAACAAGGTTTTCATGGCTTCTGTTCTTGCCAGTATTTTATGATTTTGGTCGTGTTGTTGGTCAGATGTTGTAGGCTGGTATATGAAATACTAATACATGCCATCAGATCACCTTGATTAACAACATGATCGTAGATAATTGTGGTCAAACCACCATTGACCAACTGGCCTTATGAAAATCTGGGCAACCCAGAACGGCATAAACATAATCTGACAGCCTTTTGAACGGCCTAGATCTGACAGATTTAAGGTGTTTTAATGTTTTTGTTATAACCAACTTGTATCCTGGTATATGTACTTTAAAGTTATGGCTTTAGATCCCACAAGTAATCAACAGATCGGGCGTGGTAGTTGGCCAAACTAGGCAGATTGATCATGTTTACCATTTCTGGAAAACCCAGAAAATGGTTGAATAATAATTCTGACAAGGTTTGACCAGATAATATTTGTTATATGTGATGTTGTGGTGATGCTATGATAGTATATAATTGTAGTCTGACATATCCTCTACATATTGGAACCTTAACATTACATGAAACATGACCGGAACATTAAATTAATCGGTGACAAGATAGCTACTCGGATTTGCTGGTTTTTCTGAAGAACCGGGTAACCCGACAAGGTTTTTATTACCCAGATCTTGTTGTTTTTTTGTTGGATGGCCATGTTACCGATTGATAATCATAGTATTACATTTATACTACATTTTAGGTACCATTAGCTGCCCAGATTATAACAGAAATATGAATTTATTTCCGGTCAAAGTGGTAACCTCGAAGTCTGACATGAAGATCTGGGTTTGGGCTGATGAACACCAAGAACACCTATAGCGACGAGTCTGTCGCTATAGGGCCCTTTTAGCGACATTTTATTTAAGAAATTAATTATTTTAATTAATAAAATTATAAAAATGGTTTTTAATTATTAAAAATAGAAAATAAATTATGAAAAATTATTTTAAAGTCCGAAAATTAGTTTTTAATTATTTTGAGTATATTTGTTAAATATTTAATATTTTGGAATATTAAATAAATTATAATATTACGAATGGTTGTGTTTATGGAATGTATGGTTATGGTTATGTTGTTGGGTCTTTTTTGACAATTATTGTTGGCTCTGTTTTTTGCAATTGTTGTTGGCAACGCAGTTTTTGGCAATTGTTATTGGCTCTATTTATGGAAATTATGTTGGCTCTATTTTTGACAATTGTTGTTGGCTCTATTTATTGAATGAATGGTTATGTTTATAGAATGTAAACATTAACAATTATATCTTCTGCATTTCAATAAGGGGTACCATGACAAATATTTTCAAACATTAACATCTTCTGCATTTCAATGGGGGGTACCATTACATCTTTCCTATCACCATTAACCTATTAATTACAAGACAACACAACCATTACAATCAATATATTACCATTACATCATGCAAATCAATGTCAAGATTACAATTGCAGTGACAATCCATGACAATACACAACACATTCTAAGTTTTGAGTTTGCCTCCTTAAGTATATGTGTATATGTTCTGTGAATATGGTATTATATGTGTACAGAATGTGGTTAAGGGTCAAGGGTTGACCAGATAAATTTTATCAGTGTCCAAACCCTATGTATATGTTTAGAACGTCCACGTTCTATTAGAAAATTCTTACAATTTATAAGAAAACCCTAGAAATCGGTTCTGGAAACCCTACATTCAGTTCCGGGAATTCGAAACCCTAATTTGAGAATTTAAAGGCTAAAAGTAATGGTATTAGTATTTTTGATTATAAATATAATTAGGAATAACCCTAATTGACTATTTGGGAAAGCCTAATTTTAAAGTTTAAACCCTAATTGTTCTGTTTGAAACCCTAATGGACTAAATTGCTAAATTAGCAATTATAATTAGGAATTTTTAATCCTAATTTTCAAAATTAATTTATAAATTAGAATATAATTAGAAATCCTAATTATAATTTAGAGATATTAATTTTTTATTTAGAAAACCTAAATTGAAAATATTAGAAAATTGATCTTTGGGAACCTTAGGTTTTAACCCTAAGGGTTGTAGCCAATGTCTAATATGCCCTTAAATTTAGGAAGCTAAAAGTCTAATTTACCCTTTTTGTCCCATTTGGTGAATTATTGCTAGAAAATCCTACCATATCTTGGAAGTCATCATTTCCCTAACCTAGATATGGGCTACAACACCAGCACATCAGCTATTACCATACAAGTTCATTGCATCAATTAATTGCAAAGATTAAGAAAGAGAAAGTGTATTATTACTTCATTTGTGCAACCCACACTTAGCCATATACTCTCTAAGCAAAAACCCACGAATTCTTATAGCATTTCAGCTACTAAAATCAGCCCCACCAACTCACATAACAAATCAGCAGTCAAGGAATCAAAGATTTGCTAACTTAATGGTATAAAAACCCTAAATCTTAGAAATCCTATGATTATATGTTATATATTGTAAATCTTTGGTTAGATATGTGTTTTAGAGTGACTTTGAGTGATCTGGGTTGATAGATCATAGATCTATAACATCTAGATGCACGATTTTGAAGATTTTAAAAATCTGGAAAACATGAAAAATATGGCCTGACATCCATATATCAGAGGCCTTAGATCCTTTACTGTTGTTTGTTTATTGTGTTTTATGTTATGGATATATTCTATGCCATGTAGGCTTTCATCTGAAACTTGAATCAGGGTTGGATCGTGTCTAGATTTGAAGTTATGATCGATCAAACATGGTTGGTTGACCATGTAAGATCATTTTCGAAAACGCAGAAAATTCCCAGATTTCCAGTTTATCTCTGACAAGGTTTTCATGGCTTCTGTTCTTGCTAGTATTTTATGATTTTGGTCGTGTTGTTGGTCAGGTTTTGTAGGCTGGTACATGAACTACTAATACATGCCATCAGATCACCTTGATTAACAACATGATCGTAGATAATTGTGGTCAAACCACCATTGACCAACTGACCTTATGAAAATCTGGGCAACCCAGAACGGCATAAACATCGTCTGACAGCCTTTTGAACGGCCCAGATCTGACAGATTTAAGGTGTTTTAATGTTTTTGTTATAACCAAATTGTATCCTGGTATATGTACTTTAAAGTTATGGCTTTAGATCCCACAAGTAATCAACAGATCGAGTGTAGTAGTTGGCCAAACTAAGCAGATTGATCATGTTTACCGTTTCTGGAAAACCCAGAAAATGGTTGAGTAATAATTCTGACAAGGTTTGACCAGACAGTATTTGTTATATGTGATGTTGTGGTGATGCTCTGATAGTATATAATTGTAGTCTGACATATCCTCTACATATTGGAACCTTAACATTACATGAAACATGACCGGAACATTAAATTAATCGAGTGACAAGATAGCTACTCGGACTGCCTGGGTTTCTGAAGAACCCAGGTAACGTCTGACAAGGTTTTTGATTACCCAGATCTTGTTGTTTTGTTGTTGGATGGCCATGTTATCGATTGATAATCATAGTATTACATTTATACTACATTTTAGTGTACCATTAGTTTTTGATTATAATGAAACATGAATTTATTTCAGGTCAAGGTGGTAACCTCAAAGTTTGACATGAAGATCTGGGTTTGGGCTGATGAACACCAAGAACACCTATAGCGACGGGTTTGTTGCTATAGGGCCCTTTTAGCCACAGTTTATTTAAGAAATTAATTATTTTAATTAATAAAATTATAAAAATGGTTTTTAATTATTAAATATACAAAATAAATTAAGAAAAATTATTTTAAAGTCCAAAAATTAGTTTTTAATTATTTTGAGTATATTTCATAAAAATTTAATATTTTGGAATATTAAATAAATTACAATATTATGAATGGTTGTGTTTATTTAAAAATGATTTTAATACTTTAAAAATCATGAAATATTATATTATGGTATAAGAAAATATTTTAAGTTATTTTAATAACTTTTTGATATTTTGTGATGAAATTCATTAATAAATTAATATTAATGGTAATTAGTTTATTTAATAAATATATTAAATAAATTATGGAAAAATAAATTAATGATTTAAAAATTGTATAAAAATGATTTAAGTGTTATAAAAATATTTTAAGTTATAAAATATAACTTTTGATATTTTGTCATGAAAATATTAATAATTTAATATTAATATCAATTATCGTATAATGAATTTAAGTGTTTAAAAATTATATAAATATGATTTTAAGGTATTAAAATACTTTGTGATATTATAATTATATTATAATATTATGTTATAATTTTCATTAATATTTGGTATTAAATAAATATTAATGATTAAGGAATTATGTGGTATTTATATTAATTAATTATGATATTAATGATTGAAAAATTATGATAAATGATATTAATTATCCGAAAATTATTTCAAGTCTTTGAAAATTATTTTGATCGATAATATGATTATCTAAGATAATTTTTAAGTGTTTAGCAAGAGAGTTTAATTAAACTCAAACTCGAGTATTATCCATTGTAGGCAAATCGGGATGTTAGAATTTTGTTGGATTCAGCTCGGACTTAAATAGTCTGACTTGATGCTAAGTGTTATGTGATGTATAGACTGATAGGATTATGTGTTATGTGTTTAAGTTATTCTATGTAAATATATATATATAATAGAATTATATTGTGATGATATTATTCTAAGTTGTATATCTATATTATTAATATTAGGTCTTCTGACGAAGCTTATTAAATTTCTTAGCGGTAATCAACGGTTCAGGCAAGTTTTTACTTAACTCTACTAAGAGTTGTTTCATTCGAGATATGCTTATGGTTAATCATTCTTTGATTGCCTAATCGTAGAATTGTACTCAATACATATTGCATGTATAAGTCAGGTATGAAAGGCTGATCACCTTCATTACCAGTTGGTACAGATATATTTGTTCATGTTCAATACTTGTTCAGTCAAATTTTTTTTTGTGCTAATTCACAACTATATTGATGAATTATAGCCAGCTTATTATTCAGACTCTTTCAGTCATGATATATCTTAATAAATTTAAACTTGCTGGACAACTTTCATGCTCACCCTTGCTATATCATGATAAATATTACAGATAAGGCGATTGCGCTCGGATACAGGAAAAGGATAATGCCAAGTTCAGCTTAGGATAAAATGTGCAGCTTAATTGTAATAGTATAGTGTGATAGTAACGTTAGATGTTAGACAGGTTATGAATTGTGTAATAAGTTAAAGTTACTCGAACATGGGGAAAAATGTGTATATTTTGTATATAAACAATTTATGTTTATATCTTCTGCAATAGTTATAGATGTAGCATACCAGATCTGCAATACCAAATTTTTGTGGTGAATTATTCAGGATTAAGGGTATATGTGTATATGTTCTGTGAATATGGTATTATATGTGTATAGAATGTGGTTAAGGGTCAAGGGTTGACCAAATAAATTTTATCAGTGTCCAAACCCTATGTATATGTTTAGAACGTCCACGTTCAGTTAGAAAATTCTTACAATTTATAAGAAAACCCTAGAAATCGGTTCTGGAAACGCTAAATTCAGTTCCGGGAATCCGAAACCCTATTTTGAGAATTTAAAGGCTAAAAGTAATTGTATTAGTATTTTCGATTATAAATATAATTAGGAATAACCCTAATTGACTATTTGGGAAAGCCTAATTTTAAAGTTTAAAACCTAATTGTTCAATTTGAAACCCTAATGGACTAAATTGCTAAATTAGCAATTTTAATTAGGAATTTTTAATCCTAATTGTCAAGATTGATTTATAAATTAGAATATAACTCGAAATCCTAATTATAATTTAGAGATATTAATTTTTTATTTAGAAAACCTAAATTAAAAATATTAGAAAATTGATATTTGGGAACTTTGGGTTTTAACCCTAAGGGTTAAACCCTAAGGGTTATAGCCAATGTCTAATATGCCCTTAAATTTAGGAAGCTAAAAGTTTAATTTACCCTTTTTGTCCCATTTGGGGAATTATTGATAGAAAATACTACCATATCTTGCAAGTCATCATTTCCCTAACCTAGATATGGGCGACAACACCAGCACATTAGCTATTACCATATAAGTTCATTGCATCAATTAATTGCAAAGATTAAGAGAGAGAAAGTGTATTATTACTTTATTTATGCAACCCACACTTAGTCATACTCTCTCTAAGCAAAAACCCACGAATTCTTATAGCATTTCAGTCACTAAAATCAGCCCCACCAACTAACATAACAAATCAGCAGTCAAGGAATCAAAGATTTGCTCACTTAATGGTATAAAAACCCTAAATCTTAGAAATCCTATGATTCTATGTTATATATTGTAAATCTTTGGTTAGATATGTGTTTTAGAGTGACTTTGAGTGATCAGGGTTGATAGATCATAGATCTATAACATCTCGATGCACGATTTTGAAGATTTTAAAAATGAAAAAACTTGAAAAATACGGCTTTGATGACCGTATACGTGAAGCCTTAGATCCTTCAACGTTGTTTGTTTATTGTGTTTTATGTTATGGATATATTCTATGCCATGTAGGGTTTCATCCGAAACTTGAATCGAGGTTGGATCGTGTCTAGATTTGAAGTTATGATCGGTCAAACATGGTTGACCGACCATGTAAGATCAATTTCTGGAAAACCCAAAAAATTCTGATTTTCGGTTTATCTCGACAAGGTTTTCGCGGCTTCGTTTTGCTAGTGTTTTATGATTTTGGTCGTGTTGTTGGTCAGATGTTGTAGGCTGGTACATGAACTACTAATACATGCCATCAGATCACCTTGATTAACAACATGATCGTAGATAATTGTGGTCAAACAACCATTGAACAACTGGTCTTATGAAAATCTGGGCAACCCAGAACAGCATGAACATCGTCTGCATGCCTTTTAAACAGCCCAGATCTGACAGATTTAAGATGTTTTAATGTTTTTGTTATAACCAACTTGTAGCCTGGTATATGTACTTTAAAGTTATGGCTTTAGATCCCACAAGTAATCAACAGATCGGGCGTGGTAGTTGGTCAAACTAGGCAGATTGATCATGTTTACCATTTCTGGAAAACCCAGAAAATGGTTGAGTAATAATTCTGACAAGGTTTGACCAGACAATATTTGTTATATATGATGTTGTGGTGATGCTCTGATGGTATATAATTGTAGTCTGACATATCCTCTACATATTGGAACCTTAACATTACATGAAACATGAATAGGAACATTAAATTAATCGAGTGACAAGATAGCTACTTTCGGAATTTTCTGGGTTTCGAAGAACCCTGTAACGTCTGACAAGGTTTTGATTACCCAGATCTTGTTGTTTTGTTGTTGGATGGCCATGTTATCGATTGATAATCATAGTATTACATTTATACTACATTTTAGGTACCATTAGTCGCTTGATTATAGCAGAAACATGAATTTATTTCTGGTTAAAGTGGTTACCTCGAAGTCCGAAATGAAGATCAGGTTTGGGGTGATGAACACCAAGAACACCTATAGCGGCAGATTACGTCCGCTATAGGGCCCTTTTAGCTTACATTTTATTTAAGAAATTAATTATTTTAATTAACAAAATTAAAAAAATGGTTTTTAATTATTAAAAATAGAAAAAAAATTATGAAAAATTATTTTAAAGTCCGAAAATTAGTTTTAAATTATTTTGAGTATATTTCTTAAATATTTAATATTTTTGGAATATTAAATAAATTATTAAATAAATTACAATATTATGAATGGTTGTGTTTATGGAATGTATGGTTATGGTTATGTTGTTGGGTCTATTTTTGACAATTATTGTTGGCTCTGTTTTTGGCAATTGTTGTTGGCAACGTAGTTTTTGGCAATTGTTGTTGGCTCTGTTTATGGAAATTATGTTGGCTCTGTTTTTGACAATTGTTGTTGGCTCTATTTATTGAATGAATGGTTATGTTTATAGAATGTAAACATTAACAATTACATCTTCTGCATTTCAATAAGGGGGTACCATGACAAACATTTTCAAACATTAACATCTTCTACATTTCAATGGGGGGTACCATTACATCTTTCCTATCACCATTAACCTATTAATTACAAGACAACACATCCACTACAATCAATATATTACCATTACATCATGCAAATCCATGTCAAGATTACAATTGTAGTGACAATCCATGACAATACACAACACATTCTAAGTTTTGAGTTTGCCTCCTTAAGTATATGTGTATATGTTATGTGAATATGGTATTATATGTGTACAGAATGTGGTTAAGGGTCAAGGGTTGACCAGATAAATTTTATCAGTGTCCAAACCCTATGTATATGTTTAGAACGTCAACGTTCAGTTAGAAAATTCTTACAATTTATTAGAAAACCCTAGAAATTGGTTCTGGCCTACATTCAGTTCCGGGAATTCGAAACCCTAATTTGAGAATTTAAAGGCTAAAAGTAATGGTATTAGTATTTTGATTATAAATATAATTAGGAATAACCCTGATTGACTATTTGGGAAAGCCTAATTTTAAAGTTTAAACCCTAATTGTTCTGTTCGAAACCCTAATGGACTAAATTGCTAAATTAGCAAATTTAATTAAAAAATTTTAATCCTAATTGTCAAGATTGATTTATAAATTAGAATATAATTAGAAATCCTAATTATAATTTAGAGATATTAATTTTTTATTTAGAAAACCTAAATTGAAAATATTAGAAAATTGATCTTTGGGAACCTTAGGTTTCAACGCTAAGGGTTGTAGCCAATGTCTAATATGCCCTTCAATTTAGGAAGCTAAAAGTCTAATTTACCCTTTTTGTCCCATTTGGTGAATTATTGCTAGAAAATCCTACCATATCTTGCAAGTCATCATTTCCCTAACCTAGATATGGGCTACAACACCAGCACATCAGCTATTACCATACAATTTCATTGCATCAATTAATTGCAAAGATTAAGAGAGAGAAAGTGTATTATTACTTCATTTGTTCAACCCACACTTAGCCATACTCTCTCTAAGCAAAAACCCACGAATTCTTATAGCATTTCAGTCACTAAAATCAGCCCCACCAACTCACATAACAAATCAGCAGTCAAGGAATCAAAGATTTACTCACTTAAAGGTATAAAAACCCTAAATCTTAGAAATCCTATGATTTTATGTTATATATTGTAAATCTTTAGTTAGATATGTGTTTTAGAGTGACTTTGAGTGATCTGGGTTAATAGATCATAGATCTATAACATCTAGATGCACAATTTTGAAGATTTTAAAAATCGGAAAACTTGAAAATATATTTTGATGACCCGTATATGTCGAGGCCTTAGATCCTTCAACGTTGTTTCGTTTATTGTGTTTTATGTTATGGATATATTCTATGCCACGTAGGCTTTCATCGAAACTTGAATCGGGGTTGGATCGTGTCTAGATTTGAAGTTATGATCGGTCAAACAAGGTTGAATTGACCATGTAAGGTATTTACGGAAAACCCAAAAATTTCCAGATTTCGGTTTATCTCTAACAAGGTTTTCATTGCTTACTGTTCTTGCAAGTATTTTATGATTTTGGTCATGTTGTTGGTCGATGTTTGTAGTTTGGTACATGAACTACTAATACATGGCATCAGATCACCTTGATTAACAATATGATCGTAGATAATTGTGGTCAAACCACCATTGACCAACTCGCCTTATGAAAATTTGGGCTACCCAGAACAGCATGAACATCGTCTGCATGGCTTTTGAACGGCCCAGATCTGACAGATTTAATGTGTTTTAATGTTTTTGTTATAACCAACTTGTAGCCTGGTATATGTACTTTAAAGTTATGGTTTTAGATCCCACAAGTAATCAACAGATCGAGCGTGGTAGTTGGTCAAACTAGGCAGATTGATCATGTTTACCGTTTCTGGAAAAACCAGAAAATGGTTGAGTAATAATTCTTACAAGGTTTGACCAGACAATATTTGTTATATGTGATGTTGTGGTGATGCTTTGATGGTATATAATTGTAGTCTGACATATCCTCTGCATATTGGAACCTTAACATTACATGAAACATGACCGGAACATTAAATTAATCGAGTGACAAGATAGCTACTCGGACTGCTTGGGTTTCTGAAGAACCTAGGTAACGTCTGACAAGGTTTTTGATTACCAAGATCTTGTTGTTTTGTTGTTGGATGGCCATGTTATCGATTGATAATCATAGTATTACATTTATACTACATTTTAGGTACCATTAATTTCACTTGATTATATGAAACATGAATTTATTTCTGGTCAAAGTGGTAACCTCGAAGTCTGACATGAAGATCTGGGTTTGGGCTGATGAACACCAAGAACACCTATAGCAACGGGTCTGTCACTATAGGGCCCTTTTAGCGACAGTTTATTTAAGAAATTAATTATTTTAATTAATAAAATTATAAAAATGGTTTTTAATTATTAAAAATACAAAATAAATTATGAAAAATTATTTTAAAGTCCGAAAATTAGTTTTTAATTATTTTGAGTATATTTCATAAATATTTAATATTTTTGGAATATTAAATAAATTACAATATTATGAATGGTTGTGTTTATGGAATGTATGGTTATGGTTATGTTGTTTGGTCTATTTTTGAGAATTATTGTTGGCTCTGTTTTTGGCAATTATTGTTCGCAACGTAGTTTTTGGCAATTGTTGTTGGCTTTGTTTATGGAAATTATGTTGGCTCTGTTTTTGACAATTGTTGTTGGCTCTATTTATTGAATGAATGGTTATGTTTATAGAATGTAAACATTAACAATTACATCTTCTGCATTTCAATAGGTGTACCATGACAAACATTTTCAAACATTAACATCTTCTACATTTCAGCGGGGTTACCATTATGAAAAATTATTTTAAAGTCCGAAAATTAGTTTTTAATTAATTTGAGTATATTTCATAAATATTTAATATTTTTGGAATATTAAATAAATTACAATATTATGAATGGTTGTGTTTATTTAAAATGATTTTAATACTTTAAAAATCATGAAAAATTATATTATGGTATAAGAAAATATTTAAAGTTATTTTAATAACTTTTGATATTTTAATGATGAAATTCATTAATAAATTAACATTAATGTTAATTAGTTTATTTAATAAATATATTAAATAAATTATGGAAAATAGAATTAATGATTTAAAAAAATCGTATAAAAATGATTTAAGTGTTATAAAAATATTTTAATTTATAAAATATAACTTTTGATATTTAGTCATGAAAATATTAATAATTTAATATTAATATCAATTATCGGATAATGAATTTAAAGTGTTTAAAAATTATATAAATATGATTTTAAGGTATTAAAATACTTTATGATATTATAATTATATTATAATATTATGTTATAATTTTCATTAATATTTGGTATTAAATAAATATTAATGATTAAGGAATTATGTGGTATTTATATTAATTAATTATGATTTTAATGATTGAAAATTATGATAAATGATATTAATTATCCGAAAATTATTTCAAGTCTTTGAAAATTATTTTGACTCGATAATATGATTATCTAAGATAATTGTTAAGTGTTTAGGCAGAGTTTAATCAAACTCAAACTCGAGTATTATCCACTGTAACTCATCGGGATGTTAGAATTTTGTTAGATTCAGCTCAGACTTAAATAGTATGACTTGATGCTAAGTGTTATATGATGTATAGACTGATAGGGTTATGTGTTATGTGTTTAAGTTATTCTATGTATATATATATAATAGAATTATATTGTGATGATATTATTCTAAGTTGTATATCTATATTATTAATATTAGGTCTTCTGACGAAGCTTATTAAATTGCTTAGCGGTGAATCAGCCGGTTGAGTAAGTTTTACTTAACTCTACTAAGAGTTGTTTCATTCAGATGTGCTTATGGTTAATCATTGCTGATTGCCATTGTAGAATTGTACTCAATACATATTGCATGTATAAGTCAGGTATGAAAGGCTGATCACCTTCATTACCAGTTGGTACAGATATATTTGTTCATATTCAATACTTATTCAGTTAAATTTTTTTTCGTGCTAATTCACAACTATATTGATGAATTATAGCCAGCTTATTATTTAGACTCTTTCAATCATGATATATCTTAATAAATTTAAACTTGTTGGACAACTTTCATGCTCACCCTTGCTATATCATGATAAATATTGCAGATAAGGCGATTGCGCTCGGATACAGAAAAAGGATAATGCCAAGTTCAGCTTAGGATAAAATGTGCAGCTTAATTGTAATAATATAGTCAGATAGTAACGTTAGATGTTAGATAGGTTATTAATTGTGTAATAAGTTAAGGTTACTCGAACATGGGGAAAAATGTGTATGTTTAGTGTATAAACAATTTATGTTTATATCTTCCGCAATAGTTATACATTTAGCATACCAGATCTGCGGTGATTTGGGACCCGAATTTGGGGATGCTACAAATTAGCCAATAAAATTGATACTTACTCAAACCACATGAAGAACATAAACACTGACATTATATTTTTTCCTACGGTCGAACAATTTAGCATGCAATTTCCTTGTTTGAACATTACTTCAGCATTACAAACATGTATAATCACAATTATCAACTATATATGTCCATAATTCAACAATTGCTTATTACAGAACATGAGAAATTCTTGTCGTCCAACACAAATACATACTTATAATATAGGGATTATGGAACATACCTTTAATTTGCGTGTAACTCTTGCTAACCCACTAGAATTGCTTGAAAATCCTAAGCTTTCTCTCAATTTCTCTCAACTCTCAATTCTCTCTAGCTTGCAAACAAGAATGCGTATAACAAGAGCTAAAGCTAACTAACACGCAGATGCTAAAACCGATAAACCCTTAATAAAAATACTAATTGCAAATTTCAGGTTATTAACATTATATAATATAAATATTATATTTATTATTTTAATTTAATTTGTTTATTTTATTTATCTTATTTAAATTTCAAAAATTAGAAATATCAAAAGCCATAAGTCTTATTTGGCAAACCATTTAAATTTTAAAGAATTAAAATACTTATGCCTTGTTTGGAAAAACTACTTTAAATCATTTTTAATTTATTTTAATAAACACTTTAGTTTATAAATTATAATCACATATATTTTCATATCCAACATTAACCCATTAAATTAACCACATACTATATTTTAATTAAATATAGCCTTTTAGTAAATATCACAAAATTATAATTTCCATTATAACTTATTTAATAATTTAATATACCATCTAAATTATTAAATCACAACAACAACAAAACATCTCATGTTTCACTACAATTCTCTAAATTATAAATTAATTTAATTTAGAATATAATCTAACAAATTTAGATTCATAAATATTTACTAACAACCATCATATCAGTAAAATATTTATTTAACAATAAACATCTCAAATAATATTTATATAACTCAATAAATATTTAAATTATACTTTAAAATTTCGGATCGTTACATCCTTCCCTCCTTACAAGGATTCTGTCCCTAGAATCACAATTCAAATAATCAAATCATCACATTCTCCTCTACTTACAAAGATTCTCCCCAGAATCGAAGACACAATTAAACAAATAACTCAGGTTAATTTTTCATCATATCAGCTTCGAGTTCCCACGTAGCCTCTTCGACGTTGTGGTTCCTCCATATCACCTTCACAGAAGGTATCACTTTATTTCTGAGCACTTGCCCTTTCCTATCGACTATTTGGATAGGAATCTCTTTGTAAGACAAATCTTTACTGAACTGCAACGGTTCATACTCAATCACATGCTTGTAATCGGGTTTATAAGGTCGCAACACTGACACATGAAAAACATTGTGCACATGTTCTAATTCTGGAGGTAAAGCTACTTCGTAAGCAACCTCTCCCACTCTGCGTAGAATTTTGAAAGGTCCAATAAACCTCGAGTTGAGCTTGCCTTTCTTGCCGAAATGAATCTTCCCCTTCCAAGGAGAAACTTTCAGGAATACAAAATTTCCTGCATCAAACTTACGACTCTGCCTGTGTTGATCAGCATATTTCTTCAGTCAATCTTGAGCAACTACCAATCTTGCTCTGATGAGTTTGACAACTTCAGCGGTCTGCTGAACCAGTTTTGGGCCTAACAATTGTCGTTCTCCAACTTCATCCCAGCATAGCGGAGTTCTGCACTTTCTGTCGTATAACGCCCCATATGGCGGCATACCAATGCTTACGTGGTGACTATTGTTGTATGCAAATTCCACCAACGATAGATGATCATCCCAGTTTCTTTTGAAATCCATGATGCACGCTCTGAGCATATCTTCAAGCGTCTGGATCGTCCTTTCGCTTTGCCCATCGGTTTGCGGATGATAAGCTATACTCATTTTCAGTTGTGTTCCCATGCATGTTTATAGTTTATTCCAGAAATTTGAAGTGAACCTCGGATGTCTATCTGACACAATTGACACTGGAACTCCATGTCTCGAGACGATCTCTTTAACATATAGTTTTGCCAGCTGATCAAGATAAAATCTAATCTTTATTGGCAAAAAGTGTGCAAATTACAATATTAAATAAATTATTTAAAACTGATTTTAATACTTTAAAATTCATGAAAAATTATATTATGGTATAAGAAAATATTTTAAGTTATTTTTAATAACTTTTGATATTTTGTGATGAAATTCATTAATAAATTAATATTAATGGTAATTAGTTTATTTAATAAATATATTAAATAAATTATGAAAAATAGAATTAATGATTTAAAAATCGTATAAAAATGATTTTAGTGTTATAAATATATTTTAAGTTATAAAATATAACTTTTGATATTTTGTCATGAAAATATTAATAATTTAATATTAATATCAATTATCGGATAATGGATTTAGTGTTTAAAATCATATAAATATGATTTTAAGGTATTAAAATACTTTGTGATATTATAATTATATTATAATATTTTGTTATGATTTTCATTAATATTTGGTATTAAATAAATATTAATGATTAAGGACTTATGTGGTATTTATAGTAATTAATTACGATATTAATGATTGAAAAATTATAATAAATGATATTAATTATCTGAAAATTATTTCAAGTCTTTGAAAATTATTTTGACTAATAATATGATTATTTAAGATAATTGTTAAGTGTTTAGGCAGAGTTTAATTAAACTTAAACTCGAGTATTATCCGACTAGACCATCGGAATGTTAGAATTTTGTTGGACTCAGCTCAGACTTAAATAGTCTGACTTGATGCTAAGTGTTATGTGATGTATAGACTGATAGGATTATGTGTTATGTGTTTAAGTTATTCTATGTAAATATATATATATATATATATATAATAGAATTATATTGTGATGATATTATTCTAAGTTGTATATCTATATTATTAATATTAGGTCTTCTGACGAAGCTTATGAAATTTCTTAGCGGTAATCAACGGTTCAGGCAAGTTTTTAATTAACTCTACTAAGAGTTGTTTCATTCAGATATGCTTATGGTTAATCATTGCTGATTGCCACTGTAGAATTGTACTCAATACATATTGCATGTATAAGTCAGGTATGAAAGGCTGATCACCTTCATTACCAGTTGGTACAGATATATTTGTTCATGTTCAATACTTGTTCAGTCAAAAAAATTTCGTGTTAATTCGCAACTATATTGATGAATTATAGCCAGCTTATTATTCAGACTCTTTCAATCATGATATATCTTAATAAATTTAAACTTGCTGGACAACTTTCATGCTCACCCTTGCTATATCATGATAAATATTGCGAGATAAGGCGATTAACGCTCGGATATGAGGAAAAGGATAATGCCAAGTTGACTTAGGATAAAAATGCAAAAGATAATTGTAATAGTATAGTGTGATAGTAACGTTAGATGTTAGACAGGTTATGAATTGTGTAATAAGTTAAGGTTACTCGAACTTGGGAAAAATGGGTATGTTTAGTGTATAAACAATTTATGTTTATATCTTCCGCAATAGTTATAGATTTAGCATACCAGATCCGCGGTGATTTGGGACCCGGATTTGGGGATGCTACAGTTGATATCAAAGCTGTTGGTTATAAACCTAGGGTAGTGATACCTTAGTCTAATAACCGCAGTGATTAAGATAAGTACTAATTCAAATAGAGTTAGTGTGTTGATAAGATTTAAAGACGAATCTCGGCGAGTTATAAGATACAGAGTTTCCTAACTCTGATAATAAAATTGAACAGTAGTGATGAATAGATAGAGTCTAAAATACTAAAGGTACAGGGATAAGAGATCGTTAAACAAAACGATCATAGTATAGAAATGAATCGTAATATATACGATGAGATCACCCCGTGATCTGATGTGGATCAATCGAATGATTGAAAAGTTTACAGCAAGATTTCTGTGTGTCAGTGGTACTATGAATTGGTACAGATTCAGGAAAGGTTTATGAATATGAGTTGAATGAAACTCGTATTGAGAAGG
Organism: Panax quinquefolius; assembly: GCA_020205615.1. Taxonomy (NCBI): domain Eukaryota; kingdom Viridiplantae; phylum Streptophyta; class Magnoliopsida; order Apiales; family Araliaceae; genus Panax; species Panax quinquefolius. The sequence continues at coordinate 102,383,692 of CM035152.1, read as the reverse complement.
GAGTTAGTATTAGGTGGGGATTTCAATTGAGGACTCATGTTAGCAGCTAAGTTGTATGATTCTTCGTATGGGAGTTGAATTGTACTTGGTGTAACTACCACTTAGTTTCTGGCACTGATACTCATTGAAATGTTTGTGTCACGCTATTTGCTATATGCATGTTGAGCGGGTGATTCCTTTCTCGGGTGTATAACAGATAGATAGGTTCTAAGTAGAGAATATTAGGTTAAGTACGAGTTCTTAAAACTCATACTTATGGTACGTTCGTGACTCATGATTATATGAAATGTTTATAAACCCCTCAGCGAATGGACGCGAAAGGTCTGACTAGGACAAGTTCTTAAACTCATATGATTATGGCAAGTTCCTGAACTCATAAGTGTGGTAATTTTGATGAACTGGGTATAGTTTTGTGTGAATGGAGTATTGAGGATAATAGGAATAGATAGATTACTAAGCAAATGATTATTAGTGGAGACATAAGTTTTCCAAAACTCCTTGCTATGTTAGATTTTGAAATTTTGACATCAAGCTAAATACGCACTATGTGCTTTTAAAAAAAAAATGTAGACTCGTAATCATTTTTGAAACGGTTTAAAGTATAGTTTATGCTACTTATTTCAGCTAGACACAAATGATTTGAAATATCAAAATATATTTTTATTTATCACTTATGTACCATGTAACCTGGTGTAGAGATGATAAAAAGGTGATGGAGTTATAAATACAGAATACATAGTGTGAATTTCATCTAAAATCGTTATTCCACTATTGTATGATGTGTTATGAAAAAAATCATCGATGGCGGCATCCTTAAAGCGGATTGTTAATCTGAAGACGACATCATAGCGTCATTCTCAAAAAATGTTTTCAAAATTTTAATTTGCCAACGGGGTTTGGCTACACTTAAATAATTCGATTGAATTGAATTATTGATATGAGTCTACGTTATTCGATTCAGCTAGACTAATGTTATGAAAACTCTAAGTGTTCATTGAGAAAAATTTCCAGAACCAAATTATTTTGGTACGGAATCCTATAATAAGACTGAGGTAAAATTTTGTGCCTATGACAATGATGAGAAACAGATCAGACCAGTAGTACTTGGCCAGTACAAGGCATACCGGGCTAATTACCCTCTATGTCCGTAAGTTATGACGGTTTGCGGATGAATTTCCATAAAACCTTTGCGAAAATGACAGACAAATAGTCTATGTAACTCCTCAGCACAATTTTAAAATATTACTTTTGTGAGTGGTGTATTGGGTAGCATGTGATGATGTGTATGAATGGTGTAAGCAGTATGGTATACGGTGTAAGTTGAATTTCGTGGATGAAATTCTTAGAAGAAGGGATGAATGTGACGACCCGAGAATTTAGAAAATTATTAAATCTGAAATTTAAGTTAAATAATAAACTTAGACAGAAAATAAGTGAATGGATTTGAGTTTTCTGGTAAGGAATTTTGTGAATTTAAAATTTTTGTGGTGAATTATTCAGGATTAAGGGTATATATGTATATGTTCTGTGAATATGGTATTATATGTGTACAGAATGTGGTTAAGGGTCAAGGGTTGACCAGATAAATTTTATCAGTTTCCAAACCCTATGTATATGTTTAGAACGTCCACGTTCAGTTAGAAAATTCTTAAGATTTATAAGAAAACCCTAGAAATCGGTTCTTGAAACCCTAAATTCAGTTCTGAGAATCCAAAACCCTAATTTGAGAATTTAAAGGGTAAAAGTAATGGTATTAGTATTTTTGATTATAAATATAATTAGGAATAACCCTAATTGACTATTTGGGAAAGCCTAATTTTAATGTTTAAACCCTAATTATTCTGTTGAAACCCTAATGGACTAAATTGCTAAATTAACAATTTTAATTAGGAATTTTTAATCCTAATTGTCAAGATTGATTTATAAATTAAAATATAATTCGAAATCCTAATTATAATTTAGAGATATTAATTTTTTATTTAGAAAACCTAAATTGAAAATATTAGAAAATTGATCTTTGGGAAACTTAGGTTTTAACCCTAAGGGTTAAACCATAAGGGTTGTAGCCAATGTCTAATATGCCCTTAAATTTAAGAAGCTAAAAGTCTAATTTTCCCTTTTAGTCCCATTTGGTGAATTATTGCTAGAAAATCCTACCATATCTTGCAAGTCATCATTTCCCTAACCTAGATATGGGCTACAACACCAGCAAATCAGCTATTACCATATAAGTTCATTGCATCAATTAATTGCAAAGATTAAGAGAGAGAAAGTGTATTATTATTTCATTTTTGCAACCCACACTTAGCCATACTCTCTCTAAGCAAAAACCCACGAATTCTTATAGCATTTCAGTCACTAAAATCAGCCCCACCAACTCACATAACAAATCAATAGTCAAGGAATCAAAGATTTGCTCACTTAAAGGTATAAAAACCCTAAATCTTAGAAATCCTATGATTCTATGTTATATATTGTAAATCTTTGGTTAGATATGTGTTTTAGAGTGACTTTGAGTGATCTGGGTTGATAGATCATAGATCTATAACATCTAGATGCACGATTTTGAAGATTTTAAAAATCTAGAAAACTTGAAAAATATGGCCTGACAGCCATATGTCAGAGGCCTTAGATCCTTCATTGTTGTTTTTTTATTGTGTTTTATGTTATGGATATATTCTATGCCATGTAGGCTTTCATCTAAAACTTGAATCATGGTTGAATCGTGTCTAGATTTGAAGTTATGATCAGTCAAACATGGTTGACCGACCATGTAAGACTATTTCTGAAAAACCCAGAAAATTCCCAGATTTCCAATTTATCTCTGACAAGGTTTTCATGGCTTCTGTTCTTGCTAGTGTTTTATGATTTTGGTCGTGTTGTTGGTCAGATGTTGTAGGCTGGTACATGAACTAATAATACATGCCATCAGATCACCTTGATTAACAACATGATCGTAGATAATTGTGGTCAAACCACCATTGACCAACTGGCATTATAAAAATCTGGGCAACCCAGAACAGCATGAACATCGTCTGCATGCCTTTTGAACGGCCCAGATCTGACAGATTTAAGGTGTTTTAATGTTTTTGTTATAACCAACTTATAGCCTGGTATATGTACTTTAATGTTATGGCTTTAGATCCCACAAGTAATCAACAGATCGGGCGTGGTAGTTAGTTAAACTAGGCAGATTGATCATGTTTACCGTTTCTAGAAAACCCAGAAAATGGTTGAGTAATAATTCTGACAAGGTTTGACCAGACAATATTTGTTATATGTGATGTTGTGGTGATGCTCTGATGGTATATAATTGTAGTCTGACATATCCTCTACATATTGGAACCTTAAATTACATGAAATATGACCGGAACATTAAATTAATCAAGTGACAAGATAGCTACTCGGACTACCTGGGTTTCTGAAGAACCCAGGTAACGTCTGACAAGGTTTTTGATTACCCAGATCTTGTTGTTTTGTTGTTGGATGGCCATGTTATCGATTGATAATCATAGTATTACATTTATACTACATTTTAGATACCATTAAGCGCCCGGATTATAATGAAACATGAATTTATTTCTAGTCAAAGTGGTAACCTCAAGTCTCCATAAGAAGATCAGGTTTCAATGATGAACACCAAGAACACCTATAGCGATGGGGTCGTGCGCTATAGGCCCTTTTTAATGACAGTTTATTTAAGAAATTAATTATTTTAATTAATAAAATTATAAAATGGTTTTTAATTATTAAAAATACAAAATAAATTATGAAAAATTATTTTAAAGTCCGAAAATTTGTTTTTAATTATTTTGAGTATATTTCATAAATATTTAATATTTTGGAATATTAAATAAATTACAATATTATGAATGGTTGTGTTTATTTAAAATGATTTTAATACTTTTTAAAATCATGAAAAATTATATTATGGTATAAGAAAATATTTTAAATTATTTTTAATAACTTTTGATATTTTGTGATGAAATTCATTAATAAATTAATATTAATGGTAATTAGTTTATTTAATAAATATATTAAATAAATTATGGAAAAATAGAATTAATGATTTAAAAATCGTTATAAAAATGATTTAAGTGTTATAAAAATATTTGAAGTTATAAAATATAACTTTTGATATTTTGTCATGAAAATATTAATAATTTAATAATAATATCAATTATCGGATAATGGATTTAAGTGTTTAAAATTATATAAATATGATTTTATGGTATTAAAAATACTTTGTGATATTATAAATATATTATAATATTATGTTATAATTTTCATTAATATTTGGTATTAAATAAATATTAATGATTAAGGAATTATATGGTATTTATATTAATTAATTATGATATTAATGATTGAAAACTATGATAAATGATATTAATTATCCGAAAATTATTTCAAGTCTTTAAAATTATTTTGATCGATAATATGATTATCTAAGATAATTGTTAATCATGTTTAAGCAAGAGTTTAATTAAACTCAAACTCGAGTATTATCCGACTAGACCGTCGGGATGTTAGAATTTTGTTGGATTCAGCTCGGACTTAAATAGTCTGACTTGATGCTAAGTGTTATGTGATGTATAGACTGATAGGATTATGTGTTATGTGTTTAAGTTATTCAATGTAAATATATATATATATATATATATATATATATATATATATAAGAATTATATTGTGATGATATTATTCTAAGTTGTATATCTATATTATTAATATTAGGTCTTCTGACGAAGCTTATTAAATTTCTTAGCGGTAATCAACGGTTCAGGCAAGTTTTTACTTAACTCTACTAAGAGTTGTTTCATTCAGATATGCTTATGGTTAATCATTGCTGATTGCCACTATAGAATTGTACTCAATACATATTGCATGTATAATTCAGGTATGAAAGGCTGATCACCTTCATTACCAGTTGGTACAGATATATTTGTTCATGTTCAATACTTGTTCAGTCAAATTTTTTTTCGTGCTAATTCACAACTATATTGATGAATTATAGCCAGCTTATTATCCAGACTCTTTCAATCATGATATATCTTAATAAATTTAAACTTGCTGGACAACTTTCATGCTCACCCTTGCTATATCATGATAAATATTGCAGATAAGGCAATTGCGCTCGGATACAGGAAAACGATAATGCCAAGTTCAGCTTAGGATAAAATGTGCAGCTTAATTATAATAGTATAGTGTGATAGTAACGTTAGATGTTAGACAGGTTATGAATTGTGTAATAAGTTAAGGTTACTCGAACCTGGGGAAAAATGTGTACGTTTAGTGTATAAACAATTTATGTTTATATCTTCCGCAATAGTTATACATTTAGCATACCAGATCTGCGGTGATTTGGGACCCGAATTTGGGGATGCTACAAATTAGCCAATAAAATTGATACTTACTCAAACCACATGAAGAACATAAACACTGACATTATATTTTTTCCTACGGTCGAACAATTTAGCATGCAATTTCCTTGTTTGAACATTACTTCAGCATTACAAACATGTATAATCACAATTATCAACTATATATGTCCATAATTCAACAATTGCTTATGACAGAACATGAGAAATTCTTGTCGTCCAACACAAATACATACTTATAATATAGGGATTATGGAACATACCTTTAATTTGCGTGTAACTCTTGCTAACCCACTAGAATTGCTTGAAAATCCTAAGCTTTCTCTCAATTTCTCTCAACTCTCAATTCTCTCTAGCTTGCAAACAAGAATGCGTATAACAAGAGCTAAGCTAACTAACACGCGTATGCTAAAACTGATAAACCCTTAATAAAAATATTAATTGCAAATTTCAGTTACTAACGTATATAATATAAATATTATATTTATTATTTTAATTTAATTTGTTTATTTTATTTATCTTATTTAAATTTCAAAAATTAGAAATATCAAAAGCCATAAGTCTTATTTGGCAAACCATTTAAATTTTAAAGAATTAAAATACTTATGCCTTGTTTGGAAAAACTACTTTAAATCATTTTTAATTTATTTTAATAAACACTTTAGTTTATAAATTATAATCACATATTATTTTCATATCCAACATTAACCCATTAAATTAACCACATACTATATTTTAATTAAATATAGCCTTTTAGCAAATATCACAAAATTATAATTTCCATTATAACTTATTTAATAATTTAATATACCATCTAAAATTATTAAATCAACAACAACAACAAAACATCTCATGTTTCACTACAATTCTCTAAATTATAAATTAATTTAATTTAGAATATAATCTAACAAATTTAGATTCATAAATATTTACCAACAACCATCATATTAATAAAATATTTATTTAAAAATAAACATCTCAAATAATATTTATATAACTCAATAAATATTTAAATTATACTTTAAAATTTCAGATCATTACATCCTTCCCTTCTTACAAGGATTCTGTCCCCAGAATCACAATTCAAACAATCAAATCGTCACATTCTCCCCTACTTACAAAGATTCTATCCCCAGAATCGAAGACACAGATTAAACAAATAACTCAGGGTAATTTTTATCATATCAGCTTCGAGTTCCCATGTAGCCTCTTCGACGTTGTGGTTCCTCCATATCACCTTCACAGAAGGTATCACTTTATTTCTGAGCAATTGCTCTTTCATGTCGACTATCTGGATAGAAATATCTTCGTAAGACAAATCTTTACTGAACTGCAACGGTTCATAATCAATCACGTGCTTGTAATTGGGTTTATAAGGTCGCAACACCGACACAAGAAAAACATTGTGCACATGCTCTAATTCTGGAGGTAAAGCTACTTCGTAAGAAACCTCTCCCACTCTGCGTAGAATTTTGAAAGGTCCAATAAACCTCGGGTTGAGCTTGCCTTTCTTGCCGAAACGAATCTTCCCCTTCCAAGGAGAAACTTTCAGGAATACAAAATTTCCTGCTTCAAACTTACGACTCTGCCTGTGTTGATCAGCATATTTCTTCAGTCGATCTTGAGCAACTACCAATCTTGCTCTGATGAGTTTGACAACTTCAGTGGTCTGCTGAACCAGTTTTGGGCCTAATAATTGCCGTTCTCTAATTTCATCCCAGCATAGCGGAGTTCTGCACTTTCTGCCGTATAACGCCTCATATGGCGGCATACCAATGCTTACGTGGTGACTGTTGTTGTATGCAAATTCCACCGACGGTAGATGATCATCCCAATTTCCTTTGAAATCCATGATTCACGCTCTGAGCATATCTTCAAGCGTCTGGATCGTTCTTTCGTTTTGCCCATCGGTTTGCGGATGATAAGCTGTACTCATTTTCAGTTGCGTTCCCATGCATGTTTGTAGTTTATTCTAGAAATTTGAAGTGAACCTCGGATCTCAATCTGACACAATTGACACTGGAACTCCATGTGTCGAGACGATCTCTTTAACATATAGTTTTGCCAGCTGATCAAAATAAAATCTAATCTTTATTGGCAAAAAGTGTGCAAATTTTGTCAATCTGTCCACTATCACCCATATTGCGTCGTATCCTTTTTAAGTCGTTGGAAGACCTACCACAAAATCCATTGTGATATGCTCCCACTTCCATTCCGGTATCTCCAACGATTGAAGTAATTTGCTTGGTCGTTGATGCTCGGCCTTCACTTTCTGACATGTCAAGCACTTTGCAACGCATTCGGCAATATCTCTTTTCATGTTCAGCCACCAAAAATGACGCCGTAAATCTTGATACATTTTCGTACTTCCCGGATGAATTGAATATCTTGAGCTATGTGCTTCCATCAAGATTTCTTCTTTAATATCCTGAACTGCTAGAACCCAAATTTGTCCTTCGCATCTTATCATTCCCGCAGTATCGACCTGGTACTTTGCTTCTTTACCCTCGACTACACTTTGCTTTATTTTCTTACATTCTTCATCCTGTAGCTGAGCGTTCTTCACTTTGTCCACCAAAGTTGGACTAGCTTCTATCTGGTATAATTTTTCTTCGAACTCTTCTGGAAATTTGATTTCCAGCTCTAGTTTTGCCATTGCTGAAATGAGCTCCTCCTTATCAGTTAATATCATTAACTTTTCTCTGCCCTTCCTACTCAATGCGTTTGCAACCACATTAACTTTACCCGGATGATAAATGATCTCACAATCATAATCTTTTATCAGGTCCATCCATCTCCTTTACCGCATATTCAGGTCTTTCTGTGTGAAAATATACTTCAGACTTTTATGGTCTGTGTAGATCTCACATTTCTCTCCGTAGAGATAGTGTCTCCATATCTTCAATGCGAACACAACCGTCGCCAACTCTAAATCATGAGTTGGATATCCTTTTTCGTAGTCTTTTAGATACCTTGATGCACACGCAATAACCTTATCGTTCTGCATAAGGACACAACCCAATCCTTTGTGTGAAGCATCACTATACACCACAAAGTTTCCTGTATTATCTGGTAACAACAACACAGGTGTCACACTTAACTTCTTCTTTAGTTCTTGAAAACTTTCTTCACACTTCTCTGTCCAAACAAATTTTACAGATTTCCTTGTCAAATTTGTCAACGGAGCGGCAACCTTGGAAAAATCCTGGATAAACCGTCTATAATAGCCTGTCAATCCCAAGAAAATTTTCACTTCTGATGGAGTTCTTGGTTGTTCCCAATTTATCACAACTTCAACTTTTGATGGATCTACGAAAATCCCATCCTTATCAATTACATGCCCAAAAAATTGTACACGTTCCAGCCAAAATTCACATTTAGAGAATTTTGCGTACAACTTTTCTTTTCTTAGCGTCTCCAGCGTCAGACGTAAGTGTTCCACATGTTCCTCTTTAGTTTTAGAGTAAACCAAAATATCATCGATGAACACCACCACGAATTTGTCCAAAAATGGTTTAAACACCCTGTTCATCAAATCCATGAACGTTGCAGGGGCATTTGTCAAACCAAAAGACATTACTAAAAATTCGTAATGTCCATACCGAGTTCAAAATGCCGTCTTCGATACATCCTCCTTCCTTACTTTCAATTGGTGATATCCACTTCTCAAATTTATTTTCGAGAAATATCTAGCACCCTTCAATTGATCAAACAAGTCATCTATTCTTGGTAATGGATATTTGTTCTTAATAGTGACCTTGTTCAATTCTCTGTAATCAATGCAAAGATGCATTGATCCATCCTTCTTCTTCACGAATAACACCGGGGCTCCCCACGGTGACACACTCGGTTGAATATACTTCTTGTCTAACAGTTCTTGCAGTTGCACCATAAGTTCTTTCATTTCTACCGGAGCCATTCTGTATGGGGCCTTCGATATCGGAGCAGTTCCTGGCGCTAAGTCGATCACGAATTCGATTTCTTGGTCAGGTGGAAGTCCTGGCAAATCCTCTGGAAACACGTCCACTTACTCCCTAGCCACTGGTATTTCCTCCAATTTGACACCCTTCTCCTTTTGAGTATCGACTATGTAAGCTAAATACCCTACACAGCCCTGACTCAATAACTTTTTGGCTTGCATCATCATCAGACATTTCATTTGTCTAGGCGATTTGCTACCATGAAAAACTGCCTTTGACGGAGTCATAAGGTTTACTTACTTCTTTTGGCAGTCAATTATCGCTCCATAATTAAACAACCAATCCATTCCCAAAATAACATCGAACTCTCTAAGTTTTATCATGATTAAATCTACTTTCATAACATTCCCCTTAATGTTCACCCTACAATTCTTGTATACGAACCTAACAAGAATCACTTCTCTATTCGCAATTTCTATGTTTAAATGGATTTGCAACTCATCGCAAGGTATTTCTAACCTCTTAGCAAATTCATCAGATATAAACGAGCAAGTAGCACCCGAATCAAATAATACATATGCATCTATATTATTGATTGAAATAATACCTGACACAACATCTTTTGATTGCACCGCATCCTGCACCGTCATGTTGAAGGTTCTGGCTGTGGGCTTATTTGTTGACGTTGGTCCTGCAATAGCCAGCGCACCTCCACTAGCATTTCCCTTGCTCACATTTATCTCACCAGACCTCTTCTTAGGGCATTCACGAGCAAAGTGATCCTTGGACCTGCACGTGAAACACACATTTTTCTTAGCTTGAGTGCAATTTGGGACGATGTGACCCTCCTAGCCATAATTGAAGCATACTCATTTTCCCAGCAAATACACTCCCTTGTGAAACTTTTCGCACGTAGCACATGCTTCGAACTTCTTATTTTGCTGGTTTCTTTGCTGATTTCTAGCTCCCCCATTCCCATTCCACTTCCTCTTCAAATTGTTGCCATTTCCACCGTTACTACCACCACTCTTAGCTTCACCTTCACTTTTCTTCTTCCTCTGCTCTTGATTATGTTTTGTTACTGCCTCGCCACCACTTTCAGTGAGAATTGATTTCTCCATCACCGTTGTAAATGTCTTCAATTGGAACAGGGAAACCCTATTGTACAACCAGGGTTTCAATCCCTGCTCGAACCTCTTTGCCGTGCGCTCTTCTGTGATGACTTGATATGGCGCAAACCTCGCCAACTCGTTGAATTTTACAACATACTCAGACACTGACATCGATCCCTGCTTTAGTTCCAAAAACTAAACCTCTAGCTGACTCTTCGAACTCTCTGGGAAATAGGTCTCGAAGAACAACTTCTTAAACCTATCCCAGGTCATCACTCCTGGTCCTTCCTGAGTTTTGTTGGCCTGCCACCAATAGCTAACCTCCACTTTCAACATAAATGTTGCGAAAGCAGTCGTCTAATTCTCCTCTACCCTAGCCATATCAAAAACCTTCTCGATTTCCATGATCCAGGTCTGTGCTTCAACTGGATTCATGGACCCACGGAATTCTGGTGGTCCGACCGCCTTGAAATCCTTGAACGTCGTCACTTGATTCTAAGGTTGATTCTGCAAAGCACCCATCAGTAACGTAACTAGCTGCTAAATTGAGTTTCCTTCCGCATTATTATTGTTGTTTCCTCAGTGGTTCTTCGTCGTGGTGGTTGACGTCTTGAAGCCATTTTCTGTTAAGATACACCCATTAGCTTTTATTCAACCTTTTTAAGTATAATATACTTAGGTTGCACATCATAAAAGTTTATCATGAAACACATAACACTTTGAATAAAACAATAACTTTTATTCATTCATCATCTTAAAAAAAATATCAAAACAATAGCGTCACTGCTATTTACATTACTTTCCTGAACTATAATAGTTGCAGGACAACATCATCATCATCTATCCCATTGGTTATATCATACCCGGGATTTACATTTTGTTTATTACTAATCACCAATCAATTACATTCTCTACAATGTCCTACTAAGATATTGCGTAGCCTTACGACGCTCCTCCTCCATAATTCAGAACATTGTTCGGCGATCCAGTATGTATGATGGTAGCATCTCAAATTGAATCGGATAACCCATGACTCGATCTTGAGCTAGATTGATCACAGTGTTGAATACGTTGTTCATCTCTTCCATCTTTCTCCTCTTTGATTGTGCGTCCCTCTCTGTTATTCCGGCTCGTTGATAAGCTTCATTGAACGTGTCTTCGGCTCTTGCCCTTTTTGTAGATTCTTCTTTCAACTTGTCCTTTAACTCTGCAATCTCTGCCACCATTCGCTCGTTCTCCCCTTCAGTGTGGACCAGCTTCTCTTCAACGTTATTCAGTCGTTCTTCTCGATCCTCGGATCTCATCGGCTTTTCATGCCATCGAGGTGCATTGCTCACCACTATCTCCTGTAACTCCTCGACGGTGTCTTGAAGTTCCACATTGCGGTCATACACCTCGTCGTACATACAGGCAGCTATCGAATTAAGTGGAAGCTTGTAACGCCCCCAAAATTAGGTATACGTCACGCATCTTGGGTCGCCACTTACATGGTACAGAATTTAAATACAACTTACTAATATAACTATCGTGTACAATACAACATAAACTGTGAGTTTGAATACAAATATTGTCTACTAGATATTATACAAACTCAAAAGGAGTCCTCATTACAATTATTATCACACTATTTCACAGAATAGTGAGGACTACTAATGCTATCCTTTGGACCATTACTCCGTTCCCCGACTCGTCCCAGCTATATTCTCATTTCCTGAAGAGAACAGTGAAAGAAACGGTGAGCTCAACTAGCCCAGTAAGAAATATTATAACTAAGATAAAGTAGAATAAATTATCAATAGTCTTCAACAATGTTAAATTGATAAAATACAATAGACAACCAGTTTAACTGCAGCGGAATATGCAATCCATTAAAAGAGTCAAATAGAAAATAAAGTCTACTATCTTTTAGGTTTTAAAAGGTTTTCATCAATTTTATCACTAAGACTCGGTTTAATGAATAAACCATTAATATCTAATCATCCCCGTACCACGGTAAGGGATTTTCATCAAATTATCAATGGTCATGACTATACCGAATCACCCCCGGTCATAATCATACCAAAACTATCCATCATCGCTTGCATTACATGTGCCATCGAGGACTTTTATCACATCATTTATATCAAGCCATGATTATCTAGAATGAACCACGGTCATAATCATACTAAGTTCATCTATGCACGTAAGCCAAAGATAACTTTCAACATAATATAAACATGAGGATGATGACAATGATATAAGAATTCAATAAAACAAGTTCAAGAATTAATTTATCTAGGAATTATTAACGTCCAAATTGTCAACAAGATATCTTGTTTTGTAGAGTAAAATTCAAGAATGATCGAAGAATATTTCCATGAAAAGATATTTGGATGAAACGCAAATATCAAGGATATTCTACTAATTTCATGGAGTATAAAAGTCAAAGTTTTAACCAACTGGGTATAATAAAGAATGGAATAACAAAAGAAATCACCGTGCATGCGATAGATCAAGACAGTGAAAAGTTATTCCAACAGAATAATAAATAACGGAACCGGTCGGGTGAAATTATGACCCATGAGGATGTTTCAACAGAATAATAAAGATGGAACCAGATCCGGTGTAAAACACAGCGATTAGGATATTCCAATGAGAATGATAAAAAGCGGAACCAGTCCGGTGTAAAACACCTGCAGATGTGGATGTTCCAATGGAATAATAAAGAGGCGGAACCAGTCAAGGTGTAAAACACATGAGCAGGATGTTCCAAAGAATAATAAAGACAGAATAATAGAAGAATGTCACCAAGTATAGGGTGAGTCCGTCATGATATAGGTTATTCCAACAAAATAATAAGAAATGGAATAAGCAAGTTCTCTTCATGAATACAAAAGATTAATATCCCTTACGAGTACAACAAATAATATTCCTACCTTAGAAGAACCTGAATATTGGAAAAGTGAAGTAGTAGAATACTTTTCTTCTTTCTCTCTATAGTTTTCTCTACAGAGTTTCAATGAATTCGTAAGAAATAATGAAGGAATGAGCTTTCTATTTATAAAAAAACTGAGGGTGGCTCTTGGTCTTAACGAAGGGTCAAAATGACTCTTGGTAATATTGAAGAGACAACTACTATTTGCGAAGGGGTAATTAACCCTTGGAACAATCAAGAAGGCGAGTTAACTCTTGGTAATATTGAAGGGACAACTACTATTTGCGAAGGGTAATTACTATTGTGAAGGTAATTACTATCGATGAAGGTAATTACTATTGATGAAGGTAATTACTATTGAAGAAGGTAATTACTATTAACGAAGGTAAATACTATTGACGAAGGTAATTACTATTCACAAAGGTAATTATTATTCACAAAGGTAATTACTATTGACGAAGGTAAATACTATCGACGAAGGTAATTACTATTCTCAAAGGTAATTACTATTCACAAAGGTAATTACTATTGACGAAGGACTCTTAGATGATGACATATGGGCCCCCCATAAAATAATCAAACTTACCACAAAGCGTCTCATATGAGACTCTTTATATAAATCAAGGATTGAATAAATATTACCACAAATCATTTTATTTTTAATCAACACATATTTAATCTTTCAACAATTATTAATCATTTATAATTTGTCGTCTCAATTAATAATATAACATATTATATCTGATGATAATCTTGTGACAATAATTGAATCAATAATATAAGAGATATGATGCAAAGAATTTCAGAAGCAATAATTGAGTATAGCTAAGTGACTTCTCACGTAAGCATCAATAATCAATAGTGTGCTACTATGCAACCACAGCAGACATCGTGCTTTTACTACTAGGGTAGTTCAACGGTTTTAACGGTAACACCTCTGCCGTTATTTTTATAGAAAGATAATTTTGTCATTTTCTAACTACGACAATACTTCCGTTGTGGGGGTCGACCATTCGATTGGTAGTCGCATACGAATATTCCCTAACAAAAAGAATATTTCCCGAACCACACGAATATTTTATAACAACTTGCTTACTTTGCAAAATTTATAAATATTACCCACAACTATAACATTATATCAAATTTATTCCATAATATTCAAAATAATATTTATAGAAAATTCATCTTTATTTATAAAATTTGAGGGTCTTACAACCTCCCTTCTTATGAAATTTAGCCCTCGAAATTAGAGGTAAATACTGATATGATAAAGAGGTGAGGATATCTTGAATACCTTTATCGTTAAAAATATTAAATTCATCTTCGTAATCCGCCAAATATATTCATTAACAATTCATCTTTTGCACTACAAAGCTAAAGATATATAAGCGTAAAACCAATAATCTTTGAGGACGCAACTTAATAGTATCACGACCACAAATTATCCATGTACTAACGCCAATGATATTCGTGTTTTCAATTACGGCCATGATTATACTAGAATAATCCGTGGTCATAATCATACCAAGTCCATCTAGGCACTACAGTGTCAGATGACTTTCAACATAATATAAGCATGAGGATAATGATATAAAGAATCAATCAAATGAGATAAAGGATAAATATTAAACATTTATAAGATAATTTATCCAGGATTCAAGAATATCCCCATGTTATCAATCACTTAATAATCTCATAATCTAATATCATTAATATTATAACAATATTTTAATCACTTCTTAAATTTATAAACAATTTATCTCAATTGTTTACGCTTTACCATATAATGCATTTAATCATTCAAAATACCATACTCATAAGATATCATCACCAATTATCAAATCCTCAAAAAAATATGCATATACTCTATATAGGATTCTCTAGCCATAAAATCCTATTTTCAACTTTGTTACTTCACATAACATATTTAACTCATATGTTAAGTAATTAAACTATTTTCATGAAAATACCAAATCAGTCCCAAAAATATTTCTTTTCTGGGATTTAGCATAATATAGTCCCATAATGAAAATATATATTTTCGGAATTTTTAAAATTCATTTACTATTTTCAAAAATCAATTTCTAATTAATTCCTTAAGAAATTAGCTACCTCAAGTTTAACTCCAAAAATTCCCAAATCTTGGCAGGACCTTACACATGTTAATGTGAGCCTCCATTTAAATTTCATGGTCATCTGAGTTATAGAACTCCGGTTATAGCATTTTTGTCAAAAAAACCTAAATATTGAAATGGTCATAACTTGCTCATTTTAAGTCGGAATGAGCTCATTTTTGGACACGATGTTCTTTATACCATATACCTTTATGTCCCAAAAGGCCTTAATTTTTCTCACTAATTAAGTAGCCGAAACAGCCCTTACAAAAACGTGGCAGCAGCTTTTTGGATATTTTGAAGTTTTGACTCCTTTGCTAAAATCAGTGCACACGAAAATCTACAACACCTTTTTCATTGATTCAACTTGGATTAGTTAGGTAACTCATAGATCTAAATCTAAGACTTAACCACACTCAAAAATTCAAAATATAATAAGAGATTTGGTCAATTGAATTTCATGTTACATTTTTCACCAAAATCTGGTTTTTAACTCCTTGTGATTTTTAAGAAACTTTCATGTTTTCACATACTAACCAACATAACTCATCATAACACTTACTAATACCACGTATACCCATGATTTTCATTAGTCCAATGCTTTTATTATGACTTTCATCATAAACCACGTAAACTGTTCATTTTAGTTGAAGAAATATTTGAGGGTTTATGAAACGGGTTTTGTACTGGGGTCAATACAAAATTCGATTTCACGCTCTAGGGTAGGCTAGGAAATCTTCAAGAATACGTTAAGAAATTTATCAATGATAGAAATATCATTCAAAACTGCTACTCTTATCCAAAACTTGGATAGTACGTTACATTGATACCAACTGTGACTTTCATCCCAACTTTGGATAACACGTCACAATGACACCTTACATAAATGTATAGTCAAAAACTGTTTTAGAAATTAGAATCTTTGGGAAGTGCTCAAGGAAACCTTTGTACATGGGAGGCCATGCTTCTAGGTTATGATAGATATCATATGGCCACGTAATTATCCTTGGTTTACCCAATAGACCCTAAAAAGAAAATGAGAAGATTACTATTATATTCTTCCCAATGGTGAGTCTTCTCTTGATTTATCATTATCTCCACTGTCTCAAATTGAGAATTATACTTCAAACAAACACCAAGATCATATAGGTAGTGCTCGTAAATATACTCAGCAAGTGGATGAGCACAACCACATTTTTGATGACACGAGGTTGTATGTCATTTAGACATCTTGTATGATAGTGGCAAAACACTCTTCCAACATTGGGTTCGCCTCACCCTAGTTGATTCACCAAATATAACTACTAAATGATGACCACCGTTCTATTCCACTGTTATCCCCGCTCGACCTAGCTACACTCTTATTACCTGAAAAGAATTGTGAAGCAAAAGGGTTAATTAATATATCAAATATTATCCCTATACTCTGACCGACCAATTAAATAACAAATAAACTTAGGTAGGTCATACTAGCGAAGGAATTTCCCGTCTCTCCCCTCCTAGTTCTTATCTCGCATCTTAGCCAGGGATCATATCCCTAAGCTCTGATACCAACCTATGAACGCCCCAAAATTAGGTATACGTCACCCATCTTGGGTCGCCACTTACATGGTATGTAATTTAAATACAACTTACTAATATAAGCGGCATGTACAATACGACATAAAATCGTGAGTTTGAATACAAATATTGTCTACTAGATATTATACAAACTCAAAAGGAGTCCTCATTACAATTATTATCACACTATTTCACGTAATAGTGAGGACTACTAATGCTATCCTCGGACCATTACTCCGTTCCAGGACTCGTCCCTAGCTATATTCTCATTTCAAGAGAAGAAAGGTGAAAAAAAGGGTGAGCTCAACTAGCCCAAAGAAGAAATATTATAACTAAGATAAAGCGTAATAAATTATCAATAGTCTTCAACAATGTTAAAATGATAAAATAAAATAGAAAACCAGTTTAACTGCAGCGGAATATGCAATCCATTAAAAGAGTCAAGTAGAAAATAAAGTCTACTATCTTTTAGGTTTTAAAAGATTTTCATCAATTTTTATCACTAAGACTCGGTTTAATGAATAAACCACAATATCTAATCATCCCTGTACCACGGTCAAGGATTTTCATCAAATTATCAATGGTTATGACTACTATACCGAATCACCCTGGTCATAATCATACCTAAAACTATCCATCAACGCATTACTGAGACTAATCGAGGACTTTTGTCACATCATTTATATCAAGCCATGATTATACCGAATGAACCCTGGTCATAATCATACTAAGTTCATCTATGCACGTAAGCCAAAGATAACTTTCAACATAATATAAACATGAGAATGATGACAATGATATAAGAATTCAATAAAACAAGTTCAAGAATTAATTTATCTAGGAATTATTAACGTCCAAATTGTCAACAAGATAATGTTTTGTAGAGTAAAATTCAAGAATGATCAGAAGAATATTTCCATGAAAAGATACTGGATGAAACGCAAATATCAAGGATATTCTACTAATTTCATGGAGTATAGAAGTCAAAGTTTTAACCAACTAGGTATAATAAAGAATGGAATAACAAAAGAAATCACCATGCATGCGATAGACCGCACAGGCAGGTTATTCCAACAGAATAATAAATAACGGAACCAGGTCAGGTGAAATTCACACCGATAGGATGTTCCAACAGAATAATAAAGATGGAACCAGATCCGGTGTAAAACAAAGCAGATAGGATATTCCAACGTATCGATAAAAAGCGGAACCGGTCCGGTGTAAAAACACAGACATGGGATGTTCCAATGTAATAATAAAGATGAGAATAATAGAAGAATGTCACCAAGTATAGGGTAGTCCGCGTATACAGGTTATTCCAACAAAATAATAAGAAATGGAATAACTGAAGTTCTCTTCATGAATACAAAAGATTAATATCCCTTACGAGTACAACAAATAATATTCCATACCTTAGAAGAACTGAATATTGGAAAAGTGAAGTAGCAGAATACTTTTCTTCTTTCTCTCTATAGTTTCTCTCTCTAGAGTTTCAATGAATTCATAAGAAATAATGAAGGAATGAGCTTTCTATTTATAGAAAAACTAAGGGTGGCTCTTGGTTTTAACGAAGGGTCAAAATGACTCTTGGTAATATTGAAGAGACAACTACTATTTGCGAAGGGGTAATTAACCCTTGGAACAAGAAGAGGCGATTAACTCTTGGTAATATTGAAGGGACAACTACTATTTGCAAAGGGGTAATTACTATTGACGAAGGTAATTACTATTGACGAAGGTAATTACTATTGAAGAAGGTAATTATAATTGACGAAAGTAAATACTATTGACGAAGGTAATTACTATTCACAAAGGTAATTACTATTGACGAAGGTAAATACTATTGACGAAGGTAATTACTATTCACAAAGGTAATTACTATTCACAAAGGTAATTACTATTGATTTAAGGACTCTTAGATGATGACATATGGGCCCCCCCCATAAAATAATCAAACTTACCACAAACGCCTCATAATCGACTCTTTATATACATCAAGAATTGAATAAATATTACCACAAATCATTTTATTTTTAATCAACACATATTTAATCTTTCAACAATTATTAAACATTTATAACTTGTCGTCTCAATTAATAATATAACATATTATACGAGGATGATCTTGTGACAATAATTGAATCAATAATATAAGAGATATGATGCAAAGAATTCTTTGTTGCGATAATTGAGTTTAGCTAAGTGACTTCTCACGTAAGCATCAATAATCAATCACTGTGTACTATGCAACCACGCCAGACATCGTATTCTTTTTTACTACTCTGGGTAGTTCAACAGCTTTAACGGTAACATCTCTGCCGTTATTTTTATAGAAAGATAATTTTGTCGTTTTCTAACTACGACAATACTTCCGTTGTGGGGTCCACCACTGATTGAGCCGTCGTACGAATATTCCCCGACAAAAAGAATATTTCCCGACCACACGAATATTTTATAACAACTTGCTTACTTTGCAAAATTTATAAATATTACCCACAACTATAACATTATATCAAATTTATTCCATAATATTCAAAAATAATATTTATAGAAAATTCATCTTTGTTTATAAAAGCTGGGGTCTTACAAAGCTCTTCCTCCTCTTCCTCCTCATCCCCCGACTATGGCAGCTCCACGGGGTCCTCCTCATCAGGTACTCTCTCCTGCTCAACTACTGTGACCGATGGAACTGTTTCCCGTGGCATTAGTTGTTCCCAAACCACCTAAATATCTCGAGGCTCCTCCTCTTTAGGCTGACTGGATCCTCCTACATTACTCATCCTGTCAACCAAAGTTTAAGTTTTAATTACTAATCATTACTACTCGACACTCACGAGCACATAAGTTGTAATCACATAAGCACATACGTATTTTATTACTTTCTCTTTCCTAAAACTCGATAAGAGCTTATCATCACTATCTTTTCAAAGGTTACTTCCTAAGGCTTTTCCCCACCTAAGGTTCATAACCTAAAGCTTTGATACCAACCTGTGAAACCCCCAAATCTAGGTACTTCATTCCCACAAGATTTGGTGCTCACTATCCATACATTCATACTATCTACCCAAGTAAATAATATTGAAATCATAAAATCCTTTCCTTAAATAGGGTTACATTCAAAAATAATCCCAGGTTATCTAACCTTTAAACATCATTCAAGTGCGGAAATAAAATTTATTACATCACATCATTATTAAAAAGTCTGATCATCATAATAAATAAAAGTACAAATCAGCATCACTTGAACAATTTTCCCTTTCCTTTGCTAGTTGAAGGTTCATCTACCTTCTCCACTTTAGCTGCAATGAGTATATAAATATGCAAGAGTGAGCAAAAAAATTGCTCACTAGATATAATAATGAATCAACATGAGAATAACAATAATAACTGCCAACGAATAGGCTCATCAAAACTGAATGGTACTCTAATAATGATAATCAGGAACTGGAATCCAAAATACGGAATATATATAACTGAGGGTCATAAGACCATGAACTATGTCCATAGTTGCGAGTAATCTTTCAACTCCAACTTTAACAGTCAAAAGACTATAAGGACTCCTCGTACTTAGGGGGATCAACCCTTCGTACAATGTATTGTGCACAAATATTTTAACTCTACGTGTAAGTTAACCCCTAATAATAATAGGGTTGTTCATCCCAGTATTTAGAGTACAAGTCCGCAACAAAGAAAGTTTGGTTTGGATAAGCTTTCAAGGGTAATTTGAAGTTCAACGAACATCAACTAGAGGACTAGTTGAATTAACAGTGTTTGATAATCACAACAAATGTTTAACAACATAACATAGAACAAATGAGAATTATAAATGAACTGATTATACGTATTAAACTCATGCCTGAAATAACTATAGAGCATAAGTATTTAACAAAATGAAGAAAATGGTAAACCTTTGCTTGAATAGTAAATAAGCTAAGCTAAGAAAATGAAGAAAATGGTAAACATAACGCATTCTCAATTTACTAATCACTTTTAAAATTTTGAATTCATAATCCACATAACATAACTCTATTTAGCCTTGTTGTTACATGAATCTCACATTCCATAACCTCAAGCTAAGCTACAACGAACAACCAAAGTCTACAGAACAAAGCAGACTTGATTAATGCGAAAATGGGCACTTTCGCGGCTTATGCATGAAGTTTTTTATGGGAATGTCATCATGGCAAGACAACTTACGTAACTTCGGTTTTTCGTAAGCGAGCCACAACACTTTTCTTAAGCCAACTAACATGAATTTTACCCATCAAACGATGATATTAACACGTAAAATAAATATAACACTATCATAGACATGATTGCTAACATATTAAACCACTTAACACAATTTAACAGTAACTAAAACTATTTTAATTTCTCAATTTTCATGTTTTTCATATAAAACTCCATATTTTTGATATTCATCCAAAAATTAACACTGTGAATTCAATACATGACCAAATCATCTAATTCAAATTACGTTATACTCGTATCTCAATGAACTAACATATACGAACTTTAATTTATAATTTCACATACGAATTAGCTAATAAAATTGATACTTACTCAAACCACATGAAGAACATAAACACTGACATTATATTTTTTCCTACTGTCGAACAATTTAGCATGCAATTTCCTTGTTTGAACATTACTTCAGCATTACAAACATGTATAATCACAATTATCAACTATATATGTCCATAATTCAACAATTTCTTATTACAGAACATGAGAAATTCTTGTCGTCCAACAAAAATACATAATTATAATATAGAGATTATGGAACATACCTTTAATTAGCGTGTAACTCTTGCTAACCCACTAGAATTGCTTGAAAATTCTAAGCTTTCTCTCAATTTCTCTCAACTCTCAATTCTCTCTAGCTTGCAAACAAGAATGCGTATAACAAGAGCTAAGCTAATTAACACGCGTATTCTAAAACTGATAAACCCTTAATAAAAATACTAATTGCAAATTTCAGTTACTAACGTATATAATATAAATATTATATTTATTATTTTAATTTAATTTGTTTATTTTATTTATCTTATTTAAATTTCAAAAATTAGAAATATCAAAAGCCATAAGGCTTGTTTGGCAAACCCTTTAGATTTTAAAGAATTAAAATACTTAAGCCTTGTTTGGCAAAACTACTTTAAATCCTTTTTAATTTATTTCAATAAACACTTTAGTTTATAAATTATAATCACATATTATTTTCATATCCAACATTAACCCATTAAATTAACCACATACTATATTTTAATTAAATATAGCCATTTAGCAAATATCACAAAATTATAATTTCCATTATAACTTATTTAATAATTTAATATACAATCTAAATTATTAAATCACAACAACAACATAACATCTCATGTTTCACTACAATTCTCTAAATTATAAATTAATTTAATTTAGAATATAATCTAATAAATTTAGATTCATAAATATTTACTAACAACCATCATATCAATAAAATATTTATTTAATAATAAACATCTCAAATAATATTTATATAACTCAATAAATATTTAAATTACACTTTAGAATTTCGGATCGTTACATCCTTCCCTTCTTACAAGGATTCTGTCCCCAGAATCACAATTTAAACAATCAAATCATCACACGGCTGCTCTCAATTTACTGTGTTCCTTCCCCGACAAAGGAAAATCAAGTTGATTCAACCAGCCCAAGACCTCACTGTCCGACAACCGACCAACAACCCCCTTCTTCTCTATCTTTTTGTTGAACTGTGCAGACATCTTTTTGTAATTTTGATCAACAGGAAAGAATCTACGAAGCGAGCCCAAAGAAACTACATTTCACCATGTCAGAATTTGGTTGTTTTGCACATCCCCATACACACTAGACATGACACCTTCCCGTGAGTTGACCAACCACTAACCATCCCAAGAGTAGAAAAGTCGGTGATAGTCCATAGCGTGTACGCCTTCATCACAAAATTCTCGTGATATCGATTTATCATACGCCCCGAACCCCCTGTCTCTCACAACATCTTTAGTTCATCCACTAACGGTTGAAGGTACACATCAAGGTCTTTTATAGGACTTTTATCCCCCGGAATGAGTAAAGTCAAAAACAAATACAGATCCCTCATGCACATTGCCGGTGGAAGATTATAAGCGACCATAATAAGCGGCCAAACAGTGCGGTGGCTAAAATTATTAAAGGGCAAAAGCCATCGGTAGCCATGCCAAGCCTAACATTCCTAACTTCTTCCGCAAACTCGGGATAATTTACATCAAATCTCTTCCATTCATCTCCATCCGCTGGGTGAGTTAGCTGACAAGGAACGACATCCCTTGTTCGATGCCAACTCATATGTTGAGCCGTATGAGATGATATGAATAGCCGCTGAAGTCTCGGCACAAGTGAAAAGTATCGTAAGATTTTCATGGGAACCTATTTCTCCTTCCCCCCACGTTTTATAACCTTGTAGCACGATAAGCTGCATATATCACACTGTCCCTTATCTCTGTCCTCCCCATAGTATAAAATGCAATCCTGCTCACAAGCATCGATTTTCTGATACCCCATATTTAACCCCTTGACCATCTTCTTCACTTCGTGATAATTCGTAGGAAGAGTATGGTCCTTGGGTAAGAACTGTCCAATTATAGCGAGCAAATCGTTGAAACCTCTCTCACTACAGTCGTGCTCATTCTTGAAGTGTAAGAGCTTCGTCACAGCAGAAAGCTTGGTGTCTGTATCATTTCCCGGATACAACGCGACCCCAGATTCAGATAGCAACTAGTAAAAGGCAGCAGCTGTATCATTTGGCACTTGCTTTGCACTGCTTGAAGAAGGTTCATATTCAGCCTAGTCAATAGTAGTAGGACCATAAGCATCGACCAACATCTCAACAGGATCATAGTGTTCGACGTGTGAATCCCGTTGAATTGGTTGTTCCACAAAATTTTCAATCACTTCTGATTCCCCGTGATGAGTCCATACGAATTACCCATCCACAAATCTACGAGAAAATAAGTCGAATTTAATCTCGTCGATTTCTACCAAATCAGATTTTTACACTTGACACACGGGCATCGCATCTTCCCGTTCGGATCATCCGTATGTTCTAGTTCTTTGTTCAAGAAATCTAAAACCCCAACATGATAAGCTGAGACTAATCCCCTCCCATCACTAGGTATCCTATGGTATATCCAACTCCTATTCATTTGTCATTTTTAACTACGGAAGTATACGCATTAAGTTAATTTGGATATTCATGTGTGAATTAGATTTACCTAGTATCTCTACAGGACAGGGGTAAGGCTTCTATCTCGTTATTGGATGCGTCTCATCACTAGTGCAAACACGTTGAGTACGTTTCATGAGTTTCAAAAAAAATTTGGCAACACCTCCCCATGGTCTCCAAGCACACGAAATAGACTAAGATAACTTAATCTAAGTATGCACTCGGAGAACATATAGAGATAACAGTCGATTAATCCTCAAAATAACAAAAAAATATACTGTTCAGATTTTAACCTAGGCCTAAGTAGAGAGACATAATTAACATCCAATAACAGGTCTCAATTGGGGAATCATTCGACATTCACCCCTATTGAGTGTATGTCAAAAAAAAGGTTTCTAAGTTTCAAAGTATAGTACATATATAATTGAAAATGATACTTAGTTTATTAAAACTTGTGGATAACTAACCAAATGCTACTTAGTTTAATTATGAGAATTGTTATATGGAATCTCTACTTGAGAGTCAAGAATAGGAAAAAAAAGGTCGTAGTTCTGTTGTGTCTCTATACTCGAATAATAAAGTTAATTCAATTATCAGAACATTCCTCACTGTTCCATCATAACAGATGACTACATCTCGAAGGAGTTCCATTAAGCTATTGAACAAAATTTTAGCTTAAGAAACCCTCTAGATGAACGAACGATCACTTCTCTGCTAGGAATTAATCAACTCCCCATATGGGTCCAATCCAAGCTATAGATAACTTCTCACCACTCCGGATTCCTCAAATGGATAGTTCTCATACAAGAAGTGAGACATTCTGTGAGAACTACCCATCTGAGGAATTCAGAGTGGTGAGAAGCTGTTTATATCATGGATTGGACCCATATGGGGAGATGATTCAATCCTATGAGAGAAGTGATCGTTCGCTCATTTAGAGGGTTGCTTAACCTAGAACTTTGTTAAATAACTTACTGGCACTCCTTCTGGATGTTGCCATCTATTATGATGGAACAGTGAGGAATGTCTGCAGTAATTCAATTACCTTTATTATTTGAGTATAGGACACAAACAGGAACTACGATCCCTTTTTTTTTAATTGTTGCCGAGGAACCGGTTGGAGTACTATTAGCTGTAACTGCTATGTCGAAACCTGCATACAAGAAAGAGTACATATATGTAGGGAGAGTATTATTGCATTTATTAAAAATTGTAGCAAACTAACAAATGCTACTTAGTTTATTTTGCCAATGATAAACTAAGTAAGTGGTACTTAGTTTATGAGAATTGTTATTTGGGACCTATAGAGACTACTGTTCGACATTCACTTCTAGTTACTTAGTTTATTTTGCCAATGATGATAGACTAAGTAAGTGGTACTTAGTTTATGAAAATTGTTATTTGGAATCTATAGCTAGAGACTATTGTTCGACATTCACTCATACTTAGTTTATTATTATATTTTTTTTATTTTAATTTGTAGTATATTATATAATTGGCTTATTTATTTATTAAATTACATTAAATTAGATTATTTTATTTTATTTTATTTATTAAACTAAATTAAATTAATTTTTTATTACTTCCTATTTTATTTTGTATTATATTATATAAGTTCTAATTTAATTTGATTTTGTAATTAAAATTTTATTATTTTATTTTATTTTATCTTGTATTATATTATATAATTTTTAATTTTTTATTAAATTAAATTAAATTAAATTAAATTAAATTAAATTTATTTTAAATTTAATTTAATTTAATTTAGATTATTTAAATTAAATCAAATTTATTTTATTTTATTTTATTCTATTTTATTTTATTATTTTTATTTAATTTTATTTTTTATTAAATTTTATTTTATTTATTAAATTAAATCAAAGTTTTTTATTTTATTTAAATTAATTTAATTTATTATTTTATTTTATTTTACTCTATTTTGTATTATATTATGTTATTTATTTTATTTTTAAAATTTATTTTATTTAATAAACTAAATTAAATTATATTTATTTTATTTTATTTTATTTTATTTTAGTAGTAAGAAACTAAGTAAATGGTACTTAGTTTATGATTTATTAATATTGGGAAACTAATTACTAATACAATACATGCAGGGCCCACAAATATTCTGCAATTTCATAATTCGATGTAATTTACATCATAAATTCAGTCGGAAATAGCAAATATATCAAGATTAAAAACAGTCCTAAAATCAGTTAAATTATGATAAGGAACCCAAATTTGATATGTTATACACTTCATAATATCAATATTCTGCAATTTCCAAATTCCAAATAATATGCAGTTAAATAATATGCAGTCCACAAACCCAAAATCAAAATTCCAATTTCAGCAATCAGCAATATAAACAAGAAGAATAGGACCCAAATTTTAGATTTCATATCACTCCCAATTCCAACAAATGGACCCAAATTTTCAACCCACAAATTCACAGCAACAACATATTATCCAAATTGGGTTAATCTCATATTCAAACTCAAACTAAACCTAAAACAAATTAAGCAACAAATTTCATAATTTACAACAAATTCACCCTAAAAATCTAATACTTGGCAGAAAACTAACCTTGAAATTGAATTAATGTGCAAACTAACCGACGGTGGTGCCTGGTGGTGGTGCCTGGTGTTGACGGTGGTGATTGGTGTTGGTCTTGGTGGTGGTGCTTGGTGGTGGTGACGGTGATGCCTAGTGTTGGTGGCGTCTACTGGTGGTGGAACCGCTCGACAGTGATGGTGGTGGTAGCAGTACGTAGTGGTGGTAGTGGCAGTATGTGGTTGTGGTGGAGTCGAAGGTGGTGGTGGTGGTGGTGGTGGTGGAATCGAAGGTGGTGGTGGTGGAACCGGTGGTGGTGGTGGTGGAAGTACGTGGTGGGGTGGTGGTGGAGATGAGATCAGTGATCAGAAAAGTGAGACTGAGAGAGAATCAAGTGAGAGATATCACGTAAAGTGAGAGAGAAATGAGAGAGAGAAAGAGAGAAATGAGAGCAAAGTGAGAGAAACGAGGGGGCCGGAAGATGTACCGATTAATTAGGTTTTAGGATTATTTTCGACGGACTGTCCGTCGTACTCAAAGTCATCGTAATTACTGTATCTTCGACGGACTAGTCCGTCGGAATAACCACTATTCAGTCAAAAATAAGGTTCGCGCTGGCGGGAACATTGGCGCCAATGGGATACATATATTTTCGAGGAACATCCGTCGAAATTAAATTAGTTTCGACAGACGTATCTTCGACTGAATAATCCGTCGGAATACATATTATCTTCGAGGGAATGTGTCTGTTGAACGTAGCTCCGTCAGAATTAGTCGGTTTTCTTGTAGTGAATTTTTCCAAAAATTTTGGTTATCATTTACTATTTTTAAAATTCCCAAAATAGTCAGATCTTGTAACAATTATCATGAACAGTTTTTAAGTCCAAAAACTATGAAATTTTCAGGAGATATTTCAGTTATGTATATGTACTTCTAATAAAAATTTCACAATTTCTGGAGTTACACGGAAAAAGTTATTTTGGTTTACTTTTAAAATAGTCCTTCCTTGTAAAATCTATAACTCTCATTCTACACGTCCAAAAATAGCCATCTTTGGACAGGATCAAGATACTCATCATATTAATATACCAAATTTTCTCATAATTTTTAAAGCAAAGAAAATGGATGAAACTGCCCTTGCAAGAACAGGTCAGAAACCGCCCTTTAATAGTTTTTCTTTCAACTGGATTGTTTGTACTAAAATGGTTGTCAAGGCTTGTAAAATAAACAATTTGAGTGCTACCACTTGAGTTTAATAGTTAAATTACATATCTAGCACCCCTCTTTGACTAATCACAAAAAGGAGTTGTAGATTTCAAATGGTGGATTTTCAAAGGAGAGAAAGATTAGGGTTTTCAAAACTAGAAAACTTATTTTTCTTTTCTACCTTTTGATCAACACTAAAACACCCAAAATGGTTAGATCTAAACATAAAACACTTATTAACATATAGATCTAAGGTTTTTGAGTTTGGAAATATAAGCTCATGATCTTATCAAAAATAACCACAAGGGAATACATTTAAATCTAACTAGATTTTTAATTTTGTAAATTTTTATACCTTTTTGGTTGGATGAACTCTGCTTCTCCTACTAAGCTAGATGGTATAAAGAAAATTTTCTTCTTTCTCCCTCCTTATTACCCACGGATTCTCTCTTTTTTTCTTCTCTTTCTATTTTATTTTTCTTAGCTTTTTGGAACTTAGGAAATGAAACAAACTTCTAAAAGCAAATGGGGTGGAGACTATTTATAATGGCCAAAATATATACATATAACTTGTGTATATACATATAAATCTCCCAATGTAATCTTCATCTCCTCTCTATTATCTTACTTAAAATTTAGGTGATAAAATGTGTCAAAATAAAATGAAGACACATGGCTTGGTTGGTGACCAACTAAAGTAAGAAAAATAATTAACACTGTAACACCCCAACTTTTATGAATAAAGATTAATTTTCTCGAAATATCTTTTTGAATATTATGGTGTGAATTTTATATAATATTATAGTTGTGGGTAATATTTACAAATTTTGCAAAGTAAGCAAGTTGTCATAAAATATTTTATTGGTCAGGGAATATTCTTTTTGTCGGGGGATATCCGTACGATGGCACAATCATTGGTGGATCCCGCTACGGAATTACTGTCGGAGTTAGAAAACGACAGAAATAATTTTTATGAAAATAACGGTAAAAGTTTTATTGTTAACTGTTGAAATACCCAGTGGTAAAAGTACAGTAATACGCGTGGTTACATAATAGCACATGGTATTGTACAGTATCTTTGATTATTGATGTTTACGTGAGAAGTCGCTTAATTTATTTCAATTATTGCCACAGTAATTGTTGTATAGTATCTCACGTTATTGATTCAATTATTGTCACAATATTTTATATTATTAAATCAATAATTGAGACAACAAAATTATTCAAATTATTATTTTTATTATTGACGATGTCTAGAAAGCTCTGTTGAGGAAAGGGGTTTGGTCACCTAATTGCGCACCAACAAGGAAAATTCGTTATCGAAAAGCCCCCTCTTTCCTAGTAATGATCTGTTTGTTAATATTGCGAGTTATAATAATGATGAATAAATGTTAGTAAAAATATATTTTGTGAAGCCAAGTAGGAACGCCCCCAAAATAGGTCCAATCCATCCAACCTATTCTGAGTCGCCAAATACATGGTGCAGAAAACAACTATAACTTTATTACTACAATTGTCGTGCAAAATACAATAACACATATGTTGTGAGTTTTGATACAAATATATATCAAATGTGACTCTCATCCCAACCTTGGATAGCACGTCACAATGGCACCTTACATAACGGTACAGTCAATAACTGTTTTAGAAATTAAAATCTTTGGGAAGTGCAGAAGGAAACCTTCGTACGTGGGAGGCCATGCATCTAGGTTATGATAGATATCATATATCCACAGAATTATCCTTGGTTGAGCCAATAGACCCCAAAGAAAAACGAGAAGATTACTATCATGTTCTTTCCAATGGTGAGTCTTCTCTTGATATATAATTATCTCCACTGTCTGCAATTGAAAATTATATTTCAACCAAACTCCAAGATTATATAGGTAGTGCTCATAGATATACTCAGCAAGTGGATGTGCACAACCCTGTCTTATGATAACACGAGGTTGTATGTCATTAGACATCTTGTATGATAGTGGCAAAACACCCTTCCAAAGTTGGGTTCGCCTCACCCTATTTGATTCACCAAATATAACTATTAAATGATGTATAAAATACAACACCCTCATCTAAAGTTCTCAATAAAATTATTTCCATACTGTTTAGGGAGAACCTCAACAACTATAGACCACCGTTCGACCCAGCTACACTCTTATTACCTGAAAGGAATTGTGAAGCAAAAGGGTGAGCACAAATAGCCCAGTAAAGAATATCAAGACTAAAGATAATTAAATTATCAATAGCCTTCATCAGTAATAAATCAAAGATTTAGAACATATGGTAGATGATAAAACTTTTCAACCATAGTTGCAGCGGAACGAGCAATCCATTAGAAGAGTCAAATAGACCATAAGGTCTATTATCTTCTCCATGTTAAAAGTTCACCAACAATGTTTTATCCCTATAACATCAATCAATAGTTTTTGTCCACAATCACGTGTATAACTCATAATCATAATTATAGTTCTAAATTCCTCTTCTCATCCAAGACGAAGATAATTTTCATCACATATCTTTACCTGAAACATCAAAGATCATGGTTATACCAAATCACAGTTCCTGTTCATAATCATACTAATAAATTCATCTTTGCACTATGGGCCAAAGATATTCATTAACAGTTCATCTTTGCACTACAAGCCAAAGATATTCAACAACAGGTCATCTTTGCACTACAGGCCAAAGATATTCAACAACAGGCCATCTTTTCACTACGGGCCAAAGATATTCAACAACAGGTCATCCTTACACTACAGGCCAAAGATATTCAACAACATGTCATCTTTGCACTACAGGCCAAAGATATTGAACAACAGTTCTTCTTTGCACTACAGGCCAAAGGCATACAACTGCAAAACCAATAAACAACACTCCATCTATGCACTACGGGCCAAAGGTGACTTTCATCACAATATAAGCATGAAGATCATGACAAGGATATAAAGAATCAATCACATGAGATAAAGGATAAATTTTTAAAAGACTTTAACAATTTAATTTATCCAGAATTAAATAATATCCAAATTGTCAATATGATACTGCTTTGTGGAGTAAAATTCAAGAATAATATTATATCAAAAATGATTTGAATAGAAAATAATATTTCAACGAATATTTAACGAAGATAATAACATTATTCATTATATTATAAACTCCATTTAATATTATTCATTATATAATAACATTAAATTCATTTACTAATATTATTAATCATTAAATAATATTTTAAATCAATTATTTCATAACAACTTAATCCAAATATTATAAATCACTTAATAATCTCATAATCTAATATTATTGATATTACCACAATATTTTAATCATTTATTAAACTTATAAACAATTTATTTTAATTATTTATATTTTACTAATTAATTCATTTAATCATCCTAAAATGTCAAATTCATAAGATTTCATCACCAATAACAAAAATCCTCATCCAAAATATGCATATACCTTATATAGGATTCTCATGCCATAAAATCCTATTTTCTAATTTTCTTTATTCACATAACATATTTAATTCATTTACTCCTAAGTAGTCCATTTTCATGAAAAATACTAAATCGGTCGAGAAAATTTTATTTTACGGGATTTATGTAATATAGTCCCATATTAAACATATATTTTCTCGAATTTTTAAAATTCATTTACTATTTTTATATGACCAAAAGCGATGAATATTTAGACATTTACTGAGTATCTATCATTATTTAAACTAAAAACATAATAACCCTTACAATCCCTTACCTCAAAAGAGCAGTATTTCTGACTGGAATATTGAATGTAAAGCCCAAGGAAACTTGCACTGAATAGAAACTCTCAAAGTATCAAAATACTCACAAAAATACGCTCGATAAAATAGAGAGAGAAAACTTATGTTTCTGGTGTGATTTTCAATTCTAACCTAAGCGCCTATTTATAGGAAAATGCTAGAACGCCATAGGAGACTAATTTAATAAAATAATATATTTTCTTTTTTCTCTTCTACTCCCACACTTGCTGAATAAGCTGGAGCATACCATCATTGAAAAATTATCAGCACATGTTTTCATAAAAAACAAAAGTGGGTCCCACCTATAATTTTAATAAAAATATTTTAATTTCTGAAATTTCAACAATTCATAATAAATAGACCTTTTATCAGAAAAATATGAATTTTATGTCCATTTCATACGAAATTGAATTCTCTACAACTTTGTAGCTTTAAGTTTTTCCAAATTCCAAGCAGAAAATATCTGAATTCCATAAACGGGCAATTTTTAACACCTCTTAAAATTCATAACAAATCATACGTTAATTTTTAACGGTTCAAAATTTGTGGACATATACTAAACTTATATTTGTATAACATATCCAAAAATCACAACGATCCAACGGTCAGATTAAAATTATAGCTCACGCAATAGAGCTTTAAGAACACCGATTTGATTTTTTTAATACCTCCAATCCGACAAAATACTGATAAAACACCTCAACATTAATTCCTTCATTTATAACCACATAAAATAAATAAATCCATCATTTATATCTACATCAAATAAATATTTCCTTATCATATAAATCAATAATTGATTATTCACAACTAATATTATAGAATCATAATAATGATAACCAGTCAGTTCCTAGGAAAGAGGGGGCTTTCCGATAAGGATTTCTCCTTATTGACGCACAATTAGGTGACCAAACCTCTCCTTGACAGAACTTTCTAGACATTGCCAATAATGCTATTTAATAATATTATTCAAATAATTATTGATCTGATAATGGGAAATATTGTGCACTGACAATTATTGAAACAACAATAATATAAAATATCAACGCAGCAATTATTGAATCAATAAAATAAAATATTGAACAGTAATTACTGTAACAATTATTGAGTAGTGCCTTCTTACGTAAGAATCAATAATTCAAAAATAATATGCAATACTGTCTGCTACTGTGCAACAACGCGTATTACTGTATTTTAAACACCAGGTAATCCAACAGTGTTAACGGTAACTACTACGCCGTTATTTATAAAAATTAAACTTTTCATTTTCTTCATCCGACAGTTATTCTGTTATGGAGCCCGCAAATGGTTGCGTCGTCGTATAAATATTCCCCGACAACAAGAATATTCCACGACCAAACGAATATTCCCCGACAATAATGAGTATTTTATAACCACTTGCATATTTTGTAAACTTTACATATATCACCCTTAACTTTAACTTTTTATCAATTTAACCATTTACTGAATAATAATTATAAAATAATTGAATACTTTTATGTCATAAAATTCGGGGTCTTACACAAGTGAATTGAGATAAATAGAGGGGATTTTTATTAAGTATTTATTGTAAGTTTGGCGTATTATTTGGACCCCCGCTTACCCATTTTTCAAAATCATCGGTAGAAATTTATCTCAGTTTTGTATATATATAAAGGTTTCGAGTATATATTATATTATATATATATAATATAAGTTTTATTTTTTATGAAAAATAGAATATATTATATTTTATTATGCATATTACTGCATAGTGTTTGCATAGTATTTCTACTATGCAGCATAATGTTGCATAGTAAAATCATGTAAATTTTGAAAAATCGTCCGTGAATCCTACTGTTTGCTCGTGATTTCTCCTAGTGTGCATCCAAATAGTATCCTGCCATTCTCCTATAAATAGGATGCTCAGTTTAGAAATAAAAATCACACCAGAATCAGATAATTCTTCTTCTATAATATCGAGCGTATTTCTTTAGAGTTTAAGGAAGCTTTGAGTGTAAAAAACTGTGAAAGTTTTCATCAAGAATATATCCGCTATACCAGTCAAAAATACTCTTCTTTTGAGGTAAGGGGTATTATTTATTTCATATTCGCTTATGATATTATTTTTCGTATTCGTAAGGAATTTTATTTTCGTTCAATATTCGTAAGGAATATTATTTTCGTTCAATAATCATACGGAATATTATCTTCATTCAATATTCGTAAGGAATATTATTTTCGTTCAACAGTTGTAAGGGATATTATTTTTGTTTAATATTCGTATGCAATAATATTTTCTTCCATACTCTACAGTATGTAAGTAATATTATTTCGTTTCATCCTAATTCTACACTTATGTTGATAAGTATTGCTTTAATACTCCTTGAAATTAGTAGAATATCTATGAAATTTGCGTTTCATCTAGTATCATTTCACAAGAATATTTTTCTGAATATTCTTGTTAAATTTTAATCTTTTCATGTCGGAGTACTATTTATGGGTACTATTCATACATACAAAGACTATTCATACGCATTTATTAATTATTCATATATATCTGATGATTATTCATATATCATAGACTATTCATGAAGTACTATTCACGAAGTACTATTCACGAAGTACTATTCATAAGGTACTATTCACCCGGGGTACTATTCACGATAAAAAATTAATTCTTTTTTGTCCAAATTATTTTTGATACGTGAATATTATTCTTGAATTTTACTCCACAAAG
This sequence comes from Panax quinquefolius, assembly GCA_020205615.1. Taxonomy (NCBI): domain Eukaryota; kingdom Viridiplantae; phylum Streptophyta; class Magnoliopsida; order Apiales; family Araliaceae; genus Panax; species Panax quinquefolius. The sequence continues at coordinate 102,349,210 of CM035152.1, read as the reverse complement.
TAGTTATCATGTTGACAATTTGGACATTTTTAAACTCTGGATAAATTAAAAATCTTTAATATTTATCCTTGATTTCGTTTGATTGAATTCTTATATTATTGTCATCATCCTCATGCTTATAGTGTGATAAAAATTATCTTTGGCTCGTAGTGCATAAATGGACTATTGATTGGTATGATTATGACTATGTATCGCTATAATTATGATATGTAATGTTACTAATGATGTGGTAAAAGTCCTCATTGGCCCATAGTGCATTGATGGATAGTTGTTGGTATGATCATAACCATGGGTTCTCTTCGGCCAAGTGTGCAAAGATGAACTGTTGTTTGGCATGACCATGACAATTGATGATAATAACGAATATCCTTGGCCCGTAGTGCATGGATGATTCTTGGATGTGATCATAATGAATATCCCCGGCCCCTAGTGTAAGACCCCAAATTTTATGAAATGAAAGTATTCAATTTTCTTATAATAATTATTCTATTTAGTAAATGGTTAAATTGATAAAAGGTTAAAGTAAGCAAGTTATCATAAAATATTCGTTGTGTCGGGGAATATTCATTTGGTCAGAGAATATTCATTTTAACAGGAAAAATTCGTACGACGGCGCAATCATTGGTGGACCCCACAAACGAAAGTATTGTCGGAGTTGGAAAACAACAGAAATAACTTTTTATAAAAATAAACGGCAAAAGTTTTACCGTTAAACTGTTGAAATACACGGTGGTAATAGTACAGTAATACGCGTGGTTGCATAGTGGCACACGGTATGGATTATTGATACTTACGTGAGAAGTCACTCAGTTATACTCAATTATTGCTATAGTAATTATTGCATAATATCTCTCATATTATTAATTCAATTATTGTCATAGTATCATCTGCACAATATTTATATTATTAAATCAATAATTAAGACGGCAAAGTTATTCATATTATTATTTGTATTATTGACGATGTCTAGAAAGTTCTGTCTTGGAAAGGGGTTTGGTCACCTAATTGCGAGCCAATAGGGAGAAATCCTTATCGGAAAGCCCCCTCTTTTTTGGGAATGATCTAGTTGTTAAATATTGTGAGTAATAATATTAATGATGAATAAGTCATTTTGATTAAAGATATTTGTTCATTTAGTTTTCTTTAATTCTTCTGTGACCTAATTACCCTCAGAGGAAGTAATTCTGTGATTGGTTGTTTTTGTTATAATTGATTAAATGGGTAATTAATCGGATAAATGAGAAATTAATTGCTATTGGTTCACATGCAAATTACTGTTGGTTCACATGTATGGAACTATTTATTCACATGCATATACTATTAGGGGAGGTGGTGCAAGATTGATAAAACTTGAAGGACTAAATTAAAAATAGAGGTAAAGATGAAGGTACTATACTGTAATAATTTGAGCACCTAAACGTGCAATTATCGAAACTATATTTTTCTATAAATAGAAGCTCATTTCTTCTTTCATTCTCTCCAATTCACTAAGACTCACAAGATCAATTATAGAGAGAGAAGCTATAGAGAGAAAGAAGAAGAGTATTCTGTTACTTCACTATTACAGTATCCAGTCTTCTACTAAGGTAAGGGATATTATTTATTTAATATTCGCTTACGATATTATTTTTCGTATTCATAAGAAATTTTATTCTCGTTCAATATTCATAAGGAATATTATTTTTGTTCAATATTCGTAGGGATATTGTCTTCATTTAATATTCGTAAGGAAAATTATTTTCGTTCAACAGTTGTAAGGGATATTATTTTCGTTTAATATTCATATGAAGTAATATTTTCTTTCATACTCTGTAGTATGTAAGTAATATTATTTTGTTTTGTATTCCTAATTCAACACTCATTGTGTTAAAGTATTGCTTCTATACTCCGTGAAATTACTAGAATATCTTTGAAATTTGCGCTTCATCTAGTATCATTTCACAAAGATAATGTTGATCATTTTTAATCTTTTCATGCCGGAGTACTATTCACGGGGTACTATTCATGAAGTACTATTCACAAAGTATTATTCACAAAGTACTATTCAAGAAGTACTATTCTTGAAGTACTATTTGTGAGATACTATTCACTCGGGTACTATTCACCAGGGCTACTATTCATTACAAAATTGATTTCTTTTCGGTTTAAATCATTTTTGATACAATATTATTCTTAAATTTTACTCCACAAAGCATTATCATGTTGACAATTCCGATATTATTGAATTTTGGATAAATTAAATTATAATTCTTTAAAATTTATCATTGCTTTAATTTAATTAAATTCTTATATTATTGTCATCGTTCTCATGCTTATATTATGATGAAAGTCATCTTTGGCCATAGAGCATAGATGAACTGTTGATTGGAATGATTATGACCAGGGATTATTCGGTATAATCATGACCCGTAATGTTACAAATGATGTGGTAAAAGTCCTCACTGGACCATAGTGCATTGATGGAAAGATGTTGGTATGATCATAACAATGCGTTTTCTTCAGCCAAGGGTACAAAGATGAATTGTTGTTTGGCATGATCATGACCATTGGTGAAAAGATGAATATCCGTGGTCCGTAGTGCTTGGATAATTCGTGGTTGTGATACTAATGAATATCATTGGCCCGTAGTGCATGGATAATTCAGTGATGTGGATTATTTATTAAGCTGAGTCTTAGCGATAAAATTGATGATAAACTTTTAAATCATAGAAGATAGTAGATATCATGCTCTACTTTACTCTTCTAATGGATTGCTTATTCTGTTGTAGTTGTTGATCTAAAACTTGTTATCTATTGTATTTTATCAGTTGTTATACTGTTGAAGGCTAACGATAATTTCTGCTGCATTATCTTAGTCATAATATTTCTTACTGGGCTAGTTGAGCTCACCGTTTTCTTTCACCGTTCTCTTCAGGAAATGAGAATATAGTTGGGACTAGTCAGGGAATGGAGTGATGGTCCAGGATAAATGGCTATAGTAATCCTCATTGGCCGGTAGTGAATTGATGGAAAGATGTTGGTATGATCATAACCATGCGTTCTCTTCGGCCAAGGGTGAAAAGATGAATTGTTGTTTAGCATGATCATGACCATTGGTGAAAACACGAATATCTTTGGCCCGTAGTGCATGGATAATTCGTGGTTGTGATACTAATGAATATCATTGGCCCGTAGTGCATGGATAATTCAGTGATGTGGATTATTTATTAAGCTGAGTCTTAGCGATAAAATTGATGATAAATTTTAAATCATAGAAGATACTAGATATCATGCTATACTTGACTCTTCTAATGGATTGCTTATTCCGCTGCAGTTTAAACCTAATTTTCATGTTTTATATAATTAGAAAACCTAAGTTAATTAAGGAACCCTAATGTGAAATTTAGGAAACTAAATTTTTATTTTTAACCTAAGTACAAAATCCTAGAAAATAAAGTTGCAAAACCTTAGGGTTAATCCCTAAGGGTTAAACCCTAAGGGTTAGCTAAGTTACAAATTAGCCATTAAATTTGCAAGCATCTTTCTCATTTCTTTAATATGTAACTTATACATCTAGCCAAAACTTTAGTGCACTACAAAAAATGGCCTATACCAGTCACAAAATATCAGCCATATACCAGCCAAATTCATTGCATTCAAGGCATATATATAGAATTAGAGAGAGAAAAGTCATAAATTAAGCTCATTTGTTCTCCACTAGTACTCTCTCTCTAACCCGTGAAAATCAAAGGTCAATCAGTCCCTTAGCAAGTCCCCAATACCACTCATAGCAAATCAGGAACCTAGAATCAAGGATTTGATTAAGAAAGGTATAACCTAAAAACCAAATCGGATCTTGAAAACTATGTTAGATGTTATGTTTCTGTGTTTATATATGTTTTATGTAGTACAAATAAGTGATTTGGGTTGGTATTAAGTGGATCTATAACATCTAAATGCACGAAATAGAAGTTTTTTAAAATTTGGAAATTTGGATAATGATGTCTGACAATCAAATGTCAGACCTCATAGATCTCATTATGTTTATGGTTTTGCATGTTTAAAGGTTTGTATTTGTAGTATGTTATAAGGGATTTGATCCAAAACTTGAATCAAGCCCAGATCATGTCCAGATTGAAAGTTATGGTTGGTCAAACCAAGTTGACCGACCATAACTTACAAATCTGGAAAACCCAGATCGTGCCCAGAAACGTCTGACAAGATGTTGATCTGTCAAGGGTTTGATTATTTGGTTATGATATTGTATCTAAGTTGTAATATGTTGTTTATAAAAGTAATATGCACACAAGCCAATCATGTTTGATGATAAAGCATATACTTTGTAACAATCTTATTCATTTATTAATAAAAAGTATTAATTTATTAAAGGCTTTTAATTATCTACATGATGTTGTTTTATAATATGTGATAAACCCATAGTTTTAAGCAATGCTTTTAGAATAATGATGATGATCATTCTAATGAGATCTAAATTCTTAGAAAGCTTAAAACTAAAATAGTTCCCAATCATTGGATTACTAAATTGGGGATTAGTGAATCCGGATAGATTGGTACATACGTTCATTTTGCTTCATTGGATGAGGATGATTGATGTCATGATCATTTGTGTGGAGACACTAAAACAAGTATGTAGGTGCTTTTAGAGAATAAGTTCATCGAACGTGGCTAGCTAAGGAATACCTAATGGAGTTTTACTTATTCATCAATAGGAATTCTGTAGTGATAGTAGACAAGTGATCCTTAGACTTGAGATCATCATAGTATCTTGTGTATGATGAGTTATACTTTGACTTATTCCTTAAGACCCTTAGGGTATATCAAAGGGTATGCTTGGGTATAATAAGTTGTACATGGAGATAATGTATGATCAATAAAGAATCTACCACTTCTATTAAAAGAAGAGAAATGTCCTATGTGATTCGATAAATGACAACCCGGTAGTCCTTGGACAAGGCAGAATAAAATTAGAAAGGAGTTTCTAATTTGCATTATTTGGTGTTGTGCATTTAAGAGTCAAAATACATATAATTAAATAAAATAAGACTTGACAGTAAATCCATGTCTTATATTTAATTGGGACATTGTATGGTGGAAGGATTGAATTGTATGGTAACTATTTACTCAAAGGTTCTTTAATGATTAATGTTGAAATCTATATTATCTGGAAAGTCGTTGATCGCTAGGGAGGCTTATCCCTATTGTAGAATAAATATTATTTATTTAAAAAATTAATTATTTAATTTATTTATTTAAATAAGATTAGAATTGTTCTAATTGATTTATTCACAATAGGTTTAATATGGAGAACCTAAAGGGTCACACCATAAAAGGAAGAATAATTATTTAAGAAGTTAATGGCATAATCGTAATAATATGTTAAGTATATTTAATTTAATCTATGGTGATAGAATAAATTAAATAGCTTAATATTTATTATTTAATATTTTAGAAATATTAAATATAAATTAATAAGAGGAGTCTTATTAATATTATTACAATTATTATTATTTTAATTTCTAAAAGAGTTTAGGAATTAATTTAATATAAGTACTCTCATTTATTCCTAATAAGATTAGGAGGAAAATTAATTAAAGGAGTTTAATTAATTATCCCTAATAAGATTAGGGAGCCCATTTAATTAAAATAGTTTAATTAAATAATACCTTATTTTAATAGGATTACTTGATATCTTTATAAGAGAGTCTTATATGAGATATTAAGAATACGTAATAATTCCAATAGTTGGGAGAGTACGCGCTTTTTTATGTAGAGATAGAAAACTAGGGTTTAGCCAACCACCCATCTTCTTGAATCTTTATTTTTCCTTGGTGGATCACCTTTAGAGGCCAAACATTTGGGTGGCTAATGTTGATCAAAGGAAGGAACCAAACCCGGTGGATTCAAGTTGAATGCGAAAAGGATTGGAGGTGAACTTGTACCTGAGGAAGCTCGATCTTCAAGGGTATGATTCTTATTCGTTTAATTAATAATTGTGCATAAAGGGTGATCCGGGTATATGGTTTGTAAAAATTTTTAAACTCTGATTTTCCACATTTCCGCTTATTTTTGCAATTTGATTGCGTTCATGAATATTACAAACCTAACAAGTGGCATCGAGCCAAACCTTTATGCGAATTATTAATTGTTTTAATTTGATATGTATATTGATATGTGTTTAGAACAATTTTATTGGGCATAATTTTATTGTATAAAATTTATTTAAAAAAAAAAAAATCGCGAATTCGCTGCATATATAACCATTCCGTCCTTGGCTACTTTTTCAAAAGAAAAGGAGAATCACTTTTTTTTTCTGTCAATTTTTTTTTGAAAGCTGATTCACGGATTAGCAGGTCATGCGAAAAGAAAAGGAGCTTCATGAATTAATAGCATGGCATGTCAACGTGATTCATATATATATATATATATATATATATATATATATATATATATATACACTAAGGATTCATGTGCCATATGTGATTGGTTTAATGGTTCAAGGATTGGTATAATATATATATATAGTATATATAAATAACCAAAAATATTTATATATTATATATATTACGTTTGAATATATATATATATATATATATATATATATATATATATATATATATTATATTCTTAATAATTTTAATTTTAAAACAAAAGTTTATTTTAATCTTAAAATAAAAGGTTTATTTTAATATTAAAATAAAAAGATTTATTTTAATTTTAAAATTAGAATTTCATGCTAACTAATTAGAGTTGGAATTGGATTCCATGATAACTAATTGGAGTTAAAATTGGATTTTATTTTTCTAAAATAAAGGAGTTTATTTGTGAATAGGAAGTAAATCCATCTTTCCTTAGATAAAGGAGTTTGTTTAGATATGAAATAAGATTTCATATTATTCAAAATAAAAGAGTTTATTTGTGAATAGGAAAGAGAATCCATGTTTCCTTAAATAAAGGAGTTTATTTAAATATGAAATAAGATTTCATATTATTCAAAATAAAGGAGTTTATTTGTGAATAGGAAAAGAATTCGTGTTTCCTTTAATAATTTTTTTATATATATATGGAATTGGATTCCATAATTAATTAAAATAAAAGAGTTTATTTTGATTAAAATTTTGATTAAAATAAAATAGTTTATTTTATTCAAAATTGGATAAATTAAAATAAAATAGTTTTATTTTGATTTAAATTTGGATTAAAATAAAGGAGTTTATTTTGATTCAAAAATAGATTTTATATTAACTAAATTTGCCCATTAAATGATATTAATATATATATTAAATGTTTATTATTCATAAGATGAATGATATTTATTGATGCATATGATGATGTGTATGATAATAAATGGGATTGATTATGGACTATTGACCCAATGCGATTGGATTTTATTTTAGTTGGATGCATGAATGTAATGGTTTTATTAAATGGGAATTCACAGACCTCGTCTTCTCTAATTTTTCTTAATGTAAATTCTATCTCTCTCCTATGTACTTCCCCTCGATCACGATCAAGGTTTCTATTTATTTTAAATAGTTTTGTAATAGGAATAGTTAGAATTAATTTTGAAAAAATGGAGATCAAGGAGCAAGGGCGCTTGAAGACCCGTTTGTAATGGAGCCCAGGGTTTAAATGTAATAGTTATATTTAAATATTATTTTTTGCACCCCTAGGGTTTGACCTTTTGGTTCACTTGGTGGCTCTAGTGAACCAAACTAGAATAAAAGTCCATAATCAATTCGGGTAGAATATAGTATTCTATACGTGCATGCTTATACTATATATATTATATATTATGCAAACATGCTTCGCATGTTCATTAATATGACGCGATTTTATATATATATGTAATAAATGCGCTTAAACAAGATGAGACAAATTAATAACAAACCCCTCAAATTTTTTATATTAAGTCCTAAGCGCTCAAAGATATTGGGAATATCGAGCGTCGCCTTCTAGCATGATAAAATTAATAGAGTATTAAATATTTAATATGAGTTTGTTGTGTCACCACAAGGCAAGTATTAATTATTTAAGATGTTAATTTATCACATTTGATGCTTATAAAGAAAATTGAACAATATTGTTTTGTTGTGTCACCACAAGGATGATATTTTTCTTTTTGAATATATGGAGTGCTAGGTTGGACTTAACTTGGATAATTTTGATTCTGGATGTGCCACCACTTGATTAAAATAATCTAAGAGGCAAAATACAAGGAGTTGCATAGTTGATGTAATTGACAAAAGTTGTCTACCTATTTATTTATATATAGTTTGTTGTGTCACCACAAGGCTATATACATTTGAAATGGGATCCTTATTCTCACTAGAAAATCTTTAATTAGATTTTTGCTTGGGACTATATAAGTGAGGTAATATAGTTTAAAGAAAATAGTGGGAGATACCAATTTAAAACAAGACCTAAATTATTTTGGTAATTAATAAAAGAATGTATGTTAAAATGTTGTTAATTACAAATTCATTTACGAGAATTTTACAATGTCTAAAATTACTATCATTTGCTGAAGCATATTAGATGCTAAATTAACCGCATGAATTAAACGAATTGGTTAAGGAATTTGAGAATAGTTCTCAAAGTCGAAAAGTTATCTTATGTCCTTAATACGCCTATCCTCGCAATGGTTGCGCATAATGCCCGAGGAAGAGATTGCTACTTTTAGAAAGTGGCAAGATGATGCATGATTGGCTCAACGCATCATGCTCGCATCCATGAGTATGAGCTTCAGCGTCAAGATGAAACTATGGATGCTCCTACCATATTCCTGCACATCAAGTAGTTGATGGTGAGGAAAGTAGGACTGATAGATATCAGATATCTAAGGAGCTTTTCCGATCTAGAATGACCGTTGACACTACAAAGACAGAGATAAAAGTCCTTAACATTATCAATTTGGTTGATCAATTAGGACAACGAAGTTTTGTCATGGATGGAGAGTTGAGCCAAGATTTGATCTTGCACTCACTCCGGGACTCCTTTCACAATTGTTGTGAATTTTTCATATGAACAAGCTAGATATCACCTCACCGATTTGCTTAATATATTGAAAAATGTTGAGAGTCACTTTTCAACCAAGAAAGATCAAGTCTTCACCGGTAGGGGCCAAAGGATCTTCCAAAAGAAGAACGATTCAAAGAAGGTAAATAGAAAGGCATAAACAAAGGATAATAAGAACAAAAGCGACACGAATAGCAAAGAAGTTTGCTTCCACCGCAATAAGCCCGGACACTTGAAAGAAATCATGAGAAGCATCTTGCAGAGGCTAACCAAAGAAGCTTAGTGAAGTTTTGCCATAATACGCTTTTTGTTCATAATTGAAATAAATTTTTCTTTAAGTCAAGGTTCTACTTGGGTATTGGATACCGACTTTGGTTATCATAAATATAAATTTATGAAGGGACCAAGCAGAAGTAGAAAGCTAAACAAATATAAGTAATCCTATGTGCGGGAAATGTAGCAAAGGTTGCCATATTAGCCATAGAAACTTATAGTTTAGCAATGCCTACGGGTAATCTATTAAGTCAATAAGTTGTTATTATATTCCAGTTCTTGTTAAAAATATTATTTCCATTTTATTGTTGGACAATGAAATCTTTGGTATTATAATTAAGAACAATTGTTGTTCTATTTATAATAATAATGTTTTGTATAGGACTGGAATATCACTTAATGGATTTTGTATACTTGACTTATGTAAAAATTATTTTGCAAATTAAGAAAAAGGAGATGATCATTCAAAGAGTTGAATGTGTGTATTTGCTGAAATACAATTGTGAATTATTTGAAAGGTTCAAAGAATTGAAATGAAACAAATTGGCAAAAAGTATTAAGATTCTTTGATTAGATCAAGGAATAAATACTTGTGCAATAAGTTTCTAGATCATCTCAAATGATTTTCTCATAATGGACACATCCTTATACGCAATAATTGATTGATGTATCTGAATGAAAAATCGTACTTTGTTGGACATGGTGCGGTCCATAATGATTTTACCGACATTCCAAAGATCCTTCCGGGATAATGTCCTAGAAATTCGCGATATCTACTTAAAAGGTAACCTCAAAATCCAGCCCCAAGACTCCATAAAAGTTATGGACAGGGAGGATTCCTAATCTTAAGTATGTTAAGATAAGGGGTTATCCAACTTATGTGAAAAGGTTTCAAATGATAAGCTTGGGACAAGATTTGACAAGTACAATTTGTGGGACATCCTAAAATAAGTTTAGGGTATATGTTCTATAATCATACTTAGCAAAAGGTGTTTGTTGCGAAAAACGTTGCCTTCTAAGATAAATGTATTTATTATTGAAGGGGCTAGTGGGAGGATAATAGATCTTGAAGAGTTCAAGAACCACAAAAATACTATAAGTCAAATAAGAGGAACCTATAGATAACCTATTGTACCACAACCGAATCATAAATCTGGAATAGTACCGAAGATACCTAGGAGGTATGGATTCATCATAGATGATGATGATGAGGTACACATCATAGAAGATGATGATCCAGTTACCTACGATGAGGTAAGAGTTCTAGTGTGTACAAAAGGGTCAGTGGGAGCATCGTGACATTCCTAGTACTATATGATGATATACTACGGATAAGGAATGACATACCAATGCTACAATCAGTAAAGATAAAGTTGTCTAAACATTCCTCCATGAATGGTTTGGGAAGAGTATCTTAATTGGGGATAAAATCTATATAGATAGATACAAGAGGATGCTAGACTTAACCCAAGGAACGTATATTCATTTGATGCTAAAGTCGTTTAGCATGGTAAACTCTAAGAGATGTCTCATGTTGATGAGCTATGGAGTGTATCTCTCTTTATAATCCCCACAGACTCCTGAAAAGAGAGATCGCGTGAGTGACAATCATGTATGCAATGAAATGTACGAGACCTGATGTTGATCAGTCATATTATGGAGAAGTTCACTATGAGTCAGTGAAAAACATCTTAAAGTTCTTAACCGGTACTAAGGATGTGATCATATTCATGGTGGGTCTTAATTAAAACTAGAGGGCTTAATGGACTCAAGTTTTTCGACGATGCACCAAGGCGACAGAAAATTCACTTTAAGGTAAAGTGTTACCATGATCAAGCAGTGGTGCGTTGAATTGGAAAGGTTCCAAATGACAAATAGTTCTTTGGTTTAGTGATAAAGATAAAGTAAATAGCTATAAATGAAGTCGCAAGTTGATTGTTTGGATTAAAAGTTCATTACAGAACTAGGAATAGTTCCTAAGTCTCATCTTGAATCTAAACATGTGTTGTGGCACTTTCATTTGATTATAAGAATCATTGAAAGATGGGAAATCACTATAGAGATGGTGGATTCTCAAGAACAACATTACATATCCATTAACTAAAGCTTTTCCAACAGCAGGATAATCGTCACTTAGAGAAGAAGAGTATAAGATACAATGGCGATTGGCTTTAGTGCAAGTGGAAGATTGAAAGTAATATGCACACAAGCCAATCATGTTTGATGATAAAGCATATACTTTGTAACAATCTTATTCATTTATTAATAAAAAGTATTAATTTATTAAAGGCTTTTAATTATCTACATGATCTTTGTTTTATAATATGTGATAAACCCATAGTTTTAAGCAATGCTTTTAGAATAATGATGATGATCATTCTAATGAGATCTAAATTCTTAGAAAGCTTAAAACTAAAATAGTTCCCAATCATTTGATAACTAAATTGGGGATTAGTGAATCCGGATAGATTGGTACATACGTTGCTTGCTCATTGGATGAGAATGATTGATCTCATGATCATTTGTGTGGAGACACTAAAGCAAGTATGTAGGTGCTTATTAGAGAATAAGTTCACTGAACGTGGCTCGTTAAGGAATACCTAATGGAGTTTTACTTGCTTGTCAATAGGAATTCCTGTAGTGATAGTAGTACAAGTGATCCTTGGACTTGAGATCATCATAGTATCTTGTGTATGATGAGTTATACTTTGACTTATTCCTTAAGACCCTTAGGGTATATCAAAGGGTATGCTTGGGTATAATAAGTTGTACATGGAGATAATGTATGATCAATAAAGAATCTACCACTTCTATTAAAAGAAGAGAAATGTCCTATGGATTCGATAAATGACAACCCGGGTAGTCCTTGGACAAGGCAGAATAAAATTAGAAAGGAGTTTCTAATTTGCATTATTTGGTGTTGTGCATTTAAGAGTCGAAATACATATAATTAAATAAAATAAGACTTGACAGTAAATCCATGTCTTATATTTAATTGGGACATTGTATGGTGGAAGGATTGAATTGTACAGTAACTATTTACTCAAAGGTTCTTTAATGATTAATGTTGAAATCTATATTATCCGGAAAGTCGTTGATCGCTAGGAGGCTTATCCCTATTGTAGAATAAATATTATTTATTTAAATAAATTAATTATTTAATTTATTTATTTAAATAAGATTAGAATTGTTCTAATTGATTTATTCACAACCTAGGTTTAATATGGAGAACCTAAAGGGTCACACCATAAAAGGAAGAATAATTATTTAAGAAGTTAATGGCATAATCGTAATAATATGTTAAGTATATTTAATTTAATGTATGGTGATAGAATAAATTAAATAGCTTAATATTTATTATTTAATATTTTAGAAATATTAAATATAAATTAATAAGAGGAGTCTTATTAATATTATTACAATTATTATTATTTTAATTTCTAAAAGAGTTTAGGAATTAATTTAATATAAGTACTCTCATTTATTCCTAATAAGATTAGGAGGGAAAATTAATTAAAGGGGTTTAATTAATTATCCCTAATAAGATTAGGGAGCCCATTTAAATAAAATAGTTTAATTAAATAATACCTTATTTTAATAGGGTTACTTGATATCTTTATAAGAGGAGTCTTATATGAGATATTAAGAATACGTAATAATTCCAATAGTTGGGAGAGTACGCTCTTTTTCTATAGAGATAGAAAAACTAGGGTTTAGCCAACCACCCATCTTCTTGAATCTTTATTTTTCCTTGGTGGATCACCTTTAGAGGCCAAACATTTGGGTGGCTAACGTTGATCAAAGGAAGGAACCAAACCCGGTGGATTTAAGTTGAATGCGAAAAGGATTGGAGGTGAACTTGTACCTGAGGAAGCTCGATCTTCAAGGGTATGATTCTTATTCGTTATCTTTTTCGTTTAATTAATAATTGTGCATAAAGGGTGATCCGGGTATATGGTTTGTAAAAAATTTTAAACTCTGATTTTTCACGTTTCCGCTTATTTTTGCAATTTGATTGCGTTCATGAATATTACAAACCTAACAGTTTAGACTACATGTTAATGCCTTTAAATCACATAAACATCAAATTGGGTGGATTTAATGGCCGGTCAAAGTAGCTAAGTCGATCATGAAAACTGTTTTCTGGAAAACCCAGAAAACATATGAACCTTATTTTTGACAAGGTTTTACCGGCATAAATCTGATGATTGTTTTGTTGTTAGACTAGTTTTATGTAATAGATCTATACCCTGTCATGTTGGCTACACATTGAAAGCATTAAATCACAAAACCATTACATAGATTTCATGTTGTGGAAGCCCAAATATGGCTACACGAACTGTTCTTCATTTCTGGGTAACCTAGAAAATGAAGAACAACTCTGACAGCTTGTTCAAGGCCTTAGATCTTGCTCATGTTTTATGTTTTGGTCCAGAACTTGCTTGATAATTATAGTATTACATTAGTACTACAAGATCTGATTAATAGCTTGCCCATAAACATCATAGATTAAGAATTACTCTTGGTCAAACATGGCCACTCGAACACTGTCTATGAATGTTCTTGGTGATCAAGAGCACCTAAGGCGACACTTATTGTCGCTAAAGGCTTTAGCGACAGACTTATTGATTTTAATTATATTAAGTTTCAAAAATCATTTATAAATAGAAAATAATTTCTAAAAATTACAAAAATAATTTTAAAAATTAGTTTAAGTTATAAAAATTAACATTTAATAATTTGACATATTTTTCAAAAATATTAGTATTTATTTGAATATTGTTGATATTTAATTTATTTAATAAATGCATTAAATAAATTAATTAAAATGATTTTTTAATATCAAAAATCATTTTAAATGATAATAAGGCATTTAAAAATATTTTAAGTTATAAAATATAACTTTTAAATATTTTAAAGCAAATTTCATTAATTATTTAATATTGATGATATTAGATTTATTTTATAATTATATTAAATAAATTAGAATAAAGAGTTTAAAATATATTTTAAGTTATAAAATATAAATTTTAATATTTAAAGTTAAATTTCATTAATAATTTAATATTAATGATATTAGATTTAGTTAATAATTACATTAAATAAATAGTTTAAAAATGGTTTTATTAATTTAAAAATCATTTAAAAAGGATATAAATGTTTTCAAAATATTTGAAGTTATTATAAATGAATTTTAATATTTTAGTGAATAATAACTTAGTATTTAAATATTAATGGTAATTATTTATAAATGATTTTAAATGTTTTAAAAATCATTTAAAGGTAATAATATTGTTTTAAAATATTTTGAGTTATTATAAATAACTTTAATATTTTGCCAATGGTTTCATTAATATTTTAATATTATTTAATTATTAATGCTAATAGAATTATTTAATATTTAAATCATTTAATAATGATTCCAGTGTTTGAAAAGTCATGATAAATTATAATAATTATTATAAGTCATTTAAAAATAATATGACTGATATTTAAAGTATCTAGAATAATATCAAGGATTTAGAATAGAGTTTTATTGAAACATAGACTTGATAATTACTCGATAAAGCCATCGGTACACCGAAATGCTACCAAAATTGATCTGAACCTATATAGGTTGACCTATTAAGTGTCTGTTTGTGATTCAATGACTGCTAAACATATGTGACAATGTGATTAGGTTATGTGCTGACTGCAAATAGCAGTATTATGTGTTACTATATGATATTCTAGACGAAAGAATAATCTTGTTAATGATAGGTCTCCGTATTAAAGATAGAACTAAGTCGTGTACTGTAAGCACCAGATCAGGCAAGTATCTGAACTATTCTTTTCATTGTGCAAGTTTCCTACCCTTTGCAATTACTTTATGCAATGGACATGTGTAAGAAAGTTTCAGAATTATTTTATCATTGTGCCAGACTATTAACTCTATTATTATTGATTATGTATCCAAACATTTGTAGTCATACCAGCTCTTGAATTCTATATGATCATGGTTTATCAATTCAATATTATTGTAGAATCCAGATATTTATTCTGTTCGTTAATTTCTAAAATTGGTTATACAAGTGTCCCCACTTGGATAATTATTGTATTTAATCACATGTAGATACATACTTATTGGTTTCCAGTATGTATTCATTAATTAAAAAGTCATCTAAGCTATTTGACTCGGCTAGACACATATTTAAAAATATCATTGAACATGATAGAACCTTATTGATATCCAACTGAATTGTTTTAGTTCGGATTCAGACTTAGTATGAACATCTCAAATCTGGGAAACTTTTGTGCGCCAAAGGTGGATAAGATGAATGAAAATATCATTATGGCATGTAGTATTGATCAATACAGGGCATAACGGGCTGATCACCCCCGTGCCCATAAGTTATGACTGTTTGCAAATGAAGTTCTGTTTAACCTTTTTAAAAATTAAAAACAATGTTCATAGTCTATCGACTGCTCTCCATTTATAGTCAGTACGTAGTTTTAAAATTTTGAAATAGAATTGATATGTTGATTAGTACTATTTCAGCTTACTTCACAGCTGTTGATTCATTGTAGAAGTGTCATTCATAGAAAACATTTACTTCTTTCAGCTAACGTTTATTGTTTGCTATTACTTGCTGGGCACTCAAATGCTCATCCTTGCTTAATTTAAATGTTTTCAGCTAAACGTGAAGGACGTGAAGGTTCTAACAAAGACAAAGGAAAAGGAAAGGTTGCAGAATAAGTTCTACGCTATTCTATGTAATATTTAGACTTTATTAAGACAATGATATTTATTAATTACCATGTAATGTAATGTATTAAAGGTTGAGAACCTAGGAATTAAATGAATCTGATATATGTAAATTAAGTTTGATAGTTATATTATTATTATTCCGCTCAAAGTAATGGCATCGTGAAGCACTGAGTTCGGGTTTCAAGTACCTGAATTTGGGGGCGTCACATCATGGTATCAGAGCTATAGGTTAGAAACCTTAGGTGGGGGTAGACCTTAGGCTTTAACCTTAGGACAGAGGGAAATGTTGAAAATACAAATAACTCATATAGCGTTTAAAAAGAGATGAATTGAATAAATTCATTGTCAAACAAAATAAAAGATAACTTATATAAAACTATTATTTGTTGTGTGTATATATTATATGCTAATCAGGATAATTTGTGTGTAGATGTCAGGTGGAAAAGGATTAGGATGCCCTCAGATCGTAAAGAAAGAGCCAATCTCTATAACCAAGCCAATATCAAAGCCAATAGCTGAAATAGAGGCTCAAGTTGAAAGCAACTCGGATGAGGTAGTTATTATGGAAAATGTAGTACCAGATCTAGAAATGGTAGTCTTGATAGATAGTGATTCGGACACGAAAGTTGAAGCTGATCAAGCATCAACGGAAGTGCAGAATCTGAGGAACAAGGTTTTTTCTCTGGAAAAGCTGTGAGAAATAGAAAAGTTGTTAAATAGTCAATTACGAAAGGTGTTAATAGAAATAATTGAAGAACAGGATAAGCTTAAAATCCAAATTGATCAAATGGGAGCCAAAAGCAACAAGTCATGTGCAGCTCCGTGCAAGAAGGGGAAAAAGATAAAAGACCATGATATAGGAAATTCCGATAACAACCAAGGGAACCTTAGCAGAATAGAAAAGTGTACAAACTGTAACAAGAAACATAAAGGCTTATGCCAGAAAGGGAAAAATGTTTGCTACAATTGCGAACATGAGGGTCATATCTCTCCTCATTGTCCCAATCCGTACAAGGTGTCTGTTTTATTTGTGGGATAGAAGGTCATCAAGCGAAAGGTTATCCAAGATCAAGAAAAAGGCGTAGTGAATAAGTAGTATAAGTATTGTTTGAATATGTATGTTCGGTGTTGTATATATGATAAGTATATCTGTGTAATGTAATATTCTCAACTTTTGTATAAGTTAAAGCAGCAAATCCCGACTTTTGTGGTAATAAAGGGATATTGGATACTTAAAGCAGTATATGTTATGCTATGTAAAGTAATATGAATTAGTTGAATGAACATGAATCTATATTTGATTAATGAAATAAGTTTGATATATTAAACTTATACGATAAGGTTTAGAATGTAAGTAAATAAAGAATAATTTTTGGGTTTATTTAATCAGATAATGCTGCGAAGGAGACGAACTCGAAACCAAAAGGCAGAAGAATTTTTCAACAACGTGGGAGGATAACAACCTGACCCGATGCAAAACTTTGCAAACATGATAGCTCAAGCTATGTAGCAAGGAATGCCAACCACAGGAAATCAGCCAGACAATCGTTTGGCAAACTTTAAAGACTTCAAGGCTGTAGGACCACCAGAATTTAGAGGAACAACTGACTCGATAGAAGCCCAAAGTTGGGTAAAAGAAATAGAAAAGGCATTTTTGATAGCTAGGGTAGCTGAGGGGAAAAAGACAACTTTTGCCACATATATGATGAAAGGGGAGGTGAATTTTTGGTGGGAGGCAAATCAAGATAAGGCAGGAGAATGTGTGGTAACTTGGGCTAGGTTTAAGAAATTATTTTTCAAAAACTATTTCTCGTATAGTATGCAGGCTAGGATGGAGGTGAAGTTTTTGGAGTTGAAGCTGGAGAACATGACAGTTGTGGGATATGCCACAAAGTTTAATGAATTGGCTAGGTTCGCTCTGCATCAAGTTGATACGGAAGCAAGAAAGGCGAGGAGGTTTGAGCTGGGATTAAAACCCTGTCTCTACAACAAGGTGGCGGTATTGCAGATCAATACTTTTGTAGCACTTTTGAAAAAGGCTATAATAGCTGAGGAAGAGAGTGAGGCCACGAGCCTTTACAATAAAGAGAAAAAGAACAAAGGCAAGGTCGAGGGAGTTGTGAAGACAGAAGCAAGTAGTGGGAGTAGGAGTGAGAAAAGAAAAGGGGACAATTTTGGAAATATCAAGGTGAAGCAAGAAGGTGTAAAGAAGCAGGTTGTGCAGTGTAAGAATTGTGGGAAGAATCACTCCGGGGAGTGGTTAAAGGGTAAGTTTGTATGTTATGAGTGTGGGCAGAAGTGACATCTCTCCTAACTGTCCCAATCCTAGGATGAACAGTGGGTGTTTCTTGTGTGGGTCAACGGAGCATAAGGCGAAGGACTGTCCGAAAAGTAGAATGGAGGCAGGAAGCGCGAATACGGGGAAAGGCAGTGGGACTCTGGCGATAACTGAACCAACTTCAACAAGCAAACCAACAAAATCAACCGCAAGAGTCTTCAACATGACCGTGCAGGATATCGTAGCAGCCGGGGATGGAACTCTAGGTATTATTCGTATAAATTTTATTTTCTTATATATGACTATCCTATTTATAGTAAATTATTTTATAAAGAAATATTGAAGGAGGAATTTGAGTTCTATTAGAAATTAAAATTATTTAATCAGATAGACAAGCTTTATGCTGAATAGTTAAAGATCAGTTCGATCGAATATGAACGAGATCTACCTGCAATGAATGCGTATGTTATTTATTCTGGTGTTTATAAGTTTTGAAACGGTGATTCCGGGGACAGATACTTGTAAGGGAGGGTGAATGTAATAACCCAATATTTTCAATATAATTAAATAAGAAATTTTGCATAATTTTTTTTTATTTTAAAGGTGGGAATATGTACAAGGTAAAGCGTATGTATTTATGTGATAAATAAAATTTTATTTATTACATGAATAATTGCAAATAATTTTTTAAAGAATTATTGATCATTATAAATTATATAATAAATTAATTTTGTAGTAAAAATATTTTATTATTTATTTTCCATGAATATATGATTATTGTACTATTTAATATATGAAATGATTATTAGAATAATTATTTTATTATATGAATATATTGATTAGTTAAGTTAATTATTTTAACTTAATTAATAATGGTATGTATATATGAATGTATGTCGGATATGGATTCAAAACTCTAATTCTGGATTTTGAATAAGGAATGAGAATAATAATATAATATTAATTATATTTTAGTACTATAAATATGTACTGTATGTGTATACTGATAATAATTGGTCAATTATGGTGTAACATGACAAAACCCTAGCATTACTGCTAAACCCTAATTATCGACTTAAAATTGTAATCGTGAAATTAGAAATTCTAAATGTCAAATTGGAAACCCTAATTGCTAATTATAAGCCCTAATGCTAATTAGTGAATCTTAAACCTAATTTTCATGTTTTATATAATTAGAAAACCTAAGTTAATTAAGGAACCCAATGTGAAATTTAGGAAACTAAATTTTCATTTTTAACCTAAGTACAATATCCTAGAAAATAAAGTTGCAAAACCTTAGGGTTAAACCCTAAGGGTCAAACCCTAAGGGTTAGCTAAGTTATAAATTAGCCATTAAATTTCCAAGCATTATGACCAAATTGCCCTTTCTCATTTCTTTAATATGTAACTTATACATCTAGCCAAAACTTTAGTGGTTGAAAAACCTTAGCCTAGCCATGTGTCTATAAACCAAACATATCAGTCATATACCAGCCAAATTCATTGCATTCAAGGCATATATATATATATATATATATATATATATATAGAGAGAGAGAGAGAATTAGAGAGAAAAGTCATAAATTAAGCTCATTTGTTTAACATACACTCCACTAGTACTCTCTCTCTCTCTCTAACCCATGAAAATTAAAGGTAAATCAATCCCTTAGCAAGTCCCCACTACCACTCATAGCAAACCAGGAGCCTAGAATTAAGGATTTGATCAAGAAAGGTATAACCTAAAAACCAAATATGATCTTGAAAACTATGTTAGATGTTATGTTTCTGTGTTTATATATGTTATATGTAGTACAAATAAGTGATATGGGTTGGTATTAAGTGGATCTATAACATCTAAATGCACAAAATAGAAGTTTTTGAAAATCTGGAAATCTGGAAAATGATGTCTGACAACTGAATGCCAGACCTCATAGATCTCATTCTGTTTATGGTTTTGTAAGTTTAAAGGTTTGTACTTGTAGTATGTTATAAGGGCTTTGATCTAAAACTTGAATCAAGCCCAGATCATGTTGTTGCCTCCTTTTTAGTCTTAACAAAAGGACTCTAACTCATGCAAGCATACATGGGTCAACAAGTAGTATAGAGTAAGAAAAGTATTGATCCATAGAGAAAGGTTTTAAATCTAAATTATCATACACCAATCGTATCACTATTTTTTATATGCTTAAACAAATAATTCCCAATTACAATTAATTCTAAAATCAATTAATAATTAAAAACACAATTCTAATTTAATGAAATCAAATTTGGAAAGAATTGGATTCTAACTTCCTTTCATATTTCATCTAAATATTACCATCATACAAGATTATATATTTATCATGGAAAATTAGCCAAGAGCACTAAAGTAGACATAACCATTTTTCAATGCATTATGACCTGCTTACATAACCTCCACATGCAATAGAAATCATGTAATCGTCAATAAAACCAAAATCACTATATTTCTATGTGAAATTGCAACAATATTGAATTGAAGCACAAGCTCTTATATTACTATACACGATGAAACAATATATTTCTATCTGGTTCACGAAATATAAAGCTACACATTTCAGCCCCATAAACACATGCTATCATGATTACAACTATACTCACATGGCATTTTTCAATTCCATATAAGTATACAAAATGAATGGTGATCAAACATTCATGCAATACAATCAATCATAATAGATATTCTAATGATAAACGAATAATCAAGCAATCGGGCAATTAATTATAGACTACATATCAAAATCCATTAGAATCCCATAATGGAGTTTAGTTCATTTCTGAACCGCAAACCATTATGGGATTATAGTAAGACATGGAAAGTAAATGTCACAATTAAGAGGAAATATAGAATTTATCAAACCCAATTGCAGATTTTGTTCCAAAGTGCTGTTCAAATCTCCAATAATTTCCAGCAAAATGAAATGATTAATTATTCAATGACTAAATTCAAAAGAAGATGAAGAAAATCTTAAGTTTCTGCTCAAATCCTCTCTAGAATTAGTTCAAAAGATTAGAACCCTAATACTTTAATGAAAAACTCATAAAAACCAACATAACATACGTCTGGTACCAACTAGAATAGTTTTGATAAGACCCCCACGTTCAAATTTCAAATTTAAAAATTAAGTCAACAAACAACATCAGATAACTCAAGGCGGTAGTGCGTGATCGCGAAGACAAAATCGCGCGCGGCGCGCAACTCAGTATGGGCGCAAGGCGCGATGTGCCTTCTTGTTTTAGGCGCAGTCACGCTGTTTGTGCTTTTAGCTTCTGCCTGCATATAGTGCGGGCGCGTGAGAAATGACTTGTCAAGTAGCATGGTCGCGCTTACTTACCTCACGCACTCGATGTCCCCCCGCCGCGCTTGCTTGTTGTTCTATTGTTCGTCCTTCATCTTGCCTTTCTACATAACACTCATCACTACTGAGTTTCTTGTCTACACATGTTCTACTTGCCATGCCTTCGCTAGTCTAATACCACCTTGCCAATGCCGAACTATGCCATTTTCTGCATTTCAATACCATAGGAGTTCTAATTACGAGTATTGCAAAATAACATAAAATGCAACAAAACATACTAAAATCTACTTGAGATGAGCATAATTCTCATGAATTGATATCCAATAAGTAGGTATAAAACCTACTTATCAAATACCCCCAAACATGAACTATTGCTTACCCTCAAGCAATGCATACGACATTAAACAATAAAATGCAACTACATGCTATGCAACTATATTACGATGCAAATGAGTCCCACATTTTTCCAGCTAGAATAGAATTCCAGTTCAATATGCCTCAGCGAATTATCCAGATTCAAGAATAAAAATTCAAACTAAGCTATAGACATAATATTATACACTCAAATAACCTATACATGCTATAAAGATGTTGTGTGTGTGTGTTGTGTTCACCAAAACTTAATTAAAGCAAAGAATACACATGCTAAACTGCTCAAAATAGAAAATTACAGTCTAAATCAAGATCCATGTATACTAATGCAACAAAGACTACTCTAACATATCAATACAAACTAAGGTTCAATAATGGGTTTAAACTGTTTTTTTCTACTAACGAGGGCGATTTTTGCTTTTTCTCGCGATGTTTATTGCTATTTTTTTATACAGCGAGTGCGTTTTACGCTCCATCTTGCCCCTTCCAAAGAGTCAATAATTCAGCTCAAGAAGGTTTCAAGATAGATTTTTTTTTTTACAATAAGCATACCCATGTGTTCCCAAAGCTTGATTATCAATGTTTTCATAGTCTAATTCTATTTTCCACATAATTCTATTTTTAAAAACCACATTTCCTATCAAGCAATAAAACACATAACTCTTATGCTTACAAGAATTTGTGAACACGTCAGTGCAAACCAAAAGCATCTAAACAGCATCCATGGATTACATCATGTAAAACATTATATCTAAGCTTATGTTATCCATTAAACTCAACAATCCTTCAAAATTCAAATTCATCATTGGCTAGACATAAATTCCACATAGCAAGAAATGTGAGACATACAACTAAACACATTATGCACTAAACATATACTAACACATATACTAATGACTATAAACAGAAAAAAAATCTGTAAATTATTAACTCACACATAAACATACAAACTAAACATGCAAAATTAAAATTTAAACTAACATGCAAACACTACATGCAACTACCCTACTACCCAATAGCCCCAAACATAATATATTCATTGTCCCAATGAATGAAGGTATAGGGTTAGAAGAACTCCCCTACTTATGACGCCCCCAAAACAGGTATACATAACCCATCTTGGGTCGCCAGAAAATACATGGTACATAATACAAATACAACTTAATTATACAACTGTCGTGTAAAAATACGACAAAATATATGCTATGAGTTTTAATACAAATATTATCATCTAGACAATATCCACACTCAATGGAGTCCTCATTACATTTATTATCACACTATTTAATAGAATAGTTAGGACTACTAATGCTATCATCAGGACTGTCACTCCGTTCCCCGACTCGTCTCAGTCATATTCTCATTTCCTGAAGAGAACAGTGAAAGAAAGGGTGAGCTCAACTAGCCCAGTAAGAAATATTATGACTAAGATAATGCAGAATAAATTATCATTAGTCTTCAACAATGTTAAACTGATAAAATACAATAGACATTAAGTTTAACTACAGCGGAATAAGTAATCCATTAGAAGAATCAAGTAGAGAATGATATCTACTATCTTCTATGATATAAAAATGTTTTCATCAATTTTTATCGCTGAGACTCAGCTTAATAAATAAACCACATCAGCGAATCATCCATGTACTACATGCCAAGGATATTCATTAAATCATCAATGGTCATGACTATACAGAATAATCCATGGTCATAATCATACCAAAAATTGTTTATCAATGCACTACAGGGCACTGAGGATTTTTACCACATCATTTATAACATTATAGGTCATGATTATACCGAATGATCTCTGGTCATAATCATACCAAGTCCATCTATGCACGTAAGCCAAAGATGACTTTCATCACACTATAAGCATGAGGATGATGACAATGATATAAGCATTAATCAAACGAAAACAAGGATAAATATTAAAGACTTTAAATTTATCCAAATATTATCAATCACTTAATAGACTCATAATCTAATATTATTAATATTATAACAATATTTTAATCACTTCATAAACTTATAAATAATTGGGTTAAGTTCAGATGACCACCTGGGGTTTGACCAGTTTCCCACTTAACCACCTGTAGTACGTAAACCTACATTTAAACACCCGACTTTTTGAGTTAAAGTGAAATCGTTACCTTTTCCGTCTAAATTAACCGTGCGTGCATGTCGACGCCTTAAAACGCAGCGTGAGAAGGGTTATAACGATCCAAAAAAAGGTAGTAAATGTCTAAAATACCCTTTTCTTCCTCGTTATCTTCCTCGTTCTCTTCGGTCTCCTCTCTTCTTCATCATTGAAACCCAAATTGCTTCATCCCATCGTCATCCCTTCTTTTTCTTCTCAATCTATCTCCAAATCGTAGTAGGATTCCCAATTTTCTAGGGTTCTTCCCCATTTCAAATCCACCAAAGAAGCTGTGCACGAATTTTCTAGGGTTAGTAATGGATGAAGATTGAATAAAACCCATTTGGAGATCGGTTTGGGTCCGTCGAGTCCGAAGTTTCAGATATCGGCCGGATTTCTACACTTAAGCTTAAGCTTGTCGTGGGCCTGGCTACATTTGGGATCAAGATAGAGAGAATGGGGTAAATGATTTCTACACTAATGGGGTAAATGATTTCTACACTAATGTTGATACTTTTCTTGAAAACCCTTTTCCCCAAAATTATTATTTTGATGAGTTTCCCAAATTCCCATTTGATCGATTGGAAGAAATGCCTCAACACTTCTCAAGGCGAGACCCATATGATTTCAAAGAAGAGTTGATGAGCCAATGAACCTTTTCCAAGCTTTATCAAACCAGATAAAGCCTCCTTTTAGTTCAAGAATACCAATGAAGGTTGTTCGTGATCTCAACTAGTTGATTCTCAAGAATTGCCTTTCTTTTAAAAGCGAGACTTGTAAGATGATGGTTCGAAGAGATGATGTATCTCCCAAGGCTTTTTTTTCTTCCGGACTAATCACCTCTCATCTGCTACTTCAACTTTGTGCTCACGGAAGAACATCAATATTCTCAAAAAATATTGACCTTTGATCTTCTACTTCACTTTGAAAGGGTATTTCATCCGTTGCTTCACTTTGAAAGGGTATTTCATATTCTCCAAAATTATTTACCTTTGATCTTCTGCTTCACTTCTCCAAAAGTCCCTTGAAATACCCATTTTCAATATGGGTATTTCATTTTTTTCCTCTTATGGTTGTATTTTTTGTTCAAAAATTAAGTGATGTTGGTCATGAAGATTAATGTCTCTTTTAATCAATTGATGCCTCCTTTAATTGAAGCTTGACAACCTCACAGTTATTCATTGTGTCTTGATATAGATTTTTAACTACAACTTCAAGAGGAATTGAAGGAAAGAATTGAGTGAGTGAAGGAAAAGGGCCGCAAGGATGGAGTCTTTACAACAGAGAGTGAATTAAGTAATGAGATGATGGACATTCGTAAGGATTTTGTTAGCATTCATGGAGTAATGCTTCGTTCCAGTAATGTTTTATGCTTCAAAATCCTTTCTCATATAGGGTGGAAATTGAATGATAAGCTTCGAAGGGCGGAGGAATCTCAGAGTAAATGAATGAATGGCAGGTGGTGGTTTGGGTAATGGAAGAGGGGTTGAGACGTTGAGTAGCTATTGTTCGTAGGTGAATGCAATGTCTCATTGATGAACAGATGCAATGATGAAGTGGGTCCAAAATGGTCTAATTGATGTGCGTTCAAGAGTTTCTATATATACATGCTCTGTTTTTTTGGTAGGATCATTCGTCGTTGCATTTCCTCATGCTCTACATAAGCTTCAGGTAGATACAATGCAAAAGTTGTAAATCAGTATATGGTAAATACATTGCAGTTTTGCTAAGGTTGCAGATGGAGTCGGTGGTAATGTGATCAAGTGAAGTTAAATTTTTTTTATGAGATTCAATATTGAAATACTATCTGTGTGATTCTATGGAGATGCTCTTATTTTTTAAGTGTCAATTTCTTGAGTTCTGTGGATGGTGCGTTGAATAGGAATACTGAGCATGGATTCGTTTCTAATTTTATCCTCCCCCTCATCTTGCAAATTTATTCTCTTTGAATTATCAAATAAAACTTTCTTTACCAATTATTTCTCCCTTTATGTTCTTCCCTGACATCTTCTCTCATCTGTCGTTTATATATAAGAAGGGTAATTAAGTCTTTATCCAATTTAAATATGAGTTATAATGAAAGCATTTTTTCACTTTAACTCAAAAAGTCGGGTGTTTAAATGTAGGTTTACGTACTACAGGTGGTTAAGTGGGAAACCGGTCAAACCCCAGGTGGTCATCTGAACTTAACCCTAAATAATTTATTTCAATTGTTTACACTTTACCAAATAATGCATTTAATCATTCAAAAATGTCATACTCATAAGATTTCATCACCAATGATCAAATCCCTCATCAAAAATCTGCATATACCCTATATAGGATTCCCAAGCAATAAAATCCTATTTTTCAATTTTGTTACTTCACATAACATATTTAATTTATTTACTCATAACTAGTTCATTTTCATGAAAATACCAAATCAGTCCCAAAAATATTTCTTTTAAGGATTTAGCGAATATAGTCCCATATTGAACATATATTTTTCTCAGAATTTTTAAAATTCATTTACTATTTTTCATATGGCCAAAACTGCCGAATATTTAGACATTTATCATAAATTGTACTTTTGTCCAACAATTCTAAAATTTACAGGGTATACTCATGTTATATACATGTACTCCCAATAAAATTTTCACCAATTTTGGAGTTAACCACAAAGAGTTATAAGGGTTTGCTTTTAAAATATTCTTTTCCCATAAAATCCATAACTCCTAATCTATACATCCAAAAATTGCCATTTTTGGACACAATCTAGAAAACTCATCAAATTATCATTTCAAATTTTTCCAGAATTTTTTAGGGTAAGAAAAATTATGAAACTGCCCCTGGTAGAAACCCCTTTTGAATGAAAATACTATTCATATGAATACAAAGGATCATTCACCATGCATGCGGTAATCCACATAGACAGGTTATTCCAATGAATAATAAAGAATGGAATAAATGAAGAATTCACCATGCATGCGATAGACCGCATGCATGACAAAGTTATTCTCAGAATAATAAAAAGAATGGAACCAAGTAATGCGTAAAAGCGCATTGCATGAGGATATTCCAACAGAATAATAAAGAATGGAACCAGGTTATGCGTAAACTGCACAGACGGGATATTCTAACAGAATAATAACGAATGGAACCAGGTCATGCGTAAACCGCACAGACAGGATATTCCAACAGAATAATAAAGAATGGAATAACAACCAAATTCACCAGGCATGCGATAGACCGCGCATACAGGTTATTACAACAAAATAATAAAGAATGGAATAATAGAAGAATTTTACCATGTATGCAGTACTTCGCATAGACAGAGTTATTCCAACATAATAATAAGGAATGGAATAACAATAGCTCTCTTCATGAATACGAAAAAAATAATACCCCTTACTTTAGAAGAAACTGGATATTGGAATAGTGAGGAAGCAGACTTCTCTTCTTCTTTCTCTCTATAATTTCTCTCTATAATAATTCCTCTATAGCTTTAGTGAATTGGTGAGAAATGAAGGAAGAATGAGCTTATAATTATAAGAAAATATAGTTTCGATAATTGCACGTTTTGGGACTCGAAATATTACAGTACAATACCTCCAACTTTTCTTTCATTTTTAATTTAGTCCCGCAAGTATTATCAAACTTGCACTACCTCCCCTAATAGTAAATAATGTGAATCAATAGTTATAATCATGCGAGAATATGAATTACAGTATAGTACCTCTATTTATACCTCCATTTTTAACTTAGTCATGCAAGTATTATCAATCTTGCACCAACTCCCCTAATAGTACATGAATGTGATTCAATAGTACACACATGTGAACAAATAGTTATATAAGCATGTGAATTAGTAGCAATTAATTGCTCATTTATCGATTAATTACGATTTATCAATATAACCCCAGGACATCAATTATCATCGGAATAGATGTCGATTTCCACTAACACTAATAATCCCAACACAATGGAACTATCAAATTCATCTTTAATCAACATGAACTTATTCATCATTAATATTATAATTCACAATATTTTACAACTAGGTCGATTTCGAGGAAGAGGGGCTTTCAGATAAGGATTTCTTCTTATTGTACGCATGATTAGATGACCAAACCTCTCCTTGTGAACTTCTAGACATTGTAAATATTGAAATTTAATAATATGAATAACTTTGTCGTCTCAATTATTAATTTAATAATATATCATATTATGCGAGATGATATTTGTGACAACAATCGAATCAATAATATAGAGAGATATAATGCGATAATAATTGAGTATAAGCTGAAGTGACTTCTTACGTAAGCATCGATAATCAATCTAAGGTGCTACTATGCGACCACGCATATTACTGTACTTTTACTAACGAGTAGTTCAACAGTTTTAAAGGTAACACTTTCGTCATTATTTTTATAAAAAGATAATTCTGTCATTTTCTAACTACGACAATACTTCCGTTGTGGGGTCCACCAATGATTGTGTCGTCGTACGGATATTCCCCGACAAAAAGAATATAAGACCCCAACTTTTATGAATAAAGATTAATTTCTCTCAAAATATATTTTTGAATATTATGGTGTGGATATAATATAATGTTATAGTTGTGGGTAATATTTACAAATTTTGCAAAGTAAGCAAGTGGTTATATAATATTCGATTGGTCGGGGAATAATCGTTTTAACAGGGAATATTCGTACGACGACACAATCATTGGTGGACCCCACAACGGAAGTATTGTCGTAATAAGAAAATAACAAAATTATCTTTTTATAAAAATAATGGCAGAAGTGTTACCGTTAAAACTGTTGAACTACCCGGTAGTAAAAGTATGCGAATGTCTGGTTGCAGACAGTAGCATACCAGTATTGGTTATTGATGCTTACACGAGAAGTCACTCGGTTATACTCAATTATTCTACGCAAGTAAAGAATTGTTGCATCATATCTCTCATATTATTGATTCAATTATTGTCATAGTATCATCTGCATAATATGTTATATTATTAAATCAATAATTGAGATGATAAAGTTATTTATATTATTAAATTGCAATATTTACAATATCTAAAATTTCTGTCAAGGAGAGGTTTGGTAATTTAATTGCGTGCCAATAAGGAGAAATCCTTATCGAAAAGCCCCCTCTTTCCTAGGAACGACCTGGTTGTTAAATATTGTGAGTTATAATATTAATGATGAATAATTTCGTGTTGATTAAAGATGAATTTGATAGTTCCATTGTGTTGGGATTATTAGTGTTAATGGAAATCGACATCTATTCCGATGATAATTGATGTCTGGGGGTTATATTGATAAATCGGGTAATTAATCAGATAAATGAGCAATTAATTGCTACTAATTCACATGCTTATATAACTATTTGTTCACATGTGTGTACTATTGAATCACATTCATGTACTATTAGGGGAGTTGGTGCAAGATTGATAATACTTGCATGACTAAGTTAAAAATGGAGGTATAGATGGAGGTCTTATAATCGTAATTCATATTTTCACATGATTATAACTATTGATTCATATGATTGAACTATTGATTCACATTATTTACTATTAGGGGAGGTGGTGCAAGTTTGATAATACTTGCGGGACTAAATTAAAAATGAAAGAAAAGTTGGAGGTATTGTACTGTAATATTTCGAGTCCCAAAACGTGCAATTATCGAAACTATATTTTTCTATAAATAGAAGCTCATTCTTCCTTCATTTCTCACCAATTCACTAAAGCTATAGAGCAATTATTATAGAGAGAAATTCTAGAGAGAAAGAAGAAGAGAAGTCTGCTACCTCAGTATTCCAGTATCCAGTCTTCTTTTGAAGTAAGAGGTATTATCTTATTTCGTATTCATGAAGAGTGCTTCTGTTATTCCATTCTTTATTATTCTGTTGGAATATCCTGTCTGTGCGGATTACGCTAGACTTGGTTCCATTCTTTATTATTCTGTTGGAATAACCTGTCTGTGCGGTCTATCGCATGCATGGTGAATTCTTTGTTATTCCATTCTTTATTATTCTGTTGGAATATCCTGTCTATGTGGATTACGCTAGACCTTGTTCCATTCTTTATTATTCTGTTGGAATAACCTGTCTGTGCGGTCTATCGCATGCATGGTGAATTCTTTTGTTATTTCATTCTTTATTATTCTGTTAGAATATCCTGTCTATGTGGATTACGCATGACCTGGTTCCATTCTTTATTATTTTGTTGGAATAACCTGTCTATGTTGATTATCACATGCATGGTGAATGATCCTTCGTATTCATTCCTTATTAAATTGTGGAAATGATCGCTCATACATTGGATTACTGCGTGGCGGTGAAAATCCATTTGCAGTTTCATATATTCTTTTATACTCATTGGGTTAAAGTTTTGGCTTCTATACTCCATGAAATTAGTATAATATCCTGGATATTTGCGCTTCATCCGATATCTTTTCATGGAAATATTCTTCTGAGCATTCTTGAATTTTACTCCACAAAGTAGTACCATGTTGACAATTTGGAGGTAATTGATTTCAAGATAAATTAACTTATAAATCTTTAAAATTTATTCTTGAACTTGTTTTATTAAATTATTATGTCATTGTCATCATCCTCATGCTTATATTGTGATGAAAGTCATCGTTAGCTTACGTGTATAGATAGACTTGGTATGATTATGACCAGGGATTATTCGGTATAATCATGACCTATAATGTTATAAATGATGTGGTAAAAGTCCTCAGTAGCCTGTAGTGCATTGATGGACAGTTTTTGGTATGATTATGACCAGGGATTATTCGGTATAGTCATGACCATTGATGATTTAATGAATATCATTGGCTGTAGTGTAGGTAGGATGACTCGATGATGTGGTTTATTTATTAGTCGAGTCTCGTGATAAAATTGATGAAAACATTTTAAATCATAGAAGATAGTAGATATCATGCTCTACTTGACTCTTCTAATGGATTTCTTATTCCGCTGCAGTTAAAATCGATGTCTATTATATTTTATCAGTTTAACATTATTGAAGACTAATGATAATTTATTCTGCATTATCTTAGTCATAATATTTTTTACTGGGTTAGTTGAGCTCACCCTTTCTTTCACTGTTCTCTTTAGGAAATGAGAACGTAGCCAGGACTAGTCGAGGAACGGAGTGATGGTCCAGATGATAGCATTAGTAGTCCTCACTATTCTGTTAAATAGTGTGACAATAAATGAAATGAGGACTCCATTGAGTGTGGATATTGTCTAGATGGCAATATTCTTATTAAAACTCTTAGATTATGTTTTGTTGTATTTCACACGACTGTTGTATAATTAAGTTGTATTTGAATTTTATACCATGTATTTGGCAACTCAAGATGAGTGATGTATACCTATTTTGGGGGCGTCACAGTTGGTATCAAAGCTTAGGGATATGATCCCTGGCTAAGATGTGAGACAAGAACTAGGAGAGGAGAGACGGAGAATTCCTTCGCTAGTATGACCTACCTAAGTTTATTTGGTATTTAATTGGTCGGTCAGAGTATAGGGATAATATGTGATATGTTAATTAACCCTTGTTTTGTGGCAGTATTTGAAAATGGCATCCGAAAATGTTGAGATAAACAATAAAGCACATGAGACTGTTGAGTCACCACAGATTAATGCCCAGGATAATGTACAATAGGAAGACAATAATCCTCATTTAAACAATAACATCGATGAAATGGTGAACGATGGGATGTTCAGAGGCTTTATACAATTCATGCAACATCAGGCGAAAGCGGCTCCTGTCCAAAATGCAGGTGGAAACACTGGCAACTCTCGGACGGTCATCGCTAAGCAGTTCAAGGAGCTGGGACCACCGGAGTTTTTTGGAGAGCCAAAACCATTTAAGGTGGAGACGTGGATAAAGAAGATCAACAAGATATTTGATGTCTTGGGATGCTCCGAGGAGCAAAAGGTTCCCTTTGCCACCTTCATGTTACTGAAGCAGGAGTGATTCTTTGGTGGGAATCTATAAAGCATACTCAACCTGCCGCACTAAAAATGTCTTGGGAGAAGTTCCAAGAGCTGTTCAATGACAAGTACTTTCCTAAAAGTATTCGTCACATGAAAGAGGTAGAGTTCATCAAGCTTGAGCAAAACAAATATATGAGTGGTAGCTTGATATGAAGATAAGTTTGCCGAGTTATCTTGGTTTGCGTCCCACTTGGTTGATAATGAGGAGAGAATAACGCAGATGGTTCTAAGAGGTTTGAAACCCGAGATACGTCAATACCTAATTTCTCACAAACTGTGTTTGTATTAGGATGTTAAGAATAGAAATTTGAGTTATTGGAGCGCGATAATGAGTCAACCCAACCAAGAGAGAGCAACCGACAAGTCGATAATACCAGTGGTAGTAGTCATCGAAGCGGTGACAACAAACGTGGAGGGAATCAACATGCCAGAAATGATAATCACTTCAGTGGTAATCATGACCATGACAATAAGAGTGGACATTTCAAGAAGAGGAGATTCAACAAGGATGGAAAGATGTCAACACCAGCACCTATTGTTAAGGAATGAGAACGACCACCGGTCGTATGTTACAAATGTGGAGGGGAAGGACACATAAGTCCAAACTACATGATGCAGTCCAAAGCGTGTTATAATTATAGAAAAGAAGGTCACCTAGCCTGATTTTATCATGCCCCAAAGTCAAGTCCAGCTGGGATGGAGGCATCAAAGGTGTCCTGCATAAGACAAAACCCAGTAGTTCAAGGAGGCGTTTGTTGTAACCTCCCAAAAAGCGAGGAATCCGAACGAGGTGATCACGGGTAAGCTAATCATAAACTCTAGCGAAGTTTATACTTTATTTGATACCGGTTCTACCCATTCCTTTATTTCTCCTACTTGCGCTCAACGTTTAAATTTGACTTTGTAGAAATTAGACTTTGACTTATCTGTTGAAACTTTGTTAGGAGAAACCTTCATTACATCCACGGTTTATAAGTCTTGTTTGATTCAAATCGGTAACGCGTTACGTTACACCGTCGATCTTATTTCTTTGAAAATACTTGCATTGGATGTGATTTTGGGGTTGATTGGTTAACTACTCATCATGCTAAAATCGATTATTTTCATAAGGTTGTTAGCTTTCATATTCCTAACCAACCTATTATGCGAATTCAAGCAACCAAACCACTAAAATCAATCACTGTCATATCAAGTCATAAAGCTATTTGTTTATTAAAAAGCGGATGTCAAGCTTTCTTAGCCCATGTCGCAGTTTAAATACTGATACGTCGATTTGAATGATATTTCTATTGTTAATAAATTTCGACGTATTCACGAAGAACTTACGGCCTACCCCAGAGCGTGAAATTAAATTTTATATCGACCTTGAATCAAATTACAAAACCCATTTCCAAAGCCCCATATCGAATAGCTCCTATTGAACTTCAAGAGTTAAAAACCCAACTACAGGAATTATTAGACATCGGTTTCATTCGTCCTAGTACATCTCCTTGGGGTGCTCCTATTCTATTTGTGAAGAAGAAAGATGGAAGTATGCGACTTTGTATTGATTATCGGGAGTTGAATCATGTCACCATCAAAAATAGGTACCCGCTGCCTTGCATTGATGACCTGTTTGACCAGTTGCAAGGAGTAAAATTCTTTTCAAAGATTGATCTTCTTTAGGATATCATCGAGTTAAAGAGATAAAAGCGATGACATTCAAAGAGCGCTTTCGAGAACTCGATGCGGGCATTATGAATTCCTAGTCATGTCTTTTGGATTGACTAATGCTCCTACCGCCTTCATGGATATGATGAACCAAAGTATTCAAGGAATATTTGGATCACTTTGTGGTCGTCTTTATTGATGACATCCTCATATACTCCAAAACCCGCTAAGACCATGAGCAACATTTGAGGCTGATACTCCAAGAGCTTCGTGAAAACAAGCTTTATGCCAAGTTGAAGAAATAAGAGTTCTGGCTAGAGGAAGTTGCATTCCTTGGGCACGTGATATCAAATCATGGAATATCTGTTGACCCGGTAAAGATTGAAGCAATTCAAAGCTGGGAGCAACCTAAGTTAGTGACCGAAGTACGTAGCTTTCTCGGCTTAGCTGGTTATTATCGGAGATTCGTAGAAGGGTTTTCTCGAATCGCTACTCCATTAACTCAGCTGACTCGAAAAGATACAAAATTCGGTTGGAGCAAGGAATGTGAAAAGAGTTTTCAAGAACTCAAGAGGAGACTCATTTCAGCACCTGTTCTAACAATACCATCTGGCTCGGAGGGATTTGTCATCTACAGTGATGCTTCAGGCAAAAGTTTAGGATGTGTTCTCATGCAACATGGGAAAGTCATAGCCTATGCCTCTCGACAACTCAAAGAATATGAGAGGAATTATCCTACTCATGATCTAGAGTTGGCAGCATTCGTTTTTGCGCTTAAGATTTGGAGGCATTACCTGTATGGAGAGAAGGTGGAGATCTATACAGATCATAAAAGCCTTAAATATTTCTTCACTCAAAAGGAACTCAACATGCGGCAACGACGATGGCTTGATTTGTTGAAAGATTATGATCATATCATCCAATACCATTCTGGAAAAGCGAACGTAGTAGCTGACGCATTGAGTAGAAGATCATATGCAGGTACGAGTGCAATATTATTAACGCAAAGACCCATTTTATATGACTTGGAAAGGATGGAAATAGAGTTAAAGACTCTAGGGACCCATATGATGATGGCGAATATACGAGTAGAACCGACTTTAATTGATATAGTTAAAGCTGCTCAAACTACAGACCTGGAGCTGATGCGTATGAAGAAGAAAGTGCATGAAGTTGTTATTCTAGAAGTAAGAATCGATGAAGAAGGAATACTTCAAGTTAACTCCTGACTTTGTGTTCCTAACGATTCTGACTTGAAGTATAAAATCATGATGGAGGCGCACAACACACCGTTTGAAATCCATCTTGGGAGTACCAAAATGTATCGTGATCTTAGACATACATTTTGGTTGAGAAATATGAAGAGAGAGATAGCGGGGTTTATCTCAAGGTGTCTAACTTGTCAACGAGTCAAGGCGGAGCATCAAATTCCAAAAGTTCCATTGCAACCACTTGAAATTCCAGAATGGAAGTGGGAGCACATTACCATGGATTTCGTTACTGGTCTTCCCAAGGATTCTCAAGGCATAGATGCGATTTGGGTCATTATTGATAGATTGACCAAGTCTGCGCATTTCTTACCGATACGAGAAACTTTTACACTTGAACATCTTGCTAGTATATATATAAACGAGATCATAAGATTGTATGGTATGCCAGTATCCATAGTTTCTGATCGAGACCCAAGATTCACTTAAAGATTTTGGGTTAGTTTGCAAAAAGCTATGGGCACAGATTTACGATTTAGTTCGGTATATCATCCTCAAACGGATGGGTAATCAGAAAGGACTATTCAAACTCTTGAAGATTTATTAAGACTCTGTGTCCTTGACTTTAAGGGAAGTTAGGACAAGTTCTTACCATTGGTGAAGTTTTCCTACAACAACAGTTATCAAGAAAGTATTGGCATGGCTCCATTTGAGGCGTTGTATGGAAGAAAGTGTCGTTCTCTAGTATGCTTGCATGAGGTGGGTGAAGCAACATTATTGGGACCGGAGTTGGTACGTATGACTACAGAAAAGATTCAAACGATCCGACAACGTATAAAAACCTCACAAGATCGACAAAAGAGTTATGCTGATCATCATCGAAAAGACGTGGAATTCAATATTGGAGATCATGTGTTATTACGTGTTGTTCCATGGAAAGGAGTTACAAAATTTGGAAAGAGAGGAAAGCTCAATCCTCGATTCATTGGCCCATTTTTAATCCTCGATCGAGTAGGAACTATGGCCTATAGACTCGCCTTACCGCCAAGTATGTCTCGTGTTCATAACGTTTTCCACATATCTATGTTACGTAAATATATGAAAGACCCAAACCACATTATTGAATTAGAACCAAACGAGATAGAGGAAGATTTAACGTATAAAGAATTACCTATTAAAATTTTGGATAAGAAGGATCATATTCTACGCTCTTAAGTTATACCTCAAGTCAAAGTTTTGTGAAGAAACCACGATGTGGAGGAAATGACCTGGGAGTTAGAATCGGAGATGAAATCAAGGTATCCTCACCTCTTCGACATACCAGGTACACACCCTAATTTCGAGGACGAAATTTCATAAGAAGGGGAGGTTGTAAGACCCCAACTTTTATGAATAAAGATTAATTTCTCTCGAAATATATTTTTGAATATTATGGTGTGGATATAATATAATGTTATAGTTGTGGATAATATTTACAAATTTTGCAAAGGAGGCAAGTGGTTATATAATATTCGATTGGTCGAGGAATATTCATTTTAAAAGATAATATTCGTACGACGACATAATCATTGGTGGACCCCACAACAGAAGTATTGTCGTAATAACAAAATGACAGAATTATCTTTTTATAAAAATAACGGCGGAAGTGTTACTGTTAAAACTGTTGAACTACCCATTAGTAAAAAAATACGATGTCTGGCGTGGTTGTATAGTAGCACACGGTATTGGTTATTGATGCTTACGTGAGAAGTCACTCAGTTATACTCAATTTTTGTCATAGTAATTGTTGCATCATATCTCTCATATTATTGATTCAATTATTATCACAGTATCATTTGCATAATATGTTATATTATTAAATCAATAATTGAGACGACAAAGTTATTTATATTATTAAATTGCAATATTTACAATGTCTAGAAGTTATGTCAATGAGAGATTTGGTCATCTAATTGCGCGCCAATAAGGAGAAATCCTTATCGGAAAGCCACCTCTTTCCTGGGAACGACCTAGTTGTTAAATATTGTGAATTATAATATTAATGATGAATAAGTTCATGTTGATTAAAGATGAATTTGATAGTTCCATTATGTTGGGATTATTAGTGTTAGTGGAAATCGACATCAATTGTGAGACCCTAGATTTTATAAATAAAGATTTAAATTTCTCGAAATATTTTTTTGAATATTAAGGTGTGGATTTGAGATAATGTTATAGTTGTGGGTAGTATTTGAAAATTTTGCAAAGTATGCAGGTTGTCATATAATATTCGATTGGTGGGGAATATTCTTTGTGTCGGGGAATATTAAATGCATTGACTCAAGACAATCATTGGTTGACCCCTATTATGTAATTATTGTCGGATTGAGAAAACGACAAAAATATTTTATTAAAAATAACGACAGAAGTTTTACCGTTGATACTATTGAACTACTTGGTAGTAAAAGTACAGTAATACTCGTGGTTGCATAGTAGCACACGGTATTGATTATTAATGCTTACGTGAGAAGTCACTCAGTTTTGTTCAATTATTGCTATAGTAATTGTTTCATAGTATCTCACGTTATTTGATTCAATTATTGTCAATATTTTATATATTATTAAATCAATAATTGAAATGATAGAGTTATTAATATTATAAATTGCAATATTAACGATGTCTAGAAGTTCTGCTATGGAGAGGTTTGGTCACCTAATTGTGCGCCAATAGGGAGAAATCCTTATTGGAAAGCCCCCTTTTTCCTGGGAACGACCTGGTCGATTAATATTGTGAATTATAATAAAGGTGATAAATGTTGTTAAAATTATTAATGTGATTTTTATGAGGTATTTGTGTAAGTTTTGCTTATTTTATGAATCTCCATTTACCCATTTTCAAAATAATCGGTAGAAAATTATTTAAAGGTGGGGCCCACATGTGGGGCCCATATGTGTTGGGAAATGATTTTGGAAATGGAAGAGTATACATATGGAAGTATATGTGTGTTTTGAGTATATAGTGGAAGAAAATGATATGTGAAAGTGATAGGTGTGTGATGTGTGTGTGAGTGGGAAATGGTGGAAAAGTAGTAGTGTGATAGTGATGTGTAAAGAGTGAGTGAATTTGATTATTGGGTGGGTGGGGATTGATGTTGGTTATGGGGGAGAAAAATTAAGTGGTGTATATATAATATTGATATATATAAGTTGAAAACATGTGTTTACATATATGTATTATATTTTAATTTTTGTTGTGATTTTATTGGTTAATTGATTGGCTTTATTGTATTTGGTTGAAGAAATAAATCTGCAGAATTATTTTTCCTTGCACAGTACACTTCCATTCTCCTATAAATAGAAGCTCATTCCTTCATTATTTCTTACAAATTCACTAAAATTCCAGAGAGAGAAATTATACAGAAACTATAGAAAAGTATTCTGCTACTTCCCTACTCTTATGTCCAGTTCTTTTACGGTAAGGGGTGTTATTCTTTCTTATTCATGAAGAGAACTTCTGTTATTCCATTCTTTATTGTTCTGTTGGAAATAACTTGTATACGCGGGCTACCCTATACTTGGTGACATTCTTCTATTATTACATCTTTATTATTACATTGGAATATATCACATCTATGTGTTTTACACCGGACCTAGTTCCATTATTTATTATTCCGTCTTTATTATCCTGTTGGAATATCTGTTTGTGTGTTTTACACCGGACATGGTTCCATTATTTATTATTTTGTCTTTATTATTACGCCCGAATATCTCGTCATGCATGCGTTTTTACGTCGGACTGGTTCCATTATTTATTATTTCGCACTTATTATTACATTTGGAACATCACGTCGGTGTGAATTTCACGACTGGTTTAGTTATTATTATTATTACATTGGAATAACTCATCATCATGCAAGTACCGCATGCATGGTGATTTCTTTTGTTATTCCATTCGTTATTATACTCGGTTGGTTAAAATTTTGACTTCTATACTCCATGAAATTAGTGGAATATCCTTGATATTTGTGCTTCATCCGATATTTTTCATGAAAATATTCTTCCGAGCATTCTTGAATTTTACTACTACAAAATAGTATCATGTTGACAATTTGGGACGTTATTAGTTCTGAATAAATTAATTCGTGAACTTGTTTTATTGAATTCTTATATCATCGTCATCATCCTGATGTTTATATTTTTTTTTGAAAGTCATCTGTGGCCTGTAGTGCATAGATGGACTTGGTATAATTATGACCAGGGATTATTCGATGTAATCATGACCGTAATGTTACAAAAGATGTGATAAAAGTCCTCATTGGCCCGTAGTACATTGTTGGATAGTTGTTGGCATGATCATAACCATTGATGAATACACAAATATCCTTGGCCCGTAGTGCATGGAATTTATGGTCGTGACCTTAAAGAATATCCTTGACCGTAGTGCGGGGATGATGTGGATTATTTATTAAGTTGAATCTCAGCGATAAAAGTGATGAAAAACTTTTTAAATCATAAAAAATAGTAGATTCTATTCTCTACTTGACTCTTTTAATGGATTACTTGAGCCGCTGCAGTTAAACTTGATGTCTATTGTATATTATCAGTTTAACATTATTGAAGACTAATGATAATTTATTCTACATTATCTTAGTCATAATATTTCTTACTGGACTAGTTGAGCTCACCCTTTCTTTTACTGTTCTCTTCAGGAAATGAGAACGTAGCTGGGACGAGTCAGGGAATGGAGTGATGGTCCTAGATGGTGTATTTGTAGTCCTCACTATTCTGTTAAATAGTGTGACAATAAATGTAATGAGGACTTATTCTGAGAGTGGATATTGTCTAGAAGACAGTATTTGTATTAAAACTCATAGCTCTCTTGTTTTATTTTAAAGATTGTATTTGTATTTTGTACCATGTATTTGGCGACTCAAGATGGGTGATGCATACCTATTTTGGGGGCGTCACATCAATTTCGATGATAATTGATGTATGGGGTTATATTGATAAATCGGGTAATTAATCAGATAAATGAGAAATATATTGCTACTAATTCACATGCTTATATAATTATTTATTCACATGTACGTATTATTGAATCACATTCATGTACTATTAGGGGAGTTGGTGCAAGATTGATAATACTTGCATGACTAAGTTAAAAATGGAGGTATAGTGTAAGACCCCAAAATTTTTTTTAAATAAAAAGGAATTTCCTTTATTTATTATTTTGAAATAGTA
The DNA here is from genome assembly GCA_020205615.1 of Panax quinquefolius. Classification (NCBI taxonomy): domain Eukaryota; kingdom Viridiplantae; phylum Streptophyta; class Magnoliopsida; order Apiales; family Araliaceae; genus Panax; species Panax quinquefolius. The sequence goes on along the minus strand of CM035152.1, from coordinate 102,308,991 downwards.
AGGGTTGATTTGATTAATGTGGATAGTTAAGGGTTAAATACGCAAATATTTCAAAATAAACAAGTGGTTATAAAATATTCATTTTGTCGGGAATATTCGTTTGATCGTGGAATATTAAATGATTGTTTGGGAATATTAAATGCGACCTAGCTTGACCATGTGTGGGCCCCATAACGGAAAGCGATTGGATGAAGAAAACGACAAATATAAGTTGGTTAAAAATAACAGGCGTAGTTATTACCGAATTAAGATTCATTGGAATACCTTGGTGGTTAAAATACGATGAATGGCGTGGTTCGCATAAAGATGATGCAGCGCGGTATTGCAGTATTGTTGAATTATTGATCCTTACGTAAGAAGGCACTACTCAATAATTTTCACGAGTTATTCTTATTCAATATTTTATTTTATTGATTCAATAATTGTCTGCGTTGATATTTTATATTATTGTTGTTCAATAATTGTCACGCACATTATCTCCATTATCGGATCAATAATTCATATTATTTGAATAATATTATTAGATAGCATTATTGGAAATGTCTAGAAAGTTACATCAAGGAGAGGTTTGGTCACCTAATTGCGCGCCAAGAAGGAGAAATCCTTATCGGAAAGCCCCTCTTTCTGAGGAGCGACTGGTTTGTCATAATTGTGATTCGTAATATTATTTGTGAATAATTAATTATTGATTCATATGATAAAGAAATATTTATTTTATATGGATATAAATGATGGATTTATTTATGTGGTTATAAATGAAGAAATTATTGTTGAGGTGTTTTATCGGTATTTTATCAGTTGGAGGTATTAAAAATTAAATCGGGGTTTTGAGATATATTATGGGGGTTATAATTTTTAATCCGAATAGTTGGATTGTGGTAATTTTGGGTATGTTATACATACATAAGTTGAGTATATGTCCACAAATTTTGAACCGTTAAAATGCACGAATGATTTGTTATGAATTTTAAAGAGGTGTCGATTAGGAAATTAGGGTTATAATTGATTTTGGTGGAAAATTCTAGAATTGAGTGGGCCCCACTTGTGGTTGGTGAAGAAATATGCTGAATTTTATTTCAAATGTGGTGGGTGGCAATAGTAGCGAGTAAAGCCATCGTGTAGGCAGTCAAGTGCGCTTGGTAGGGCTAACATTTTCCTATAAATAGAGGGCTAAGTTAGAATTGAAAATCACACCGAAACAAAGTTTTTCTCTTTCTCTCTATATTATCGAGGCGTATTTTGTGAGTATTTAGATACTTTGAGAGTTCTTTGTTACGATCTAAGTTTCATTCAAAGATCACTTGAGCCTTTCCTTAGGAAATCTTGATTCTTTGAGGTAAGGGATATTATTTTTTTGTAATGATATTATTTCTTCAATATCATTATCTTTGAAATGTTGATCTGAAGTTTTTATCAAATTTGGAACTTTTTCATGTCGGGGTTACTATTCATGAGTTGAGTTCACGAGTTACTATTCATGAGTTACTATTCACGAGTTACTATTCACGAGTACTATTCATGAAGCGTGAAGATGTTTTTGTGGAATTTCTATCTTTTGGTGTTTGAGTTACTATTCACGATATCGCCTTATTCACGATATCTGACACTATTCACGTATCTGGCACTATTTAATGAAAAATAAAATTTCTTCTTTTTCGTCCAAAATATCTATACGGATACTAGCTCGATTGTATCCATGTTTTGATCATTCTTGAATTTTACACCACTATGATTATTTTTGAGGTATTGTTGGACATGGATAAAACAAAGTACGAATCCTTAATCCTTAATCCTTGTCATTTTGTTTCAATTGGATTCGTTCTTTAAAAATATTTTCATCATCCTCGGTCTTAAATGATGATATTATTGAATATCTTTGGCCTGTGAGTAAAGATGAATGATTCTGAAGAATATCTTTGGCTGTAGTGCAAAGATGAGCAGTGTTTAAATGAACATGACCGATCGATGAATATCTTTGGCCTTTAGTGCAAAGATGAGCAGTGTTGAGATGAACATAATGGAGATTGATGAATATCTTTGGCTGTAGTAGTGCAAAGATGAATATTTGATTTGAGATGAATATTGATTGATGTTACTGGGATAAAATATTGATGATGGATTATTAAATTCATAGATTATAGTAGATTTCATTCTCTACATAACTCTTCTATGAATTATTATTTCATTGCTTGAATATTGATCCGAAACTTGTTGTCTATTGTATTCTATTAAATTTTTCCTGTTGAAGACTAACGATAATTTGTTGTATATTATCTTAGTCATAATATTCTTTCTTGAGCTAGTTAAGCTCACCCTTTTCTTTTTGTTCCATTCTTCTCGGGGAGGCGAGAATATGGCGAGTAATGCAAGTCGGGGTATGGAATGAAGGTTTTAGAAAGGATTGTTTAGTAGTCCTCACCATTTTTGTAAAATAATGTATCAATAAATGTGATGATGATTTATTTGAGTATAAATATTGTCTAGAAGATAATATTTGTATTTAAACTCACAGTTTTACTGTTGTAATAATAAAGTTGTAGTTGTTTCTGTACCATGTATTGACAACTCAGAATGGGTGATGTATACCTATTTTGGGGGCGTCACAGTTGGTATCAGAGCTTAGGGATATGATCTCTGGCGGAGATCGGGAAATAGAACTAGGAGGGGAGAGACGAGTAAATCCTTCGCTAGTGTGTCCTACCTAAGCTTATTTGTTAGTTGGTCAGTATATAGGGATATTATGTGATATATTGATTTCCTTAATTAACCCTTGTTTTATGACGATGATTTGAGAATGTCGTGAGAATATTAATGAGTGAGTAAATGAGACCGTGGAGATGCTCATACTTACCAATGAGGAGAGCGTGCAACAGTGGCAATGTTCCTCCTGTGAACAACACCCTTGGCGAGATGATGAAGCGAGGGGATGTTTAGAAGCTTTTTGCAGTTCATGCAAAATCGACGAGGAGACTTCGTGTTCAAAATCTGAGGAGGAAATGATAGCAATTCACGGGTTGTCACAACCAAGCGAGTTCAAAGAGTTGGGACCACGAATTTAAGGGAAAGCGAGATCCGATCATGGGCGGAAACATGGGTCAAACAAATTACCAAGATATTCGATGTCTTGGGATGCGGAGGAAACGAAGGTTCCATTCGCCACCTTTATGTTCCGTGGCGAGGCAGACTCATCGGTGGGAGTGCGTGAAGCGTATCCATCCCACCGCTTTCAAAGCATGTCTTGGGAGACGTTTGAGAGACTATTTAATGACAAATACTTTCACGAAAGTGTTCGTCTATATGAAGGAAGTGGAGTTCATCGATTAGAGCAAAACAACGTGGCGGTGTCTCGATGACGAGGCAAAGTTTGCGAGTTATCCGGTTTGCACCTCATTTGGTGGAGAATGAGGAGCGATGACGCGGATGTTTCTTAGAGGTTTGAAACCCGGCGATACGTCGGTATCTCATTTCTCATAAACTTTCTCTTTATTAGGATGTTGTAAATGAGGCTCAATTATTAGAAGCGAGATAACGAGTACGGTCAATCTGAGGGACCATAACCAGGATCGTACTAGAGATAGCGATCAATGAATAATGATAACTGCGGAGAAAAAGCAGAGACGGACGAGAAATGGTAACCACTCTGGTGGTAATCATGGTCATGAAAAGCAGAAGAAGCGAGTGGGGAGAGAGATTTTAAAAGAGGAGATTTAATAACGACTATGTGAAGGCAGCAGTCTTGCGTGAAAGAATCGGTTCTAAGGGAGGAGAACGACCACCGGTCATATATGCTACAAATGCGGAAAAGAGGGACATATCGGTCAAAGCGCCCACAACAGATTCAAGGTATGCTATAGTTGTGGAAAAGAAGGACATATCGCTCGAGATTGTGCGGTAGCGAAACCTAGTTCATGGGGACGGTGACTCGAAAAAGATCGTCCCGGAAAAGTTAAAGTCAACGATTAGGGAAGAGCATTTGTTGTGATTTGGTCATAATGCGAGGAACCCAAACGAGGTGATCACGGTAAGCTATTTATAAATTCTTGCGAAGTTTATACCTTACTTGATACCCGGTGCTTTACCCATTCATTTATCTCTCTCCTGCATGTGCTCAACGTTTAAACTTGACTCAGGAGAAATTAGACTTTGACCTATCTGTGGAAACTCCGTTAGGAGAAACTTTCATCACATCCCTTCGTTTATAAATCTTGTTTGATTCAAGTTGGCACCATCACCTTACTGTTGACCTTATCTCTTTAAAGATACTTGCTTTTGATGTGATTTTAGGGATTGATTGGTTAACTACTCATCATGCCAAAATTGATTGTTTTCGTAAGGTTGTTAGTTTTCATATTCCTAACCTTGACTTTGTTATGCAATTCAAGCAACTAAACCATTAAAATCAATCACTATCATATCTAATCATAAAGCTATTCGTTTATTGAAAAACGGATGTCAAGCTTTCTTAGCCCATATTATGGATTTGAATAAAGACACGTCAAATTTGAATAATATTCTGTTGTTATTGACTTTCCCGACGTATTTCAGAAGAACTTCCCGGTCTACCCCTAGAACGTGAAGTTGAATTCTTTATTGATCTTGAACCCGTACAAAGCCCATTTCTAAAACCCCATATCGAATGGCTCCTATTGAACTTGAGAGTTAAAGGTCCAACTACTGAGGAATTGTTGGACATTGGTTTCATTCGCCCTAGTACATCTCCTTGGGGTGCTCTGTTTTATTTGTAAAGAAGAAAGACGGGAGTATGCGATTTTTGTATTGACTATCGGAATTGAACCATGTCACCATCAAGAATAGGTATCCTCTACCTCGTATTGATGACTTGTTTGACCGATTGCAAAGGCACAATTCTTTTTCAAAAATCGATCTTCGATTCGGATATCATCATTTGAAGATTAGGCGAGGATATTCCAAAGGCGCCTTGAGAACTCGGTATGGGCATTATGAATTCTTAGTCATGTCTTTCGGACTAACTAATGCTCCTGCGGCTTTCATGGATATGATGAACCGAGTATTCAAGGAATATTTGGATCAGTTTGTTGTTGTCTTTATTGATGACATCATTATATATTCCAAAAGTCGTGAAGATCATGAGCACCATTTGAAGTTGGTACTCAAAGGCTTCGTGAAAACCAACTATATGCCAAATTGAAGAAATGCGAGTTACGGCTTGAGGAAGTAGCCTTTCTTGGGCATGTGGTGTCAAAACATGGAGTATCTGTTGATCCGTGAAGATTGAAGCAATACAAAGTTAGGAGCAACCAAAGTCGGTGATCAAGCACGTAGCTTTTTGGGCTTATTCGGTTATTATCGGAGATTCGTGGAAGGGTTTTCTCGAATCGCTACTCCATTAACTCGCCTAACTTCGGAAGGATACAAAATTCGTTTGGAATGAAGAATGCGAGAAAAGTTTCCAAGAGCTTAAGAGGAGACTTATTTTAAGACTGTTCTAACAATACCATCTGGTTCGGATGGATTTGTATCTCTGATGATGCTTCGGCAAAGGGTTAGGATGTGTTCTCATGCAACGTGGGAAAGTCATAGCCTATGCCTCGCGACAACTTAAAGAGTATGAGAGGAATTATCCTACTCATGATCTAGAGTTAGCGGCGATCGTTCAGCGCTAAAGATATGGAGGCACTATCTATATGGGGAGAAAGTGGAGATATATTCAGATCATAAAAAGCCTTAAATATTTCTTCACTTAAAAAGAACTCAACATGCGGCAAATGACGTTGGCTCGAGCTATTGAAAGACTACGACCACACTATTCAATACCATCACGGTAAAGTTTAACGTGGTAGCGGACGCATTGAGTAGAAGATCATATCACGGGGAGCGAGTGCGATGATGTCAAGTATACGATAGAGCCAACTTTAATAGAAAAAGTTAAGGTTGCTCAAGCCACCGAGGCCGGGTGAGCGCGTATGAAGAAGAAAGTACAAGAAGGAGCTATCCTAAGCGAGAATTGATGAAGAAGGAATACTTGAGTCCACTCTAGACTTTGTGTTCCTAACGACTCGATTTGAAGTACAAGATTATGATGGAGGCACACAATACACCATTTGCAATCCATCTGGAAGTACTAAAATGTATCGTGATCTTGACATACATTTTGGTGGAACAATATGAAGAGAGAGATTGCAAAGTTTATCTCGATGTGTTTAACTTGCTAACGTGTAAAGGCGGAGCATCTAGTACCTAAGGGTCCGTTGCAACCACTTGAGATTCGGAATGGAAGTGGGAACACATTACCATGGATTTCATTACGGGTCTTCCTACGGTTTCTCAAGGCATCAATGCTATTTGGGTTATTGTTGATAGATTAACCAAGTCCGCTCATTTCTTGCCGATCACGGAGACTTATTCCTTGAACGTCTTGCTAGTATATACGTAAATGAGATCGTGAGGTTGCATGGCATGCCTGTATCCATAGTTTTGGATCGTGACCCAAGATTCACTTCAAGATTTTGGGTTAGCTTGCAAAAAGCTATGGGCACGGATTTGCGATTTAGTTCGCATACCATCCCCAAGCAGACGGACAATCGAGAGGACAATTCAAACTCTTGAAGATTTATTAAGACTCGTGTCCTAGACTTCAAGGGCGGTTGGGATAAGTATTTACCATTGGTGGAATTCTCCTACAACAACAGTTATCGAGCAAGTATAGGTGTGGCTCCATTCAAGCATTATATGGACGAAAATGTCGTTTTCTCAATATGTTGGGATGAGGTGGGTGAAGCAACATTGTTGGGACCCGAAAGTTAGTACGTATGACTACCAAAAAGATCCAAAAGATTCGACAACGATACAAAGCGGCTCAAGATCGACAAAAGAGTTATGCGGATCTTCATCGAAAGCGTGGAATTTAATGTGGGGATCATGTATTGTTGCGAGTTGCTCCATGGAAGTGAGTTACAAGATTTGGGAAGAGAGGAAAGCTCAATCCACGATTTATTGGTCCATTTCAAATTCTTGACCGAGTAGGAAATGTAGCCTATAGACTTGCGTTACCTCAAAGTATGTCTCGTGTTTATAATGTGTTTCACATATCCGTACTTCAGTAAATATGTGAAAGACCGAACCACGTTATTGAGTTAGAACCCAGGACGAGATAGTAGAAGACTTAACGTATGAGGAGGTACCTATCAAGATCTTGGATAGGAAGGAGCATGTCCCTACGCCAAGAAAGGTCATACCACAAGTTAAAGTTTTGTGGAGGAATCATGCTATAGAGGAAATGACACGGGAATTGGAAAGCGGAAATGAAAGCGAGGTATCCTCACCTTTTGAAACACAGAGTGTATCGCACGCCAATTTCGAGGACGAAATTTCATAAGGAGAGGAGGTTGTAAGACCCGAAATTTTTTTTAAATAAAAAGGAATTTCCTTTATTTATTATTTTGAAATAGTAAGGGTTGATTTGATTAATGTGGATAGTTAAGGGTTAAATACATAAATATTTCAAAATAAACAAGTGGTTATAAAATATTCATTTTTGTGGGGAATATTCGTTTGGTCGTGGAATATTAAATCTTGTATTGGGAATATTAAATGCAATGACGGTAGCGACCATGTGGGCCCCATAACGGAAAGCGATTGGATGAAGAAAACGACAAATATAAGTTGGTTAAAAATAACGACGTAGTTGTTCGTTAAGATCGTTGGAATACCCGTTGGTTAAAATACAATGAATACGCGCGTGGTTGCACAAAGAGCTTTACCGGTATTGCACAAGATTGTTGAATTATTGATCCTTACGTAAAGAAGGCACTACTCAATAATTTTCACGTGAATTCTCGCTCAATATTTTATTTTATTGATTCAATAATTGCTGCGTTGATATTTTATATTATTGTTGTTCAATAATTGTCACCGCATTATCTCCATTATCGGATCAATAATTCATATTATTTGAATAATATTATTAGATAGCATTATTGGCAATGTCTAGAAAGTTACATCAAGGAGAGGTTTGGTCACCTAATTGCGCGCAAAGAAGGAGAAATCCTTATCGAAAAGCCCCTCTTTCAGGAAACTACTGGTTGTCATAATTGTGATTACGTAATATTATTTGTGAATAATTAATTATTGATTCATATGATAAAGAAATATTTATTTTATGTGGATATAAATGATGGATTTATTTATGTGGTTATAAATGAAGAAATTATTGTTGAGGTGTTTTATCGGTATTTTATCGATTGGAGATATTAAAAATTAAATCGGGGCTTTTGAGATATATTCATGGGGTTATAATTTTTAATCAAAACCGTTGGATTGTGGTAATTTTTGGGTATGTTATACATACATAAGTTGAGTATATGTCCACAAATTTTGAACCATTAAAAATGCACGAATGATTTGTTATGAATTTTAAGAGGTGTACGATTAGGAAATTAGGGTTATAATTGATTTTGGTGGAAAATTCTAGAATTGAGTGGGCCCCACTTGTGGTTGGTGAAGAAATGTGCTGAATTTTATTTCAAATGTGGTGGGTGGCAATAGTAGCGAGTAAAGCCATCGGTGTAGTGGTCAAAATGCCTTGGTACGGGCTAACATTTTCCTATAAATAGAGGGCTAAGTTAGAATTGAAAATCACACCACGAAACAAAGTTTTTCTCTTTCTCTCTATATTATTGAGCGTATTTTATGAGTATTTAGATACTTTGAGAGTTCTTTGTTCAAGACAAATTTCATTCAAAGATCACTTGACCTTTCCTTAGAAATCTTCGATTCTTTGAGGTAAGGGATATTATTTTTTTGTAATGATATTATTTCTTCAATATCATTATCTTTGAAATGTTGATCTGAAGTTTTTATCAAATTTGAAACTTTTTATGCTTTATGGGTTACTATTCATGAGTTACTATTCACGAGTTACTATTCATGAGTTACTATTCACGAGTTACTATTCACGCAGTACTATTCATGAAGCGTGAAGATGTTTTTGTGGAATTTCTATCTTTTGGTGTCTGAGTTACTATTCACGTATACGGCACTATTCACGATACTGACACTATTCATAGAAAAATAAAATTTCTTCTTTTAAGTCAAAATATCTATTCGGATACTAGCTCGATTGTATCCATGTTTTGATCATTCTTGAATTTTACACCACTATGATTATTTTTGAGGTATTGTTGGACATGGATAAAACAAAGTACGAATCCTTAATCCTTAATCCTTGTCATTTTGTTTCCTTTGGATTCGTTCTTTAAAATATTTTTCATCATCCTCGTCTTAAATGATGATATTATTGAATATCTTTGGCACATGTAGTGCAAAGATGAATGATTTCTGAAGAATATCTTTGGCCCAGTAGCAAAAGATGAAGCAGTGTTTAAATGAACATACGACCGATCGATGAATATCTTTGGCCTTTAGTGCAAAGATGAGCAGTGTTGAGATGAACATGACCGATTGATGAATATCTTTTGGCACAGTAGCAAAAGATGAATATTTGATTTGAGATGAATATTGATTGATGTTACAGGATAAAATATTGATGATGGACCGTTAAATTCATAGATTATAGTAGATTTCATTCTCACGTAACTCTTCTATGAATTATTATTTCATTGCATGAATATTGATCCGAAACTTGTTGTCTATTGTATTCTATTAAATTTTTCCTGTTGAAGACTAACGATAATTTGTTGTATATTATCTTAGTCATAATATTCTTTCTTGAGCTAGTTAAGCTCACCCTTTTCCTTTTGTTCCATTCTTCTCGGGAGGCGAGAATATAGCGAGTATTTAGTCTGGGGTATGGAATGAAGGTTTTAGAAAGGATTGTTTAGTAGTCCTCACCATTTTTGTAAAAATAATGTATCAATAAATGTGATGAGGATTTATTTGAGTATAAATATTGTCTAGAAGATAATATTTGTATTTAAACTCACAGTTTTACTGTTGTAATAATAAAGTTGTAGTTGTTTCTGTACCATGTATTGACAACTCAGAATGGGTGATGTATACCTATTTTGGGGGCGTCACATATAGATGGAGGTATTATATTGTAATTCGTATTTTCACATGATTATAACTATTGATTCACATGATTGAACTATTGATTCACATTATTTACTATTAGGGGAGGTGGTGCAAGTTTGATAATACTTGCAGGACTAAATTAAAAATGAAAGAAAAGTTGGAGGTATTGTACTGTAATATTTTGGGCCCCAAAACGTGCAATTATCAAAACTATATTTTTCTATAAATAGAAGCTCATTCTTCCTTCATTTCTCACCAATTTATTAAAGCTATAGAGCAATTATTATAGAGAGAAATTATAGAGAGAAAGAAGAAGAGAAGTCTGCTACCTCACTATTCCAAAGATCCAGATCTTCTTTTGAGGGTAAGGGTACTATTTCTTTCGTATTCATGAAGAGTGCTTACATTATTCCATTCTTTATTATTACATTTGGAATATCCTCATGCATGCGGATTGCGCTAGACCTGGTTTCATTCTTTATTATTCTATTAGAATAACCTGTCTGTGTGGTCTATCGCATGCATGGTGAATTCTTCTGTTATTCCATTCTTTATTATTCTGTTAGAATATCATGTCTATGCGGATTACGCATGACCTGGTTCCATTCTTTATTATTTTGTTGGAATAACCTGTCTATGTGGATTATCACATGCATGGTGAATGATCTTTCGTACTCATTCTTTATTAAATTATGGAAATGATCTGTCTACGTGGATTACCGCATGGCGGATGAAAATCCATTTGCAGTTTCATATATTCTTTGATACTCATTTGGTTAAAGTTTTGGCTTCTATACTCCATGAAATTAGTAGAATATCCTAGATATTTGCGTTTCATCCGGTATCTTTTCATGGAAATATTCTTCTGAGCATTCTTGAATTTTACTCCACAAAGTTGTACCATGTTAACAATTTGGAGGTAATTGATTTCAAGATAAATTAACTTATAAATCATTAAAATTTATTCTTGAACTTGTTTTATTAAATTATTATGTCATTGTCATCATCATCATGCTTATATTGTGATGAAAGTCATCTTTAGCTTACGTGCATAGATGGACTTGGTATGATTATGACCAGGGATTATTCGGTATAATCATGACATGTAATGTTATAAATGATGTGGTAAAAGTCCTCAATAGCCTGTAGTGCATTGATGGACAGTTTTTGGTATGATTATGACCAGGGATTATTCGGTATAGTCATGACCATTGATGATTTAATGAATATCCTTGGCCCGTAGTGCAAAGATGACTCAATGATGTGGTTTATTTATTAAGCTGAGTCTCAGCGATAAAAATTGATGAAAACATTTTAAATCATAGAAGATAATAGATATCATGCTCTACTTGACTCTTCTAATGGATTGCTTATTCCGCTTCAGTTAAACTTGATGTCTATTGTATTTTATCAGTTTAACATTGTTGAATACTAATGATAATTTATTCTACATTATCTTAGTCATAATATTTCTTACTGGGCTAGTTGAGCTCACCTTTTCTTTCACTGTTCTCTTCAGAAATGAGAACGCGTGGCGGGACTAGTCGGGGAACGGAGTGACGGTCCAGATGATAGCATTAGTAGTCCTCACTATTCTGTTAAATAGTGTGATAATAAATGTAATGAGGACTCCATTGAGTGTGGATATTGTCTAGATGACAATATTCTTATTAAAACTCTTAGATTATGTTTTGTCGTATTTCACACTGACTATTGTATAATTAAGTTGTATTTGAATTTTGTACCATATATTTGGCAACTCAAGATGGGTGATGTATACCTATTTTGGGGGCGTCACAAAGAATATTCCCTGACCAATCGAATATTATATAACCACTTGCTTATTTTGCAAAATTTGTAAATATTACCCACAACTATAACATTATATGAAATCCACACCATAATATTAAAAAAAATATTTCGAGAAATTTAAATCTTTATTCATAAAATTTGGGGTCTCACAATCTCCCCTCCTTATGAAATTTTGTCCTCAAAAATTACGTACGTACCTGGTATGCCAAAGAGATGAGGATACCTTGACTTCATTTCATATTCTAACTCTTGAGGTATAACCTTTGAGTGTTGAATACGATCCTTCTTATCCAAGATTTTAACACGTATCTCCTCATACGTTAAATCTTCTGCTATCTCGTCTAGTTCTAATTTAATAATGTGGTTCGGGTCATCCACATATTTATGTAACATTGATACGTGAAAAATGGTGCGACATACTTGGCGGTCAAACGAGTTTATAGGCCACAGCTCCTACTCGATCAAGGATTTCAAATGGGTCAATAAAATTGAGGGTTGAGATTTCCTCTCTTCATCGATTCTTGCTTCTAGAATAACGCCCTCTTGAACCTTCTTCTTCACATTCATCAAATTCGGGTGTGTAGCTTGAGAAGCTTTAACTTTATCGATTAAAGTCGATTCTACTCATATATTCGTTATCTTCACGTGGGTCCCTAGAGTCTTTAACTCTATCATCATCATTTATAAGTTATACGAAGTGGGTTTTTGTGTTAACAACATCACACTCATAAACGCATACGATCTTCTACTCAACGCGTCAGCTACTACGTTCTCTCTTCCACAATGATATTGAATGGCATGGTCGTAATCTTCAACAGCTGGAGCCAACGTCTTTGGCGCATTATACCTTCATTTTGGTTGAAGAAATATTTGAGGGTTTAAGAAATGGGTGTTATACTGGGGTCAATACAAAATTCAATTTCACACTCTAGGGTAGACCAGGAAGTACTTCGAGAATACGTCAGGAAATTTATTAACGATAGAAATATCATTTAAAAATTGTGACTCTCATCCAAGACTTGGATAGCACATGAAATGAAGGTTTCTACTAATGAAGTTTCAACCAATAAGTCAAAGTCTAACTTCTCTGGGGTCAAATTTAAATGTTGAATGCAAGCAAGAGAGATAAAATAATGGGTAGAACTGGTATCTAATAAGGTATAGACTTCGCAAGAATTTATAATTAACTAACCCGTGCTAACTTCGTTCGGGTTACTCGCTTTTTGAGAAGTCGCGAAAAATGCTCTTCTTGTAACCACCGACTTTGTTTTGTCCGTATCCGCCTTTGGTGCCACCGTCCCAGCTGGACTTGACTTTGGTGCATGATAAAATCGGGCTAGGTGACCTTCTTTTCCATAATTGTAACATGCTTTGGACTGCATCATGCAATTTGGACTGATATGTCCCTCCCCTCCGCATTTGAAGCATACAATTGGTGGTCGGTCTCCTTCCTTGAAAACGAGTGTTGGTGCTGTTATCTTTCCATCGTTGTTGAACCTTCTCTTCTTGAAATTTCCACTCCTATTGTCTTGGACATGATTACCACCGGAGTGGTCACCATTCTTGGCATGATAATTTCTTCCACGATGGTTATCATTGTTCCGATGGTCGTTGCCACCGGTATGATTATTATCGTGTTGTTGGTCGTTGCCTTTTGGTTGTGCTGACTCATTATCGCGCTCCAATAATTGAGCCCTATTCATAACATCTGAATATAAACAAAGTTTGTGAGAAATGAGGTATTAACGTATATCGGATTTCAAACCTCTTAGAAACATTCACGTCATTCGCTCTTCATTATGGACCAAATGGGATGCAAACCGGGATAACTCCGCAAATTTAGCCTCGTATTGCGACACGGACATATTGTTTTGCTCCAACTTGATAAACTCCACCTCCTTCATGTGATGAATACTTTCGGGAAAATACTTGTCGTTGAACAGCTCTTGGAACTTCTCCCAAGACATCTTGAGTGCATCAGGCTGGGTATGTTTTACAGATTCCCACTAGTAATCTACCTCTTCACGCAACATAAAGGTGGCAAAGGGAACCTTTTGCTCCTTAGAGCATCCCAAAACATCAAATATCTTGGTGATCTTCTTTAACCATGTCTTCGCCTTAAGTGGTTCTGGTTTTCCCAAAAACAATGGTGGTCCTAGCTCCTGGAACTGCTTAGCGGTGACTGACCGTGGGTTGCCAGTGTTTCCACCTGCATTTTGAATAGGAGTCTCTCTCGCCTGATGTTGCATGAATTACATAAAGCCTCTGAACATCTCATCGTTCATCATCTGATCGGTGTTGTTATTTACCTGAGGATTATTGTCTTCCTGTTGCACATTATCCTGGGTATTGATCGTTGGTGACTCAACAGTCTCATGTGCTTCATTGCTGATCTCAACATTTTTAGATGCCATTTTCAAACACTGTCACAAAACAAGGGTTAATTAACATATCACATATTATCCCTATACTCTGATCGACCAATTAAATAACAAATAAACTTAAGTAGGTCATACTAGCGAAAGAATTCCCCGTCTCTCCCCTCCTAGTTCTTGTCTCACATCTCAGCCATGGATCATATCCCTAAGCTTTGATACCAACTGTGACCCGCATCGAAGACTTGGATAGCACCTCGCAATTATACCTATCAACTTGCCACTGTTACTCACGGCCTCCCCTACGGAAATTCTGGCTTCGGTGCATCCCAAGACTTGGAAGTCACCAAGTAAAGGCTCGGGGATCTTTAATCTGGCTTTGATACCAATTGTGATGCCCCCAAAACAGGTATACATCACCCATCTTGGGTCACCAGAAAATACATGGTACAGAATACAAATACAACTTAATTATACAACTGTTGTGTAAAAATACGACAAAACATATGCTATGAGTTTTAATACAAATATTGTCATCTAGACAATATCCACACTCAATGGAGTCCTCATTATATTTATTATCACACTATTTAACAGAATAGTGAGGACTACTAATGTTATCATCTGGACCGTCACTCCATTCCCCGACTCGTCCCAGCTATATTCTCATTTCTTGAAGAGAACACTGAAAGAAAGGGTGAGCTCAACTAGCCCAGTAAGAAATATTATGACTAAGATAATGCAGAATAAATTATCATTAGTCTTCAACAATGTTAAACTGATAAAATACAATAGACATTAAGTTTAACTACAGCGGAATAAGTAATCCATTAGAAGAGTCAAGTAGAGCATGATATCTACTATCTTCTATGATTTAAAAATGTTTTCATCAATTTTATCGCTGAGACTCAACTTAATAAATAAACCACATCATCGAATCATCCATGCACTATGGGCAAAGGATATTCATTAAATCATCAATGGTCATGACTATACCGAATAATCCCTGGTCATAATCATACCAAAAATTGTCCATCAATGCACTACAGGGCACTGAGGACTTTTACCACATCATTTATAACATTACAGGTTATGATTATACTGAATGATCCCTGATTATAATCATACCAAGTCCATCTATGCACGTAAACCAAAGATGACTTTCATCACAATATAAGCATGAGGATGATGACAATGATATAAGCATTAATCAAACGAAAACAAGGATAAATATTAAAGACTTTAAATTTATCCAAATATTATCAATCACTTAATAAACTCATCATCTAATATTATTAATATTATAATAATATTTTAATCACTTCATAAACTTATAAACAATTTATTTCAATTGTTTACACTTTACCAAATAATGCATTTAATCATTCAAAAATGCCATACTCATAAGATTTCATCACCAATGATCAAATCCCTCATCAAAAATCTGCATATACCCTATTTAGGATTCTCAAGCTATAAAATCCTATTTTCCAATTTTGTTACTTCACATAACATATTTAATTCATTTACTCATAACTAGTTCATTTTTATGAAAAATATCAAATCAGTCCCAAAAATATTTCTTTTCTGGGATTTAGTAGAATATAGTCCCATATTGAACATATATTTTTCTCGAAATTTTTAAAATTCATTCACTATTTTTCATATGGCCAAAACTGCCGAATATTTAGATATTTATCATAAATTGTACTTTTGTCCAAAAATTCTGAAATTTACAGGGTATACTCCTGTTATATACATGTACTCCAAATAAAAATTTCACCAATTTTAGAGTTAACCACAAAGAGTTATAAGGGTTTACTTTTAAAATGGTCTTTTTCCATAAAATCCATAACTCTTAATCTATACATACAAAAATCGCCATTTTTGGACACAATCTAGAAAACTCATCAAACTATCATTGCAAATTTTTTCAGAATTTTTTAGGGCTAGAAAAATAACGAAACTGCCCCTGGTAGAAACCCCTTTTGAATGAAAATACTATTCATATGAATACAAAGGATCATTCACCATGCATGTGGTAATCCACATAGACAGGTTATTCCAACAAAATAATAAAGAATGGAATAACATAAGAATTCACCATGCATGCGATAGACCGCACAGACAGGTTATTCTCAATAGAATAATAAAGAATGGAACCAAGTCATGCATAAAGCGCTTGCGATGAGGATATTCAAATGTAATAATAAAGAATGGAACCGGTCGTGCGTAAAGCGCGCATTGCACGGGATATTCTAACAGATTAATAACGAATGGAACCAGGTCATGCGTAAACCGTACAGACAGGATATTCCAACAAAATAATAAAGAATGGAATAATAGAAGAATTTCACCATGTATACGAAGCTTTAGATGATAAAAGTTATTCCAACATAATAATAAGGAATGGAATAACAATAGCTCTCTTCATGAATACGAAAGAAATAATACCCCTTACTTTAGAAAAAATTGGATATTGGAATAGTGAGGTAGAAGACTTCTCTTTTTCTTTCTCTCTATAATTTCTCTCTATAATAATTCCTCTATAGCTTTAGTGAATTGGTGAGAAATAAAGGAAGAATGAGCTTCTATTTATAGGAAAATATAGTTTCGATAATTGCACGTTTTGGGGCTCGAAATATTACAGTACAATACCTCCAACTTTTCATTCATTTTTAATTTAGTCCTGCAACTATTATCAAACTTGCACTACCTCCCCTAATAGTAAATAATGTGAATCAATAGTTCAATCATGTGAATCAATAGTTATAATCATGCGAGAATATGAATTACAGTATAGTACCTCTATTTATACCTCCATTTTTAACTTAGTCATGCAAGTATTATCAATCTTGCACCAACTCCCCTAATAGTACATGAATGTGATTCAATAGTACACACATGTGAATAAATAAATATATAAGCATGTGAATTAGTAGCAATTAATTGCTCATTTATCCGATTAATTACCCGATTTATCAATATAACCCCTAGACATCAATTATCATCGGAATAGATGTCGATTCCCACTAACACTAATAATTCCAACACAATGGAACTATCAATTTCATCTTTAATCAACACAATCTTATTCATCATTAATATTATAATTCACAATATTTAACAACTAGGTCGTTTCCAGGAAAGAGGGGGCTTTCTGATAAGGATTTCTCCTTATTGGCGCGCAATTAGATGACCAAACCTCTCCTTGACAGAACTTTTAGACATTGTAAATATTGAAATTTAATAATATGAATAACTTTGTCGTCTCAATTATTGATTTAATAATATATCATATTATGCGAGATGATCTTTGTGACAATAATTGAATCAATAATACGAGAGAGATATGATCAAAGCAATTCTTGTAGCAATAATTGAGTATAAGCGAGTGACTTCTTACGTAAGCATCAATAATCAATACCGTGTGCTACTATGCAACCATGCCAGACATCGTACTTTTACTACCGGGTAGTTCAACAATTTTAACGGTAACACTTTCGCCGTTATTTTTATAAAAACATAATTTTGTTGTTTTCTAACTACGAAAATACTTCTGTTGTGGGGTCCACCAATGATTGTGACGTCGTGCGGATATTCCCTGACAAAAAGAATATTCCCCGACCAATCGAATATTATATAACCACTTGCTTACTTTGCAAAATTTGTAAATATTACCCACAACTATAAAATTATATCAAATCCACACCATAATACTAAAAAAATATTTCGAGAAATTTAAATCTTTATTCATAAAATTTGGGGTCTCACACTACTGATCAGCTGCACCACCCTCTTCGGGTGGTGAATTCGGTGGTGGAAATGGCATGACTGTCCCAAATTGTGACACTCGAGCATAGTACCCTGTTGTGCAAATGCCTCTGCTAGCGACCTTGTCAAACCCGTAGCAAATGCTGAAAAATTGTCGTACATGGCGTCGACCTTCCGTTCCAACCTTTGGAGACGACAGTCATCATGGACAGAAGTGGCTTGGTTTGACGTTCCTGCCTCAGTTTCCTGTGTGGAATGTGGTGGAGGCACCGAGGATGCGGGTTGAAGTATAAAGCCTTTTTCCCCTCGGGTGTGGCGCATTTCCCGCCCAATCCTCGAATTTAGCAATAGTTGCATGAGTGATATCTTGACTAGGGTACTGCATTTGTTCATTACCCCATTGGACTCCTTGATGTGCACACAGACTAGCAATAATGGACACATGTGGGATACTTCTCGTAGTGCTCCCCCTCTTATAACGTAATATATTCTGATGAATGAGGTGGCCCACATCGATGTACTTTCCTATGACTATTCCCCACAAAATGATAGCCCTCTCAGTTGTGATTTTGTGCTAATGCGACGAAGGTACAAGCTTTGGACATATAAACAAATTCCAAGCTTTAGCATAGCGATTCAAGGTTGAGGCTGGGAAGGTTCTAGGTTGATTCGTTCCTACCCTACAAGTCCAATGCATTCCTGGAATGCACAGGTTAGTGATGACTTCGTCCAAATCAGTCTCAAAACATGCAGCCTCGATCCAATTATCATACCCAGTCAGTGGTGTGTCGAGTATCCTGAAAATTACTCTGATTGATTATGTTCGGAAATCTAATTGAACTCCTCGGACCATAGATAACCCACTCATAGTGTCTTTGGCATTAGCATAAAATTCTCAAACAATACCCATGGGAGCAGGCATAGGGGTTGCAGTCAGTCCTCCCCATCCTCTTTCTCGAATCATATCCCACAACTGGCCATCCTGCTTCTCGGGCTTGAAGCCTCGTTCCTTCACAAATGTCTTTGCCACTATTCTATAGTACTCCATTTGTGACTCCAGATTGAGAAATTTCATGTGATCCACGACATCCTTTCCTTGATTACTGGAGGAAGATGATGATGATGAAGTGACAGAACGAGCACGCTTAGGACCCATTGTTCTGAATGAAGAAGAATAGAAACTTGCTTGATGGAATTATGAGTGAAATATTTGCTGCACAGAGAACCTCTAAACTTGTATTGCGCACACCCACTATCAGTGAAGATGTTGAACGTAGGTAGGAGAACTGATGCGATAAACTCGTAATGGGATGAGACGTAACACTTTTGAATTGGAACGGTTTGGGAAAGAAGAGTCGTACGTACTGTGGAGATGAATAAGATACGCTCTGCTATTTCAAATGTTATAAGTGATGGAGCAAGACACGTATTTAAAATTTTTTAAAAAAAATCAAAACTAGGTGTCGGTAGCGGTAGCGCGTGTTACGAATAGGGACATACGCGGCAGAGCGCGACTACACTCTTCAAAGACAGACTCATAGTGCGGGCGCGCGGTTTTTCAAGGCATTCATTATACGGTCGCGCGACCCTACATCCTGCAATATCAATCTGCATCTTAAATGCATCAAAACAATGATAAATCCATTCCAATACACCTGCACAAACACCAATTAACCATATCAAAGCATGAACTACTGAATACGTAAGAATGACTATCATAACATCATACTCTCTATGTTATGCTCAAACATAATCATATGCAAATTCAGCTCCCATAGTACTTATGCAAAACTAATCAAAATATCACAACTAAGTATGAAAATGAACTAACAAAAACAATCTAAACAGAATAAATAAAAAGTAAAGATAGAAATAATGGGTTGCCTCCCATCAAGCGCTAAGTTATAGTTAATTAGCTTCACTATCTCTGACATTTCATGTTAACAAAATAATTGAGGTTACTTTTTGTCTATCAACCTCGCCACCAAAATAATGCTTTAGCCACTGTCCATTCACTTTAAACGGCTTGTCCAAGAAATTGTCGAACACTTCTACTGCACCATGTGGAAAAATTGTCTTCACTGTGAATGGCCCTGACCACCTTGATTTGAGCTTCCTAGAAAAAAGTTTAAGTCTGGAATTAAACAGCAAAACTCTTTGTCCCGGCTCAAATACTCTCTCTATGATCTTGTGATCATGCCATTTCTTTACCTTTTCCTTATATAGCTTTGAGTTTTCATACGCCTGTAGTCTGAATTCATCCAACTCATTGAGTTGGAGTAGGCATTTTTCTCCTGCAGCAATCAAATCAAAATTGAGCTTCCGAATTGCCCATTATGCCTTATGCTCTAGCTCCATAGGAAGGTGACAGGCTTTGCCATAAACCAGCTAAAAAGGTGACATGCCCAACGGAGTTTTATACGCTGTCCTATATGCCCATACAGCATCATCAAGCTTTAATGACCAATCCTTTCTTGAGGGGTTCACAACTTTCTCTAGAATTATCTTAACTTCACAATTTGAAACTTCTGCTTGGCCATTAGTTTGAGGATGATAAGTTGTAGCAATATGATGATTTACCCCATACTTTGCCAATATAGCTGTGAATTGCCTATTACAAAAATGATTGCCTTCATCACTAATGATAGCTGTTGGAGTCCCAAACCTCGTGAAAATACTCCTCTGTAAAAACCTTAGGACCACTTTGGCATCATTCATTGGATGAGCTGCCACTTCCACCCACTTTGACATATAATCAACTACTAACAAGATGTATAGATTTCCACATGAAGAAACAAAAGGGCCCATGAAATCTATCCCCCAAATATCAAAAATTTCCACCTCGAGGATCGTGTTCAATGGCATTTCATTCCTTTTCAAAATGTTATCGACTCTTTGACATCTGTCACATCTCTGGATGAAACTGTAAGCATCCTTAAAAATTATCGGCCAGTAGAATCCTGCTTGTAACACTCTAGCCGTTGTTCGCTCTCCACCGTAGTGACCACCATATAAAGAAGCATGACAATCCTGCAAAATCCCCTCTATCTCACTATATGGGATACATCTCCTTATCATCTGATCATCAGTACATTGTTTAAACAAATATTGTTCTTCCAATATAATCCACTTAACATCATGCAATAATTTCTTCTTTTGATGGCCAACCAAGTTAGAAGGGATCATCCTACTCACTAAGTAGTTCACGTAGTCTGCAAACCATGGCACTTCCCCTTTTACCACAAACAATTGTTCATCTGGAAAGGATTCATTAATAATAATCTTGTCATCTCCCTCCCTTCTCGGATTCTGTAGTCGAGATAAGTGGTCCGCCACTTGGTTCTCAGTTCCCTTTTGTCCTTGATCTCTAAATCAAATTCTTGCAACAGTAATATCCATCTGATCAAACGAGGCTTTGCATCCTTCTTTTCCACTAAGTGTCGAATTGCTGCATGATCCGTGTACACTATCACCCTCGTACCAATCAGATGAACTTATCAAAAGCATACACAACTGCCAGTAATTCTTTCTCTGTGGTGGTATAATTCAACTGTGCATCAATAAGGGTCTTGCTGGCATAGTATATCACATGAAAAATCTTTTCCTTTCGCTGACCCAAAACATCCCCCACAGCATAATAATCACTGGCATCACACATCAATTCAAATGGCAAGTCCCAATCCGGTGTTATATGACTGGTGCTGAAGTTAACCTCCTCTTCAAGTGCTCAAATGCAGACACGCAATCCTCATCAAATTTGAACTGTGCATCCTTCTCCAATAAACTGCAAAGTGGTTTAGTTATCTTGGAGAAGCCTTTTATGAATCTGCAGTAAAAGCCTACATGTCCTAGAAAACTTCGAACACCTTTTACTGAAGTTGGTGGCGGAAAATTTTCAATAGTCTCTAATTTAGCTCTGTCCACCTCAAGTCCCTTCTTCGACACCTTATGTCCCAGAATTATTCTTTCTTATACCATAAAATGGCACTTTTCCCAATTCAATACCAAGTTCATTTCAACACATCTTCTCAAAACCATCACCAAATTATCAAGGCATAAATCAAACGAATCCCCAAATACTGAGAAATCATCCATGAATACCTCCAAATTTTGTTCCACCATATCCAAAAAAATAGCCATCATACATCTCTGAAAGGTGGCTGGGGCATTGCATAACCCAAAAGACATCCTTCTGGAAGCAAAAGTACCATAAGGACATGTAAAGGTTGTCTTTTCTTGGACCTCTGGAGCTATAACAATCTGATTGTAGCCTGAATATCCGTCCAAAAGGCAATAAAACTCATAACCTAGTAGTCTATCCAACATCTAATCGATAAATGGGAGTGGGAAGTGATCTTTCCTTGTAGATTTGTTAAGCCTGCGGTAGTCCATGCAGACTCCCCACCCCGTTACTGTTCTTATTGGAATCAACTCATTATTCTCATTAAAAACCACAGTCATACCACCCTTTTTTTGGTACACATTGTACTGGGCTCACCCATGAACTATCTGAAATCATATATATAATGCCTGCATCCAGCCATTTTAATACTTCCTTCTTGACCACTTCCTTTATGATTGGATTAAGTCTTCTTTGTTGCTCCACCGAAGGCTTGCTATCATCTTCCAGTAGGATCTTATGCATACAAAAAGATGGGTTGATCCCTTTTATATCTGCTATAGTCCATCCAATAGCTGACTTTAACTCTCTAAGAACTCGTAGCAGTTTTTCTTCCTGAAAAGATGTTAGTGCAGAAGAAATAACCACAGGTAATTTTGAATTTTCATTTAAAAATGCATACCTCAAATGGTCTGGAAGTGGTTTCAACTCAAGTTCTGGAGGTGTCTTAAGAGACGGCTTCAATTTCACTGACGACTCTCCAGCTTTCTTTAATGGCTCAACAAGAGTCTTGAATTTTTTGAATTGTGGAGTTTTATCAAGAAAGTGCACAAGTTCTTCAATCTCCTCATCATCTAATTCTGAATTTCCAGAAATAGCACTTCTCAATGGTTCATGATCCACCAAGCTCTGTACTTCATCACTTAAGACCTTTTTCACCATATCAACTCTGAAGCATTCCTCATCATCTATCAAAAATTTCATTTCCTTGAATACGTTAAAAGTAACTTCCTGGTCATGAACACGCATTGTGAGTTCCCCTTTCTGAATTTCTATCAAGGTTCTTCCTATAGCTAGGAATGGTCTTCCAAGTATGATTGGTATACTCCTATCTTCTTCATAATCTAAAATGATGAAATCAGCTGGAAAGATGAATTTATCCACTCTTACCAAAACATCTTTCATAATTCCTCGTGGATAAGTGATAGACCTGTCAGCTAGCTGTAAAGAAATGTTTGTCGGCCTTGGAGCCGGCAATCCCAACTGATTGAATACTGACAAGGGCATCAAATTAATACTTGCCCCAAGATCACACAAACATTTGCTGAAACTCATCTTTCCAATTGTGCATGGTATTGTGAAACTACCCGGATCCTTCAGCTTTAGAGGTAATTTACGTTGAAGCACTGCACTGCATTCCTCCGTCAAGGCCACTGTATCAAAATCTTCTAATCTCTTCTTCCTTGACAAGATACCCTTCATAAACTTTTCATAACAAGGCATCTGTTCCAATGCCTCAGCGAAGGGTATGTTAATTTATAGCTTTTTAAATACCTCCAAGAACTTACTAAACTGCTTGTCTTCCCTCTGCTTATGCAATCTCTATGGATTAGGAATAGGAGGGTGAACTATTGATATTTTATTCACGGGCTTCTCAAATGAACCTTCTTTATTCTTCTCTTCTTGCTGTTGTCCAGAATCTTCATTATTCACTTTCTCCTCAAACAAAATTTCTTGGTGCAGCGGTTGCGTGTCCCCTTTGCAAAAAAGTGGCGTTATGCAGCGCCCATGCCGATTTCTCGCAACTTGCTTCCTGGACCTAAGTGTAATCGCTTGACATTGTTCCTTCCCTTCTCTTCTTGGATTGGCCTCTGTGGTACTTGGCAATGAACCATGTGGTCTGTTGTTAAGCATGCTCTCCATCTGACCCATTTGAGTTTCCAAATTTTTGATAGCCACTGCTTGGCTTTTAATCATCACTTCCGTATTTTCCATGTACTTCATCATCATCTCCTCCATCTCTGATTTCTTTTCTTGGTGAGGTGTAGGTGGTGTATGATGTTGTTGAGAAAATCCAGGTGGATAAGGTGGTCTTGGTGCAAACTGTTGCTGAGCTGATTGTGACTGAAATTGGTTATGTGGTTGAAACTGACTTTGTTGATTGCTTTGGTTATTTGACCAACTAAAATTTGGATGGTTACGGTTGTTAGAGTTTTATATGTTCTGAAATTAACCTTGATCCTTTCGATAGTTGCTCACATACTGTACAGACTTCGAACTGATAGCACATTGGTCAGTTGAATGTGACCCTGCACACATATCTCACACACAAAGGTTGTCTTCGCCTATGTCTCTATCAACGAATCAATCTTCTTCGCCATGGATGTCATATGTGCTGACAATTGAGTGATAGCATCCACCTCTAACAAACCTGCAACTTTGGGATGGGGCATCCTGGCTGTAGGATTTTGAAAATCATTAGCTGCCATCGTCTCAATGAGATTATAGGCCTCTTCATAGCTCTTCGCCCATAAAGCTCCTCCTGCAGCTGCATCTACAATAGGCCTTGACTGCCATCCCAATCCATTATAAAATGTGTTGATAACCATCCAATCTGGCATGCCATGGTGTGGACACTTCCTTAGCATTTCCTTATATCTCTCCCAGGCTTCATATAAAGATTCACGATGTTGTTGCTCAAACTGAGAAATTGATGTCCTCATCTTTGTAGTCTTAGCCATTGGGAAAAACTTGGCTAAGAATTTCTGTGTTAGGTCCTCCCATGTGGTGATAGATCCCGAAGGTAAAGAGTGAAGCCAACTTCTAGCTTTATCCCGCAATGAAAATGGAAATAGCCTAAGTCTGATTGCATCCTCTGTCACCCTGTTATATCTGAAAGTGTCACATATTTCAATGAAGCTCAATAGATGCTCATTAGGATCATCTGTAGCAGCACCCCCAAACTGTACCGAATTCTGTACCATTTGAATAGTGCCCGACTTTATCTCAAAGGTATTGGCTACTATCGTTGGCCTTACTATACTTGACTGCAATCCATTAATATTCGGCATCGAATAATCTCTCAAAGCCCTATGCTCCTTTCTTTGCTCTTCCGCCTCCATATTAGATGTTGTGGTCTCTAAAGCTGCTTGTAAATTTCTACGCACTCTTGTTTTCCAACCTCTTCCGTTAATGTTATCTTGAGCAGGTGTCAACTCAGAATTGGATGATCGCGTGTGCATAAAAATATATACA
This sequence comes from Panax quinquefolius, assembly GCA_020205615.1. Classification (NCBI taxonomy): domain Eukaryota; kingdom Viridiplantae; phylum Streptophyta; class Magnoliopsida; order Apiales; family Araliaceae; genus Panax; species Panax quinquefolius. The sequence continues at coordinate 102,283,641 of CM035152.1, read as the reverse complement.
AGTACCTGAAATATAAACAAAACAAAATTAGAAATGAGACAATATTAGATTTGTCTAAGTCATACAATGTAGCTTAAAACTGATGATGATAATAATTAAATTAAACACCTTTCCCCGACAACGGCGCCAAAAACTTGTTGCCTCCTTTTTATTCTTAACAAAAGGACTGTAACTCATGCAAGCATACATGGGTCAACAAGTAGTATAGAGTAAGAAAAGTGTCGATCCACGGAGAAACGTTTTAAATCTAAATTATCATACACCAATAGTATCACTATTTTTTATATGCTTAAACGAATAATTCCCAATTGCAATTAATTCTAAAATCAATTAATAATTAAAAACACAATTCTAATTTAATGAAATCAAATTTGGAAAGAATGAGATTATAACTTCCTTTCATATTTCATCAAAATATTACAATCATACAAGATTATACATTTATCATGGAAAATTATCCAAGAGAACAAAAGTAGACATAACCATTTTTCAATGTATTATGACCTGCTTACATAACCTCCAATGCAAAAGAAACCATGTAATCGTCAATAAAACCAAAATCACTATATTTCTATGTGAAATTGCAACAATATTGAATTGAAGCACAGGCTCCTATATTACTGGACACGATGAAACAATATATTTCTATCTGGTTCACGAAATATAAAGCTACACATTTTAGCCTCATAAACGCATGCTATCATGATTACAACCATACTCACATATCATTTTTCAATTCCATATAAGTTTACAAAATGAATGGTGATCAAACATTCATGCAATACAATCAATTATAATAGATATTCCAATGATAAATGAACAATCAAGCAATCGGGCAATTAATTATAGACAACATATCAAAATCCGTTAGAATCCTATAATGGAGTTTAGTTCATTTCTGAACCACAAACCATTATTGGATTATAGTAACACATGGAAAGTAAATGTCACAATTAAGAGGAAATATAGAATTAATCAAACCCAATTGCAGATTTTGTCCCAAAGTGATGTTCAAATCTCCAATAATTTCCAGCAAAATGAAATGATTAATTATTCAATGACTAAATTCAAAAGAAGATGAAGAAAATCTTAAGTTTATGCTCAAATCCTCTCTAGAATTAGTTCAAAAGCTTAGAACCCTAATACTCTAATGAAAAACTCATAAAAACAAACATAACATACGTCTGGTACCAACCAAAATAGTTTTGATAAGACCCCCACGTTCAAATTTCAAATTTAAAAATTAAGTCAACAAACAACATCAGATAACTCGCGCGGCCGCGCGTGATCACAGTACAAAACAGGCGCGCGATGTGCCTTCTTGTTTTAGGCACAGTCGCGCTGTTTGTGCTTTTAGCTTCTTCTTGCATATAGCGGCAGGTATGAATGATGACTTGTCAAGCGGTGTGATCAAGGCTTACTTCATCTGTTGCACTCGACGATGTTATGTTGTTCTTTGCTTGTTGTTCATTGTTAGATCCTTTGACTTGTCAGCAAACGCTTCTTTCTACATATTTTGAGTTATTATAAATAACTTTAATATTTTGGAAATGGTTTCATTAATATTCTAATATTATTTAATTATTAATAATAATAGAATTATTTAATATTTAAATCATTTAATAATGATTCTAGTGTTTGAAAAATCATGATAAATTATAATAATTATTATAAGTCATTTAAAAATAATATGACTGATATTTAAAGTATCTAAAATAATATCAAGGATTCAGAATAGAGTTTTATTGAAATATAGACTCGATAATTACTCGATAAAGTCGTCGGTACACCAAAATGCTACCGAAATTGATCCAAAACTATATATGTTGACCTATTAAGTGTCTGTTTGTGATTCAATGACTGCTAAACATATGTGACAATCTGATTAGGTTATGTACTAACTGCAAATAGCTGTACTATGTGTTACGATATGATATTCTAATTGAAAAAATAATCTTGTTAATGATAGGTCTCCGAATTAAAGATAGAACTAAGTCGTGTACTGTAAGCAGCAGATCAGGCAAGTATCTGAACTATTCTTTTCAGTGTGTAAGTATCCTACCCTTAGCAATTACTTTATACAATGGACATGAGTAAGAAAGTTTCAGAATATTTTTATCGTTGTGCCAGATTATTAACTCTATTTTTATTGATTATGTATCCAATCATTTGTAGTCATACTAGCTCTTGAATTCTATCTGATCATGGTTTATCAATTCAATATTATTGTATAATCCAGATATTTATTCTGTTTGTTTATTTCTAAAATTGGTTATACAAGTGTCCCCAGTTGGATAATTATTGTATTTAATCACATGTTGATACATACTTATTGGTTTACAATATGTATACGTTAATTAAAAAGTCGTCTAAGCTATTTGACTTGACTAGACACAGATTTAAAAATATTATTAAATATGATAGAACCTTATTGATATCCAACCAAATTATTTTGGTTTGGATTCAGATTAAGTATGAACATCCCGAATCTGGGAAACTTTTGTGCGCCAAAGGCGGATAAGATGAACAAAAATATTGTTCTGGCATGTAGTATTGATCAATACAGGGCATAACGGGCTTATCACCCCCGTGCCCGTAAGTTATGATGGTTTGCAGATGAAGTTCTGTTTAACCTTTTCAAAAATTGAAAACAATGTTCATAGTCGATTGACTGCTCTCCATTTATAGTCAGTACGTAGTTTCAAAATTTTGAAATAGAATTAATTTGTTAATTAGTATTGTTTTAGCTTACTTCACGTACAACTGTTGATTCGTTGTAGAAGTGTCATTCACAAAAAATATTTACTTCTTTTAGCTAACATTTATTATTTGCTATTACTTTTCGGGCACTCAAATGCTCATCCTTGCTTAATTTAAATGTTTTTAGCTAAACGTGAAGGACCTGAAGGTTCTAACAAAGTCAAAGGAAAAGGAAAGGTTGAAGAATAAGTTTTACGCTATCCTATGAAATATTTAGACTTTATTATGACATTGATATTTATTAATTATCATATAATGTAATGTATTAAAGGTTGAGAACCTGGGAATTAGATGACTCTGATATATGTAAAATAAGTTTGATAGTTATATTATTATTATTATTCTGCTCAAAGAAATGGTATCGTGAAGCACTGAGTTCGGGTTTCAAGTACCTGAATTTGGAGACGTCACACTATACAACCATTAATGTAGCAATAATTGAGTATAACGGAGTGACTTCTCACGTAAGCATCAATAATCAATACCGTGTGCTACTATGCAACCACACGTATTACTGTACTTTTATAATCGGGTATTTCAACAGTTAACGGTAAAACTTTTGCCGTTATTTTCATAAAAAGATATTTCTGTCATTTTCTAACTATGACAATAATTCCGTTGTGGGGTCCACCAATTATTGTGTTGTCGTACGAATATTTCCTATTAAAAAGAATATTCCCTGACTAATCGAATATTTTATAACAACTTGCATACTTTGCAAAATTTATAAATATTACCCTAGCAATACGTAGTTCAACAACCAATCAAGAACTGTCCATACGCTTAGGGGTTCGAAAACATATCATACGATTATGAGTTACAAACTTACCATAAGTATGAGTTTTAAAAACACGCACCTAATCTTATATTCTCTACATATCCGATATACACATGAGAAAAGAATCACCTTCTTAACATTTATATAGCAAATAACGCGACATAAACATTTCAATGATTATCAGTACCAGAAGCTAAGTTGTGAGACCCCAAATTTTATGAATAAAGATTTAAATTTCTCAAAATATTTTTTTAAATATTATGGTGTGGATTTGATATAATGTTATAGTTGTGGGTAATATTTACAAATTTTACAAAGTAAGAAAGTGGTTATATAATATTCGATTGGTCGGGGAATATTCTTTTTGTCGAGAATATCCAAATTACGACAAGCACAATCATTAGTGGACCCCACAACGGAAGTATTGTCGTAGTTAGAAAATGATGTAATTATCTTTTATAAAAATAATAAATGAAAGTGTTACCTTTAAAACTGTTGAATTACTTAGTAGTAAAAGTAATCAGAATACGCATGGTTGCATAGTAGCACACCTTGTATTGATTATTGATGCTTACGTAAGAAGTCACTCGATTTATACTCAATTATTGCTACGAGAATTGCTACATCATATCTCTCATATTCTTGATTCAATTATTGTCACAGTATCATCTGCATAATATGTTATATTATTAAATCAATAATTGAGATGGCAAAGTTATTCATATTATTATTTGCAATATTGACAATGTCTAAAAGTTCTGTCAAGGAGAGGTTTGGTCACCTAATTTCGCGCCAATAAGGAGAAATTCTTATCGGAAAGCCCCCTCTTTCTTGGGAACGACCTGGTTGTTAAATATTATAAATTATAATATTAATGATGAATAAGATTGTGTTGATTAAAGATGAAATTGATAGTTCCATTGTGTTGGAATTATTAGTGTTAGTGAAAATTGACATTTATTCTAATGATAATTGATGTCTGGGGGTTATATTGATAAATCGGGTAATTAATCGGATAAATGAGCAATTAATTGCTACTAATTCACATGTTTATATAACTATTTGTTCACATGTGTGTACTAATGATTCACATTCTTGTACTATTAGGGAAGTTGGTGCAAGATTGATAATACTTGCATGACTAAGTTAAAAATGGAGGTATAGATGGAGGTACTATACTGTAATTCATATTTTCACATGATTATAACTTTTGATTCACATGATTGAACTATTGATTCACATTATTTACTATTAGGGGAGGTGGTGCAAGTTTGATAATATTTGTAGGACTAAATTAAAAATGAAGAAAAAGAGGAAGGTATTGTACTATAATATTTCGAGCCCCAAAACGTGCAATTATCGAAACTATATTTTCCTATAAATAGAAGCTCATTCTTCCTTCATTTCTCACCAATTCACTAAAGCTTTAGAACAATTATTATAGAGAGAAATTATAGAGAGAAAGAAGAAGAGAAGTCTGCTACATCACTATTCCAATATCCAGTTTCTTCTAAGGTAAGGGGTATTATTTCTTTCGTATTCATGAAGAGAGCTATTGTTATTCCATTCCTTATTATTATGTTGGAATAACTCACATACATCAAATACCGCATACATGGTGAAATTCTTTTGTTATTCCATTCTTTATTATTCTATTGGAATTACCTATACGTGCAAGCTATCGCATGCACGGTGAATTTTGTTGTTATTCCATTCTTTATAATTACGCCGGAATATCACATGCATGCGGGTTTACGCATTTTGGTTCCATTCTTTATTATTCATTGAAATTTCACATGCGTGTGGTTTACGTATTGACCTAGTTCCATTCTTTAATATTACATTTGAGAATAACATGTCTATCGCTGGTCTATCGCATGCGTGGTGAATTCTTACGTTATTTCATTCTTTATTATTACATTGGAATAACTTTCGTCTATGTGGATTACCGCATGCATGGTGAATGATCCTTTGTATTCATATGAATAGTATTTTCATTCAAAAGGGGTTTCTACCAAGGGCAGTTTCGTAATTTTTCTGGCACTCAAAAATTCTGGAAAAATTTAAAATGATAATTTGATGAGTTTTCTAAATTGTGTCCAAAAATGGAGATTTTTGGATGTATAGATTAAGAGTTATGGATTTTATGGGAAAAGACTATTTTAAAAGTAAACCCTTATAACTCTTTGTGGTTAACTCCAAAATTGGTAAAATTTTTATTGAGAGTACATCTATATAATAGGAGTATACCCTGTAAATTTCGGAATTTTTAGGCAAAAGTAGAATTTATGATAAGTGTAAACAATTGAAATAAATTGTTTATAAGTTTAAGAAATGATTAAAATATTGTTATAATATTAATAATATTAGATGATGAGTTTATTAAATGATTGATAATATTTGGATAAATTTAAAGTCTTTAATATTTATCCTTGTTTTTGTTTGATTAATGCTTATATCATTGTCATCATCCTCATGCTTATATTGTGATGAAAGTCATCTTTGGCTTACGTGCATAGATGGACTTGGTATGAATATGACCAGGGATCATTCAGTATAATCATGACCTGTAATGTTATAAATGATGTGGTAAAAGTCCTCAATGGTCTGTAGTGCATTGATGGACAATTTTTGGTATGATTATGACCAGGGATTATTCGGTATAGTCATGACCATTGATGATTTAATGAATATCCTTGGCCCGTAGTGTAGGGATGATTCAATGATGTGGTTTATTTATTAAGTTGAGTCTCAGCGATAAAAATTGATGAAAACATTTTAAAACATAGAAGATAGTAGATATCATGCTATACTTGACTCTTCTAATGGATTGCTTATTCCGCTGTAGTTAAACTTGATGTCTATTGTATTTTATCAGGTTAACATTGTTGAAGACTAATGATAATTTATTCTGCATTATCTTAGTCATAATATTTCTTACTGGGCTAGTTGAGCTCACCCTTTCTTTCACTGTTCTCTTCAAGAAATGAGAATATAGCTGGGACGAGTCGGGGAATGGAGTGACGGTCCAGATGGTAGCATTAGTAGTCCTCACTATTCTGTTAAATAGTGTGATAATAAATATAATGAGGACTCCATTGAGGGTGGATATTGTCTAGATGACAATATTTGTATTAAAACCCATAGCATATATTTTGTCGTATATTACACGACGTTTGTATAATTAAGTTTGTATTTATATATTGTACCATGTATTTTCTGGCGACCCAAGATGGGTGATGTATACCTATTTTGGGGGCATCATAGTTGGTATCAAAGCTTAGGCATATGATCCCTGGCTGAGATGTGAGACAAGAACTAGGAGGGGAGAGACGAGGAATTCCTTCGCTAATATGACCTAACTAAGTTTATTTGGTATTTAATTGGTCGGTCAGAGTATAGGGATAATATGTGATATGTTAATTAACCCTTGTTTTATGACAGTGTTTGAAAATGGTATCTGAAAATGTTGAGATCAGCAATGAAGCACATGAGACTGTTGAGTCACCAACGATCAATCCTAAGGATAATGTGCAACAGGAAGACAATAATCCTCAGGTAAATAACAACACCGGTCAGATGATGAACGATGGGATGTTCGGAGGCTTTATGCAATTCATGCAACATCAGGCGAGAGAGACTCCTATTCAAAATGCAGGTGGAAATAATGGCAACCCACGATCGGTCACCGCTAAGCAGTTCAAGGAGCTGGGACCATCGGAGTTTTTTGGAAAGCCAGAACCACTTAAGGCGAAGACGTGGTTAAAGCAGATCACGAAGATATTTGATGTCTTGGGATGCTCCGAGGAGCAAAGGTTCCCTTTACCACCTTTATGTTGAGTGAAGAGGCAGATTACTGGTGGGAATCTGTAAAATGTACCCAGCCTGATGCACTCAAGATGTTTTGGGAGAAGTTCCAAGAGCTGTTCAACGACAAGTACTTTCCCCAAAGTATTCGTCACATGAAGGAGGTGGAGTTTATCAAGTTGGAGCAAAACAAAATGACCATGTCGCAATACGAGGCTAAATTTGCGGAGTTATCCCGGTTTGCATCCCATTTGGTCGATAATGAGGAGCGAATGATGCGAATGTTTCTAAGAGGTTTGAAACCCGATATACGTCAATACCTCATTTCTCACAAACTTTGTTTATATTCAGATATTGTGAATAGGGCTCAGTTATTGGAGTGCGATAATGAGTCAGCACAACCAAAAGGCAACAACCAACAACACGATAATAATTGTACCGGTGGCAACGGCCATCGGAACAATGATAACCATCGTGGAGGAAATTATCATGACAAGAATGGTAACCACTTTGGTGGTAATCATGGCCAAGATAATAGAAGTGGAAAATTCAAGAAGAGAAGATTTAACGATGATGGGAAGACTTCAGCAGCAGCAACAAATTCTAGGAGAAGAGAACGACCGCCAGTTAGATGCTACAGATGCGGAGATGAGGGACACTTAAATCCAAACTGTTCACATCCTTCCAAGGTATGTTTTAGTTGTGGAAAAGACGGTCATATAGCTCAATTTTGTCCTGTAGCAAAATCAAGTCCAGCTGGGACGGTGGCACCAAAGGCGGATACTGTGACGCCCCCAAAATAGGTATACATCACCTATCTTGATTCGACAAATACATGGTATAAATTCAAATACAACTTAATTATACAACAATCGTGTAAAATACGACAAAACATATACTGTGAGTTTTAATACAAATATTGTCATCTAGACAATATCCACACTCAATTGAGTCCTCATTACATTTATTATAACACTATTTAACAAAATAGTGAGGACTACTAATGCTATTATCTGGACCGTCACTCCGTTCCCCGACTAGTCCCTGCTACGTTCAAATTTCCTAAAGAGAACAATGAAAGTAAAAGGGTGAGCTCAATTAGCCCAATAAGAAATATTATGACTAAGATAATACAAAATAAATTATCGTTAGCCTTCAATAGTGTTAAATTGATACAATATAACAAACATCAAGTTTAACTATAGCGGAACAAGCAATCCATTAAAAGAGTCAAGTAGAGAATAAAATCTACTATCTTTTATGATTTAAAAGGTTTTTCATCACTTTTATCGCTGGGACTCAGCTTAATAAATAATCCACATCATCCCTGCACTACGGCCAAGGATATTCATTAGTATCACAACCACAAATTATCCATGCACTATGGGCCAAGGATATTCGTGTATTCATCAATGGTCATGATCATGCCAACAACTGTCCATCAATGCACTATGGGCCAATGAGGACTTTTACCACATCATTTGTAACATTACGGTCATGATTATACTGATTAATCCCTGGTCATAATCATACCAAGTCCATCTATGCACAACAGGCCACAGATGACTTTCAACATAATATAAGCATAAGGATGATGACAAAGATATAAGAATTCAATAAAAAAAAGTTCAAGAATTAATTTATCCAGGAACTAATAATGTCCAAATTGTCAACATGATACTTCTTTGTAGAGTAAAATTCAAGAATGCTCAGAAGAATATTTCCATGAAAAGATACTGGATGAAGCGCAAATATCAAGGATATTCCACTAATTTCATAGAGTATAGAAGTCAAAACTTTAACCAACTGAGTATAATAAAGAATGGAATAACAAAAGAAATCACCAGGCATGCGATAGACCGCACAGACAGGTTATTCCAACAGAATAATATATAATGGAATCAGGTCATGCGTAAACGCACAGACAGGATATTCCAAAAGAATAATAAATAATAGAATCAGGTCATGCGTAAACGCATTGACAGGATGTTCCAATAGAATAATAAATAACAGAACCAGGTCATGCGTAAACACACAGACAGGATGTTCCAACAGAATAATAAAGAATGGAATAACAGAAGAATTTCACCATGTATAGGGTGTATCACAGATACTGAGTTATTCCAATGAGAATAAAAAATGGAATAATGAAGTTCTCTTCATGAATACTGAAAGAAATAATACCCCTTACCTTAGAACATTTGGATATAGGAGTAGTGAAGTAAAGCGAGAATACTTTTCTTCTTTCTCTCTATAGTTTCTCTCCGGAGTTTCAAAGTGAATTGTAAGAAATAATGAAGGAATGAGCTTCTATTTATAGGAGAATGGATTGAATAGTAACTAATTCCTAAGCGGTCAGATTGATTTACTTTTAAGCGGGACGGTCAGCATTGGTTTACTATAAAATATTCTAATAAAACAAAATCTTTTAAATAAAATATAATATATTCTATTTATAATCTAATAAAAGCGAATAACTTTATAAAAATATTACATTTTATATAAAAAGATTTTACTATGCAAAAATACTATCGCAGGTCTTATGCAAACACTATGCATAATAAAATATAATATATTCTATTTATAATCTAATAAAATGAATAACTTTATAAAAGTATTGTGTTTTTATATAAAAGATTTTACTATGCAAAACCTACTTATCATAATAGAATATAAAATATTCTATTTATAGTCTAATAAAAGCGAATAACTTTATAAAAGTATTACATTTTATATAAAAAACTTTTTGCTTTTATTACATTAATAATACTAATATAACAAAACTTCATTATCATTATTATAATTCACACTATTAATCGACCAAGTCGTTCCCGGAAAGATGGGGCTTTCAATAAGGATTTCTCCCATTGGGAGCGCAATTAGGTGACCAAACCTCTCCTTGGCGAGAACTTCTGAGACATCGTTAATATTGCAAATAATAATATTAATAACCGTCGTCTCAATTATTGATTTAATAATATATAAAATATAAACAATAATTGAATAAATTAACGTGAGATACTATGCAACAATTCATGAAGCAATAATTGAACAAAAGCGAGTGACTTCTCACGTAAGCATCAATAATCAATATCGTGTGCTACTATGCAACCATCACAGACCAGCGTATTCCTGTACTTTTAACACCGGGTGTTTCAACAGTTAACGATAAAACTTCCGCCGTTATTTTCATAAAATATTTTTGAAATTTTCTCAATCTGACAATAATTCCATTGTGGGGTCCACCAATGATTGTGTCGTCGTACGAATATTCATGTGAAATTGAACTTTGTATTGACCCCAGTAAAAAACCCATTTCTTCAACCCTTAAATATTTCTTCAACCAAAACGAACGAATAATGCGCCAAAGATGTTGGCTCGAGATGTTGAAGATTACGACTATACCATTTAATATCATTGTGGAAGAGCAAACGTGGTAGCTGATGCGCTGAGTAGAAAGATCATATACGTTTACGAGTGCGACGTTGTTAACACAAAAACCCATTTCATATAACTTACAAATGATGAAGATAGAGTTAAAGACTCTAGAGACCCACGTGAAGATAGCGAATATACGATTAGAATTGACTTTAATCGATAAAGTTAAAGCCATGCAAGCTACATACTCTGAGCTGATGAATGTGAAGAAGAAGGTTCAAGAGGGCGTTATTCTAGAAGCAAGAATCGATGAAGAAAGGAAATCTAAACCCTCGATTTTATTGGCCCATTTGAAATCCTTGATCGAGTAGGAACTGTGGCCTATAGACTCATTTTACTACCAAGTATGTCGCATATTCATAATGTTTTTCACATATCGATGTTACGTAAATATGTGGATGACCCGAACCACATTATTAAATTAGAACTAGACAAGATAGCAGAAGATTTAACGTATGAGGAGATACGTGTTAAAATCTTGGATAAGAAGGATCGTATTCAACATACAAAGGTTATACCTCAAGAATTAGAATCTGAAATGAAGTCAAGGTATCCTCATCTCTTCGGCATACCAGGTATGTACGTAAATTTCGAGGGCGAAAATTCATAAGGAGGGGAGATTGTGAGACCCCAAATTTTATGAATAAAGATTTAAATTTCTCAAAATATTTTTTTTAATATTATGGTGTGGATTTGATATAATGTTATAGTTGTGGGTAATATTTACAAATTTTGCAAAGTAAGCAAGTGGTTATATAATATTCGATTGGTCGGGGAATATTCTTTTTGTCAGGGAATATCCGTACGACGGCACAATCATTGGTGGACCCCACAACGGAAGTATTGTCGTAGTTAGAAAACGATAGAATTATATTTTTATAAAAATAACGGCGAAAGTGTTACCGTTAAATCTGTTGAACTACCCGGTAGTAAAATTACAATAATACGTGTGGTTGTATAGTAGCACACGATATTAATTATTGATGCTTATGTAAGAAGTCACTCAGTTATACTCAATTATTGCTACAGTAATTGCTACATCATATCTCTCATATTCTTGATTCAATTATTGTCATAGTGTCATCTGCATAATATGTTATATTATTAAATCAATAATTGAGATGGCAAAGTTATTCATATTATTATTTGCAATATTGACAATGTCTAGAAGTTTTGTTAAGGAGAGGTTTGGTCACTTAATTGTGGGTCAATAAGAAGAAATCCTTATCAGAAAGCCCCCTCTTTCCTGGGAACGACCTGGTTGTTAAATATTGTGAATTATAATATTAATGATGAATAAGATTGTGTTGATTAAAGATAAAATTGATAGTTCTATTGTGTCGGAATTATTAGTGTTAGTGAAAATCGACATTTATTTCGATGATAATTAATGTCTGGGGGTTATATTGATAAATTGGGTAATTAATCGGATAAATGAGCAATTAATTACTACTAATTCACATGTTTATATAACTATTTGTTCACATGTGTGTACTATTGATTCACATTCTTGTACTATTAGGGGAGTTGGTGCAAGATTGATAATACTTGCATGACTAAGTTAAAAATGGAGGTATAGATAGAGAGTCTTATCTTTGTAATTCATATTTTCACATGATTATAACTATTGATTCACATGATTGAACTATTGATTCACATTATTTACTATTAGGGGAGGTGGTGCAAGTTTGATAATACTCTTAGGACTAAATTAAAAATGAAGAAAAGAGGGCGATTGTCTTTATAATATTTTGAGCCCCAAAACATGCAATTATCGAAACTATATTTTCCTATAAATAGAAGCTCATTCTTCCTTCATTTCTCACCAATTCACTAAAGCTTTAGAACAATTATTATATAGAGAAATTATAGAGAGAAAGAAGAAGAGAAGTCTGCTACCTCACTATTCTAATATCCAGTTTCTTCTAAGGTAAGGGGTATTATTTCTTTTGTATTCATGAAGAGAGCTATTGTTATTCCATTCCTTATTATTATGTTGGAATAACTGCATACATATTAAATACCGCATACATGATGAAATTCTTTTGTTATTCCATTCTTTATTATTACATTGGAATTACATGCATGCGATTATCGCATGCACAGTGAATTCTATTGTTATTCCATTCTTTATTATTACATCAAAATATCATGTATATGCGGTTTACGCATGACACAGTTCCATTCTTTAGTATTCATTTGGAATATCATGTATGCATGCGGTTTACGCGTGACACGGTTCTATTCTTTATTATTACATTGGAATATCACATGCATGCGGTTTATCGTGACTGGTTCCATTCTTTATTATTACATTGAGAATAACCTATCTCATGCGGTCTATCACATGCATGGTGAATTCCTCTGTTATTCCATTCTTTATTATTCTGTTAGAATAACCTGTCTATGTGGATTACCGCATGCATGGTGAATGATCCTTTGTATTCATATGAATAGTATTTTCATTCAAAAGGGGTTTATGTCAGGGGCAGTTTTGTAATTTTTTTGGCCCTCAAAAATTCTGAAAATATTTGAAATGATAATTTGATGAGTTTTCTAGATTGTGTCCAAAAATGACGATTTTTGGATGTATAGATTAAGAGTTATGGATTTTATGGGAAAAGACTATTTTAAAAGTAAACTCTTTGTGGTTAACTCCAAAATTGGTGAAATTTTTATTGGGAGTACATGTATATAATAGGAGTATACCCTGTAAATTTCGGAATTTTTGGACAAAAGTATAATTTAAAACATAGAAGATAGTAGATATCATGCTCTACTTGACTCTTCTAATGGATTGCTTATTCCGCTGCAGTTAAACTTGATGTCTATTGTATTTTATCAGTTTAACATTGTTGAAGACTAATGATAATTTATTCTGCATTATCTTAGTCATAATATTTCTCACTGGGCTAGTTCAGCTCACCCTTTCTTTCATTGTTCTCTTCAAGAAATGATAATATAGCTGGGACGAGTCGGGGAAAGGAGTGACGGTCCAGATGATAGCATTAGTAGTCCTCACTATTCTGTTAAATAGTGTGATAATAAATGTAATGAGGACTCCATTGAGTGTAGATATTGTCTAGATGACAATATTTATATTAAAACTCATAGCATATATTTTATCGTTTATTACACGACATTTGTATAATTAAGTTTGTATTTGTATTTTGTACCATGTATTTGGCGACTCAAGATGGATGATGTATACCTGTTTTGGGGGCGTCACATAAGTGGTTGTTGAACCAAACACAATCCCCTTCCCATACAAAGAATTGGTCAACTCGGCCACTAATCAATATAGGAAGCTAAGCGGTTGTTACACCAAGGATAATTCCCCACCCATACAAAGAATTGTTCAACTTAACCACTATATTGATATAGGAAGTTAAGGGGTTCTAAAACCAAGTACAAATTCCCCGCCCATACAAGGAATCATACAACTTAGCTGCTGACATGAGTCCTCAATTGAAATCCCACATAATCTTAGCTCTACACTTACTCCATACGAATTTTTTTCAATCCATATCTTATCATTCACAACTCTTTTCTGAGTTCAAATAGTACTAATTCATAGTATAACAACAACACAACAATTTTTTTCGTAAAATTTTTAATCATTCGATTGATCCTCCTCCCTACTATGACCTTATCAGATCACGGTGTGATTGTTGGTCAATTTCGCAATTAATTGACTAAACATGCACAAGCTTACGCGGTCCACAAGTAATATAAGATAAGTAGAGTGTTGTACCCACGAGGACGAAATCTTAAGTGCTATTCGAGTACTAAGGTAAGTTCTATACTATCTTATCTAAACAAGTAAATAGAGATGGTGTGTTAAGCTATATGATTAAAACTGTAGGAATAAGAGATTTAGTTGTACAAGGAAGTCAAGTTAGGATAACAATTCCCCTAATGCGTCGTTTAATCTCCTAACTCTCCACATTACAAATGACTCAAGGAACGGTCAACCGAGAACAGTAACTACACATAAGTTTCTTTCGAAGGCCAAATGCACATCCCTAGCTAGATGAATCACAATATGTCTATTGTGAAAATAACTAGACTAGGGTCATTAAGCTTAGTCTCAAGGCTACACAAGGCTAATAGAGATATGTCTATCCTATTAAGCAGTTTATGCACACATTCCCAAAGGCATGGTCATAACAAGTTTTCTTGTATTTAAAGGTTAGATATCAATATCCATTAATATCAATATCGATTTCTTTTTCAACCAATCAATCAAAAAGCATAAAATACAACAACCCATTCCAAAATGATTCATTAATATAAATAGGAGAGAAAGTTAATTAAGCTAAGCTATAGGTTACATTGCAATCCTAAAAATAGAATTAGTTCATAACCATGGTACAAATACACATTTTTAAAGTATTCAACATGCTCATAAATACACTAATAGATGAAAGATTTGGAATAAGAAAACTCTTGTTGTGAAGTTTTCTATCTCCAAGTCTTTTCTTCTCCGTGTAGAGTCTAAGCTGTGTAGGATGCAATGACTTTTCCTTACTTGAAGAACAGCTTCTTTCTCTTCTAAGCTAATTAAACTGTAATAACTCCTATTCTACGCTTTGTTTTATCTGATGGCGGCTACTCTGTCTGAATATCTTTTCTTTTCATCTTTTAGGTCATTAATAGCAAGTCTCTGCCTGGACACTGATGGTGGCGCTGCGACGTGGAGAGTATGCTATGGGATGGCACTGCAGCGCCACGTAAGCATTAAAAACATCGGAGCTCGCACTGCAACGCTAGCTTACAAAGGAGTTGGGCTGCTGCAGTGCCATGGTGACATCAGCCTGGACCCAGAGGTCGCGTTGCAGCGCTAAGCTGAAGCTTGGTATTGGCGTTGCAGCGCTAGTGTGTGAAAATTGGCCATTTTGCCTCTTTAAGATGGAAATGACCTAATGAGCCCTGCATCATAAAGATTAAACATAATAACAACAATATATATGTAAAAGCTAAACAATTAACGTAAAACAGACAGCATCTTAAGCCACAGAGGATCTGATTCGCGGATATAAATCTGACTCATCAAATACACCCAAATGTAAGCTTTTGCTTGTCCTCAAGTAAACTATCTGACATCCACACCCACATTACTGTAAGAAGCAAATGAAATCTAATCCTATAGACTATTATCATGGCTTCTAAGAATAATTATAGACCATTTCTGAGAACATGACAAACACCGATATGAATTAGGGTTTAATATCAATTTTTAAGTATGAGACTGTACTCGATCCATTCTATGTGTGTGTATGTGCAGACCAACCATCCTAACTAATCATAACCCAAATTAAGATCACGCAGTTGATTGTGATAACCAAAATGCTTACTCTGCAACTCAAACAATCAACAAGCATTAAGAACAAGACGCAAATACAAGAAAGGATCAAAAGGCTCTAGCATTGAAGAAGTAAAATCTAACTCAGACAGTGTTTAATTACCTTAGGCTAATCAGAGCATACCAATTAACAAGATTTTGATCAATGACTCCCAAGCTAGATGAATTAGGGCACTAGGTGTAGAACACCCATATTAATCTAATAACTCGAGCAGCAAAGGCCACGTAATCAACTTCAGTCAAAATAGACTTTACTACATCTGGAGATTTATTAAGCGAGTGCATTTTATGCTCCATCTCGCTTACGTCTGCGTTTATAGGCGAGTGTGTTTCATGCTCCATCTCGACCCACCGCAAGACTTTATTAAATTTTTTATTTTTTATTTTTATTTTTTATTTTTTTATTTTTTTATTTTTTTATTTTTTTTTCAAACTAGAACACAAGATCCAAAAAGTAAAAGCGTCCACGTCTTTTATTACCTTGTAATCAAGAAAATTTTAATAGTGTGCACATATTCTCAAAACAATAAACAAACAAGCTAAATCGAAAGATAACTAGTTAAAATAATTGGTCAGTGCTTGTTAAGAAAGACGGATCCATAACAATCTCGACTTATCGAATTAACACACCCCTAGCTCACACATGTTTGACATGTGTGAGAACCCGGGTAAGGGTTTGTTTTTAAGAAATTTCGAGGACGGAATTTTTATAAGGGAGGAAGAATGTGACAACCCGAAAAATCGGATTGTCCAAAATTTAAGATTTAAAGAATTAGTTATTAATAAAATGAATTTTTATTAATACTATTCTGTGTTATGTGTTTATTAATCGTTCTATAACCTAGAATGATTATTAATCGGGAGGATTTTGGCTACGAGCTAAACTGAACGAGTAAGAATTTCAAGATGAAAATAAAAAAAATTTGGGAACAAAATATTTCTGGGGAAAAGACGAAATAGGCACTATTCACCCGACGAAACTCTAAGGGTTAGGGTTTGAATAACCTAAGCCTTTCAAAGAGTTCGGTATGTCGAAATGACATTCCGTTGAAAGATTTGACGATAATATATCGTGAAAAGTTAAGTAAGCCGATAAAAGTTTTTCTCGAAAAACGAGCAGAAATCGGATAAAATAAAAATGACGAAAAGTATTGTTATATACTTTTCACTCATTTAACTACGTTAGGGGAAAACGTGAAGGAAAACGCTTGACACCAAAAAGTGTTTTTTAGTTTTTCAGAAATCCGAAGAATACGTAAAAGTTAATCGTTAAAGGAAAGACGAAATATCCAAAAATATTTGGATTCCTAGAATCGCAGTTTTAAAACTGTCGGACGAAACCTGAAAGACAGAAGCATGAAGCTTCCAAGGGAAGCTACGTAAGGAGGTGAGGTGGCCACTTGGCCACCAAGTAAACTTTGTGGCTAAGCTTTGAATAGTAAAGTGGTTAGGGGCAAAATGACCAAAATACCCCTAGCCTTGGTTTTCTATATAAACAAGCCTTAAGCTCATTTGTTTGGTTTGAAATTTTAACCAACACTTGAGAGATAGAGAGAGAGAGAGAGTTTGGATGGGAGAAGAAGAGGAAGAGGAATGAGGAAAAGCTAGCTCGAATGCACGCTTTGTCCGACGAAAGGAGATTAAAGAAGAACGGTAATCAGAACCCTAGATTCTTCTAATTTTCATTAAGTTTAATATGTTCAAAAACATAACTTAACGAAGTTAAGAAGTAGATGAAGTTAAGAATGATTTCATATGGTTGAAATCATGAGAAAATGAAGAAATAAGAATTAGGAATTTAGTTTATAAATTTCTTAAGAAAGTGTATGATTCGTAAGGATTTTGAGCAATCCGAATGAATCTTATGAATGAGTAGGTTAAATAAATAAGGAATGATGTTCTATAACATCAAATTCCAAGAAAAAGTAAAATTATAATCCAAAATATTGATTAAAAATGAAGAACACACGAAGAACACGAAGAACACACGAAGAACGCGAAGAACGTTGTTGATGGCCAAATTTAAAACCATCGTAGGATAATTGTTGTTGTTGGACAAGTTTAAAACCATCGCGTATGATTTAGTTGCTTATTGCTTGGTTAGGAACGTTAGAAACATTCATGAAGAACGGATTAAAACTTAGCTATAACAAAGTTATGGCAAAAATTTTGTAAAAGATGAACAAGAAATATAAAGTTAGTAAATGAACCCGAACGTATAGGGTTTCATAATAATGTAAGAAAATGTATAAAATTTGAGTCATGAAATCAATAATGAACGAGTTTCGAGTTCGAATGACCGAATTACGGACGAACGAACGAACGAAGAACGTTAATAACGTAAAACGAACGAAGAGCAAAGATTAAGCCAATTGAATGGCATGTTAACGGATTCAGAATGAAGTTCTGTCTGAGGGTAATCGAAGTACGTAAGATAAGGAAGAAAATGGCTTTGGAAAAACCTCATTCTGAGTTATAACGAATAAGATATGAGATTTCAAAGTTAGCGTCTCAAGCTTGTAAAAGACTTAGAAAATTTTTCTAGGTTTCATGCTTGGCGCCGTAGCGCGAATCGTGCCTTGGGGACCCGATCTTGCTTGTGTGAAGCTCGGGCCATTAGCTCTGCTGCTAAGTGGCATTGCCATGAAGGCGAAAAGAAAGGGAAGAACGCAGTACCATTGGCTTAACGATCTGACAGGCAATGCCCGAAATGAGATTTTTTCTTGCTTTCAATTCTTTGGGGATGTGCAAGAAAGAAATATGAACATGTAATTCAACTAATGTAACACTTTATAAAGTGTATTAAACCTTTGATAAAGGTTGAATGAAAAGATCAAACGATATTAAAAAATACAGAATGTAGACGCGGGTTACAGAACAAATATCCGGGGACCGTAGTCACGATAATCGAACATGAGGGATTGCTTTGATGGTGATTCCTTAGACGTTGATTGACGAGCGTAATGTATAACATTTCGATGCTATGACATGGTAATGAGAGATGAATGTAAAGCGTTTAGATGCTGTGAACGCAACGTTGTTGCGATGAATGATCGGTCTTAGCATACAACGAACCGTATGGCTTTGACATTAGGAAAGAATAATGAACATGGGGTTCAGGTGATGAGTAATGAATGAAAGTAATTAAAACCTTGGATGAAGGTTGAATAGAATTAAGAGGGAAGTAACGTAAATGTTGAATACGTAAACGATCCTCGTGAATCGTATTCACGTTGAGCGAACGTTCTAAGTATACATTGGTTGTATGACTTAGACGTTGGCCGGGAGTAGTAAGTAAGATATGAATTCTCAAGAAAGCCAGTAGCGAGCGGTAATAAGATTAACGAAAGCCGAATGTGAGTCGGATGAGAATGTTAGAATGAAATGTAGCGTTGGACACTTGAACCGAAGGTTAAAGGTTAAGTGTATGCTTGAATACTAAGCAGGTAGAACCTACACCCGTGTATGGTTTGACCGTAAGGTAATAAAGATCAATGATTAAACACGTGAGCGATGGAGAAAGTGAATGAAGGATAAGAAAGTACATTATAACGTAAAAGAAGCCGAGTTAATATTTATATCTTGGATAACATTCCGAGTCAAATGAATCAGACGTTTTAAGATAAGAATAAGGTAACGTAAAATGCTTAACGCTATAAATGCGTAGAATGAATATTGAATGATCGTCCTGAGTATACAAAAGATTGTATGACTTAGACGATAAAGAATGAATCCTGAGGTATGGCATTTAGTTGCCAGAAAGCCATAAGGAATAAGAAATTGACTTAACGAACATTATACTTTAATAGTTCAGGTAAGTTAAGATGAATTTAGGTTGTAGTACAATCGTAACCTTTGATGGTTGACATATGGGAGCTAGGCTAAACAATTCCTTCAGAGAGCGAAGGTATATACAAAACTTGCAACCGATCTAACTCATTGTTATAGGCAGTGTAGATGAGACGGGAACTTTGTTGGTTATTTGTGGGAAACCACTCAGAGTACCATGTGGACTACTAGCAGAGACACGATGTGTGCTGAGTCCTGGGAGAGTTATAAGAAGAAGATAAGCATGTAAATCATCAAAGATGATGAACTTATTAAGTAAGACATCTCCGTATGTCATGAAGCCGTTAACTGGTAAAGGAAGTTGGTCACGTAAAACTTAGTTTATAAGAACGTGAACATTAAAAAGTAAAGTTAAGTAAACCAATGTGTAAGTCAAGTATATGACTAATTGGTGTATGTGTTATTTCCTTATGTGCTACATAGGAATTGGAATAAGCAGTTCAGCGTAAACTATAAGCTGTAGTTGTGCGTAAGGCAAGTTTCCTAACTTCATTCATATTTTAAATGAATGCTAGTTTCTAAACTTCTCACATGTTGAACTTGAGAAGTTCTGTCTATGTACGAATGTGTGATATTTGTACAAGGTGGTAGAACGTATGAGGCCTTGTGCCACAATGTGAACACTTCAGTGTTTCTATGATATGAACTGTTTTGTGATTGAACTGTTCAATACGAGCATGTTCTGTTTATACATAAACTGTTATTATTAAGTTTGTGCTATTGATTCTAGCTAGACAGAATGTGTATGAAAGAGAGTAGAGAATGAAAGTATTTCAAAGTGAACGTAACTAATGTTTTAAAATGATAGGAATCGATATTATTCCTATTATTCAAGCTGCTTCATAACCTATGTTCAGTTATTGAAGTTTTACAAGAATGTTTGAATTCTTAAAGTTGTTTGTTCAACTGTTATGACTTGCTGGGCAATTGAATGCTCACACTTGCTTTAAATAAAAACATTTTCAGCGAACAATGTTAGAAAGAACATAAGGATTCCGTAAAGATCAAGCTGGTCGGTATCCAGAAGAAGTGCCATTCATTATATGAATGTGCGTGAAGATCAAGCGAAGACTTGTATTATAGAATGATAGAATTAAACTATAGAATAGTTTAATGAACGATTATGTATCCTTGGTGGTGGATAAAAGTCACTTGTACAAGATGTAAAGAATAATGTAATTATCATTATTTGGAATGAAAGAGGTTTTAAGGTTTTAGAACCTGAGATTTGAGGATGTATGTTGTTATATTTAGCTATATAATGATGTATGTTTGGAAGAAGATGGGATCGTGACGTACGGAATCCGGATGTGAAAATAGACCGGATTTTGGGGCGTTACAACACGACTCTAAGAGAAAGATATAGTCACTTGGCGCTTGTCATTAGCCACAATCAAAAATTAAAAGCTATAACACCCTCACCCAACATATGAACCGTTACAGAACGAGGAATGGGGTTAATCAAAAAATTAAGGCAATAAATAGTAAAAGTTAAAGTACCCTTGCCAAAATAGGGTAAAGCCATAACACATGGCATCAGCTATACCAATCATCTGTGCAAATCCCAAAATATGGCTATAAACAAAACAAACATGATGAAGCTAATTATATAAGAAAAAATCATCCATCACAATCCCAAAATGATGTTTATATAAACAAAAACATTCATAACCATTGCAGAAATTTTAACATGCATCTATTCATGCATCCCAAAATAAAATCATTTTAAAAACAAACCAGTCTAAACTCAGCATAAATAAACCCAACATAAAAATATAGTCCAAGGCTATACAACCCAAAAGAAACTCTCACAGTTCAAACATAACAGTAATTCATATAACTAAAATTAAAAGGAAATCTCCCCCAAACTTGATATTTGCCAATGTCCTCATTGACCAACTTGCTGCATCATCAATTATCCTCATCATCATCATCGTCATCTGGCTCATCCTCGCGGACCTCCTCCCTAGGCGGGAATGGTGGTGGATAAGGCACAAAATTCAGAGGCTCTGGAAATTAGAACGGCATGGACTCAGCGTCATCTCCTCCCTGGGCAGCATAGATACTGGAAATTATATTTGCAAACTCCGCGTGGTAGTGCGGGAATTGGCTTTGCCATTGAGATACAATATCTACCTTCTTGTGTAGGAAATTAAGGTTGCCCAATATCTCAGCTAGGGTTGCAGGAGAAATAGACTCAGATGGAGGCTCGGGCACATACGTGGAGGGTCCGGCCTCAGTTGAGGGTGGCGGCTGTGGAGCCGGTAAATAGATCTCTCCCCTTGGATGAGACTGTGCTCCTTCCCAAATGCCAAATCGGGAGATGACATGATGATCAATGACAGCCATGGGCGGCTGGGTGACGTCTTCTTTCTCCCACAGCACACCCACTCTTTTGCAGATTCAGGTTATTAAGGACAGGTGAGGGAGTCCCGACATTACTTTCCCCGAATGGCCTTCTTGATTGACTCCTGGATGAGAACCCCTATATCAACCTTTAGCCCCATGATAATGACATAAAGTAACACTGCCCTTTCTCTTGTGACATCGCTGAGATGGCGGGTTGGCATGATATTAGAGCAAATAAAGGCATACCATGCCTTGCCGTAGCGACTTAAAGCCTGTTGGGGGAAAGAAGTCTTCTCACCATGGAATTCGTTTGTTTTCAAGACGGTTCTAGGCTTGCAGAGCTTTGTTACTATCGCATCTGTGTTTTAACTCCGCAGCTCGGGCTCCAGGTAGTCGTGACCATCATAGTTTGGAGTCCCATAAACATGGTTGATGGCGTGACTGTCAAATGGAATCAGCTTACCCCGAACTGGCACTACTGCAAGGCCATCTACATTAGCATTTGCATAAAATTCCCTTACTACCAAAATAATCACAGACTTAGGCTGCTTGGTGAAGTGGACCCATTTCATAGCCAAAATCATGGTCATCATGTCAACATTCGTCTTCTCATCTGGCCTTAGGCCCCTCTCTGGCACAAAATTTTGCTTAGAAAAGGATTGGGTGTAGCGCTTCCAGGCTTCCTCACTTATAAATTTTACAGTATCCCGTCTAGAAGGAGGGGCTTTGGGTGCCGATGAAGGGGGACCCATGCTAGTACGGGGACGCTTTGAAGCTATTACACACTTGCAAGAGCTAGTATTCAAGGGAAATAAACACCAACAAACCACTACAAACCCCAACAACAGGAATACCCAAACCCTAGCTTTCTCAACAAATTCCCACACCCCAAATAATATCAAGAGAAGAAACCCCAATCTTATTTTTCAGTTAACATAGAAGTCCCTTATCTCATGAGTTCAGCCTTTAAAGAGCTAGGGAATCAAAGGGAAGAGAGAGTGTGAACGGTCATGAGAAGGGGATAAGGTACGACTATTGAGAGGCTTGGAGTAATTGTTGCGAAAAATTTGGAGAAGGGAATCTGATGCGCAATTGTTAGGAGAAGGGGATGTATCTGATCTAAGATAAAAGAGGCATAACTGCTGTGAATGAACTGAAAAGCCCCTTTTAAAATCAAAAAACTCACTAGTGGCGTTGTAGCATGACCCTTCCTTTGTTGGTTGGTATTTGCATGAAGTTCAAAAATCCAACTTTAAGTTGTACTGCGTATGAAAAGACGAGACAAGACTCGGCGTTGCAGCCAGCGAGTTCTGATGTCTTTATAAGTCTCCTTAGCCACTGCGGCCATGAGACTAAATATAGCCCTTGGTGCTGCAACGTGAGTTTTCAGTATGTCCCGGCTTGTTTTGGCTCTGCGGCGCGGCATATATTGTAGTACTCGACACTTTCTGGCGTGAAAAGCAAAGATGTCCCATTTTTAGTTGGTATTGCAGTAGCTAAAAGGCTATACTAAAATTTGGTATTTGCCAGCTTTTTACACTTTAGTTTACGATTAATTTTCCTGCACATGCCAAGTCCCAGATCAGTGAAACTTTTACAACACAAAAATAGAACTAGCAAAACATGTAATAACACATACTAACTATTATAAGCATTTAACCACAGACTAACTACATTCTAACATGTACTATACAAACACTAGCAACATAGTATGTAACATTCAAATAACAAGTTAAAAACTATGCTAATAAACTTAAAAAATTGAACGAATGAAAACTAGACATAAGTTAAGAGAAAAAGGAAATTTTGATACTGAGATGGGGTTGCCTCCCCACTAAGCGCTTGATTTATATTCTTCGACTTGACTTTTACCCCCGCCTTACACCGGGTCACCTAAAGTGATGGAGGTGTTCTGTCGGTCGACCTCGTCGCCCTAGTAGTGTTTCAGGCATTTACCATTAACCTTAAAAGTTTTGTTCGAGCTAGGTTCTTTAACCTCAATAGCACCATGAGGATACACCTTGGCAATAGTGAATGGTCCCGACCATCGAGACTTCAACTTCCCGAGAAATAGTTTCAGTCGGGAATTGAATAACAACACTTTTTGGCCTTGTTCAAAATTTCTTTCAATTATTTTCTTGTCATGCCTTTGCTTCGTCTTTTCCATATACAACTTATCATTTTCATATGCTTGTAGACGAAACTCGTCTGATTCATTGAGTTGTAACAATCTCTGTTCACCAGCTGCATCCAAATCAAAATTTAGCTTTTGGATTGCCCAATATGCGCTATGCTCCAATTCCACGTGTAGATGACATGCCTTGCCATAAATAAGCTTATACAGAGACATTTCGATAGGCATTTTATATGCAGTGTGGTACGCCCACAAGGCATCATCAAGCTTCTTGGACCAATCCTTCTGATTTGTGTTAACAATCTTTTCCAGGATGCGCTTAACCTCTCTGTTGGATATCTCCGCTTGGCCACTTATTTGTGGATGATAGGAAATAGCTATTTTATGGGTCCCCCCGTACATAGCGAGAAGGGATTCGAAATATTTATTGCAGAAATGTGACCCTTCGTTACGGATTATCGCCCGAGGTGTAAAACGAGTGAATATATATTCTTCTTTAAAAAATTTAGCACCGCCTTAGCATCATTAGTACGCAGGGCGACTACTTCTACCCAGTTGGTGTAAGGCCCCGAATTTTATGAAATAAAAGTATTCAATTTTTCTTATAATTACTATTCAGTAAATGGTTAAATTGATAAAAGTTAAAGTTAAGGGTGATATATATAATTTTTTCAAAATAAGCAAGTGGTTATAAAATACTCATTATTGTCGGGGAATATTCGTTTGGTCGTGGAATATTTTTTACGTAGGGAATATTAAATGCGATGGCGCATAAATGACCATTTGTGGGCCCATATGAGAATAATTGTCGGATGAAGAAAAGCGACAAAAGGGAGTTTTATAAATAACAGCATAATTATTACTGAATTAACTTTGTTGAAATACCCGGTGGGTAAAAAAAAAATGTCTGGCGTTGTTGCACAAAGTAGAATACGGTATTGCACATTATTTTTGAATTATTGATTCTTACGTAAGAAAGCATTACTCAATAATTATTACGATAATTCTTATTCAATATTATATTTTATTGATTCAATAATTGTTGCGTTGATATTTTATATTCTTGTTGTTTTGAGAATCGTCATTCTACGGTATTTTCCATTATCAGACAATAATTCATATTATCTGAATAATATTATTGGATAACATTATTGGCAATGTCTAGAAAATTACATCTAAGGAGAGGTTTAGTCACCGCTAATTGCTTTATTGTGAGTAAGGAGAGATCCTTATTGGAAAGCCCCTTTTCCTGAAGCGCACGGTTGTCAATATTGTGATTATGTAATATTATTTGTGAATAATTAATTATTGATTTTTTATGATGAGGAAAATATTTATTTTATGTGGACATAGATGGAGAAAATTTTTAATGTGACAATTGTTGAAAATTAATATTTTGTCTTTTTACGATAAAATAATTTATTTAAATATATTATTTTAATAATATATTATGGTGATATTTTTATAATGAATGTGGGATATATGAGTATATGATGAGGAAGAGTATTTTTGTGGTAACAAATGTTTAACACATATTTTGTGTGTTGGTGGACACAATTATTTGATTATAGCTTGTAAAATCACCCGTTTGTGGATTCTGGTCAATTTTTGTTTGAAATTTGGAAAAACTTTCTTCTGTAAAGTTGTAGAGAATTGAATTTGCTATAAAAACTCGCATGATTCAAAAATTTCTGATAAAAGGGCTATTTATTATGAATTATTGAAGTTCTGAAGTTCCGAAATAATTGATTTTTGAAAGTTTTAATTATTTTTATTTACAAAAACGTGTTTTTCATTTTTGTTTTCCTCATTTAACATGTGATAGGGGCTGAGTTCAGATGGTAAAACATGCATATGAAGTTTTGGAAAAAATATAATAATATTTAATAAATTTTACGCTTTGGTGTTCTAAGCATTTTTCTATAAATAGGGTGCTTAGGTTAGAATTGAAAATCACACGTAAAAGCTGAAGTTTTCTCTCTCTATATTATCGGCGTATTCTTGTGAGTATTTTGAGTATACTTTGAGTGTT
Organism: Panax quinquefolius; assembly: GCA_020205615.1. Taxonomy (NCBI): domain Eukaryota; kingdom Viridiplantae; phylum Streptophyta; class Magnoliopsida; order Apiales; family Araliaceae; genus Panax; species Panax quinquefolius. The sequence goes on along the minus strand of CM035152.1, from coordinate 102,257,129 downwards.
GCTATACACGTTGCAAGTTAGATTCAAATTGCGTTATTCTAATTAAATCTTGCTCTTTTGAGGTAAGGGATAGTAAGGGATTTTTAAGGGTTATTATGTTTTTAGTTTGAAATTTTTTGAACCTTCAAAATTCTGGAAAACTTTGAAATGATATTTTGATGAGTTTTGTAGAGTGTGTCCAAAATGGCGATTTTGGATGTATAGATTAGGAGTTATGGATTTTATGAGAAAAGACTATTTTAAAAGTAACTATTTATAACTCCTTGTGATTAACTCCAAAATTATTGAACTTTTTATTGGGAGTACATCTATATAATATCATTATCTGAGTGTAAATTTTAGAATTTTTGGATAAAAGTATAATTTATGATAAATGTTTAAATATTCGGTGGTTTTGGCCATATGAAAAATAGTAAATGAATTTTTAAAATTTAGAGAAAAATATATGTTCAATATGGGACTATGTTATGCTAAATCCAGAAAAAGAAATATTTTTTGGGCTGATTTGGTATTTTTCATGAAAATATTCTAGTTATGAGTAAATGAATTAAATATGTTATGTGAAGTAAGAAAATTGGAAAATATGATTTTATGGCTTGAGAATCATATATGAGGTATATCTGATTTTTGATGAGGGTTTTGGTTATTGGTGATGAAATCTTATGAGTTTGGCATTTTATGATGATTAAATGCATTAATTAGTAAAGTGTAAACAATTTAATTAAATTGTTTATAAGTTTTAGAAATGATTAAAATATTATTGTAATATTAATAATATTAGATTATGAGATTTCTAAGTGATTTATAACATTTGGATTAAGGTGTTATAAATATGGATATGAATTTTATTATGAAACTTTATCTTTTTCGTGTTGAGGTTCTTATGCGCGTATCACGGTACTATGTACGAATACGGGGTACTATTCACGACAAATTGGTTTCTTCTTTGACCAAATTATCATTGATTTATGAATCTTACTCTTGAAATTAAAACCATGTTTTGATTATATTATTTTTTATATAACATTCTTATAACCCTAATGATAATATTTCTCTTTGACTTGAGTGTAAAGATGGGTAGATTATTGGTATGATCGTGACTATAGGTTCTCTTTGGCGATGGTGCAAAAGTTGAATTGTTATTTGGTATGATCATGACCATTGAATTTACAATTGAATATTTTTACCTTAAGTGCAAAGGTGAATTGATCAACATGGTTATAATTATTGTTATATAACTTACGAAATGATTATTTATTTCTTTGATATATGAATATCTTTGGCTCGTAGTGCAAAGATGACTTGTTGATGAATATCTTAGCTTTTTGTAGTGCAAAGATGAATTATTGATGAATATCTTTTTTGCTCGTAATGCAAAGATGACTTTGTTGTTGAATATCTTTAAATTTTGTAGTGCAAAAGATGAATTATTGATGAATATCTTTGGCTCGTAATGCAAAGATGACTGTTGTTGAATATCTTTGCTTTGTAGTGTAAAGATGAAGCTGTTGATGAATATCTTTTGCCCGTGGTGCGAAGATGAATTTATTAGTATGATTATGAGCAAGGAACTATGATTTGGTATAACCATGATATTTGATGTTTGAGGGTAAAGGCGGTGATGAAAATTATCTTCGTCACGGATGAGAAGAGAATTTAGAATCACAATTATGATTATGAGTTATTCATATGATTTGTGAAAAGGCTGTTGATTGATGTTCTGAGGATAAAATATTGTTGGTGGACTTTTAACGTGGAGAAGATGATAGACTTTATAGTCTATTTGACTCTTTTAATGGATTGCTTTCGTTCGCTTTGCAACTATGGTTGAAAAGTTTTATCATCTACCATATGTTCTAAATCTACGATTTATTATTGATGAAGACTATTGATAATTTATGTATCTTTAGTTATAATATTCTTTCTTGAGCTAGTTGTGCTCACCCTTTTGTTTCACAATTCCTTCGGAATTAATAAAAGTGTAGGCATTTGGGTTGGCGGGGATAACAAGGAATAGAGCGGTGGTCTATAGTTGTTGAGGTTCTCCCTAAAGAGTATGGAAATAATTTTATTGAGGACTTTAGTGTGTTGTATTTTATACATCATTTAATAGTTATTTTTGGTGAATTAAATAGGGTGAGGCGAACCCAACTTTGGAAGGGTGTTTTGTCACTATCATACAAGATGTCTAATGACATACAAACTCGTGTTACCATAAGACATGGTTGTGCTCATCCACTTCTTTGAGTATATTTACAAGCACTACTATATAATCTTGGTGTTTGTTTGGAGTATAATACCCGATTAGAGGCAGTGGAGATAATGATATGTCAAGAGAACACTCACCATTAGGAAGAATATGATAGTAATCTTCTCGTTTTCTTTGGGGTCTATTAGATTGACCAAGGATAATTCTGTGGCTATATGATATCTACCATAACCTAAAAGCATGGCCTCCCATGTACGAAGGTTTCCTTGAGCACTTCCCAAAGATTCTAATTTCTAAAACAGTTTTTGACTATACCTTTATGTAAGGTGACATTGTGACGTGATACAGTTGGTATATATTTGTATCCAAACTCACAGCATATGTGTTGTTGTATTTTGCACGACAATTGTTGTAATAAAGTTGTAGTTGTTTTTCGTACCATATATTTGGCGACTCAGAATGGGTTGGATGGAATGGACCTATTTTGGGGGCGTTACAGTTGGAGACATAGTCTAGCGCAACAAGGATATAAAGATTGTTGTAGGAAGACAAAAATGGGCCCATGAAATCAATGCCCCAGACATCAAATAATTCCACCTCAAGGATATTTTGCAGATGAATTTCATGCCTTTTGGAGATGGTTCCTACCCTTTGGCATTTACCGCAACGGGATACATATATATGACCATCTTTAAACAAGGTAGGCCAGTAGAAACCAGATTGGAGTACTTTAGCAGTTGTTCTTTGGCCCCTAAAATGTCTTCCATAGTTTGAGGAATGACAATGATGGAGCACACCTTCGATTTCCTCCTCTGGTAGACATCTTCACAGAATTTGATCTGAAAATTATTTGAATAGGAAAGGCTCATCCCACAAATATTGATTTGCATTGTTTAGGAATTTCTTCCTCTGTTGATAGCTCATGTTGGGAGGAAACACATGATAGGCGACAAAATTAGCAAAGTCATCATACCATGGGGCTTTGCTTTGGACAACAAATAGTTGTTCATTCAGGAAGAAGTTATTTATGTCTGTTTCTACATCTCCCGAATGAGGAGGGTTTTCCAACCTCGACAGTGATCCGCGACTTGGTTTTTAGTCCCCTTTTTATCGCAGATCTCCAGATCAAACTCCAGGAGAAGAAGGACCCACCTTATCAGCCTAGGCTTTGCATCTTTCTTTTCTATCAGATATTTAATGGCCGAGTGGTCAGTGTACATGATCACTACCATCATGCCGCTCTTTTTGGGCACGCACTGAATGAGACTGACCCAAGGACTATCTGAGATGGGGTAGATGATGCCCGCATCTAGCAACTTGATAATTTCCTTCTGGACCATCTCTTTCATTATAGGGTTCAGCCGCCTTTGATGTTAAATGGTTGGCTTAGATCCTTCCGCTAGTAAGATTTTGTGCATGTATAGGGATGGACTGATCCCTTTAATATCTACAATCAAACACCCCAAGGACATTTTATACTGTTTGAGCACTAGTAGCAGCTTTTCTTCCTGGCACTCATTTAAAGAAGCAGAAATGATAACAGGCAAAGTGGATTACTCTCCTAAATAAGCATACATCAAATGATTAGGCAAGGGCTTGAGGTTGAGGACAAGCGGTTCTATGATTGATGGTTGGGCCTTGAAAGTGGATGCCTCTTGTTCATTCAGAGACTCAAACTATCTTTGGAACTATTTAGATCTCTAGGGTACATCCAACCACTTAGCATATTCAACATGAGTGGCCTCTTCCATAGTACTAGAACCTGTCAGTGTAGCCTCAAGCGGGTCTGTCATATAAGTTTCTGAAAATACTTCCCTCACCGAATTATCAATCACTTTAATCTGAAAGCAGTCTTCAGGGGTAGTTGGATATTTCATTAACCTAAACACATTGAAGGTTACATCTTGATCTTGTACTCTCATTGTCAACTCCCCTTTTTGCACATCTATAAGGGTCCTCCCAGTTGCCAAGAATGGTCTACCTAGTATAATTGGGACCTCCCTGTCTTCCTCAAAATCCAAGATAATAAAATATGTTGGGAAGATGAACTTGTCCACCTTGACAAGCACATCCTCTACTATCCCCTTTGGTTAAGTAAGGGATCTATCTGCCAATTATAGGGTAACGCTTATGGGTTTGGCTTCATTCAGCCCCAACTTCTTATATATTGACAGAGGCATCAGATTTATACTAGCCCCCAAATCACACAAGGCCTTGCCAATGAATTGATCCCCAATAGTCCATGGAATCGTGAAATTTACATGATCTTTTAGTTTTGGCGGAAGCTTGTTCTATAAGATGGCACTGCACTCCTCTGTTAGAGCCACTATTTCATAATTACCCAACTTCCTCTTTTTAGACAATATGTCTTTCATGAATTTGACATAGCTCGGCATTTTCTCCAATGCCTCTACAAACAGAATGTTTATATGAAGCTTCTTAAACACTTCTAAGAACTTAGAAAACTACTTATCAAGCTTTTGTTTCTGCAGGCGCTGGGGGAATGGCAACTGTGGGATAGGAGGACTAGCTTTGTTCAGTGTAGGGGTTGGAAGTAACTGAAAAGGCACCTATTGTGGAGCATTTTCCTCTCCCCCAAACTTATCATCACACGGCTCCATAATAGGTGCCTTTTCAGTCACTTCCTCTTGCACTTTTGAATTCTCTCCATCGTTTTCATTTATAGTCCTCCCACTCTGAAGTGTAACTGCTTTGCATTGTTCCTTTCCATCCCGTTTCGAGTTGACATCAGTGTCACTCAACAATGTGCCTTGTGGACGACTATTCAAAGTAGAGGCCAACTGTCCCATTTGGACTTCAAGGTTCCGGATGGAAGCTTCTTGATTATTGCTCCTTGTTTCGTTTTGGGAAATATATCATGACAGGAGATCTTCTAAACTAGGTTTTTTTTCCTATTAAGGTGGTGGATGGTGGAATTGATTCTGAGAGCTCTGTGGTTATTGGTTATTCTAATTTTGAGCTTGGAAACCTGGAGGGTTTGAAAAATTAGGCCTGGTGGTAGACGGTTGTGTTTGGTTTTTATTGGTGTTGCCCCAGGAGAAGTTTGGATGATTCCTAAAATCTGGATGGTAATGAGTAGGGACATTTGCATTTTGCTTCCACCTATAATTGGAAACAAATTGAACTGACTCAGGGCTTATGACGCACTGATTAGTTGGGTGGCTCCCTTGACACAATTCACACGGCACTGCGACACTCTGAACATTCTGCACTACTTGCACTCCCATAGTGTCGAGCCTTTTTGTTAGCGCTGCAACCTGAGCCGCTAATACTGTGACTGAGTCAACCTCATATACCCCTTCTGCTCTTCTAGGGGCCTGCCTATCATTTGGCCATTGATAATTATTGGTTACCATTGTTTCCACCAATTCATACCCCTTTGTGTGATGCTTAGACATGAAGGCCCCTCCAAAAGTGACATCTATACTCGAACGAGTAGACCCAGATAACCCATTATAAAATGTCTGGATGGGAAGCCATCCTAGCAGTCCATGGTGGGGGCATTTTCTCAGAAGATCCTTGAATCGCTCACATGAGTCGTACAAAGACATTGATTCAAATTGGACAAAGGATGTAATGTCGTTCCTGAGCCTGGCGGTTTTAGCGGGCGGAAAAAACTCTGCCATGAACTTTTGAGCCAAGTCAGCCAATGTGGTGATGGAGCCTGGCAGAAGTGAATGTAACCAGCTCTTGGCCTTGTCTCTCAAGGTGAATGCAAACAGTCAGAGTCTGATGGCATCGTCAGATACTCCATTGTACTTAAACGTATCATAGATCTCCAAGAAATTTATCAAGTGATCATTCGGGTCATCGTTTTGCAATCCCCCAAATTGAATATTGGTGCACATTTGGATGGTGTCCGGCTTGATCTCAAAATTTTTTGCTTGGATTGTGGGCCTGCAAATGCTCGCTTATAGATCTGCGATGTTGGGCATGGCATACTCCCTTAAAGATTTTTTAAGTTCCTCAGCCATTATAATAGGAATAGGTATGTCTCGAACTTTTTCTCTTTGCAGTCGTCTGTACGTTCAATCAACCTCGGGATCGAGAGGTATTATATTTCGACCCCTTTGAGGTGGCATAAACAGTGGAGACTACTTGAAAAGAGAGTTAAACAGATATATCAGTTTAAATTAAGATCGTATTAACTTAGTGTTAATATTGACAAACAAATAATACTAAGTCCCCGGCAGTGGCGCCAAAAACTTGTTGGTTGATTTCGCAATCGACTAAACACGTGCAAGTATACGCGGTCCACAAGTAATATGAGATAATTACAGTGTCGCACCCATGAGGATGAAGTCTTAAGTGCTAATCAAGTACTAAGGTAAGTTCTATACTGTCTTATCTAAACAAGTAAATAGAGATCGTGTGTTAAGTTATATGATTAAAACTGTAGGAATAAGATATTTAGTTGTACAAGGAAGTCAAGTTAGGATAACAATTCCCCTAATGCGTTGCTTAATCTCCTAACTATCCACATTACAAATGAATCATGGAACGGTCAACCGAGAATAGTAACTACACATAAGCTTCTTTCGAAGGCCAAATGCACATCCTAGCTAGATGAATCACAATATGTCTATAGTGAAAATAACTAGACTAGGGTCATTAAGCTTAGTCTCAAGGCTACACAAGGCTAATAGAGATATGTTTATCCTATAAAGCAGTTTATGCGCACATTCCCAAAGGCATGGTCATAACAAGTGTTCTTGTATTTAAATGTTAGATATCAATATTCATTTTTCAATATGCATTAATATCAATATCGATTTCTTTGTCAAGCAATCAATCAATAAGCATAAAACATAACAACCCATTCCAAAAAGATTCATTAATATAAATAGGAGAGAAAGTTAATTAAGCTAAGTTATAGGTTACATTGCAATCCTAAAAATAGAATTAGTTCATAACCATGGTACTAATCCACATTTTTAAAGTATTCAACATGCTCATAAATACATTAATAGATGAAAGATTTGGAATAAGAAAACTCATGTTGTGAAGTTTTTTGTCTCCAAATCTTCTCTTCTCCTTGTAAAGTCTGAGCTGTATAGGATGTAATGACTTTTCCTTCCTTGAAGAATAGCTTCTTTCTCTTCGAAGCTAATTAAACTGTAATAACTCCTATTCTACACTCTGTTTTATCTGATGGCGGCTACTCTGTCTGAATATCTTTTCTTTTCATCTTTTAGGTTATTAATAGTAAGTCTTTGCTTGGACACCGGAGGTGACGGTGCGACGCAAAGAGTATGCTATGGAATGGCACTGAAGCGCCATGTAAGCATTAAAAACACCAGAGCTCGCGTTGTAGTGCCACTTCTGAAAGGGAGTTGGTGATTTATGACGCCATGGTGACGTCAGCCTGGACCCGGAGATCACGCTGGAACGTCAAGCTGAAGCTTGGTATTGGCGTTGTAGCGCCAGTGTGTGAAAATTAACCATTTTGCCCCTTTAAGTTGGAAATGACCTAATGAGCCCTTCATCATAAAGATAAAACGTAATAACAACAATATATATAAAAGTTAAACAAATAACATAAAACAAGTAGCGTCTTAAGCCATAGATGATCTGATTCGCATATATAAATCCCACTCATCAGTGATCTCATCGTATTATATTATGATTCATTTCTATGTTATGATCGTTTTGTTTTACGATCTCCTTTCCCTATATATTTTTAGTCTTTTAGACTCTATCTATTCATTATTACTGTTTATCTTTATTATCAGAGTTAGGTAACCCTGTATCTTTATGACTTACCGAGATTCGTTTTTGAATCTTATCGACGCACTAACTCTATTTGAGTTATTCCTTATCCTTATCCCTGTGGTTATTAGCCTAAGGTAACCCTACCTAATGTTTGTAACATACAGCTCTGATACCAACTGTGGCGTCTCCAAATCCGGGTACTAATCACCAAGAACCTGGTACACCAATTCTATAACTATTGCGGAAGATATAAACATAAATTATTTATACATTAACATTTACACATAATCTCCAAGGTCGATAACCTTAACTTATTACACAAATTCAAATCCTAAAGGACATACAATGTTATTTTCCTTTGCCTGTATCCAAAGTATTCGTCCTAATCTGCAATGTTTATCATGACATAGCAAGGGTGAGCAACAAGTTTGCCTAGCAAGTTTAAGTTCAAAGAAAGATATATCATGATTAAAAGAATAATAAGCTAGCTGACAAACTTTTAACAATATAATAATTGTGAAAGGGCATGAATCAATTTTTATAAATGCATAACCGAGTCAATAATGATGAATGGCCAATAATGAACATGAACAAATTAACTAGACCAAATGGTAATGAAGGTGATCAACCTTTCATACCTGATGAACATATGCAACATGCACAATGTGCGAATCAATAAATAATAGATGTGGTAAATCAACAATGATTAACCACGAATATGCTTTACAATAGCTGTGACAACCCGAATTTTTATAAGTTATTAAATAAGAATTTAATAATTAAAATTCTTATATATATCTCTTCACACCAGATCACATATTTCAAAATATATAGCACGTATATATACATACTCAAACTCAAAACATCTCATAATAAGAATTTTAATTATTAAATTCTTATTTAATAACTTATAAAAATTAGGGTTGTCAAAACTATTGTAAAAGCATATTCGTGGTTAATCATTGTTGATTTACCACATCTATTATTTATTGTTAACTATGAAGAAATTAAATGAATTTGGTAATTATTTTAAATATTTATTGAATTAAATAAATATTTTAAATAATTTATTTATTGAGAAAAATAAATAATTTATGAAATTTTGGTATAATAATTTAGTTACGTGTGTATGATAATTAAATTAAAGCAAAGGTAAATTTTATTCTTTGAATATTTAATTTAATGAATTAATTAAATTAAATGAGTTGTTTAATATGAAAGAAAATAAGTATATTAAATAAAGTAATGTTTAAGTCTAATTTATTAATTAAATTAGATACATGTAATTATTTATTAATTATAAGTATAATTATAATATGATTATAATTATTATTAATTATTATTATAAGTTATTTAAATTAACAAAAGGTGTGACACATGAAACTATATAATATAATATTATTAAAATAACCTAGTTTGGGGAAATTGTTGTGTGGCCAAACAAGGCCTTGTGGCCTTTGGTCTAATTTAACTGATGAAGACGTATTTTTGTATAACTGAAAGAGTACGTGGGAGGATGGCCATATCAATTTATTTTCTACGCGTCTAATTTTTTAAGGCTAAGTTCAGAGAGGGTTTGGTGAGAAGAAGGAAACATAGAGAGTTTGGAGAGAGAGCAAGAGAGGAAACATAGTGAATTGGATTCTCTGTGATTGTCAAGGAGAAGAATTCTAAACCTAGTCATCATCTTTTGCTAGTCAACAATCAAGGAATAAGGTATAACTTACTTCAATTTTAACTCTTATGTTTGGAATTTCTATTGATAATTGTGTTGGATTGATAAATATACATGTATGTAAGGTTTATACTCTGTTAGTCATCACATGTGAGTGTTATTTGAGTATCAAATTCATGAAATTTGGGTTTATAGGGAGAAAAGTAAATAAAAGTGTATGTTTATGAAAAATAGCTTAAGAAAGTACGAAATTTTATGTCTAATATGTGTTAGAATCTGTAAATTGGTATTGGATTATGTTAGTATGTGAAGAAACGAAAACGACGTAGTTTAAATCGTGTTAATTGGTTAAGAAACAAAGCCGTGGCGATCGAATTCGCTAAATGTGTTTAAAACATGAAAATATAGCATGAACATTGAATTAGAACCCTTAAAATGATTTGTTAATATGTTTGAAGTGTTATAATTATTCTCTAGATGAGTAGCAAAGAGTTTAACGAGTCCAACGAATCGAAAACCAACTAATTCGGACTTAAAATGAGAAAATTATGTCAAAAAGCGTAATCAGGCGAGAACTACACGCAGGCGCCGTACTGCCGTGCATGCTTGCCACTGCAGATGGGGTTGGACAATAAATGAGCACGCTGGAATGGTGAGGAAAGGGGCGCGGCCGTGCCCCATGTGTGCTGACTATGACTGCTTTGACCTATTTTGGTAAAACAATCATAACGTTTTCCTACGAACTCCGATTGAGGTGATTCATGATGATCCGAAACGAGGACGAATAGACATACAACTTTTATTCTTTAAGTAATTAAATTTGAGGTCTATAACAGGGGTAAAAATGGCCATCTTTAGGACTGTTGTGTTTTCAGAGGCAATCAGAGGGCGTCGTGAAAGTAGTATGCATACAAGCCAATCATGTTTGATGATAAAGCATATACTTTGTAACAATCTTATTCATTTATTAATAAAAAGTATTAATTTATTAAAGGCTTTTAATTATCTACATGATGCTGTTTTATAATATGTGATAAACCCATAGTTTTAAGCAATGCTTTTAGAATAATGATGATGATCATTCTAATGATATCTAAATTCTTAGAAAGCTTAAAACTAAAATAGTTCCCAATCGTTGGATTACTAAATTGGGATTAGTGAATCCGGATAGATTGGTACATACGTTGCTTGCTCATTGGATGAGGATTATTGATCTCATGATCATTTGTGTGGAGACACTAAAGCAAGTATGTAGGTGTTTATTGGAGAATAAGTTCACTGAACGTGGCTCGCTAAGGAATACCTAATGGAGTTTTACTTGCCTGTCAATAGGAATTCCTGTAGTGATAGTAGTACAAGTAATCCTTAGACTTAAAATCATCATAGTATCTTGTGTATGATGAGTTATACTTTGACTTATTCCTTAAAACCCTTAGGGTATATCAAAGGGTATGCTTGGGTATAACAAGTTGTACATGGAGATAATATATGATCAATAAAGAATATACCACTTCTAATAAAAGAAGAGAAATGTCCTATGTGATTCGATAAAGGACAACCCAGTAGTCCTTGGCCAAGGCATAATGAAATTAGAAAGGAGTTTCTAATTTGCATTATTTGGAGTTGTGCATTTAAGGATCGAAATACATATAATTAAATAAAATAAGACTTGTGGTAATTCCATGTCTTATATTTAATTGGGACATCAGTATGGTGGAAGGATTGAATTATGCAGTAACTATTTACTCAAAGGTTCTTTTATGATTAATGTTGAAATCTATATTATCCGGAAAATCGTTGATCGCTAGGGAGGCTTATCCCTATTAGAATAAATATTATTTATTTAAATAAATTAATTGTTTAATTTATTTATTTAAATAAGATTAGAATTGTTCTAATTGATTTATTCTTAGGTTTAATATGGAGAACCTAAAGGGTCACACCATAAAAGAAAGAATAATTATTTAAGAAGTTAATGGCATAATCGTAATAATATATTATGTATATTTAATTTAATCTATGGTGATAGAATAAATTAAATAGCTTAATATTTATTATTTAATATTTTAGAAATATTAAATATAAATTAATAAGAGGAGACTTATTAATATTATTACAATTATTATTATTATTTTAATTTCTAAAAGAGTTTAGCAATTAATTTAATATAAGTACTCTCATTTATTCCTAATTGGATTAGGAAGGAAAATTAGTTAAAGGAGTTTAATTAATTATCCCTAGTAAGATTAGGGAGCCCCTTTAATTAAAAGGGTTTAATTAAATAATACCTTATTTTAATAGGGTTACTTGATATCTTTATAAGAGGAGTATTATATCAGATATTATGACTACGTTATAATTCCAATGGTTGGAGAGTACGCTTTTTCTATAGAGATAGAAAAACTAGGGTTTAGCCAACCACCCATCTTCTTGAATCCTTCTTCTTCCTTGGTGGATCACCTCTAGAGGCCAAACACTTGGGTGGCTAACGTTGATCAAAGGAAGGAACCAAACCCGGTGGATTCAAGTTGAACGCGAAAAGGATTGGAGGTGAACTTGTACCTGAGGAAGCTCGGATCTTCAAGGGTATGTTTCTTATTCATCTTTTTCGTTTAATTAATAATTGTGCATAAAGGGTGATCCGGGTATATGGTTTGTAAAATTTTTAAACTCTGATTTTTACATGTTTCCGCTTATTTATGCAATTTGATTGCGTTCTTGAATATTACAAACCCATCAGTGGCATCAGAGCAAAACCTTTATGCAAATTATTAATTATTTTAATTTGATATGTATATTGATATGTGTTTAGAACAATTTAATTGGGCATAATTTTTTTATATAAAATTTTTTTAAAAAAATAAAAAATTAAAAAAAAAAAAAAAATCGACATCGCACATTTTTTTGAAATTTGCAGCCATTTTTTCTTGTGATGCGTGAATGTTCAAGGAGTTGCAAGGGTTTCATCCCATAACATGTCCATCACGTGCTTTTGTGATTCACGTGCTTACTTGTTCTTTGTTATTTTCTCCGGAGCGTGGGAGCATGATGACTTTAAAGGATTAAAAGGATCAATGTGGCCATTACCTCTTTCACGTGGCTAGGATCGATTTATAAGAAAATTTAATGAGATTCACTTGGAATCATATTGTATCGAATATTTTATATATATATATATATATATATATATATATATATATGATAATATATATATATATATATATATATATATATATATACGGTTTTGTTTTATTATATATATATATATATAATATTCTTAATAATTTTATTATTAAAATAAAAATTTTATTTTAATATTAAAATAAAAGTTTATTTTATATTAAAATATAAAGTTTATTTTAATTTTAAAATTAAATTTCATGCTAACTAATTAGAGTTGGAATTTGATTCCATGATAACTAATTGGAGTTGAAATTGTAAACCATCTTTCCTTAAATAAAGGAGTTTATTTAGATATGAAATAAGATTTCATATTATTCTAAATAAAAGAGTTTATTTATGAATAGAAAGAGAATCAGTATTTCCTTAAATAAAGGAGTTTATTTAGATATGAAATAAGATTTCATATTATTCAAAATAAAGGAGTTTATTTGTGAATAGGAAAGAGAATTCGTGTTTCCTTTAATAAAGGAGTTTATTTTTCTTTGGAATTGGATTCCATAATTAATTAAAATAAAGGAGTTTATTTTGATTAAAGATTTTGATTAAAATAAAATAGTTTATTTTATTCAAAATTGGATAAATTAAAATAAAATAGTTTTATTTTAATTTAAATTTGGATTAAAATAAAGGAGTTTATTTTGATTCAAAATTAGATTTTATTATAACTAATTTTTCCCATTAAATGATATCAATATATATATTGAATGTTTATTATTCATAAGATGAATGTTATTTATTGATGCATATGGTGATGTGTATGATAATAAATGGGATTGATTATGGACTATTGACCAATGTGATTGAATTTTATTTTAGTTGGATGCATGAATGTATGGGTTTTATTAAATGGGGTCAATTGCGTACGTACTCGCCTTCTCTAATTTTTTCTTAATGTAAATTCTATCTCCTCCTATGTACTTCCCTCGATCACGATCAAGGTTTCTATTTATTTTAAATAATTTTGTAATAGGAATAGTTAAAATTAATTTTGAAGAATTGGAAATCAAGGGACAAGGAGCTTGTGAAGACCCGTTTGTAATGGAACTCGGGTTTAAATGTAATAGTTATATTTAAATATTAATTTTTGCACCCCTAGGGTTTGACCTTTTGGTTCACTTGATAGCTCTAGTGAACCAAACTAGAATAAAAGTCCATAATCAATCCAAGTAGAATATAGTATTCTATATGTGCATGCTTATACTATATATATTATATATTATGCAAACATGCTTCGCATGTTAATTAATATGACGCGTATTTTATATATATATTTTTATTTGCGCTAAACAAGATGAGACATTTAATTATAAATCCTCAAATTTTTTATATTAAGTCCTAAGCGCTCAAAGATATTTGGAATATCGAACGTCGCCTTCTAGCATGATAAAAGTAATAGAGTATTAAATATTTAATATGAGTTTGTTGTGTCACCACAAGGCAAGTATTAAGTATTTAAGATGTTAATTTATCACATTTGATGCTTATAAAGAAAATTGAACAATATTGTTTTGTTGTGTCACCACAAGGATGATATTTTTCTTTTTTGAATATATGGAGTGCTAGGTTGGACTTAACTTAGATCATTTTGATTCGGATGTGCCACCACTTGATCAAAATAATCTAAGAGGCAAAATACAAGGAGTTGCATAGTTGATGTAATAGACAAGAGTTGTCTACCTATTTATTTATATATAGTTTGTTGTGTCACCACAAGGCTATATACATTTGAAATGGGATCCTTATTCTCACTAGCAGATCTTTAATTAGATTTTGCTGAACTATATATATTGAGGGTAATATAGTTTGAAGAAAATAGTGGGAGATACTAATTTAAAACAAGACCTAAATTATTTTGGTAATTAATAAAAGAATGTATGTTAAAATGTTGTTAATTACAAATTCATTTATAGAATTTTACAATGTCTAAATTACTATCACTGCGAAACATATTAGATGTTATTTAACCGGACCGAATTAAACAGATTGGTTAAGGAATTTGAGAATAGTTCTCATAGCTGAAAAGCTATCTTATGTCCTTAATACGCCTATCCCTGCAATGGTTGCAGACAATGCCTCTGAGGAAGAGATTGCTACTTTTAGAAAGTGGTAAGATGATGCACAGTTGGCTCAATGCACCATGCTCGCATCCACGAAAGTAACGAGCTTCAAACACAAGATGAAACTATGGATGCTCCTACTATATTCCTGCACATCAAGTAGTTGATGGTGAGGAAAGTAGGACTGATAGATATCAGATATCTAAGGAGCTCTTCCGATCTAGAATGGCCAATGGCACTATAGTACAGACAAAAAGTTCTTAACATAATTAATTTGATTGATCAATTAGGACAACGGGTTTTGTCATGGATGGAGAGTTGAGCCAAGATTTGATCTTGCACTAACTCCCAGACTCCTTTTACAATTGTTGTGAATTTTTCATATGAATATGAACAAGCTAGATATCAGCCTCGCTGATTTGCTTAACATGTTGAAAAATGTTGAGAGTCACTTTCCAACCAAGAAAGACCAAGTCTTACTGGTAGGGGCCAAAGTATCTTCTAAAAAGAAGAACGATTCTAAGAAGGTAAATAGAAAGGCGTAAAAAAGGATAATAAGAACAAAACTGATATGGATAGCAAAGGAGTTTGCTTCCACTGCAATAAGCCTGGACACTGGAAAGAAACTGCGAGAAGCATCTTGCAGAGGCTAACCAAAGAAGCTTAGTGAAGTTTCGGTTACAATACAGTTTTTGTTCATGATTGAAATAAATTTTTCTTTAAGTCAAGGTTCTACTTGGGTATTGGATACCGACTTTGGTTATCATAAATATAGATTTATGAAAGGACCAAGCAGAAGTAGAAAGCTAAACAAATATAAGTAATCCTATGTGCGGGAAATGTAACAAAGGTTGCCATATTAGCCATAGAAACTTATAGTTTAGCAATGCCTACGGGAAAATCTATTAAGTCAATAAGTTGTTATTGTATTCCAGTTCTTGATAAAAAATATTATTTCCATTTTATTGTTGGACAATGAAATCTTTGGTATTATAATTAAGAACAATTGTTGTTCTATTTATAATAATAATGTTTTGTATAGAACTGGAATATTACTTAATAAATTTTGTATACTTGACATACATGAAAATAATTTTGCATATTGAACAAACTAGTATAAGAAAAGGAGATGATCATTCAAAGAGTTAAATGTGTGTATTTACTGAAATACAAGTATAAATTATTTGAAAGGTTTAAAGAATTCAGAAGTGAAACAAATTGGCAAAGTATTAAGATTCTTTTATTATATCAAGGAATAAATACTTGTGCAGTAAGTTTCTAGATCATCTCAAATGGTTTTCTCATAATGGACGCCCCGATCACGTAATAATAATTGATTGATGTATCCGAAAGGAAAAATTGTACCTTGTTGGACATGGTGCGGTCCATAATGATTTTACCGACATTCCAAAGATCCTTCTTGGGTAATGTCCTAGAAATGGTCAGATATCTCACGAAAAAGGTAACCTCAAAATCCGACCCCAAGACTCCATAAAAGTTATGGATGGGAGGATTCCTAATCTTAAGTATGTTAAGATAAGGGGTTGTCCAACTTATGTGAAAAGGTTTGAAGGATAAGCTTGGGACAAGATTTGACATGTACTGATTTGTGGGACATCCTAAAGTAAGTTTAGGGTATATGTTCTATAATTCTACTTAGCAAAAGGTGTTTGTTACGAAACACGCCGCCTTCTAAGATAAAGGTGTTTATCATTAAAAGGGGCTAGTGGGAGGATAATAGATCTTGAAGAGTTCAAGAACCACAAAATACTATAAGTCAAATAAGAGGAACTCAGTAGATAGACCTATTATACCACAAATCAATCAGAAAATCGAATAGTACAAGAAGATACCAGGAGGTATGGATTCATCATAGATGATGATGATGAGGTACACATCATAGAAGATGATGATCCGATTACATACGATGAGGTAAGTGTTGTAAACACTCTCGAGAAATGGATTGAAGCAAGTTTCTCAAATATGGAACATTCGTTTTGATGAGGCAATCAAAAGAGTTTGATTTTATCAAAATAAGAATGAACCTAGTGTGTACAAAAGGGTCGATTGGGAGCATCGTGACATTCCTAGTACTATATATTGATATACTACGGATAAGGAATGACATACCAATGCTACAATCAAGAAAGATAAAGTTGTCTAAACATTCCTCCATGAATGATTTGGAAGAGTATCTTAATTGGGGATATAAATCTATATAGATAGATTTAAGAGGATGCTCGACTTAACCAAGGAACGTATATTCATTTGATGCTAAAGTCGTTTAGCATGGCAAACTCCAAGAGATGTCTCATGTCGATGAGCTATGGAGTGTATCTCTCTTAATAGTCCCCACAGACTCTCGAAAAGAGAGGTCGCGTGAGTGACAATCATGTATGCAATGAAATGTACGAGACCGATGTTGATCACCAGATTATGGAGAAGTTCACTATGAGTCGGTGAAAACATCTTAAAGTGCTTAACCCAAGCACTAAGGATGTGATCATATTCATGGTGGGTCTAAATTAAAACTAGAGGGCTTAACAGACTCAAGTTTTTCGAAGACGGACCAAGATGATGTAAAAAATCCACTTTAAGGTAAAGCGTTATCTTGAGCAGTGGTGCGTTGAATTGGAAAGGTTCCAAACAAAGAAAGAGTTGTTGGTTTAGTGATAAAGACAAAGTATATAGCTATAAATGAAGTCGCAAGTTGATTGTTTGGATTAAAAGTTCATTACGTAACTAGGAATAGTTCCTAAGTCTCATCTTGGATCTAAACATGTGTTGTGGCACTTTCATTTGATTATTAGAATCATTGAAAGATGGGAAATCTCTATAGAGATAGTGGACTCTCATGAACAACATTACATATCCATTAACTAAAGCTTATCCAACAGCAGGACAATCGTCACTTAGAGAAGAAGAGTATGAGATACCATGGTGATTGGCTTTAGTGCAAGTGGGAGATTGAAAGTAGTATGCATACAAGCCAATCATGTTTGATGATAAAGCATATACTTTGTAACAATCTTATTCATTTATTAATAAAAAGTATTAATTTATTAAAGGCTTTTAATTATCTACATGATGCTGTTTTATAATATGTGATAAACCCATAGTTTTAAGCAATGCTTTTAGAATAATGATGATGATCATTCTAATGAGATCTAAATTCTTAGAAAGCTTAAAACTAAAATAGTTCCCAATCGTTGGATTACTAAATTGGGATTAGTGAATCCGGATAGATTGGTACATACGTTGCTTACTCATTGGATGAGGATGATTGATCTCATGATCATTTGTGTGGAGACACTAAAGCAAGTATGTAGGTGCTTATTGGAGAATAAGTTCACTGAACGTGGCTCGCTAAGGAATACCTAATAGAGTTTTACTTGCCTGTCAATAGGAATTCCTGTAGTGATAGTAGTACAAGTAATCCTTAGACTTGAGATCATCATAGTATCTTGTGGATGATGAGTTATACTTTGACTTATTCCTTAAGACCCTTAGGGTATATCAAAGGGTATGCTTGGGTATAACAAGTTGTACATGGAGATAATATATGATCAATAAAGAATCTACCACTTCTAATAAAAGAAGAGAAATGTCCTATGTGATTCGATAAATGACAACCCAGTAGTCCTTGGCCAGGGCAGAATGAAATTAGAAAGGAGTTTCTTATTTGCATTATTTGGAGTTGTCCATTTAAGGATCTAAATACATATAATTAAATAAAATAAGACTTGACAGTAATTCCATGTCTTATATTTAATTGGGACATTATATGGTGGAAGGATTGAATTGTACGGTAACTATTTACTCAAAGGTTCTTTTATGATTAATGTTGAAATCTATATTATCTGGAAAATCGTTGATCGCTAGGGAGGCTTATCCCTATTGTAGAATAAATATTATTTATTTAAATAAATTAATTATTTAATTTATTTATTTAAATAAGATTAGAATTGTTCTAATTGATTTATTCACAACCGGTTTAATATGGAGAACCTAAAGGGTCACACTATAAAAGGAAGAATAATTATTTAAGAAGTTAATGGCATAATCGTAATAATATATTATGTATATTTAATTTAATCTATGGTGATAGAATAAATTAAATAGCTTAATATTTATTATTTAATATTTTAGAAATATTAAATATAAATTAATAAGAGGAGTCTTATTAATATTATTACAATTATTATTATTATTTTAATTTCTAAAAGAGTTTAGGAATTAATTTAATATAAGTACTCTCATTTATTCCTAATTGGATTAGGAAGGAAAATTAGTTAAAGAAGTTTAATTAATTATCCCTAGTAAGATTAGGGAGCCCCTTTAATTAAAAGGGTTTAATTAAATAATACCTTATTTTAATATGGTTACTTGATATCTTTATAAGAGGAGTCTTATATCAGATATTATGACTACGTTATAATTCCAATGGTTGGAGAGTACGCTTTTTCTATAGAGATAGAAAAACTAGGGTTTAGCCAACCACCCATCTTCTTGAATCCTTCTTCTTCCTTGGTGGATCACCTCTAGAGGCCAAACACTTGGGTGGCTAACGTTGATCAAAGGAAGGAACCAAACCCGGTGGATTCAAGTTGAACGCGAAAAGGATTGGAGGTGAACTTGTACCTGAGGAAGCTCGGATCTTCAAGGGTGTGTTTTTTATTCATCTTTTTCGTTTAATTAATAATTGTGCATAAAGGGTGATCCGGGTATATGGTTTGTAAAATTTTTAAACTCTGATTTTTACACGTTTACGCTTATTTATGCAATTTGATTGCGTTCTTGAATATTACAAACCCATCACGTCGGGCATGCACGTATGCAAGTGTAGTGCTCTTGACGATAAAAGATGTTGTTCTAAGTTATAAAACATGAATATTATGAATATTATGAAGTATAATGATGCTTAACATTAATAAATGATATATTAGATAAGTTGCATACACATACTAAGCACACACAATAGAGACAAATTGTGCGTGTGACGAATAAACGTCAAAATGCCGTGATAAATGTTAATGAATGTAAAGAGTATTTTAAGTCAAATGAAATGAATATTATAAGATATGAAATGGGTTTAATATAAAACCAATAATGATTCTTAGAAAGACTTAAACACTTGAATGAACTTCGAATATGAAATATAGTGAGCTATAAGTCGAAAGTTAACACAATAAAATTGAACATTGTGTATTGATAATAGGAAGGGTTATGAGATGTAGAGTAAAGTTTACATTACAACTACTATGCATTTCTATGTGACTAATAGTTAATGTGAATGATTATATAATTGTGTAGGGTATGTGAAGTGCGAGATATGTAAGTCATTAAACTATTATTATTGGTAAACAACGATCAAGGCAAGTCTTTCAGTTCCTATTTGTTATGTGAACTTGGTGATTAATTGTTTTAAATTTTTATTGCAAAGAGCATGATGTGTTATATATATGTTGAATGTATGAAATGTTAAAGTCAACTTATGACTACGTTGATTGAGTAAAAGCATCTTTGATTGAGTAAGGAACTCAATCTTTATACTTGTTATATGAACTGTAACATGTATGTTATGTTAGTCCAATGTTTATTAGATATATGTTGAGCATGTTATTATGTGCTACGTGATGCATGAAAACTGTTAGATTTTGCTGGGCTGTCGAGCTCAACCTTGCAAATAACCATTTTCGCAGGTTAAGGATTGAAGGTAACACTATGTGCTACTTGAATGACATAGATCAGAAATAATACACGAAGATTAATATTTTAGCTAAAGTTGTTATTTCTTAATACCATGATTAAGATTCATGAGATGTACTAAATGTTTTATGATGTATAGTTTTATGTTGAGTTGTAAAGCTAAAGTTTGAGTTATCTGATATGTAAAGGTTATCGGATTGAAATGTAAAATTTTATATAATTACAATGATAAAGTGAATCATAAAATACGATTGATTCAAAGACATGTAGATAATAAAGGTTTTGATTCAGAGAATTAAAGTAAAAAGGCATAAAAGTTTAAATTATTCCGCATTTTATAAAGTTTAACATCGAATAATGATGTAAAATCAAAAGGTAGATGTGTTATTAACGACCGAAGTTGAGAATTAAATTGTATGAATTTTGGGTCGTTACAGTTGGTATCAAAGTTGTAGGTTATAAACCTTAGATAGGAGTACCGTAGGCTATAACCTTAGAGAAGGAAGGTTAAGATAATGAAAGAATAAGCTCAAATAGAGTTTGAGCAATATGAAGTAATTTAAGAAATTTATAAAGAAGGGATTAAAACATGCGTGAAAGGATTCAAAGAAGAATCTCGTAGAGTTATAAGGAATATGAATGTGGGGTTACCCAACTCCAATAATAAGGATGTAAGGTGATAATAAATAGACAATGTCTATAAGAAGAGAATGATAAAGAAGTTAAGAATAGAAAGTTATATTTAATTATGGTACAATTGTACTCTTTAATAGTTGATGTGTGGTATCTAGGCTAAACAATTCCTTCATAGAGCGGAGGTATATACGAACTAGCAACTCGGAACCTAGTTTGTTGGTTGTTTGTGGGAAACCACTCAGCGTACTATATTGAAACTATTAGAGACTCGATGTGTACCAAGTGTAGAAAATGGATACGTATAATGAAAATGTGGAACTCGAATGAAATGTTGAGCAATGTAAATGAAGTTGGAAATTCTTAAAGGAAGAAGTGTTATATAAACAAGAAAATTCAAAGAAGAATCTTGAAGAGATATAAAGATAAGAAATGAGAGTTGCCTAATTCCAATAGCCAAGATAACGAATAATGTTGTAAATGATGAAAAAGGGAAGAAAGGGGATCATAAAACAAAACAATCACAAGTTAAGAAAAGAATTTTAAGGGAGATACTTATAGAATAAGATCACGATGTGATCTGTTTAAGTTATAAAAGAAAGATGGTTTGTAATATTTGAATAATTATAGCTTGATGCTATGAAGGTAATGTACTATGATATAGTACGAGATAAACTCACGGGGAGTTATAGATAATGTGATACGAGGAATTCGTATTGAGCAAGTTAAGAGTAAGATAGAGTTAGGTGGGATTTCAATTGAGGACTCATGTGATGGCTAAGTTGTACAAATCTTTGTATGGGCGAGGGTTTTGTGCTTGCACTCAGTTTATCACATTGATAATCATTAGAATGTTGGTGTTGCACTATCAATGTATATGTGGCAAAAAGGTGATTCTTTTCTCATGTGTATGTTTGATAGTTAGAAACTATTAAGATTAGTTAGATATTATTAGGATTAGGTGCGGTTCTTAAAACTAATGCATATGGTAAGTTAAGTGACTCATAATAATATGGTATGTTTGAACCCCGTGAAATGGACGTATATGGTCTAACTAAGATAAGTTCTTAAACTCATACTAATGTGGCAAGTTCCTGAACTTCCAATGTGCGGTAAGTTTGATGAACTATACTGGGGGTATAGGAAGATTGTAAGTTGAAATACAAGAATATTTTGTATAAAGATTGGAATTGATGGAGAAAATTAGATATTCAAAATCTTCTAGCTTTGCTAGATTTTCAAAAGTTATTGACTTCGTGCCGATGGTTATACTTTTGATTTTTGAAAAAAAATGTTGGGTCACACTAGTGAACCAGAGAATTTTTTTAAATAGTGCTATTATTTGCGTATCTATGTTGTTTGTTTCAGCTAGATAAAAAAAATGATTTTTAAATTTTCAAAATATATTTTAATTATATGTATTAAGTGATATGATAAACGATGAAGTCATCAATGCAATGGAACCTGGTGTTGGATGTGATCATATGATCGTCAGCCCACTACGGTGAGATGTAGTATGACAACGTCATAATCATGACGCCATAAAAAGATTTTTGAGATTTCTTTAGGACATGATAATATATATATATATATATATGTATATGTATATTTCGATTGATGTCTGAATTATTATAGAAGTCTATGCTATTTGATTCAGCTAGACGAATATTGAAAGATGTTCATGAAATTCAAGCGTTTCTTGAGAAGTTATACCAAACCAAATTGTTTTGGTGTGGATTCAGATGTTGAAAAGCTGAGGTGAACAACCCTGTAAAAGGGGACATGTTATCGGAGACAATGGTTCCGAAAGTAATGCATATAGTCGTTATGATGTTAAGATGTAATCGTTGTATTGTGACGTAGTAGGGTACGATAAAAGTGATCACCTAGAGTACTTGTTGAGAGAGTGTTTTCGATCATGTGATTGCTAAACATTACATTAAAATGGTTTATGGTGGTGATGCATTGTTAAACCCGAAGAAGAGTTCAAGGTCCAAGTATAGTCTTATGACTGTTAAAGGTTCAAGTTGAGATACTTGATAACCTAGGGACGTAGTTCAAGGTCTTATGACCCCTCAGCATGATTTGAAATCTTTTAAATTTCTGTTATTCATATCGCTTCCCAATTATTGAGCAATTGTGGAAGATTCTTGTTATTTTGAAAGGTGAAAGTGGAAAGGATTAGAAAATTAAGCAAAACATAATAATTTCAAGAAAGAAATGAAATTCCAAAAAGAAGAGAAATGTGAAACTCTTAGAAGAGGAAGAGGTGAGGAATATGATGATCTTAGAAAGATCCTTAGAGAAAGAATTTGGTTGCAGAACCTAATAAATAAATAGATATCAACATAAAATCTATTTTGATAAATGGAATGAATGAATATTAGTAAGTCAAAAATTTCGAGGACGAAATTCTTAGAAGAAGGGGTGAATGTAATGTCCCGAGAGTTTGAGAATATAGTATATGATAATGATCCTTAGAGAAAGAAAATGAACGGATCAAAGAATATGTAATACTCAAAATATAATTGAGTTCAAGTGAAAGTTATGAAATAAAACTTACAAGAATTTATTATGAAGAATGGGTGTAGTGGTAATAAATAAAACCTATATTAAGGTGATGTGTTGAAGATATTCAACGATAAATTTTGAAAAGAGATTTGGTGAAAACCGAGTAAGAGAGGTTTCGTTGATTTCGAGGACAGAATCCTTATAAGGGAGGAAGGATGTGACACCCCGAATTTTTATAAGTTATTAAATAAGAATTTAATAATTAAAATTCTTATTATGAGATGTTTTGAGTTTTGGTATGTATATATACGTCTTTATATATTTTGAAATATGTGATGCGAAGGTGTGAATATATATATATATATATATATATATATATATATATAAAGTGAAAATGAGGTTTAATAGTTAAGTTAACTATTGAAGAAATTAAATGAATTTGGTAATTATTTTAAATATTTATTGAATTAAATAAATATTTTAAATAATTTATTTATTGAGAAAAATAAATAATTTATGAAAATGGTATAATAATTTAGTTACGTGTGTATGATAATTAAATTAAAGCAAAGATAAATTTTATTCTTTGAAGATTTAATTTAATGAATTAATTAAATTAAATGGGTTGTTTAATATGAAAGAAAATAAGTATATTAAATAAAGTAATGTTTAAGTCTAATTTATTAATTAAATTAGATACATATAATTATTTATTAATTATAAGTATAATTATAATAAGATTATAATTATTATTAATTATTATAACTTATTTAAATTAACTAAAGGTGTGACACATGAAACTATATAATATAATATTATTAAAATAATCTAGTTTGGGGGAATTGCTGTGTGGCCAAACAAGGCCTTGTGGCCTTTGGTCTAATTTAACTGATGAAGACGTATTTTTGTATAACTGAAAGAGTGCGTGGGTGGATGGCCATATCAGTTTATTTTATACGCGTCTAATTTTTTAAGGCTAAGTTCAGAGAGGGTTTGGTGAGAAGAAGGAAACATAGAGAGTTTGGAGAGAGCAAGAGAGGAAACATAGTAAATTGGATTCTCTGTGATTGTCAAGGAGAGGAATTCTAAACCTAGTCATCATCTTTTGCTAGTCAACAATCAAGGAATAAGGTATAACTTACTTCAGTTTTAACT
This sequence comes from Panax quinquefolius, assembly GCA_020205615.1. NCBI lineage: Eukaryota > Viridiplantae > Streptophyta > Magnoliopsida > Apiales > Araliaceae > Panax > Panax quinquefolius. The sequence continues at coordinate 102,232,264 of CM035152.1, read as the reverse complement.
CTTATGTTTGGAATTTCTATTGCTAATTGTGTTGGATTGATACATATACATGTATCAAAGGTTTATACTCTGTTAGTCATCACATGTGAGTGTTATTTGAGTATCAAATTCATGAAATTTGGGTTTGTAGGGAGAAAAGTAAATAACAGTGTATGTTTATGAAAAGTGGCTTAAGAAAGCATGAAATTTTATGTCTAATATGTGTTATAATCTATAAATTGGTATTGGATTGTGTTAGTATGTGAAGAAACGAAAACGATGTAGTGTAAATCGTGTTAATTGGTTAAGAAACGAAGCTATGGCGATCGAATTCGCTAAATGTGTTTAAAACATGAAAATATAGCATGAACATTGAATTAGAACCCTTAAAATGATTTGTTAATATGTTTGAAGTGTTATAATTATTCTCTAGATGAGTAGCTAAGAGTTTAACGAGTCCAACAAATCGAAAACCAATTAATTCGGACTTAAAATGAGAAAGTTATGTCAAAAACTAAAATAATAATCTGGATTTGTAGCCGCATGCGCCCATACTGAGAGCGCTGTGCAGTGAATTGGGCTGGAAAATGGCGATGCAGCACCTTTGGAATATTGTGAGAGAAAAGGGCGCGGCCGCGCCCCATGTGTGCTGACTGTGACTGCTTTGACCTATTTTGGTAAAATAATCATAACCTTTTCATACAAACTCCGATTGAGGTGATTCAAGATGATCCGAAACGAGGACGAATAGACCTACAACTTTTATTCTTTAAGTATTTAAATTTGAGGTATGGAACAAGGGTCAAAATTGCCATCTTTAGAACTGTTGTGTTTTCAAAGGCAATCAGAGGGCGTCGGGCATGTACGTATGCAAGTGTAGTGCTCTTGACGATAAAAGATGTTGTTCTAAGTTATAAAACATGAATATTATGAAGTATAATGATGCTTAACATTAATAAATGATATATTAGATAAGTTGTATACGCATACTAAGCACACACAAGAGAGACAAATTGTGCATGTGACGAATAAACGTCGAAACGCCGTGATAAATATTAATGAATGTAAAAAGTGTTTTAAGTCAAATGAAATGAATATTATAAGATATAAAATGGGTTTAATATAAAACTAATAATAATTCCTAGCAAGACTTAAACACTTGAATGAACTTCGAAAAGGAAATATATTGAGCTATAAGTCGAAAGTTAACACAATAAAATTGAACATTGTGTATTGATAATAGGAAAGGTTATGAGATGTAGAGTAAAGTTTACATTACAACTACTATGCATTTCTATGTGACTAATAGTTAATGTGAATGATTATATAATTGTGTAGGGCATGTGAAGTGCAGATAGCTGTAAGCTGTTAAACTGTTATTGGTAAACAACGATCAAGGCAAGTCTTTCAGTTCCTATTTGTTATGTGAACTTGGTGATTAACTATTTTAAATCTTTATTGCAAAGAGCATGATGTGTTATATATATGTTGAATGTATGAAATGTTAAAGTCGACTTATGACTATGTTGATTGAGTAAAGCATGTTGATTGAGTAAGGAACTCAATCTTTATACTTGTTATATGAACTGTAACATGTATGTTATGTTAGTCGAATGTTTATGAGATATATGTTGAGCATGTTATTATGTGCTACGTGATGCATGAAAACTGTTAGATTTTGCTGGGCTGTCGAGCTCAACCTTGCAAATAACCATTTTTACAGGTTAAGGGTTGAAGATAACACTAAGTGCAACTTGAATGACGTGGTTCAGAAATACTACACGAAGATTAATTTTTTAGCTAAAGTTGTTATTTCTTAATACCATGATTAAGATTCATGAGATGTACTAAATGTTTTATGATGTATAGTTTTATGTTGAGTTGTAAATCAAAAGTTTGAGTTATCTGATATGTAAAGGTTATCATATTGAAATGTAAAATTTTATATAATAACAGTGATAAAGTGAATCATAAAATAAGATTGATTCAAAGACATGTAGATGAAAAAGGTTTTGATTCAGGGAATTAAAGTAAAAAGACATAAAAGTTTAAATTATTTCGCATTTTATAAAGTTTAACATCGAATAATGATGTAAAATCAAAAGGTAGATGTGTTATTAACGACCGAAGTTGAGAATTAAATTGTATAAATTTTGGGGTCGTTACAGTTGGTATCAAAGCTGTAGGTTATAAACCTTAGGTAGGAGTACCGTAGGCTATAACCTTAGAGAAGGAAGGTGAAGATAATGAAAGAATAAGCTCAAATAGAGTTTGAGCAATACGAAGTAATTTAAGAAATTTATAAAGAAGGGATTAAAACATGCGTGAAAGGATTCAAAGAAGAATCTCGTAGAGTTATAAGGGATATGAATGTGGGGTTACCCAACTCCAATAATAAGGATGTAAGGTGATAATAAATAGACAATGTCTATAAGAAGAGAATGATAAAGAAGTTAAGAATAGAAAGTTGTATTTAAGTATGGTGCAATTGTACTCTTTAATAGTTGATGTGTGGTAACTGGGCTAAACGATTCCTACATAGAGCGGAGGTATATACGAGCTAGCAACTCGGATTCTAGTTTGTTGGTTGTTTGTGGGAAACCACTCAGCGTACTATATTGAAACTATTAGAGACTCGATGTGTTCCAAGTGTAGAAAATGGATACGTATAATGAAAATGTGGAACTCGAATGAAATGTTGAGCAATGTAAATGAAGTTGGAAATTCTTAAAGGAAGAAGTGTTATATAAACAAGAAAATTCAAAGAAGAATCTTGAAGAGATATAAAGATAAGAAATGGGAGTTGCCTAACTCCAATAGCCAAGATAAAGAATAATGTCGGAAATGATGAAAAAGGGAAGAAAGGGGATCATAAAACAAAACGATCACGAGTTAAGAAAAAAATTTTATGGGAGATAATTATAGAATAAGATCACGACGTGATCTGTTTAAGTTATAAAAGAAAGATGGTTTATAATATTTGAATAATTATAGCTTGATGCTATGAAGGTAATGTACTATGATATAGTACAAGATAAACTCACGAGGAGTTATAGATAATGTGATACGAGGAATTCGTATTGAGCAAGTTAAGAGCAAGTTAAGAGTGAGATAGAGTTAGGTGGGATTTCAATTGAGGACTCATATGATGGCTAAGTTGTACAAATCTTTGTATGTGCGAGGGTTTTGTGCTTGCACTCAGTTTATCACATTGATAATCATTAGAATGTTGGTGTTGCGCTATCAATGTATAGGTGGCAAAAAGGTGATTCTTTTCTCATGTGTATATTTGATAGTTAGAAAATATTAAGATTAGTCAGATATTATTAGGATTAGGTGCGGTTCTTAAAACTAATGCATATGGTAAGTTTGTGACTCGCAATAATATGGTATGTTTCGAACCCCTCAGCGAATGGATGTCTATGGTCTTACTAGGATAAGTTCTTAAACTCATACTATTATGGCAAGTTCCTGAACTTCCAATGTGCGGTAAGTTTGATGAACTATATTGGGGTTATAGGAAGATTGTAAGTTGAAATACAAGAATATTTAGTATAAATTGACACCCCCAAAATAGATCCTATCCATCCAACCTATTCTGAGTCGCCAAATACATGGTACAGAAAACAACTACAACTTTATTACTACAATTGTGGTGCAAAATACAACAACACATATGTTTTGAGTTTTGATACAAATATATACCAACTGTGACTCTCATCCCAACCTTGGATAACACGTCACAATGGCACCTTACATAAAGGTACAGCCAATAACTGTTTTAGAAATTAAAATCTTTGGGAAGTGCTCAAGGAAACCTTCGTAAATGGGAGGCCATGCGTCTAGGTTATGATAGATTTCATATGTCCACAGAATTATCCTTGGTTGACCCAATAGACCCCAAAGAAAAATGAGAAGATTACTATCATGTTCTTTCCAATGGTGAGTCTTCTCTTGACATATAACTATCTCCACTGTCTGCAATTGAAAATTATATTTCAACCAAACTCCAAGATTATATAGGTAGCGCTCGTAAATATACTCAGCAAGTGGATGTGCACAACCCTATCTTATGATAACATGAGGTTGTATGTCATTAGACATCTTGTATGATAGTGGCAAAACACCCTTCCAACGTTGGGTTCGCCTCACCTTATTTGATTCACCAAATATAACTATTAAATGACGTATAAAATACAACACAATTATCTAAAGTTCTTAATAAAATTATTTTCATTCTGTTTAGGGAGAACCTCAACAACTATAGACCACCATTCTATTCCCCTGTTATCCCCGCTCGACCCAGCTACACTTTTATTACCTGAAAGAAATTGTGAAGCAAAAGGGTGAGCACAAATAGCCCAGTAAAGAATATCATGACTAAAGATAATTAAATTATCAATAGCCTTCGTCAGTAATAAATCAGAGATTTAGAACATATGGTAGATGATAAAACTTTTCAACCATAGTCAGAATGAACGCAAGCAATCCATTAGAAGAGTCAAATAGACCATAAGGTCTATTATCTTCTCCATGTTAAAAGTTCACCAACAATGTTTTATCCCTGTAATATCAATCAACAGTTTCTGTCCACAATCACGTGTATAACTCATAATCATAATTGTAGTTCTAAATTCCTCTTCTCATCCAAGATGAAGATAATTTTCATCACATGTCTTTACCTAAAACATCAAAGATCATGGTTATATCAAATCACAGTTCTTATTCATAATCATACTAATAAATTCATTTTTGCACTACGGGCCAAAGATATTAATTAATAGTTCATCTTTGCACTACAGGCCAAAGATATTCAACAACAGGTCATCTTTACACTACAGGCCAAAGATATTCAACAACAGGTCATCTTTGCACTACATGCCAAAGATATTCAACAACAGGTCATCTTTGCACTACAGGCCAAAGATATTCAACAACAGGTCATCTTTGCACTACAGGCCAATACAGGCCAAAGATATTCAATAATAGGTCATCTTTGCACTACGGGCCAAAGATATTCAACAACAGGTCATCTTTGCACTACAGGCCAAAGATATTCAATAATAGGTCATCTTTGCACTACAGGCCAAAGATATTCAACAACAGGTCATCTTTGCACTACAAGCCAAAGATATCAATCAACAATTTTTCTTTGCACTACAGGCCAAAGGCATACAACTGTAAAACCAATAAACAACAGTCCATCTATGCACTACGGGCCAAAGATGACTTTCATCACAATATAAGCATGAGGATCATGACAAGGATATAAAGAATCAATCACATGAGATAAATGATAAATTTTTAAAGAATTTAACAATTTAATTTATCCAGAATTCAATAATATCCAAATTGTCAACGTGATACTGCTTTGTGGAGTAAAATTCAAGAATAATATTATATCAAAAATGATTTGAACAGAAAATACTATTTCAACGAATATTTAATGAAGATAATAACATTATTCATTATATTATAAACTCCATTTAATATTATTCATTATATAATAACATTAAATTTATTTACTAATATTATTAATCATTAAATAATATCTTAAATCAATGATTTTATAACACCTTAATCCAAAAGTTATAAATCACTTAATAATCTCATAATCTAATATTATTAATATTACCACAATATTTTAATCATTTCTTAAACAAATAAATAATTTATTTTAATTGTTTACACTTTACTAATTAATGCATTTAATCATCCTAAAATGCCAAACTCATAAGATTTCATCACCAATAACCAAAATCCTCATCAAAAATCTGCATATACCTTATATAGGGTTCTCAAGCCATAAAACCTTTTCTTCAATTTTCTTTCTTCACATAACATATTTAATTCATTTACTCCTAACTAGTCTATTTTCATGAAAAATACCAAATCACTTCCAGAAAATTTTTTTTTCTGGGATTTAGCATAATATAGTCCCTTATTGAACATATATTTTTCTCGAAATTTTTAAAATTCATTTACTATTTTTCATATGACCAAAACTATCGAATATTTAGACATTTATCATAAATTGTACTTTTGTCCAAATATTCCGAAATTTACAGAGTATACTGTTGTTATATACATGTACTCCCAATAAAACTTTCACCAATTTTGGAGTTAACCAAAAGGAGTTATAAGGGTTTACTTTTAAAATAGTATTTTCCCATAAAATTCATAACTCCTAATCTATACATCCAAAAATCGCCATTTTTGAATACAATCTAGAAAACTCATCAAATTATCATTTCAAATTTTTCCAGAATTTTTAAGGGTCGAAAAAATTACGAAACTGAAAAACATAATAACCCTTACAATCTCTTACCTCAAAAAAGCAGTATTTCTGACTGAAATATCGGATGTAAAATCGAAGAAAACTTGCACTGAATAGCAATTCTCAAAGTATCTAAATACTCATAAAAATACGCTCGATAATATAGAGAGAAAAAACTTATGTTTCTAGTGTGATTTTCAATTCTAACTTAAGTGCCTATTTTTAGGAAAATGCTAAAACGCCATAGGAGACTAAAATAATAAAATAATATATTATATATCCTTCATTCAACGCATGCTAGCCATCCAAGACCAGCATGCCATCTTGGAAAAAAAATAGCAGCCCACATGTTTTAAAAACAAAAGTGGGTCCCACCTAATTTTAATAAAAAAACATTTAACTTTGAAACTTCAATAATTCATAATAAATAGCCCTTTTATCAGAAAAATATGAATTTTATGTCCATTCCATACGAAATCGAAATCTCTACAACTTTGTAGCTTTAAGTTTTTCTAAATTCCAAGCAGAAAATATCTGAATTCCACAAATTGATAATTTTCAACACCTCTTAAAATTCATAATAAATCATACGTTAATTTTTAACGGTTCAAAATTTGTGGACATATACTCAACTTATATATGTATAACATATCCAAAAATCACAATGATCCAACGGTCGGATTAAAATTATAACTCACTTGATAGAGCTTTAAGAGAACAGATTTGATTTTTAATACCTCCAATCCAAACAAAATACTAATAAAATACCTCAACATTAATTCTTTCATTTATAACCACATAAAATAAATATTTTCCTATCCATCATTTATGTCCACATAAAATAAATATTTCCTTATCATATAAATCAATAATTAATTATTCATAAATAATATTACTGAGAATCACAATAATGACAACGAGGCCATTCCCGGGAGAAAGGGGCTTTCCGATAAGGATTTCTCTTTACTGGCGCGCAATTAGGTGATCAAACCTCTCCTCGATGAACTTTCTAGACATTGCCAATAATGCTATCTAATAATATTATTCAAATAATATGAATTATTGATCCGATAATGGGAAATATTGGTAAATGACAATTATTGAAACAACAATAATATAAAATATCAATATATGACAATTATTGAACCAATAAAATAAAATATTGAACAGTAATTACTGTAATAATTATTGAGTAGTGCCTTCATACGTAAGAATCAATAATTCAAAAATACTGTGCAATATCGTGTGCTACTGTGAAACCACACATATTACTGTATTTTAACCACTAGGTAATCCAACAGTGTTAACGGTAACAATTACACCATTATTTATAAAAACTCAAACTTGTCATTTTCTTCATCAGACAGTTATTCTGTTATGGGGGCCCACAAATGGATGCACCGTCATACGAATATTCCCTGACAACAAGTATATTCCACGACCAAATGAATATTCCCCGACAACAATGAGTATTTTATAACCACTTGCGTATTTTGTAAACTTTGCATATATCACCCTTAACTTTAACTTTTTATCAATTTAACCATTATAAAAAAATTGAATACTTTTATTTCATAAAATTCAGGGTCTTACAATAAAGATTGGAATTGATGGAGAAAATTAGATATTCCAAATCTTCTAGCTTTGCTAGATTTTCGAAATTTATTGACTTCGTGCCGATGGTTATACTTTTGATTTTTGAAAAAAAATATTGGGTCACACTAGTGAGCCAGAGAATTTTTTTTAAACAGTGTTATTATTCGTGTATCTATGCTGTTTGTTTCGGCTAGATTAAAAAATAATTTTTAAATTTTCAAAATATATTTTAATTATATGTATCAGGTGATATAATAAATGATGAAGTCATCAATGCAATGGAACCTGGTGTTGGATGTGATCATATAATCGCCAGCCCACTATGGTGAGATGTAGTATGACAATGTCATAATCATGACGCCATAAAAAGATTTTTGAGATTTCTTTAAGATATGAGAATATATATATATATATATATATATTTCGATTGATGTCCGAATTGTTGTAGAAGTCTATGCTATTTGATTCAGCTAGACAAATATTGAAAGATGTTCATGAAATTCAAGCGTTTCTTGAGAAGTTATACCAAACCAAATTATTTTGGTGCGGATTCAGATGTTGAAAAGCTGAGGTGAACAACCCTGTAAAAGGGGACATGTTATCGGAGACAATGCTTTCGAAAGTAACGCATATAGTCGTTATGATGTTAAGATGTAATACATTGTGCCTGCATTTAGGGTACGATAAGTGATCACCTAGAGTACTTGCGAGAGAGTGTTTTCGATCTATGTGATTGCTAAACATTACATTAAAGGCGGTTTCTAAAGTGGTGATGCAACCTTTATTAAACCGGAGAAGAGTTCAAGGTCCGTATAGTCTTATGACTATTAAAGGTTCAAGTTGAGATACTTGATAACCTAGGGACGTAGTTCAAGGTCTTATGACCCCTCAGCATGATTTGGAATCTTTTAAATTCCTGTTATTCATATCGCTTTCCAATTATTGAGCAATTGTGAAGATTCTTGTTATTCTGAAAGGTGAAAGTGGAAAGGATGAGAAAATTAAGCAAAATATAATAATTTCAAGAAAGAAATGAAATTTCAAAAAGAAGATAAATGTGAAACTCTTAGAAGAGGAAGAGGAAGAGGTGAGGAATATGATGATCTTAGAAAGATCCTTAGAGAAAAAACCTAATGAATAAATAGATATCAACATAAAATCTATTTTGATAAATGGAATGAATGAATATTAGTAAGTCAAAAAATTTGAGGACGAAATTCTTAGAAGAAGGGGTGAATGTAATGTCCCGAGAGTTTGAGAATATAGTCTATGATAATGATCCTTAGAGAAAGATAATGAACGGGTCAAAGAATATGTAATACTCAAAATATAATTGAGTTCAAGTGAAAGTTATGAAATAAAACTTACAAGAATTTATTATGAAGAATGGGTGTAGTGGTAATAAATAAAACCTATATTAAGGTGATGTATTGAAGATATTCAACGATAAATTTTGAAAAGAGATTTGGTTAAAACCGAGTAAGAGAGGTTTCGTTGATTTCGAGGACGGAATCCTTATAAGGGAGGAAGGATGTGACAACCCGAATTTTTATAAGTTATTAAATAAGAATTTAATAATTAAAATTCTTATTATGAGATGTTTTGAGTTTGAGTATGTATATATACGTGCTATATATTTTGAAATATGTGATCTGGTGTGAAGAGATATATATATTCATATATTAAAAAAGTGAGGTTTAATAGTTAAGTTAACTATTGAAGAAATTAAATGAATTTGGTAATTATTTTAAATATTTATTGAATTAAATAAATATTTTAAATAATGTATTTATTGAGAAAAATAAATAATTTATGAAATTGTGGTATAATAATTTAGTTACATGTGTATGATAATTAAATTAAAGCAAAGGTAAATTTTATTCTTTGAAGATTTAATTTAATGAATTAATTAAATTAAATGAGTTGTTTAATATGAAAGAAAATAAGTATATTAACTAAAGTAATGTTTAAATCTAATTTATTAATTAAATTAGATACATATAATTATTTATTAATTATAAGTATAATTATAATAAGATTATAATTATTATTATTATTATTATAAGTTATTTAAATTAACTAAAGGTGTGACACATGAAACTATATAATATAATATTATTAAAATAATCTAGTTTTGGGGAATTACTGTGTGGCCAAACAAGGCCTTGTGGCCTTTGGTCTAATTTAACTGATGAAGACGTATTTTTGTATAACTGAAAGAGTACGTGGGAGGATGGCCATATCAGTTTATTTTTTACGCGTCTAATTTTTTAAGGCTAAGTTCAGAGAGGGTTTGGTGAGAAGAAGGAAACACAAGAGAGTTTGGAGAGAGAGCAAGAGAGGAAACATAGTTAATTGGATTCTCTGTGATTGTTAAGGAGAGGAATTCTAAACCTAGTCATCATCTTTTGCTAGTCAACAATCAAGGAATAAGGTATAACTTACTTCAATTTAACTCTTATGTTTGGAATTTCTATTGATAATTGTGTTGGATTTATACATATACATGTATGTAAGGTTTATACTCTGTTAGTCATCACATGTGAGTGTTGTTTGAGTATCAAATTCATGAAATTTGGGTTTGTAGGGAGAAAAGTAAATAACAGTATATGTTTATGAAAAATGGCTAAAGAAAGTATGAAATTTTATATCTAATATGTGTTATAATCTGTAAATTGGTATTGGATTATGTTAGTGTGTGAAGAAAAGAAAACGACGTAGTTTAAATAGTGTTAATTGGTTAAGAAACAAAGTCGTGGCGATCGAATTCGTTAAATGTGTTTAAAACATGAAAATATAGCATGAACATTGAATTAGAACCCTTAAAATGATTTGTTAATATTTTTGAAGTGTTATAATTATTCTCTAGATGAGTAGCTAAGAGTTTAACAAGTCCAACGAATCGAAAACCAACTAATTCGGACTTAAAATGAGAAAGTTATGGCAAAAGCGCGTATCTGTATGCGAACATGCCATACAAGCCTTAGAAGCCATGCACGAGGCTGCACAGCTGGGGCTGGACAATGCACGCGGGTGCGCTGGAATGATGAGGAAAAGGGGCGCAGCCGCGTCCCATGTGTGCTGACTGTGACTGCTTTGACCTGTTTTGGTAAAACGATCATAACGTTTTCATACGAACTCCGATTGAGGTGATTCAAGATGATCCGGAACGAGGACGAATAGACCTACAACGTTTATTCTTTAAGTATTTAAATTTGAGTTTTGTAACAGGGGTAACAATGGCCATCTTTAGGACTGTTATGTTTTCGGAGGCAATCAGAGGGCGTCGGGCATGCACGTATGCAAGTGTAGTGCTCTTGACGATAAAAGATGTTGTTCTAAGTTATATAACATGAATATTATGAAGTATAATAATGCTTAACATTAATAAATGATATATTAGATAAGTTGTATACGCATACTAAGCACACACAAGAGAGACAAATTGCGCGCGTGACGAATAAACGTCGAAATGTCGTGATAAATGTTAATCAATGTAAAGAGTGTTTTAAGTTAAATGAAATGAATATTATAAGATATGAAATGGATTTAATATAAAACCAATAATAATTCCTAGAAAGACTTAAACACTTAAATGAACTTCGAATATGAAATATAGTGAGCTATAAGTCGAAAGTTAACACAATAAAATTGAACATTGTGCATTGATAATAGGAAGGGTTATGAGATGTAGAGTAAAGTTTATATTACAACTACTACACATTTCTATGTGACTAATAGTTAATGTGAATGATTATATAATTGTGTAGGGCACGTGAAGTGCAGATAGCTGTAAGTTGTTAAACTGTTATTGGTAAACAACGATCAAGGCAAGTCTTTCAGTTCCTATTTGCTATGTGAAATTGGTGATTAACTATTTTAAATCTTTATTGTAAAGAGCATAATGTGCTATATATATGTTGAATGTATGAAATGTTAAAGTCAACTTATGACTACGTTGATTGAGTAAAGCATGCTGATTGAGTAAGGAACTCAATCTTTATACTTGTTATATGAATTGTAACATGTATGTTATGTTAGTCCAATGTTTATGAGATACATGTTGAGCATGTTATTATGTGTTACGTGATGCATGAAAACTGTTAGATTTTGCTAGGCTATCGAGCTCAACCTTGCAAATAACCATTTTTGCAGGTTAAAGATTGAAGGTAACACTATGTGCTACTTGAATGATGTGGATCAGAAATAATATACGAAGATTAATATTTTAGCTAAAGTTGTTATTTCTTAATACCATGATTAAGATTCATGAGATGTACTAAATGTTTTATGATGTATAGTTTTATGTTGAGTTGTAAAGCTAAAGTTTAAGTTATTTGATATGTAAAGGTTATCGGATTGAAATGTAAAATTTTATATAATAACAGTGATAAAGTGAATCATAAAATAAGATTGATTCAAAGACATGTAGATGATAAAGGTTTTGATTCAGGGAATTAAAGTAAAAAGACATAAAAGTTTAAATTATTCCGCATTTTATAAAGTTTAACATCAAATAATGATGTAAAATTAAAAGGTAGATGTGTTATTAAAGATCGAAGTTGAGAATTAAATTGTATAAATTTTGGGGTCGTTACAATAGCAACTAAAGTTCGAATTAAGAAAACTTACATGTATCGTCGACTACTACTACGCAATCTATTTTAGCTTCATCTGAAGACCTAATATTGATAATATCAATCTCCTAATTAGAATAATATCATCTCATATACTACTATTAATTATAGTCATAAAATAACCTAAACACATTACCACATATTCCTGACAGCCACTAAAACACATCAGACCAGGTATCAAGTGAAACTATTCAAGTCTGAGTTGAGTTCGGTACTATTTCGACATCCCGACTGCCTAATCGAATAATTATCGAGCCTATTATCAATAAGACTCTACCTAAATGCATCAATATTATCTTAGATAATTTATTTATTAGTCAAAATATTTTTCAGTAGCTCATAATAATTTTTAAATAATTATTATCATTTATAATGATTTTTTACTCATTAATATAATTTTATATGATTTAAATACCACATAATTCCATTATCATTAATATTTAATTAATTTCAAATACTAATGAAAAATACATGACATAATATTATAAGTTATTTATAATATATAAAAGTATTTTAATACCATAATATTGCCTTTAAATAATTTTTAAACATTTAAAATCATTATTAAATAAGCTGCCATTAATACTAAAATATTAATTTATTTCAAGTCAAAATATTAAAAGTTAAGTTTTATAACTTAAAACATTTTAAAACCTTTAAATCATTTTCATATGATTTTTAAAACATTAAAACTATTTTTCATAATTTATTTAATATATTTATTAAATAAATTTATTATCATTAATATTAATTATTAATGAAATTCATACCAAAATATTAAAAGTCATTTAAAATAACTTAAAATATTTTCTAACACTTTAATATATTTTCAAATGATTTTTAAAATATTAAAATCATTTTAAGTAATTTATTTAATATAAATATTAAATAAATTAAATATTATTAATATTTAAATAAATAAAAATATTAATGAAATATATCTCAAATTATTAAAAGTTAATTTTTATACCTTAAAATAATTTTTACAAATTAATTATGGATTTTTCATAATTATTTTCCATCTTATTCTAATTATTTAATTTTAATAAAACTGTCATTAAAAGGGCCTATTGCGATAAAACTGTCGCTATAGGTGTTTTTGAGTCCTCAAGAACATTCAAAGTCAATGTCTAGGGTGCCTAGTTTGACCACTTGTAGATCATTGATCTTGATGTTTTGGGGCATGTAGGTGTATTAGTGATGTAGTATTGATGTAATACTACAAGCACAAACAAATTCCAGGGTCAAATTACAACACATCATGAAGTTATAAGCCTTCAAAATCATGTCAGAGGTTGTTCTTCATTTTCTGGGTTACCACTACAAAAAATGGTGATTTTGCAACAAACAGTTTTCGTTGCTAAATGTGCAAAATTTCGTTGCCAAATGCCATTTGCAACGATTTTTCGGTCGTTGGACATTTCGTTGTGCAATGAGTGTTGCTAATTGTCTAGCAATAAATTTTTTTTTTCGTTGCAGAAAGTAATATATTTCGCAACGAAATTTTGTTTTTGTATAAAATCATAAATAATTTAGCAGCGAAATATTTTGTTGCAAATTTATTAAGAAATTGTTACTGAAAAATCATTTTCGTTGCAAAATACGCCTATTTGGCAACGAAAAGAATCTTTTTATTTTTCAACGAAGATAAAATTCATTGCATTTGATACACATTTGCCAACGAAGTTTGCCGTTACTAAACAATATAGAAATTGTTACCTTAATTGGTTTTCGTTGCTAATTGTGTACTTTTTGGTAACGATATTTGTTGCTAAATGTACAAAATAAACCAGTTATATATTAATTTACAACGAAATTTTGCGCTGTCGTTGGCTTTTTTATGGATAATTATGATGAATTAACGACGATACTATTCGAAGGTGATTGTTTTTAGAGAGCAACAAAAGTTATTGTCAATTAGCAACGACACTATACGTTAGCGTTTACTTTTCATGTGCAATGAAATTTGTTATGATTTTCAACGATATAAATATTGTCTTTTCTTTTGTTATGTAACAAATGTCAAAATTATTTTATAAACAAAAAATATTATGTCTCTAACCTCATAACAAATTACAGCAGAAATACAAAAAAAACTAAAATATTATTAATTAAATAAAATCATCCGATACATGATCATTAATTCATCATCTTTATAATCAAACTTCGTACAACTGAAAACTACAAAGCTCGTCTTAGTTGACACTATCTGCCAGAGGTTAACACTAGTCCCATATATGAAAAAAATCAATATGAAAATAAGCAGAGATATTGTTATATATTGATATACCTCCTTCATATTCATATTTGTTCAATGGTTTCACTTGATCAACCGAAATAGGTTGTTGGTATTTGTAGTTGAGCAAAATGATCGAGTCCAAAGGTAATAATATCACCTGCACGCTCCTATCTACATCCTTAATTATAAAATACAACACAGGAAATGATAATCATAAACCAAGCATTAAAATGAACAATGCATCCATCAGTAGCTCAAATGTATTGCAACGTGTCAAGACATTGATTTGCTTGATGTAATAATCAAAACGGGAAAAAATTAACAAGCACAAACGATAACAACAATATCATCAACCAAAGATAGTTTTACATAAGTAAAGACCATGCTAACATCTCTTGGATGTCAAACACAGGAAAAAATGTAGACAAATAAAAATTCATATGGTTCGCATTTGAAATACCATATAAGAGGCAACTTAATATACAAAAGATTTTTCTTGATGGAACTCATCAACTAAATCTGCAACTTGGCAAACTATACTAAACATTCATCATCATGTCAAACATCGAGACACTAGTTGGCAAATAATTGGTGTGGCATCTCCAGTTGTGTTTCAAATTCTGTTCCCATTTCTATTGCAGATAAATAGATATTCAAAGGTGGATTGTTGCCCGTTCGGCAGGCATAGGTGTTGTGAAAATAAATAAAAAACTGCACTAGAATTGCAATAAGATGCAGTTGATGCCAAGTCAAATACTGCTTAGTAAATATTTTAAAAATCACTTCACAGAGATGTGTTCGTAATACCAAATTTAAATGTAAAAGTACTTTCAACAGCACCATAGCAACCCCTAAAAATTTGTTTGAACCAAAAATACACTTTCATTATGTCACTCTTAAATGCAATTTCTTAAATTCTAATTGCTTTAATTTACCACATGGCTCCACGAAACGATCTCTTTTTGGACTCTACATAAAGAATCTTAATGGGAAGCAATGGAACAAACAAAAGCTACATGGTGTACCAAATCCCTACACATTTATTTTATTCTTCTTTTCAATAAATAACTGGTGGTTAACATATTTAATATTTTAATGCTTAGCAATCTGACACCGAATGAATAAGCATGATGTAATAAACTAAAAGCAAAAAAAAAAAAGGTCAAGGCAATATTTACCCAGGAGATGATGTATCTAGCTCCTTCTTGGGCAAGGTAATTGTTATCACTAACACATGACTGAGTAGTTTCTGTCACACTCCAAAATTCGAGTACTTCATTACCACAAAATTTGGTGTTCACTTAATAAAAACATTCATATCTAACTACCCAATCATAATAAAATTAGATAATAAGCCTTCCCATTAATGGATTACATTAATAAAAATCTCCCAGGTTATCTAACTTTTAAATATAAACATTCATATGAGGAAAAATTAAATAACTTCATTACAATAATTCAAATAAAGTCCGACAATAAAATGTCAACATATTACAAGTCTTCAAAACTTGTTCATCTTTCCTTTCCCTTTACTGGTGCTAGGTACGTCGACCTTCTCTACTTTAGTTGTAATAGTTATATAAGCAAGAGTGAGCAAACAAGGCTCATTTGAAATGATAATAAATAAAACTTTACAACCACTGCCAAATAATAGGCCACAATGGAACCCGAACAAAATGCTTTTATCAATGATAATCGGAATCATGAAATATTTAAGCGAGGGTCATAAGACCACGAACTATGTCCATAGTTATAAGTAATCTTTCACCTTAAACTTTAACAGTCATAAGACTATAGGGACTCCTCGTACTTAGGGGGATTAGCCCTTCGTACAATGTATTGTGCACAAACATTTCAACGCTAAGCGTAAATTATCCCCTAATAATAGGGTTGTTCATCTCAGTATTTAGAGTACAAGTCCCCACCAAAGTAATTTTAGTTTGGATACAATTCAAGGTAATTTAGGTTTACCGAACATCAACTAAGGATTAGTTGAATAAAAAGTTCATAAGGTTATGCTATGGAGTAAATCATAACTGAATCAACATTGTATATTAAGTTTATGCTTTAGGAATAATCTAAGAGCTTAATCATTGAATAACTATAACATACCTTGCTTGAACAATATTAAGCCAAGGTAATTTAGAATTGAGTAATAAGCATGCATAACAAATAGCAAATTGAACGATAAAAACTGTTCAAAATTAGTATATAAGAATATATAAACCTGCATGCTAAATAACAAGTTAAATACAAGAATAACTTGCTCAATATCAAAATAAAGTTTAGAAAACTTGCATCATCATAAACAAACTAGATACAAGAAACTTGCGTAATTATAATTGAGATAGTATAAGTAAACTTGTACAATAATAACAATAAAACTAGTTCAACGAAAGTGTAGAGTTAGAAAACTTGCCCTGAGTAAAAGCTAAATCGTAACAACTCAAATCACAATACCCTATATATATATGTCATCATGACATAATTAGTCACTACCAACACTCTATATATATAAATAAGTATATACATCATGTAAGGTTTGATCTTTAATCACGTAATCAAATTACATTAGTAATAAAACTCGTTAGCTAACAATAATATGATCATTCTTAGTATAGAAATACTGAAATCATATCTTAAAAGTCCTTTTATTAAATCATAACAAATTTTTTTCAGACTTTGTGTAATTAAAACACTGTCTGACCATTCTACTAACTTTCACTATTTGACATTTGCAGGTTTTACGTTGTGGGACGGTGGTATACATGGTATTGCTCATGCCGAGGCACAAGCCAAAGCTTGAAATTTGGTATGAGAAATGCTTTATTGAAGCGGTATGACTGCGGTCTTAGAACTACGATCCTAAGCAACAACATGAACAAAGCCAATTTTGGCTTACAAGCTACTTTCTAACAACGAAATTAACACATACTACATATATAAACTTCACACAAACATAATTTGAGGACTCTAAAAATGATTTTACCCATTTAACAACATAAACATCGAATTTAAAATATTAATTTCACTATTTTTGATAAAACTTCACTTTTTGACATTTTTAGTGAAAATCATCACTATGATTTTGTTTGTTAACCAAAATAGTTAATTCAAAATACATTGTTTATGTTTATTCATCCTTTTCAAATTCAATAGTCAATTTATATATTATATGAGAGAATTAAACCTCAATTTTATTTTAAACTAAGCCGTATTCATATATATATATATATATATATATATATATATATATATATTCATACTAATTCAACGTAATATGATTTCCTTCACCAAAATACATACATAACATGAATTCAATTACTCTACTCATATATAAACTTATGAAAACAATTTATAACAAACAATTTATAATATAAAGCAATATACAACAAACAATTCTCAAAACTTTTTGAAGAGAATATAACTTCAACTTTTTGAAAAACAAAAGCAAGAGGATACCTTATTTTTAGATGATGATGACTACCTTTGATTCTCAAGCTTCTTTTCTCCAATTTCTCTCTCAAATTCTCTAGCCTTTCTTCCTCTCTTCTTTTTCTTCTTCTGAGTTCTTTCTTCCTAACTCTAACTTACGTACTAACAATATAACGTATAATAATAATATAGGTATTAATTATATAATATAATTATAACTTTAACTGACATCAATTATATTTTTATTTGAAAATCAAAAGCCATAAGGCTTGTTTGGCTAACCACTTAAAATTTAATCAATTAATCATCATGCCTTGTTTGGTAAAACACATTTAAATTAAAGACTTAATATGCATTAAGCCTTGTTTGGCAAAACTGAATTAAACTCCTTTAATTTATTTTAATAACTCCTTTATAGTAAGGTTATTTGTCACACTTTTATTTAATTAAATTTTCCATAATCAATTTAATTAATTCTAATAACACTTTATTAAATTACCTTAACACATACATCAACACAACATAATTATAATTTTCTTTATAATTATAACTTTATTTAATCAACTAACACATCATTTTAATTACAAATTTAAATTAAAATATTATTATAATAATTCATTTAATCATTATACACTCTTTAACTTAATTTATAATTTAAATTAGAATACTATCTCATAATAATTAATTTCCTTAACTCATTAATTATTTATTTAACAAATAATTCACCAAATCAAATCAAATTAATTTAAACAAATATCTATTCAACGATAAACACATCAATTAAATATTTATATAATTCAATAAATATTTAAAATTATAATTAAAAATTCTGGATTGTTACATCCTTTCCTCCTTATAAGGATTCTTTCCTCAGAATCACAACTCAAACAAATCATTCGTCACATTCTTCCCTACTTACAAAGATTCTGTCCCCAGAATCGAAGACACAGATTAAACAAATAACTCAGGGTAATCTTTCATTATTTTATCTTTGAGTTCCCACATAGCTTCTTCAGCATTGTGGTTCCTCCATATCACCTTCACGGAAGGTATCACCTTATTCTTGAGCACTTGTTCTCTCCTGTCGACTATCTGGATAGGAACCTCTTCATAAAACAAGTCTTTATCAAACTGTAATGGTTCGTAGTCGATCACGTGCTTGTAATCGGGTTTATACGGTCGTAACACCGAAACATGAAAAACATTGTGAACGTTTTCCAACTCTGGAGGTAGAGCTACCTCGTAAGCCACTTCTCCTACTCTTCGCAGCACCTCGAAGGGTCCAATAAACCTCGGGCTTAGCTTTTCCTTTTTACCGAAACGAATTTTCCCCTTCCAAGGAGAAACTTTTAGGAATACGTAATTTCCTACGTCGAATGCACGATCTTGTCTGTGTTGATCAATATACTTCTTCTGTCTATCTTGAGCAGCTACCAACCTTGTCCTCATGAGTTTGACAACCTCAGCAGTTTGTTGAACCAGTTCTGGTCCTAATAGTTGGCGTTCACCAACTTCATCCCAGCATAGTGGAGTTCTGCACTTCCTTCAGCTTGTTCTTCAGTTCTGCGACCCCCGCTGTCATTTGTTTATTCTCTTCTTCAGTGTGGACCAACTTCTCTTCAACATTATTTAGACGTTCCTCTCGATCCTGGATCACGTCGTCCTTCTGTGCCATCGAGGTCTATTGTTCAGCTAATATCTCTTCCAACTCCTCGACGGTATCCTGAAGTTCCACATTGCGGTCGTAGACTTCATCGTCGTACATATGAGAAGCAATCGAGTTAAGTGGAAGCTCTTCTTCCTCGTCATCCTCATCCTCATTCGACTGTGATAGCTCCTCAGGGTCTTCCTCGTCCGTCTCTATCTCATCATCCTCATCAGGTAACCTCTCCTGCTCAACCATTGTGACCAACGGAGTTGTTTCCCGTGGCAGTAGTTGTTCCCAAACCACCTGAATATCTTGAGGCTCCTCCTCTCTAGGCATCTGGGATCCTTCCTCCCTAGCCTGACTGGATTCTCCTACATTAGCCATCTTGACAACAAATTTTTTTTTAAGTTTTAATTACTAATCATTACTACTCGACACTCACGAGCACAAAAGTTGTAATCACATAAGCACATAACTGTTTTATTACTTCTTCCTTAAAACTCGATAAGAGTTTATCATCACTATCTTTTCAAAGGTTACTTCCTAAGGCTTTTCCCACCTAAGGTTCATAACCTAAGGCTTTGATACCAACTTGTGACACCCCCAAAATTTGGTGTTCACTTAATAAAAACATTCATATCTAACTACCCAATCATAATAAAATTAGATAATAAGCCTTCCCATTAAAGGATTACATTAATAAAAGTCTCCCAGGTTATCTAACCTTTAAATACAAACATTCATATGCGGAAAAATTAAATAACTTCATTACAATAATTCAAATAAAGTCCGATAATAAAATGTCAACATATTACAAGTCTTCAAAACTTGTTCATCTTTCATTTCCCTTTACTGGTGCTAGGTACGTCGACATTCTCTACTTTAGCTGTAATAGTTATATAAGCAAGAGTGAGCAAACAAGGCTCACTTGAAATGATAATAAATAAAACTTTACAACCACTGCCAAATAATAGGCACAATGGAACTGAACAAAATGCTTTATCAATGATAATCAGAATCATGAAATATTTAACTGAGGGTCATAAGACCACGAACTATGTCCATAGTTATAAGTAATCTTTCAACTTAAACTTTAACAGTCATAAGACTATAGGGATTCCTCGTACTTAGGGGGATCAGCCCTTCGTACAATGTATTGTGCACAAACATTTCAACGCTAAGTATAAATTATCCCTTAATAATAGGGTTGTTCATCTCAGTATTTAGAGTACAAGTCCGCACCAAAGTAAGTTTGGTTTGGATACAATTCAAGGTAATTTAGGTTTAACGAACATCAACTAAGGATTAGTTGAATAAAAAGTTCATAACGTTATGCTATGGAGTAAATCATAACTGAATCAACATTGTATATTAAGTTTATGCTTTAGGAATAATCTAAGAGCATAATCATTGAATAACTATAACATACCTTGCTTGAACAATATTAAGCCAAGGTAATTTAGAATTGAGTAATAAGCATGCATAACAAATAGCAAATTGAACGATAAAAACTGTTCAAAATTAGTATATAAGAATATATAAACTTGCATGCTAAATAACAAGTTAAATACAAGAATAACTTGCTCAATATCAAAATAAAGTTTAGAAAACTTGCATCATCATAAACAAACTAGATACAAAAAACTTGCGTAATTATAATTGAGATAGTATAAGTAAACTTGTATAATAATAACAATAAAACTAGCTCAACGAAAGTGTAGAGTTAGAAAACTTGCCTTGAGTAAAAGCTAAATCGTAAAAACTCGAATCACAATATCCTATATATATGACATCATGACATAATTAGTCACTACCAACACTCTATATATATAAATAAGTATATACATCATGTAAGGTTTAATCTTTAATCACGTAATCAAATTACATTAGTAATAAAACTCGTTAGCTAACAATAATATGATCATTCTTAGTACAGAAATACTGAAATCATATCTTAACAGTCCTTTTATTAAATCATAACAATTTTTTTCGGACTTTGTGTAACTAAAACACAGTCTGACCATTCTGCTAACTCTCATTTGCTATGGCATTTTACATCGTGGGGGCGGTCTGGTCTTGTAACCGCATCTTGTCTTGTTCTTCACTACTTGAAGGCACAAGCCAAAACTTAAGCCACATGCGGCGTGAGAAATGCATTCTTTGGGGCGTGACATGACGCTTAACTCTGATCCTCGACGATCGGCCTCTAACATAATGACATGAACAAAGCCAATTTTGGCCTACAAGCTACTTTCTAACAATGAAATTAACACATACTACATATATAAACTTCACACAAACATAATTTGAGGACTCTAAACATGATTTTACCCATTTAATAACATAAACATCGAATTTAAAACATCGAATTTAACTATTTTTGATAAAACTTCACTTTTTGACATTTTTAGTGAAAATCATCACTGTGATTTTGTTTGTTAACCAAAATAGTTAATTCAAAATACCTTGTTTATGTTTATTCATCCTTTTTCAAAATCAATAGTCAATATATATATTATACAGAGAATTAAAACCTCAATTTTATTTTAAACTAAGCCATATTTATATATATATATTCATACTAATTCACTGTAATATAATTTCCTTCACCAAAATACATACATAACATGAATTCATTTACTCTGCTCATATATAAACTTATGAAAACAATTTATAACAAACAATTTATCATATAAAGTTATATACAACAAACAATTCTCAAAACTTTTTGAAGAGAATATAACTTCAACTTTTTGAAAAACAAAAGCAAGAGGATACCTTATTTTTAGATGATGATGGCTATCTTTGATTCTCAAGCTTCTTTTCTCCAATTTCTCTCTCAAATTCTCTAGCCTTTCTTCCTCTCTTCTTTTTCTTCTTCTGAGTTCTTTCTTCCTAACTCTAACTTACGTTCTAACAATATAACGTATAATAATAATATAGGTATTAATTATATAATATAATTATAACTTTAACTGACATCAATTATATTTTTATTTAAAAATCAAAAGCCATAAGGCTTGTTTGGCTAACCACTTAAAATTTAATCAATTAATCTTTATGCCTTGTTTGGTAAAACACATTTAAATTAAAGACTTAATATGCATTAAGCCTTGTTTGGCAAAACTGAATTAAACTCCTTTAATTTATTTTAATAACTCCTTTATAGTAAAGTTATTTGTCATACTTTTATTTAATTAAATTTTCCATAATCAATTTAATTAATTCTAATAACACTTTATTAAATTACCTTAACACATACATTAACACAACATAATTATAATTTTTTTATAATTATAACTTTATTTAATCAACTAACACATCATTTTAATTACAAATTCAAATTAAAATATTATTATAATAGTTCATTTAATCATTATACACTCTCATAATAATTAATTTCTTTAACTCATTAATTATTTATTTAACAAATAATTCACCAAATCAAATCAAATTAATTTAAACAAATATCTATTCAACGATAAACACATCCATTAAATATTTATATAATTTAATAAATATTTAAAATTATAATTTAAAATTCTGGATGGTTACAGTTTGTAGGCTGCATTTTGCAAAAATTAGAATTTGTAAGCCAAACATTAAAAAAATTAGCATATGTGACATTTAAGTTAAGGACACGAGAATGGTTTTTGGTCTTACGGAAGAAGGCCTTCTTCTAATGGTTCCCACATATCGGTTATCTGTAGAACCAATCACTGTGTTCTGATGGAGACCTGCAATCCTCCTCTGTTACTCTCAAAAAAGAGTTTTGTTATCATTTTTTCAGATAAAACAAAGGTACAACAGACAATCTAAAGAGAACCATAACCCATGTGAAAACACTAGAGAAAAACAGGGAAACATTAAAATTTCAAAGTCAGACTAACAGAAAAAGATACACACATGTACACTAAAAACTCAGATAGTGATAGGTAAAAATGCGTAACAGCATTAATAAGCATCCCATGATTCAATCTAAATAATATCCACAAAAGATACTTGAATTCATATTACCAGAAAGTAAACAAGATATGCTGTTAAATAACAAGATATGCTTTTCCATATTTGCTACCGTGCCATAAATAAGGTTGCATTGGTTAAACTGCACTAAAGCCTCCAGCTACAAAATTACAACATTATATCGAGAAAGACATATTATACTGATCCATCTACATTTTCTACCTCCCAGATCTGTCCAGCCTTTATGCAGTATGAGTATACATCAAATGTCGTTCATAGAAGTTGATCAGCTAGCATAATAGTATAAGAAATGTCACTTACACTAATATTAACAACAATACACAATAAATTGGAAGTCACAGCAACATTGACGAGGAAGAATAAAAACATGAAGTGATAATATGATAGAGATAATTACCAGAAGTGGATATTTCACCTTGAGATATTTATTATCCACCATCACCTCTTTTCCATCAGACCTGTAAGCCAATGACAACATATAAATATTCAATTAAACCACATAAAGCTTCCCCTGAAGTGACAGCCAAATAAGTGTCTAATCATCTTTCAATACAAGAGCTAAAGTATTTCTGAAGTTACAAATAAACAATACAGAGTCATAGAATATATGTCGTTCAATACATTAATTAATCATAGTGTAAACAGAGCCTAATCAATTTAAATGTATATTATCCATCAAAGAATTGAAGCAAGTTGACATGACCAACCAACTTCAACCCTACCATAACTCATATCTGAACTAAAAGGTCTTGCTACTAGAAAGAGAACTTCTGTTCTTAAGCTACACTTCCTACTCCATGTCACCTAAGTGTGAACCACATTTCGCCTAAGAATATGAGTACACTCTTCTCCTCAAGAAATTACAAATATTCCGTGCATTGAATTTTTATCAATGCATGTGATTGCTGATGAAGGTAAGGATGGAAAATTTTATTTTATTAAAATGAAGATATACAAAATAGAAATAAACAAATACATAAAACACATTTTAAAAATGGAGAATATATCAAAACATTAAAGCACCGGACTACATCTGCAATAATAGTTTAGTCTGTTCAATCTATTACAGGAATTTTACTTTATGACATGTAAATTTATAAGAAAGAAATATGCAAAATACATGGAATCCAAATTTACTAGATAGAAATAGAAATCCAAAATTCTTTTTAAAAATTCAGCCAAAAATAAAATAGAGACTATACCAAAGTTCAACCACGAAAAGAACATCCGGGCAGACAACTTCCTACTTACTCACTTAGAAACAAAAGCTATCATAATGCAAAGTCATGTAGGACCCCAGGAAAGGAATTAAGCCCTTGTGATACTCCTTCTGGATCCAACAAAAGAAAAGGAACCAAAAAAACCTTAAGTTTAATGAATGAACATTAAAACCAAGAACTCCTTGTCCTTAAAACATATCCAGATATCCTAAGTCATTCCCTCCCAAACCAACCACAAGAGCCAAGACAACATGTTTGTCCCTTCAGCCATTCCCCACCCCAAATCACCCACACTGTAGCACCACTCCAGCAGCATAATAATCCTTTAACCAAATGAGGCATGACCCTCAATCATCCCAAATACACCAGTAATTTTTTTAAGTAATATAAATGGGTAGGGTTTGACAGCCTATGGCTGTAGGATATACACTAATGCCACAAGAAAAATTTGAATCGGGGTCTTGATATAACTTTTAGACAATATTAATATTATATCTTGAGAGTACGATCATTTAACAAAAAGTCAACATTACAAACAAAGTTTAAATGTAGTTCACCTTTTTCCATAAATGGCTATTAAAAGAGTTAATAACAACTGTAGAGTGATGATGGAAAATTGGCATGTCAACAATCAATAATGCATGTAGACACACACACACTCACTAACTATTAGTCAGATGAAGTCCAACATGACAAGGTTACAATTTTTGTTTCAAAATGCTCAAGAGAACGAAATCAGCATCATTTAGACAAACAAAAACATATAGGTCAATCACATAGAAAGTTCTCCAAAATAGCAAGAGATCCTAAACCATATTAGCAGATCACTTGGTTTAGTCAAGCACTAAACTACTCAAGCTAGTAGACTACTTATATAATAATAACAATAATATTAATAATAAAATTAAAATATAGTCATGCTTGATGGCGATCCCAACCATTTATTGCCTACACAACTAGTGATCCAGCAATTTCTAGAATTACAACCATCCCATGTTCCTATATTATGTCCAGTGTCTTATCATAAATAGAACCTGTCCCAATCCTAGAGAAGAATGTCTTTGCTTACTATGAATTAACACGGCTAAGAAATCAAACTGTGAAATTAGAGATGCTTCTAAAAAACACTAATTTATTTATTTTTTGAATATCCCTAATATCAATATTTAATACTTCTTTTTCCTCCCAATGAAACATTAAATCATACCAATATTATCTTTCATTCATTTCATTTGCGTTCTTACTATTTTCAATTTCCCAACTTATCTAGTATAAAATATATATATTCCAACAAACAATACAATGACTCGCATGATATAAAGAAGCAATTTTTGTGGAAAAAACATCTTAAAGAGTGATCTCTCTCTCCCCCTCTCCCTCCCCTACTTCTTCCAAATGTTTTGAGGGAATATATTGTATATCTTCCAATGAACAACACTATAATTCACTTGATACAGAGGAACAGTCTCTGAAAAGAAAAAAAAAACATATTTATAGACATCATTTGAAAATTATCTCTCCCTCCCCCCTCCTGCCCTCCCACCCTCCCACTTTCTCTACTCCTGATCGTATATATTTGTTAGGGTTTCTTTTTTATTGATGGGTGTGGGGGGACCTGATAAAGCTGACAATAGACTGGAAGGGGAAAATGCAAAAGGCAGGTACTACAAAGAGATAAATAGTTAGATCCAGCAATAGAGTAATGCAAGAAATTATTGAACACTGATAGCTCTGCTTATGACTTTACTTTGATATAATCACAGACTCATTAACACTTGATATGAATAGATATAGAGAACTTCTCTCTTCTGAGTTTGTTGAAGAAATATCTACTACTTTTACTTCTAACACTCTATATTGTATACTGTGTGAGCATTATTGTGTACTTTTATCATGTAATACCTATCACACTTAATTTAGAAAAGAAAACCTCTACCAATTTTAAGCAGCAAACGAAATGGGGAAGGGTCTACCAAAAATAATCTAACCAAGAAAATGTAGTACTAAGTGGAACCATAAACAATTCAATAAAAAAACACTTAACCATCGAACCAAGCACAACCTTCTAAAAAATAATAATATAAAAAGATTAATTTAAAAGCCATGACAAACCCGTTAGACATAATTGTGTCATATCATAATAACAGTGTAAACACTCACTCCCCCTATTTTCATTTTGGACAGAATTGTGAGCACAAAAACTGTCCAGCACTGACATGTGCAAAGTATAATGTATTTCCCCTGTTCACCCCAAATGATAAACATATCCTAATCATTTAGCTAACATTGGTATGAATAGTAGTAGAGAATACAAGCCTGACCTCTTCATGGACCCAAACCAACTTAGCAAGAAACTTCTTGTGTTCGTCAGGAACTGCCTTAATCAGATCTGTCCAAAAAAATCCAACTCTTGCTCACAAACTAAATGCAACTAAAATTATGCTGATCAATACAAAGGACACCCATTTGATTGAGGGGGAAAAAATTTCAAACACAATAGCCTTTTTGGAAAATAAGCATTATTGTAATCATATATAAATATTAAACAGAACAATTCAATCACAAAACTAATTCAAAAGTGATTCATTCTGCAATCATAGTAACCAAAGTCGGAAGAAAAAAAGGGGGAAACACTACCATGCTAATCAAAAGTTCAAACACAAAACCAACAAATTATTAACTTGAATGAGTAGGAACAATTGAAACCCGTACTTCTTGAACAACAATTTATTTCAAAGTAAAAACTCCAACTCCAATTTCATAATCCATACTCATAGCAATCAGGTATAATCTTACAATAAACTAGAGCCCATAGTAATAATATTCCCTTTGTTCCACGATAAAGAGACCATGTTACAACCTTTTTTTGTTCAGAAAGGATAGTCCAATATTCTTTGATGATAGTATAAAATGACGCAATATCTTTTGGTTTACCATCATAACTCCATTATTATGTAATCAGTACTTACTAAAGTTAACTGGGACAAAAATATATATTTGCAAATGGAAAAGAGGGAGTATAATAACAAGCCGTATCCAAGAATCAATAACTAATGCTACTAAAGATTAAACATAGTAATTAAGAAACACTTGGAACAAAAAAGATAGAATCATACCAGCAATTAAAAAACAACAACTAACAATTTAGTCATCAGTAATTAATTGAAATAGACATACCTTAGTATATACACATATAGCAATATATATAGAGAAGTTGTAAAAGTACACCTCAGGCTTGGAGAAAATGCCGATATCACCGGTGAGAGGGTTTTTGGTCTCAAAAACTTCAACAATCACATTAGTAGTCCTGGGAAACTCTGGTGCCCCCGAATCGAGAGTAATGTTAACCGAATCAAAAATCTCGAGCCGTCGAAGCCGAGCATTAGCAATACTAGCCGTCTAAAGCAACTCTTAGACTGAGGTTGTTGTTTTTAGGTCATCGATTTCTGAAAAATCACCGGCTCCATCCTCTTGCTATCGGTAACTATCCAGAAATTTATAATTTAATTTAAATATTTATTAAATTAAATAAATATTTTAAATAATTATTTATTGAGAAAAATAAATAATTAATAAATTATGGTGAATTAATTTAGTAACTAAATTGATTAGTGTAAATTAAATTGAGTAATGATAATTTTATCTAATGGATTTAATTTAAGGAAATAATTAAATTAAATTAATTACTTAATATTTAAGAAAATAATTAAATTAAATGAATTGTTAAATAAATTAAATAAAGTGATGTGTCTAATTTATTAATTAAATTAGATATATAATTATTTATTATTCATAAATATAATTATAATAGAAATTATTTTAATTACCATTACAAATTATTTAAATTAATTAAGCTAAAGTTATTTAATTAACTAGAGTGTGACACATGAAACTATATAATATAAATAATATAAAAATAATCAAGTTGGGAGTATGTGCTTAGCCAAACAAGGCCTTGTGGCCTTTGGCTTATTCAACTAACGCTATTTGTTGGGTTTTTCTCTGACGTTAGTGGGGAAGTGGGAGTTAGTATAATCCAAGATAGTTGAGGGTTTAGAGAGATAGCTTGGAAGCAAGAGAGAAAAATAGTAAAAGGGAGAGTTCTCTGTGAATTTCAGTGGTGTTGCTAGAAGGGTTGCTAATTGTTTTACTAATTCAAGGCATAACTCATTCCTAAATTTTCTAGTTGGAATTGTAATTGATTTAAAGTTCTCTATAATGAGTTTTTGTTAAATTGTTGTTTCATATGTTGATTATATATATGTATACTCTTGATAAATTGGTTGGTTATCATCCGTGATTGTATGTCAGTTATCAAGTTCGTGAGAATTGGGATTGTAGGAGGGAATTGAAATAATAGTGATATGTTCATATGATATGGCTTTAGAAAGTATGAAATTTGATGCTCTATATGTGTTGTAATCTGTGATTTGTTATTGGATTATGTTAATATGTTAAGAATCGAAGGCGGCGTAGTTCGAATTGTGTCAATTAATTAGGAAATGAATTCGTGGTGATCGAATTCGCTAAAGGTGTCAAAAATAGAGTTTTCATGAGAAAGCATAAAATTTAAGGAATTAAATTAGTTTAAATTGATTTTTAATTGTTCTAAATTGATGAATATGTGAGAAACATGTTTGTGTTAGTTTTATATCAATTGTATATGTTAATTTCACTGTTTTGAGGGTGAAATTCGTGTTAGTTGGGCTAAAAACGAAACATTGTTGCTACGTTTACGTTTTTACATTGTGAACCGGTAGCAATTGCTTATAGTGCAAAGCCAAATCTGTTGCAATGATCTTGGGTCTCGAGCTTAAGTATGGTGCAAATTTGCGCCCGTACCTGATACGAGATAGTGAAGTCTGCTTATTTGTATGTCATGAGTAATGGACTTATGTTGGTTAAGCATGCATGTTAATGATATTAAAACATAATGTGGACTATAATAACAGATTATAAGGTGTTGTAATTCAAAGTGTGAAGATTTTAAATAATTATTTAAATAAGTTATAAAATGAAACCAAATGTGATGTTCTCAAAAGTTAGAGATGAACGATTAAGTTATGTTGGCTCGTAATGAGATTTTAGATTCGTTAAGTATGTTAACCTACATGGTTAGGTGCTAGGTTAGGATTATGACCTAAATGATGGTTTAAACCCTAAAGCTAATATTCATACAACTGATTGTGGTTGCGATTTCAATGATATATGTAGGGTAATTGGCGAATATTACATTTGTGTAACTTACATACAAGACAAGTTTCTAAACCTTAACTCTTTACATTGAGCAAGCTTTCTAACTTCATTCTTTTGTTAATGAATGCAAGTTTCTAAATTTTATTGAGCAAGACTATTGATTCTATTCTTATGTACGATTGAATAAGCTCTTGTAGCCTAATTCTTTACCTTGAGCGAGTTTTACTTTTCTAAACCTTGATATTATTGTATAAAGCATATATTGTTCTAATACATCGATTCCAATGAGATTGTTCTAACTCTTTTGGATACAGCTCTTTACATGTATATCATGTTTATTCAATTATATATTGTTGATATTCGATCTTTGACTTTGATAGCCTTGTTCAGTTATACATTCTTGTATTAGACCTTCAATTTGTAAGCAAACTCTTATTGATTAAATTAATCTATAATTGAATAGTGTTCTAAAATTCTAGAAACACTGATAAGCTAGTTCCAAACTAAAATTTCTCTAGTGCGGAAATTCTAAATTCAAAGCGAGACGAAACAACCCTAACATAGGGATTTTGTGCGTGTAATGTTTAGATGTTTGCACAATACAATACATGGTACAAAGGGTGATCCCCTAAAATACGTTAAGAAGGGTCCAAGTATAGTCTAAATGGCAGTTAAGGTTGGGTAATAATACCTAAGCCTTTGGGGACATAGTTCGTGGTCTTAAGATCCTCGAGATATTAAAGTTTGAACTTGTTTTCTATTTTTGATTCGTGAAAGCAAGTTCATTATGTTTCGACATCCGTTGTTCATTCTCATGTTGTTATCATTACTACTTTCTTTATCAGTGAGCAATTGTTTGCTCATTCTTGCTGATTAACTATGACTAAGGTTGAAAGAGACGATGAGCCATCTACTAGCAAAGGGAAGGACAAGATGTCCAAGTGTTGAAGACTTATTGAAATTAATTTAAATGTTTTATGTTATGAGACTTGTTTTATTTTTATTCCGCAAACTTATGTAATAAATTTAAGGTTAGATTACCTGGGATTATTTTGAGATGATGATGTGACCCTTTAATGAGAAAGATTATTGTTCAAGTTATTTAAATTATGTCTTTATCCTTGGTTATGGGTAGTTGGATGTAATGGTTTTGGATAGTGAGCACCAAATTCTGCGGGAATAGAGTACCCAGATTTGGGGATGTCACAGGTTGGTATCGAAGCCTTAGGTTATGAACCTTAGGTGGGGAAACCTTAGGAAGTAACCTTTGAGGAGATAGAAAACATAGAGGTGTTCAACTCTTTTCGAGTTTTAAGGAATGGAT
The DNA here is from genome assembly GCA_020205615.1 of Panax quinquefolius. NCBI lineage: Eukaryota > Viridiplantae > Streptophyta > Magnoliopsida > Apiales > Araliaceae > Panax > Panax quinquefolius. Next base: position 102,200,729 of record CM035152.1, on the reverse strand, counting down.
TAAGGTATCCATTGAAGCTAAATAATAAAAGACATTATGTATTATGTGTTAATAACTTATGTGCTCGCGAGTATCGAAAATGTTAAGTAAAACTTAAAATATTTTGTTATCAGGATGTCTAATGAAGGAGGATCCAGTATAGCTAGGGAAGCGATACCTCAGATACCTATAGACGACGAACCCCGGGATATTCATGTAGTGCGGGAGTAGTTGATCCAGGAGGATGAGCTCAGAATAGATCCCAGGAGGATAGTTACGAGGAGATAAAGGAGGATGATGAGGAAGAGGATCCGAGGAGTTTCCACCAAACTCCATATCGGTTGAGAGATGTACGCCTTTCTGCATCTGACCGTAACATAGAATTATAGGACAAAGTTGAGGAGCTGAAGGAGATGGTTGAGATGCATCACACTTCGATGGAGCAGAATGATGCGGAGATTCAGGAACTCGACTCACGCCTTGGAAACATGAAGTGGGACCTAGTTCATACCAAGGGTCAGCATGAAGACCTATTGGCAGTAAATGAAAAGATGAAGACTGACATGGAGAAATTAAAAGATGACTTCAAAGAGAAATCAACTATGCGTGCAAGAGCAGAGGATGCTTGGATGAAGGCGACTCGACGTGCAGACCGTGCTGAGGCTAAGGTCCAAGTGAAGAAAGCCAAGATGAACGAGATGGATTACGCTTTTAATTCTGCGATTGATAGGGCCCAAGATCGAGTCTTTTATTACCCACCTCAGTTTGAAGATTCGCCGTGGTTCGTGATGGATCGTAGAACGGCGTATCGTATCATGGAGGAAGAGGGTCGAGAAGTCTTACGACGTCTTAATATGCCTAGATAGAATAAGAGTGATAATAATATGTGGTTAATTATGTGAATAAATAAACTGTGAATCCCTTATTTTGAGATAAATAAAGGGATAATATGAGTATGTAATCCTGAAACTTGTCTAGTTCAGGAAAGTGAATGTTTATAGCAGATATGCTATCTTTAATGTGTTTTAAAAACGTTATGAATGATTAAAATATCAAAGTTTATTTGAAATGTTATGTGTTATAGCTTTAAATGTTTAAGTTAAACTTCAAATACCCAAGAAGTTGAGTAAGGAACTAATAAGCTTATATTTTAACAGAAAATGCCTCCTAGAAGAAGACAACCACTTCAACAACCACCTCTTGAGGGGTCTACTAATAATAACAACGAGACCAATGCTAATCCGGTTTAGCAGTTGGTAACTCTGTTGACGGGTGCACTTGCTAATCAACCGCAAACTCAAGTCATGACCTTTAAGGAATTCAAAGCGGTTGGACCGCTAGAGTTTCAAGGGTCTATGGATCTAGTGGAAGCCCAAACCTGGATCATGGAAATGGAGAAGGTGTTCGACGTTGCTAGAGTTAACGAGGATCAAAAGATTGCGTTCGCAACGTTCATGCTAAAGTCTGGAGCTAGCTATTGGTGGCAAGCAAATAAGGTACATGGGGGACAAGGAGTTGTGACACCCCCAAATCTAGTACTTCCATTTCCACAGGATTTGGTGTTCACTGTACAAGCATCATCTATATATCTACCCATAAATAAATGCAAACCATGCAATAGATAGAAATAAATAATAAATCTCTCCCCTTATGGGGTTACATCAACTGCATCATAAATAAATCCCAGGTTACTCTAACCTTAAAACATCTATGTGGAATCTTAAACAAATAAGTCTTAAGTAACATCAATTCTAAATAACATTACATAACCACATAAATAATCAGTCTTCATTACTTGCTAAGCTTGCCCTTGCCTTTACTAGTGGAAGGTTTGTCTGCTCTTTCGTTCTTAACTGCAATGTAATATTATTACACAAGAGTGAGCACAATTGCCCACAAGTATAACGATATAACAAATGACTAATAATAACATGCGAATGAATTAACAACCCGAAATAAAGCTCAACTTTTGAATCAAGAATGAATAACAAGAATCAAAAGAACTTACGAGGGTCATAAGACCTTGAACTATGTCCTAGGTTGTCAAGTGTTTATACTTGAAACCTTTAATGATCGTAAGACTATGGACTCTTCTTCTCGTACTTAGGGGATCGACCCCTTAGTACCATCTTTGTGCACAATATCTTAACGCTAAAGCGTAAATAATCCCCTATCTGAGGTTGTTCATCTCGGTTTGACATTCGAGTCCGCACCAAAGGAAGTTTGGTTTGGATAATTCATCGAGGGTTACGAAATTTAGAGCGCTCATCAACTATGGACTAGTCGAATCAATAAGGGTTCGCTAGTCTAACAAGGTTTAACAATAATCGATAACTTAACTTGAATAGAATCTCAAAAGGTATCTGATAGAATAAGTATTGTACAACAACATCATGTTTGAAAGATTAACAAACTTTAATATAGAAGACATGCTTGATCAATAATAATGAGAACTTGCTTTCGATGTAGAAAGGTGAATTAATCAACTTATATAACGATAACAAGTAGGGTTAGGAAACTTGCTCAAGCGAAAGTTTAGTAAAAGAAACTTGCCTCGTCGTAGATTTACATTAATAAAACTCGTTCTTTGATTTAAATCCTACATATAATCCATGTTAACAACACCAATCAATTATCACGTAATAAACATCACAAGTTTATTCTTTTGTCAGCTTCGAGTTCATGACTATACTTAGTCAATTACTACACTTATTGTCAAAAATTAAGACTTCACAAACAATAAGGTAACTATGCATTTGATCATTCAATTCACATGTAATTGTGTTATGGACATGTTAAGAATTTATTTTAACATCTCATTATAGGTCTAACAAGTCTTTATATTCATTAGACTAAGTTACCAACACATCTCGATACTTTAACACTTTTAAAAACCCATTTTCGACCATTACGCTAAGTGGTATTTGCTTATTTCACTTTTATAATTGGTATTAGTATTTGCTTATTTCATGGTATTCATGACCTAATTACCATAATACATGGTGTATTTTTTATTGAGAACATCGATCTTTGGGGTTGGTGTTATGATGCATGGGACATCGATTCTAGAGTTGGGCATGTGATGCGACACTCCAGAATTTGATTCCCAGTTCGCGAAGAACACATAGTTCAGCGAATTAAACACTACATGATCATTATTTCCCCAAATTAAACATACCCACATGTTAGAATTCATATATAATCAATACCTAACGTTTATAAAGTGATTTTAACCCATTAAAACACATAATCACAGAATTAAAGCATGCAAATTGTACTGTTCTTGATGTTCTTGAAGTTTTGAACATAAATCCTAAAATTCAACGCCATAGATTCGTTATAAGACCAAATCCACCCATTCAACTTTCATTTAGTTCATTTTAGCATGCATAATCACATATTAGTGGAAATTTTGTAAAACCAATTATGTTTGACATATTAAAAAAAATACGTATAAGGCCATATGGCCATATTACCTACTCTAAAATCTTTTCTTGTATAATTTCATGGGCGAAGATATGAAAACCCATATAATATACAATAAACATGTTATGCTACTCGAATTACTACATATATTCCTACAACAACACCATTTTCCAATTACGAGAGACTTACGAGAATGAATGAAAGCCATATTCATGAAAACTTTAAAAGGCGTAAAATAAAAATTTGGGTTGAAGAGGATTACCCAGCGTAGATGAACAAGGATGACAATTCTCTCTACTACAATCACAATACTCACAATCTTTCTCAAAAATTTCTCAAACTCTCTGTATTTCTCTCTGTTAAGCTCTACAGACTTAGGTGAATAATGAAGAAAAAGAAGGCGTCGATAAAAGAGAAGAAGCGATGCGCGTTGGTGGTGGAGTTACCCGAGTCGTGGGTTAATTGCCTCCAACTTCCTTAGTGCCATGTTTGGCTAACATAAAGGGTTTTAAAACCATTTAATTTAATAAACCTTATCATATAGTTTAATTAATGTCACATCCATTATAAAATAAATCAATATCTTATATAATTTATTTTAAATAAAATATAATAATTTCTCAATAATGCACATAGTCACATAATTAAATTTTCTCATTTAATAATAATATCAATTATTACATCTCTAACTAATAATTAAATTAATTAAAATAACAAAGGCTTATTAAATATTTCTTTTAATTGATAAGCTCACATAAATACGTACATCGAATAATAAAATTCTCCACATCAATTTAATAAATATAACACATATAATTAAATTAATCTATCACAACCTCCTCAATTAATTAATTAATCTAATAATTAATTCATCGAAAAATATTTATTGATCAATAAATATTTAAATTAAATTACAAAATCTCGGTTGTCACATTTTCCCTCTTAAAAGGATTACGTCCTCGAGAATCACAACTTAATAATTAGATCCGATTACATTTCCCCCCTTACAAAGATTACATCCCCGAATCGCTTATAACAATCTAATTAAATAAATGAGGATAATTTTTCATCATATTCTCTTGAGTTCCCACGTAGCTTCTTGACGTTGTGGTTCCTCCAAATTACCTTAATAGAAGGTATTACCTTATTTCTCGAACTTGTTCTTTTCGATTCGACAATTTGAGCAGGGAATTTCTTCGTAAAGACAAGTCTTTGTCGAAATGTAGGGTTCATATTCAATCACGTGCTTATAATCGGGTTTGTAGGGTCGTAGGGGTGAGACATGGAAAGCGTTGTGGACATTCTCTAGAATTTGGAGGTAAGGCTACCTCATAAGCAACTTCTCAGGCCCTTCTCTCGAACTTCAAAGGGTCCGATGAATCTTGGGCTTAATTTTCCTTTCTTTCCAGAACACGATCTTTCCCTTCGAGGAGAGACCTTTAAAAACACATAACTACCCGGTTCGAATTCAACATTCTTACGGTGTGGATCGGCGTATTTCTTACATATCATCTTGAAATTGCTGTGTAATCTCGCTCGGATCACTTTGACTATTCTCTTTTTTTTTTGTACTAATTTCGGGCCTAGTAGTTGTCTTTCGCATGACTTCATCCCAATATAGTGGAGTTTTGCACTTTACGCAGTATAACGCTTCATAAGGGGTGGCATGCCGATACTAGCGTGGTAAGCATTGTTGTTATGGCCAAGAACTCTACGAAGCGGTAGATGGTCATCCCAATTTCCTTTAAAGTCCATTATACAAGCTCTTAACATATCTTCCAATGTACGGATTGTTCTTTCCTCATCCATCATGCGAGGGTGATATGTCGTACTCATTCGTAACTTTGTACCCAAGCATTCCTGTAGACGTTTCCAGAAGTTTGACGTAAAACGCGGATCTCTATCAGAAATAATTAACACCGGAACTCCGTGCCTTGAAACAATCTCTTTCACATATAACCTTGCCAACTGATCTAAGTTGAATCTGATTTTGATCGGAAGGAAGTGTGCGGATTTCGTCAATCGGTCAACAATAACCCATACTGAGTCGTAGCCTTTCTGAGTTGTCGGTAGGCCAACCACGAAATCCATCGTAATATGTTCCCATTTCCATTCTGGAATCTCTAAAGGTTGTAGCAACCCACTCGATCTCTGATGTTTTGCTTTCACTTTCTGACATGTCAGGCATTTGGCAACACATTCTGCAACCTCTCATTTTAAATTTGGCCACCAAAAATGTTGTCGAAGATCTTGGTACATCTTGGTGCTACCCTGGTGAATCGTATATCGTGAGTTATGAGCCTCGCTCAAAATTTCTTCCTTGATCTCTGGTACTGGCGGTACCCAAATTCTGCTATCAAATCTTAGTAGTCCTTCACTGTCTATTTTGAATCTCGGTTCAGTCTCTTCAGATATCTTCTTTTTCACTTTCTCGCATTCTTCGTCCTGAAGTTGAGCCTCCTTAACCTTATCCAGTAAAGTTGTACTAGCTTGCATCTGGAACAACTTCTCGTTAATTTCTATAGGATACTTCACTTCTAATTCTAGCTTTTCCATTGCTAAAATTAGCTCTTCCTGAGTGGCCAACATCATCAATTTCTCCCGATCTTTTCTACTTTGGGCATCGGCCACCACATTTGCCTTACCCGGATGGTATAGGATCTCACAATTATAGTCCTTAATTAACTCCAACCACCTTCTTTGACGCATATTCAAGTCTTTCTGTGTGAAAATATATTTCAGACTCTTGTGATCTATATATATTTCACACTTCTCCCCATAGAGATAGTGCCTCCAGATTTTTAAAGCAAAAACCACTGCAGCTAACTCCAAGTCATGGGGTGGATACCCTTCTCATAATCCTTCGGTTGTCGTGACAGCCGCGTCTGTGATGACTCTTCCATTCTGCATAAGCACTGCGGCTTGAGTCCTTTATGCGACGCATCACTATATACCACAAAATTTCCTGTATCATCAGGAAGAGATAACACAGGTGTTGAACTTAACCTCTTCTTTAATTCTTGAAAACTTTCCTCACACTTCTCCGTCCAAACAAATTTCACCGATTTCCTAGTCAAATTCGTCAGCGGAGTTGCGATCTTGGAAAAATCTGAATGAATCTTACGTAATAACACGCTTGATCCAAAAAAACTTCTTATTTAGAAGGCGTCTTGGTGATCCCGATTAATCACGGCCGTCTTTGGAGGGATCCACCGAAATTCAGTCTCTATCAATCACATGTCCAAGAAATTGTACCCTTTCAATCCAAAATTCACATTTCGAAAACTTAGCATACAACTTCTCTCTTCTTAATGTCTCTAGTGTCACCCTTAATTGCTCTTCGTTTTCCTCCTTGGTTTTGGAATATACCAAAATGTCATCTATAAATACCACTACGAATTTATCCAAAAACGGCTTGAACACTTCATTCATTAAGCCCATAAATGCTGCAGGAGCATTCATTAGACCAAATGACATTACCAAAAATTCGTAGTGACCATATCGCGTTCTGAATGCTGTCTTCGGTACATCCTCTGGTCTCACCTTCAGTTGATGATAACCACTTCTCAAGTCTATCTTTGAAAAATATCTTGCTCCCTTTAACTGATCGAACAAGTCGTCGATTCGCGGTAATGGATATCTATTCTTAATTGTGACCTTATTCAGTTCTCGATAGTCTATGCAGAGCCGCTTTGTCCCATCCTTCTTCTTCACAAATAAAACCGGCGCTCCCCACGGTGATACGCTTGGTTGTATATACTTCTTGTCTAGTAATTCTTGTAGTTGGACCATCAATTCTTTCATCTCTACCGGTGCCATTCGGTACGGTGCCTTCGATATTGGAGTCGTTCTTGGAGCCAAATCGATTACAAACTCAACTGCTCTATCTGGTGGAGTCCCGACAAATCATCCGGAAATACGTCTGCGAAATCTCTCACTACTGGTATTTCATCTAATTTTGGATTCTCTTTACGTCTATCGACTATGTAAGCTAGATATCCTACACAGCCTTGTCTTAACAATCTCTGGCTGCGCATCATCATCGGAGGATAACTTTCGCTTGTCAGGCGACTTTGCTACCATAAAACCTGACCTTTGATGAGTCATAAGGTTATCGCTTCTTCTTACATTAGTCAATTCTGCCCCACAATTGGATAACCAATCCATACCAAAAAATAACATCAAATTCTCCAAGTCGAATAGGGATAAGATCTCGTTCATGATATTACCCTTAATATCCACTCTACAGTTCTTTATGCGCGTACTTATGAGGATAATTTCTCTATTCGCAATTTCTATGTTCATGGGGTATTCTAACTCGCCTTAAGCAATTCTAAGTTCTTAGCAAAGTTATCGGATATAAATGAGCAAGTAGCACCGAATCAAATAACACATAAGCATTAACTTCATTGATCGGAATGATATACGACACCACATCGCGAGGCTGTCTTTGCGTCTGCCTTTGTCGTGTTGAATGTTACAGCGATCGATTCGGTTGTTTTTGCGGTTGGTCTTTGCGATAGTCGAGTGCTTCCATCGATATTTCCTCTATTTCCTCTGAACTTCGTCCTCCCGATCCTTCTTAGGACAATCCACAGCAAGATGATCCTTTGAACCCAAGTAAAGCAGGCACCCTTCTTTGGGTTAGGGGACGGTTAGGTCTTTATGTGGCCTTCGACAACAATTGTAGCACACTTTTCGTTCCCTTTTAAGAAAACTCCCAAATGAGTTTTTCGCGAGTTGAGCGCGCTTGATCTTCTTCTTACGCCCTCCTTGTTGACTTAGGGTGATGAGTTATCCATCCACTTCCTCTTACGATTATGGCTACCCCGGTACTACTCCCACCGGTCTTGTCATTACCTTCCTTCTCCTCTTCTTCTTCTTACGCTCCGATTATACTTTATTCTTTGCATCGCTTCCACCTCGGTGAGTATGGCCTTCTCTAACACTCAAGCAAAAGTGTTCAATTGGAACATTGACACCTTGCTATCTGACGAGGCTTGATCTCTGCTCAGAATCGTCTCGCCTTCCTCTAATCGGTATGTACTTGGTATGTGGCGAACCTAGCCAACTCATTAAACCTGCTTAGCGTAATCGACTCTTGGCATACTTCCACGCTTCAACTCTGGCTGGACTTCCATCCGATTTTGTGGCTGGTTGGGAAATACATCTCGAAGAACATCTCTTTAAATCTTTCCCAGGATATTACACCTTCACCTCCTCTCACTTTGTTTGCCTGCCACCAATAGCTGGCTTCGGACTTCAGCATAAATGTTGCATAAGCAGTTTTCTGGTCTTCCCTTACCCTAGCAACATCGAACACCTTCTCCATCTCCATTACCTAGGTCCGAGCTTCGATTGGGTTTATGGAACCCTTAAACTCTAGCGGTCCCACCGCCTTGAAGTCCTTAAACGAGGTATTTGGTGGAGCTTGTGGTTGATTGTTAATCGCTCCGGCTAAAAGGTTCAGCAACTGCTGAACAGGGTTAGCGTTGGCGTCATTGTTGTTCATTGGTTCCTCTTGTGCTTGCTGATGGTTTTGTCTTCTTCTAGGCGGCATATTTCTATTAAGAATATACGCTTATTAGGTCTTTACTCAATCTCTAAAACGTTTAAGACTTAACTAAACATTTAATCATAACTCATTTAACACATCAATTCAAATAAACTCTGACATTTTCATTTAATTCAAAAGTTTTAACATCAAAAGATAGCATCATTGCTATTTACATTTACTATTCCGAGATAAAGAATCTTCAGGATTTAAAACATCAAAATATTCCTTTGTTTATAATCACATCAGAATTTACATCATTAACTATCAAATAGTTTTCACATAATTAAACTAATACTATCACTGTTTGTTAAGGCGCTGGATAGCCTTGCTACGTTCCTCCTCTATGATACGAGACATGTTCTGCGATCTAGCATATATGATGGTAGATCCTCAAACTGGATTGGATACTTCCTAACTCGATCTTGGACCGCATCCATTGCATTTTGTAGTTTAGAGTATGTCTCCTCAAGTTTAGCCTTCTTCGCACGGCGATTATCTTCTGCAAGATCAGCACGGCGTGACTCTCGTACCCAACCCTCCTCTGCTATGGAAAGCCTCTCTGAGCTCTCTTTTAGATCCTTTTTCAACTTTTCTATTTCTGTGGACTTATCCTCGGTTTGACCCTTCTCATGAACCAGATCCCATTCCACGTTCCCTAAACGTGTGTGAAGAGTCACAATCTCCCTATCCCTCTGCTCAATAGTAATCTGTTGACTAACTGCCTGCTCAGTCAGATCCCGGATAGTATCCTGCAACTCTATATTACGATCATAAAGTGCATCATACATCTCAGCATCAATGGAGTTCGGTGGGAACTCCTCTTCTTCCTCTTCTTCCTCAGGATCCTCCTCTGGATCGATCTCAAACTCATGCTCTGACCAACAACAAGTGATCAGCGGAGATGGCTCTCTCTGTACTGCAATTTGTTCCCACGGCGACATGGATGTCTTGGGGCTCCTCCTCCGTAGGTACTCGGGGTTCCTCCTCCCCAGCTCGACTAGCTCCTCCAACATCCGACATCTTAACAACAAAATTATAAGTTTTAGTTACTAATCCGTGCTAGCGAACACATAGATTAACACATAATCACATAAAGTCTTTTATTATCTTCATTGAATTTAGAAATTCATTTCTTATAACTCGATAAGAGTTTATCACCACTATGTTCTCGATCTCCTACAAGGCTACTACCTAAGGTTGTTCCCCCACCTAAGGTTCATAACCTACAGCTTTGATACCAACCTGTGACACCCCCAAATCCGGTACTTCCATTTCCACGAGATTTGGTGTTCCTTTATACAAACATCATCTATATATCTACCCATAAATAAATGCAAACCATGCAATAGATAGAAATAAATAATAAATCTCTCCCCTTATGGGGTTACATCAACTGCATCATAAATAAATCAAAGGTTACTCTAACCTTAAAACATCTATGCGGAATCTTAATCAAATAAGTCTTAAGTAACATAAATTCTAAATAACATTACATAACCACATAAATAATCAGTCTTCATTACTTGCTAAGCTTGCCCTTGCCTTTACTAGTGGAAGGTTAAATGCGCTCTTTCGTTCTTAAGCGCAATGTTATTATTATGCAAGAGTGAGCACAATTGCCCACAAGTATAACGATATAACAAATGACTAATAATAACATGCGAATGAATTAACAACTTCGAAATAAAGCTCAACTTTTGAATCGAGAATGAATAACAAGAATCAAAAGAACTTACGAGGGTCATAAGACCTTGAACTATGTCCTAGGTTGTCAAGTGTTTATACTTGAAACCTTTAATGATCATAAGACTATGGACTCTTCTTCTCTCGTACTTAGGGGATCACCCTTAGTACCATCATCGTGCACAATATCTTAGCGCTAAAGAATAAATAATCCCCTATCTGAGGTTGTTCATCTCGGTTTGACGTTTGAGTCGCACCAAAGGAAGTTTGGTTTGGATAATTCATCAAGGGTTACGAAATTTAGAGCGCTCATGAACTATGGACTAGTCGAATCAATAAGGGTTCGCTAGTCTAACAAGGTTTAACAATAATCGATAACTTAACTTGAATAGAATCTCAAAAAGGTATCTGATAGAATAAGTATTGTACAACAACATCATGTTTGAAAGATTAACAAACTTTAATATAGAAGACATGCTTGATCAATAATAATGAGAACTCGCTCAATGTAGAAAGGTGAATTAATCAACTTATATAACGATAACAAGTAGGGTTAGGAAACTTGCTCAACGAAAGTTTAGGGTGTAAAACTTGCCTGCGTAAATGCGTAGATTACACGTTAATAAAACTCGTTCTTTGATTTAAATCCTACATATCATCCATGTTAACAACACCAATCAATTATCACGTAATAAACATCACAAGTTTATTCTTTGTCTAGCTCGAGTTCATGACTATACTTAGTCAATTACTACACTTATTGTCAAAAATTAAGACTTCACAAACAATAAGGTAACTATGCATTTGATCATTCAATTCACATGTAATTGTGTTATGGACATGTTAAGAATTTATTTTAACATCTCATTATAGGTCTAACAAGTCTTTATATTCATTAGACTAAGTTTACCTTGATCTTTGGGGTTGGTATTTTTGGCCACGGGACATCGATTCTAGAGTTGGCTGCTGGCCGTAAATGACACTCTAGAATTTGATTTCGATTCATGAAGAACACATAGTTCAAATAATTAAACACTACATGATCATTAATTCCCCAAATTAAACATACCCACATGTTAGAATTCATATATAATCAATACCCAACGTTTATAGAGTGATTTTAACCCATTAAAACACATAATCATAGAATTAAGCATGCAAATTGCACTGTTTTTGATGTTCTTGAAGTTTTGAACATAAATCCTAAAATTCAACGCCATAGATTCGTTATAAGACCAAATCCACCCATTCAACTTTCATTTAGTTCATTTTAGCATGCATAATCACATATTAGTGGAAATTTTGTAAAACCAATTATGTTTGACATATTAAAAAAAATACGTATAAGGCCATATGGCCATATTACCTACTCTAAAATCTTTTACTGTATAATTTCATGAAACTGAAGATATGAAAACCCATATAATATACAATAAACATGTTATGCTACTCGAATTACTACATATATTTCTCAACAACACCATTTTCCAATTCTGAGAGACTTACGAGAATGAATGAAAGCCATATTCATGAAAACTTTAAGCGACGTAAAATAAAAATTTGGGTTGAAGAGGATTACCCAAGCGTAGATGAACAAGGATGACAATTCTCTCTACAATCATAATACTTACAATCTTTCTTAAAAAATTTCTCAACTCTCTCTCGTATTTCTCTCTGTTAAGCTCTCTAGACTTAGGCAAATAATGAAGAAAAAGAAGGCGTCGATAAAAAGAGAAGAAGCGGCAGCGCGTCGGTGGTGGATTACCCGATCGTGGGTTAAGCGCCTCCAACTTCCCTTAGTGCCATGTTTGGCTAACATAAAGGGTTTTAAAACCATTTAATTTAATAAACCTTATCATATAGTTTAATTAATGTCACATCCATTATAAAATAAATTAATATCTTATATAATTTATTTTATTTAAAATATAATAATTTCTCAATAATGCACATAGTCACATAATTAAATTTTCTCATTTAATAATAATATCAATTATTACATCTCTAATTAATAATTAAATTAATTAAAATAACAAAGGCTTATTAAATATTTCTTTTAATTCAATAAGCTCACATAAATACGTACATCGAATAATAAAATTCTCCACATCAATTTAATAAATATAACACATATAATTAAATTAATCTATCATAACTTCTTCAATTAATTAATTAATCTAATAATTAATTTATCGAAAAAATATTTATTCTATCCAATAAATATTTAAATTACATTATAAAATCTCAGTTGTCAAAGGAGTGATAGCGTGAGATAGATTTAAGGAAATGTTTTTCGAAATGTATTTTCCAGTAAGTTCTCGGAAATAGTTGGAAGTACAATTTCTTGAGCTTAAGCAAGGAACAATGACGGTGCCTGAATATACTGCGAAGTTTAACGAATTGGCAAGGTTTTCCACTTACCAAGTTAATACTGACGAGCGTAAAGCGAGAAGGTTCGAAAAAGGATTGAATCCCTGGCTGTATAACAAGGTTTCAATGTTCCAAATTTGAATACGTTTCTTGTGCGTCTTTGGAAAAGGCAATTATCGCGGAAGGTGAAGCGATGCCTTGACCAAGTACTGACAAGAATAGAAGAAGAGGAAGAATGAGAATGAAAATAAAATTTGGTGGAAGTAATGTTGGAAATAATGATCGAGAAGAAGAGAAGCGGGCGAGAATTGATCACGGGAGGACAACAGGAAATCGGCAGAAGAAAAATTTTGAAGCTTCATGACGTGCGGGAAGAACCATCTTGGGGTATGTTTGAAGGAAAGAGGGTGTGTTTCAATTTGTGGTCGGGGAGGGAGGGACACATTGCGAAGCTATTTTAGTCAGAAGAAAGAGCATGTTTTACCTGCGGTTCAAAAGATCACATAGCTCATGATTGCCCTAAGAAGCCAACGGGAAGTGCAAGTGGTGGAAAAGGAAACAACAACGGTGGTGGTGCATTGACTATCTTTGGACCAAAGATAGTCAATGAAACCCATCTGCGAGGACTTTTAATATGACCAAATGCGAGGATCTTTATGCTGATCTAAGGATGTGGTGTTAGGTATCATTCAGATTAATGGTATTAATGCTTATGTACTATTTGATTCGGGTGCTACTTGTTCATTTATATCCGATGAATTTGCTCAGAATTTAGATTTTCCTCAAGAAGAATTAGAATTTCCCTTAGGTATAGAGATTGCGAATAGAGAAGTGATTCCTGTTAAATTTATATATAGAAATTGTAGAGTGGTTATAAAAGGTCACGAGATGATGGTAGACTTGATACCAATTAGACTTGGTGAATTTGATGTTATACTGGGAATGGATTGGTTATTCAAGCACGGGCGATGAATTGATTGCCAAAGGAAGTGTGTTAACCTTATGACTTAAAATCGAAAGGTTGTGTTCTTTAGCGTGAAGTCACCTCGACAAGCAAGTTGTTTGACGGTGATGCAAGCCGAAGTTGTTGAGATAAGGATGTGTAGGATACCTAGCCTACATAGTCGATACCACGGAAGAAGAGTGTGAAGTTAGAAGAAATACCGATTATAAGAGATTTTCTGAGGCGTATTTCCAAAAATTTGCTGGTCTTCCATGGGATCGACAAATCGAGTTCGTGATTGATTTACTACCGAGAACGACCCGATATCTAAAGCACCATACAGAATGGCCCCGGTAAAAATGAAAGAGTTGATGGTGCAATTGCAAGAATTGCTTGACAAGAAATATATTCAGCTGAGTGTTTCATCATGGGGAGCGCCGATTTTGTTTGTTAAGAAGAAAGACGGATCGATGCGGGTTTGCATTAATTACTAAGAATTGAATAAGGTCACGATTAAAAATAAGTATCCATTACCTAGAATCGATGATCTGTTCGATCAGTTGAAGGGGGCGAGGTATTTCTCTAAGATGAGACACGAGAGTGGTTATCATCGGTTGAAGGTGAGACCAGGAGGATGTACCAAAATGCGACATTCGAACTTCGATATGGTCATTACGAGTTTCTGGTTATGTCTTTTGGTTTAGCCAATGCACCTGCAGCGTTCATGGATTTGATGAACAGGGTGTTTAAACCATTCATAGACAGATTTGTGGTGGTGTTTATTGATGATATACTGGTGTATTCCAAGACCAAGGAGGAACATGTGGAACATTTAAGAGTGACATTGGAGACATTGAGAAAAGAGAAGTTGTACGCTAAGTTCTGAAAATGTGAATTTTGGTTGGAACGTGTGCAGTTTCTCGGATACGTTATTGATAAGGACGTAATTTCGGTGGATCCATCAAAGGTTGAAGCTGTAATAAACTGGGATCAGCCGAAGACACCATCAGAAGTAAGGAGTTTCTTAGGATTGGCGGGTTATTACAGGCATTTTATTGAAGACTTTTCCAAGATCGCGATTCCGTTGACGAATTTAACTAGGAAGGCGGTTAAATTCGTTTGGACAGAGAAGTGTGAGCAAAGTTTTCGAGAGTTAAAGAAGAGGCTGAGCTCTGCACCTGTGTTGTCATTGCCTGATGATACAGGAAATTTTATGGTGTATAGTGACGCATCGCATAAAGGACTAGGCTGTGTGCTTATGCAAAACGGCAGAGTTATTGCGTATGCATCACCACAATTGAAAGATTACGAGAAAGGATATCCGACTCATGACTTAGAGTTGGCGGCAGTGGTGTTTGCCCTGAAAATTTGGAGACATTATCTTTATGGAGAGAGGTGTGAGATATATACTGACCATAAAAGTCTGAAGTATATCTTTACACAAAAAGATTTGAATATAAGACAAAGAAGATGGTTGGAGCTGATCAAAGATTACGACTGCGAGATTTTCTATCATCCCGGAAAGGCGAATGTTATTGCTGATGCCTTAAGTAGAAAGGGACGGGAGAAGTTAATGATGTTGACTGCTCAGGAGAAGCTAGTGTCACAAATGGCTAAGATGGAGTTGGAAATTAAATATCCAACAGAATCTAATGAAAAGTTGTTCCAGATAGGTAACAGTTCAACGTTGGTGGATGAGGTGAAAAATACACAACTTCATGATGAAGACTGCGAAAAGATAAAACAAAAAATATCTAAAGGTGAGGAAAAAAAATTCAAAATCAATTCAGAAGGGTTACTTCGGTTCGAAGGGAGAATTTGGGTTCCGTCAATACCAGAGGTTAAAGAGGAAATTCTGAGAGAAGCACACAACTCAAGATATTTGATTCACCCTAGGAGTACAAAGATGTACCAGGATCTTAGACATCATTTTTGGTGGCCGAATATGAAGAGGGATGTGGTTGAATGCGTGGCAAAATGTTTAACATGTCAGAAAGTCAAAGATGAACAACAAAGGCCAAGCGGATTGTTACAACCATTGGAGATACCAGAATGGAAATGGGAGCATATCACAATAGATTTTGTGGTAGGTCTTCTAACGACCCAACAAGGTTACGATGCCATTTGGGTGATTGTCTATCGATTGATTAAATCGGCACACTTTTTGCCAATCAAGATTAGATTTACCTTAGATCGGTTAGCAAAATTGTACGTGAAGGAAATTATTTCAAGACACGGTGTACCCGTGTCCATTGTATCAGACAGAGATCCACGTTTCACATCAAATTTTTGGAAACATTTACAAGAATGTTTGGGAATGCAGCTGAGAATGAGCACAGCGTACCATCCTCAGACCGATGGACAAAGCGAGAGAACCATCCAAACACTATAAGATATGCTCAGAGCATGTATCATGGATTTCAAGGAAAATTGGGATGACCATCTACCATTGGTGGAATTTGCTTATAATAATAGTTATCACGAGAGTATTGGCATGCCGCCTTACGAAGCGTTATACGGCAGGAAATGCAGAACTCCGTTATACTTGGATGAGGTAGGTGAACGTCAGCTATTGGGTCCAAAATTGGTGCAACAAACAGTCGAAATCATTAAAGTGATTCGAGCAAAATTGATAGCCGCACAAGATAGACAGAAGAAATATGTCGATCAACATCGACAAAATAGAGAATTTGATGTCAGTAGTTATGTTTTCTTGAAAGTATCTCCCTGGAAGGGGAAAATTCGATTTGGCAAAAAGGGGAAATTGAGCCCTAGATTTATAGGACCTTTCGAAGTGCTTCGACGAGTTGGTGAAGTGGCGTACGAGGTAGCTTTACCTCCGGAGTTGGAGCATATTCATAATATTTTCCATATATCAGTACTGAGGCCATATAAGCCTGATTATAAATATGTTATAGAATATGAGCCCTTACAGTTTGAGAAAGATTTGTCATATGAAGAAGTCCTTGTTCAAATTGTTTGAGAAAAGAAGCAAATCTTGAGGAATAAGGTGATACCTTCTGTTAAGGTAACTTGGAGGAACCACAATGCTGAAGAAGCTACGTGGGAACTTGAAAGCGTTATGATGAAGAATTATCCTTAGTTATTTGCTTGATCTTGTATAGCAATTCTGGGGACAGAAACTTGTTAAGGAGGGAAGAATGTAACGAATAAATTTTTTTGAGTTGTGATTCTGGGGACAGATTCCTTTTAAGGAGGGAAGGATGTAATGATCGAGAAATTTTTAATTTAATTTAAATATTTATTGAATTGAATAAATATTTTAAATAATTATTTATTGAGGAAAATAAATAATTGATGAATTGTGGTGAATTAATTTATTAACTAAATTGATTAGTGTAAATTAAATTGAGTAATGATAATTTTATCTAATGGATTTAATTTAAAGAAATAATTAAATTAAATCAATTGCTTAATATTTAAGAAAATAATTAAACTAAATGAATTGTTAAATAAATTAAATAAAGTGATGTGTCTAATTTATTAATTAAATTAGATATATAATTATTTATTATTCATAAATATAATTATAATAGAAATTATTTTAATTACCATTACAAGTTATTTAAATTAATTAAGCTAAAGTTATTTAATTAACTAGAGTGTGACACATGAAACTATATAATATAAATAATATAAAAATAATCAAGATGGGAGTATGTGCTTAGCCAAACAAGGCCTTGTGGCCTTTGGCTTATTCAACTGACGCTACTTGTTGGGTTTTTACCTGACGTTAGTGGGGAAATGGGAGTTAGTATATTTCAACGCGTCTATTTTTTTTTTTCTTCTAAGGCCAAGATATTTGAGGGTTTAGAGAGACAGCTTGGAAGCAAGAGAGAAAAATAGTGAAAGGGAGAGTTCTCTGTGAATTTTAGTGGTGTTGCTAGAAGGGTTGCTAATTGTTTCACTAATTCAAGGTATAACTCATTCCTAAATTTTCTAGTTGGAATTGTAATTGATTTAAAGTTCTCTATAATGCGTTTTTGTTAAATTGTTGTTTCATGTGACGCCCCCAAATTCGGGTCTCTTCCAACCCGATAGATGGTGCTACACGGTACTACCATTCATACATACATTCAATTGAAATACCTCAAAAGAACGAATATGTCTTAGATATATATTAAAATAACATTTACATTTCCCATGTTCTTGATAACCCTTTCACTTGTTCTTGTCATAATATCAAATATATTACAAATGTTCATCCTATACTATTACATAAGTATTCTACGGGTTCGTCTTTGCTTTGCCCTTATCCTTGCCGAAGCCTTCGGTCCATTCGATCTTAGTTGTGTTCATATGGTTTAAGCAAGAGTGAGCATAACTAGCTCAGCAAGTACAACATTTCTAATAAACAACATGCTTGAAACATAGGAATCATATATCTTCAATAACTGAACAATAGTTATGAAGTACTATCGATAATTCAAAATAGCACTTCTTTTCATTCAAAACGTTTTACAACAACAATATTCAGTAAAACATCAATCCTGGCCCAAGACCTTGAGCATACCATAAGTTCTTTGAAAAGGACATCCCGGCACTAAGTCCGTAAGTCCGGCATTTCTTACGAGCACGTCTAAGTGATCAGCCTATAGTACTCTATGTTGATCAACACTACATTCATTAAACGTATGTACGTTTAAGTTGTGGCAACCTCACGTGCCTGTCGTATGACGATAAAACATTTTTAGCATACTCAGTCTTCGATTGAAAACCACACCCATATAACTTGGTAAACATTTTACATGCTTTGATAGAAGCATAATTTAAGTCTAGCCAAAAGAATTGGCTTTGACTTCATCATACAATACTTCATGTGTAAGAATACATGAATCACAAAGCTTGTTCAGATTGAACTGGAACAAGGGTTAGAGTACTTGCCTTTAGCGTGCGCTACTGATTAATAACACGTTCTTTGGTTTAAGTCTTTGAGTCTCTACAGTAATGATAATATCACATAACACATTAGGTCATGAATGAGCATACACAGTCCCTAATGTATCTTACCCTTCTTCTTAATCTAATTATGACTTAGATTTGTTATTATTGCTTCCTGCTTTTCGTTATGTTGTCCCTTACATTCATGTTCAATTGACCTTCATTAACCTTAATTGATAATACTTAAGGTTTAAACATGTCTTAACAATATTACAATCAAGCTTTTGTTTATTACCAATGTGTTACCATTCTTTCTATACTTGAAAACTTTCTTTGCGCTTAAAATCTAGGGTGCATGTCTGCGGCGCTTAATCATTGCTTTCATCTCTCATATGGCTGAGTTTAAGAGTTAAGACCTAGCATACGGACTTGGTATTGCGACGCCACACTTTACTCTCTCTCGGCAGTGGTGACTCTGCCGATATATTGAGACACACGTGCGGTATTTGTTGTGCCACCATTTGGCCTTGGGTTGGCGCCGCGGCGCCAACTCTGTGCCTCAGACAACTTTTGCAGATTTTAAAATTTTGCGAAACTCCCGGACGCATAACTTCTTTGTTATAAGTTTGAATTGGCTCGTTCAAGAGCCCACAGTTCACAAATTACATACTCTACGCGTTTATTCAAGAATTTTATTTATTTGACTTCGTTTGCTAAAATTTCACCTATTAGTTCATTTTTAACGAAAACGATAAACGTTTGTGAACGTTCAACGCTCGTTTCTTCGTTCTAAGTCAGAATTCGGTCATTTTCGAGTCTGCAACTCTATAATGCCAAATATGACTTGTCTCCATCAAAAACCAGCATTTCTGAGTTCAAACACAAAATACAACTTCCATTCCGAGAATTTCACGAATTCGACGCTTAACGTCCAATCGTGTGAATTCCAACATAACTTTGTTACTAACGATTTGATCATTGTTCTAAATGGATTCTAACCATCATATAAACATTTCAAACTACTTATTACATTAACATATTTTCAAATTAGGTTTTGACTTATTCCTCATAAGTTCATGGCTTATTTACTTATAACTTTCATGATTTCATTTACTTATGACTTATTAATGATTTAAGTCCTTTACTCAATGTTCTCATATCATATCCAACATACTAACTTCATATGACAAACATATTACAAGTTCATCATAAGTTCATAACTTATTTAGGTTCAAGTTACTTATTCATAACTTATTCGGCTTAAGTTCATTCATTAATCACTTCTTATATGTTCTTAGCATACATGCTTATTTCATTACACTTCTCTTATCATCCTATAATGATAGAGATGGAAGAATAATAGACAAGAGTCTTACCCTTGAAGAACTTGTACTTCTCTTCCTTGAATTTATCAAAGGTTGATTAACTTATTCTTGACTTATGTGAGTTTATTCTCTCTAACACTTAAGCACTTATCTTGATAGAAGTTGGATGAAATTGAATCAAGCAACAATTGAATTTTGGAGCTCTCTATTTATAGGCTTGGCAAAGTTAGGGTAGAATGGTCATTTAGGCCTTCCACCTCCTTAATCTAACCTCCTTACTATTCATTGTTTTGGCCCTAAGTAAACTTGCTTATAATAGCACTTATCCAAAGCTTGGCCATCACATAAAGTTCTTGCCCACCAAGTCTACCCATGGGTTGCACCATGGATCCTATTTATCCAATGGATCATGACATTGGGCTTGCTTAATTAATCTAGCTAATTCTTATTGGGCTTGCATTACATTAGTTGGACTCTTAATTAACAAACACTTGGGCTTGCATAACACTTCCCATTGGACTTCTACAGATATACTAATACTCCTACAAGTCCATTCCATTTAATTAAAAGCCTTATCATTATACCATACGTATAATTCTCGTATTCTAGTTCGTATATTAATTCATAACATACGTTATTCCATTCTTCATACATACTAGTACAATACTTCGTATCATACAATCATTACATTTTCTTCTTAACGTTTAATATTCCTAACGTTCTCAAATTTAAGTCCGCATGCGAAATATTACGTTTTCCATACTTAGATTATTATTACATAATCCATCTCACATAGATATTATAAAGTTACGTATTTCTCGGAAGTTCAAAAATAATTCCCGAGCAGAAATTGATGAATAGTGTTTTTTGGAAAACTTTTATTTTCGTTTTAGAATTCAAACACTTTAATTCTCCCATATAGTTAAAATACTACTTCTTTCCAGCGTTTCTAGGTTATAGAATGACATTCATCTTACTAACACATAATAATAATAAATAATATTATTTTATTCATTATTAAAAGTAGTTACAAAATGTTCAATTTTCTGGGGCGTTACATTTCATATGTTGATTATATATATGTATACTCTTGATATATATGTTGGTTATCATCTATGATTGTATGTCAGTTATCAAGTTCATGAGAATTGGGATTGTAGGAGGGAATTGAAATAACAGTGATATGTTTATATGATATGGCTTTAGAAAGTAAAAAATTTGACGCTCTATATGTGTTGTAATATGTGATTTGTTATTGGATTATGTTAATATGTTAAAAAATGAAGGCGGCATAGTTCGAATTGTGTCAATTAATTAGGAAACGAATTCGTGGTGATCGAATTCGCTAAAGGTGTCAAAAATAGAGTTTTCATGAGAAAACATAAAATTTAAGGAATTAAATTAGTTTAAATTGATGTTTAATTGTTCTAAGTTGATGAATATGTGAGGAAACATGTTTGTGTTAGTTTTTATATCAATTGTATATGTTAATTTCAACTTTGTTTTGAGGGTGAAATTACAGTAGTTAATTAAACTAAAAAGCAGAACAATTTTTTTTCGTGTTTACGTCTCTGTACGTGCACCAAAGAAATTGCTACTGCAGTGCTAAGAATAAATATGGCATAACTGCGCTTAGGTCCCTGAGCTTAAGTATGGCAATTTGCACCATACCACAGTGCGAGATAGTGAAGTCTGCTTATTTGTATGTCATGAGTAATGGACTTATGTTGGTTAAGCATGCAGGTTAATGATATTAAAACATAATGTGGACTATACTAATAGATTGTAAGGTGTTGTAATTCAAAGTGTGAAGATTTTAAATAATTATTTAAATAAGTTATAAAATAAAACCAAATGTGATGTTCTCAAAAGTTAGAGATGAACGATTAAGTTATGTTGGCTCGTAATGAGATTTCAGATTCGTTAAGTATGTTAACCTACATGGTTAGGTGCTAGGTTAGGGTTATGACCTAAATGATGGTTTAAACCTTAAAGCTAATATTCATACAACTGATTGTGGTTGCGATTTCAATGATATATGTAGGGTAATTGGCGAATATTACATTTGTGTAGCTTACATACAAGGAAAGTTTCTAAACCTTAACTCTTTACATTGAGCAAGCTTTCTAACTTCATTCTTTTGTTAATGAATGCAAGTTTCTAAATTTTATTGAGCAAGACTATTGATTCTATCCTTATGTACGATTGAATAAGCTCTTGTAGCCTAATTCTTTACCTTGAGCGAGTTTTACTTTTCTAAACCTTGATATTATTGTACAAAGTATATATTGTTCTAATACATCGATTCCAATGAGATTTTTCTAAATGTTTTGGATACAACACTTTGCATGTATATCATGTTTATTCAATTATATATTGTTGATATCTAATCTTTGACTTTGATAGCCTTTTTCAGTTATACATTCTTGTATTAGACCTTCAATTTGTAAGCAAACTCTTATTGATTAAATTAATTTATAATTTAATAGTGTTCTAAAATTCTAGAAACACTGATAAGCTAGTTCCAAACTAAACTTTCTTTAGTGCGGAAATTTTAAATTCAAACTGAGACGAACAACCCTAACATAGGGGATTTTGTACGTGTAACGTTTAGATGTTTGTGCACAATACATGGTACAAAGGGCTGATCCCCCTAAGTACGTTAAGAAGGGTCCGTATAGTCTAAATGATCGTTAAGGTTGGGTAATAATACCTAAGCACCAGGGATATAGTTCGTGGTCTTAAGACCCTCGGATATTAAAGTTCAAACTTGTTTTCTATTTTTTGATTCGTAGAGCAAGTTCATTATTGTTCAGCATCCGTTGTAAATTCTCATGTTGTTATCATTACTACTTTCTTTATCAGAGAGCAATTGTTTGCTCACTCTTGCAATTAACACTGCAGATAAGGTTGAAAGAGTTGATGAGCCATCTACTAGCAAAGGGAAGGGCAAGATGTCCAAGTGTTGAAGACTTATTGAAATTAAGTTAAATGTTTTATGTTATGAGACTTGTTTTATTTTTATTCTGCAAACTTATGTAATAAATTTAAGGTTAGATTACCTGAGATTATTTTGAGATGATGATGTAACCCTTTAATGGGAAAGATTATTGTTCAAGTTATTTAAATTATATTTTTATCCTTGGTTATGGGTAGTTGGATGTAATGGTTTTGGATAGTGAGCACTAAATTCTGTGGGAATGGAGTACCCGGATTTGGGGGTGTCACTGTATTTCCCTTGATTAAAAAGATGTGAAATCGAAGGGGGAACATTCTCTGTGGAGATTTGACAGAACAGGATCTCGATTTTGGCTCTTTCGAAAAGCAATCTTGATTCCACGGTGTCTGTCTCCTCTTCTTCTTCTTCTTCTTCTTCTTCTTCTTCTTCTTCTTCTTCTTCTTTGTCTTCATCATCTTCAAAATCTTCATCTTTTTAGGTTGATGACGAGATGGAACTCTTAGTAATCCAAATCTCTACATCTTCTTCTTCTTCTTTGTATATAGATTCTCTTCTACTATTGAATCCAAAGCCTATTATTAATGAAAGAAAGAATACATATACTGTATACAGGAATCAAAAAAAGTAGTGAGCGAGAGTGTGAGACCCTAAATCGACTGAAGCTTAGCATTTGAGAGAGTTTTTAATTTGTATTCGATGGAAAGGTTTAGAAGGAGACTGGGGAGGATATGTTGGGGGAAGAATGTTAGGGAAAAAAGGGGCCAGATATGGCTGTTAGCTAATAATCAAAAAGGCAACCAATGCCATTTTAAAAAATATTTTTTTAAAAAAATGAATTTAAAAACAATTATTTTAATTTTTTTAAAATTGATTTTAATTTTCTGGCCTTGAAACCAGTGAAGTTGCGCTGGTGCACAGACTGAAACTACGCAGTCTGTTTCCTGCACTTTGTTTAGCCCAACTATCACAAATTTCATCCACAAAAAGTAATTTAAACTCACCCAAATGATATAGAACTCATATAAACATGGTTCCTCACATATATGATATCTTAGAACAATTAAACAACAACTTCAATTAATTTAAATCTTTAAATTCCATGTTTTTGTACAAAACTCCATTTTTTGACATCCTTCCCAAAATTCAACACTGAGATCACAATTCTACACCAAATTAACTCTTTCAAACTACGTTATCTTCGTTTCTTACTGAATTAACATATTCAAGGCTCAATTTATAGATTAATTTACAAATTAACTACCAAATTTGGTACTTTCACGAGCCATATATATAATATCACAATTGACCTAACATCACAATTACTCACAAATTTAATAATTTAGTTTATATAACAACAATTCATCCAACTTGAATTCACAGAAAACGTAAAACTCGTGAACATAGAACATTCATATATATATATATAATACTAAGGTTTTGGAAGTATACCTTCACTTGCTTGAATAATCATTGCTAACACACAGAAATTTGCTTTGGAATCACAAAACTTTTCTCTCAAACTCTCGCTAGTCTCTCTGCAAACTCTCTTCTTAGGCTTAGGTCAATACTTTTCACGTAACATAAACTAAAACCAACGCATAAACCTAAACGTCTAAAATCGATATTATAATAATAACAATAATAAGTTATCAGTTATAAAATTAAATATATTTTATTTATATTTTATTTATTTTATTTATATTATTTATTATAATTAAAATCAAAATTCAAAAGTCATAAGGCTTTGTTTGGAAAAATACTTTTAAAATAAAGACTTAATGTCTTTAAGTCTTGTTTAGGTAAATCCATTTAAAACTACTTTAATTTATTTTAATAAACAATTTATACTATAGCTTATAGTTCCATATTATTTCTTTGGATTTCCATATCCATTCTTAGTTAAATAAACTAATTACAACATACTAAATAAATTTTCCACTTAATCCAAATACACAAAATTATAATCTCATTATAATTTTATTTAATAAATTCACATACCAACTTAAATTATTAAATTAAAACAAAGAATATAGCACTTCATGTTATCTTTAACAACTCTCTAACTATTAAATTAAATTAGAGTATTATCTAATAAATATAATTCATAAATATCTACTAACAACAACCACATTAATAAAATATTTATTTAATTTAATAAATATTTTATATTACAAATAAAATCTTAAATTGTTACATCCTTCCCTCCTTACAAGGATTCTGTCCCCAAAATCACAATTCAAACAATTCATTCGTCACATTCTTCCCCCCTTACAAATATTTTATCCCCATAATCGAAGACACAGATTAAATAAATAACTCAGGGTAGTTCTTCGTCATTTCTTCTTCGAGTTCCCACGTAGCCTCTTCGACATTGTGGTTTCTCCATATCACCTTCACAGAAGGTATCACCTTATTCCTGAGTACTTGTTCTTTCATGTCGACTATTTAGATAGGAACCTCTTCATAAGATAAATCTTTATTGAACTGTAACGGTTCATACTCGATCACATGTTTGTAATCGGATTTGTACAGTCACAACACCAACACATGAAAAATTTGTGAACATATTCTAATTTTGGAGGTAAAGCTACCTCATAAGCTACTTCTCCCACTCTTCATAGTACCTCGAAGGGTCCAATGAACCTCGAGCTTAACTTTCCTTTCTTGCCAAAACGAATTTTCCCCTTCCAAGGAAAAACTTTCAGGAAAACCAAATTTTCTACGTCAAATTCGCGATCTTGCCTGTGTTGATCAGCATACTTCTTCTGTCTATCTTGAGCATCTAACAGTCTTTCTCTGATGAGTTTGATAATTTCGGCGGTCTGTTGTACCAGTTTCGGTCCTAATAGTTGACGTTCACCAACTTCATCCCAGCATAATGGAGTTCTGCATTTCCTGCTGTATAATGCCTCGTATGGCAGCATGCTAATTCTTGCATGATAACTATTGTTATATGCGAACTCTGCCAACGGTAGATGATTGTTCCAGTTTCCTTTGAAATCCATGATGCATGCTCTAAGCATATCTTCTAACGTCTGGATTGTTCTTTCACTTTGACCTTCGGTTTACGGATGGTATATCGTACTCATTCTCAATTGTGTTCCCATGAATTCTTGTAGTCTCTTCTAGAAGTTTGATTTGAATCTCAGATCTCTGTCTGATTCAATTGATACTGGAACTCCATGTCTTGAAACGATCTCCTTAACGTACAATTTTTCCAGCTGATTAAGATTAAATCTAATCTTTATTGGCAAAAAGTGTGCTGATTTCGTTAATCTATCCACTATTACCCATATCGCATGGTATCCTTTTTGAGTCTTTGGAAGACCTACCACAAAATCCATTGTGATATGCTCCCACTTCCATTCCAGTATGTCCAACGGTTGAAGTAATCTACTTGGTCTTTGATGCTCAGCCTTTACTTTCTGACATGTCAAGAACTTCGCAACACATTCTGCAACATCTCTTTTCATATTTGGCCACCAAAAATGTCACCACAAATCTTGATTCATTTTCGTACTTCCCGGATGGATCAAATATCTTGAGTTATGAGCTTCTGTCAAGATTTCTTCTTTAATATCCGGTACTGCTGGAACCCAAATTCATCCTTCAAATCTTAGCACTCCTTCAGTATCAACCGTGTTCTTCACCTCACTACCCTCGACCATACTTTCCTTTATTTTTCTGCATTCTTCATCTCGTAATTGAGCATTCTTCATCTTATCCACCAAAGTTGGACTAGCTTCCATTTGGAACAATCTTTCATCAGATTCTTTTTGAAATTTGATTTCCAACTCTAGCCTTGCTATTGCTGAAATGAGCTCCTCCTGGTTGGTTAACAACATCAACTTTTCTCGACCTTTCCTACTTAAGGCATCTGTAACCACATTTTCTTTGTCTGGATGATAAAAGATCTCGCAGTCATAATCTTTTATTAATTCCAACCATCTCCTTTGACGCATGTTCAGGTCCTTCTATGTGAAAATATACTTCAGACTCTTATGGTCTGTGTAGGTCTCACACTTTTCTCTGTAGAGATAGTGTCTTCATATCTTCAGAGCAAATACCACCGCTACCAACTCTAAGTCATGCGTTGGATACCATTTCTCATAGTCTTTCAATTGCCTTGATGCATTCCCAATGACTTTGTCGTTTTTCATAAGGATACAACCCAATCCTTTATGTGAAGCATTACTAGACCTGGCAAAGATAGCTTTAGGCAGCAGTGGAAATTTGGGCTTTGGGCTTCATTTTTTTAGCCCATTAAAATGGGGCCTTTTGGCCCGCCTGGTTTTGGTCTTAACCAACACTGTGTGGCATGATTTTTTTTTTTAACAAAATGTTGCTACTTGTGGGTTATGAGGCCTTAACACAAGACTTGTAAGTAAATAAATAAGAGTTCAAACCAACTGAGCTACAAAAGTTAACAATATTTAAAATAAAATTTTAATAATAATTAATATATTTATTATTTGCTACTCATCATCTTGCACCTGCCAAAAAGTTGGAGATAACATTTATGATGAACTAGAAAAAATTAAATTGCTCGAAATGATTGCTATTTTCATATTAGTATTTCTGAAACTCAAAATATAAAATCCTAAAATACATACTAGTGATGCTTGCACTTTTAAATCCTCAATATCAAAATTCCAGGCACTAACACCTCGCTGGTACTCACTTTGACAAGGACAAGCAAGATATTACCACCAAAAGGTAATAAAAATAAGAAAGAAAAAGGACAAAAGAATTAAAATTTAAAAGTACTAATACTACTCATATATCAAAAATCCTGTGTGATCTCTTTTTTTTTTTTTTTAAATTATTGGTTCTGCTCGAGTTTTGTAGCAAGAAGCATTCAAGGGGCCTCAGGTACCAATCAATTATTTCAGTAAGAAGAATGTACAAAGTTTACAGAGAATAAGGTCCAACTAATATTATTAAAATTTTAATTGATTGAGATATGTAGTTAATGTAGGTAATTAGAATTATTGTTTATTATAAATTATTTTATTATTTTTAATATTTATTATTATTACTATTTTTGGTGTAACAAGATTTTGCCAAAAAAAATAAATAAAATAAGAGGAAGAAGCTGCGGTCGGTGGTAACCAACAAGCCATGAGCTTCACATTAGAAGCACTTGAAACAAGGGCCATTTAAACTGGCCACTTCAGACATGCCTTGGTTGCCACCTCTAAGCATCACTATACACCACAAAGTTTCCTATATTATTTGGTAATGACAACACAGGTGCCACACTGAGCCTCTTCTTCAATTCCATAAAACTCTCTTCACATTTTTCCGTCCAAACAAATTTTACAGATTTTCTCGTTAAATTTGTCAACGGAGTGGTAATCTTGGAAAAATCCTGAATAAACCGTCTATAATAACCTGCCAGTCCCAAGAAACTTCTTACTTTTGATGGAGTTCTTGGTTGTTCCTAATTTATCACAGCTTCAACTTTTGATGGATCCACTGAAATCCCATCTTTGTCAATTACATGCCCAAGAAATTGTACACGTTCCAGCCAAAATTCACATTTAGAGAATTTCGCGTACAAATTTTCTTTTCTTAGTGTCTCCAGCGTTAGACGTAAGTGTTCCACGTGTTCTTCTTGAGATTTGGAGTACACCATAATATCATTGATGATAACCACCACAAACTTATCTAAAAATGGTTTAAACACCCGGTTCATCAAATCCATGAATGCAGGTGGGGCGTTGGTCAAACCAAAAGACATTACCAGAAACTCGTAATGTCCATGCTGAGTTCTAAATGCCGTCTTCGGTATATCCTCTTTCCTTACTTTCAATTGGTGATACCCACTTCTCAAGTCTATTTTCGAGAAATATCTAGCACCCTTCAATTAATCAAACAAGTCATCTATTCTTGGCAATGGATACTTATTCTTAATAGTGACTTTGTTTAATTCCCTATAATCAATACAAAGACGCATTGACCCATCCTTCTTCTTTACGAATAACACCGGTGCTCCCTAGGTGATACACTTGGCTAAATATATTTCTTGTCTAGCAATTCTTGCAATTGTACCAACAGTTCCTTCATCTCTACCAGAGCCATCGATATTGGAGCAGTTCCTGACGCTAAGTCGATCACAAACTCAATTTCTCTGTCAGACAGAAGTCCTGGCAAATCTACCAAAAATACGTCCACAAAATCCCTAACCACTGGTATCTCCTTCAGTTTCACACCCTTCTTTTTCTGAGTATAGACTATGTAAGCTAAGTATCCTACACATCCCTGACTTAATAACTTCTTGGCCTGCATAATCGTCAGACATCTCTCTTGTCTAGGAGATTTACTACTATAGAAAACTACTATTAACGGAGTCATAAGGTTTACACATTTCTTTTGGCAATCAATTATCGCTCTATAATTGAATAGCTAATCCATTTTGATGAATTCTACCTCCTTCGTGTGACGAATACTTTCAGGAAAGTACTTGTTGTTGAACAATTCTTGAAACTTCTCCCAAGACATCTTGAGTGCGTTAGGCTGGGTACGTTTTACAGATTCCCACCAGTAATCTGCCTCTTCATGCAACATAAAGGTGGCAAAGGGAACCTTTTGCTCCTCGGAGCATCCCAAGACATCAAATATCTTGGTGATCTGCTTTAACCACGTCTCCGCCTTAAGTGGTTCGACTTTCCCAAAAACTCCGGTGGTCCCGGCTACTGAGTCGCTTTAGCGGGTGACCGACCGTGGGTTGCCATTATTTCCACCTATATTTTGAACAGGAGTCTCTCTTACTTGATGTTGCATGAATTGCATAAAGCCTTTGAACATTCCATCGTTCATCATTTGGTCAGTGTTGTTATTTACTTGAGGATTATTGTCTTCCTGTTGCACATTATCCTAGGTATTGATCGTTGGTGACTCAGCGGTCTCATATGCTTCATTCTTTGATCTCAACATTTTCGGATGCCATTTTCAAACACTTTGTCACAAAACAAGGGTTAATTAACATATCACATATTATCCTATACTCGAATGACCAATTAAATACCAAATAAACTTAGGTAGGTCATACTAGCGAAGGAATTCTCCGTCTCTCCCCTCCTAGTTCTTGTCTCACATCTCAACCAGGGATCATATCCATAAGCTTTGATACCAACTGTGACGCCCCCAAAATAGGTATACATCACCTATTCTGAGTCGCCAAATACATGGTACAGAATATAAATAAAAACTTAATTATACAAACGTCGTGTAATATACGACAAAATATAGCTGAGAGTTTAAACATGAATATTGCCTTCTAGACAATATCCACTCTCAAATAGAGTCCTCATTACATTTATTATCACACTATTTTATAGAATAGTGAAGACTACTAATACACCATCTCGGACCATCACTCCGTTCCTCGACTAGTCCCGGCTGCGTTCTCATTTCCTGAAGAGAACAATGAAAGCAAAAGGGTGAGCTCAACTAGCCCAGTAAGAAATATTATGACTAAGATAATGCAGAATAAATTATCATTAGTTTTCAACAATGTTAAACTGATAAAATATAATAGACATCAAGTTTAACTGCAATGGAATAAGCAATCCATTAGAAGAGTCAAGTAGAGCATGATATCTACTATCTTCTATGATTTAAAACGTTTTCATCAATTTTTATCGTTGAGACTCAAACAATAAATAAACCACATCATCGAGTCATCCTCGCACTACTTCTGGACCAAGGATATTCATTAAATCATCAATGGTCATGACTATACCGAATAATCCCTGGTCATAATCATACCAAAAACTGTCTATCAATGCACTACAGGCCACTGAGGACTTTTACCATATCATTTATAACATTACAGGTCATGATTATACCGAATAATCCCTGGTCATAATCATACCAAGTCTATCTATGTACGTAAGCCAAAGATGACTTTCATCAAAATATAAGCATGAGGATGATGACAATGACATAATAATTCAATAAAATAAGTTCAAGAATAAATTTTAAAGATTTATAAGTTAATTTATCCTAAACTCAATAATGTCCAAATTGTTAACATGATACTGCTTTGTGGAGTAAAATTCAAGAATGCTCAGAAGAATATTTCCATGAAAAGATACTGGATGAAGCGCAAATATTCAGGATATTCTACTAATTTCATGGAGTATAGAAGCCAAAACTTTAACCCACTGAGTATAATAGAATATATAAAACTGCAAATGAATTTTCGTCCGCCATGCGATAATCCACGTAAACAAATCATTTTCACAATTTAATAAGGAATGAATACGAATGATCATTCACCATGCATACGGTAATCCACATAGACAGGTTATTCCAACATAATAATAAAGAATGGAATAACAGGAGAATTCACCGAGCATGCGATAGCGATGCACAGAACGAGTTATTCCCAATGTAATAATAAAGAATGGAACCGAGTCACGCGTAATTCGATAGACAAGATATTCCAACGAATAATAAAGAATGTAATAACAACGAAATTCACCATGTATGCGGTTCAGCGCAGATGTGTTATTCCAACGAGAATAATAAATAATGGAACTGTGTCATGCGTGTCATACTTAGATGCATGTGATATTCTAGCGAGAATAATAAAGAATGGAATAATGAAGAATTTCACCATGTATGCGGTATTGGCATGATAGACGAGTTATTCCAACATAATAATAAAGAATGGAATAACAGAAGAATTTCACCATGTATGCGGTATTTTGCATAGACATGTTATTCCAACTTAATAATAAAGAATGGAATAACAGAGAGTTTCACCATGTATGCGGTAATTCGCATAGACAGGTTATTCCAACATAATAATAAAGAATGGAATAACAGAAGAATTTCATCATGTATGCGATTGCCATGATAGGCAGTTATTCAACATAACAATAAAGAATGGAATAACAACCCTTACGAGTATTGAAAGAAAATAACTCTCTTTATGAATACGAAAGAATAATACCCCTTACGAGTATTGAAAGAAAATAATTCTCTTCATGAATACTAAAGAAATAATACCCCTTATCTTAGAAAGAAGAGTATTCCGACTGGTAGGGCGAGGATATTCTTGAAGAAAACTTATACTATTTTCTATGCTCAAAGCTTCATAAAACTTTAAAGAAATATGCTCAAGATTATAGAAGAAGAATTTTCTAAATTTCTGGTGTGTTTTCAATTCTAACTAAGCATCCTATTTATAGGAGAATGGAAAGGATACTATGCAATAAAATATAATATATTCTATTTATAAATATATATATATATATATATTTATATATTTTATTTAAAATCTAATAAAATAAATAACTTTATAAAAGTATTCTATTTTATATAAAAAGATTGTACTATACAAACACTATGCAGAGCCTTATACAAATACTATGCATAATAAAATATAATATATTCTATTTATGATCTAATAAAACAAATAACTTTATAAAAGTATTACATTTTATATAAAAAGATTTTACTATACAAACACTATGCAGAGCCTTATGCAAAGAATATTCATAATAAAATATAATATATTCTATTTATAATCTAATAAAAAGCAGATAACTTTATAAAAGTATTTTGATTTATATAAAAAATTTTACTATCGCAAAACACTATGCGAGGCACTATACAAACACTATGTATAATAAAATATATTATATTCTATTTATAATCAAATAAAACAAAACTTTATAAAAAGTATTACATTTTATATAAAAGCTTTCTGTTTTATTACATTTATAATAATAATAAAACAAAATTCATCATCATTATTATAATTCACACTATTAATCGACTATATCATTTCCTAGGAAGAGGGGCTTCCAATAAGGATTTCTCCCTATTGGCGCGTAATTAGGTGACCAAACTTCTCCTTGACAGAACTTTTAGACATCGTTAATATTGCAAATAATAATATTAATAACTTTGTTATCTCAATTATTGATTTAATAATATATAAAATATCGACAATAATTGAATCAAATAACGTGAGATACTATGCAACAATTCTTTGTAGCAATAATTGAACAAAACTAAGTGATTTCTCACGTAAGCATCAATAATCAATACCGTGTGCTACTATGCAACCACGTGTATTATCGCATTTTTACTAAAAGTAGTTCAACAGTTTTAACGGTAAAACTTCCGCCGTTATTTTCATAAAAATATTTTTGTCATTTTCTCAATCCGACAATAATTCCATTGCGGGGTCCACCAATGATTGTACCGTAGCATGCGGATATTCCCGAAAAAAGAATATTCCCACGACCAATCGAATATTATATAACAACTTGCATACTTTTCAAAATTTATAAATATTACCCACAACTATAACATTATCTCAAATCCACACCATAATTTTGAAAAAAATATTTCGAGAAAATTAAATCTTTATTCGTAAAATTTAGGATTTTACAGTCTGCCATATTAGATGTAGTCCCCTCTAACTCTGCTTGTAAATTTCTACGCATTCTCGCTTTCCAACCCCTCCAGTTAATATTGTCCTGTGCTGGTATGAACTCGGAATTGGATGATCGCGTGTGCATAAAATATAAACAAGTACCTGAAATAAAAACAAAAATAGAAATAAGACACGATTAGATCTATTTAAGTCATACAATATAGCTTAAAACTGATGATAATAATAATAAATTTAAACGCCTTTCCCCGGCAACGGCGCAAAAAACTTGTTGCCTCTTTTTTAGTTCTAACAAAAGAGCTCTAACTCATGCAAGTATACATGGGTCAACAAGTAATACAGAGTAAGTAAAGTATCGATCCACGGAGAAAGGTTTCGAAATTAAACTATTATGCATCAACTATGTCACTATTCTTATATGTTTAAACGAATACTTATGATTGTGAATTACTCAAAACTCAAATAATAAATAAAAGAAGAATATTAATGTAATAAATCAAATCTGGAAATAATGGGATCCTAACTTCATTTAATAGTTCACCTAGTCACCACCATCATGCAAGATTATTCACGTTTCACAGAAAATTAGCCAAGAGCACTAATGTAGACATAACCATTTTCAATGTATTATGACCTACTTACATAACATCCACATACAATAGACATCATGTAATCATCAATAAAACCAACCTCACTATATTTCCATGTGAAATTGCAGCCATATTGAATTTAAGCACAAGCCCTTATATAACTCACACGATGAAATAATATATTTCTATCTAGTTCACAAAATATAAAGCTAAGGATATCAACCCCATATACGTATGCTATTATGATTACAACCATACTCGCATGTTATTTTTCAACTCCATACAAGCATATAAAATGAATGGTGATCAATCATTCATGTATTCAAATCAACCATAATAGAAATTTCTGATGATACACAAACAGTCCAACAATCAAGCAATCAATTAGACTACATATTAAAATCCGTTAGAATTCCATAATGGAGTTTAGTTCATCGCTGAACCGAAAGCCATTATGGGATTAAAGCAACACATGGAAAATAAGTAAAAACAATTGAGAGAGAAGATAGAATCGATCAAACCCAATTACTGATTATATTCAAAGAGTTCTGTTCTAATCCTCAATAATCTCCAGCAACATAAAAGTAGTTCATAAACAACGATTGAATTCCAAGAAGAAGTAGAAAATTTTAAGTCTATACTTGGTTCTCCGATGGAATTCGTTCAAAGCGTAAAACCCTAGTTCTATACTATGAAAAACTCATAAAAACAGTAGATGATCGCATTTGGTACCAACCAGAATAGTTTTAACCAACCCAAACTCTTAAAATTTCAAAAATAAAATAAAGTTAGCAACTACAGTCAATGACGCGCGTGGTCGCGCGCGATCCCAGCCTATTCAGCTGCGCGACCGCGCGGCTCCTGCAATTTGCAATCTTGTGTTCTGCTACTGCTTCATGTTGCTCCACTGCTTGTTGCTTGTTCCTTCATCATAGTTCAATCCCTTATCTCCACTTGTTCCTCGTGCCATACCTCCATTAGCTTCATTGCCTCCAACCAACGCCGAGCTATGCCATTTCTTGCACTTTCACACCAAAGGAGTTCTCAGTATACGCAATGAAAAATAACACAAAATACAACTAAAAACACACTAAAATGTACTTGAGATGGGCATAATTCTCGTGAATTGATATCCAATAAGTAAGTATAAAACCCACTTATCACTCTCACTCTTCTTCTTTCTCTGCTCTTGATTGTACTTTGTTACAGCCTCACCTCCACCCTCAGCGAGAATTACCTTCTCTAGTACCGCTGTAAATGTCTTCAGTTGAAACATGGAGACTTTGCTGTACAACCAGGGTTTCAGTCCCTATTCAAACCTCCTAGCCTTGCTCTCATTTGTGTTGACTTGATATGGCGCAAACTGAATGTAGTATGCACACAAGCCAATCATGTTTGACGATAAAGCATATACTTTATAACAATCTTATTCATTTATTAATAAAAAGTATTAATTTATTAAAGGCTTTTAATTATCTACATGATGTTGTTTATAATATGTGATAAACCCATAGTTTTAAGCAATGCTTTTAGAATAATGATGATGATCATTCTAATGAGATCTAAATTCTTAGAAAGTTTAAAACTAAAATAGTTCCCAATTATTGGATTACTAAATTAGGGATTAGTTAATCCGCATAGATTGGTACATACGTTGCTTGCTCATTGGATGAGGATGATTGATCTCATGATCATTTGTGTGGAGACACTAAAGCAAGTATGTAGGTGCTTATTAGAGAATAAGTTCACTGAACGTGGCTCGCTAAGGAATACCTAATGGAGTTTTACTTACCTGTCAATAGGAATTCCAATAGTGATAGTAGTACAAGTGATCTTTGGACTTGAGATCATCATAGCATCTTATATATGATGAGTTATACTTTGACTTATTCCTTAAGAACCTTAGGGTATATCAAAGGGTATGCTTGGGTATAATAAGTTGTATTTGGAGATAATGTATGATCAATAAAGAATCTACCACTTCTAGTAAAAGAAGAGAAATGTCCTATGTGATTCGATAAATGACAACCCAAAGTAGTCTCTTGGCGAGGTAGAATGAAATTAGAAAGGAGTTTCTAATTTGCATTATTTGGTGTTGTGCATTTAAGAATCGAAATACATATAATTAAATAAAATAAGACTTGACAGTAATTCCATGTCTTATATTTAATTGGGACATTGTATGGTGGAAGGATTTAATTGTACGGTAACTATTTACTCAAAGGTTCTTTTATGATTAATGTTGAAATCTATATTATCTGGAAAGTCGTTGATCGCTAAGGAGGCTTATCCCTATTATAGTATAAATATTATTTATTTAAATAAATTAAAAGTTTAATTTATTTATTTAAATAAGATTAGAATTGTTCTAATATATTTATTCACAACCGGTTTAATATGGAGAACCTAAAGGGTCACACCATAAAAGGAAGAATAATTATTTAAGAAGTTAATGGCATAATCGTAATAATACGTTAAGTGTATTTAGTTTAATCTATGGTGATAGAATAAATTAAATTGCTTAATATTTATTATTTAATATTTTAGAAATATTAAATATATAAATTAATAAGAGAGTCTTATTAATATTATTATATTTATTATTATTTTAATTTCTAAAGAGTTGGAAATTAATTTAATATTAGTACTCATTTATTCCTAATAAGATTAGGAGGCTAATTAATTAAAATATTTTAATTAATTATTCTTAATAAGATTTGGAGCATAATTAATTAAAGGAGTTTAATTAATTAAAATAAAATCCAAATCCTTAATTGTTAAGGATGATTGCCAACATCTATAAATAACAGGAGTCTTATTATGGGTGTAGTTAGTTGACGCTTTCACAATATACGTGATTCTAATTGTTGGAGAGTACACTTTTTCTATGAGAGATAGAAAAATTAGGGTTTTGCCAAACACTCATCTTCTTTAATCTTTCTTCTTCCTTGGTGGATCACCTCTAGAGGCCAAACACTTGGGTGACTAACATTGATTAAAGGAAGGAACCAAACCCGGTGGATTCAAGTTGAACGTGAAAAAAATTGGAGATGAACTTGTACCTGAGGAAGCTCGAATCTTCAAGGGTATGATTCTTGTTCTTCATATTTTTCATTTAATTAATAATTGTGCATAAAGGATGATCCGGGTATATGGTTTATAAAATTTTAAAACTCTAATTTTCCACATTTCGGCTTATTTTGTGCAATTTGATTACGTTCATGAATATTACAAACTTAACAGTGGTATCAGAGCCAAAACTTTATGCGAATTATTAATTATATTAATTTGATATGTATATTCATATGTGTTTAGAATAATTTAATTGGACATAAATTGTTGTATAAAATTTATTTAAAAAAAAAAAATCGATTCAAAAACCTATTACTCATGAACTGAATTTCGATTTCGCTTTTATCGGTGATTAAGCGTGATGACCTTATGCTTCATAGAGATTAATTAATAACTTTTTATATATATTATAGTAACATAGCACTTGAATACCTTTACATGTTATAAACATATTATTACATTTGCATTGTTCATGTGTGTATATATATATATATATATATATATATAATCAAGTTACAGGATAATTTATAAGTTACAAGTGATTCTTTTAAAAGTTTTAGATAATCATAACTTCTATTTAGATATATAAGCTGGTGAATCACCGCAAATGCGAGAATCTTGAATTGCGGATAATAGTATATATATATATATATATAATATTCTTAATAATTTTATAATTAAAATAAAGAGTTTATTTTAATTTTAAAATTGATTTCATGCTAACTAATTAGAGTTAGAATTGGATTCCATGATAACTAATTGGAGTTGAAATTGATTTCATGTTTTCTTAAATAAAGGAGTTTATTTAGATATGAAATAAGATTTCATATTATTCAAAATATAAAAGAGTTTATTTGTAAATAGAAAAGAGAATCTGTATTTCTTTAAATAAAGGAGTTTATTTAGATATGGAATAAGATTTCATATTATTCAAAATAAATGAGTTTATTTGTGAATGAAAAGAGAATCCGTGTTTGCTTTAATAAAGGAGTTTTTTTACTTAGAATTGGATTTCATAATTAATTAAAATAAATGAGTTTATTTTGATTAAAGATTTTGATTAAAATAAAATAGTTTATTTTATTCAAAATTGAATAAATTAAAATAAAAGAGGTTTATTTTGATTTAAATTTGGATTAAAATAAAGGAGTTTATTTTGATTCAAAATTAGATTTTATGCTAACTAAATTTGTCCATTAAATGATATCAATATATATATATATATATATATATATATTGAATGTTTATTATTCATGAGATGAATGTTATTTATTGATACATATGGTGATGTGTATGATAATAAATAGGATTGATTATGAACTATTGACCAATGTGATTGGATTTTATTTTAGTTGGATGCATGAATGTATGAGTTTTATTAAATGGGGTTTGCGTACCTCGTCTTCTCTAATTTTTTCTTAATGTAAATTCTAACTCCCTCTTATGTACTTCCCCTTGACTGCTGATCAAGGTTTCTATTTATTTTAAATAGTTTTGTAATATGAATAGTTAGAATAAATTTTGAAGAATTGGAGATCAAGGAGCAAGGATTGCTTGAAGACCTGTTTGTAATGGAGCTCGAGTTTAAATGTAATAGTTATATTTAAATATTAATTCTTGCACCCCTAGGGTTTGACCTTTTGGTTCACTTGGTGGCTCTAGTGAACCAAACTAGAATAAAAGTCCATAATCAATCTGGGTTGAATATAGTATTCTATATGCGCATGCTTATACTATATATATATATTATGCAAACATGCTTCACATGTTAATTAATATGATGCGTATTTTATATATATATGTGCATGCGCACTAAACAAGATGAGACAAATTAATAACAAAACCCTCAAATAAATTATATTAAGTTGTAACGTTCAAAGATATTTGGAATATTGAACGTCGCCTTTTAGCATGGTAAAACAATAGAGTATTAAATATTTAATATGAGTTTGTTGTTCACACACAAGGCAAGTATTAAATATTTAAGATGTTGCTTTATCACATTTAATGCTTATAAATAGACTGAACACTGCTGTTTTGTTGTGCACACACAAGGACAGTGTTTTTCTTTTGAATATATGGAGTGCAAGGTATGACTTAACTTAGATCATTTTAGTTCGGATGTGCACACACTTGACCATTATGATCTAAGAGGCAAAATATAAGGAGTTGTATAGTTGATGTAATTGACAAGAGTCGTCTACCTATTTATTTATATATAGTTTGTTGTGCACACACAAGGATATATACATTTGAAATGGGATCATTATTCTCACTAGCATATCTTTAATTAGATATTGCCGAGCTATATATTTTGAGGGTAATATAGTTTGAAGAAAATAGTGGGAGATACCAATTTAAAACAAGACCTAATTTATTTTGGTAATTAATAAAAGAATGTATGCTAAAATGTTGTTAATTATAAATTCATTTACAGAATTTTACAATGTCTAAATTAATATCACTGCGAAGCATATTAGATTCTATTTAACCGTACCGAATTAAACGAACTGGTTAAGGAATTTGAGAATAGTTCTCACAGCTGGAAAGCTATCTTATGTCCTTAATACGCTTATTGTGACGCCCCCAAATCCGGGTATCTTCCAACCCGACAGATGGTGCTACACGATACTCATAACTATACATTCATTCTATTGAAACGATGTCAAAATGTGTGTATCAACAAAATTCTTATAACAATAATAATATTACATCCCTTTCCTGGTTCTAAAACCATTACATTCTTTGTTCATCATACTATAATATATACAGCTTACTAGTTTATTACAAGGTAAACTAATCGTTCATCTTCGTCTTGCCTTTATCCTTGCCAGATCCCTCAGTTCATTCAATTTTAGCTGCATTCATATGGTTCACGTAAGAGTGAGCATAACAAGCTCAGCAAGTACAACAATTTCTTTTAAAACGACATGCTTGAAACATAGGAATTATATATCTTCAATAACTGGATAGTAGTTACGAAGTACTATCAATAATTCAAAATAGTATTTCTTTTCCTTCAAAATGTTTTACAATGACAATATTCAGTAAAACATTTATCTGGTCAAAGACCATGAGCATTCCATAATTTCTGTGAAAAGGACAACCCGACACTAAGTCCGTAAGTCTGATATATCTTACGAGCCCTTCTGGGTGATCAAGTACTCTATGTTGATCAACACTATATCCATTAAATGTGTATACGTTTAAGTTTTGACAACCTCGCGTGCCCATCGAATAATCGATGAAAATATATTTGCTTATTCATACTCAGGCTTACCTCGAATCCGTACCAAACAATTGGCATAGGATAGCGTTAACAATTCTATATTGAAAGACTTGTAAATAAATCAATCAATCTTCAAGATTAGTCTAGCTGAGGTAAAACAGGCATCGACCCTTTGGTAAAACAGTTCATGCATCTCATAACATGAATCACTTAAAACCTGGCTAACACAAAGGTTAGACAAGCGTTTAGAAAAACTTTCCTTCAGCATCTGCTACAGTATAATAACTTTTCCTTTCAGTCTTTACGGTCTCTACATCACATAACCACATAACATACCACATTAGGTCATGAATGAACATACATGGTTCCTAATGAATCTTACCCTTCTTCTCAATCTAATCCTGTATTAGATTTGTTATTTATTGGTTCCGGCTTTTCATTACGTCATTCTCATTACGTTCATCTTCAATTGACTATCAACATTTAATCATCATACATTAAGTGTCTAACAATGCCTTAACAATGTTATATTTACACCTTAGTTCATTACTAATGAGTTATCTTTCATTCTATACTTGTAAACATTCTTGTCTGTCGAAACCCTAGGATCAAGTGCCGTATGGCGCATTATAGCTCCTTCAACTTCATGGCATGGCTTCGGGTTAGCGATACTAGACAGCATCTGGACTTGGTATTTGCGGCTCACACATAACTCTCCTTCTCGCGTCACTTGCGACTTCTGCAAAGATATGTCAAGACACTGTGTCTGGCGTTCTTCTTGCATACCATTTGGCCTTGGGTTTCAATAGCCATGGCGACAACTGTGTCTCGAATAATTTTATAGATTTTAAAATTTTGCGAAACTCCCGGACGCATAACTTTTTCGTTATAAGTTCGAATTGGCTCGTTCAAGAGCCTACGGTTCACAAATTATATATTCTATGCGTTCATGCAAGAATTTTATCTATTTGACTTCGTTTGCTAAAATTTCACCTATTAGTTCATTTTTAACAAAAACGATAAACGTTCGTGAACGTTTAACGCTCGTTTCTTCGTTCTAAGTCGGAATCTGGTCATTTTCGAGTCCACAACTCTATAATGCCAAATATGACTTGTCTCCATTGAAAACTAATGTTTCCAAGCTCAATATCAAAATTTGACCTCCATTCCGAGAATTTTACGAATTCGACGATTATCGTCTGAACTTGTGAATTCCGCCATAACTTCATTACTTATGATTTATTCTTCATTTCAAATAGATTCTATCCATCATATTAACATCTTAACCTATTCATTTCATTAACTTAAATACATGGTAAGTTCTTGCTTGATCTTTGTGATCTTATAACTTTATTAAAGTATAAAATACATATACTTTCATTTCTCTTGACTTATAATGATTTATGTTTTCTAACCATCATTCTCACATCTCCTTATCATACCATCTTATTAAGGTAAACATATGAGTAGTTCATATAAGCTTCTCATGAGTTCATAACTTAATTAAGTTTGAATTACTTATTCATGACTTATACGGCTTAAGTCCATTAATTAATCATTCTTATCATTCCTTAGCATACATGTTCTACCACTACCCACTTCTCTAACAATGGAAGAGAAAGAAATTCATGGTTTAAGTTCTTACCCTTGATAATCACTTGGTAAATCTTTAATCTTCTTCTTGCTTCTTGAAATCTCAAAGGCTAACTTTCTAGCTTTTCTAGCTTATTCTCACTTATTCTCTCTAACCAATAAGCTATAAGTTATTGGATGAAAATCTAACAACTAACAAATGAATTAGCAAGCCTCCTATTTATAGAAATCTCAAAGTGAGGGTATAATGGTCATAAAGCCACTCCACCTCCTTAATCACCTCCTTACTATTCCTTTACTTAATTATTAAGTTAACTTGCTCACCACATATACTTGGCCACCACACTTACTTATCCATTAAGTTAACTTGTTAATCACATAGCTTAGCCTTTGCTTGTTCATCACATAAAAGCACTTTGTTTGCTCATCACTCATAAGCACTTTACTTAGCCTTTAAGTTACTTAACTTATCCTTTGCTTAACCCTTAAGTCTACTTACTCATCACACAAAGTTCTTGATCACCAATTCACCCATGGGTTGCCCCATGGATCAAGCTTTACCCATTGGATCTTATCTTGGGCTTTTCATTCAGTTAGCTTAATTAACTTATCTTATATATTGGGCTTGTAATTAAACAAACATTGAGCTTATTCATTAATTTACATTGGACTTAACATTACAAATATTTGGGATTTAACATTAATTCATATTGGGCTTTATTATTATCCCAATTGGACATTACAATATCCTACACATTTCTACAAATTCAATATATTTGGCTTAAAGTCTTATAACGTATAATCTACGTATAATTCTCGTATTCTAACTCGTATACTTATTTATGTACATCATATCATCATTCATGCATACTCGTATAATACTTCGTATTATACTCTTATTTATTACCTCGTACAATACTTACGTATTATACAATCATTGCTTTAATTCATTATACACATTTAAATTCCTTCTCGGAACTCACTTTCACTAACCGTTAGGTTTTAAGTCCGCAGGCAAAAAACTGTGTTTTCCATAACTGAAATATTATTGTATATTCTATCTCACCTCGATATTCTATCATTACGTATTTCTCGGAAGTTCAAAGATAATTCCTGAGCAGAAATGCGTGAATAATGTTTTTTAGAAAATTTCTCGGAAAGCTTTTATTTTCGTCTTGGAAATTCAAAAACTTAAATTCTACCACGTAGCCAAAATACTACGACATTCCGATATCTCTAGGTCATAGAACGACCTTCAAATAGCTTACTCCCATAATTAATTAATTAAATTTATTTAATCCACATAATCAAATAAAAATTTAATTCTCAAAAATCTGATTTTTCTGGGGCGTTACACTCTTCCCCCCTTATAAGGATTCTGTCCCCAGAATCTCGCTAATAATACATACACCATTGTGGAAAATTTTTCTTTTGTTTTAATCTCAAGTTCCCATAATGCTTCTTCGACATTGTGGTTCTTTCATTTCACCTTCCACGAAGGTATTTATCTTATTT
The DNA here is from genome assembly GCA_020205615.1 of Panax quinquefolius. Lineage (NCBI taxonomy): Eukaryota > Viridiplantae > Streptophyta > Magnoliopsida > Apiales > Araliaceae > Panax > Panax quinquefolius. Next base: position 102,157,169 of record CM035152.1, on the reverse strand, counting down.
TTCATGACTTGTCACTTCCTATCAATAATTTGAGTTGGAAGTTTAAATACTTATTAACATATTACGCTATCTTCCTCTGATTAATTCTTCCCTTAACTTTAAAATTATTTGAAACTCAAATTCCTCCTTCAAAACAAGATTATACATGATCTTCTCTTTATCCTGCATCCTCTTCTTCACTAGCTTGCACTCCTCGTTACCTAGTTGTATTTAATTAACTCATTCCATTATCGTGGATAGAGTTTACATCATGAATAACATTTCTACCACTTCATTCTGTAATTTAACTTCTATCTCCGTTAGTAACTCATTCTGAGTCGTTAACATCGATAGCTTTTCCCTACCCTTCCTACTTAACGCGTCGGCTTCTACGTTTACCTTCCATGTATGATGTAACATATCACAGTCATAATCTCTTATCCATTCTAATCACCTTCTCTACTTCATATTCAACTTCTTCTGTGTGGAGATATATTTCAAACTCTTAGAGTCCGTGTATATCTCACACTTCTCCCCGTATAAATACTATCTTCCGATTTTTAATTCTAAAACTACAACTGCCAATTCTAGATCATAAGTAGGATAGGCCTCCTCATAATTCTTTAACTGGCGTGATGCATACGCAATGACATTGCCATGCTATATGAGCACGCAACCTCGTCTTCTATGTGAAACATCGAGATACACTATAAAATCCCCCGTATCACCTGATAAATACAATACAAATGCCTCACTTATCCTTCCTTTTAGCTCCTGAAAACTATTTTCTCCCTTCTCATTCCCAACATACTTTTTAATAACAAATTTTGTCTATCTATAAGCTACAATTCACACGTAGTGAATGCGTGAATAGTGTTTTTTGGAAAATTTCTTAGAAAGCTTTTATTTTCGTCTTGGAAACTCAAACACTTTAATTCTACCACGTAGCCAAAATACTATGAAATTCCGACATGTCTAGGTCATAGAACGACCTTCAAATAGCTTACTCCCATAATTAATTAATTAAATTCATTTAATCGACATAATCAAATAAAAATTTAATTCTCAAAAATCCGATTTTTCTGGGGCGTTACACTTATCTCTGCAATGGTTGCAAACAGTGCCTCTAAGGAAGAGATTGCTATTTTAGAAAGTGGCAAGATGATGCATAGTTGGCTCAATGCATCATGCTCGCATCCATGAGTAACGAGCTTCAGCGTCAGCATGAAACTATGGATGCTCCTACTATATTCCTGCACATCAGGTAGTTGATGGTGAGAAAAGTAGGACTGATAGATATTAGATATCTAAGGAGCTCTTCCGATCTAGAATGACCAACGACACTACAATACAGACATATGTCCTAAACATGATCAATTTGATTGAACAATTAGGACAACATGTTTTGTCGTGGATGGAGAGTGAGCTGAGATTTGATCTTGCATTCACTCCCGGACTCCTTTCACAATTGTTATGAATTTTTCATATGAATAAACTAGATATCAGCTTCGCTGATTTGCTTAACATGTTGAAAAATGTTGAGAGTCACTTTCCAACCAAGAAAGACCAAGTCTTACTGGTAGGGGCCAAATGATCTTCTGAAAAGAAGAACGATTCAAAGAAGGTAAATAGAAGGGAAAAAATAATGGATAATAAGAACAAAACTGATACGGATAGCAAAGGAGTTTGCTTCCACTACAATAAGCCTGAACACTGGAAAGGAAATGTTGCCTCTTTTTCAGTTATAACAAAAGAGCTCTAACTCATGCAAGCATACATGCGTCAACAAGTAATACATAGTAATTAAAGTATCGATCCCATAGAGAAAGTTGTCAAATTTAAACTGCCATGCATCAATTAAATCACTATATTCATATGCTTAGACTAACGACTATAATTGATGAATTAAACTAATTGCAAATAACAACTAAAATAAGAATATTAATGGAATAAATCAAATCTGGAAATAATGGGATCCTAACTTCATTTAATATTTCATCTAATCACCACTATCATGCAAGAAGTGTTCACATATCACAGACAAATAGCTAAGAGCACTAATAGAGTCATAGCCATTTTTCAATGCACTAGGACCTACTTACACAACATCCACATATGATAGATTCTATGTAATCAACAATATGACCAAAATCACTATATGTCTATATGAAATTATAATCATACTGAATTGAAGCACAAGCCCTTATTCTAGCTCATACAGTGAATAAGTATATGTCTATCTCATTCACAAAATACGTAAGCCATATACAACAGCCCCATATACGATGCTATTATGACTACAATCCATACTCGCATGTTCATTGTCAATTCCATGCAAATACTGAAATGAATGGTGATCAAGCATTCATACGTGTAAAACAACCATAATAGAATGTTAGTTCCCAGTAGGCATAATAGATCTAGAAGGGGGGGGGGGTTGAATAGATCCTTTTTAATTTCAATACTTTTATGTTTTATTTTGTATTACTAATAATTTAGCATGTGACAAACATAAGAATTTTTTCAAGCACAGCGGAATAAGTAAAAGATCCCCTTCATTGATATATTCATAATAGTACATACATTGTTCGTAGAGTTAGTTCAGTGGTAAGCAGTTATATCATTCATGGCAGTTATAGCAGTTAATATACATAATGTAAATGACATAAAGTAAAAGACACAAGGGGTTTTAAGTGGTTCAGAGACTCAAGCTCCTAATCCACTCTTCTGCTTTCAACTAGCAGGATTTCCACTAAGGAAGGCGTAACCACGAATCACTAAGATTCCTTTAAGGCCGTGACCTTGGGACTTGATTCACTAAGAACTCTTCAAGGCCAGTAGCCTTGGAACTTCTCTAGTTCCCTAGGAACTCTTCAAGTCCAGCCGGTTTGGAACTTCATTTAGTCCCTCCGGACAAGGACCCCTCAGGCCTTGGCTTCTTGTTGTTGAGTTATTTGTTGGAGTTGGTACTGAGCTGCTAAGATGTCATTAAGCTCTGAACATCTTTTGTACTTAGCGACTTGATGTGGTCCTCTTTGCATTACGCTTGGTCACGGACCACATCTTCTTTAGTGCAAAATTGATCTTCACTTTTTCTCGCTTCATCTTCATCTGGTATCAGCTGTGCACCATCACCATCTGGGTTTGCTAAGTCTCTGTGCTTTTAGTAGACTTTGTCTAGAACTTAACAATCCTTGAACCCTTCTTGAATACTTTGCAGACATGGTTCTGCACTTGTTCATTTTCAGCTTTCGGTTCATGTTGATTGGTAGAGTGGCTCTCTTGATCTTCTTTGTACTTAGCCACTTTCCTGAATGCTATCTTCTTGGCCTTCTCGGCTCTCAGCTTGGCTGCCATCTTCACTGGCATTCTCATCCTTGTTGAGTGAAGTTTCGATCTGTTTGATTCCTTCTTCAAAGCTGTTTCACTTCCACCTTGGTAGTCTCACTGTCACTGAGACTTGTTCTATTTATCTTTGGTGGAACTCGTAGAGTCAACAATAGCATTCACCAACTCAACGATTCTGCAACTTAACAATCATCAGCAACTCTTGATCTTTGAAGTTCTGTTGATTTATACTGCTTCCCAATCTTCCCGTTGGAAAGTAGCCGTTGAAAGCTATTCAAATTTCTTCACAGATCTCGAGTTATTTGGTGCAGACTGCAGATGTGACATGACATATTTTTCTGACTTCTTGACCTGCGTAGCTTCATCGTTTCACCAACCCGCCGGATATGTCACTTTGATATCTTGGGCAGGTTGACGACTTTATTTCACCCTTCTGATTTCTCGATCAGAGGTTGTCCTTGCATCGATGCTCTCAATAAGCTCTTGTCCGAATATTACCCTTCAGATTGAACCGTTGCCAATGCCTCAATCTTCAGTTGTTCGAACTCTACGATTCTGATGCATACCTTCTTGGACTTGATCGTAGTGTCTTGTTTGACTTGCTTCTTGATGTGTAGAATTAACACTACGATCTTGAAGAGTGTTCATTAGATCTCCAATGTGGAACACCTTTTCCTTCTCTTATGCAGTGCTTCTATACTTCTGTTTGCCTCGATGTTCTCAGATACTGATGACTAGGCTCTTTGTTATGGTCCCTTCTGAATAGCAAGACATCTCAGATTTGTAGCATGCTCAGTATGCTTTCTCCTTGTGATCTCCCGTTCACTTATCATCAATGGACTGACCCATGCTTAATCACTTTTGTCTTGTTATTTAGAGGCTGACCAGTATCTTTGTGTATACTCCATCAGTTTCTTCTTTGTATGGCAAACACTATGATCTTGGTTTTTTGCAAGAACGTTGTCGTCTTTCTACTTGACAGCTACTGCATGTGCTGACTTTCCTTAGTCAGCTATTGAAGTCTTCTTATGATCATCTTGTGGAAGACTTCATCTCGAATGGCTTCACAACTCGATCTTGATGCTGATTGGGTTGGTGCTTAGATCTTCTGTTAGCTTGCATGCCATTCGTTGAGTGCTCTCTGGTTTCTCTTCTGTGGGACGATTTATAAAGTGCTAACCGAGGCTTCATTCCTCCGGATATTCTGGGGATCGCTCATTCATTGAGAATCATATTTGCTCTACGATTCTGCCTTGACGTTGTGAGCACATCTGTTGAGGTCTTAGTTCCGCACTCTACGATTCAGCTTTGACAGTGCAGACACTACGACTCCGAGATCAGATCTTGACACTTTACGATATCCGTCGCTGTGCTTGTTGTCTTTATTTGATCTTGCTCGACTATGATCTCTGCCTCTGGTATGATTAGTAGACTCTACGACTCTGAGTGTAGTCTACGATTCTTGACTTAGCTTTGGCAGATACTCGGTCGGCTCGTAGGTAGGCTGTCTCTATGATTCTGAACATGACTTCCTCAGCAGACTATGGCTCTGAGGAAGTTCTCCTCGACACACTACGATCTTTTCTCGTCTCTCCTGGAAGTCTACGAACTCCGAGATCTACTATCTTGCAGACTACGATTCTGCCTCGATAGCTCTCTTTTTTTCCTGACTCTCTGGCAGACTCACGATTTCAGTGCAAAGGCTCAACGATCGCATGCTTTATCTATCTATTACATCATAAGATCAACCTAACATGCTTGATCTTTCTATATTTATAGTCCTTGTACACCATTTCTTTTTAAGGACTTTACAAAGCCGTTTTGCTTATGTAAGATCAACCTAACACATTTGATCAATTCATTCCAAGTCCTTGCACATATGTTTCCATTATCTATCAAAGGACTTTACAGCTTTTCTTAATGTAAACATACTTTCATATTCATTCATATATATATATATATGTCATAATCAAATCATATGTAAACAGGAATATCATTCATATGTTTATTCATGACATAGAATTCCCATATGATATGTAAAACAACCCTAGCAATCAAGCATGCAACCAAACTATATATTAAAATCCGTTAGAATCCCATAATGGAGTTTAGTTCATGACTGAACCAAAAGCCATTATGGGATCAACGCTAAACATGATTATCAAACAAACAATTGAAAGATGAAAGATAGAACGATCAAACCCAATTGTAGATTGCAAACTAATGTCTACGTTCGAATCCTTATATCAATCCAGAAAAACAATATTAATAATCCACAATGATGGAGAATCCCAAGAAGAATTAGAGAAGATGGAGTTTTGGCTTTGTTCTCCGTTGGAATCTCTCTCCCGTGTAAACCCTAGTTACTACGATGATAATACGTCAAAAATTAACCAAGTGTACCGAAAATTATATCTGAGACCAGTCAGATATTGTTTAAAACACATTACAATCATTTTAATTAATAATTAAAATAAAACAACTCAAGCTGACTCGGTATTTATCGCATGCACATAGCCGCCCCTCCAGTGTGTATAAATCGTACATGCATGCGACTTTGCGTAAGGCTCTCACTCCGTCCAACCGACCTCTGGCGGTAGGGCGTCCTCTAAGCTTGTTATACTCATGCCACAAGAACTTGCGATCGGTAACATTGTCATTTGGTGCTCACGCGAGCTGCTGGCTCCAAGCTCATCTGCCGCATGCGGCCACACTTGACTTCTGATTGGTGAATTCGGTTCGCTCCCCGAGTTTGGTTCTCGCATTATTCTGCTTTGCTACTAAAGTGTCCTATGTCCACCCATGCTTGTCCATCTATGCTCCACTCAATCCTCAACCATGCATATCCCGGCTTTTGCCTTGCCTCATGCGTCCATTAGCTTCATGCCCTCTAGTACCACCAAATTAGGCCGATTCCTTCACTTATTCACCAAAAGGAGTTTTAAGTAAATGCAATGCAAAATAACATGAAATGCAACTAAAACATAATAAGATATACCTGAGATGGGCATAGTTCGCATGAATTGATATTCAATAAGTAGGTATAAATATCACTTATCAAATACCCCCAAACTTGAACTGTTGTTTTCCCTCAAGCAATGCATGCTAAAAAACAATGAATATGCAGCTACAATACTATGCAACTAATCTATGATGCGAACTAGTCTCACATAGTTCCAGCCATATAGAATTTGAGCCCAAAATGCCTCAGTGAATTATTCAGATTCAGGAATACAAGTTCAAACTAAACGATGGTTATAACATCATACACTCAGATAATTCATACATGCTATAGAGATGCTCTGTGTGTGTGTAGTGTTCACCAAAACTTGATTCCAGCAAAGAATATATATGCTAACATGCTCGACACAGAAAATTATAGCCTAAATTGAGAATCATGTATACTTATACAACGCAAACTGTTTCAACATATCCAAACAAACTAAAGTTCAACGATGGGCTTAATTGCTTTATTGCTACTCACGCGGGCGATTTTTCGCTCTTTCCCGCGGTGTTTATTGCTATGTTTTTTGTTTTTTGTTTTTTTTATACATGACTGTGCAATGACTTATTCAATTAGGAAACACTGCTACCCCTTAGCGAGATTTTAACCAACGACTCCCAGACCATGAAAGACCTTAGGGCGCTAGGTGTAGAGACAATCCCCCAAGCATTTACTACTCAAGTAGCGTGTATTCAAATAAGACTAATGCGTTATTGATATTCATTTTTTTATACATAGCATACCCATGTTTTCCTAAAGTTTGAATGTCAATGTTTGTCAAGTTTACATGCCTGTTCCACATATTTCTCTTTTTAAAACTACATTTTCTAACAAGCAATGCAACACATAACTCTTATGCCTATAAGTGATTGTGAACACATCCGTGCAAACCGAAAGCATTTAAACAGCAACATGAATTCCATCGTGTAAAACATTATAACTATGTTCATGTTATCCAATATACTCTAAAATCCTTCACAATTCACTATCATCATCGTCTAGGCAAGAATTTCTATAAATCAAGAATTTTTGTGAGACATGCAAATTAACTAAAACAAAAAAATTTCTATCAATAGAACAATAACACCAAAAACAACTAAATTATTAAACTAAACATGCAACATTTTAACTAAACATGCAAAAACTAACTACATGCTACTATAATACTCCCTAATACCCCCAAACTTATAATATTCAATGCCCCATTGAATGAAGGTAAAAGGTACAAGAAAACTCCCTAATGATTTATTGTACCACCCCTCCTGGGTGGTGAATCAGTGGTGCATAAGGCCTTCTTTGATCGAACTGAGGCCACTCGAGCATTGTTCCTTGTTGTGCAAACACCTCGGCCAAGGCCCTCGTGAGTTCCATAGCAAACGTTCCAAAATTATCATACATGGCATCGACTTTTTGCTCCAACTTTCGGAGCTGTGGATCGCTAGGAACAGTGTGTGCTCGGGTCGACGGGCCTGCCTCATCTGTCTTAGGGGGCTGCTGGGATGGCTCTTGGAATGTGGACCAGAGAATAAATCCTCATCCGCGCGGGTGTGGCTCACCATCTGCCCAGTCCTCAAATTTTGCAATGGTGGCATGAGTTATATCCTGGCTCGGATATTGCATTTGTTCATTGCCCCAGTTGCACCCCTGATGCGCACATAACATGGCTACCACAGATGCATGTGGAATGCTCCCCGTGGTATTTCCCTTCAGATACTTCACAATATTTTGATGAATCAAATGTCCCACGTCAATATACTTGCCCGTGATTATACCCCACAAAATTATGGCCCTTTCCGCCGTGATCTCATGCTGATGAGACGAAGGCAATAGCTTGGCACATATGAACAAATTCCATGCCTTGGCATATAGATTCAATGCGGCTGTTGGGAATATGCGAGGTTGGGTCGTGCCGACTTTGTAAGTCCACTTTGTGCCTGACACGCACAACTCCGTAATAACAAGCTCCAAGTCTATTTCCAGATGTGCCCCTGTGATCCAATTGGCAGCCCCCATTGGTGGTCTCTTGGTGAGTCTGAAAATGTTTCTGATGGCGGCGGATCTGTAATCTACCTCGACACCTCGAACCATACCGATATCGTCCATGGTGACTTTGGCATTGGCGTAAAACTCTCGGACTATGCTCATCGGAATGGGCGTGGGAGTGGCAGTGAATCCAACCCATCCCCTTTCGTGAATCATGGCACATAACTGGCTATCTTTCTCCTCAAGTTTGAAACCGCGCTCCTTGATGAACGTCTTCGCCACAATTCGATAATACTCCTGCTGGGCTGCTAAATCCAGGAACTTAGTGTGATCAACCACATCTTCTCCTTGACTGCCAGAGGAGGATGAAGAAGAAGATGAAGCGGCGCGAGCTCTTTTTGGACCCATATGCTTTGAGAGAGATAGTGCAAATGAGTTCGACTGGAAATAAAGAAAAGCTTACGAATTGATAGCCCCCAAACTTGATTCAGCAAACCCAAATTAGGAACCCTAGCTTTATATAATGGATGAGAGCGTGGGTTGAGATTTGAATGAGAGAATTGTGGAGATGTGATTGAGAGATGTACGGCTTCAATTTGTAACTGATAGAGAGATAGAGACATGAGTTATGGAGAGTGAGAGGATTTCGCGTCTGTTATTATTTCAAATGAGAGTCCAAATGGTCCACAACTCGTTTTTAAAATCTTCAGAACTGTCTTAATCCGGTGTTGTGCGCGGCCGCGCTAGTTTTTACTGGGTTGGGCGCGCGGGCGCGAGACTTTTAGAATGTGCTGTTGTCCTTATTGACTTGATGCGCGGGCGCGCAAGTTTGTACTGCATAGGCTGCGCGGCCACGCGATACTGATATTTGCAATGCTAAAGTTCAATTCCACTCTGCCTATTAGTGCTGCTTTCCAATGATGGTTCCTGTATAGACATGAATTCACATTGTTAAGGCATGAATTAGTGGCCATATAATGCTAGCATCTTGCAAATATTCGCAAAGCAATTCTTGCGACACACTCAAGCATGAAAATCTAATATCCTATTAAAAATGAATTAGATATAACTAACTAAAATAATCTAAAATGAATAACTAAAAAGTCAAATGAGGTAGAAATAATGGGTTGCCTCCCATCCAGCGCTAAGTTATAGTCAATTAGCTTGACTGTCTCTGAATCTCACGTCACATCAAGAATTGAGGTGCCTTCCTTATTGTCCATCGCACCCCAAAATTTGATGACTTCAGCTTTCGTCCATGCCTCTACCTTCAACTCTGAATTTTTACCCGTTACACACCTCAACGGTCCATAATTCCCCAATTTTTGTGCCTCATCCTTTAGGCCCCAATCCACCAAGTTAACCAGGAAGCATTCTTCTTCATCCGTTGGTAACTTTATTGTTTTAAAGATGTTAAAGGTGACCTCCTGATCCTGAACACGCATAGTGAGTTCACCTTTTTGCACATCTATCGAAGTCCTGCCTGTGGCTAAGAATGGTCTCCCCAGTATTATTGGTATTCTATTGTCCTCCTCGTAGTCTAAAATGATGAAGTCAGCCAGAAAAATAAACTTGTCCACCTTAACCAACACATCTTCAACAATTCCCCGTGGATACGTGATAGATCTATCAGCTAGCTGTAATGATATGTTTGTCGGCTTTGGAGCCGACAATCCCAACTGGTTAAACACTGACAAGGGCATCAAATTTATGCTTTCCCCAAGATCACATAAACACTTACTGAAGTTCGTCTTTCCAATTGTGCACGGAATTGTGAAGCTGCCCGGATTCTTTAGCTTTGGAGGTAATTTCTGCTGAAGCACTGCACTGCATTCCTCTGTCAAGGCTACCGTCTCAAACTCATCTAGTCTTCTCTTCCTTGACAATATACCCTTCATAAACTTTGCATAACTTGGCATTTGTTCCAATGCCTCGACGAATGGTATGTTAATCTGCAGCTTTTTGAAAACCTCCAAGAACTTGCTAAACTGTTTATCCTCCCTCTGTTTAGTTAATCTTTGCGGATACGGTACTTGAGGGTGAATTGGTGGCACTGAACTCTTAGGCTTTTCCTCTGAACCTATTTTATCTTTTTCTCCCTGTTGCGACTCAGATTTTTCTTAATTTTCTTCATCAGCAGGTACTTGCTCTGTCTCTCGCGGCCGCGCGACTTCTTTAGTACCATTGGGAGCGGGCGTGCGACTTGCAGTGCTTGTCAAATCTTTCCCATATCTCAACGTAATCGCTTGACACTGCTCCTTCCCGTCTCTTTTGGGATTTGTCTCTGTATTATTGGGCAAGGCACCTTGGGGCCTGTTATTAAGCATGTTCGCCATCTTCCCCATCTAAGTCTCCAGATTCTTGATAGCCACTACTTGGCTTTTGATCATAACTTCAGTGTTTGCCATGTATTTCAACATCATCTCCTCCATTTCTGATTTCTTTTCTGGCTGTGGTGCATCTGGAGCATGATGTTGTTGTTGTTGAGAAAATCCCGGTGGAAATGGTGGTTTGGATGAAAACTGTGGCTGAGATGATTGTGGCTGAAACTGATTCTGCTGATTTCCTTGGTTATTCGACCAGCTAAAGTTTGGATGATTTCGGTTGTTGGGATGGTTTGTATTCTAAAATTGACCTTGGTCTATCTTGTAGTTGCTCACATACTGCACCGACTCTGAGCTGATGGCACATTGATCCGTGGAGTGTGACCCCGCACAAATTTCACAAACGAAGGCAACTGTTTTCGTCCTGCTTTATGCCAAAGTGTCTATCTTCTTTGCCATAGGTGCCATCTGTACCGACAACTGCGTAATAGCATCTACCTCCAACATACCTGCTACCTTGGGTTGTGGCATCCGTGATGTAGGATTCTGGAAATCATTAGCTACCATAGTCTCAATAAGTGTATAAGCCTCGTCATAGCTTTTTGCCCATAATGCCCCTCCTGCAGCTGCATCTACAATCGGTCTCAACTTCCATCCCAATCCATTGTAAAAGGTGTTGATCACCATCCAATCCGGCATACCGTGATGCAGACACTTCCTTAGCATCTCTTTGTATCTCTCCCATGCTTCATATAAGGACTCTCCCTGTTGTTGCTCAAACTGACATATAGCTATCCTCATCTTTGCAGTCTAAGCCATTGGGAAGAACTTGGCTAAGAATTTCTGCGCTAAGTCCTCCCATGTAGTGATTGACCCTGACGGCAAAGAATGAAACCAACTCCTCTCCTTATCCCTTAATGAGAATGGGAACAACCGAAGTCTGATAACATCCTCCGTCACACCGTTATATCAGAATGTATCATAAATCTCGATGAAGCTCTATAAGTGTTCATTCGGATCATCTGTGGCAGCACCCCTAAACTGAACCGAGTTCTACACCATCTGAATAGTGCTTGGTTTAATCTCAAAGGTGTTGGCTGCTATCGCCGGTCTGACTATGCTAGACTGTAGCCCATTTATATTCGGCATGGAATATTCTCGTAGAGCCCGATGCTCTTCTCTTTGTTCAATCCTTTGTTCTTCTGCCATGCTAAATGTTATACTTTCTAACTGAGCTTGTAAATTTCTCCGCACACTTGCTTTCCAACCTCTCCCGTTAATGTTATCCCGCGCTAGTGTTAATTCGGAATTGGAAGATCTTGTGTGCATAAAAATCTACAAGTACCTGAAATCATAAATAAAATAAAAATAGAAATGAGATGAGAATAGATATGTCTAAGTCATACAAAATAGCTTAAAATTGACGATAATTATTTAAACTAAACGCCTTTCCCCGACAACGGCGCCAAAAACTTGTTGCCTCTTTTTCAGTTATGACAAAAGAGCTCTAACTCATGCAAGCATGTCAACAAGTAATACATAGTAAGTAAAGTATCGATCCCACATAGAAAGTTGTCAAATTTAAACTGTTATACATCAATTAAATAACTATATTCATATGCTTAGACTAACGACTATAATTGGTGAATTAAACTAATTGCAAATAACAACTAAAATAAGATTATTAATGGAATAAATCAAATCTGGAAATAATGGGATCCTAACTTCATTTAATATTTCATCTAATCACCACTATTATGCAAGAAGTGTTCACATATCATAGGCAAATAGCCAAGAGCACTAATAGAGTCATAGCCATTTTTCAATGCACTAGGACCTACTTACACAACATCCACAGATGATAGATTCTATATAATCAACAATATGACCAAAATCACTATATGTCTATGTGAAATTGTAATCATACTGAATTGAAGCACAAGCCCTTATTCTAGCTCATAAGGTGAATAAGTATATGTCTATCTCATTCATGAAATATGCAAGCCATATACAACAGCCCCATATACGTATGCTATTATGACTACAATCCATACTCGCATGTTCATTGTCAATTCCATGCAAATACTGAAATGAATGGTGATCAAGCATTCATACGTGTAAAACAACCATAATAGAATTCCCATATGATATGTAAAAAACAACCCTAGCAATCAAGCATGCAACCAAACTATATATTAAAATCCGTTAGAATCCCATAATGGAGTTTAGTTCATGACTGAACCAAAAGCCATTATGGGATCAACGCTAAACATGATTATCAAACAAACAATTGAAAGATGAAAGATAGAACGATCAAACCCAATTATAGATTGCAAACCAATGTCTACATTCGAATCCTTATATCAATCCAGTAAAAACAATATTAATAATCAAAATGATAGAGAATCCCAAGAAGAATTAGAGAAGATGGAGTTTTGGCTTCGTTCTCCGTTGGAATCTCTCTCCCGTGTAAACCCTAGGTACTACGATGATAATACGTCAAAAATTAATGAAGTGTACCGAAAATTATATCTAACACCAGTCAGATATCGTTTAAAACCCATTACAATCATTTTAATTAATAATAAAAATAAAACAACTCAAATAGCTCCATTTATCAGCAGACGTACGCGCGCCCTCCGATGTATTCACAGCAGCGGTATGCGACTTGCGTAGAAGGCTCCACCACGTCCAACCAACCTCTCACGCGGGCGCGCATCCTCTAAGCTTGTTATGCTCACTACCCAGAACTTGCGAAAGAGGTAACATTGTCCGGTCGGTGCTCACGCTAAAGTCTTAGCCTCCAAGCTCATCTGCTTGTGGCCGCGCATGACTTACGATTAGTGAATTCGGTTCGCGCTCCTGAGTTTGGTTCTGCATTGTTGCTGCACTGCTACTAAAGTGTCCTATGTCCACACATGCTTGTCCATCTATGCTCCACTCAATCCTCAACCATGCATATCCCAGCTTTTTCCTTGCCTCATGCGTCCATTAGCTTCGTGCCCTCTAGTACCACTAAATTAGGCTGATTCCTGCACTTATTCACCAAAAGGAGTTTTAAGTAAATGCAATGCAAAATAACATGAAATGCAACTAAAACACAATAAGATGTACATGAGATGGGCATAGTTCGCATGAATTGATATTCAATAAGTAGGTATAAATACCACTTATCACGAAACTACAAGAAGCATCTTGTAGAGGCTAGCCAGAAGAAGCTTAGTGAAGTTTTGGTTACAAATATAGTTTTTTTTTCATGATTAAAATAAATTTTTCTTTAAGTCAAGGTTCTACTTGGGTATTGAATACCGACTTTGGTTATCATAAATATAGATTTATGAAGGGATCAAGCAGAAGTAGAAAGCTAAACAAAGATAAGTAATCCTATGTGTGGGAAATGAAGCAAAGGTTGCTAAATTAGCCATATGAACTTATTGTTTAGCATAACCTACGGGCAAATCTATTAAGTCAATAAGTTGTTATTGTATTCCAGTTCTCGTTAGAAACATTATTTTTATTTTGTTATTGGATAATGAAATCTTTGGTATTATATTTAAGAATATTTTTTGTTCTTTGTATAATAATAATGTTTTTATAGAACTGGAATATTACTTAATGGATTTTGTGTACTTGACTTACATGAAAAAATATTTTGCAAATTGAATAAACTAATAGAAGAAAATGAGACGATCATTCAAAGATTTGAATGTGTGTATTTGCTGAAATACAAGTGTGAATTATTTGAAAGGTTCAAAGAATTCAGAAGTGAAACAAATTGGCAAAGTATTAAGATTCTTTGATTAGATCAAGGAATAAATACTTGTGCAATAAGTTTCTAGATCATATCAAATGGTTTTCTCATAATGGACGCCTCCTGATACGTAATAATTGTTTGATGTATCTAAAAGGAAAAATCATATCTTGTTGGACATGGTGTGGTCCATAATAATTGTACCGACATTCAACTATCCTTCTAGGTAATGTCCTAGAAATGGCTGCATATCTACGAAAAAGGTAACCTCAAAATCCGGCCACAAGACTCCATAAAAGTTATGGACAGAAAGGATTCCTAATTTTAAGTAAGTTAAGATAAGGGGTTGTCCAGCTTTTGTGAAAAGGTTTCAAAGGATAAGCTCGGGACAAGATTTGGCAAGTAGAGATTTGTGGGACATCCTAAAGTAAGTTTAGGGTATATGTTCTATAATCCTACTTAGCAAAAGGTGTTTATCATGAAACATGTCGCCTTCTAAGATAAAGATGTTTATCATGAAGGGGCTAGTGGGAGGATAATACATCTTGAAGAGTTCAAGAACCATAAAACACTATAAGTCAAATAAGAGGAACCTATAGATAGACCTATTGTACCACAACCGAATCGTAAATCTGGAATAGTACATAAGATACCTAGGAGGTATGAATTCATCATAGATGATGATGATGAGGTACACATCATAGAAGATGATGATCCTGTTACATACGATAAGGTAAGAGTTATAGACACTCAGAGAAATGGATTGAAGCAAGCTTCTCAAAAATGGAACATTCGTTTTGATGAGACAATCAAAAGAGTTTGATTTTATCAAAAACAAGAATGAACCTAGTGTGTACAAAAGAGTCAGTGGGAGTGTCATGACATTCCTAGTATTATATATTAATATACTACGGATAAGGAATGACAGGCCAATGCTAGAATCAGTAAAGATAAAGTTGTCGAAATATTCCTCCATGAATGATTTGGAAAGGGTATCGTAATTGGGGATACAAATCTATATAGATAGATTTAAGAGGATGTTCAACTTAACCCAAGGAACGTATATTCATTTGATGTTAAAGTTGTATAGCATGACAAACTCCAAGGGATGTCTCATGTTGATGAGCCATGGAGTGTATCTCTCTTAATAGTCCCTATAGACTCCTGAAAAGAGAGTTCGCATGAGTGACAATCATGTATACAATGAAATATACGAGACCTGATGTTGATCGGTCATATTCTAGAGAAGTTCACTATAAGTCAGTGAAAAATATCTTAAAGTACTTAACCGGCACTAAGGATGTGATCATATTCATGGTGGGTCTAAATTAAAACTAGAGGGCTTAACAGAATCAAGTTTTTCAGACAGACCAAGATGACAGAAAATCCACTTTAAGGTAAAGCGTTACCTTGAACGGTGGTGCAATGAATTGGAAAGGTTTCAAACAACAAAGAGTTACTAGTTTAGTGATAAAGACAAAGTATTTAGCTATAAATGAAGCTATAAGTTGATTGTTTGGATGAAAAGTTTATTACAGAACTAGGAATAGTTCCTAAGTCTCATCTTGGATCTAAACATGTGTTATGGTACTTTCATTTGATTATAAGAATCATTGAAAGATGGGAAATCACTATAGAGATAGTGGACTCTCAAGAACAACATTACATATCCATTAACTAAAGCTTATCCAACAGCAGGATAATCGTCACTTAGAGAAGAAGGGTATGAGATACCATGGCGATTGGCTTTAGTGCAAGTGGGAGATTGAAAGTAGTATGCACACAAGCCAATCATGTTTGATGATAAAGCATATACTTTGTAACAATCTTATTAATTTATTAATAAAAAGTTTTAATTTATTAAAGACTTTTAATTATCTACATGATGTTATTTTATAATATGTGATAAACCCATAGTTTTAAGCAATGCTTTTAGAATAATGATGATGATCATTCTAATGAGTTCTAAATTCTTAGAAAGCTTAAAACTAAAATAGTTCCCAATCATTAGATTACTAAATTGGGGATTAGTGAATCCAGATAGATTGGTACATACGTTGCTTGCTCATTGGATGAGGATGATTGATCTCATGATCTTTTGTGTGGAGACACTAAAGTAAGTATGTAGGTGCTTATTAGAGAATAAGTTCACTGAACGTGGCTCGCTAAGGAATACCTAATGGAGTTATACTTGCCTGTCAATAGGAATTCCTGTAGTGATAGTAGTACAAGTGATCCTTGGACTTGAGATCATTATAGTATCTTGTATATGATAAGTTATACTTTGACTTATTTCTTAAGACCCTTAGGGTATATCAAAGGGTATGCTTGGGTATAATAAGTTGTATATGGAGATAATGTATGATCAATAAAGAATCTACCACTTCTAGTAAAAGAAGAGAAATATCCTATGTGATTCGATAAATGACAACCCAGTAGTCCTTGGCCAAGGCAAAATGAAATTAGAAAGGAGTTTCTAATTTGCATTATTTGGTGTTGTGCATTTAAGAATCGAAATACATATAATTAAATAAAATAAGAATTGACAGTAATTCCATGTCTTATATTTAATTGGGACATTGTATGGTGGAAGGATTGAATTGTACGATAACTATTTACTCAAAGGTTCTTTTATAATTAATATTGAAATCTATATTATCTGGAAAGTCGTTGATCGCTAGGGAGGCTTATCCCTATTGTAGTATAAATATTATTTATTTAAATAAATTAAAAGTTTAATTTATTTATTTAAATTATATTAAAATTGTTCTAATATATTTATTCACACCTTGTTTAATATGGAGAAACAAAATGGTCACACCATAAAAGGAAGAATAATTATTTAAGAAGTTAATGGCATAATCATAATAATATGTTAAGTGTATTTAATTTAATCTATGTTGATAGAATAAATTAAATAGATTAATATTTATTATTTAATATTTTGGAAATATTAAATATATAAATTAATAAGAGGAGTCTTATTAATATTATTATAATTATTATTATTTTAATTTCTAAAGAATTGGAAATTAATTTAATATTAGTACTCATTTATTCCTAATAAGATTAGGAGACTAATTAATTAAAAGATTTTAAATAATTATTTCTAATAAGTTTCGGAGCTTGTTGGTTGATTTCACAATCAATGAATTTGTGTAAGTGTACACAATCAACAAGTAATAAAGTAATAAGATAAAGTGTCGATCCCACAAAGAATTCTAATCGACAAATTCCAACTACTAGCACTATATCAATTCAATTTTATTTAAACAACCATAAATGTGATTTTTTCGAAATATGGAAACTAAATTAAACAACTAAAAGAGATTATTCTAAACATAAATCAAATAAATAAAAACTAAGATTGGATGAATGAATTTAGATAAATAAGGTTAAGACTCCAATATCCTCAATTATGAACTATAAACCAATTATCCAATTATCCCAATTATTATGCCTACTGAATTGTTAACGGGAATTGTAAGTGTCAAAAGCCCTTTTCCAAGTGATTAATTAACTTTTATTTAATCCAATTAATCTTGCGATATTCCTATGCAAAACAATTAAATTAAACTCCTTCAATCCCAATTCCCACTTTGTTACATGTAGTGAACAGATATCCCTATTCAATTCACAACCCTAATTATTCGTCATGCAAATAATTAAGCATACATGTTATCATGCCCAGTTCTAACCCTAGATCTTCTCTTCCAATTCCTTCTAGAGTTACAAGGTAATTATTGGCCAAATAATTAATCAATAAACACAAGGCAAGATAAACAATTCACTTTGACATAAATAATTAAAATAAATTGAATAACTAATTTATAGACATAAAATATTCAATTAAAATCTTAATTAAAGAATTAGTTCATAACAGAATTTAAAACCAACAATCTTTTGCAAAACATCCTTAAGCAATTACACAAAGTGAAAATAAGGAGAAGAGGAAACTCTAAAGTAAAATCTTTAATCTTCAAGTAATCCTTTGCTTAGCATTCAATTGTGGTAGATCCCCCTTTTAATTCAGTAAAATAAACTTTATATACTCTTCACATTGTACCACAATCCTTTCTCAAATCAACCTCTCAATTAAGCCACAAATTCAAGTCAACTCATTGGTCAACACGCGCGCTTAGTCAACAAAAGTCATGCCCCAGCACCCCGGCGCTGAGGATAACACTAGATAGAGCGCCCCGGTGCTGGAATTAAATAATTACAGATTTGCCCCTTTTTAGCTCAAATGCCCAATAAACCCTTACGTTTCCTGAATATGCAAAATAATCACAAATCACAATAAAAATTCTACTAAACGACTTGAGAATGCAATAATTTAAGCTCAATTATATTCAATTCATGGGTATATTACCCAATCATCAAATACCCCCAAACTTGAATCGTTGCTTGTCCTCTAGCAACAAACACAAGACAACACGAAAAACTAAACAACCATATAAATGCACCTAAAACTATCTACATGTTCATAATTCTAGCAATCAAATAGCACATCGTATATTCATTAGGCCTCAGAAAAATCACAAAAACCTGCTAATACATCATATTAAGGCAGATCAATAATATCCCAACAATCAATAAATCCTAATCTGTTATTACTGATATCGTGTGTCTGTGTTCAATAACCATGCTAACCAATAAAAAGCAAAATATGACACATAATAGATTTCTTAGAAGGCATCAAATAGTGTAAACTCAGAAACTCCTCAAATAAACTAGATTAGGCTAAAATCAAACATTTACCAAAGTCCAAGGGTCAACAAGGAATACTTATGCTTTACTAATTATTTTTTTGTTATTAACGGGGGCTTTTTGCACTTTTCCCGCTTTATTATATATATATATATATATATATTTTACTCATAGCTATGCATTGTCCTATTCCCTTAGGCTTTCCAGTGTTACCTTAACGAGTTTTCGACCAACGACTCCCAAGCCATTAAGACCTTAGGGCGCTAGGTGTAAAGACAATCCCCACAAGCTTACTTACTCAAGTAACAAAGGCCACAAAACTAGACAAGCATGCCACAATGTTTTTTTTTCAAAGCTTATATACTCCAAATATTTTTCTCCCAAACTTGAATTTATGTCTACATTTAGTCATCACTAGCTATTTAAATTGTTCCTTCATTTCACTAGCATTCATCCTTTAGAACTCTATTATCTATCCATTTAAACTTTCTTAGCCAATATGGTCATTTTTCAAAATGTGCTATCCTAATAATATCAGTGTCAACAGATAAAGATTTAAATTATGTCAAGAAAATCACATCACTAGCTTAACAATCCGTACTAGACTTGTTCATGCAATTTTAATTTCATCATTGGCCCCAAACATACATAACTATTAAACAACTGGAATTAATATGCAATCCTAAATGCCACACTTAACCAAAAATAAAAACACAAACTATCCACAATCTACTAATGCAAATAAATATTAACTACCCCCAAACATAACAAGAGTAATGTCCTCATGCAAAAAATTTAGCAATAAAAAATAATAGAGGACTTCCCTGACGAGCTCATTCCTCTGGTGCAACATCATAATCGTCGCTTATCTCTTGAATGGAAGGGGGAAACACAGGCAGAACAGGAGCAGTAGGGAACTGGATAAGACTAACGCCCGTGTACAGTTGAGCGTTCATAACATTCTGGGCAAAAAATTTGTCGACCAAATATTTGTAGATGTCATCTTGACGTTCAGACAGGCGAACATTCTAAGATTCTAGATTGTAGAACAACCCGTCAATTTCACGCTGGACGACCTCAGGAACAACACCATGATGAGCTATAGAGGAATGACCATATATGGGTGGAGCCGAAGGTTGTGAAGCTTGTGGAGCTTTAACTTGAGGAATTATAAAACCCAATCCCCTAGGGTGTATGTGACAACTCAAATTTTTATAAATTATTAAAATAAGAATTTAGTAATTAAAATTCTTATTATGAGATGTATATATTTTGAATTATGTGTTTTGGTATGAAGAAATTAATTTTTTTTATGAGATTTAATAGTTGATTAAACTATTGAAGAAAGTGAAGCAAATTAGTTATGAAATAGGAAAATGGTGGCGAAAAAAATTAATCTGAATAATATTAGTTAATTAAGATGGAAATTATATTGTGGAATAATATAATTTAATTGGTATGCCTTGATTGGTGATGGAATTGTTATGAATTAAATTTCATAAATAATATGAGTAATTCACTTAATTAAAATAAAGAATTAATGTGAATATATTTGTTTTAATAAAATGAGAGAGTATATATATAAATATGGTATGTTAATGTAATATGATTGTGAATTTTGTAAATAGTTAAAATATTTATTAAATAGAATAAATATTTTAATTAAAATATTTATTGAGAAAAGTAAATATTTGATGGAAATATTCCAATTTAATCTAATAATTAAGTTAAAGGGTTGATTTGTTGAATAAAATTATAATTATAGTTGGATAAATAAAAACTATAATTATAATGTTAGAAATTATAATTATAATAATAAGGTTTAATTTAAGTTAAAATGTTAGAATTTGTTAATGGTTGTGACATGAATGAATCACATGTTAAAGGGAATTATAAAAATAAATTAAAAAGGGTTTATAGGTTTAGCCAAATATGGCCTTGTGACCCTTTGCCTTTTGTAACAGCTGGGATAAAGCTACGTAAAGACTACTTTTCAGTTATTTGGTGTTACGCTTATTATTTTCATAGGTTTGAGAGAAGAGAAGAAAAAATGAATTGAGAGAGGAGATAGATTCTTTGTGAAGTTGAGAGAGTTTTGAGAATCTAAGGAGGAAGAAGAAAGAGATTAATATCATCTAATTGAGCTTAGAAGAATCAAAGGCAAGTTCTACAGTTTTTGTTTAATTTCTAAAGTATACTTCTCTAAAAATGAATTTCTATGGTTAATCTATTAAGGAATTTGTTATATATGTTCTTGAGTATGTATAATATGTTCTATATTGTTTATTGTTGAGTTTTTGGTAAACAAATTCATATTGTTGATGATAAATAAGAAGAGTTTGGTTTTGGCTTAAAATATATATTTTAGGTCAGTTTTAAGACTAAAATTGGTTAGGAGTTTATCTTATAATTATAAAATTGGTGATGGATTGTGTTAATACGATAAGAAATGAAAAGAACGCAAGTTGAATGAATCAATTTGGTTAAGAAACGAATTCGTAGTGAATGAATTCGCTAAACATGTTAAAACATGAAAGTTTAGTATGAACATGAGTTTTGGGTTAAGATTTAGGCTAGCTAGTGTTTCTATAAATTGTTATAATTTTATTATGTTGTAGTTATATGAATTACGAATTCATAGAATCAAAAACGGACTAATTTAGATGTGTATAACTCAAGTTATGAAGATTAGTAGGAAAAAAAGGGTCAAAAATCACGAAGAACGGTAGCTTCAGCTCCCAAATCTGCTAACGGGGGTAGCTGTGCTATGCTCTAAGTCATTTAGGGTCCAGCTGCACTATATGGCGCAGCTACACTGTGCCCAAGGCTTAATTGGGTGCAGCTGCGCCCAAAGTATGTCAGGTGTGACTACTTTGACCTATTTTAGTTAAATAGGTATAAAGTTTTCATACGAACTCCGATTGAGGTGATTCAAGATGATCCGGAACGAGGACAAATAAACCTACAACTTTTATTCTTTACGTTTTTCGATTTGAGGTCGGGAACAGGGGTCAAAATGGTCATTGTTAGGACTGTTGTGTTTTCGGAGGCAATCGTAGGGCGTCGGACATGCATGTATGCGAGTGTAATGCTCTTGATGATAGAAGATGTTGTTCAAAGTTATAGAACATGAATATTATGAAGTATAATGATGCTTAACATTAATAAATGATATATTAGATAAGCACACATAAGAGATACAAATTGGGCGTGTGACGAATAAACGTCGAAACGTCGTGATAAGTGATAACGAACATAAAGAGTGTTTTAAATCAAATGAAATGAATATAATAAGATATTGAATAGTGTTAATATAAAAACAATAAGTAGTCCTAGCAAGTAGCAAGACTTAAACACTTGAATGAACTTCGAATATGAAATACAGTGAGATATAAGTTAAAAGTTAACACAATAAAATTGAACATTGTGTATATGTAATAGGAAGGGTTCTGAGATGTAGAGTAAAGTTTACATTACAGCTACTATGTGTTGCTATTTGACTAATAGTTGATGTGCATGATTATATAATTGTGTAGGGCATGTGAAGTGCAGATAGCTGTAAGCTGTTAAACTATTATTGGTAAACCACGATCAAGGCAAGTCTTTCAGTTCCTATTTGCTATGTGAATTTGATTGTTTTAAATCTTTATTGTAAAGAGCATGATGTGTTATATATATGTTGAATGTATGAAATGTTAAAAGTCACTTATGACTACGTTAATTAAGTAAAGCATGCTGATTGAGTAATGAACTCAATCTTTATACATCTTTATACTTGTTATATGAACTATAACATGTATGTTATGTTAGTCCAATGTTTATGAGATATATGTTGAGCATGCTATTATATGCTACGTGATGCATGAAAACTGTTAGATTTTGCTGGGCTGTCGAGCTCAACCTTGCAAATAACAATTTTTGCAGGTTAAGGATTGAAGGTAACACTATGTGCTACTTGAATGACGTGGATCAGAAATAATACACGAAGATTAATATATTAGTTAAAGTTGTTATTTCTTTATACCATTATTAAGATTCATGAGATGTACTAAATTTTTTATGATGTATAGTTTTATGTTGAGTTGTAAAGCTAAAGTTAGAGTTATCTGATATTTAAAGGTTATCGGATTGAAATATAAAATTTTATATAATAACAGTGATAAAGTGAATCATAAAATAAGATTGATTCAAAGACATGTAGATGATAAAGGTTTTGATTCAGGGAATTAAAGTAAGAAGACATAAAAGTTTAAATTATTCCGCATTTTATATAGTTTAACATCGAATAATGATGTAAAATCAGAAGGTAGATGTGTTATTAACGACCGAAGTTGAGAATTATATTGTATAAATTTTGGGGTCGTTACAGTTGGTATCAAAGCTGTAGGTTATAAACCTTAGGTAGGAGTACCGTAGGCTATAACCTTATAGAAGGAAGGTGAAGATAAAGAAAGAATAAGCTCAAGTAGAGTTTGAATAATAAGAAGTAATTTAAGAAATTTATAAAGAAGGGATTAAAACATGCGTGAGAGGATTCAAAGAAGAATCTCGCAGAGTTATAAGGAATATGAATGTGGGGTTACCCAACTCCAATAATAAGAATTTAAGGTGATAATAAATAGACAATGTCTATAAGAAGAGAGTGATAAAGAAGTTAAGAATAAAAAGTTATATTTAAATATGGTACAATTGTACTCTTTAATAGTTGATGTGTGGTATCTGGGCTAAACGATTACTTCATAGAGCGGAGGTATATACGAAAAAGCAACTCGGAACCTAGTTTATTGGTTGTTTGTGGGAAACCACTCAGCATACTATATTGAAACTGTTAGAGACTCGATGTGTACCAAGTATAGAAAGTGGATACGTATGATGAAAATGTGGAACTCGAATGAAATGTTGAGCATTGTAAATAAAGTTAGAGATTCTTAAAGGATGAAGTGTAATGTAAACAAGAAGATTTAAAGAAGAATCTTGAAGAGATATAAAGATAAGAAATGGGAGTTACCCTAACTCCAATAGCCAAGATAATGAATAATGTAGAAAATGATGAATAACGAAAGAAAGGGGATCGTAAAACAAAACGATCAAGTGTTAAGAAAAGACTTTTAAGGGAGATGATTCAAGAATATGATCACGACGTGATCTATTTAAGTTATAAAAGAAAGATGGTCTGTAATGTTTGAATAATTATAGCTTGATGCTATGAAGATGATGTACTATGAAATAGTACGAGATAACTCACGAGGAGTTATAGTTGATGTGATATGAGGAATTCGTATCGAGCAAAGAGCAAGTTAAGAGTAAGATAGGGTTAGGTGGAATTTCAATTGAGGACTCATGTGATGGTTGAGTTGTACAAATCTTTGTATGGGCTAGGGTTTTGTGCTTGCACTCAGTTTATCACATTGATAATCATTGGAATGTTGGTGTCGCGCTATCAATGTATATGTGGTGAAAAGGTGATTCTTTTCTCATGTGTATATTTGATAGTTAGAAACTATTAAGATTAGTAAGATATTATTAGGATTAGATGCAGTTCTTAAAACTAATGTATATGGTAAGTTTGTGACTCATAATAATATGATATGTTTTGAACCCCTCAGTGAATGGACGCCTATGGTCTGACTAGGATAAGTTCTTAAACTCATATTATTGTGGCAAGTTCCTGAACTTCCAATGTGCGGTAAGTTTGATGAACTATACTGGGGGTATATGAAGATTGTAAGTTGAAATACAAGAATATTTAGTATAAAGATTGAAATTGATGGAGAAAATTAGGTATTCCAAATCTTCTAGCTTTGCTAGATTTTCGAAATTTATTGACTTCGTGCCGATGGTTATACTTTTGATTTTTGGAAAAAAATGTTGGGTCACACTAGTGAACCAAAGAATTTTTAAAAACAGTGCTATTATTCGTATGTCTATGCTAATTGCTTTGGCTAGACAAAAATGATTTGAAATATATCAAAATATATTTTTTTATATATCATCAATGCATCATGTAACCTAGTGCAGAGATGATAAAAATGATGGAGTCATCGATACAGTATTACTTAGTGTTGGATGTGATCTAAGGATCGTCAGCCCACTATGGTATGATGTAGTATGTTAAAATCACCAAATGACGGAATCCTCAAACGGACTGTAAATACAGTACGGTATCATGACGTCATAAAAAGATATTTGAGATTTCTTTAAGATATGAGAATATATATATGTATATGTATATTTTGATTAATGTCCGAATTATTGTAGAAGTCTATGCTATTTGATTCAGCTAGATGAATATTGAAACATGTTCATGAAATTCAAGCGATTATTGAAAAGTTATGCCAAACCAAATTGTTTTGGTGCAAATTCAGATGTTGAAAAGATGAGGTGAACAACCCTATAAGGGGACATGTTTTCGGGGACAATGGTTCCGAGCGTAACGCATATAATCGTTACAAAATGCTACGTTGCGGCCCAACGTAGTGGTACAATAGGCTGGCCACCTAGTGTACGTGTGGAGGGTGTTTTCAGTCTTTGTGATTGATAAACACTCTGGTTTGCAGTGTGAAGGATTGAGTTGAAGCACTAGTAAACCGAGAATAGAGTTCACGGCTTGTGACCCCTCAGCATGATTTGAAATCTTTTAAATTCCTGTTATTTATATCGCCTCCCAATTATTGAGCAATTGTTATTATTCTGAAAGGTGAAACTGGGAAGGATGAAAAAATTAAGCAAAACATAATAATTTCAAGAAATAATTGAAACTCCAGAAAGAAGAGAAATGTGAAAGTTTTAAAAGAGGAAGAGGTGAGGAATATGATGATCTTAGAAAGATCATTAGAGAAAGAATTTGGTTGTAGAACCCAATAAATGAATAAAGTATTAACGTAAAATCTATTTTGATAGACTGAATGAATAAAGATTAATAAATAAATTTCGAGGACGAAATTCTTAGAAGAATGGGTGAATGTAATATCCCGAGTGTTTATGATAACGATCCTTAGAAAAGGAAATGAACGGGTTAAGGAATATATAATACTCAAAATATAATTGAGTTCAAGGGAAAGTTATGAAATAAAACTCACAAGAATTTATTATCAAGAATGGTGGGAGTAGGAAATATAAAACCTATAGTAAGGTAATGTGTTAAAGTTATTCAATGAAGAGATTAGATAAAAAAAACCTGAGGAAGGTAAGGAATCGGTGATTCCGAGGACGGAATCCTTATAAGAGGGGAAGGATGTGACAACTCGAATTTTTATAAATTATTAAAATAAGAATTTAGTAATTAAAATTCTTATTATGAGATATATATATTTTGAATTATATGTTTTGGTGTGAAGAAATTAATTTTTTTATGAGATTTAATAGTTGATTAAACTATTGAAGAAAGTGAAGCAAATTAGTTATGAAATAGAAAAATGGTGGCAAAAGAAATTAATGAGAATAATATTAGTTAATTAAGATGGAAATTATATTGTGGAATAATATAATTTAATTGGTATGCCTTGATTGGCGATGGAATTGTTATGAATTAAATTTCATAAATAATATGAGTAATTCAGTTAATTAAAATAAAGAATTAATGTGAATATATTTGTTATAATAAAATGAGAGAGTATATATATAAATATGGTATGTTAATGTAATATGATTGTGAATTTTGTAAATAGTTAAAATATTTATTAAATAGAATAAATATTTTAATTGAAATATTTATTGAGAAAAGTAAATATTTGATGGAAATATTCCAATTTAATCTAATAATTAAGTTAAAAGGTTGATGTAATGACCCCAAAATTTATAAAATTTAATTCTCGATTTCGGTCGTTAATAATACATTCAACCTCTAATTTTACATCATTAAATTATAATACAACCATTGAAATTAGCGAAATAATTAAAATTTTCTATTACAAACTATCCTCGTTCCCAAAACCTTCAACCTTTACATCTAAATATCTCAGAATCATTTTAATATTACAATAGTTTACATCGCAAAACGTTATTACAATTCAACATTTATACATTGTTCGAAACCTTAAACATGGTTCAAATAATAATAACTCAGCCAATGTATATAATTCTTCAAGTATCACATCTGACTCATGTCTTTCAAGTAAGACATAGTTTTACCTTGAATCTTGAACCTGCAAAAGTGGTTATTTGCAAGGTTGAGCTCGACAGCCCAGCAAAATCTAACAATTTTCATGCATCACGTAGCACATAATAACATGCTCAACATATATCTCATAAACATCAGACTAACATAACATACATGCTACAATTCATATAACAATTATAAAGATTGAGTTCCTTACCCAATCAACATGCTTTAGTCAAACAACGTAGTCATAAATTGACTTTAACATTTCATACATTCAACATATATATAACACATCATGCTCTTTGCAATAAAGATTTAAAACAATCAAATTCACATAGCAAATAGGAACTGAAAGACTTGCCTTGATCGTTGTTTACCAATAACAGTTTAACAGCTTACAGATATCTGCACTACACGTGCCCTTTTGTTGCTTTGAAAATCCTTGCTAATCTTCTGAGAATAGCTTGAAGAACTCAAAACTTTCTCTCTCAAACTCTCCCTCAAGCCTTTGAAAAACCTTTCTTCTATTCTTTTCTTAGACTTAAACCAATTACATTATACGTAAAATAAAAACACAAACAACGTACGATTTTGAAAACGTCTAAACCGACACTATACTTAATATACTAATAAATTATCAGTTACCAAAATAATATATATATATTATATTTATATTTTATTTATTTATTTTATTGTTTTATAATTCAAAATTCAAAAGAAATCCAAAAGCCATAAGCCTCCGTTTGCCAAAACCCTTTTAAAATTAAACACCTAATAGTTTTAAGCCTTGTTTGGATAAAACTAACTTAAACTCCTTTAATTTATTTTAATAACTCCTTTATAATATAGTTATTTATCACACTTTATTTAATTAAGTTTTCATACTTAATTTAATTAATTCTAATAACAATTTATTGAATAAATCATTTAATCATTATAAACTCTCTAACTTAATTATTAAATTAAATTAGAATATTATCTCAAAATAATTAATTTCCTTATCCCATTAATTATTTATTAAACAAATAATTAACCAAATCAAATCAAATCAAATTAAACAAATATTTATTCAAAAACAAACAAATATTTATTCAACAAGAAATACATCCATTAAATATTTATATAATTCAATAAATATTTATAATTACAATTAAAATTCTGGATTGTTATATTAATCATATCGTAATAAGAATTTCAATTATTAAATTCTTATTTTAATAACTTGTGAAAATTCGGGTTGTCATATCCTTCCCTCCTTATAAGGATTCCGTCCTCGGAATCAAAGAAACCTCCTTTACTCGGTTTTCACCAAATCTCTTTTCAAAAATTTATCGTTGAATATCTTCAACACATTACCTTAATATAGATTTTATATTTCCCACTACATTCATTATTTCAACAAATTCTAGGTTTTATTTCATAACTTTCATTTGAACTCAATTATATTATGAGTATTATATATACTCTTTAACCCATTCGTTTCCTTTGCTAAGGATCATTATCATAAACACTCGGGATATTATAATTGATTTGGTGAATAAAATTATAATTATGGTTGGATAAATAGAAACTATAATTATAATGATAGAAATTATAATTATAATAATAAGGTTTAATTTAAGTTAAAATGTTAGAATTTGTTAATGGTTGTGACATGAATGAATCATATGTTAAAGGGAATTATAAAAATAAATTAAAAGGGTTTATAAGTTCAGCCAAACATGGCCTTGTGACCCTTTGCCTTTTGTAACTGCTGGGATAAAGCTACGTAAAGACTACTTTTCAGTTATTTGGTGTTACGCTTATTATTTTCATAGGTTTGAGAGAAGAGAGGAAAAGATGAATTGAGAGAGGAGATAGATTCTCTGTGAAGTTGAGAGAGTTTTGAGAATCTAAGCAGGAAGGAGAAGGAGATTAATATCATCTAATTGAGCTTAGAAGAATCAAAATGCAAGTTCTAAAAGTTTTGTTTATTTTCTAAAGTATACTTCTCTAAAATGAATTTC
Organism: Panax quinquefolius; assembly: GCA_020205615.1. Lineage (NCBI taxonomy): Eukaryota > Viridiplantae > Streptophyta > Magnoliopsida > Apiales > Araliaceae > Panax > Panax quinquefolius. The sequence continues at coordinate 102,127,963 of CM035152.1, read as the reverse complement.
TATGGTTAATCTATTAAGGAATTTGTTATATATGTTCTTGAGTATGTATAATATGTTCTATATTGTTTATTGTTGAGTTTTTGGTAAACAAATTCATATTGTTGATGATAAATAAGAAGAGTTTGGTTTTGGCTTAAAATACATATTTTAGGTCTATTTTAAGACTAAAATTGGTTAGGAGTTTATGTTATAATTATAAAATTGGTGATGGATTGTGTTAACACGATAAGAAACGAAAAGAACGCAAGTTGAATGAATCAATTTGGTTAAGAAACGAATTCGTAGTGAATGAATTCGCTAAACATGTTAAAACATGAAAGTTTAGTATGAACATGAGTTTTGGGTTAAGATTTAGGCTCGCTAGTGTTTCTATAAATTGTTATAATTCTAGTATGTTGTAGTTTTATGAATTACGAATTCATAGAATCAAAAACGGACTAATTTGGATGTGTATAACTCAAGTTATGAAGATTAGTAGGAAAAAAAGGGTCAAAATCATGAAGAACAAGAGCTTGACTCTGTTTTACGATAATGACGTAGCATGTGCTATGCTCTAAGTCATTTGGGGTCTAGCTGCGCTGTATGGCATAGCTGCGCTGTGCCCAAGGCTTAAGTGGGCGCAGCTGCGCCCAAAGTATGTCAGGTGTGACTGTTTTGACCTATTTTAGTAAAATAGGCATAAAGTTTTCATAAGAACTCCGATTGAGGTGATTCAAGATGATCTGGAACGAGGACGAATAAACCTACAACCTATATTCTTTACGTTTTTCAATTTGAGGTCGGGAACAGGGGTCAAAATGGTAATTTTAGGACTGTTGTGTTTTCGGAGGCAATCGTAGGGCGTCGGGCATGCACGTATGCGAGTGTAATGCTCTTGACGATAAAAGATGTTGTTCAAAGTTATAGAACATGAATATTATGAAGTAAAATGATGCTTAACATTAATAAATGATATATTAGATAAGTTGAATACACATACTAAGCACACACAAGAGATACAAATTGGGCGCGTGACGAATAAACGTCGAAACGCCGTGATAAGTGATAATGAACATAAAAAGTGTTTTAAATCAAATGAAATGAATATAATAAGATATTGAATAGTGTTAATATAAAAACAATAAGTAGTCCTAGCAAGACTTAAACACTTGAATGAACTTCGAATATGAAATACAGTGAGATATAAGTTGAAAGTTAACACAATAAAATTGAACATTGTGTATATGTAATAGGAAGGGTTATGAGATGTAGAGTAAAGTTTACATTATAGCTACTATGTGTTGCTATGTGACTAATAGTTGATGTGCATGATTATATAATTGTGTAGGGCACGTGAAGTGCAGATAGCTGTAAGCTGTTAAACTATTATTGGTAAACCACGATCAAGGCAAGTCTTTCAGTTCCTATTTGCTATATGTGAATTTGATTGTTTTAAATCTTTTTGAAAAGATCATGATGTGTTATATATGTGTTGAATGTATGAAATGTTAAAGTCAACTTATGACTACATTAATTGAGTAAAGCATGCTGATTGAGTAAGGAACTCAATCTTTATATCTTTATACTTGTTATATGAACTGTAACATGTATGTTATGTTAGTCCAATGTTTATGAGATATATGTTGAGCATGCTATTATATGCTACGTGATGCATGAAAACTGTTAGATTTTGCTGGGCTGTCGAGTTCAACCTTACAAATAACCATTTTTGCAGGTTAAGGATTGAAGGTAACACTATGTGCTACTTGAATGACGTGGATCAAAAATAATACACGATGATTAATATATTAGTTAAAGTTGTTATTTCTTTATACCATGATTAAGATTTATGAGATGTACTAAATTTTTTATGATGTATAGTTTTATGTTGAGTTGTAAAGCTAAAGTTAGAGTTATCTAATATTTAAAGGTTATCGGATTGAAATGTAAAATTTTATATAATAACAGTGATAAAGTGAATCATAAAATAAGATTGATTCAAAGACATGTAGATAATAAAGGTTTTGATTCAGGGAATTAAAGTAAGAAGACATAAAAGTTAAAATTATTCCGCATTTTATATAGTTTAACATCGAATAAAGATATAAAATCAGAAGGTAGATGTGTTATTAACGATCGAAGTTGAGAATTATATTGTATAAATTTTGTGGTCGTTATAGTTGGTATCAAAGCTGTAGGTTATAAACCTTAGGTAGGAGTACCGTAGGCTATAACCTTAGAGAAGGAAGGTGAAGATAAAGAAAGAATAAGCTCAAGTAGAGTTTGAATAATAAGAAGTAATTTAAGAAATTTATAAAGAAGGGATTAAAACATGCGTGAGAGGATTCAAAGAAGAATCTCGCAGAGTTATAAGGAATATGAATGTGGGGTTACCCAACTCCAATAATAAGAATTTAAGGTGATAATAAATAGACAATGTCTATAAGAAGAGAGTGATAAAGAAGTTAAGAATAAGAAGTTATATTTAAATATGATACAATTGTACTCTTTAATAGTTGATGTGTGGTATCTGGGCTAAACGATTACTTCATAGAGCGGAGGTATATACGAACTAACAACTCGGAACCTAGTATGTTGGTTATTTGTGGGAAACCACTCAGCGTACTATATTGAAACTGTTAGAGACTCGATGTGTACCAAGTATAGAAAGTGGATACGTATGATGAAAATGTGGAACTCGAATGAAATGTTGAGCATTGTAAATAAAGTTAGAGATTCTTAAAGGATGAAGTGTTATGTAAACAAGAAGAGTCAAAGAAGAATCTTGAAGAGATATAAAGATAAGAAATGGGAGTTACCCTAACTCCAATAGCCAAGATAATGAATAATGTAGTAAATGATGAAAAACGAAAGAAAGGGGATCGTAAAACAAAGCGATCACGAGTTAAGAAAAGACTTTTAAGGGAGATGATTCTAGAATAAGATCACGACGTGATCTGTTTAAGTTATAAGAGAAAGATGGTTTGTAATATTTGAATAATTATAGCTTGATGCTATGAAGATGATGTACTATGAAATAGTACGAGATAACTCACGAGGAGTTATAGATGATGTGATATGAGGAATTCGTATCGAGCAAAGAGCAAGTTAAGAGTAAGATAGGGTTTGGTGGGATTTCAATTGAGGACTCATATGATGGTTGAGTTGTACAAATCTTTGTATGGGCGAGGGTTTTGTGCTTGCACTCAATTTATCACATTGATAATCATTGGAATGTTGGTGTCGCGCTATTAATGTATATGTGGTGAAAAGGTGATTCTTTTCTCATGTGTATATTTGATAGTTAGAAACTATTAAGATTAATCGATATTATTAGGATTAGGTGCAGTTCTTAAAACTAATGCATATGGTAAGTTTGTGACTCATAATAATATGGTATGTTTTGAACCCCTCAGTGAATGGACGCCTATGGTCTGACTAGGATAAGTTCTTAAACTCATATTATTGTGGCAAGTTCCTGAACTTCCAATGTGCGGTAAGTTTGATGAACTATACTGGGGGTATAGGAAGATTGTAAGTTGAAATACAAGAATATTTAGTATAAAGATTGAAATTGATGGAGAAAATTAGGTATTCCAAATCTTCTAGCTTTGCTAGATTTTCGAAATTTATTGATTTCATGCCGATGGTTATACTTTTGATTTTTGGAAAATTATGTTGGGTCACACTAGTGAACCAAATAATTTTTTAAAAACAGTGCTATTATTCGTATGTCTATGCTAATTGCTTTGGCTAGAAAAAAATGATTTGAAATATATCAAAATATTTTTTTTATATATCATCAATGCATCATGTAACCTGGTGCAGAGATGATAAAAATGATGGAGTCATCGATACAATATTAGTTAGTGTTGGATGTGATCTAAGGATTGTTAGCCCACTATGGTATGATGTAGTATGATAAAATCACCAAATAATGGAATCCTCAAGCGGACTGTAAATACAGTACGGTATCATGACGTCATAAAAAGATATTTGAGATATGAGAATATATATATGTATATGTATATTTCGATTAATGTCCAAATTATTATAGAAGTCTATGCTATTTGATTCAGCTAGATGAATATTGAAACATGTTCATGAAATTCAAGCGATTATTGAAAAGTTATGCCAAACCAAATTGTTTTGGTGCAGATTCAGATGTTGAAAAGCTGAGGTGAATAACCCTATAAGGGGATATGTTTTCGGGGACAATGGGTCCGAGCGTAACGCATATAGTCGTTACAAAATGCTACGTTATACTAACGTAGTGGTACAATAGGTGGCCACCTAAGTATGCGTGTGGAGGGTGTTTTCAGTCTTTGTGATTGATAAACACTCTGGTTTGCAGTGTGAAGGATTGAGTTGAAGCACTAGTAAATCGAGAATAGAGTTCACGGTCTTGTGACCCTTCAACATGATTTAGAATCTTTGAAATTCCTGTTATTCATATCGCCTCCCAATTATTGAGCAATTGTGGAAGATTCTTATTATTCTGCAAGGTGAAAGTGGGAAGGATGAGAAAATTAAGCAAAACATAATAATTTCAAGAAATAATTGAAACTCCAGAAAGAAGAGAAATGTGAAACTTTTAGAAGAGGAAGAGGTGAAGAATATGATGATCTTAGAAAGATCCTTAGAGAAAGAATTTGGTTGTAGAACTCAATATATGAATAAAGTATTAACGTAAAATCTATTTTGATAGACTGAATGAATAAAGATTAATAAATAAATTTCGAGGATGAAATTCTTAGAAGAATGGGTGAATGTAATATCCCGAGTGTTTATGATAACGATCCTTAGAAAAGGAAATGAATGGGTTAAGGAAAATATAATACTCAAAATATAATTAAGTTCAAGTGAAAGTTATGAAATAAAACTTACAAGAATTTATTATCAAGAATGGTGGGAGTAGGAAATATAAAACCTATATTAAGGTAATGTGTTGGAGTTATTCAACGAAGAGATTTGATAAAAAAAACATGAGGAAGGTAAGGAATCGATGATTCTGAGGACATAATCCTTATAAGGGGGGAAGGATGTGACAACCCGAATTTTTATAAATTATTAAAATAAGAATTTAGTAAATAAATTTTTATTATGAGATGTATATATTTTGAATTATGTGTTTTGGTGTGAAGAAATTTATTTTTTATGAGATTTAATTGTTGATTAAACTATTGAAGAAAGTGAAGCAAATTAGTTATGAAATAGGAAAATGGTGGCAAAAGAAATTAAGCGAATAATATTAGTTAATTAAGATGGAAATTATATTGTGGAATAATATAATTTAATTGGTATGCTTTGATTGGCGATGGAATTGTTATGAATTAAATTTCATAAATAATATGAGTAATTCACTTAATTAAAATAAAAATTAATGTGAATATTTTTTTAATAAAATGAGAGAGTATATATATAAATATGGCATGTTAGTGTAATATGATTGTGAATTTTGTAAATAGTTAAAATATTTATTAAATAGAATAAATATTTTAATTGAAATATTTATTGAGAAAAGTAAATATTTGATGGAAATATTCCAATTTAATATAATAATTAAGTTAAAGGGTTGATGTAACGACCCCAAAATTTATACAATTTAATTCTCAATTTCGGTCGTTAATAATACATCCAACCTCTAATTTTACATCATTAAACGATAATACAACCATTGAAATTTGCGGAATAATTAAAATTTTCTATTACAAACTATCCTCATTCCCAAAACCTTCAACCTTTACATTTAATTATCTCAGAATCATTTTAATACTACAATTGTTTACATTGCAAAACGTTATTACAATTCAACATTTATACATTGTTCGGAACCTTAAACATGGTTCAAATAATAATAACTCAGCCAAAGTATATAATTCTTCAAGTATCACATCTGACTATGTCTTTCAAGTAAGACATAACTTTACCTTGAATCTTGAACCTGCAAAAGTGGTTATTTGCAAGGTTGAACTTGATAGCCTAGCAAAATCTAACAGTTTTCATGCATCACGTAACACATAATAACATGCTCAATATATATCTCATAAACATCAGACTAACATAACATACATGCTACAATTTATATAACAATTATAAAGATTGAGTTCCTTACTCAATCAGCATTCTTTAGCCAAACAACGTAGTCATAAACTGACACGTTGGCGTAAAACTCTTTTACTACTACAATTACTACCGGGTCGGGTTGGGCTGTGAGTGTGAACCAATTCCTTTCTACAATCATAACCACTATGTCCCCATCCTTTGATTGATTGGGTCTTAAACCGCGTTCAAGGACAAGAGAGGGGGTGGCCATTCTATTATAGCGTTCTTGCGCGGCAGCACTCACGATAGTGATATATACCCATAACGCTACCCCCAAACTTCGAAATGACTGCATGTTATGTTGTATGGTTGGGGGTGTGGAGAAATGTATAGTAGCATGGAAGTACAAACTTGACTAGATAGGCGCATTTTCCATTAGAAACACACAATTAGCAAAAACAACACAAGTTACGCTCAAAAGATGTGACATATAAAGCAATATGACCCCACGTATGCATCAATACAGTTTAATCCCCCACAATAGTGATATATATGTTTGACAGTAGACCTATGGTATTGGAGTGGCAAGTAATTCAGTGTGTGGATATGGTGTTGTGTGTTATTATCAAACTCAATTGACTCAGGCATAATCTCAAACACCTTGTGGGCAGTTTATAACTCTCCTTGAACATCCCTATTAGCATAGCAAACCAAACCTTAAGCATTCCATCATCATTGACATAGCATAAACATTATAGTCCGAACTCATTAGAGTCTTACGCATGCGAGAAGGAGTAGTAATAGATTGAGGGAAGCAAAATATATACCTTGGATACGGAATGAGAAATCAAAATAAAAAAGAAAGAGATCCCAATTCAAATAAACAATTCGTATCTAGCAAAGCATGTAGGTTATGTAACATGAATGGGAGGGGGGTTATATAAAGGTGAAGTGGAAGAGTTTAAATAAGGCACGTGGGAAGCAGTTAACCAAGAGGAGTTGTGGAAAGGCAGTCTTTTAAACTGATTAGGATTCCAAATCTGACCCCCAGCGTCGGGGCAGCTGGGTTTGACCGTTGTTGGATCGCCGGGGCGCTGATACGCAGTATCATGAAATCAAGGCTAGCGCCGAGGCGCTGCAACATGCTTAGTATAGAGCGCCGGGGCGCTGGGCATCAGTAGACACATATGAGGTTGAGTGCCGGGGCGCTGAATGTATGCTAGCCGATAGCGCCGGGGCGTTAAGCATGTCTTGAGGACACTGCAGTTGAGCGCCGGGGCGCTGTATTCCTATTCTTTGTGGGCACCGAGGCACTGGACCTTTCTTCTTTCTAGTGCCTTTTGCTTGAATTTTGACTTACCTGGTAACACATAACACGAATTATATTAAGAATATTATGATAAAATACATACTATTAGCTAAGGAACAAAATGAAATAAAATGAATTTTTTTGAAGTGAACTAAAACAAAAACTAAAACTCGTGGGGTTGCCTCCCGATAGCGCTTGGTTTATAGTCGTCAGCTAGACTTTGTTGTGTTGCTCAATTGTCCACTGATTCAGAGAGGTACATGTTCGTAGATTGGCGGTCGATGGATCCACTCCAATAATGCTTGAGCCATTGGCCGTTCACCTTCAATGTTCGCTTCGAATTCGGTTCCTCGACTTCGATGTTTCCGTGTGGTGCAACTGATATAACCAGGAACGGCCTGGACCAGCGAGATTTCAACTTTTGGGGAATAACCGCAATCTTGAATTGAAAAGCAAGACCTGTTGGTCCGGTTCAAATTTCTGATCTAGGATTTTCTTATTGTGCCAGGTTTTGACTTTCTCCTTGTAGAGTTTTGCGTTCTCATAGGCATTGAACCAAAATTCATCCATCTCATTTAATTGCAGTAACCTTTTCTCCCCCGCTGCTTGTAGACCAAAATTCAGTTTCTTGATGGCTCAGTGTGCACTATGTTCGAGTTCGACCAGGAGATGACATGCCTTTCCGAAGACCATTCTGTAGGGTGACATGGTGATCGAATTCTTGTACGCTGTTCGATATGCCCATATGGCATCATCTAGTCGCATGGCCCAATCTTTTCGTGATAGATTGACAACCTTTTCTAGAATTCTCTTGACCTCTCAATTCGAGACTTCTGCTTGACCATTGGTTTGGGGATGATATGCGGCTGCAATTTTATGACAAACCCCATATTTTATGAGCAATTTAGTGAACTGTTTATAACAGAAGTGAGTTCCCTCATCACTGATTATTGCCCTCGGTGTCCCAAATTGTGTGAAGATGTTTTTCTTCAAAAACTGTAGGACAACGTTGGCATCATTCATGGGTAAAGCTGCGGCTTCTACCCATTTGGAAACATAATCGAACGCTAGCAGAATGTACTAATTATTGAATGAGGATGGGAAAGGTCCTATAAAGTCGATTCCCCACACATCGAATAGTTCAACTTCCAAAATTGTGTTGAGTGGCATTTCATTACGTTTGGAAATATTGCCCACTCGTTGACACCGATCACACTTTAGCACATAAAGATATGCATCTTTAAATAGAGAAGGCCAGAAAAATCCTGCTTGCAACACTTTGGCCGCTATCCGATCACCGACGTAATAACCTCCGTAATTTGATGAGTAGAAATGACCTAATATGTTATCCATCTCTTCATGTGGCACACATCGTCTGATCATTTGATCCGCACACGTCTTAAACATAAATGGTTCGTCCCAATAATATTGCCTAATATCGTGGAGGAACTTCTTTCGTTGTTGCGAATTCAAATCCGGGGGTAACACCTTACCAACCAAGTAATTCACGTAATCTGCATACCATGGCAATGTCGTTGTTACTCAAAGAAGCTGTTCATCCAGAAACCTCTCTTTAATCATGACGTTGTCTTTTTGCTGAACTTCCGCGTTTTCCAACCGAGAAAGATGATCCGCCACTTGGTTCTCGGTACCTTTTCTATATCGGATCTCCAAATAAAATTTTTATAGCAACAGTACCCACCGTATTAACCGCGGTTTGGCATCCTTCTTCTCAATCAGATACTTAATGGCAGAATGATCAGTGTAAACAATTACCTTGGTCCCTATGAGATATGCTCTGAACTTGTCGAAGGCAAACACTACCACAAGTAATTCTTTTTTGGTGGTCGTGTGATTCAATTGAGCATCCGTCAACATCTTGCTGGAGTAGTAGATAGTGTGAAAAATTTTGTCGCGACGTTGTCCCAAAACTGCTCCAACTGCGTAGTCACTAGCGTCGCACATTAATTCAAACGGTAAAGACCAATCGGGCGCTACTATTAGTGAAGCTGAGACCAATTTCTTCTTTAATACTTCAAACGCATCAATACATGACTGATCCATCTTGAAAGGCACGTCTTTCTCCAAAAGGGAACATAAGGGTTTCAAAATTTTGGAAAAATCTTTAATGAAGTGTCTGTAGAAACCCGCATGTCCTAAGAAGCTCCGAATTCCCTTTACAGATGATGGAGGATGTAGTTTCTCAATTGTCTCAATCTTCGCTTTGTCCACCTCTAACCCTGCTGTAGAAACCTTATGCCCCAAAATTATCCCCTCTTGTACCATAAAGTGACATTTTTCCCAGTTAAGGACTAGATTAGTCTCCACACATCGCTTCAACACTAAAACAAGATTTTTCAAGCATAAGTCGAAACTATCACCAAACATGGAGAAGTCATCCATAAATACTTCCAAATTCTGTTCTACCATATCTCAGAAGATCGCCATCGTGTAAGACCCCAAATTATTAATAAATGAAATTTATTTTCCTATATTTATTATTTTGAAATAGTAAGGTTGATTTGATTAATGTGGATAGTTATGGGTAAAATACGCAAATATTTTTGAATAAGCAAGTGGTTATAAAATATTCATTATTGTCGGGGAAAATTCGCTTCGTCGGGAATATTCGTATTGGGAATATTCGACGACGCGCGAGCTTCTTGTGGGCCCCATAACGAAAAGCGATGGATGAAGAAAACGACAAATATAAGTTGTTTATAAATAACGGCGTAGTAGTTCAAGATAAGTATTATTGCTGGAATACCCGCGTGGTTAAAACACACTAATACGTTGTTGAACAAGAAGACATGCGGTATTGCACCAATTATTGATTCTTACGTAAGAAGGCACTACTCAATAATTGTTACAAAGAATTACTATTCAAAGATTTTATTTTATTGATTCAATAATCGTGATTGATATTTTATATTACCGTTGTTTCAATAAATTGTCATTACACAAGATTTTCCATTATCTGAGCATTAATTCATATTATCCGAATAATATTATTGGATAACATTATTGGCAATGTCTAGAAAGTTCTCGCTCTAAGGAGAGGTTTGGTCACCTAATCGGCGCCAAGAAGAGAGAGATCCTTATCGAAAGCCCCTCTTTCTCAGGAACTACTGGTTGCAAGATTGTGATTCTCGTAATATTATTTGTGAATAATTAATTATTGATTTATATGATGAGGAAAATATTGATTTTATGTGGATATAGATGGAGAAAATTTTTAAAATGACAATTGTTGAAAATTAATATTTTATCTTTTTCTCGATAAAATAATTCATTTAAATATATTATTTTAATAATATATTAATCGGTGATATTTTTATAATGAATGTGGGATATATGAGTATATGAGGATGAAGAGTATTTTTGTGGCATTAAATGTTTAACACATATTTTGTGTGTTGGTGGACATAATTATCGACCTAAATTTGATTATAAATTTTGTAAAATCGCCTCCGCTTGTGGATTTCGATCAATTTCTGTTTGGAATTTGGAAAACTTTCTTCTCGCAAAGTTGTAGAGAATTGAATTTCCTATAAAAATTTGAGAGATTCGAATTTTTCTGATAAAAGGGCTATTTATTATGAATTATTGAAGTTCAAGTCTCAAATAATTGATTTTTGTAAGTTTTAATTATTTATTTTATGAAAATTTTTTTTTTTATTACTTTTTCTAGAAGGTTGGCATGTGAGAAATGTTAGGATCTGATTTCCAAAGAGGCGAGGAAAATTTATTATTAATATATATATTATATTAAATTTTCTCGCTTTGGTGTTCTAAGCATTTTCCTATAAATAGGTGCTTAGGTTAGAATTGAAAATCACACCGTAAATCAAGTTTTTCTCTCTATATTATCGAGTTTATTCTTGTGAGTATTTTGAGTATACTTTGAGTATTGCTATACTTGCAAGTTCAAGTCATAGCCTATATCCTGTTTCAACTAGAAGTACTGTCTTTCGAGGTAAGTGGATGTTATTTTATTCGAAAATGATATTATTTCTTCAATATCATTATGCAAATATTGGTTGGAAATTTTATCAAATTTGGAACTTTTTTCATGATTTCGGAGTTACTATTCATGAGTTACTATTCACGAGTTACTATTCATGAGTTACTATTATTTACTATTCACTATTACTATTCACGAGTACTATTCACGAAGCGTGAAGATGTTTTTTTGTGAAATTTCTATCTTTTGGTGTCGGAGTTACTATTCACGTATACAACACTATTCACGTATACGGCACTATTCACGAATACGACACTATTCACCGAAAAATGAAATTTCTTCTTTTTGTCCAAAATATCTATTATGGATACTAGCTTTGATTGTATCCATGTTTTGATCATTCTTGAATTTTACTCCACTCTGATTACTTATGAAGTATTTTTGAACTGGATTGTTTAAAATACTTAATCCTTAATATTTGTTTTTTTTTTTCACCGGATTCGCTTTTCTTTAAAATATTTTTTCATCATCCTCACCCTAAATGATGATATTATCAATATCTTTGGGCCAGTAGTGCAAAAAAGATGAATGATTTTTTTATGAATATCTTTGGCCCGTGAAAAAGATGAACAGTGTGTGTTGAGATGAACATGACCGATCGATTAATATCTTTGATCAGTAGTGCAAAGATGAACATGAGTTTAGATGAACATGACCAATCGATGAATATCTTCGGCTCAGAGTGAAAAGATGAATATTTGATTCCAGATATATATTGATTGATGTTACAGGATAAAATATCGACGATGAACTTTTAAATTCATATATGTAAGATAGTAGTTTGCATTCTCTACTTAACTCTTCTAATGAATTATTATTTCACCATAAGATTGATTTAAAACCGGTTGTCTATTGTATTCTATTAGATTTTTCCTCGTTGGAGACTAACGATAATTTGTTGTATATTATCTTAGTCATAATATATTTTTATCGGGCTAGTTGAGCTCACCCTTTTCCTTGTTGTTCCATTTTTCTCTCTCGGAGGCGAGAATGTAATGAATGAGTACTAGCCTGGAAAATGGAATGAAGGTTTAGAGAGAGTTGTTTAGTAGTCCTCACCATTTTGTAAAATAATGTATCAATAATTATGATGGGGATTTATTTGCGTGTGGATATTGTCTAGATGGCAATATCTCGTATTTAAACTCACGATTTATATGTTGTAATAATAAAGTTGTAGTTATTTCAGTAGTTATTTCGCATGCACATTTGGCGACTCGTAATGGGTTGGATGGAATGGACCTATTTGGGGGGCGCCACAGCTTGGTATCGAGCTTAGGATATGATCTCCATGAGATCGTGGGAATAGAACTAGAGAGGGAGAGAGGAGTAAATCCTTCGCTAAAGGTGTCCTACCTAAGCTTATTTGTTAGTTGGTTAGTATATAGGATATTATGTGATATATTGATTTCCTTAATTAACCCTTGTTTTATGACAAGATTTGAGAATGTCGATCGAGAATATTAATAAATGGAGTAAATGAGACCGTGGAGATGCCTCAGATTTTTACCAATGAGGAGAGAACGCAACAGTGTCAATGTACCTCCCGTTAACAACACCACCGAAAGTAGATGATGAACGAGGGATGTTTAGAAGCTTTTTGCAGCTCATGCAAAATCGCACGAGGAGACTCGTGTTCAAAATACAGGAGGAAATGATAGCAATTCACGGTGGTCACAACCAAGCAGCTTCAAAGAGTTGGGACCACCTGCACTCTGGGAAAGCCGGATCCGATTAAGGTGAGACGTGGGTCAAACAAATTACCAAGATATTCGATATCTTGGGATGCACGGAGGAATGAAAGTTCCATTCGCTACTTTTATGTTCAGAACGAGGCAGCAGACATCGTGGGAATCAGGTTGCACTCCATCCACCGCACTCAACATGTCATGGGAGACATTTCAGAAACAGTTCAATGACAAGTACTTCCTCGAAAGTATTCGCTATATGAAGGAAGTGGAGTTTATTAGAATGGAGCGTAATAACACGATTTGGCGGTCCCAAAGACGAGGTGAAGTTCATGAGTTATCCGTGTTTGCACCTCATTTGGTGGAGAATGAGGAACGATGACGCGGATGTTTTCGAGAGGTTTGAAACCCAGCATATACGCCAAGATCTCATTTCTCATAAATTTTCTCTATTCAGATGTTGTCAATGTGGCTCGGCTTGTTAGAGCGAGATAACGAGTACGCTCAACCGAGGGACCATAACCGGATCATATCAAGATAGCAGCCATCGTAATAACGATAACCACGCGGAGAAAGAAGAATACAGACAAAAGCGCAGAACCACTCCTGGTGGTAATCGTGGCCATGAAAATAGAAGCGAAGCCTGGGAGGAGATTTTAAAAGAGGAGATTCAACAACCACTATGTGAAGACGTCGCCGCCAAGAAGAATCGGTTCCAAGGGAGGAGAAAGACCACCCGGTCGATATGTTACAAATGCGAGAAAGAGGGACATATCACCCAAACCGCCACAACAGCTTTAAGGTATGCTATAATTGTGGAAAAGAAGGACATATCGCCGAGATCAGACGGCAGATCGAAAAACCTAGTCAAGCGGGAATGGTGACTCAAAAGGATGTCCCGTAAAAGTCAAAGTCAACGGTCCCTGGAAGAGCGCTTTGTCGTGACCGGTTAAAATGCGAGGAACCCGAACGGTTAGCAGACAAGGTTAGTTAATTATAAATTCTTGTGAAGTTTATACTTTACTAGATACTGTTTCTACCCATTCTTTTTATCTCTCTTGCTTGCGCCAACGCTTGAACTTGACTACGAGAAATTAGACTTTGACCTATTTATGGAGACTCTGTTAGAGAAACTTTCATTACATCCGTTGTTTAGAAATCTTGCTTGATTCAGTTGGCACTATCACATTATTACCGTTAACCTTATTTCTATAGAGATATTTGCTTTTGATGTGATTTTAAGGTTAACTACTCATCACGCCGAAATTGATTACTTTCGTAAGGTGTGTTAGTTTTCATATTCCTAAGCAAACTCGTTATTCAATTCAAGCAATCAAACCATTGTAGTCAAACATTTTCATATCAAGCCATGAAGTCATTCGCTTATTACGGATGTCAAGTTTTCTTAGTCCATGTTATGGATTTGAATAAAGACACGCCGATTTGAATAATATTCCGTTGTTATTGATTTTTCCCGACGTATTTTTCAAGAATTTTTGGTTTACTCCCAAAGACCGATATTAAATTTTGTATCGATTTTGAACCCGTACAAAACTCATTTCTAAAATCTCATATCGAATGGCTCCTATTGAACTTCAGGAGTTAAAATTCAACTATAGAATTTGGTACCTGAGCCTTTATCTGGTGACTTCCTTTGTGGAATGCACCAAGCCGCATTCTCCGTAGGGGACACCATATTCGCGCGATATAGTAAACCGATAGGTGTCATTGTAACGCATATCCAAGGTTGGGATATGAGTCACAATTGAGAACAACCTAAGTCAGTGAATCGAAATACGTAGCTTTTAGGCTTAGTTGGTTATTATCGGAGATTCGTTGAAGGATATTCTCGAATCGCTATTCCATTAACGCAATTGACTCAGTAGAGATACAAAATTCGAATGGAGCAAGGAATGTGGGAAGAGCTTCAAGAACTCAAGAGGAGACTCATTTCAACACATGTTTCACCATGCCATCCTCGGAAAAGTTTAACGTGGTAGCCGACGTGTTGAGTAGAAGATCGATACAAGCACGAGTATGATATTGTCAAAGACTCATTTCAGATAATTTACAAATAATAGAGATGGAGATGAAAACTCTAGGTACCCACGTGATGATATACGAGTATAATCGATTTTAATCGATAAAGTTAAAGTCGCTCAAGCTACACAATCTGAGTCGATGAATTTGAAGAAGGAGGTGCAAGAAGTTGTTATTTCAAAAGCGAGAATCGGTGAGGTGAGGAAAGCTCAAACCTTCGATTTATTAATCCATTTGAAATTCTCGATCGAATAGGAACTGTGGCCTATAGACTCGCTTTTTTACCGCCAAGTACGACGCGTGTTCATAACGCTTTTTCACGATCGATGTTACGTAAATATGTGGACTAACCAACCACGCCATTGAAGTTAGAACCGGACGAGATAGCCAAGACTTAACGCACGACGAGGAGGTACCGCCAAGATCTTGGATAGGAAAGAACATGTCCTATGTACCGAGGTTATACCACAAGTTAAAGTTTTGTGGAGAAACCATGCTATCGAGGAAATGACCGGGAGTTGGAAACGGAAATGAAAGCGAGGTATTCTCATCTTTTTCAAACACTGTATCGACGCCAATTTCGAGGATGAAATTTCATAAGGAGGGAGGTTCAGAAGACCTCAAATTATTAATAAATGAAATTTATTTTCCTCTATTTATTATTTTGAAATAGTAAGGATTGATTTGATTAATGTGGATAGTTATGGGTAAAATACGCAAATATTTTAATAATAAGCAAGTGGTTATAAAATATTCATTATTGTTTGGGAATATTCGTTTGGTCGTGGGAATATTCAGATCGCTTTGGGAATATTCGTACGATTTGCCAACTTTCTTTGTGGGCCCATATAACGGAAAGTGATTGGATGAAGAAAACGACAAATATAAGTTGTTTATAAATAACAACAGTAGTTGTTACTGAATTAATATCGTTGGAATACCCGGTGGTAAAAACACACTAATACGTTGTTGAACAAGAAGACACCAGATTGCACCAATTATTGATTCTTACGTAAGAAGGCACTACTCAATAATTGTTATAGTAATTACTATTCAAAATTTTATTTTATTGATTCAATAATTGTCGCATCGATATTTTATATTACTATTGTTTCAATAAATTGTCATTTACAAGATTTTCCATTATCGGAGCAATAATTCATATTATCCGAATAATATTATTGGATAACATTATTGGCAATGTCTAGAAAGTTCGCTCTAAGGAGAGGTTTGGTCACCTAATCGCGCGCGCCAAGAAGGAGAGATCCTTATCGAAAGCCCTCTTTCTCGGAACTACGGTGCACAAAGATCGTGATTCTCGTAATATTATTTGTGAATAATTAATTATTGATTTATATGATGAGGAAAATATTGATTTTATGTGGATATAGATGGAAAAAATTTTAAAATGACAATTGTTGAAAATTAATATTTTATCTTTTTTTCGATAAAATAATTCATTTAAATATATTATTTTAATAATATATTAATCTGTGATATTTTTATAATGAATGTGGGATATATGAGTATATGAGGATGAAGAGTATTTTTGTGGCATTAAATGTTTAACACATATTTTGTGTGTTGGTGGACACAATTATTGATCTAAATTTGATTATACCGTAGAAATCGCTCTGCTTGTGGATTTTGGCCAATTTCTGCTTGGAATTTAGAAAAACTTTCTTCGCAAAGTTGTAGAGAATTGAATTTCCTATAAAATTCGTGAGATTCGAATTTTCCGATAAAAAGGATATTTATTATGAATTATTGAAGTTTCAAGTTCAAATAATTGATTTTTGTAAGTTTTAATTATTTATTTTATTTAAAAACGCGTTTTTTATTTTTTTTTCAAGAAGGTTGGCATGTGGGAAATGTTAGGATCTGATTTCCAAAGAGGCGAGGAAAAATTATTATTAATAATATATTATATTAAATTTTCGCTTTGGTGTTCTAAGCATTTTCCTATAAATAGGGTGCTTAGGTTAGAATTGAAAATCACACCGTAAACTCAAGTTTTTTTCTCTATATTATCGAGTTTATTCTTGTGAGTATTTTGAGTATACTTTGAGTATTGCTATACGATGCAAGTTCAAGTCATAGCCTATATCCGGTGTTTCAACTAGAAGTACTGTCTTTCGAGGTAAGGGATGTTATTTTATTCGAAAATGATATTATTTCTTCAATATCATTATGCCGAAATATTGGTTGGAAATTTTTATCAAATTTGGAACTTTTTCATGTCGAAGTTACTATTCATGAGTTACTATTCACGAGTTACTATTCATGAGTTACTATTCATTTAGTTACTATTCATTACTATTACTATTCACGAAGCGTGAAGATGTTTTTTGTGAAATTTCTATCTTTTGGTGTCTGAGTTACTATTCACGATAAGACTATTCACGATACTTAAGACTATTCACTTAATATTTACACTATTCACCGAAAAATGAAATTTCTTCTTTTTGTCCAAAATATCTATTCTGGATACTAGCTTTGATTGTATCCATGTTTTGATCATTCTTGAATTTTACTCCACTCTGATTACTTATGAAGTATTTTTGAACTTGGATTGTTTAAAATACTTAATCCTTAATATATTTGTTCTTTTTTTTCATCTGGATTCGCTTTTCTTTAAAATATTTTTCATCATCCTCACCCTAAATGATGATATTATCGAATATCTTTGGCCGTAGTAGTAAAAGATGAATGATTTTTTATGAATATCTTTGGCCCGTGTAGTAAAAGATGAACAGTGTTGAGATGAACATGATCGACCGATCGATTAATATCTTTGATCCAGAGTGCAAAGATGAACATGAGTTTAGATGAACATGACTAATCGATGAATATCTTTGGCCTCAGAGTGAAAAGATGAATATTTGATTCCAGATATATATTGATTGATGTTACAGGATAAAATATCGACGATGAACTTTTAAATTCATATATAGAAGATAGTAGTTTGCATTCTCTACTTAACTCTTCTAATGAATTATTATTTCACCGCTAAGATTGATTTAAAACTGGTTGTCTATTGTATTCTATTAGATTTTTTCCTCGTTGGAGACTAACGATAATTTGTTGTATATTATCTTAGTCATAATATTCTTTATCGGGCTAGTTGAGCTCACCCTTTCCTTGTTGTTCCATTTTTCTTCTCGTGAGGCTAGAAATGTAGCGAGTACTAGTCTGGGTATGGAATGAAGGTTCTAGAGAGAGTTGTTTAGTAGTCCTCACCATTTTGTAAAATAATGTATCAATAATTATGATGGGGATTTATTTCATGTGTGGATATTGTCTAGATGGCAATATCTCGTATTTAAACTCACAGCTTATATGTTGTAATAATAAAGTTGTAGTTATTTCGTACCATGTATTTTGGCACTCGTAATGGGTTGGATGGAATGGACCTATTTTGGGGGCGCCACAGAGCTTAGTAGCTTCGTTTTTCACCACTGTCATACCCCCTTTCTTTGGTACGCACTATACAGGACTTACCCATGAACTGTCCAAGATTGGATAAATAATGCCAGCATCCAACTACTTTATGATCTCCTTTTTCACCACATCCTTCATAATGGGGTTTAACCTTCTTTGCTACTCAATGGTTGGTTTTGCCCCCTCTTCTAGTAAGATCTTATGCATACAGAATGATGGACTAATTCCTCGAATATCCGCTATAGTCCATCCGATTGCTGTTTTGAACTCTCGCAATACCTTTAACAGTTTCTCTTTTTGCGTGTCAGTTAACTCTGTCGAAATAATGACTGGTAGGGTAGCATCTTTCCCAAATAGGCATACTGCAGATGAGATGGTAGCGATTTTAATTCCAACACCGATGGCTCTTCTATCGAGGGTTTAAACTTTTTACCTTCTGTTTTGGGCCTATCAAGGGTGTCGAAGAGTTGATTACTTTTTCGGGTGGAAGGTAATGCATCTAGCCATTTAAAATACTCACTTTCATCCACAATGCCATAGTCGTCCATACCAAACAAAACGGATTCCAGTGGATCCTCTGAATAATTTTTGCTGAACTTGTGATTAACTACTTCATCCATAATATCCACCCGCAAACACTCACCTTTTTCTTTCGGATAAGACATCGACTTAAAAACATTAAAGGTGACCTGTTGATCTTCAACTCGCATCGTCAATTCACCTTTTTGCACGTCAATCAATGTTCTCCCCATTGCTAAAAATGGTCGCCCGAGAATAATTGGAATTTGTCTATCTACTTCACAATCCAAGATAAAGAAATCCGCGGGGAAGATGAATTTATCCACTTTTACTAACACGTCTTCAACTATACCTCGTGGATATGTAACTGATCGGTCCGCCAACTACAAACTGATATTAATTGGTCTTGGTGCTTGAAGTCCAAACTGACTGTAAACGGATAATGGCATCAAATTTATACTGGCCCCCAAATCACACAATGCTCTTCTCAAAAACTGATTTCTAATTTCACATGGAATAGTAAAACTACCGGGATCTTTGAGCTTCGGAGGTAACTTATTCTGTATAATTGCACCACACTCTTCAGTCAATGCCACTGTCTCAAAATCACCCAATTTCCTCTTTTTCGACAAGTCCTCCTTCATGAACTTGGCGTAACTCGACATTTGTTCCAAGGCTTCAGCAAATGGGATGTTAATATGCAATTTTTTGAAAATGTCCAAAAATCTTGAAAACTGCTTATCTAACTTGGATTTCTGAAACCTCTGCGGATATGGTATGGGAGGCAGTATGAGGGTTTGTTCCGGTGCTTTCTGCTCTAAGGTCTCTTCTTGACGTTTTTTAGTTTCCATAATTTCCTCTTTTTCCTCTGTTGTGTTTTCCCTCTTTTCCTTATCCTTAATTATTTCTTGCAAATCCTTTCCACTATGTAAAGTCACAGCCTTGCAATGCTCATCTCTGCCCAGATTTATCTCTGTATCACTAGGGAGTGTTCCATGTGGACGGCTATTCAACGCATGTGCTATCTACCCCAATTGATTTTCCAAATTCTTTATCGAAGCACCTTGGCTTTTCACATTCATGTCTACTTGATTTAATAACTTTTCTTGTTCCCCGATCCATTTGTCAGTAGCTAAAATGAATTTTTCCAAAGTGTCTTCCAAACTTGTTCTCTTCTCTGGCTATTGTTGAGTCTGATTTTGAATTTTGGATGAATTTTGTTGTCTAGGTGATTGAGCTTGATTGTTACTCCAAGAAAATCCCGGGTGATTTCTCTAACCAGGATTATATTCATTTTGATTCGAATATGGTTGGACTGATCGACTATAGCTCCCTACGAACTGAGCTAATTCAGAATTGATGGCATATTGATCTGTAGCATGGCTCCCAGCACATAACTCACAAACTATTGCTACTTGCTGCGCGGATGGCGGACTCCATGTTTCTAGTTTCTTAGCTATTGCAGACACCTGTGCTGCCAATGCTGTCACTGTATCTACTTCAAACTTTCCCGGTGTTTTCGGAGGATTAGACCTAGTAATGGTCCACTGATAGTTGTTGTTGGCCATCATTTCTAGCAGTTGATAAGCCTCATCAAAGTTCTTAGACATGATCGCTCCACCTACTGCTGCATCAATACTGGTTCTCGTGGTCGCGTGCAATCCATCACAAAATATCCCAACCTGCATCCACTATGGAATTCCGTGATGTGGGCATTTACGAAGCTTATCCTTGAATCTTTCCCACACCTCATATAATGTTTCTGAGTTGAACTGTGCGAAGGTGTGAATATCGTTCCGTAGTTTTGCCGACTTCGCTGGTGGGAAAAACTTAGCTAGAAATTTTTGAGCTAAATCATCCCAAGCTGTGATGGAACCGGGAGGCAAAGAATGTAACCAACTCTGAGTTTTATCTTTCAACGTAAATGGAAACATCCTCAACCTTATAGCATCTTTTGATACATTATTGAACTTGAAGGTGTCGTAAACTTCCAAGAAACTCAAGATGTGCTCATTAGGATCATCTGTCGAACTACCCCCAAACTGGCATGTATTTTGGAGCATCTAAATTGTTCCCAGTTTTATCTCAAAACTGTTTGCATTGATTTCCGGCCTCCTAATACTCGACTGTATATCTGTGACATTCGGCATGGCATAATCCCTAAGTGATTTTTGTTTGTCCTCACTATGTTTCATCGGGTATTTCTTGTCCGCTGATTTTTCTTCCATTGTGTGACACCAAGCACTAGTCAACCGCAATTTTGGAACTTCCTTTCGATATCGCTCAGTATAAGGAAAAAGTTCCTTTTAGCCCTTGATCTAGTGTGCATACACTCGCAAAGAAATTCTGCAAATACAAGAAGAAAAATGAATAACGTTTAAATTAAGACCGAATTGATTATAACTAATATAGAATTAATATTAATAAAGAATTCCCCGGCAACGGCGCCAAAAACTTGTTGGTTGATTTCACAATCAATGAATTTGTGAAAGTGTACACCATCAACAAGTAATAAAGTGATAAGATAAAGTGTTGATCCCACAGAGAATTCTAATCAACAAATTCCAACTACTAGCACTATATCAATTCAATTTTATTTAAACAACCATAAATGTGATTTTTTGAAATATGGAAACTAAATCAAACAATTAAAAGAGATTATTCTAAAAATAAATTAAATAAATAAAAACTAAGATTGGACGAATGAATTCAGATAAATAAGGTTGACTCCAATATCCTCAATTATGAACTATAAACTAATTATCCAATTATACCAATTATTATGCCTACTGAATTGTTAACGGGAATTCTAAGTGTCAAAAGCCCTTTTCCAAGTGATCAATTAACTTCTATTTAATCTAATTAATCTTGTGATATTCCTATGCAAAACAATTAAATTAAACTCCTTCAATCCCAATTCCAACTTTGTTACATGCAGTGAACAGATATCCCTATTCAATTCACGACCCTAATTATTCGCCATGCAAATAATTAAGCATACATGTTATCATGCCCAGTTCTAACCTTAGATCTCCTCTTCCAATTCCTTCTAGAGTAACAAGGTAATTATTGGCCAAATAATTAATCAATAAACACAAGACAAGATAAACAATTCACTTTGACATAAATAATTGGAATAAATCGAATAACTAATTTATACACATAAAAGGTTCAATTGAAATCTTAATTAAAGAATTAGTTCATAACAGAATTTAAAACCAACAATCATTTGCAAAACATCCTTAAGGAATTAAACAAAGTGAAAATAAAGAGAAGAGGAAACTCTAAAGTAAAATCTTTAATCTTCAAGTAATCCCTTGCTTAGCCTTCAATTGTGGTAGATCTCCCTTTTAATTCAGCAAAATAAACTTTATATACTCTTCACATTGCACCACAATCCTTTCTCAAATCAACCTCTCAATTATGCCACAAATTCAAGTCAACTCGTTGGCCAACACGCGCGTCTGGTCAACAAAAGTAACGCCTCAACGCCCCGGCGCTGAGGATAACACTAGATAGAGCGCCCTAGCGCTGGAATTAAATAATTATAGATTTGCCCCTTTTTAGCTCAAATGCCCAATATACCCCTGTGTTTCCTGAATCTGCAAAATAATCACAAATTACAATACAAATTCTACTAAACGACTTGAGAATGCAATAATTTAAGCTCGATTATATTCAATTCATGGGTATATTACCCAATCATCAGAGCATAATTAATTAAAGGAGTTTAGTTAATTAAAATAAAACCCAAATCCTTAATTGTTAAGGATGGTTGCCAACATCTATAAATAAGAGGAGTCTTATTATGGGTGTAGTTAGTTGACGCTTTTCACAATATACGTGATTCCAATTGTTGGAGAGTACGCTTTTTCTATGAGAGATAGAAAAACTAGTGTTTTGCCAAACACCCATCTTCTTGAATCTTTCTTCTTCCTTGGTGGATCACCTCTAAAGGCCAAACACTTGGGTGGCTAACATTGATCAAAGAAAGGAACCAATCCCGGTGGATTCAAGTTGAACGCGAAAAAGATTGGAGGTGAACTTGTACCCGAGAAAGTTCGAATCTTCAAGGGTATGTTTATTGTTCTTCATATTTTTCGTTTAATTAATAATTGTGCATAAAGGATGATCCGGGTATATGGTTTATAAAATTTTAAAACTCTAATTTTCCACGTTTCCGCTTATTTTGTGCAATTTGATTGCGTTCATGAATATTACAAACCTATCACAAACCTCGCCAACTCGTTAAATTTTGCGGCATACTCTGCTACCATCATTGATCCCTGCTTCAGTTCTAAAAACTACACCTCCATATAATTTTTTGAACTCTCTGGGAAATAAGTCTCAAAAAATATCTCCTTAAACCTATTCCAAGTCATTACCCCTTGACCTCCTCGAGTTTTATTAGCTTGCCACCAATAGCTAGCCTCTACTTTCAACGTAAATGTTGCAAAAGCTGTTTTTTGATTCTCACCTACTCTAGCAACATCAAAAACTTTCTCTATCTCCATGATCCAGGTCTGTGCCTCAACCGGATTCATGGACCCATGGAATTCTAGTGGCCCAACCACCTTGAAGTCCTTAAATGTCATAGCTTGATTCTACGGTTGATTTTGCAATGCTCCCATCAGTAACGTTACTAATTACTGAACTGGATTAGCCTCAACATTGTTGTTATTGGTAGATCCCTCAGGGGTTCTTTGTGGTGGTTAACGTTTTTGTTAAAATATTATTGTTAGATTATTATTCAATCCTCTAACAATTATATATACAACTTGCACATCACAAAAATTACCTCATATCACACAATATCTTGAATAAATAGTAACTTTTATTTATTCATCATCTTTTTTTTTAAAAAAAAACATAGCCATAATAACATCCCTGTTATCTACATTACTTTCCTGAACTACAAAAGTTTCAGGATAACATCATCATTATCATATCCCATTAGTTATATAATACCCGGGATTTACATCTTATTTACTCATTAATCACACAATAATTACATTTCTTATGACGACCTACTAAAATGCTGCATAACCTTATGACGCTCCTCTTCCATAATACAGAACATTGTTCGGCGGTCTAGCATGTACCATGGCAGCGTCTCGAACTGAATCGGATAATACATGATTCGGTCTTGAGCTTGGTTGACCACGGTGTTGAAAACGCTATTCATCTCCTCCATCTTGATCTTCTTTACTTGTACCTCTCTCTCCGCTACCCCGGCTAGTTGATAAGCTTCCTCATACGCGTCTTCGGCTCTTACCCTGTTAGTAGACTCTTCTTTCAATTTGTTCTTCAGCTCTGCAATCTCCTCTGTCATTTGCTCGTTCTTTCATTCAGTGTGAATCAGCTTCCATTCGACATTACTTAGACGTCCATCTAGATCTCGGATCTCGTCGTCCTTCTGTACCATTGAGGTCTTCTGTTCAAGTACTATCTCTTCCAACTCCTCGACTCTATCTTGCAGTTCCACATTACGGCCGTGTACTTCATCGTACATACGGGCAGCGATCAAGTTTGGTGGAAACTCTTCCTCCTCGTCTTCCTCATCCCTATCCTATTGTGGTAGTTCAATGGGATCCTCCTCATCCATCTCTACCTCATCATCCTCATCAGGTAACCTCTCCTACTCAACCACTGTGACCAATGGAGATGACTCCTATGGCAGTAGTTGTTCCCAAACCACCTGAATATCTCGAGGCTCCTCCTCTCTAGGCATCTGGGACCCTTCCTCCCTAGCCTGACTGGATTCTCCTACATTAGCCATCCTGATAACAAAATTTAAACTTTTAATTACTAATCATTACTACTCGACACTCACGAGCACATAGGTTGCAATCACATAAGCATATAAAGTGTTTTATTACTTCTTTCTTAAAACTTAATAAGAGTTTATCACCACTATCTTTTCAATCTTCTATAAGGTTACTTCCTAAGGCTTTTCCCCACCTAAGGTTCATAACCTAAAACTTTGATATCAACCTGTGACACCCCCAAATCTGGGTACTTCATTCCTACAAGATTTGGTGTTCACTTTCCATTCATTCATATTTAACTACCCAATTATAATAAAATTAAACCATAAATCCTCCCATTAAAGGGTTACATCATTAAATCAATAAGTCTCACAGGTTATCTAACCTTTAACATAAATCAAGTGCGGAAATAAAATAATTACATCACATCATTAAATATAAAGTTTATCATCATGACATTAAATAAATTACAAGTCTTCATCACTTACTCATTTTTCCTTTTCCTTTTCCTTTGCTAGTGGTAGGTTCATCGACCTTCTCAACCTTAGCTGCAATAATTATATTTATGCAAGAGTGAGCAAAACAAATGCTCACTTGAAATAGCAATGAATAACAATAGCATAATAAATGCCAATGAATAAGCTCATCAGAGTTGAATAATACTCTGTCAATGATAATCAAAAACTGGTATCAACATACAAAATGTAACTGAGGCCCACAAGACCACGATCTATGTCCACAGTTTTAAGTAATCTTTCAACTTTAACCTAAATAGTAATACTATAGGGACTCCCCATACCTAGGGTGATCAGCCCTTCGTACCATGTATTGTGCACAAATATCTAAACGCATCACGTAAAATAACTCCCCTATAATAAGGTTGTTCTTATCAGTTTTAGAGTACAAGTCTGCACCAAAGAAAGTTTAGTTTGGATAAGCTTCAAGGGTAATTTAGAGTTTCACGATCATCAACTAAAGGATTAGTTGAATTAATAAGACTTAACAACACTACGAGTGATCAATAACAATTTAATGTAAAATGATTAAGAATCATAGGTGAACTAACTATACATTAAACTCATGCTTAGAAATAACTAAAAAGCATAAGCATTGAATAAAATAATAAACCTTGCTTGAACAATATTAAGCTAAGGCTATGATCTTGTCAAATATGAAATTGAATTATTGAACATTCATTAACTGATTACAAGCTGGAAACAAAGCTCACTCAACATGATAATAACTTCTGCAAGGTAAATGAAATATGTCTACTCAATATTAGAGATTAGAGTTCAAGAAGTTGCATTCACTATAAAAAAATGAAAATAAAGAAACTTTCTTAACTATAAACAAGTTAGAACAAATCAACAATGACTAGAATTCAAAACTTGCTCGAATAAAGTTAGGTTTAGAGTTTGCTCAAATAAAGTTTAGGAACAAAGAACTTGCTCAATCAAAGTTTAGGGTAAGGAACTTGCCTCATGCGTAAGCTATAAATTACAACTCACGTTCACCTACACACATTATTAGAATCACAATATCTATTAGATATACTATAATCCACTTTCCAAAATATAACTCACTTTCAGTTAAACTTGTTACTTTAAAACAAGTTTTACTTTACATCATATGCATTTCAAAAATCACAAGTGTTAACTTTAAAACACTTATTTACTAATTCACGTGTTCAATAAATTACAACATAACGTTTACATAACTTACTCATCGTTTTACAACTTTGGAATTACTAATCACAAGATACAATTCTGTTTTAATCTCTTCATTACGTGTTTATCACATTAACCTCTCATTAGACTAGGTTACAATAGATTTTCAAGGTCTGCATAAGTAACAGACATCACTGCCTCTGATCAAGGTATGGGCAGCACTACGCCCATACTTAAGTTTAGGGCCAAAGGCGTGGGCTGTGCACAGCAGCACAGATCGCTTATTTTTTGGCCTTGACACCGGTGGCAACTCCTCGGTGTGCATGTAGACATAAACTACACAGTTTGTTTCCAGCACTCTGTTTAGCCCAACTATCACGAATTTCATCCACAATATAACAATTTAAACTCACCCAAATGATATAGAACTTATATAAACATGGTTCCTCACATATATGATATCTTAGAACAATTAAACAACAACTTCAATTAATTTAAATCCTTGAATTCCATGTTTTTGTACAAAACTCCAATTTTTTGACATCCTTCCCAAAATTTAACATTGAGATCACATTCTACACCAAATTAACTCATTTAAATTACGTTCTCTTCGTTTCTTACTGAATTAACATATTCAGGTGTCAATTTACAGATTAGTTTACAAATTAACTACCAAATTTGGTACTTTCACAACCCATATATATACATATAGTCACTGTAATTAGTTTCTTCCTTTTAAACATAATTAGCACACTATTTCCTTGTCTAAATGCTAATTCTAACATCACAATTACTCACAAATTCAATAATTCAGTTTATATAACAACAATTCATCCAACTTGAATTCACAGAAAATGTAAAACTCGTGAACATAGAACAATCATATGTATAATATTAAGGTTTTGGAAGTATACCTTCACTTGCTTGAATAATCCTTGCTAACACACATAAATTTTCATTGGAATCACAGAACTTTTATCTCAAACTCTCTTTATTCTCTCTGCAAACTGTCTTCTTTTCTCTTCTTAGGCTTAGGCCAATGCTTTTCACGTAACATAAACTAAAACCAACGCATAAACCCAAACGTCTAAAACCGACGTTGTAATAATAACAATAATAAGTTATCAGTTATAAAATTTAATATATTTTTATTTATTTTATTTATATTATTTATTTTAATTAAAATTCAAAATTTAAAAACCGTAAGGCTTCGTTAGGCAAAAACACTTTTAAAATGAAGACTTAATGTCTTTAAGCCTTGTTTGGGTAAATCCATTTAAAACTACTTTAATTTATTTTGATAAACAATTTATACTATAGCTTATAGTCCCATATTATTTCTTTGGATTTCCATATCCATTCTTAGTTAAATAAACTAATTACAACATACTAAATAAATTTTCCACTTAATCCAAATATCACAAAATTATAATCTCATTATAATTTTATTTAATAAATTCACATACCACCTTAAATTATTAAATTAAAACAACAATATAGCACTTCATGTTATCTTTAACAACTCTCTAACTATTCAATTAAATTAGAGTATTATCTAATAAATTTAATTCTCAAATATCTACTAACAACAACCACATCAATAAAATATTTATTTAATTTAATAAATATTTTAAATTACAAATAAAATCGTGGATTGTTACACCTGAAATCACCCATCTTAAAGAAGATCAAGACATCGGTGATATTCGAAAGAAGGTTATACAAATGGAAGAGACCATTCGGTCTATCAAAGGGATTGTGAACGCATAGAAGTGTTTCATATTCAGACCTTTACATCTTCCCCGGGGTTCACTATCCGGAGAAATTCAAGACTCCTGATTTTGAGAAATATGATGAATTGGGAGATCCTTATACCCACTTGAAAGTGTTCATTGGAGAGCTAAGATCTTATGTCGAGAATGAAAAGCTCAGAATGTAGCTTTTAGAAAAGTCTGATTGGAGAAGCCAGGGCATGGTACACCAGATTGGATAAATCCAAAATTCATAGTTGGGAGGAGTTAACCCATGCTTTGCTCAGTCAATACAGCTTTCAAACTCAGATGGCTCCAGACCGGTATGAAATTACCAAGGTCAAGAAACAACTCAATGAGTCATTTAGAGAGTATGCCCAAAGATGGAGGCGTTGGGCTATTCAAGTTGTCCCATCTATGACAGAGTCTAAAATGGTGATAACCTTCATAGATATTCAAGAACCTCAATTTTATGAGAGGGTCCTAGCTGAAATAGGAAAGCTATTCTCAAAAATGATTACGCAAAAAGAAATTGCAGAAATAGGATTGAAATTAGGGAAGATTCAAGACCTTACCGCTCTAAAAACCGTAGCTGAGCATTTCCAATCTGGAAGTTATGGAAACAACCTTCGAAGGGTCCATAAGAAGAAAGAAGCGGATGTTTCCTTGATACTGTAAGGACTAAAAGGCAATCAAAACTTGCCTATTCAGAGGAGAAACTATTCCCCTTTTCAAGCCCAGTCTTCAAATCCTCCTTTGCCAAAGAGTGGAAAAGTTAGACGTACAAGAGTGTTCACACCCTTTGGGGATTCACTCAAAAATATTCTCAAACTTCTGACAACTCAGAAGAAAATTACTCATCTCCTTCCACTAGCCAACCCGAGTGGAAAGGGGTTCAATACAACCAAGAAGTGCACTTATTATGCTGCAGCTCCAGGCCATGACACGTAGGATTGTTGGGCCCTTAAGCATAAGATCCAGGACTTAATTAATAATGGTGAGATCATGATGACCAAGCCCGACCAACCACATGTTCAAGAAAACCCTCTCCCTCAACACAAGGAAGATGAGGTTAACATGATCAACAGGAGCAGTGGAGAGAGCTCCAAATACCTTAAATATGTGGGAGGTTCATCCCAAATTAGTAAGGATAATTCCGACAAATGGGATTATTCACAATTCCAGTTCATGATGGAATGGGAGTTAAAGTCTCTTGGTGAACAAGTCAATCAACTGTCTGGTGATTCATCAACACCAAGTGACACGAGAGTTGTTCAGTCAGGAGTATGCTAGCCTCCTTTCTCTCATTACAAGTACTCCACCACTTACTCAAGAAAGTGAAACACTGGAGGTAAAGTTTTCCAGAAAAGAAAAAGCTAAAGCCCATCGGGACTTCACCAACCAAAGGGAATTCACCTATTTAGGCCAACCAATGGAAGAAATATTGTAGATACTAATTAATGAGGGAAAAATCATAGCACTGCTACCTCCAATCAACCCACACTCAAAACGGTTTGACGCTACTAGAGTATGTCAATATCACTCACACTCTCGCGGTCACAGCACTGAAGAATGCTGGGCACTCTGCCATCTTACTCAAAATATGATTGACAGCGGTGACCTACAAATGGCAGACAATGACGTTGTGTCATTGAGAGTGGGGACACATTTCCTTCGGGATGGAAGGGAGTCATAGCAGTTATATCCTCTGAAGGAGATTTGGTTGCCACACCACTTACAATTCAACCAATTCAGCTCAAAGGCATTTAAAACCCTTTGAAACTGGTTGCACCAAAGCCAATCATATTGTCATTCATGCCATAGTATCCTGTCATTAGCCTTAAGAAAGTCTCATGGAACTATGGAGAGGCTGAATGATCAACATCAAACACAACTGCTGCAGTATCTAAAGAAATCCACTATATCTTCCTCCACGAGTGATGAAGCCTATCATCAGATCTACAGGGAAAGTGCCCAAGGAGAAGATTGAAGAATTTCTCCGTAAGATGGGACATAATGAAGCCAAGGTGGTTTAAAGCTTGAAAGAAGCTCCATAATAGATCTCTATTCTGGACTTGGTTTTCTCTTTAAAAGATCATTGGAAGGTCTTATTGAAAGTGTTAAAAGAAGCCCACTTGTCAAAGACAGTGGATGTTGAAAAATTCCATCATTTGGTTGATCACATCTTCAATAGTAACGTGATATACTTCACTGATGATGACATACCTCCCGAAGGGACATGTTACTGCAAACCGTTGCACATAGTGGTGATGTATTCTGGATATGTGGTTGGAGGAGTGCTAATAGATGCAGGATCATCCCTAAACATCTACCACTATGCCACATTGGAAAAAATAAACATCAAGCTAAACAGGATTCGAAGAAGCCACACAATCATCAAAGCTTTTGATGGATCTCAGCAAAATGATGTTGGAGAGATTGAGTTACCTATAGAATACAACCCACATTTCATACAAAGTGTCCCACAAGAACCATATCTCAAAATCCCGAGTGACTACTACACAAGACAACACACCGGATAGAATTTAAAGACTTGAAGATATGGTCATGGACCCATCTTCCCGGCTTTGTACAACTTCTTATCCCATGTCATTATGTAGCTCTCGACAACAACATTCTGAAAAGGTACAACACGCCTCTATCGGATGCCCAGATTGAAATTTATGAAGGTTCGAGTGGACAGCGCGTTGCACGAGTGCATGATAAGTGGGATTTATACCCACAAATTAGATACTTTATGGCTTAAATAGTTGCCTGATCTTCGTAGATTTTATATAATTTTATATGATTATTATAGTATTATGCTTAACAGAAGTATTATAGGGCTTATACAGTACTTTTCTAGCTTTCAGGGGACAAATCAGACATTACAAATACACTGGCGCCGCAGCGGCAATGCCTAGTGTTATTCTCACGCCGTGGCGCCTACTGGTCGACTTGACATCACCCGTGGTACTCTGGCTACCATCGACCCTTCTTGGACTCGGCTTGTGGCGTATGCAAGCTCTAGTGTGTTGCCATCTTGACGTGGTCTTTGCACAGGCGCCACCCTTAGGCATATTATCCGCACCGCGGCGCCACCTCCGGTGCCCAGGCAGAGATGGCCTTGGTTTAACCTAGCTAAAGAATGTAACTATTATAAAAAGGAAAGGAGGCCTCTGCAGACAAAAAAAATCTTATATCTCATATCAGAGCACAATTTTAGTTTTTCCTCTTCCTTTAATTTCTTTCTCTAGTTCTTAGATATATGTCTGTAAATATAGATTAGGTAGATTAGGGAGAAGTTTGGATTTTCCTTGGAGCGACACGAGCAGTGAGCTACACGGATTGGAAAGCTTGATTTGAGTGGAATGCTTGGAGATTGAAGGGCTTTTACATAGTTTCTTCTTATCTATTTATTTCCTCTGATTTTGTAATCCATTAATGTTGTCTTTATTGCTACTTATATTTTTTTCCAATAGCTATGAACTGAGTATTTGCTCTAAGGTTATAATGAAACCCTTTGTTATTTAAATTAACTGTCTTATCTCTTTGGGTGACACCATATGATTTGGTTTAATATATTTATGCTTAATGATTCTCGCTAAGATATTAATGATGATTTTGGTAATTTACATGATATCGACAGAAGGATTGTAGATTTACACCTATATATATTGGCATATGATTGCGGGTTTTGACTGTATAAGTTGTGCGTAGAATAGACATATATCTGTGCGCCACGTGCAACCTATTTGAGAATTTATGCTTAAATCCTTGTTATGATTAATTCACATAGACATGTGTAAGATTGTATCTAGCTTGGACGTTCTTTTCTGTTCTATTCCCTATTGGGTGGATCTGGAAATGATATGTTTGTGCATACCTCAACAGAGGTGTATGAGCACCTGTGTGTTCTCGGTCAATAAATTGTCGTGACCATTAAGACCAAAGAGAGAAGGGTAGGAAGTTTGATGAAGCATAACAAGCCAGGTGTTCGACAGAATGCCTGTGTGGGGTGAAGTTGTAACTTTAGCTTTTAATTCCTATGATTACCATTCATTATCCATTTACTGGCTTTGATAATTAGTTATACTTATATTAATCACACTTCCATTTATTGTTATTCGAATAAGACTTTAGCGATACAAAGTCGGTACTTGGTAAATATTAGTGATAGTTCCTCATGGGTTTGACACTTTTCTTATCACTGTATTACTTGTTAGACGGCGTATACTTACGTGTGTTTAGTGATTGGTTTTCCGACCAATAGTGCACGTACTTCGAGATGATAGGACTCGCATGGCCCAGGGCAACCCGAGCATCCACAGGTAGACCAACGGCTACCGTGGGTATACCCACGACCATCGGGTATATAAATAAAGGCCTTTGGTTACACTTGAAATGTGATAAGATAATCATGATGCAATGTAATGCAACATGATGCAAAGGTATGCTGAATTCATGGGACGAATGTTGCTCCATGAATGAGATCAAAGGATGTTGACATTTGGGGTTATCACCAAAGTCCTTAACCCTCATTGCAGACTTTTTGCCGCAGATGTTCTTCTCATGTGCGAGAGACTCTTGGGAAATTATGTGCTGTCTACTTAAGATCTTTATAATAGATTCCATCATTCGTCCTCTTCGATGAGGGTGATTTTCCATGGTTTGTATCATCAGGTCTTTTCGATGCTTTGTTGGAGTTATTGCCAACGGCTGGGAATGTCAAGGCTGCTTGACCTTCGTTGAAATGTTCTTCAATGGTTAACATTATCAGACCACCTTCGATACTTCGCTGGATTTAATTGCCAATGGCTAATAATGTCAAGGCTGCTTGACCTTCGTTGAAATGTACTTCAATGGCTGAACATCATCGGACCACCTCTGATGCTTCAGCTGGATTTACTTGCCAACGGTTGATAACTTCAAGGCTACTTGACCTTCGTTGAAATGTACTTCAACAGCTGAACATCATAGGACCACCTCTGATGCTTTGCTGGGTTTAATTGCCAACGGTTGATAACGTCAAGGCTGTTTGACCTTCATTGAAATGTGCTTCAACGGCTGAATATCATCGGACCACCTTCGATGCTTCGCTGGATTTACTTGCCAACGACTAAAAATATCAAGGCTTCTTGACCTTCGTTAAAATGTTCTTCAATGGCTAACATCATTGGACCACCTCCGATGCTTCGCTAGATTTACTTGCCAACTGCTGATAATGTAAAGGCTACTTGACCTTCGTTCAAACGTGCTTCAATGGCTGAACATCATCAGACCACCTCTGATGCTTCACTGGATTTAATTGCCAACAGATGATAATGTCAAGGCTACTTGACCTTCATTGAAATGTTCTTCAACGACTAAGGTTTGTATGAAATCCCCGCCGGGGAGAGACTTTTGATGAAATACATGGCTTTGATTTGAGTTACAACCCCAAGTTGATGGAATTAGACCTCTGTGAGTTATTGCCAAAGGTAGCTTGTAATAGTTGTGATCATTGACTTTGTGAATGGGTTGCACCCACCTGGGATGTTAGCGGCACTCAGGTCATCAGGTCAGCCAGGTTACGAATCAAAAGCTTAATGAAATAGGACAGAAACACCCGACAACGAAAAGAAACTCTGAATCGCCTTAGAAAGGGTGAGGTAAGTTTCTACTCCAGATAATTTAAAATGTGCATCAACCTAGGACAATAGACTCCTTAGGATAAATCTAGATCATCACATCATGAATGATCTTCATATGTATAAATACGCTATATCAGCATACATCTCCATCAAGGTTTAACATGCATCTCCAGTAGATTTAAATATGTGTGGACATTAAATGCCTAGATTAGAGAAAAATTTCGTCACAGACATCAGTTGGAATTATCAGCTGTTGGCAATTAAATCCAGTGAAGCATCAGAGGTGGTCCGATGATGTTCAGCCATTAAAGAACATTTCAACGAAGGTCAAGCAACCTTGACATTATTAGCCTTTGGCAAGTAAATACAGCGAAGCATCAGAGTTGGTCCGATGATGTTAGTCATTGAAGAACCTTTCAATGAAGGTCAAATAGCCTTGACATTATCAGCCATTGGTAAGTAAATCTAGCGAAGCATCGGAGGTGGTCCAATGATATTCAACCATTGAAGCACATTTCAATGATGGTCAAGCATCCTTGACGTTATCAATAATTGGAAATTAAACCCAGCAAAGCATCGAAGGTGGTCCGATGATGTTCAGTCATTAAAGTGCATTTCAACGAAGGTCAAGTAGCATTGACGTTATCAACCATTGACAAGTAAATCCAGCGAAGCACCGGAGGTGGTCCGATGATGTTCAGCCGTTGAAGTACATTTTAATGAAGGTCAAGTAGCCTTGACGTTATTACCCATTGGAAATTAAACCCAGCGAAGCATCGGAGGTAATCAGATGATGTTAACTGTTGAAGAACATTTCAACGAAGGTCAAGTAGCCCTGACATTCCCAGCCGTTGGTAGTAACTCCAACAAAGCATCAGAATGACCTGGTGATACAAACCAGGGAAAACCATCCTCATCAGGAATGATCGATGATGGAATATGTTATAAAGATTTTCAGTAGACAGAACATAATTCCACAAGAGTTTCTCGTACATGAGAAGAACATCTACAACGGAAAGTCTGCAATAAGTGTTAAGGACTTTGGTGATAAACCCAAATGTCAACATCCTTTGATCTCATTCATGGAGCAACCTCAGTCCCATTCATTTAGCATATATTTGCATCATGCTGCATTACATTACATCATGATATCTTGTCACATTTCAAGTGTCTACTGATCTTTATCCTATCCATGCCATTACATTGCATGAATATGATAAAGAGGGGCATATGTAGACACTTAAAATTTTGCATTCCTGTTACTAACCTTGCAAGAGGGAAAAATCATCTTCGAGAGATAACCTTTGAAGTCAAATCAGCTCAATCTCGGAGATAACCCCAGGATATCCAATTTAAATCTCGTAGACAACCCCAGGAGATTTAGTTCCAACCTCGGAGATAACCCCCAGGGATACAGCTCTAGTTTCAGAGATAACCCCAAAAAAGTCATTTTTAACCTCGAAGACAACCCCGAGATAGTCAGTTCCAACCCTAGGAGGTCAAGATAACCTCAGAGACAACCTTTAGGACATTCAGCATGCACAATAGCCTAATCTTAAAGATAACCCTGAGCAACAACTGATACATCTATGCAGAGCCGGAGATAACCTCGGCGAGGGGCAAAATCATCATTTTGCCACCTCGATACTACATTCACGTGGTCTCAAAATCATTTTAACCCATATTTTATACGAAGTGTCCCACAAGAACAATAGCTCAAAATACTGAGTAACTATTACACAAGATAACACACCTGATAGAATTTGAAGACTTGAAGATCTGGTCATGGACCCATCTTCCTGGCTTCACATAACCTCTTATCCCTTGTCATTATGTAGATCTCGACAAAAGCATTTCAGAAAGGTACAACACGCCTCTATCGAATGCCCGGATTGAAAGTTATGAAGGTTCGAGCTGATAGCGCGTTACACGAGTGCACGTACTTTGAGATGACGTGACCCGCATGGCCCGGGGTAACTTGGGCAGCCACAAGTAGAACTGCAGCTGCCGCGGGTATACTCGCGGCCATCGATTCTATAAATAAAGGCCTTTGGTTGGCAATTTAAAAAAAAAAGGAAATAGAAAAAAGAGAGAAAATTCTGTCCATTTCAGTCCATAAACACATCTAGAGTGCTCTAAACTAAGTGATTCTTCTTTCTAAACACTTATAAGCTCGTGTTTTGCTACATACTAAAATTTAACAAGTGGAAACCGAGTTTTCAGGCTTCTAAATCTATTTGAAGTCTTCTTGGCACTGCACTATAAGATATTTCAGATTTTTAAGCTTTTTATCACTTCTTTTTATATATATACTTGCGTTGAGAAGCGCGTTGTGTGGGTATGCCCGGATCGTCAATCCGTGACTTTTTATTGCTTTTATATATATAAATACTTATATATATATATACATATTATCGAACTTTTCTTCGATTGAGACTGAATATAATATTCGAAGCATTTACTGCTTTTATATATATAAATACTTATATATATCTAATCATCAAACTCTATTTGATTGAACCCGAATATAATATTTGGAGCATTTACTGCTTATATATATATATATATATATATATATATATATCTTACCATCAAACTCTGTTTGATTGAGCCTAAATATATATATATATAAAAGCATTTATTGCTTTTCTATATATATATATATAACTGTTATTTAGCCTGCGGGCTAGATTTACTTAAATCTGACTATTTTTCACTTTAACTGGTTCATGGTGACTAAACTGGAACCGTTGAAGCTGGAATGGTTTAGATTTACTCAAATCTAGTTCTTTTTCTAGCTCTTATTAACCTGTGGGCTAGATTTTCCTAAATCTTGCTATTTCTCACTTTGACCGGTTCATGGTGACAAAACTGGAACCGTTGAAGCTGGAATGCTAGATTTATTCAAATATAGACCATCTTCTAGCTTTTGCACATATTACTTTCACATGTGAGCCTAGGAATCATGTGATCACAGATTCAGTCTCTGAATCTAGATTTATACATACTAGGGTACATAGCATACACAGTCATTGCAAGTAGATCTCGATCAAATTTGATCGAACTGACTATTCAACATAAATCTTGTCTATCTGATTAAATGGAAATTTTATTTCTAAAAGAACTCAAATTCCTCCTTCAAAATTTCTTTATAAAATAATTTACTGTATATAAGGAAATCATATATACGAAAATAAAAGTTATACGAATAATACCTTGAGTTCCATCACCAGCCGCCACGGTATCTTGAACGATCATGTTGAAGACTCTTGCTGTGACGCCCCCAAATTCGGGTATCTTCCAACCCGACAGATGGTGCTACACGGTACTACCATTCACACATACATTCAATTGAAAAGTCTCAAAAGAATGAATATGTCTTCTATATATTCAAAATAATATTACATTCCCCCAGGTTCTTTATAACCAATACATTCGTTCTTGTCATAATAGTTAATATATTACAAACATTCCTCTATACTATTACATAAGTATTCTACGGGTTCGTCTTCGCCTTGCCTTTATCCTTGCCGGAGCCTTCGGTCCGTTCGATATTAGCTGTGTTCATATGGTTCAAGCAAGAGTGAGCATGACTAGCTCAACAAGTACTACAATTCTAATAAACAATATGCTTGAAACATAGAACTTGTATATCTTCAATAACTGAACAATAGTTACGAAGTATTATTGATAATTCAAAATAGCACTTCTTTTCATTCAAAACATTTTAAAACAACAATATTCAGTAAAACATCAATTCCGGTCCAAGATCTTGAGCATTTCATAAGTTCTTTTGAAAAGGACATCCGACACTAAGTCCGTAAGTTCGACATTACTTATGAGAACGTCTAGGTGATCAGTCTATAGTACTCTATGTTGATCAACACTACATTCATTAAACGTGTATACGTTTAAGTTGTGGCAACCTCACGTGCCTGTCGTTAAACGACAAAACATTTTTAGCATACTCAGTCTTTGTTTGAAAACCACACCAATATAACTCGGTAAACAATAATCATTCTTGATAGAATCATAATATAAGTCTAGCCGAATGAATTGGCTTTGACTTCATCATACAACACTTTATGCGAAAGAATACTTGAATTTCAAAGTTTGTCCAAACTGAACTAGAACAATGGTTAGAATACTTGCCTTTAGCGTCTGCTACAATTACAACACGTTCTCAGTTAAGTCTTTAAGTCTCTACTGTAATTGATAACATCACATAACACATTAGGTCATGAATGAACATACTAGGTTCTTTATGTATCTTACCCTTCTTCTCAATCTAATTATAACTTAGATTTATTACTATTTGTTCCGGCTTTCCATTATGTTGTTCTTACATTGTCATTACATTCATATTCAATTGATTAGCAACCTTTAATCATCATACATTAAGCATCTAACAATGCCTTAACAATGTTATAATTAAGCTTTAGTTCATTACTAATGAGTTATCATTCATTCTATACTTGTAAACATTCTTGTTTGTCGGAACCCTAGGGATAGTGTTGCGGCGCCACCCTTCCTTCTTCGTGTTGCGTCTTTGCTTGACGAGTTAAAAGTAGAGTACAGATCGGGACTCGGTACTATGTACGA
Source organism: Panax quinquefolius (assembly GCA_020205615.1). Classification (NCBI taxonomy): domain Eukaryota; kingdom Viridiplantae; phylum Streptophyta; class Magnoliopsida; order Apiales; family Araliaceae; genus Panax; species Panax quinquefolius. The sequence continues at coordinate 102,089,497 of CM035152.1, read as the reverse complement.
AAGTCCTTGCTCTTCATGTCATTCACAAGCAAAATTTTAGTAGGTTCGAGACTTCGTTTGCCACAATTGCACAATCTTTGGCCTTGGGTTGTGGCGCCAACTCTGTGCCTTAGAAAATTTCTGACTTTAGAAATTTTGTGAAACTTAGGACGATAACTTTTTAGATTTAAGAGAAGTGCGAATTGGCTCGTTCACGAGCCTACGGTTAGCAAATTACATACTTTATGTGTTCATGCAAGAATTTTATCTATTTGACTTCGTTTGCTAAAATTTTACCTATTAGTTCATTTTAACGAAAATGATAAACGTTAGTGAACGTTCAACGCTTGTTTCTTCATTCTAAGTCAGAATCCGGTCATTTTCGAGTCTGCAACTCTATAATGCCAAATATGACTTGTCTCCATCGAAAACCAACGTTTCCGAGTTTAAACACAAAATATGACTTCCATTTTGAGAATTTCACGAATTCGATGATTATCGTCCTATCGTGTGAATTTCGGTGAAACCTCATTACTAATGATTTGGTTATCATTCTAAACGGATTTTAATCATCATATGAATATTTTAAGTTACTTATTACACCAACTTATTATCAAAGTAAGTTTTGACTTATTCTCATGAGTTAATGACTTAATCAACTTATAAACTATGAATTCCATTTCTTATGACTTAATATGGACTTAAGTCCTTTACTCAATGTTCTCATACCATATTGAACATACTAACATCATATGACAATTATATGATAAGTTCATCATAAGTTTAGCAACTTATTTAGGTTCTAGTTGCTTATTCACCACTTATTCTGCTTAAGTTCATTCATTAATCACTTCTTATATGTTCTTAGCATATAATTACACTTCTCTTATCACCCTACAATGATAGAGATAAAAGATGTATTAGACTAGAGTCTTACCCTTGAAGACTAGTACTTCTATTCTCTTTGAAAATCTAGCAAATGATGTTTTGGCTTATAAAGTGTTTAATCTCTCTAACAGTTAAGTTGATTTGTATTGGATGAAAGTTGAACAATGAAAAATGACTAGCAACCTCTCCTATTTATAGGAGAGCCAAGGTGAGGGCATACTAGTCATTAATCACTCCACCTCCTCAACTAACCTCCTTACTATTCCTTACTTTACAACTAAGTAAACTTGCTAGCCACTCCTTTTTCTTGCTCAACACAACACTTGATCATCACATAAAGTTCTTGCCCATCAAGTCTAACCCACATTCACTCTTTGTTTGCCCCATAGATCATGGCTAACCCATTGGGATTGCTTAATTAATCTAGCTAATTCTTATTGGGCTTGCATTACATTAGTTGGACTCTTAATTAACAAACACTTGGGCTTAGATATCACTTCCTATTGGACTTCTACCAATATACTAATACTCCTACAAGTCCATTCCATTTACTTAAAAATCGTGACATATATACTATACGCATAATTCTCGTATGCTAGTTCGTATAGTAATTCATAATATACATTATTCCATTCTCCATAATTAATCGTATAATACGTCGTATTATACTTGCATTCAATACCTCGCATAATTCCTAGGCATCATACGATTAATACTTTCTCTTCTTAACGTTTAATATTCCTAACGTACTCAAATTAAGTTCGCATGCAAAATATTGCGTTTTCCATACTTAGATTATTATTACATAATCAATCTCACCTTGATATTATAACGTTACGTATTTCTCGAAAGTTCAAAAATAATTCCTGAGCAGAAATTGATGAATAGTATTTTTCTAAAAATTTATCGAAAAGCTTTTATTTTTGTCTTGGAAATTCAAACATTTTAATTCATTCATGTAGTTAAAATACTATGATGTTCCAACATTTCTAGGTTATAGAACGGCATTCATCTTATCAATACATAATAATAATAAATAATATTATTTTATTCATTATTAAAAGTATTTACAAAAGGTTCGATTTTCTGGGGCATTACACTCTCTCCCCCTTATAAGGATTTTGTCCCCAAAATCTCGCTAAAAAAAAAAAAATTATACAAACAATTGAGGGTAATTCTTTTTCATCTTTTTTTCTAATTCCCACGTTGCTTCTTCTGCATCGTGGTTCTTCCATATCACCTTCACGGAAGGTATGACTTTGTTCCGTAGAACTTGTTCTTTTCTATCGATAATTTGAATTGGCGTTTCTTCGTACGTTAAGTCTTTCTCGATATGAATAGGCTCATATTCTATCACGTATTTATAATTCGGCTTATAAGGACGTAACACGGATACGTGAAACACATTATGTATTCGTTCTAGGTCTGTAGGTAATGTTATCATGTAAGCTACCTCACCCACCCGTTTTAATACTTCAAAAGGTCCTATAAACCTCGGACTTAACTTTCCCTTCTTTCCAAAGTGTATTTTTCCTTTCCAGGGAGATACCTTTAGAAATACATATAAACCTACTTCAAACTCCCTATTTTCTCGATGCGAGTCTATAAATTTCTTCTGTTTGTCTTGAGCTGCTAATAGACACATTTGTATCATCTTGACAATGTCCGCTGTTTGCTGCACCAATTTCGGCCCTAGCATTCGACGTTCTCCTACCTCATCCCAATACAGTGGTGTTCTGCATTTCCTCCCATATAAAGCTTCGTAAGGCGGCATACCTATGCTTGCATGATAACTATTGTTATATGCAAACTCTACTAATGGTAGATGATCATCCCAACTACCCTTGAAATCCATGACGCAAGATCTTAACATATTTTCTAATGTCTGAATTGTCCTCTCACTCTGTCCATAAGTTTGTGGATGATACGCCGTACTCAGCTTCAACTGCGTTCCCAATTGCTCTTGTAGACTCCTCAAAAAGTTCAATGTGAATCGTGGATCACGATCTGACACATTCGGTACTGGTACTCCATGTCTAGAAATTATTTCCTTAAAATAGAGTCTAGCTAACTGATCTAAGTTATACTTAACCCTAATTGGCAAAAAGTGAGCCAACTTTGTCAACCGGTCCACTATTACCCAAATCGCATCATACCCCTTCGTTGTAGTCAAAAGTCCCACCACAAAATCCATCGTAATATTTTCCCACTTCCACTCTGGAATTTCCAATGACTGTAACAAGCCACTTGGTTGTTGATGTTCGGCCTTAACATTTTGGCAAGTCAAGAACCTACTCACGTACTCAGCTATCTCGCTCTTCATGTTTAGCCACCAAAAATTCTGCCGAAGGTGTTGATACATCTTAGTACTACCAGGATGAATCGAAAACCTCGAACTGTGAGCCTCTTGTAACACATGCTCCTTTAATTCCGTCTCATCCGGAACCCAAATTATTCCTTCAAATCTTAATAATCCCTCATTACCAAGACTGTACTTATTATCTTTTTCATTGGTTAGCCGCTCTTTTATCTGGTCGCACTCATCAGTTTTGAGTTGCACCTCCTTAACTCTCTCTAAGATGGTAGATTTCATCTTTGTCGCAAACAGTATCGGTCCTGCTTCACTTGGTAACTTCACTTCCAATTCCATCCTAGCCATCTCTGTTATTAACTCATTTTGAGATGTTAACACAAATAACTTCACCCGACCCTTCCTACTTAAGGCGTCGGCAACTACATTGCCTTTTTTAGGGTGATACAGGATTTCACAGTCGTAATCCTTTATCAACTTCAGCCATCTCCTCTGCCTCATATTCAACTCCTTCTGTGTGAAGATATATTTTAGACTCTTGTGGTCCGTGTATATCTCACATTTCTCTCCAGTTCCAGATCATGAGTAGGGTAAACTTTCTCATAATCCTTCAACTGCCTAGATGCATACGCAATGAACTTTCCATGCTGCATGAGCACGAAACCAAGTACCCTATGCGACGCATCTCTATAAACTATAAAATTTCCCATGTCATTGGGTAATGACAAAATAGGCGCTTAACTCAATCTCTTCTTCAGTTTTTGAAAACTGTCCTCACACTTATCAGTCCACGCGTATTTCACTGTCTTCCTTGTTAAGTTAGACAAAAGAGTAGCTATCTTCGAAAAATCCTGGATGAATCTCCGATAGTAACTCACTAACCCTAGGAAACTCCGCACCGCAGTTGGCTTTTTCGGTTGTTCCCAATTCATTATAGCTTCCACCTTCGCTAGATCTACTGAAATCCCCTCATGGTCAATGACATGTCCTAAAAATTGTACCTTCTTTAACCAAAATTCATACTTAGTGAACTTCATATACAACCTCTCCTTTCTTAGTGTCTCTAACACTAATCTTAGGTGTTCAACATGATCTTCTGGCGTCTTAGAATAGACTAGAATATCATCGATAAACACCACGACAAACTTGTCCAAATATTGTTTGAACACTCTGTTCATCATATCTATAAATGCAGCTGGTGCATTAGTCAACCCAAATGACATCACCAGAAAGTCGTAATGACCATAATGAGTCCTGAATGCTGTCTTTGGTACATCCTCCTTCCTAACCTTCAACTGATGATACCCCGTTCTTAAATCTATTTTAGAAAAATACTTAGACCCTTTCAACTTATCAAAGAGATCATCGATCCTGGGCAATGGGTATTTATTCTTTATCGTCAACTTGTTCAACTCTCTTGTAGTCGATACAAAGTCTTAGCGTTCCATCCTTCTTCTTGACAAATAGTACCGGTGCTCCCCACGGTGAAACACTCGATTGAATGTACTTCCTATCAAACAATTCTTGTAACTACACCATCAACTCTCTCATTTCCACTGGCGCCATATGATACGGTGCCTTTAAAACTGGTGCCGCTCCTGGCACGATGTTTATTACAAACTCTGTCTCCCTATCCGGTGGAAGACCAGACAATTCACTTGGAAATACATCGGCGAATTCTCTCACTATAGGTATTTGTTCCATAGTTTCTACCACTCTCTGGGCATCAACAACATGACACAGATAACCTACACATCCCTTCCTTAGTAATTTTCTAGTTTGTGTCGTGGTTAGACAACACGAACGTCCCGGTGATCTATTCCCATAAAATACTACCTGTGGTTGTTTTAACATTCTATGGTTCACACATTTCTTCTGACAATCTATAATTTCCCCATGGTTAACTAACCAATCCATTCCGAGAATTACATCGAATTCTCCTAACTTTATGGTATCAAATCTACCAATAATTTACAACCCCGTATATCTACGCAACAACTCTTATGAACATCTTCAACAAGAATTATTTCTTTGTTTGCTACCTTAATATTTAAAGGAATAGGAAACTTTTCGGGAAATAATCCTAATCATCTAGCAAAATTGCATGCTATAAACGAACAAGTAGCACCCAAGTCAAACAGCACATAAGCATTTATGTCGTTGATTAGAATAATACCTGTGACGACGTCCCCTGATGCAACTGCATCTTGGACTGTCATGTTAAAGGTACGGCCCATCGGCCTACCCGGCTGCGCTGGACCACTAATAGCTAACTTACTGCTATTACTGACCCGGTTCCCGTTCATCCCCTTCTTTGGGCAGTTCTTTTCCATATGGTTGGTTGACCCACACACAAAGCATCCGTGATTCTTTTTCAGACTTGGACAGTTAAGCACAATGTGCCATTCCTATCCACAGTTGTAACAGATGGCCTTCCCCTTGAGACAGACTCCTAAGTGAGTTTTCCCACAAGTCTTGCTGGCCTCCATCCTCCTCTTTGGGTCTCCTTCCTTCACTCCGGTATTCCCAGAGCTAAACACCTTCCTCTCTCTGTCCCTCGCCACTACCGCTGGCTCCTTCAACCTTTACTCCCCCATCAACTTTCCCCTTGCTCTTCTTGTCCTTGTGGTATTGACTCAGAGCCTCACTACCACCTTCGGCGATTATCGCCTTCTCTAAAATGGTTCCAAAAGAATTACTTTGGAACACCAAAATACGGTTATAGAGCCAGGGTTTCAAGCCCTGCTCGAACTGTCGCGCCTTCGTAATCTCGGTATCCACTTGGTGTGGAGCGAACCTCGCCATTTCATTAAACTTGGCGGCGTATTGGGGAACCGTCATGTCCCCTTGTTTCAACTCCAGAAATTGCATCTCCATCCTTCCCTGCATGCTCGTGGGAAAGTAGTTCTCAAAGAATATCTCCTTAAACCTCTCCCATGTCAGATTTTCTATCCTGGCCCTAGCCTGATTGGCTTCCCACCAAAAGTTGGCCTCTCCCTTCATCATATAGGTTGTAAAGGCAACCTTTTGGGCCTCGTCGACATTTGCTATCACAAAATGCCTTCTCTATTTCCTTCACCCATGTTTGGGCTTCAATAGGGCCCGTAGTTCCTTTGAACTCTGGCGGACCCACGCTCTTGAAATCCTTAAAGGTAGTAGCTCATGCTACTCCTAGATTTATGAGGATATTAGCCCCTATTCTATTAAAGGCAGTGTTAGTTCCCGGAGGCACAATAGATATCTAGAAGGGGGGGTTGAATAGATATTTAAAAACTTTTCTTTTAAACAGTTTAAAATGATCGTGATTAATGCACAACGGAATGAGTATATAGTAAACCTTCTTTTAGATATCTTGAGTTAATGAGAGTAAGATAGGTATGACAGTTATAGCAGTTATAACAGTTATAGAAGACACAACTATTTTAAGTGGTTCAGAGCACTTAAAGCTCCTAATCCACTCTTCAACTCCTTGAGTAGGGAATCCACTAAGGATGTCTGTTACACTTCTTGAATCTCATAGATTCCTTCTAGACCGGCAGTCTAGGCACTTCTTAGTTCACTCTTAAACTCTTTAAGTCCAGCAGACTTGGTTCTTTATAGTTCACTTAGAACTCTTCAAGTCCTTCAGACTTGGAACTTCTCATTTTAGTTGATGGGTTGTTGTTGAGATCGTGATTGGTGCTACTCAGTTGCTATTAAGCACTTGTTCGAAAGAACTGAGTAGCTGAGCAAGCTTTCTATCTTTCTCGGATCGTAGAGTTGAGCGTTGAGTGTTCTTTCACGTTTTTGTTTTAATACTTGCTTCTTTTTTTTTTTTCATCTATCTGTGTTCTGTATATATGTGATCTTGAAATCTATCCGTTGAAGCCTTTTGAAGAAGCATTAAATGCGTTTGACCTTTCTGAACTTTGATGCAGACTTTTCGCACATCTTCCTAATTTCACTCGCCCTTGACACATCGATTGCTTTCTCACCTAACACCGAAAAGGTGTTTTTCTCTGCCCAATGGTCCTTTTCTTAGCTTCTTGAATATTTTCCTTTTGATCAATACTAAGGATATCTTTTGTACCGTTGGGATTGGTGAGTGCTTTAACGTTCAAAACCCATTCCTCATTTGTTGGAATTTGTCTTCAAACAAAAGTTAGGGCTCGATGCTTCTGACACAAGGCAGATGACACTCTACTATCCATATCGTAGTGTCTTGTCATATTGATGCTTGCTCTTAAGAGAACACTACGATTTCTCGCAAGGATTTGCACACTACGATCTTTTCACATGACGATCATCACTTACTCGTCTTGCAGACTCAACGTTTCCGAGAGCACACTACGATCTCTGAGTTAGCTTCGGCAAACGTCTGGACCACTCTACAATTTCTGAAGAGGTCCTTCAAGGCAAATACACTACGATCTTCTAAGCTCTACGATCTTGCCTTGGCTTTTGCAATCTGTTGATCAGCTTGATAGACTACGATTCCTGTTGAAGCCTATCTATACATTTCACGATAGATCAACCTACCATTTTTGATCTCTTTATCTATACATTTATTTATAGAATGATGAACACTTAAAAGCTAAGATCAACCTAAAAAATTTGATCTATCACTAAGTCCTTGTACATATATTCTTTTAAGAACTTTACATATAATCATGATCATTTACTTTAAACATCAAATCAAGATATGCATTCTTCCAACAATCTCCCCCTATTTGATGTTGACATAACCAAGGAGATTTGTTGTCATGATTATCAATATCTAGATGCATTTTTAGTAAAGTAAATGTGACTTAATATTTCAGTGAGCAGCTAAAATTTCTAAAAAATAATCATAAATTTATTGATGTTTAAAGCGTAGATATTACAGATAAGCTTTACATCAATAAGAGTTTAAGTTTCAACTTATCTCTATTTCTTCGGCCTTTTGCTTCTTGGAGGATTTGCATATTCCTCAGCTCTCCTCTTTCTACTTGGTTTTTGTCTTCTGGCCAAATCTTCCAGCTCACTTGGGCTTAGTCTAGGATTGTGATCATGCCTATTCATGAATGCAGGATCTCCAATTAGCATTCTTAGGCCTGTTGTTGTCACCTCATGAGAGCTGGTAGTTGGCCCTTGACTCCTTAATGGTTGAGCCATTAAAACTTCTTGCTGATCAGATCATTGAGTCTGATGGCTAGATCGTGGAGTCTGCTGAGTGATTTGCCTTGCAGGTGGGTTCCTCGTGGCTTGAGTTTGGAATTGTCCTCTGCCTCTGCCCTTGCCTCCCTGACTTTCCCTGATCTCCTTTGCCTTTACTCTCCCCCTTTATGCCAGCATCAAGGGTTCGAATGTCTTCAGAGGGGTGAGTGACTCCTTGGACAAGCTCGTTGAGTTGACTTTGAGTTTGAGCAATGTCCTCACGATTTTCTTGGATCAAGGCATCAGAACGAGTTTCACGTCATTGAAGAATGTTGAGAACAGTTTCTGTCTGCTGCATTTGACCCATGGAGAAGTCTTGAAACTCTTTGACTGTAGTTTGAAGACTTTTAATGCTCTGTATCATTAGATTGTTCTTAGATTCTTGAGTTTTCTATAAGATCAAAACAACATCCCGATGCCTTTTAGCTGCAAGAAAGTGAATATCGTCCTTGTTTTTTATGATTTGAAGCATTTCTTTGATGATTTCTTTGAGAGTTTTAGAGAGCTCAGAGCTTAGGGAGCTTGGAAGATTGTTTGCAGCATTGATCATTGATGTTAATCTCAGTTGGATAAGTGCAGTATGATCTTCAAGACTCTCGTCGAGTTCCTTAATCACTTTCTCAGACATTGCTGACAAATCAGCCTTTGTGGATAGTTCTGACAGGAGTTCATTTAGTTGAGGAATTTGTGAGGGAGGTGGCGTGCTCTTGGATTTCTCTTGCAAGGAGTAGAAGGAAAGATCAAGATTGAAGTATTCGTTGTTGGATGAGGAAGGAATATCTGATGGAGAGGCCTGGAGACTCTACAATGGGTCTAGAGTCAGTGATCGTAGAGTTGATAGGCTGTGGGAGCAATAGGGAGTTGATCTTATTTGGTTCCTCAATTACAGAATTTTGGGATTCTGCAACTGGAAATTGATTCAGTGGATGAAGAATCACTTCCAACCATCGTGGGAATTCATAAAATTGATTAAATGAGGATGATGGCAAGTGATTAACTCTGAAAAGAGTTGGGATAGATAGTACCTCAAGTTTTTTCTTTGAGGAAGAACTGTTGGTGAGAAGCTTCTTGGCAAAATTGAATCTCCCTGGGAATCCATTGGCTAGCACTGAGATGGCTGGATACTCTTTGAAACTCCAGAACATGTGATCCCAAGAGTTCAGAATTTGAGCTTGGTGGAAAGGCATCATAGGTAGATATGCAAATAGTTGTTCATAGTTGGCTCTTTTGTGCCCATCAATGCCCACAGCTATAATCTCTACCTCATCACCTTCATCCTCTTTTCTACTTTCGTTGAAGGATTCCGTTATCTCAATGGCCTCATGATGTTCTTGCACAGGTTCCTCTTCATCTCTTCCCGGAACCTCTTCTTTTGTCATAGAGATGTCATGAACCTCCCCCTCACTGTGGTCATCTTCTTGTACTATAAATAACTCCCCCTCAACTGGGGCACTTTCTATAATGGGAGTTTCAGCCATCTCCCCCTCAATAGGAGTATCCTCTATCATCAGATCTTCAGGTGTCTCCCCCTCAGTTAGAGCTTTGACTATTTCGCTTTCATTTGTTGGTTCCTTTTCAGCAGTCAATTCTTTGTCTTCCCTCTTTAGTTCTTTCTCATTGACAAGAATATATTTCTTGACCAATTTCCTTCTTGGCTTTTTAGGCTGAGCCACAACCTTAGGACTTTCTTCAGTTTTATCCTTCTTATCAGCCAAAATGTTTGTTGCAGCTACTTCCTTATTTGGTCTGGTCTCTACGATCGGCAGAGACTCTACAATCAAAGAGGTTGATGGCCTTTTGGTCTTATTCTTTTTCAGCAGCTGAGATATGGTTGCTTTATCTTCTTCTGCCTCAGCCTGCTGTTGCTTCCTTCTTAGGATCCTTAGAGTCTCAATGTCTGAGGACTCTACGGGCTTATCGGTAGTGGATCATTGAGGTTCTTCTGTAGTTCTGGCTTTTAGCTTCCTTTTCCCTTTGCTTTTTCTGATTAAAGCAATAGGTTCTTCCTGGTTAGCTTCTTCTTCTTCTTCTTCAGTTTCTTTGACAACTGACATGTTCCCTGGTACTCCTGATTCCTTTATTTCATAAGTTCTTCCACTGGATTCAGACATCATCTTCACATTTTTAGCTGGATTCCTTTTCCAGTTTTCAAATAATTGTTGGGTCATTCGTCGATTTGGATTTCTGGCTTCTCCTCCATCATCCTCAATTAGGTCACCAAGAGAAGCCTGTAGGATAATGCTTATAAATCGTCCATAGAGCATCTTCTGTAAGCTCTTTGTTTTCTTTGAGCTGATTAACCACTTCCCAATCCATTCAAGTAATAGAGCCCTATAGTTAAGTTGTATTTTATAACATATGGCAGTCATGAGTTTGAGTTGTACCTCATTCACAGAGTCATGACCTGAGCTCTTACAACATATACACTTTCCAACAATATCAGCTAGAAACTCATACCTTTGTGGAAACTCCTTCTTCTTATATCATTTGACAGAGGGTGATTTCGTGTGATGCATCTTCTTGAGATCCTTATGGAAGTCTATACCATCTAAGGACGGATAACCTTCAGATTTGAGGACTAGGGATAGATTGATGTCCTCAGCCTTTAGTCTGATTTGGACGTTCATGACTTTCGCAGTGATGGTGTTGTTTTCAAATATCCCGTTATTATATAATTCTTTTACCAGCTTTGGGTAGATCAATGTGTCCATACCCAAGGCTTCTTCGAGACCTGCCTTCTTCAGTAGCGACAACGTCTTGTGAAATTGAGGTTCAGCTGATTTAAACTCATCAAAAAGCGAGTGCATGGCCAGGAGATAACACTTGGAAAAGTCGCCATTAATTTCTTTGCGGGGAAGTGAGGTGGATGAGAGCTTGCTCTTGATTTAGGGTTTCGCTTGAGAGAGGAAGAGAGATGATCTTTTGAACTTTAGATTTCAAAAAGACGATTTTAATTTGTACTTGTAACTTCCCTCTCTCTATTTTGCTTAGTGGGACAGGTGTCAAATTTTGCTTGGCTCTACGAATTTGACAGAGAAGGATTGTACTGAATTTCCCTTAACCCCTTCAAAGCTAATCTATTCTTCAGTAGGACTACGATCGTTGAGATGGTCCTTGGAATCGTCGAGTCTGTTCTACCATCGTTGAGTCTGTATAGCAGTCGTCGTGTCTGAGCTGCAATCGTAGAGTCTAAACTGCAATCGTTAAGTCTGACTGGAAATCGTAGAGTCTAATCAAGTTCTCATGATGAACCTTTTTGACTTAGCATTCTTCTCAGTTTAAGGTAGCTTAGGAAGGGCCAGCCTCTTTGAATGAATCAAGGGTTAGGTTTGTCCCTAAGGTACTTATCAGAGAGATTTCCTTGTTTGATACTTGATCATCATAGGGTGCTCCTTTGGTTTTGATGTAATTCTGCTATCGTTGAGTCTGCACCGCGATCGTGGAGTCTTTACTGTGATCATTGTTATTGTATGACACTTTGGTTCTACGATCATGGTCTTCCTTTGATCATGTCTATGATTTCAAACATAGCCTTTAAACCTGTATGGTTAGCACATACTAGAGAATATTTTTCATGGTTGTAAGTTAAGCATACCTAGCTCACTTATTAACTTGTTAAATCTGGATTCATCTAGAGGCTTTGTAAAGACATCAGGAAGTTGATTTTCAGTAGGGATATATTGTAAAGATATAGTTCCATTTTGCACATGATCCCTAATGAAGTGATACCTTATTTCTATATGCTTAGTTCTAGAATGCATGACAGGATTATGAGTTATAACAATTGCACTTGTGTTATCACAGTGAATAGGAATGGATTTAAATTCAAACCCATAATCTGCTAGTTAATTTTTCATCCATAAGATTTGAGCACAGTAACTGCCTGCAACAATGTATTCAGCTTCTATAGTTGAAGTAGACACTGAATTTTGCTTTTTGCTAAACCATGACACAAGTCAGTTTCCTAGCAATTGACAGGTGCCACTGGTACTCTTTCTATAAATTTTACAGCCTGCAAAATCAGCATCTGTGTATCCTGTTAGCTCAAATGAGGACTCCTTGGGATACCAAAGCCCAAAGTGGGGTGTACCTTTGAGATACCTGAAAATCCTCTTTACAGCAGTTAAATGAGATTCTTTAGGACTAGCCTGAAATATAGCACAAATGCATGTTACAAACATTATATCTGGTCTACTGGTAGTTAGATATAAAAGAGAGCCTATCATACCTCTGTATTGAGTTATATCAATACTTTTACCTTTTTAATCTTTGTCAAGCTTAGTTGCAGGAGCAATTGGGGTTTTCATGGGAGAGGCTGATTCCATGCCATACTTCTTAAGTAAGTCTTTAATGTACTTGGCTTGGTTGATAAAGATTCCTCCATTAGTCTGCTTTACTTGCAGTCCAAGGAAAAAGTTTAGCTCACCCATCATGCTCATTTCAAACTTGCTCTACATAAGCTTGGAGAATTTCTTGCATAACTTTTCATCAGTAGACCCAAAGATAATATCATCAACATATATTTGAACTAATAGGACTTTCTCTTTATGCTTTCTACGAAATAATGTGGTATCTACTCTACCTCTAGTGAATCCATTTTCAATAAGAAAGTTAGTCAGTGTTTCATACCATGCTCTAGGTGCTTGTTTAAGACCATATAAGGCTTTGTCTAATCTAAAGACATAATTAGAAAGAGATGTATTGATGAAACCTGGAGGCTGCTCTACATAAACTTCTTCTTGAAGTTCTCCATTCAAAAATGCACTCTTGACATCCATCTGAAAGACCTTGAACTTCATGTGAGCAAAGAAAGGCAAGAAATATTACGATGGCTTCGGATTATGGCAACAGTACAAAAATGTCTCATCGTAGTCACTGCCTTCTTCCTGAGAGTAGCCCTTGACCACTAGTCTTGCCTTATTCCTGGTGATGACTCCATCTTCATCCATCTTGTTTCTGTAAACCCACTTGGTTCCAATTATTGGATGGTTCTTTGGTCTTGGAACCAATCTCCATACTTTGCTTCTCTCGAACTGATTAAGTTCTTCTTGCATGGCCTCTATCCAGCTCGAGTCTTCCATAGCATCCTCTATCTTCTTTGGTTCTATTTGAGATAAAGCTTAAATAGAAGCATTCATTTTGAGTAGCAACTCTTGTTTTGACTCTTGCATTCGGATCTCCAATGATTAGATATTGAGTGTGATCTCTTGCCCATCTGCTTCCTATTGGGACATCAGTTCTTATGCCTTCTTATCTTAGATCTTCAAGATCTATTTCTTCTTCTTGATGTAGAGGTTCATTTTCTGGCATAGGCCTCTCTACGATCTCATTCCCTTGTTCAACGATTTCACTGTCTAGTACTACAATCGTAGTGTTGAGCTCGACGCCCTCGTTCATAGTGTCTAAACTGTTAGTCGTAGTATCTTGAGGCATTGTTTTGTCTAAGTCTGTTTCATCAAAGATGATGTGAATCGAGACTTCAACACTCAGTGTCTTTTTGTTGAACACTCTATAGACCTTGATGTCTGTGGCATATCTAAGAAAGATTCCTTCGTCTGATTTTGGTTGAAACTTTGTCAAGTACTGCTTTCCATTATTGAGTATGTAGCATGCACAGCCGAACACATGAAAGTAGCTGACACTTGGCTTTCTTCCTTTCCAAAGTTCATAAGGAGTCTTCTTAATCGTAGAGTGTATGAGTGATCTGTTCTAAGTATAACATGCAGTGTTGACCGCTTCTGCCCAAAAGTACTCAGCCAGATGAGCTGCTGCTAATAGAGTCCTTCCAGCCTCTATTAATGTCCTGTTCTTTCTCTCAGCAACTCCATTTTGTTAAGGAGTTTGTGGAGCTAAGAAGTTGTGACTAATGCCATTTCTGTGCAGAATTGGTCCATTTCTGAGAAGTTGAATTCTCTACCATGATAACTCCTTATAGCCTAGATTTTCTCTCAATTCTCGTTCATCACAAGCGTGAACATTTTGATCAGCTGGGAACTTGTCTCATCTTTTGAGGTTAGAAAGAACACCCATATAAATCTGGTGAAGTCATCGACTACGACCAGAGAGTATCTCTTTCCTCCAAGGCTCGTAGTTGGAATTGGCCCAAAAAGATCTATGTGTAGCAGCTGCAAAGGCTTGTCAATTGAATTGACAGTTTTGCTTTTGAAAGTGCTTCTGGTCTATTTTCCAAGTTGACAGGCATTGCACGACCTTTCTTTAATGAAGTTGAACTTGGGTAGGCCTGCAACTAGATCTTTTGAAGCTAATTTGGACATGCTTTTGAAGTTGAGATGAGACAGTCTTTGATGCCATAGCCAGCTCATTTCTTCAGATGCTTTAGCCAGAAAGCATATTGTCTCGTCTGAGCTCAGTTTTCCAAGATTTACTGTGTAGACATTTCCTTCTCTTATTCCGATTAGCTTTACTGCAGATGTCTTCAGGTCTCGGACATGACATTGATTGTTGAGAAATGTTACTTGATGACCCTTGTCGCAGAGTTGGCTAATGCTTAGAAGATTGTGTTGTAGTCCTTCCACATAGGCCACTTTGCTGAAGGATACCGTACCATTTCCAGCTGAGCCATAGCCTCTTGTCTTGCCAGAGCCATTATCTCCAAAGATGACCGAGGGACCCTCCTTCTCTATGTAGTTAGATAGAAGGGCTTTGTTCCCAGTCATGTGTCTTGAACATCCACTATCCAGATACCAGGTTGAGTTTGTGGAGCTCTTTTCCTGAGGTAACATTAAACCTTCATTTTGGTACCCATACTTACATGGGTCCTACTATGTTAGTACCCTTGGGGACCCAAATCTGCTTGATTTTGGGTCTCACATGCATGGAATTATAATAACACTTTGCAGCCTTGTGGCCAACTCTGTAGCACACAAAACATTTGATATGAAGCATGTTTGTGTGTGTGAAAATTCTTCCTCCATTTAGACTTTTGTGGGTTATTGGTCATCCTCCTGCTAGGCTGATATTTCCTTTTCCATCTGTTCTCTTGTTTCATTATTTGTGAGGAGTGTATCTTACTTCTACTGTATCTTCCTGGTTGGTTCGTAGAGTTGATTTTATTGGACTCTACGATCCTTTGAGGTTGATGAGTAGTAGCTATATTACTCTTCTCTTTTCTGAAACCTAGACCAGCATGAGATCCCTTACTTCTGGGAATATGAATTGAATCAGCTGGGTAAGGTTTGACAGGCTCATCCTTTTGTGAGAATTTCACAAATATAATGCCTCTACTGAAACATGAAGCATTACCAGTGCTAGTTTCCTTTGCTTTTTCCACACATGACTCTGAGGTAGATTCCCCAAAGCCTAACCCTGTTCTATCAGAGACACTTCTCTTGTTAGAGATTAAGGAGTCCATAGATGAAGAGGATTTATTCCATGTAGAGATTGTCTTTTCTAGATCTTCAATCTTAGAGGTTAGACTAGACTCTCTTTGTGCACTGAGCCCATTTCCCTGTCTCAAGAGCTTATTCTCAGCTTCAAACTTGGAGAGAGAATCAAGATCGAGAAGAAACATTTCAGATTCCTCTTGAACTTTTTCTTTCTCCTTTTGAAGAAGTGAATAGTCTTTAGATAGAACTCTAAACCACTTCATGTATTGATGCAGATAAGATGTTATGCCGTGTAATGCAGTTCTAAGGTCATCAATATCTACATCAGGAGAGTTGAAGTCAAATACCTCATCGATACTTACTTCATATATGTTGGAGTTATGTTTGTCCCTTGCATTTTTGGCCATCAAGCAGAGATTAGCCATTTGAGGATCTTCATCGTCTCCAGATTCTGGAGTTGAGTTATTGTCAGAGTCACTCCACGATCCTCCAGCTACAAGGCCTTTGTCTTTTTTTACTGGCCTTTTGTTGCCTTTGTATTCCTTCTTTGCATGTGATTTCTTCTTGAGTTCTTCTCTAAGAGGTTTGTTGCAGTTGGCAATGAAGTGACCAGGTTTCTTGCAGTTGTAGCATAGGTCATTCATTTGCTCTCGGTCATTTGTTGTAATTGCTAACTTTCTTTGGCTTGCTGGTTTTTCCTTGTCGCATGAATCTTCGTAGTCTTTTAACCAGCATTGCAAAGTCCTCATCATCATCATCTTCATCGTAGTCAGAATCAACTTCAGTGTTGACTTTGGAGGTGTTTTCGATTACTTTGAGAGCAACACCTTTATCCTTCTTTCTTCCTTCAGATAACGTTTCTGCTCATTGTGTTAGCTCCAGTTCGTACGTGAGGAGGTTGCCATATAACTGTTGAACAATCATTTCATGTAGATTCTTTGATTCTCTTATGGCAGTGATTTTGGCATCCCACTTGCTTGGTAAAGCTCTCATGAACTTTATGATCAGATCTTTGTTTGGATAGATCTTTCCATAGGCTCGTAGAGAGTTGAGCAAAATATTGAATCTCTCGTATGTGGCAGTGACGTTCTCTCCTTGAGCGTGAGCAAACATCTCATATTGTTGAGTCAGGAGAGATTGTTTGTTTTCTCTGACTTCTTCTGTTCCTTCATGCATAATGAGTTGTGCTTCCCAAACCTCCTTTGCTGTTTTTCAGTTGACCACGTTTTCAAATAGATCATCTTCTATTGATTGAAATAAGATGTTCTTGGCCTTTTTGTCAAGCTGGACAACTCTCTTCTCGTTTTCTGTCCATTCTCCTTTGACCTTGACCTGTACTCTGTTTGGATCATCTGTAGTTGGTGCAAGCTTTGTAGGAACGTAGGGCCCATTTTGAACAGTTTCAAATAGATCTTCATCTATTGAATCCATGTAAGCTTGCATCATAACCTTCCAGTTAGCGAATTTATCTTTGTTTCACATAGGTAGTTTGCTGCCTCCTCCAGTCTTTGATTCTCTTGGTAAGTGTGCCATTGGATCTACTCAAGCTTTGTAGGTTGTATTATAGAACCTGTTCTGATGCCAATTGTTAGTTCCCGGAGGCAGAATAGATATCTAGAAGGGGGGGGGGGGGGTTAATAGATATTTAAAAACTTTTCTTTTAAACGGTTTAGAATGATTGTGATTAATGCACAACGAAATGAGTATATAGTAAACCTTCTTTTAGATGTCTTGAGTTAATGAGAGTAAGACAGTTATGACAGTTATAGCAGTTATAGAAGACACATCTGTTTTAAGTGGTTCAGAGCACTTAAAGCTCCTAATCCACTCTTCTACTCCTTGAGTAGGGAATCCACTAAGTATGTCTATTACACTTCTTGAATCTCACATATTCCTTTTAGACCAGCAGTCTAAGCACTTCTTAGTTCACTCTTGAACTCTTCAAGTCCAACAGACTAGGTTCTTTACAGTTCACTTAGAACTCTTCAAGTCCTTCAGACTTGGAACTTCTCACTTTAGTTGATGGGTTGTTGTTGAGATCATGATTGGTGCTAGTCAGTTGCTATTAAGCACTTGTTAGAAAGAACTGAGTAGCTGAACAAGCTTTCTATCTTTCTCGGATCGTAGAGTTGAGCGTTTATTGTTATTTCACGTTTTTGTTTTAATACTTGCTTTTTTTTTTTTCTCATCTGTCTGTGTTCTGTATATATGTGATCTTGAAATCTATCCGTTGAAGCCTTTTGAAGAAGCATTAAATGCGTTTGACCTTTCTGATTTTTGATGGAGACTTTTCTGCACATCTTCTGAATTTCACTCTAGCCCACTGACACATCAGACTGTTTTCTCACCTAGCACCTGAAAAGGTGTTTTTCTCCGCCCAATGGTCCTTTTCTTAGCTTTTTGAATACGTTCCTTTTGATCAATACTAAGGATATCTGTTGTACCGTTGGGACTGGTGAGTGCTTCATTGTTCAAAACCCATTCCTCATTTATTGGAATTTGTCTTCAAACAAAAGTTAGGGCTCGATGCTTCTGACACAAGGCAGATGACACTCTACTATCCATATCGTAGTGTCTTGTCATATTGATGCTTTCTCTTAAGAGAACACTACGATTTCTCGCAAGGATTTGCACACTACGATCTTTTCACACGACGATCATCACTTGCTCGTCTTGCAGACTCAACGTTTCCGAGAGCACACTACGATCTCTAAGTTAGCTTCGGCAAACGTCTGGACCACTCTACGATTTCTGAAGAGGTCCTTCAAGGTAAATACACTACGATCTTCTAAGCTCTACGATCTTGCCTTGGCTTTTGCAATCTATTAATCAGCTTGATAGACTACGATTCTTGTTGAAGCCTATCTATAGGTTTCACGATAGATCAACCTAACATTTTTGATCTCTTTATCTATACATTTGTTTATAGAATGATGAACACTTAAAAGCTAAGATCAACCTAACAAATTTGATCTATCACTAAGTCCTTATACATATATTCTTTTAAGGACTTTACATATAATCATGATCATTTACTTTAAACATCAAATCAAGATATGCATTCTTCCAACAGGCAGCTATTAATAAATTAACAAACTCCTGCATCGGGTTAACTGGACCTCCCTCCGGTTGATTCACATAAGCTCCTTGGTTACGTTGCACTCTTCTCGGCAGTATTTTACTGATACAATAAACACATTTCATTATTATTCCTTTCTTTATTAGTTATTATTTATTATGAAACAATAACTTCAACATCCATTACTCATTGTTTTCCATAAAAAAGACTTATTTATTCATTCTTTGTAGTATAATACTACATTGGTTACATTACACAGCCTAAGCTGATTACATTACTTTCCCGCTATTGCTTTCTAAAAATTGGGATTTACAAAAGACTACCCTTCGCTATACAAAAGAGGGCTTTACGTCACTACTAAGTACAAAATATTTACATACTTAAACTACTCTATCTACTACTAGATTACATATACCTTAAGGAATTATCAAAATCTTCCTTGGCAAGACCGATAATGCTATCACGACTGATAGTATGCCGCATCTGCCCCACCTCTACAAGATAACCAGCTACCTGCTGCTGAAAATCTATGTGAGAACTCCTATGAATATAGGACATTCTCCTTATCTTCTGCTGTTTGGTCTTTAGCTCCTCCTTGAGCTCAAAGACCTCATGTTTCAGCTCATGGACCTTGTCCTTGGCCAAAACCCTTTCATCGTGATCCTTCTCCCACATGGACTCCACGTCCGTCTTGTCCTCTATGACAACTTGGAGCTCTGCCTTTAGCTCCTTGACCTCTTGACAGTAATGGATATTTCTATCCAATACCGATATGAACAACGACATCATTGACTCCCCCGGAGCCATTTCTGCTACTATTACTACTGGGTTGAAGGACACTACCTCCACCTCCTCCTTTATCATACCATCGAATACTGACATGAGGTTAGGATCCTCTGAGTCTCTAGACTCAATAACAACTAACTCCGGCTCTGCCGCTATGGGGTTCGGTATGACCTCTACTTGGTTCACAGACTCTTCACTAACAGTCTGTCCATCTACATGCATTCCATTTACTCCTGACATCTATACAAAAGAATTAAGTTGATTAGTACACGTCAGTATAATCATAAAAACACATAACATAATCATAATGCATTTTTATAAGGTTATTTTCTTCTTTTACTTCTTTGACTTCTCTTAAGGTTATGACTTAAGGTTTTTAAATCCCCCCTTAAGTTTTATAACCTAATGCTCTGATACCAACCTGTGATGCTAATGGTACTTTCAACCATAGCACCTCACAAGGGTACCTATCAAGTTGCCCCCTACTTGCTCGGCGCCCCCTACAAAAAGTCTGGTTACGGTGCATTCCCATTTAGGGACGTCACCAGCAAAAGGCTCGGGATTCTTAACGCATTGCGCTTATAACTTTGATACCAACCTGTGACGCCCCCAAATCCGGGTATCTTCCAACCCGACAGATGGTGCTACACGGTACTACCATTCACACATACATTCAATTGAAAAGTCTAAAAAGAATGAATATGTCTTCTATATATTCAAAATAATATAACATTTCCCCAGGTTCTTTATAACCAATACATTCGTTCTTGTCATAATAGTTAATATATTACAAACATTCCTCTATACTATTACATAAGTATTCTACGGGTTCGTCTTCGCCTTGCCTTTATCCTTTCCGGAGCCTTCGGTCCATTCGATCTTAGCTGTGTTCATATGGTTCAAGCAAGAGTGAGCATCACTAGCTTAGCAAGTACTACAATTCTAATAAACAACATGTTTGAAACATAGAACTCGTATATCTTCAATAACTGAACAATAGTTACAAAGTACTATTGATAATACAAAATAGCACTTCTTTTCATTCAAAACGTTTTACAACAACAATATTCAATAAATCATCAATTTCGGTCCAAGACCTTGAGCATTTCATAAGTTCTTTTGAAAATGACATCCCGACACTAAGTCCGTAAGTCCGACATTACTTACGAGCACGTCTAGGTGATCAACCTATAGTACTCTACGTTGATCAACACTACATTCATTAAATGTGTATACGTTTAAATTGTGGCAACCTCATGTGCTAGTCGTTAAATGACAAAACATATTTAGCATACTCAGTCTTTGTTTGAAAACCACACCAATATAACTTGGTAAAAAATAATCATTCTTGATAGAATCATAATATAAGTCTAGCCGAACGAATTGGCTTTGACTTCATCGTACAAGACTTCATGCAAAAGAATACATGAATTTCAAAGTTTGTCCAGACTGAACTGGAACAATGGTTAAAATACTTGCCTTTAGTGTCTGCTACAATTACAACACGTTCTCAGTTAAGTCTTTAAGTCTCTACTATAATTGATAACATCACATAACACATTAGGTCATGAATGAACATACTAGGTTCCTAATGTATCTTACCCTTCTTCTCAATCTAATTATAACTTAGATTTGTTACTATTTGTTCCGACTTTCCATTATGTTGTTCTTACATTGTCATTACATTCATATTCAATTGATTAGAAACCTTTAATCATCATACATTAAGCATCTAACAAAGCCTTAACAATGTTATAATTAAGCTTTAGTTCATTACTAATGAGTTATCATTCATTCTATACTTGTAAACATTCTTGTCTGTCGGAACCCTAGGGATGGCGCTGCGGTGCCACCCTTCTTTCTCTGTGCTGCCCTGCGACGCGAGTTAACAGTGGGTACAGACCGGACTTCGAGTCATGGCCATGAGTCCTTGATCTTTATGTCATGGCTGCAAGACGAAAGTTCGATGAGGTTCAGACATCGTTCGGCATTGCTGCGGTACCATCTTTGGCCTCCTTGGGTTGGCCATGACGCTAACTCTGTGCCTTAGAAAATTTACAGCTTTAGAAATTTTTGTGAAACTTTCGGACGCATAACTTCTTCGTGATAAGTCCGAATTGGCTCGTTCAAGAGCCTACGATTCACAAATTATATACTTTATGCGTTCATGCAAGAATTTTATCTATTTGACTTCGTTTGCTAAAATTTTACCTATTAGTTCATTGTTAATGAAAACGATAAACGTTCGTGAACGTTCAATGCTCGTTTCTTCGTTCTAAGTTGGAATCCGGTCATTTGTGAGTCTGTAACTCCATAATGCCAAATATGACTTGTCTCCATCAAAAACCAACGTTTCCGAGTTCAAACACAAAATACAACTTCCATTCTGAGAATTTCACGAATTTGACGATTATCGTCCAATCGTGTGAATTCCAACGAAACCTCATTACTAATGAGTTGATTATCATTCTAAATGGATTTTAATCATCATATGAATATTTTAAGTTACTTATTACACCAACTTATTATCAAAGTAAGTTTTGACTTATTCTCACGAGTTAATGACTTAATCAACTTATAAACTACGAATTCCATTTCTTATGACTTAATATGGACTTAAGTCCTTTACTCAATGTTCTCATACCATATTGAACATACTAACATCATATGACAATCATATGATAAGTTCATCATAAGTTTATCAACTTATTTAGGTTCTAGTTGCTTATTCACCACTTATTCGGCTTAAGTTCATTCATTAATCACTTCTTATATGTTCTCAGCATACAATTACACTTTTCTTATCACCCTACAATGATAGAGATAAAAGATGTATTAGACTAGAGTCTTACCCTTGAAGACTAGTACTTATCTTCTCTTTGAAAATCTAGCAAAGGATGTTTTGGCTTATAAAGTGCTTATTCTCTCTAACAGTTAAGTTGATTTGTATTGGATGAAAGTTGAACAATGAAAAATGACTAGTAACCTCTCCTATTTATAGGAGAGCCAAGGTGAGGGCATACTAGTCATTAATCACTCCACCTCCTCAACTAACCTCCTTATTATTCCTTACTTTACAACTAAGTAAACTTGCTAGCCACTCCTTTTTCTTGCTCAACACAACACTTGATCATCACATAAAGTTCTTGCCCATCAAGTCTAACCCACATTCACTCTTTGTTTTCCCCATGGATCATGGCTAACCCATTGGGCTTGCTTAATTAATCTAGCTAATTCTTATTGGGCTTGCATTACATTAGTTGGACTCTTAATTAACAAACACTTGGGCTTGCATATCACTTCCTATTGGACTTATACCAATATACTAATACTCCTACAAGTCCATTCCATTTACTTAAAACCGTGACATATATACTATACGTATAATTCTCGTATGATAGCTCATATACTAATTCATAATATATGTTATTCCATTCTCCATAATTATAATCGTATAATAATCGTATTATACTTGCATTCAATACCTCGCATAATGTTTAGGCATCATATGATTAATACTTTCTCTTCTTAACGCTTAATATTCATAACGTACTCAAATTAAGTTCGCATGTGAAATATTGTGTTTTCCATACTTAGATTATTATTACATAATCAATCTCACCTTGATATTATAACGTTACGTATTTTTTGGAAGTTCAAAAATAATTCTCGAGCGGAAATTGATGAATAATGTTTTTCTGAAAATTTCTCGGAAAGCTTTTATTTTTGTCTTGGATATTCAAACACTTTAATTCATTCATGTAGTTAAAATACTATGATGTTCCAATGTTTCTAGGTTATATAACGACATTCATCTTATCAATACATAATAATAATAATAAATAATATTATTTTATTCATTATTAAAAGTATTTACAAATGGTTCGATTTTCTGGGGCGTTACACTTGTAGTTGATTTTGTCGGCTTGCTTGATGAAGTTGGTCATGTGATCGCCAAAGTCCTGCTGCCTTTCCCCGTGGTCACACTTCCTGTCTCCATTCTCCTTTTCGAACAGTCCTTAACCTTATGTTCCGCCGACCCACACAGAAAACACCCACTGTTCATTCTTGGATTGGGGCAGTTGGGAGAGATATGACCCTCTTGCCCGCACTTATAACACACAAACTTAACTTTCAGACATTCCCCATAGTGATTCTTTCCACAGTTCCCACACTGTACTTCCTGCTTCTTCACACCTTCTTGCTTAACCTGGATATTCTCAAAGTTGTTCCCCTTCCTCTTTCCATTTCCACTCCTACTCCCACTATTAGTTTTCACCTTCACAGCTCCCTCGACTTTGCCCTTATTCTTTTTCTCATTGTTGTAGAGGCTCATGGCCTCACTCCCCTCCTCGGCTATGATAGCCTTTTTCTAAAAGTGCTGCAAAGGTATTAATCTGCAACATCGCCACCTTGTTGTAGAGTCAAGGTTTTAATCCCAGCTCAAACCTTCTCACCTTCTTAGCCTCCATATCAACTTGACGCGGAGCGAACCTAGCCAACTCATTAAACTTTGTGGCATACTCCGCAACTGTCATGTTCTCCTACTTTAACTCTAGAAACTTTACATCCATCCTAGCCTGCATACTAGATGAAAAATAGTTTTCAAAAAACAGAGTTTTAAACCTTTCCCAAGTTAACACACCTTCTCCTGCCCTCGTTTGATTTGCCTCCCACCAAAAATTCGCCTCCCCTTTCATCATGTAGGTGGCAAAAGCTATCTTTTGCCCCTCAGCTACCCTAGCTATCACAAACGCTTTTTCAATTTCCTTAACCCAAGTTTGGGATTCTACAGATGGTCAGTTGTACCTCTAAATTTTGGTGGTCCTACAGCCTTAAAATCTTTGAAGTTCGCCAATCTATTATCTGGCTGGTTCCCTGCGGCTAGCATTCCCTGTTGCATAACCTGAGCCACTATGTTTGCAAAGTTCTGCATCGGGTCTGGTTGTTGTCCCCCAGCGTTGTTGACAGATTCTTCTGCCCTTTGATTTCGAGTTTGACGTCTTGGCGGCATTATCTGGTTAAATAAGACCATAAATTATTATTTACATTCTAAACCTTATTATATAAGTTTCATGTATCAAACTTATTTCATTAATCAAACATAGATTCATATTTGTTCGATTAATTCAAAGTACTTTACATAACATAGCACATACTGCTATCCCTTTGTGACCACAAAAGTCGGGATTTACGGCTTTGATGTATACAAAAGTTGAGAATATTATATTACACACGCATATTATCAAACATACATAATCAAATACTAATCCTACTTATTTCCTACACCTTTTCCTAATTTTGGACAACCTTTTGCCCGATGACCTTCCAACCCACAAATAAAACATGCACCTAGCTTAAAGTCGGGATATTGATGAGAGATATGTCCCTCATGTCCACAAATGTAACATATCTTTTTCCCTTTCCTGCATTCGCCTTCATGTTTCTTGTCACAGTTTGTACACTTTTCTATTCAATTAAGGTTCCCTTGGTTGTTATCAGAATTTCCTAGATCGCGATCTTTCATCTTTCTTTTCCTCTTCTTGCTCGGAGCTGCACACGCTTTGTTGCTTTTAGCTCCCATTTGATCAATTTGAATTTTAAGCTTATCGTGTTCTTCCATTATTTTTATTAATGCTTTCCACAATTGACTATTTAATAGCTTTTCTATTTACCACAGCTTTTCTAGAGAAGAAACCTTGTTCCTCAGATTCTGCACTTCTGTTGATGTTTGATCAGCTCCAACTTCAGTGTCCGAATTACTATCTATTAGTTCCACCATTTCTGGATCTGGTACTATGTTTTCTACAATAACCACCTCATCCGAGTTGCTTTCATCGTGAGCCTCTATTTCAGCTTATTAGCTTTGATATTGGCTCCTTCTTTATGATTTGAGGGTATCCTAATTATTTTCCACCTAACATCTGCACAGAAATTATCCTGATTAACATATAGTATATATACACACGGCAAATAATAGTTTTATATAGGTTATCTTTTATTTTGTTTGACGATGAATTTATTTGATTCATCTCTTTTTAAACTCTATATGAGTTATTTGTATTTTCAACGTTTCCCTTTCTCCTAAGGTTATAGCCTAAGGTCTATCCCTCCTAAGGTTTCTAACCCTTAAGCTTTGACACCAACTTGTGACGTCCCCAAATTCAGGTACTTGAAACCCAAACTTGGTGCTTCACTATACCATTTCTATGAGCGGAATAATACTAATAATAATAACAATAATATAAATACCAAACTTAATTTACATCTATCAGAGTCTAATCCCAGGTACACGACCTTTAAACATTCATTACATTATAATTAAAAGATATCATTGTCTTAATAAAGTTAAACTATTACATAAGATAACACATAACTCATTCAGCAACCTTTCCTTTTCCTTTGTTCTTAGCAGAGCCTTCAGGTTGTTCACACTTAGCTGAAAACATTTAAATTAAGCAAGGATGAGCATTTGAGTGCCCAGCAAGTAATAGCAACAATAACAGTTAGCAAGAAAGTAAAAATTTTCCATGAATAACACTTCTACAACGAATCAGCAGTTGTGAAGTAAGCTGAAACAACAATAAACAACATATCATTTCGATTTCAAATTTTTGAAACTACGTACTGCCTATAAATGGGGATCAATCGACAGACTATGAACATTGTTTTCTATTTTCGAAAAGGTTAAACAAAACTTCATCTCAGAATCATTATAACTTATGTGCACGGGGTGATCACCAGATTATGCCTCAGATTGAATAATATTACAAGTTCGAACTATATTTTCATCCAGCATATCCACCTTAGGTAAACAAAAGTTTCTAGATTCGGGATGTTCATACTAGTCTAGAGTCCGAACCAAAATAATTCGGTTGGATACAATAAAGTTCTATCTTGTTCAACAATATTTTTAAATTTGTGTCTAGCTGAATCAAATAGCTTAGACGACTTTTAAGTCAATGAATAGATACTGGAAACCAATAACTATGTATCAACATGTGATAAAATATAATGATTATCCAAGTGAGGACACTTGTATAACCATATTTAGAAATTAACGAACAGAATAAGTATATCTTGATTTATAATACAAGAATTAAAGAACTTGTACAATAGATTATAATTTAATAACTTACTTATACAGAATCATTACATAAGTATATACAAGGTTAAGATATTTGAACAATGAAAAAGAATAGTTCGATCAGATATTAGCTTACACATGTCCATTGTATAAAGTAAATGCAAAGGGTTAGATACTTGCCTAATCTACTGCTTATACAACTTAGTTTTATCTTTTATATCTAAACCTATCATTAATAAGATCATTCATTCTATTAGAATAACATACTGTAACATATAGTACTACTATTTGTAGTCAGCACATAACCTAATCACATTGTCACATATGTTTAGCAGTCATTGGATCACAAAGAAACATGTATTTAGTCAAATTATCTAAGTCTAGATCAATTTCTGAAACATGTCGGTGTACCAACGACTTTATAAGGTAATTATCGAGTCTAAACCTTTATACTGAAGTTCAATATAACTTAAACATCAGTCAAAGTATTTTTAAAAGACTTATAATAATTTTTAAACAATTATTATAATTTATCATGATTTTTCAAACACCGTAATCATTATTAAATGATTTAAATATTAAATAATTCTATTATCATTAATATTTAAACAATATTAAAATAATAATGAAATCATTGCCAAAATATTAAAGTTATTTATAATAACTTAAAATATTTTTAAAGTATTAATATTACCCTTAAATAATTTTTAAAATAATTAAAATTATTTTTGAATAAATACCATTAATATTTAAATATTAATGCATTATTTATCCAAATATTAAAAGTCATTTATTATAACTTTAAAATATTTTTAATTCATTTATATCATTTTTAAATGATTTTTAAATCAATAAAATCATTTTTAAATTATTTATTTAATATAATTAATAAATAAATCTAATATTATTAATATTAATTTATTAATGAAATTTACCTTTAAATATTAAAAGTTATATTTTATAACTTAAAATATTTTTAAACATTTTATTTTCATTTAAAATGATTTTTATAATATTAAAATCATTTTTAATTAATTTATTTAATATATTAAATAATTAATGAAATTTATCTTAAAATATTAAAAGTTATATTTTGAAAATTAAATTATTTTAAATACCTTATTATCATTTAAAATGATTTTTAATATAATAAAATCATTTTTAATTAATTTATTTAATACATTTATTAAATAAATTAAATATAAATAATATTTAAATAAATAGTAATATTTATAGAAAATATTCCAAATTATTAAAAGTTAATTTTTATAATTTAAAATAATTTTTAAAATAACTTTTGTAATTTTCAAAAATTATTTTCTATTTTTAAATAATTTTTAGAAAATAATTTAAATAAAATTAAAAAGTCTATCGCTATAGCCTTTAGCTACAGAAAGTGTCGCCTTAGGTGTTCTTGAGGCTCAAAAACATTCATAGACAGTTCCGAGTTAGCTAGTTTGACCATGAATAATTTCTTGTCTAAGTTGTTTCTAGGTAAGATAATTGCTAGATATTGTAGTACTAATGTGACGCCCCCAAAATAGGTATACATCACCTATTCTGAGTTGTCAATACATGGTACAGAAACAACTACAACTTTATTATTACAACAAGAAAGCGTGAGTTTGAATACAAATATTATCTTCTGCATAATATCTATACTCAAATAAATCCTCATCACATTTATTGATACATTATTTTACAAAATGGTGAGGACTACTAAACAATCATTTCTAAAACCTTCATTCCATACCCCACTAAGTACTTCATTATATATTCTCGCCTCCCGAGAAAAGTGGAACAAAAAGGAAAAGGGTGAGCTCAACTAGCTCAAGAAAGAATATTATGACTAAGATAATATACAACAAATTATCGTTAGTCTTCAACAGGGAAAAATATAATAGAATACAATAGACAACAAATTTTAAATCAATATTCGCAATGAAATAATAATTCATTAGAAGAGTTAAGTAGAGAATGCAAACTAATATCTTCTATGTATGAATTTAAAAGTTCATCGCTCATCTTTTATCCTGTAACATCAATCAATATACATCTCGAATCAAATATTCATCTTTGCACTACACAGCCAAAGATATTCATCACCGTCATGTTCATTTAAACACTGCTCATCTTTGCACTACTCGGCCAAAGATATTCTTCAGAAATCATTCATCTTTGCACTACAAAGCCAAAGATATTCTTAAGAAATCATTCATCTTTGCACTCATGAGCCAAAGATATTCCATAATATTATCATTTAAGACCGAGGATGATGAAAATATTTTTTAAAGAAACGAATCCGGTGAAACAAAATGACAAGGATTAAGGATTAAGGATTCGTATTTGGTTTTATCCACGCCCAAAAATACCTCAAAATAATCATAGTGGTGTAAAATTCAAGAATGATCAAAACATGGATACAATCGAGTTAGTATCCGTAATAGATGTTTTGGACTAAAAAAGAAGAAATTTTATTTTTCTATTGAATAGTATCAGATACGTGAATAGTGTCGATACGTGAATAGTAACTCTTCACACCAAAATATAGAAATTCCACAAAAACATCTTCACGCTTCATGAATAGTACTCGTGAATAGTAACTCGTGAATAAGAACTCATGAATAGTAACTCGTGAATAGTAACTCATGAATAGTAACCCATGAATAGTAACCCGACATGAAAAAGTTTCAAATTTGATAAAACTTCAAATCAACATTTCAAAGATAATGATATTGAAGAAATAATATCATTACGAAAAAAAATAATATCCCTTACCTCAAAAGATCAAGACTTTAGCTAGAATAAGGTATATAGTGTCAAGGAACTTGCACCGTCTAGCAATGCTCAAAGTATACTCAAAATACTCACAAGAATACGCTTCGATAATATAGAGAGAAAACTTCAGAGTTTACGGTGTGATTTTCAATTCTAACCTAAGCACCCTATTTATAGGAAAACGCTAGAACACCAAAGCAGTAAAATTTAATAAAATAATAATATTTCTTAAAAATATTCAAGCCCACCTTAGAAATCTGATTTCAGATCATTTATAAAACATGTGAGCCACTCAATTACAACAAAAAACGTTTTTCTTACAAAAATATTTTAAACTCCCAAAATCAATTATTTTGAGCTTTTGAACTTCAATAATTCATAATAAATAGCCCTTTCTTCAGAAAATTCGAATCTCATGAGTTTTTATAGGAATTTCAATTCTCTACAACTTTGCAGAAGAAAGTTTTCCAAATTCCAAATAGAAATTGACCGAAATCCACAAACAGGTGATTTTACAAGCTATAATCAAATTTCAGTCAATAAATGGGGTCCACCGACATGTTTAACATGTTTTAAACATTTATTGCAACAAAAATACTCTTCCTCCTCGTATACTCATATATCCCACATTCGTTGTAAAAATATCACCGTTAATATATTATTAAAATAATATATTTAAATGAATTATTTTATCAGAAAAAGATAAAATATTAATTTTCAACAATTGTCATTTTAAAAATTTTCTCCATCTATATCCACATAAAATCAATATTTTCCTCATCATATAAATCAATAATTAATTATTCACAAATAATATTACGTAATCACAATATTGACAACCGTGCGCCTCCAGAAAGAAGAGGGCTTTCCAATAAGAATTTCTTTCATGGGTTGCAGCGCAATTAGGTGACCAAACCTCTCCTTAGATGTAACTTTCTAGACATTGCCAATAATGTTATCTAATAATATTATTCGGATAATATGAATTATTGCTTCGATAATGAAAATACGTGTAATGACAATTATTGAAACAACAAAGAATATAAAATATCAACGCAAAGAATTATTAACTCAATAAAATCTTCGAACAAGTAATTCATCAGAATCAAGTTATTGAGTAGTGCCTTCTTACGTAAGAATCAATAATTGGTGCAATACCGTGTGCTCTTGTTCAACAACGCGTATTAGTGTGTTTTAACCAACCGGATATTCCAACAAGATAATCTGCAGTAATAACTACGCCTGTTATTTAAAAACAACTTATATTTGTCGCTTTCTTCATCCAATCGCTTCAGTTATGGGCCCACACATGGTCGCTGCCGTCGTATGAATATTCGACAAAGATTTAATATTCCACGACCAAACTAATATTCCCGACGATAATGAATATTTTATAACCACTTGCTTATTTTGAAATATTTATGTATTTAACCCTTAACTATCCACATTAATCAAATCAACCCTTACTATTTCAAAATAATAAATAAAGGAAATTCCTTTTTATTTAAAAATTTCGGGGTCTTACAACTAATGTAACTCTACAAGATCCAACAACAAACAAGGTCATATCACGTACCAAATGCAAGATCTAAGCTCAAGAACAAGCTGTCAGAGCTGTTCTTCATTTTTTGGGTTACCCAGAAATGAAGAACAGTTCGACTGCCCTACTTTGGGCTTCCACAACTTGTGATTCTGGTGATGATTTAGTGATTTATTGATTTTAGTGTGTAGCCAACATGACAAGGTATAGATCTAACACATAAAATTGATCTAACAACATCACAATCAACAGATATAGTCCGGTCAAACCATGTCAGACGACATGTTTATATGTTTCCTGGGTTACCCAGAAAACATAGAACGTGCTCGACTTAGCTAGTTTGACCGGTCACTAAGTTCTACCTGTTTTGACGTTTTAGTGATCTAAAAGCTTAAGCTTGTAGTCCAAACAACATACTACAACTTAGATGCAACAACAATAACAAAGAAACAAAAACCTGACAGATCTGGGGCCATAAACATCTTGTCATACACGATCTGGGCAGTTTCTAGGTTACCCAGAATTTCCCAGTCATGCTTGGTCAACTGAGTTTAACCAATAATAACATGAAATTTAAACCAGAACTGACCTTGATTCGAGTTCCAGATCAAAGATCATGTAATACCCGAGAATTTTCACGTATTATTAAATGAATACATTAATGGAAATAAAATTTTTGTGAATAAAAGTGTTATTATTTTGAGCGTTGGTGAATTCAATTGATTAGTATTAGACCAATGCATATTAAGATGTGTGAAGTGACAATGAGAATCGTGAAATGCCTTGTGTGGCATAATGTGAAACAAGAGAATTCACTAAGCTAGTTGAAACGAGAATTAGGAAGATTAATCGGGAATGATTATGTGATTTCATATAAGTAATCAATACGTTCGTAAACGTTTAGCAACACCTTTGTGGACATTAATTCATGTCGTGTAAGACGAGTATGACGTTAGGAGTTGACACTAGCTTGAGCTAAACCAGTCTTAATCTTTGGCGGGGGCGCAGCGACTACGCCGTCTCAAAGAAGAAGACAAATCGCGCACTCGCGCCAAAGAGGTCGGTTGAGAAAAATAAAATTTTCTACTTTGAAAGCTAAATGAAGCAACTATATGATATGTGTGACATTGATAAACCGTGAATTAAAGTATGTGATGTCCGATAACGGAGTTGTTAATCCATTAATTAATATTAATTAATTGTGGTGGAATATGGATTACTTGGTAATTAATTCATAATATATGATTATTATTATTTGCAATATATCTATAAATATAATAAGAATTATATCGATATATAATGATTATGGAAATCCATGAATACATGATGATTGGATTAATTAATATTGGTGTTAATTAATTAAGGAAGTGCATGATTTATTTATTTAACATAAATAAGTTAATAATATAATAATATTATATCGACATTATATGCAGATGGGCAATAACACAACTGTATTTATATATAGTGTAATGTGACATTGTGTGATTATATATTAAGTTCTATGAAACTATATTATATTAAGTGTTAATTAATCAAGGAAATGAATAAATTATTTAATTATTTATATGATAATAGTAGGTTAATGATTATGTGCATATGAGCATATACAACCATACTATATGGTGCAGTGTGACATTTATGTGGCTATATATATTAAGTCTTATAAAACTATATTGTATGAGCATTGTGACTAAATATATTTGGACTATATGTTATAAATACATTATCTATGTGACAATATGTATGTGGGCATGTATGAAAATAATATACCATGAAACTATTAAAGTGTATCAGTGTGATAAAATGTACATGGATTATATGTATATTACATTTCCATATTTCATCTACTACCTTGAAACATTAATTATTAAAGTGTGACATATAGTTATAGTTAATGTATGGTTGATATAACATAAGAATAAAGGCTATGCATAAGCATAGTTTAAGTGTTGCTAGAGTGTTGAGCAATTAAATTGTCCCAAAATGAGTGTCCAATTGCCTCAAACCTCAGTCACGTGTAATAACAAAAGGCTAAGGCCTATGTTCTTCATTTTCCTTCCAAGCTTGCTAGGCAATGATCATGGTAGGGAGTGGTGGTTATGATGAGTTTCAACCACCATCCAACCACTCCTTGTTAACCCTCATGCTATCCTTTAACACACGAGTTTGATTTAATGGAAAAATGCAATGTCTGGATTTGTGTTCCTCTATAAATAGCAGTTATACTTCTTCATTCTTGTTGCTAAGATTTGTCTGAGATTTGCTAAGTAATAAGGTTGAGAGCATACAAGTAATCTAGAGCTTAGAAGTTATTTGGAGCAAGTTCTTTTCACATTTACAGAGGTATAATCCCTTTTCCTTGCTTCTGTAGCGCCCCCAAATCCGGGTTTCTTCCAACCCGACAGATGTGTTATACTGTACTAACATTCATACATTGATCCAATTGAAAAGCCTCAAAAAAATGAATATCTCTTCTATATAATCAAAATAATATTTACATTTCCTCAAGTTCTAAACCTATTACAAAGTTCTTTGTCATAATATCCATTACATTATAACATTAAAACTATACTATTACATAGACAGCTTAACGATCTGCCTTAGCTTTTCATTTATCCTTATTCGATCCTTCAGGACGTTCAGTCTTAGTTTCATTCATATGGTTCAAGCAAGAGTGAGCATAACTAGCTCAGCAAGTATGACAATTTCAATAAACAACGTGTTTGACACATAAGAATCGTATATCTTCAATAACTGAACAATAGTTATGAAGTACTATTGATAATTCAAAATAGCACTTCATCTCTCTTTTAAACTGTTTCACAATGAATAATATCCAGTAAAACATAAACCTCGGTCCAAGAACTTGAGTATTTCATTCTTTCTTTGAAAAGGACAACCCGGAACTAAGTCCGTAAGCCCGATATTACTTACGAGCACTTCTAGGTGATCAGCCTATTGTACTCTATGTTGATCAACACTACATTCATTAAACATATGTACGTTTAATTTGTGGTAACCTCACGTGCCTATCGTATAATGGCAAAAACATTTGTTTAACTTACTCAGTTTTCTTTTGAAAACCATATCAAGTAGTTGACAAAAGATAACAACATTTAATAACAGATGGGTATATTATCAATAATCCAACCAATATATCAAGTCTAGCCGAAAGGATTGGCTTTAACTTCATCATACATCAATTCATGCATAAGGATACATGAACTTCAAAACTTGTTCAGATTTAACTGAGACAAGAGTTAGAATACTTGCCTTTAGTGTCTGCTACGGTATAATTACTTTATGTTAGAGTCTTTTAAGTTTCTACAACACATGATCATATAATGTCTCATATTTGGTCATACATAATCAAGTATGTATATGACTATATCTTATCCTTCATCTCAATCTAATTATGTATTAGATTTATTTACTATCAATTCTTATTTATCATTATACTTGCATTCATATTTGAATAGGTTATCTCAACCTTTATGCACTATCCTTAAGGTTTAACAAAGTTTTAACAATGTTACTTCAAGTTCCTTAAGGTGTGTTTACTTTTAAATCAATTGCATTCCTTGCTTTGTGTTTGTAAACATTCATCACTATCTTTATTCTAGGGTTGGCACTACTACGCCAAATATATATACCTACATCTCGCTACCGTGACGCGTGAGTTATCATGTGGGATGCCTTGACTCAAGGCCATGCACATGAAAGTCCTTACTCAAAGTGTGTGTCATGCTACCACTTTCTAGTATGCTTGGTTTTAGTCTCGAGCTGCAGCGTGACAAAATGGCCTAGGGCTGGCGTTGCGGCGCCAGCTCTGTGCACCAGATAGTTTGGATAGTTTTTTCAACTTTGTGAATTTCCTGGGCTCATAACTTCTTCGTTATAAGTCCAAATTAGCTCGTTCAAAAGCCTACGGTTCATAAATTACATACTCTACACATTCATGTAAGAATTTTATCTATTTGACTTCATTTGCAAAAAATTCAACTATTGGTTCATTTTTAACGAAAATGATAAACGTTCGTGAACGTTCAATGCTCATTTCTTTGTTCTAAGTCGGAATTCGATCATTTTCGAGTCCACAACTCTAGAATGCCAAATATTACTTGTCTCCATCAAAAACCAACATTTTCAAGTTCAAACACAAAATTTGACTTCTATTCCGAGAATTTCACGAATTCGACGATTATCGTCTAATCGTGCAATTTCTGGAAAATCCTCATTACTTATGATTTGTTTATTACTTCAAATGAATTCAATTCATCATATGAACATCTCAACATACTTACTACAATAATTTATTTTCATGTTGGATTTTGACTTATTCTTTCATGAGCTTATAACTTATTAAAGTATAAACTACTTATAGCTTCATTGTTCATAACTTATGAAAGTTAAGGTCTTTTTAATAACCATACTTACATGTTCTCAAAATATAATATCATTCATGTATACATGATACATATTCATACAAGTTCTTCACTTTCATATTACTTCATAAGATAAACTCATATTAAGTTCATATAACTTCTTCATAAGTTCATAACTTATACAAGTGTAAATGACTTATTTCCTACTTATACGGCTTAAGTTCATTGATTACTCATTCTTCTTGCATCTTAACATCCATGTTCCTTAATCCATACTTTTCTTATCAACCTATCATGGTAGAGATAGAAGATAAATGGAGAAGAAGTCTTACCCTTTGAAGTTCTTGTAAAGTAGTCTTCTTCTTCTTCTTACAAATGGAAGTAACTTATTGTTGCTTATTCTCTCTAACACTTAAGCACTTTATAAGTTTGTTGGATTATTTGAACAAGTAAGAAATGGCTAGCATTCTTCTTCTATTTATAGAATTTCCAAAGCTAGGGTAGTTTAGTCAAAACACAATCCCACCTCCTTAAGCCACCTCCTTACTATTCATTATTTGTTAATCACAACTCTTATCTTTTGCTTGGCCATTACTCTTAAGTCTTGGTCATCACACATTATGCTTGATCACCAAGATTAACCACATTAACATGGTTTGCTCCATGGGTCAATTAACTTATTGGATCCTAGCTTGGGCTTAAATTAACTTAACCTTTGGGCTTTGCATTAAAAAATACTAACTTGTTTATTAATCAATAGTTGGGCCTCACCATTTAATCCACTTGGGCTTGTACAAATTCTAACCAATCTTCCAAGTCCATTATCATTACTCAATACATATACATATTGTCTATGTATCATTTTTGTATTCTAACTCGTATAGAAATTTATTATAGACGATATTCCATCCTTCATACAAACTTGTATAATACTTTATATTATACTCATTTTCATTACCTTGTACAATACCTAAGTATCATACAATTATTAATTACTTACTAATACTTCGCTTTCCTTAATATTCATAAATTAAGTCCGCAAGCAAAATATTACATTTTTCATAACTAGATTATTATTACATAATCCATCTTACCTTGATATTCTATCATTTTGTATTTCTCAGAAATTCAAAAATAATTCCCGAGCAAATACCGATGAATAGTGTTTTTTAGAAAATTTCACGGAAAACTTTTATTTCGTCTTGGAAATTCAAACACTTTAATTCCTTCACGTAGGTAAAATACTAAGTCATTCCAACATTATTAGGTTATAAAATAACAACCATCTTGATATCACATAGAATATACTTTTATTTATTATTTAATTCAATAAAATTATTTTACAATAAGATCTGAATTTATCGGTCGTTACAGCTTCCCTTTTCATTCTTTGTAAATAGAGTTTTGAGTTCTTGAAATTGCAAATTCTTGATTTTATGAAATTATATGTTAATGAGGTTGAGTATTGGTTATAAAGTTGTTATATGACCATATAAACATGTTTAAACTGATACATGATTGTTTGGAAATGAATTAGTGAATAATTTTTAAGGTTGGGTTGGAATTTCACAAAGCAGATCGCTTCGAAGCGCCGAACTGTGCATGGCGCAAGCATTCTTACAAGAAACATTTTTATTGAGCTAACGCAATTGCGATTCTGCTGAAATCGCTTTTAAGTTGCTTTTGCAATCTGATATAGTGATATGGCTTAAACTAGTACGAAAGCATGTTTAAGATGTATATGTAAGTATATGAACCTAATGTGAGCATGTTTAGACTAGACTTGCATGATTAACGAATGCGTATGGTTTATAGGGAGATTTGAACTTTAAATTTTGAAAACAAACTATGTAAAGATCATGTTCTACAAATTATTAACCTAGTAAGCTATACATGACTGATTTTTGCACATAGATGAGCATGTTGTAGTGTACATAGTCCTTTGAGCATGATCAAACTTGTTAAGCCTTATGTTAGAAATATTTTCAATAAGAAGCTTAGTCTAGTGAGCTAATATGCATGATTTCTACACGGTTTATATTCTGACTTTGAAAGCATGTGAGTGTGACTTAGAAATGCATGAATAAACCATTTGTTTGTGTTTATGTGAATAGTAAGGAAACATGAGCATGTTGAACCTACTAGTAAGCTTTGAATGTGAATATTGTCATGTTATCTTGAGGACTAGAATCTGACATTTGTGATCATGTTTGATGTCACTATTAGACTCACTCATGTAGTATAAATATATACATATCATACATGTGTGTCATATTTCAAAGAAAAGCATGAACAAAGCCTATTTTCAACTAAAGCGATGTTAGTTTTACATATGCATTATGAATACACACAAGCATGCCTAAAATGAGTATTATAACAATCTTGTATGTTTAGAGAGCAAGCATGCTAGACCTTGTGAGTTCATGACCTCGAATGGCCTTAAATGGTTGAAATATTTAATTTAGAAACATATTATAAAAGGGAACCTAGATTGACTTAAAGAGCATGAAAAGACCTTTAACATGACAAACATATTATGTGTGATTGTTTTGGGCAAGCTGGACATGAACCACAAGCAGGCGTAAGTCGTGATCTAGGCTTGGCTGGAGGATCGGCCGTCAGTCAAGACCTGGTCCTAAGCTTAGCCACGTATGCAGCATTGCGCGATCCGAATCGATATAGTAAGTTCTGATCTTTTGGACAGTAACTATGTGATGCTTATATTGCTAAAAGTAACTTAAAACCTACTGATATATGTTTGTAAGTGATGCTTGAATAATATATTGGTGGTGGCCTCGTAATAGGAAGGTACATGAGTAAAAAGGATCTAGCTTTGAGTGTTCTTAAATTACTTACAGAGATGATTAGGAGTTTAAGTTATGATCTGATTTTGTACCATATGTGCATACTTGAATCGTGTCAAGCTTGTTTAAAGACTGTGTTAGCTAATGACTATCTTGATCATATAATACACTATAAATATGATTCTAAAGTGTTGATTTATTAACGTGGATAAACTACGCTTTAGGAAAGTTCCCTAAACTTACTATATATATTATTGAGCAAGTTTTCTATAACCTTACTCAAATCTATGTTTTGCAAGTATCCTAAACCTTTGCATTATTATTTGATAAATACCGTAAGCTTATCCCTTTGAATACAAGTTACATTACTTTCACGTTCAAATGAGCTAGTATGTTAAACCCTTGTGAAAGCTATTATTCATGTTGAAATTGGTATTGTCCTTGAATATTGTGAAAGAGTCGATGCCATTTGATTCGGCTAGACTATATGCATGTTTATAATTAAACTGTCGAAACCAATTGATTGGTGTGGAAATCTTAAAAATTGAGTAGAACAACCCTTATGGTAAGGGGAGTGTATGTTGTTGGAAACCCCAACACATGAGTGATTTATTACTGTGGTGTTATGTATAACGTAAAGTATTGTAGATTGATAATCTATAGTACTTGATATTTTTGGGTTATCGATTTAATATTGGTAACTCTAGTGGAAGTTCAATAATCCTTAGTGACTACTCAGTATAAATTATTTATTTAGTTGAATACCTTGATAGCCGTTGAATTCATATATATCTGTTAATTTATATTGAATTATCGTTCTTTTTCAAAGAATTGTTGATATTTCTTATCCCTGATGTTATTCCGACACTTTGAACTATCCTAGAAATGACACTTCGATATTTCAAACCTTGTGATATATATCCTACACCCTTGTTGTATATTACTTGCTGGGAAATTTGTGCTCATCCTTGCTTATTTAAAACCTTTCCGTTAAGGAGGAACAGGGATGTGTCTCTGGAACAGACAAGGGCAAGGGCAAGGCTACCGACTAGCTTGTCCCTTTTTATGTTTAAAGTCTATTATGATGTATTAAGACTATTTCAAACTATGTTTAAGCTCAAGTAAGATCATGTAATAAGTCTTTATTACATATTATTATGTAATCTATTAAGCACGGTTGGTTGCGAGACTTGGGGGAATAATTATAATAAATCATTGTATATTATTCTAAAGTAGATTTTCCGTTGTGTATGCGTTATTTTAGTTATTATTATTTTACTATGAGAACGTGATGAACCGAATTCGAGTGACCAAGTGGAGGTCCGAATTTGGGGGCGTCACAGGTTGGTATCAAAGCCGTAGTTATAAACCTTAGGAGCGAGTGTCCTTAGATTATAACTCGGGAGAACTTAGAAGTTAGGAAGGAGATAAAACTCATGTAGAGTTTTCCTTGAGTGACTTAGCGTGTTTTGAAATATAACTTCATTCTATACAATGAACTTATGTTTGTTTAACATTCTAATGGAGTTTTTGTTTGTGTTGTCTTATGTTTGTGATTGTAGGATGACTGACATGGGAGGACCTAGCCGAGTAGTAGAGGAGGAGCCGCGTGATATCCACGTAGTGTTTGAGACACCCTTGATAGTGGAGCCTATTTTAGTAGTAGCCCCTTTCGATGATGACGATGAGGAAGAGGTGGAGTCTGACCCTGAAGAGGAGCCTTTGGAGGAGGAGCCCGAGCCTGTGGAGGACTCTGACGAGGCTACTTTTGAGGATCGGATGTTAGGAGAGTATGAGGAGCAGATATTGGATTTGGGATGTAGAGTAGAGGAGCTTGAGGCTGAGGCTAGGGAGAGGGAGTTGGCGTTCCAAAAGTTGAGGGATGAGGACCATCAGAGGCAGCTAGTGATGCAAGAGATGGAGGTGGAGTTTGCTCACCGTAAGGAAGCAGAGATCCAGATGGGAGCTTTGTTTCATCGAACGATGGCGAGGAATGTTGAGGTGGCAGGAAAGCTGGAGGAATTAGAGCAGAAGGTTTTTAGTGAGAGGGCGGAGAAGGAGGCTCTCCGAACTCAGTTAGAAATGGAGGTGATGGATAGGATTCACTTCGAGGAGAAGTGGGAGGAAGCCAATGATAGGGCAGATGACCTAAAGGATGAAGTGCGGTGCAAGAGGAGGAAGATGAACAAGAGGGGCTATGCTCTTCGGACGGCCATGGAGATATTGATAGATGGGGTACATCACTATCCAGCTAAGCAAGGACAGACCCGACATACCATAAGCTTAGACATGGTGGTACACATCACACAGAAGGAATATCAGAGTGTCATTGAGCGTAGAATGTTAGATTGAGTTTAGAGAGAAAAGATCAGAAATGTAGTAATTGTATTTATGTGTTGTTTATATGTTGTTGCAATCTCAATCGTTTGTGTATGATGTGAGATAGTGGTAAACCCCCAAAATTCTGAACAGTGTTAGAGGGGTAGTAAGTTAGTATGTCCCCGTCTTTTGTGATAATAGAGGATATGTGATATCCTTTATAGCAGTATGCTAGAAAAGAACATGTAATGTAACCCATTGGCATATGAATATAAATGATCTTATTTCAGAAACGTGTTATGAACTTATAGTTCTTTTCTATTGAGAAATGTCTAAGTATTATAACTAGATAATAAAATGAAAATTTTGTGATGCAGAAAATGCCGCCCAGACGTAGAATAACTGTCCCAGAAGAGTCAGTTAATGATGAGAGAGGTCCTGTAGATCCCGTACAAAGATTGGTAGATTTATTGGGAGAAGCTCTGAGGGGAATAAAATGAACCCGTACCACTCGTTCCCCAAGCTGTCCCAGTAACGACCTTCAAAGATTTTAATAGTGTAGGACCCCCAGAGTTCGTGGGAACCACTGACCCGATAGTTGCGCAAACCTGGATCAAGGAGATCGAGAAAGCCTTCACTATAGCTCGAGTGGGTGAAGACTAGAAGAAAGTATTCGCCACATACATGATGAGGGGCAAAGCGAGCTATTGGTGGGAAACTAACCAGCAGAGAGCGGGGGAAGGAACGTTATCATGGGAAAGGTTTACTACGTTGTTCTTCGAGAACTATTTCTCGAAGAGTATGAAGAGTAGGATGGAAGTAAAATTCCTAGAATTAAAACAAGGTGATATGACGGTGGCGTAGTTTGCAGCTAAGTTCAATGAACTAGCGCGGTTTGCAAAACACCAAGTTGTGGATGAGGAGAGGAAGGCGAGACATTTTGAACAAGGGTTAAAACCGTGGTTGTACAATAAGGTATCGGTCTTCCAGATTGATTCCTTTACGACGTTGTTGGAGAAGGCAATCATTGTGGAAGGTGGCAGTGAGGCCTTAAGTCTATATCATAAGGAGAAGAAGAACAAAAACGCTGGTAGTGAGCATCGTGGGGGGAGCAGCAGCGGAGTAAGTAACTCCGGAAAGAGGAAATGGGAAAACAACAACAGAAGCAACAATCAAGGTGGGAATCACCAAGGAAACTTCAAGAAGAGGACCGAAGCTTGTAACAAACGTGGAAGAAGCCATCAGGGAGAATGATGGAAGAGGAAAAACACTTGCTATAATTGCGGCCAAGAGGGGCACATATCGCCAAATTGCCCAAAATCGAAGAAGATTAGAGGATGTTTTGCTTGTGGATCAACAGAGCACCAGATAAAGGAATGCCCAAAGAAAGGAAGCGGTGGAGCTGGCGGAAGCCAAGGAGGAGGAAGTAAGTTGATGATTGGTGGACCTATTCAACCCAACCGATCGACCGCTCGAACCTTTAACATGACTATCCAAGACGCCGTAGCTGTAAAGGACGTGGTGTCAGGTATAATCCCAATCAAGAATATAAATGCTTATGTATTATTTGATTCAAGTGCCACCTGTTCGTTTGTATATGAAGAATTTGCTAGTAAACTTAGTACACCCCGAGAACGTTTAGAAGATCCTTTGAACATAGAAGTTGCAAATAAGGAAATAATCCCTGTAGAATACGTCTATCAAAATTATCGCGCAAACATTAGAGAACATGAATTGAGCGTAGACTTGATTTCTATTAGATTAGGAGAATTTGACGTAATACGGGGGATGGATTGGTTATATAACCATGCAACAGTAATTGACTGTCAGAACAAATGTGTGAACCTTTATACTCCGAGTAAGTCTAAGGTAATATTTTATGGTAGCTCATCGCTTAAGCAATCGTGTTGCGTTACGATGATGCAGACCAAGAAATTGTTAAAGAAAGGATGTGTAGGTTATTTAGCTTACGTGGTGGATACTCGAAAAAAGGGAGTAGAGATTAAAGATATACCCGTAGTGAGTAAATTTTGGGATGTGTTTCCAGACGATCTGTCTTGCCTTCCGCCAGATAGAGAAATCGAATTCGTAATAGATTTAGCACCGGGAACGACACCGATTTCGAAAGCTCCATATCGTATGGCGCCGGTAGAAATGAAGGAATTGATGATACAACTTCAAGAGTTATTGGATAAAGGTTACATTCGACCGAGTGTGTCTCCTTGGGGAGCACCAATGTTATTCGTTAGGAAAAAGGACAGATCAATGAGGCTCTGTATCGATTATCGAGAATTGAACAGAGTAACGATCAAGAACAGATATCCATTACCAAGGATAGACGACTTATTTTATCAATTGAAGGGAGCAAAGTGTTTCTTGAAGATTGACCTGCGGACGGGATATCACCAACTGAAAGTGCGGGATGAGGAAATACCAAAGACTGCATTTCGAACCCGTTATGGACATTATGAGTTTTTGGTAATGTCATTCGGTTTAACTAATGCTCCAGCAGCATTCATGGACTTGATGACTCGAGTTTTCAAGCCATATTTGGATAAATTCGTAGTAGTTTTCATCGACGATATTTTAATATACTAGAAGCTGGAGGAAAACATGTCGAACATCTGAAGATTGTTTTGGAGGCACTACGAAAGGAGAAGATGTATGCGAAGTTTTCTAAGTGCGAATTTTGGATGAAGAAGGTTCAATTCTTAGGCCACGTTGTGGATGAGAATGGAATCTCAGTAGACCCCGAAAAGGTCGAAGCAGTGAGTAATTGGGAACAGCCAAGAACTCCGATGGAGGTGAGAAGTTTCTTAGGGTTAGCTGGGTACTATCGAAGATTCATCCAAGATTTTTCTAAGATAGCAACCTCGTTAACTAATTTGATGAGGAAGACGGTGAAATTTGTATGGACCGACAAATACGAAGAGAGTTTTCAAGAGTTGAAGAAGAGATTAAGCGAGGCACCTGTGTTATCATTACCAGATGATACGGGAGGATTTGTGTTTTACAGTGATGCATCGCATAGAGGAATTGGTTGTGTGCTTATGCATCACGACAAGGTTATTGCGTATGCATCATGGCAATTAAAGGATTACAAAAAACGATACCCTACTCATGACTTAGAGTTAGCAGCCGTAGTTTTTGCGTTAAAGATATGAAGACATTATTTGTACGGAGAGAAATGTGAGATATACACGGACCACAAAAGTCTGAAATATATCTTCACACAGAAGGAGTTGAATATGCGTCAGAGAAGGTGGTTAGAATTAATCAAAGATTATGATTGTGAAATTCTTTATCACCCGGGGAAGGCAAACGTAGTTGCCGACGCTCTGAGCAGGAAAGGAAGGGAGAAATTATTTCAACTGACGACTCAGGAAGAGTTAATAAGAGATATGGAGAAATTGGAAATAGAAGTGAAGGGACCTGAGAGGTCTGAGGGGAAGTTATTTGTAATGAATGCTTGTCCGACATTGTTGGATAGAGTAAAGGAAGCCCAGTAGGAAGATGGAGAATATGAGAAGATCAAAAGAAGGATCATGGAAAAAGAGGAAGGAAAATTTCGAATAGATAAAGATGGTATCTTAAGATTCGAAGGGAGAGTGTGGGTACCGATAGTGGTCGAGTTAAGAGGGGAGATTTTGTACGAGGCTCATAATACGATGTATTTCATTAATCCGGGAGGCACAAAGATGTATCGGGACTTGAAGCAACATTTTTGGTGGCCAAATCTGAAACAAGAAATTGCGGAGTACGTTAGTAGATTTCTTACGTGCTAGCGAGTCATAGCAGAGCATCAGCGACCGAGTGGTTTATTACAACCGTTGGAAATACCAGAGTTAAAATGGGAGCATATCATGATGGATTTCATGGTAGGACTTCCGGTCCCGTAGAAAGGTTTGGATGCCATTTGGGTTATCGTGGATCGACTTACGAAGACTACACATTTTCTACCTATCAAGATCCGCTATAGTTTAAATCAATTAGCGAGTCTATACGTAAAGGAAATCGTTTCACGACATGGAGTGCCGGTATCAATTGTTTTTGATCGAGACCCGCGTTTCACGTCTAAATTCTAGAAAAGCTTGCAAGAGAGGATGGGAACACAGTTGAGGTTGAGTACTGCTTATCATCCTCAGACAGACGAACAAAGTGGGCGAACAATACAAATGC
The DNA here is from genome assembly GCA_020205615.1 of Panax quinquefolius. Classification (NCBI taxonomy): domain Eukaryota; kingdom Viridiplantae; phylum Streptophyta; class Magnoliopsida; order Apiales; family Araliaceae; genus Panax; species Panax quinquefolius. The sequence goes on along the minus strand of CM035152.1, from coordinate 102,044,838 downwards.
TAGAGGACATGCTTAGGACTTGCGTAATGGACTTCAAGGGAATTTGGGACGACCACCTACCCTTTGTCAAATTTGCGTATAATAATAGTTACCATGCGAGTATCGACATGCCACCATATGAAGATCTTTACGGAATGAAGTGCAGAACGTCTTTATGTTGAGACGAAGTCGGCGAATGACGAATACTCATACCAGAGTTAGTACTACAAACCGCAGATGTGGTTGCAGTAATAAGAGCCAGACTTGTAGCAGCTCAAGATCGCCAGAAAAACTATGTAGACTTGCATCGGTAAGACCGAGATTTTGAAGTCGGCAGTTTCGTATTTTTAAAAGTATCCCTGTGGAAGGGAAAAATCCATTTCGGCAAGAAAGGAAAACTGAGTCCAAGATTCATAGGACCGTTCGAGATACTACAACGAGTGGGCGAAGTAGCGTACAAAGTTGCACTACCACCTTAGTTGGAGCACATCTATAACGTGTTTCATATATCCGCGTTACGTCCATACAAGTCTGACTATAAACACGTGATTTCTTATGAACCCATTCAAGTGGAGAATAACTTAGCGTACGAAGAAATTCCTGTCCAAATTATAGATAGGAAAGAACAAACTCTAAGAAATAAAGTTATTTCTTCTGTAAAAGTGCTTTGGCATAACCACGATGTCGAGGAGGCAACGTGGGAGTTAGAAGATAGGATGATGAGGGATTATCCCCATCTGTTTGTATAACCTTGTAGCAATTTCGGGACGTAATTTTTATAAGGGGGGGGGGGGGAGGATGTGATACCCGAGAATTTCCACGTATTATTAAATGAATACATTAATGGAAATAAAATTTCTGTGAATAACAGTGTTATTATTTTGAGTGTTGGAGAATTCAATTGATTCGTATTAGACCAATGGATATTAAGATGTGTGAAGTGACAATGAGAATCGTGAAATGCCTTGTGTGGCATAATGTGAAACAAGAGAATTCACAAAGCTAGTTGAAACGAGAATTAGGAAGATTAATCGGGAATGATTATGTGATTTCATATAAGTAATCAATACGCTCGTAAACGTGTAGCAACACCTTTGTGGACATTAATTCATGTCGTGTAAGACGAGTATGACGATAGGAGTTGACACTGGCTTGAGCTAAACCAGTCTTGGCACCTTCAGGGCACGACGCAATTGCTTGTCTCAAAGAATAAAATCCGGCGCAATTGCCCAAAGAGAGTCATTGGAGAAAAATAAAATTTTCTACTTTGAAAGTTAAATGAAGCAATTATATGATATGTAGTGACATTGATAAACCATGAATTAAAGTATGTGATGTCCGATAACGGAGTTGTTAATCCATTAATTAATATTAATTAATTATGGTGGAATATGGATTACTTGGTAATTAATTCATAATATATGATTATTATTATTTGCAATATATCTATAATACAATAAGAATTATATCGATAAATAATGATTATGGAAATCCATGAATACATGATGATTGGATTAATTAATATTGGTGTTAATTAATTAAGGAAGTGCATGATTTATTTATTTAACATAAATAAGTTAATAGTATAATAATATTATATTGATATTATGTGCGAGGGCAATAAATAAACAACTGCATTATATATAGTGTAATGTGACATTGTGTGACTATATATTAAGTTCTATGAAACTATATTATATTAAGTGTTAATTAATCAAGGAAATGAATAAATTATTTAATTATTTATATGATAATAGTAGGTTAATAAATTATATGTATATGAGTATATACAACCATACTATATGGTATAAAGTGTGACATTTATGTGGCTATATATATTAAGTCTTATAAAACTATATTGTATGAGCATTGTGACTAAATATATTGGGACTATATGTTATAAATACATTATCTATGTGACAATATGTATGTGGGTATGTATGAAAATAATATACCATGAAACTATTAAAGTGTATCAGTGTGATAAAATGTACATGGATTATATGTATATTATATTTCCATATTTCATCTACTACCTTGAAACATTAATTATTAAAGTGTGACATATAGTTATAATTAATGTATGGTTGATATAACATAAGAATAAAGGTTGTGCATAAGTATAGTTTAAATGTTGCTAGAGTGTTGAGCAATTAAATTGTCCTAAAACGAGTGTCCAATTGCCTCAAACCTCATCACGTGTAATAACAAAAGGCTAAGGCCTATGTTCTTCATTTTCCTTCCAAGCTTGCTAGGCAATGATCATGGTAGGGAGTGGTGGTTATGATGAGTTTCAACCACCATCCAACCACTACTTGTTAACCCTCATGCAATCCTTTAACACATGAGTTTGATTCAATGGGAAAATGCAATGTCTGGATTTGTGTTCCTCTATAAATAGCAGTTATACTTCTTCATTCTTGTTGCTGAGATTTTTCTAAGATTTGCTAAGTAATAAGGTTAAGAGCATACAAGTAATCTAGATCTTAGAAGTTATTTGGAGCAAGTTCTGTTCACATTTGCAGAGGTATAATCCCTTTTCCTTGCTTCCCTTTTCATTCTCTGTAAATGGAGTTTTGAGTTCTTGAAATTGCAAATTCTTGATTTTATGAAATTATATGTTAATGAGATTGAGTATTGGTTATAAAGTTGTTATATGACCATATAAACATGTTTAAACTGATACACGATTGTTTGGAAATGAATTGGTGAATAATTTTTAAGGTTGGGTTGGAATTTCGTCAAGTAGATCGCTTATACCGAACTGTGCACTGCGGCGTAGTTGGGCCACATTTGTATTAAGGCACAAAGATAAAATTTGATTTCTAAATCGCTTTTTAAGTTCCGTTTTGCAATCTGATATAGTGTTATGGCTTAAACTAGTACGAAAGCATGTTTAAGATGTATATATAAGTGTATGAACCTAATGTGAGCATGTTTAGACTAGACTTGCATGATTAACGAAGGCGTATGGTTTACATGGAGATTTAAACCTTAAATTTTGAAAACAAACTATGTAAAGATCATGTTCTACAAATTATGAACCTAGTACGCTATACATGACTGATTTTTGCACATAGATGAGCATGTTGTAGTGTACATAGTCCTTTGAGCATGATCAAACTTGTTAAGCCTTATGTTAGAAATATTTTTAATAAGACGCTTAGCCTAGTGAGCTAATATGCATGATTTTTACATGGTTTATATTCTGACTTTGAAAGCATGTGAGTGTGACTTAGAAATGCATGAATAAACCATTTGCTAGCGTTTATGTGAATAGTAAGGAAACATGAGCATGTTGAACCTACTAGTAAGCTTTGAATGTGAATATTGTCATGTTACCTTGAGGACTAGAATTTGACATTTGTGATCATGTTTGATGTCACTATTAGACTCACTCATGTAGTAAAAATATATACATATCATGCATGTGTGTCATATTTCAAAGAAAAGCATGAACAAAGCCTATTTTCAACTAAAGCGATGTTAGTTTTACATATGCATTATGAATACACACAGGCATGCCTAAAATGAGTATTATAACTATCATGTATGTTTAGAGAGCAAGCATGCTAGACCTTGTGAGTTCATGACCTCAAATGGCCTTAAATGGTTGAAATATTTAATTTAGAAACATATTATAAAAGGGAACCTAGATTGACTTAAAGAGCATGAAAAGACCTTTAACATGACAAACATATTATGTGTGATTGTTTTGGGCAAGCCGGACATGAACCACGAGGCAAGAATCGCATCTTGTTTGGGTTGAGGATTCGCCAGTATTGGCTGCCCTATGTTAGCCACGGGCAATGCGGCCAAATTACCGAATACTAGATAGTAAGTTCTGATCTTTTGGATAGTAACTATGTGATGCTTATATTGCTAAAAGTAACATAAAACCTACTGATATATGTTTGTAAGTGATGCTTGAATAATATATTGGTGGTGGCCTCGTAAAAAGGATCTAGCTTTGAGTGTTCTTAAATTACTTACAGAGATGATTAGGAGTTTCAGTTATGATCTAATTTTGTACCATATGTGCACACTTGAATCGTGTCAAGCTTGTTTAAAGATTGTGTTAGCTAATGACTATCTTGATCATATAATACGATATAAATAGGATTCGAAAGTGTTGATTTATTAACGTGGATAAACTACGCTTAAGATAAGTTCCCTAAACTTACTCTATTTATTATTAAGCAAGTTTTCTTTAATCTTACTCAAATTTATGTTGTGCAAGTATCCTAAACCCTTGCATTATTATTTGACAAATACCGTAAGCTTATCCCTTTGAATACAAGTTACATTACTTTCTCGTTCAAATGAGCTAGTAAGTTAAACCCTTGTGAAAGCTATTATTTATGTTAAAATTGGTATTGTCCTTGAATATTGTGAAAGAGTCGATGTCATTTGATTCGGCTAGACTATATGCATATTTATAACTAAATTATCCAACCCAATTGATTGGTGCAGAAATCTTAAAAACTGAGTAGAACAACCCTTATGGTAAGGGGAGTGTATGTTGTTGGAAACCCCAACACATGAGTGATTTATTACTGCGGTGTTATGCATAACGTATAGTATTGTAGATTGATCATCTATAGTACTTGATATTTTTGGGTTATCGGTTTAATATTGGTAACTCTAGTGGAAGTTCAATAGTCCTTAGTGACTACTCAGTATAAATTGTTTATTCAGTTGGATACCTTGATAGCCGTTGAATTCATATATATCTGTTGATTTATATTGAATTATCATTCTTATTAAAAGAATTGTTTATATTTCTTATCCCTGATGTTATTCCGACACTTTGAACTATCCTAGAAATAACACTTCGATATTTCAAACCTTGTGATATATATCCTACGCCCTTGTTGTATATTACTTGCTGGGCAATTTGTGCTCATCCTTGCTTATTTAAAACCTTTAATTCAGTTAAGGAGGAACATGGAGGTGTTTCTGGAACAGACAAGGGCAAGGGCAAGGCTACGTACTACCTTGTCCCTTTTTATGTTTAAAGTCTATTATAATGTATTAAGACTATTTTAGACTATGTTTAAGCTTAAGTAAGATCATGTAATAAGTCTTTATTAGATATTATTATGTAATCTATCAAGCTTTGTAGGTTGCGAGACTTGGGGGAATAATTATAATAAATCATTGTATATTATTCTAAAGTAGATTTTCCGTTGTGTATGCGTTATTTTAGTTATTATGGTTTTACCATGAGAACATGATGAACCGAATTCGAGTGACCAAGTGGAGGTCCGAATTTGGGGGCGTCACAGATCACAACCAAAAACATCAACAAATTGAGATCTAAGAGACCTGACATTTGACTGTCAGAAATATTTTAAAATTTTTCCATATTTTTGAAAACATCAAATCCGAGCCTATAGATGTTATGGATCTAACATCTAGCAACCCAGATCATCAGTATACACTACATACAACATATTACAACACATAAATACCAGATCTAACACATCATTAAGGGTCAGATTCATAGTTAGGGTTTTATACCTTTATGAACAAATTCTTGATTCTAGGCTCCTGATTGGTTATGAGTAGTAGTGGGGCTTTGTTTTGGAACTGGTACACTACTATATTTCGTGAGTTTGAGCTTGAGAGAGTTTGGTTGGGTGTTTGAGAATGTATGAGCTAATAATGGACTTTTTCTCTCTCTAAATCTATATATATGATGGATACAATGAATGTAAATGTATTATATAGCTGATATGTTTTAATTTTCAGCACATGTGCAATCTCATTAGGTCACCTACTACATATTTTGGTAAGATTCACAAGTAATCTAATAAAGAATGGGAAAAAGAGTAATAACGTTGTGACGCCCCCGAATTCGGGTATCTTCCAACCCGACAGATGGTGCTACACGGTACTCATAACTGTACATTCATTCTATTGAAACGACATCAAAATGTGTGTATCAACGACATTCTTATTACATTAATAATATTACATCCCGTTCCCAGGTTCTATAACCATTACATTCTTTGTTCATCATATTATAATATATACAACTTACTAATTTATTACAGGGTAAACTAATCGTTCATCTTCGTCTTGCCTTTATCCTTGTCAGATCCCTCGGTTCATTCGGTCCTAGCTGCATTGATATGGTTCAAGCAAGAGTGAGCATAACAAGCTCAGCAAGTACAACAATTTCTTTTAAATAACATGCTTGAAACATAGGAATCATATATCTTTGGTAACTAAAAAATAGTTACGAAGTACTATCAATAATTTAAAATAGCACTTCTTTTCATTCAAAATGTTTTCCAACAACAATATTCAGTAGAATATCAACTAAGGCTCAAGACTGTGAGCAGTTCATAATTTCGTTTGAAAAGGACAAACACAAGCACTAAGTCCGTAAGTCCTAAGATCGCCACGCAGCACTTCTGGGTAATCAGCCCATAGTACTCTATTTTGATCAACACTACATCCATTAAACGTATGTACGTTTAAGTTTTGGCAACCTCGCATGCCCATCGAATAATCGATGAAAAACACATTTGTTTATTCATACATAGGCTTACCTTGAATCCGTACCAAACAATTGGCGTAGGATAATAAGTTAACAATTCTATATTGAAAGACTTGTAAATAAATCAATCAATCTTCAAGATTTGTTTAGCCGAGAGTTAAAACTGGCATCGACATTTTCGTAAAACAATTCATGCATCTCATAACATGAATCGCAGTAAAACTTAGCTAACACGAAGGTTAGACAAGCGTTTAAGAAAAAACTTGCCTTTGGTATTCACTCTGAGATAAATAACTTTTCCTTTTAGTCTTTACAGTCTCTACAATATATAACCACATAACATAACACATTAGGTCATGAATGAACATACATGGTTCCTAATGAATCTTACCCTTCTTCTAAATCTAATCATATATTAGATTTGTTACTATTGGTTCCGGCTTGCCATTATATTTTACATTATTCTTACCAACTTCTCTCTCTTCTATGTCTTACGTAGATTTACTTCATTTATCCAACTCGTTTCGAGTTAATCATCCTTCCACATGGCTTACTAACATTCTTACGTTATTAATCGAAACTCGATCGTCGTTAGTTAAGTACACTTTATTGCATACCGTTTACGTTCACGTATTACTTAACAACTTTTAGTTGTAACTCTTAATGTTATAGGCCTTATCATTATTGAATATGATTTACGTTCCTTATACTTTACGTTTGTCGTTTAACTACTCATTAAACAACATTAAATTCCTAAAGTCATCACTATAACAGTGATTTAGGAAAGGTCTTATCATGTTCATTAAGTAATTACATAACCCATACTGGTATTGCAAACCATTGGATTCATAATCAACTTGGTCAACAAATTTCTACAGCCGACTTAGCACATTACGTTGTTCTCATTACGTTCATCTTCAATTGATTATTAACCTTTAATCATCATACATTAAGTTTAAAAGTACCTTACAATATCTTATTAAGTTCCTCAATTTATTATTACTGAGTTACTATTCAAGTTGTACTCATAAACATTCCTTACTGCTCAACTTCCTAGGGTCGACTCTGCGGCGCCACCCATAGCTCTGTAAGTCGCGTTGCATGAAAGTTAGTTAAGAGATGCTCGCAGACAGCATCTGGCGCCATGACGCAAGTCCTTACCCTTCATGTTGCACAACAACACGAGTTAAGCATACTCGGTTTGCCCAGCCTCGCATCATGGCGGGCTTTTATGGTCGTGAGTCGTGTATGCCGCGGACTCGCGGCCTTAGATAATTTGCAGATTTTAAAATTTTTACGAAACTCCCGGACACATAACTTCTTCGTTATAAGTCTGAATTGGCTCGTTCAACAGCCTACGGTTCACAAATTACATACTCTACACGTTCATGTAAAAATTTTATCTATTTGACTTTGTTTGTTAAAAATTCACCTATTAGTTCATTTTTAACGAAAACGATAAACGCTCGTGAATGTTCAACGCTCGTTTCTTCGTTCTAGGTCAAAAATCGGTCATTTTCTAGTTCGCAACTCTATAATGCCAAATAAAACTTGTCTCCATTGAAAACTAATGTTTCCAAGCTCAATATCAAAATTCGACTTCCATTCCGAGTTTTTCACGAATTCGACGATTATCGTCCAAACTAGTGAATTCCGCCTTAACTTCATTTCTTATGATTTGTTCATTGTTTCAAATGGATTCAATCCATCATACTAATATCTTGACATACATACTTCATTAACTTATAAACATGATAAGTTATTACTTGTTTCTTGTGAGTTTTTAACTTATAAAAGTATGAACTACTTATGATTTTACTTCATATGACTTAACATGGTCTAAATCTTTTAACCATCATTCTCTCATCTTTTAGTCGTATAAATTTCATCATTGTAACATATTACAAGTTCCTACAAGTTCTTCCTTGTTTTATAACTTATTTATGAACAAAGTGCTTATTCACGGGTTATTAAGACTTAAGCTCTTTGATTACTCATTCCTATCATTCCTTAGCATACAAGTTCTACCACTACCCATTTCCCTATCAATGGAAGAGAAAGAGAATTATGGTTTAAGTCCTTACCTATGAAGATCACTTGATTAATCCTTGTTCTCCTTCTTGCTTCTTAATTTATGAAGACTAGCTTTCTAGCTTTTCTAACTTATTCTCACTTATTCTCTCTAACCAATAAGCTCTCAACTTGTGGATGAAATGAACAACCCCCAAAATGAATAATAAGCTTGCTATTTGTAGGAGTTTTCTAGGTTAGGGCATAATGGTCATAAGACCACTCCACCTCCTTACTAAACCTCAATACTATTCATTACTTCAATCCTAAGTTTACTTTCTCACCAAATAAGTTACTTGGCCTCCACACTCTTTGCTTGGCCATCACAACACTTAACCATTAAGTATACTTGCTAATCACCCATAAGCACTTTACTTACTTATCCCACATAAGCACTTTACTTAGCCTTTAAATTACTTAACTTATCCTTTGCTTAACACTTAAATCTACTTGCTCAACACCCTTAATACTTGGTCACCAACTCACCCATGGGTTGCCCCATGGATCAAGCTTTACCCAATGGATCTTACCTTGGGCTTTTCATTAATTAGCTTAATTAACTTATCTTATACATTGGGCTTACACTTAAACAAACACTTGGGCTTGTACAATAATTTACATTGGACTTAACATTACAAATATTTGGGCTATAACATTAATTAGTATTGGGCTTACACATCTCTATACTTGGGCCTTATCAATATCTCGTTGGACTTTACAATTTCTTACTCAATCCTACAAGTCCATTACATTTGGCTTAAAGCCTTATAACGTATAATTTACGTATTAATCTCATATTCCACTTCGTATACTTATTCACATACGACATACTATGCTTTATTCATACTCGTATAACACCTCGTATCATACTCGTATTCATTACTTCATACAATACCTACGTATTATACAATCATTACTTTAATTCATTATACACACTTCATTTCCTTCTCGGAATTCATTTTTCCTAATCGTTAGGTTTTAAGTCCGCAGGTGAAAAACTGCGTTTGCCATAACTGAAATATTATTGGATATTCTATCTCACCTCAATATTCTATCATTACGTATTTCTCGAAAGTTCAAAAATAATTCCCGAGCAGAAATGCTTGAATAATGTTTTTCGGAAAATTTCTCGGAAAGTTTTTATTTTTGTCTTGAAAATTCAAACACTTTAATTCTATCGCGTAGCCAAAATACTACGACGTTCCGATATGTCTAGGTCATAGAACGACCTTCGAATAGCTTACTCCCATAATTAATTAATTAAATTCATTTAATCCACATAATAAAAATAAAATTTTAATTCTCAAAAATCCAAATTTTCTGGGGCGTTACAAAGGTAATTTGACTTGTAATTTTAATGGCAAAAATATAACTTGGCAAACCCTTAGGTTTTGACCATTAAGGTTTAACCCTAAGGTTTCATACATTGATTTTTGTATAATTTCTAATTAGGGCTAATATAAAAAATTAATTTCTAAAAATGTAAATTAGGGTTCCTAAATTACATTTAGTTTTCTAATTACATAGAACATGAAAATTAGATTTAAGTATAATTAAGATTGAGAAATTAGCGATTAGGGTTCATAAATTAGTATTTAGGATTCCTAATTTGATAATTAGTGTTTTTAATTAGTAATTAGGGTTTTCTAAGTAATAATTAGAGTTTTCAATTATTAACATTAAGCTTTATAATTTAGCAGTTAAGGTTCTAGTTTAGTAATTAGGGTTTCCCTAATTATCATTAAATTCTATATTACTAAACATAAATCATATAACACAATTACATAACAGTCTCGAACTCATAATTGAGTTTCAAAATAGGGTTTAACAACTTAATGCTAGGGTTTGGTCATGATACAACATAATTGACCAACCATTATCAGTCCACACATACAGTACATATTTATAGCACTGAAATATAATTAATATAATATTATTATTTGCATTCCTTGTTTAAAATCCAAAATTAGGGTTTGAATTCCATATCTGATTTATCTTACATATATAACATTATTAATTAAGTTAAAAATAATTAACTTTAATAATCGAACTAAAATTCATATAATAAAATAATTATTATAATAATTCAAATAATCATTTCATATATTATTTAAATAATATATAATCATATTTTTATGGGAAATAATTAATAAAAAGATTTTTACTACAAAATTAATTATAAAATATAATTTATAATGGTCAATAATTCTAAGAAAATTATTTGAAATTATTCATGTAATAAATAAATTTTATTTATCACATATATATATATATACTTTACCTTGCACGTAATCCCACCTTTAAAATAAAAAAAAATTTAAACGCAAAATTTCTGATTTAATTATATAGAAAATATCGGGTTATTACATTACCCCCAAGAAGGATAGTATATAATAACATTTTTATGAATGACAAATAACTGAACTTTCAATGGTAAAGTACTCTTACCGGAACAATAAACTTTAATTCAAAAGCTATGAGTTCAAATGAATAATGAACGTTTAAGTTAACAACAGATATCAACATCAAAGGAATACATTGAGGGTCACAAGACCACGAACTATGTTCTAGGTTGTCAAATATTTCTACTTTAACCTTTAACAGTCTAAAAGACCATAACCATCTTCTATGTCCTAGGTTAATAGGTGTTTCTACTGTGACCTTTAACAATCTAAATGACTATGTGGACCATCATCTCGTACTCCAGGTGATCCGTCATTTGTACTATGTATTGCGCAAATATTTTAACGTTATTGCGTAGCTCTAAAATAATCCCCTGATATAGGGTTGTTCATCTTAGCTTAGATCATTAGGTTCCGTACCAAAGGAAGTTTGGTTTGGAATTAAATTCAAAGGAATTCTAGATCTTTAGAACGCTCATCAACCAAGTATTGGTTGAATCAGATAGGGACCAATAACTATTCAAGAGTTTGATTACAATATCTTCATGAACAAGATATATCGATGAATCAATAAGAGATTGAGTATTAATGGTTTCTAAATTGAACAAGTGTTAATCATCGACTACATGCTTTCAAACTGTGTGGGTACATAAGCAAACCAAAGGAAGTTTGGTTTGGATTGACTTCAAGGGTAATTTAGAGTTCAGAACATTCATCAACTAATGATTAGTTTAATTAGTAAAGAATCGCTAGTCAACTCAGAGTTTGGTACAATAATGTAAGATGGTACAATGACATTGGTGATTAGACATCAAACAATAATTATTCTTAGCTGAATAAACACATTGCTTACAATAAAATTACAGACTTTGAATAACCTAAGTAATCTCATTTGGAATGAAGAAACAAAGATTAATGAACTTGCTCAACAATAAATTATGGTTAAAGAACTTGCATAACAATAACAAGTTAGGAAAGGAACTTGCATAATGAAAGATTAGGGTTATAAAACTTGCTCAATTGAATAATAGATTCAAGAAACTTGTATAATGTAAAAGTAAAGTTAGGAAACTTGCGTAACAATAATAACTTAATTGCTCAATAAGAGATTAGAGATAGAGAACTTGCATAAGTATAACATGACAGCGAAAAGTAAACCTTGCTGAATAATAAAGTAGCAAAGGTTAGGGAACTTGCCTCTTGAGTAAGCTATAAAATTACAACTTACGTACTCAAATATCCTACACATACCATTAGGATTATCACATCAATTAGCTACATACACTTTATCCTCATAGATTCAATTCTCATCTTAATTAAGTTATAACCTTTAGCTTAGGGTTTAATCATATTAATCAATCACATAACACGAATCTGAGAACTCATTAAAATATAACATAAGACTTTTAGCATCCAAATCAAATTCTCAACTCTTACAACATTGAGTTTCAATCTAATATAACTTATTAATCAATACTATATTTCTTCTTAGTCATACTCAAAATTCATTCAAGTGTTTAAGTCTTATGAGGACTCCTTATTAGTTTTATATTAACCCCATTCCATATCTTATAATGTTCATTTCATTTTAATTAAAACAATTTTTAAGTTCATTAACACTTGTCACAGCGTTTCAATGTTCATTCGTCGCACGCCCGATTTGTCTCTCTTGCGTACACTTAGTATGCTTATATAACTTATCTAATACATCATGTATTAATGTTAAGCATCCTTATATTAACTAATATTCATGTTTTATAACTTAGAACAACGTCTTTTATCGTCAGAAGCACTACACTTGCTTACGTGCATGCCTGACGCCCTCCGATTGTCTCTGAATACATATCAGTCCTAACGATGGCTATTTTTACCCATGTTCCCAACCTCAAATAAAAAAACTTAAAGAATGAAACTTGTATGTCTACTTGTCCTCGTTCCGGATCATCTTGAATCGCATCAATCGGAGTTCGTATGAAAATGTTATGCCCATTTTAGATAAATATGTCTGATCAGATTTTCTCAACATTTGTAAGTCGAGACCCCCTCTCTCCCTGGGGAGGGGTTTTAGACTATAATATTCACGTAGGGGGGTATCTTCTACAGTTCGCGAACGAACACTGTAAAAAGCCAAATTAGGCCTAAAAACTTCTTTCTAACAACCATTCCAACTTACCCAAGTTGTATTATATTTACAGAAACATAAATTAATGTTTTTAACACGTTTCTAACCACATAAACAACATAAACATCACAATTATAACCTTTAATTTCACTATTTCTATTATTTCTTCTTCTTTTGACATTCATACAGAAATTCCTCACTGTGAATTCGTTTTACAACCAAAACAGTTAGTTTCAATTACTTTATTTTTGTTTCTTCATGTATTTTCACAATCAATAACCAATTTATACATTACACTATGAATTAAACATCAATTTTGACTTCCAAATAAACCATATTTATACACATATCACTGTAATTCAGTTTCTTCATAATTATCATGTTTTCATGGATTAGTTAACACTAAAGCAAATAAAAACAATTAATATACATAATCTAACATATAAAAACTCATATTTTCAACAATTATCCACAAACATCAATTACAGAGAACTTTTTAGAAAATAAAAACAAAACTTTAAAACTAAGAATTCTACCTTAATGCTTGATTATGCTCTGTTAGATGATGAGAATTGTTTTGACCCCTTCTTCTCCTCAAAACATAGCTTTTAAATCGCAGAGAATACTTTTCTCTATCTCAAACTTTCTCTCTCTCTCTCTCTCTTCTTTCTTCTTCCTTCTCCCTGATTTGTTTTCTTTAGAATTAGGCTTAGGCTTAAAAACTTAACGTAAAATTTTAACTGATATATACTTAATACAATATAATGCGTATACTTAACATTTATCAGTTATAAAATTTTGAAAATCAAAAGCCATTAAGGCTTGTTTGGCAAAACCAATTAAAAATAAGGACTTAAAATCCTTATGCCTTGTTTGGTAAAACCGAATTAAAACTTCTTTTAGTTTATTTTACTAACTCACTTATAGTTTAATGTTACACTCTATTTAATTAAATTCTAATATTCAAATTCAACTAAATTAAAACTAACAACTTATCACATTAACAAACCACATTATCAAAGTACCACAAAATTATAATTTTCATTATAATTTTATTTAATAACTTAGTACATCACTTGAATTAGTAAATTAAATTAAAACCATATTATAACAATTCCTTTAATCCTTATCAACTCTCTAATTTAATTATTAAATTAAATTAGGATATTACCACTATGTAATATAATAATTAATTCAATATTCATTTAATTATTTAATTAACTTCAAAATACAAAATTACTAAATACCAACTTAATTAATATGTTACACTTAATTAAGTTAATTCTCCACAACTAATAAATTATTTATTTAACTAATAAATAATTAAATAAAACAAATATTTATTTAATAATAAACATATCAACTAAAATGTTTATTTAATTCAATAAATATTTTAAACTACATACAAAAATTCTGGATTGTTACACAGATCTCACCTAACATGAAAACACAAAAGAACAAGAACAAGAACAGAAAGGGATAAATAAAAATCCCGACGTCGACTGTCTAAATGGCAGTTGATCCAACAACAATTTGACATCATCTACGTGACTCAAATGTCTATCACGGGTCAAGGAATTACAGATCAATTGGCCTTCGCTCCTTTAGGGGATTTCAAACCTTTGGAACCCACTTCCCCGATGAAAGGGTAATGACAATTCATCAACACCATCAGTACAATACACACCAACTATGGAAGATGTATTTCGATGGAGCTGTAAACATGGAAGGTTCTGGAGCTGGAGCAGTTCTATCATCCATTTCGGGAGAGCAGTATCCCATTGCTGTCAAATTGTAGTTTGTTAACACCAATAACATAGCTGAGTATAAAGGTTGTATCATGGGGTTGAAATTAACCCAATCCATGGGTATCTTACGGTTAACTGTCTTTAAAGATTTTGAACTGGTAATCAGACAAAACACTGGGGTCTATCACACCAAAGAATTACATTTGCTGCCTTACCATTGGTAAGTTATCTAGATGGCTTTAGAGTTTGAAGAAATATCTTTCCTCCACATTCCTCAAAATAGGAATGACTTTGCAGATGCACTAGCAACGTTGGCCTCCTTGATCAACATACTTGGTAAGGAAGACATGTAAAATATCACATTTACCCGACAAAAGGCACCAGCCTATGGGAACTACATTCGAGAAGTACCGGATGAACTACCTCCCATCCAACATCTTTAGTATCAGCATATCAAGGAATATCTGCGAGATGGATCTACACCCGCTGAGGGAAGTCTAGATGAAATAAAGCGGATCCATCGAATGACTATGAAATTATACCTGAGCAGAAACGCACTCTATAAAAGAGATGCAGGACTAGGCCTTCTCAGATGCCTAGACAAAGACCAAGCTCAGAGGCTCATGGATGAAATCCATGATGGAGTATGCGGCCCACACATGAGCGGCCCTCTACTTATTAAGAAAATCCGAAGAACATGGCATGTATGGCTTTCTCTCAAGGCTGACTGTGATGATCACGTCAAGAGATGTTATCAATGCCAACTCCATGGGAATGCTATCCACGCCCCTCCAAGGGAGCTCTACAATATGAGTTCACCCTAGCTTTTCTCAATGTGGGGAATGGACGTGATCGGTCCCATCGAGCCCAAAGCCAGTAATTATCATCGATTTATCTTCACCATAATTGACTACTTTACCAAGTGGGTAGAAGAAGCCTCCTCCCCCAAGGTTACTAAAGAAGTTATCATTGGTTTCATCAGAAACAATGTCATTTGTTGATACAAATAACTAGAGGTGATTGTATCAGGCAATGCCAAAAACCTTAACAACCAAATGATGGATGAGTTATGTAGTAACTTCCACATCAAACTTCTCAACTCTATCATCTATCTTCCAAAGATGAATGGTGTTGTTGAAGTAGCTAATAAATATATCAAAAAGATCATGCAAAAGATGTTCGCCAATCACAAAGGATGGCCTGACTTATTTCCTCTGACTCTATTAGCCTACAGAACATCATTGCACACTTCCACTAGGGCAACCCCCTACTCATTAACCTATGAGATTGAAGCAGTGCTCCCCATAGAGGTGGAAATGGAATCCCTCAGAGTGTTGATAAACACTCAGCTGGATGAAGTCCAATGGTTACAAGATTGGTACCACTAATTGTTTCTGATAGATGAAAGGCGGGTCGTAGCCATCTTCTATGGTCAATTATA
This sequence comes from Panax quinquefolius, assembly GCA_020205615.1. Taxonomy (NCBI): domain Eukaryota; kingdom Viridiplantae; phylum Streptophyta; class Magnoliopsida; order Apiales; family Araliaceae; genus Panax; species Panax quinquefolius. The sequence goes on along the minus strand of CM035152.1, from coordinate 102,028,568 downwards.
CCAACAGAGGATCACTCGATCCTACAACAAGAAAGTCCGGCTATGGCAGTTTAAAGAACATGACTTGATCTTAAAGAAGGTTCTTGACAACCAAGATCAATTCAAAGGAAAAAATTTCCCAAACTGGGAAGGCCCATTTGTTGTCAAGAAGGTATTGATAGGAGGAGCCCTCAGATTACAAGAGATGGATGGCGATGAAAGTTACCTGCAAACCAGCATCCTAGTTCTGGTTCATCAAATCCATCAGTCAATTCAGGTTTTCAAAACTTTTCAAAAACTTTACATGCTTGTGTGTGGATGTTGCATTTATATTTGAATTATAGAAATACTTTATTTACTGCACTTAGTGCTTCGCACCATATCTGCATGTGATATTAGTGCTTTACACATGTCATCATTTCCATACGGTGTGACGTGATGTATGTGAATGTATATTGTGTGGTCCCTCCACAAGGAGGCTATCCCTTCGGTGTTTGATTACTGGACTCGTCGGGAGACTAATTTCACGAGGCTCATGAAAGGCACCACCCAGATTCACTACAGTTAAAAGATTGGATTAACTTTCCATCGAGTAAATTGCGATGATCTGGGAACCTTCATGCCAAAAAGCAGCGAGAGTAGCCTAAGATAGGTCAGCCTCTGATAAACCAAACGCAGAGGGAAGTCTGTTCATACCTTGTAATTTTAATTACTTGTAATTTCAGTTCCATGTCAATCTCAATGTAATGGAAAATATAAAGGAATATGTGAGCATGCATTCCCTTTTTATATTAAAACCTATCATGTTATCCTGTCATTAAAACAGCTGACATCCGTTTTTGCAAGATAATACTCCTAAAAAAATGGATACATTACATAGCATGTAACATTACCTCATTTTCCCAAACTAAACTACATAAGTCTTTTTATAGGGAAACGATTGGTCCCGTTACCCGTTCAACGTCCAATAAGGCATTAAGCCTATAGCCAAACATGGCTACATCTGGAAACCCTCACCAACATGGAGTGATGCCATTGGCTTCCCCGTGGATAAGTGTCCAAACCTAACAAGCTAATGGGACACAGACATGGAAGCCTCTCAAAGGCCCAAAACTGCCAATATAAGATTAAACATATGCGGTCAGTCAACACTGTTAACTCGAACAATGGAAATCAAAAGAGAAATACTCACCAGCAGGAATGGGTAAAATCCTAGCCAAGCCTATGTCAAGTCCTGCGAGCGCATACGCATTCCCCTGAGGAAATAGGCAAAGGTATAGGAGCCCCAGTCAAACTCTCCAATATGGTCCACCTCCTGTGTGGCGCTGACTAAAGAAAATGGCACTGTGGAAGAGTTATCCATCAGGAAACAACCCCAAAGGATGACCAAGAACAATCGCCGAAGAATACGATCCCTGACTCTCCTATCATCGAGTAATGGCTCACTCAATGCCCCACTCATGGCGTCTACACTCAAAGGACCTAATGCGGACTGTCCTACCTTTGAGCATTGTAGCCTAGACTCCTAGCAAGGATCTGTCGATAGTAGGGGAAATGTCAACCACACAAGGCACTGACGCCCCATAAAACTCCATATCAATGATAAACTGCCAATCCATCGGCGTCATAATCACCTCGCAAACCAGCAAAATGGAGAGACTGAGTCTGGTGAAATCAGCGCTCAGACAACGCCCTGAGGCAACCGCAGGGACAACAGAGGGGGAGGATGGAAAAGAACCTCAAAACCCCAAGCATGCACAATCTCTCGGTACTCTGGGTGAAGAGTTTGGTACAGAGAGTGTATAGTGAACCAGTTCCCTCGAGGCTATGTAAAACCGAGAACCTGAATCATAATGCAAATCAACATCAAAACCCTTACTCCTCATCAACAGGAAAAAGGAAAATCAACACAGCTTTTACCTCGTTCGCATGCAAGTAGATCGAGGGGTGACGACTCAAATCATCTAGAAGCTCTGGATTCATCACATTTATGGCTGGAAGATCCCTACAGGAATAGAAGTAGTAGGAGCGGGAGTCACAACTGGTACATCCTCCTCCTCATCGTCAACATCTAGTACCGCAACCAGAATAGGATGAATCGTTGACTCTATCAACCAACGAGATTGTCTGGCTAGGCAAGGCCGAGGTACATCAGAAGCTCTACTCCTCACACCAGAAGAGGTACTATGGGAGCTTATTGGCTGGTCTGGACACATATATCTAGACACAAGTCTCCAAATCACCTCAGAAAGGGTGTGTTAAATTTTAACCCGGAGCTTATTAAATGCATTTTATGTCTATATTCATTCATGCAGTACTTTAACATACGACTATAGTAGAGTTAAAAACGCATGTTTATTCAATGCCTTGACTCGTGAAAAAATTTCGTCGGAGTCTCCTTTGTAAAAAGGTTTAACCACATGCGCGTAGGTATGACTAGGTGGCCATTCAGTAGCACACCAACTCAACTTGGGATTATAACTCCAATCAAAGCCATACATTTCATCAAAAGTCTCTCCCTAGTGGGGATTTCATACAAACCTTAGCCGTTGAAGAACATTTCAATGAAGGTCAAGCAGCCTTAATGTTATCAGCCGTTGGAAATTAAATCCAACGAAACATTAGAGGTGGTCCGATGATGTTGAGCCATTGAAGCACATTTGAACGAAGGTTAAGTAGCCATGACATTATCAGCCATTGGTAAATAAATCTAGCAAAGCATCGGAGGTGGTCCGATGATGTTATCCGTTGAAGAACATTTCAACGAAGGTCAAGCAGCCTTGACATTATCAGCCGTTGGAAAGTAAATCCAGCGAAGCATCAAAGGTAGTCCAATGATATTCAGCCATTGAAGTACATTTCAATGAAGGTCAAATAGCCTTGACGTTATTAGCCGTTGGCAATTAAACCCAGTGAAACATCAAAGGTGGTCCGATGATGTTAACCATTGAAGAACATTTCAACGAAGGTCAGGCAGCCCTGACATTCCCAGCCATTGGCAGTAACTCCAATAAAGCGTCAGAAAGACTTGGCGATACAAACCAAGGAAAACCATCCTCATCGAGGAGGACTGATGATGGAATCTGTTAGAAAGATCTTCAGTACAGAGAACATAATTCCCCAAGAGTCTTTCGCACATAAGAAGAACATCTGCAGTAGAAAGTCTGCAATTATGGTTAAGGACTTTGGTGATAACCCCAAATGTCAACATCCTTTGATCTCATTACATTGCATCATGATTATCTTTTCACATTTCAAGTGTCTAGTGATCTTTATCCTATCCATGCCATTACATTGCATGAATATGATAAAGAGGGGCATCTATAGACACTCAAAATTTTGCATTACTGTTACTAACCTTGCAGGAGGGCAAAATCGTCTTCCAGAGATAATCCTAGAAGTCAAATTAGCTCAATCACGGAGATAACCCTAGGATATCCAATTTTAATCTCGAAGACAACCGCGAGATATTCAATTTTCAATCCTAGAGACAACCTCAGGAGATTCAATTCCAACCTTAGAGATAACCCCAAGGGATGCAGTTCCAGTTCCGGAGATAACCCCAGAAAAGTTATTTCCAACCTCGGAGACAACCCCGAGATAGTTGGTTCCAACCTCGGAGATAACCATGGGAGGTCAAGCATAACTCAAAGACAACCCTAAGGACATTCAGCATGCACAGCAACCCAATCTCAGAGGTAACCCTAAAAAATGACTGCTGCATCTGCGCAGAGCCGAAGGTAACCCTAACGAGGGGAAAAATCATCATTTTGCTACCTTGATACTACATTCACGTCGTCTCAACATCATTTCAACCCACATTTCATATGTAGTGTCCCACAAGAACCATAGCTCAAAATCCCGAGTAACTACTACACAAGACAGCACACCGGATATAATTTGAAGACTTAAAGATCTGGTCATAGACCCATCTTCCGGGCTTTATACATTCTGGAAAGGTACATCACGCCTCTATCGAATGCCCAAATTGAAAGTTATGAAGGTTCGAGCGGACAGCGCGTTGCACGAGTGCATGTACTTTGAGACGACTGGACCCGCATGGCCTAGGGCAACCCAGGCAGCCGCAGGCAGCCGCGGGTATACCCGTATACATCAGGTCTAAAAATAAAGGCCTTTGGTTGGCCATTTGAAAAAAAAAAGAAATAGAAAAAAGATAGAAAACTCTTTCCATTTTAGCCCATAAACACATCTAGAGTGCTCTAAACTGAGTGATTCTTTTTTCTAAACACTAGTAAGCTCGTATTTTGCTACATACTGAAATTTAACAGGTGGAAACCGAGTTTTCAAGCGTCTAAAGCTATTTGAACTCTTCTTGGAAGCCCACTCTAAGATATTTCATATTTTTAAGCATTTTATCTTATATATATATATATATATATATATATATATATATCTACCCACGCTGAGAGTCGCGTTGTGTGGGTATGCCCGGATCGTCGATCCATGGCTTTTTATTGTTTATATATATATAAATACTTATATAAATTTTTATATATATATATATATATATATATATATATATATATATATATGGGATATGATCCATAGCAAGTATTTGCTATGGATGTAAATTGGGCAAATACCATCATATTCGTCCATTCCATAAATCAAGCACGCAGATTAAAATATGAAAATTCCCTTACGCCAGTTCGTCTAGCGTACGTGTTTTAAGAAATATTGAGACAAAATTGCCCTCGTCTTACGCTAATTGAAGTAGCAGATATGTATCTAATATTGCGATTCAAACCCATTTCATCCCTGCGATTCTTCAAACCCATTTCAACTACTATTCTTCAAACCCATTTCAAATGCATGCGAATGAGCAGCAATTTCAGATCCGCTACTTCCCTGTGACTGTCATCCCTACAATTCTTCAAACTCATTTCAACTACGATTCTTCAAACCCATTTTAAACGTAACTGAATGAGCAACAATTTCACATCTGCTACCCCCTGCGACTGCCCTGCGACTATTGTCCCCTTACGACTAATGCAATTTCAGTTCCTAAACCTATAAACTGCTGCGATTTCAAACTCTAAACCCTGCTGTGATTTTGATTTTGATTTTGAGCAAACCCTTAAAATCAAACCCTGTTGCGATTTCTGACAGATTGCGAGCCTCTCTCCTTTTTCGTGCGATTCATCTGTCAAATCCCCAAAACCCTACTGCGATTTCTGACCGATTGACCAGGCATTTTTGCTTTTGTATATTTCTTGAATACAATTTCATCATTTTGTGTTGTTTTGATCTTTGAAAGTTTAATGGTGCTGGAGTTCGGCTGGAAGTTCATAGTAGTTAGTAACCACTAGTTTGTTTTATTTTTTTTGGCTGATCATGTAGTGCTAGGATGATACATTTCTGAAGTTCCTAGTTTTGAATTGTGTATATGTATATGAGCTGCACCAAGAGTATTTTTTTGTAATAGGTCTCTGATACTCCAAAAATTGGTTGAGCGCTTGTATACAAGTATTGACAGCTTTTTCATACACAGCCCTTGTATACATCCCTTGTATTCTCACTACTTTGAGGCTCAAACCCTAGAATGTGAAATTGATTCAGCCACTTCAATGCCATTGTATTCTCACTGCTTGGTTATATTTTTTCATTTTGCTCATATCCATTTTTTATGGGAATTTTTATATATTATTTAATACTCGACATTTTGATGAATGTGTAGGAAACATATGGATATTAATCCCGGACCTGCTAATCCTATTGTGTTATGGGACCAAGAAAATCATGTATCGTCGGACTTATGGCAAAATATTGTAAGTTTATTAATGTATCACAACTTTCATTTTGTTAAACATTTGTTAGAAATATTCATGTTGTGACGATTTATGTTTTTATGTTATTGGACGTGTAGGATAGGGGTGTGTTAGAAATTTGTCAAATGTCTGCAAAATTAACTGAATGGAACTTGACTGAAGAACAAGAATATTTGCTGGAACAAGTAGGTTTTGGTATATTTTGTCATCAAGCTATAGTGTCAAAGATTGATTCATCTCTTGTATCTGTTCTAGTTGAACGTTGGAGAAGTGAAACAAATACGTTTCACTTAAATTGTGGAGAGATTACCATTTCTTTAGAGGACGTGGGATTTTTATTTGGGTTGCCTGTATTAGGAAAAGCTTTGACTTGTGGAGAATTAGAAAATCCCAAAATCTATTTTAAAAGGGTTTTTGGGTAACAAGTTGTAGTAGATGAGTGGGAACAATGCTATAAAAGGGGGGGCATAAGTTTTCCCTGGTTAAGACAGAGATATGGTCAAGTACCTGGTGATGCTACTCCAAATGATGTCGTAAAACACACTAAGGCATATCTGTTGTACTTGTGTGGCGCTATTTTGTTTCCAACCAAGTGTAAAAATGTTGTGCATCCTAGATATTTGTTGTTATTGGAAATATTGGAAGACGTAATTGCGAAAGGACCATAAATTATTTAAGAGAATAAATTTTAAAAATCATAGGGCCAACTATATTCGATTGTGGGATGCATACATGGAGAGTTTAGAAGGACAAGTGTTGGAGGCTTTGCAGCATATATCTACTGAGGATTATATGACGTGGTATAGAGAAATTACTCGATGACGGATACACCATACTCGACCATTTAGGCGTCAAGGGGAAGATTATGTGGCACGGGTATTCATTGACCAATATGTAGCTGTAAACACCGTAAGTTATTCAATTTATAATATTTATTAATGTTTTTGTTTTAATAAAACTGATTATCTTATTTTATTAATATAATTTTTTTATTTAATTGTAGATTGAGAGTGCAAAAGCTATATTTGAAAAGTTGTTGTCAATTGGACATCCACTTGAGTTAAGAACCATGTATGACACATGACTCAATACATTATACCAGCCGTTCATGAATGACTATAGAGGGGTTCCAATCAAGACAAATCCAACGCAACCTCAAGTTGGGCAGATGGAGATTAACATGACAGGATCCCAACCTATAGTTGGGCAGATGGAGATTGATATGACAGGATCCCAGCCTACAGTTCAAGAGACTAAGCCTAGCGTTGGCCCTTCTACTCAACATAGTAAGAAAGTGCCAGCTAGAATGATGGAGGGAACAAAGCACACTCACTTTTTCAAGTACTTAAAGATGGAAAAAATCAATTGGCTAAATCATTATTGGTTTAGTCCAACTCACGACCCATCTAGGCTTTCCTCAAAGCCATCCAGAAGGTCTATACAAGTTTGAATTTAAAGATGTTAACTGTTTGAGACCTAATGGTTGGTTATGGGAACATTTCATGGATGCTTATTTGTTGTTGTTGCGAGACAGGGAAGCTAAAATGTGTAAAGAAGGTATCCAAAGATGGGCTCAATTTTATTTTATGCCAACGTACTTTGCGTTGTTAGGTACCCAAAAATTCCAAGTGTCGGAGTAGACATGCCAACCATACGAAAATTTCTAAGAAGTTACATCAATCCTAGAGTTGGTGCCCAAGTACATGAATGTAATCACATATCCGTTCCAGTCTTCAACGAAACCAACAGTCATTTTTGCTTATTTATTTGGAGTGTCAGCAAGTGGAAAGTTATGCTACTTGACCCACTTTATGATGACAAACCATTAATGCCATTGTCACAATTATACCAAAACTTCTTTGTGGTTGTGGTGAGTTCATTAATATAAGTCTTGTTTTTCATGTCATTACAAAGACATGTATTTCCTACTACTTCGGACTTATAAGTAATGGGTTTATTATTTATAGGTGGAGTTAATTCCTTTGCTGCTTCGTTAGGCAAATCCTACAGCAAAGTGGCCAAAATCGAAGCCGAAAGTTGAATCTTGTGTGAATAGACCGAGACAATGGAACGAAGACGATTGTGGCATATATGTTGCAAAGTACGTGGATTTTTTTTGCACCGTGTAAACATCGTGGAGGAACCGAGGTGGACTCTTAACGAGGCTTATAATTTTAGGTTTAGAATAACACATGAGCTTAGGATGTGCAAAGCTAGGGACATTCCTAAATCATGTTTATAATGAACAAACTTTAGATTCAGATTCAAATGAAGACTAGTTAATATATTTTTGACTAACTTTTGTAATACTATGCTTTAGTAACTCGGTTACCAGTTTCAAAAATGTTACAATCTTTTGTATGTACGTTACTGTGGATGTCTTTTAAGTTTGTGTTTGCATTGGTTTGTATCTATTATCTCACTCACTATAAATTTAAGGCAGTTGATTATTAATGTTTTGTTTTTATCTGAATTAGTTGGGTGTTGTCATAAAGATAGAGTCTTGGAGATAATGATAGGGACATACTGCTTTATAATTAAGCGTTGTTCTTTAATTCTTTGTTGGTCCACATCAATCAGTGGCTTTGTGGTCAGGCACGACTGTTAGCTTTTTATTTACTATTTTTGTTTGATTGAACTAATATTTTGTTCTTAGAAAGATATTCGGTTATGATTTTCATTTCTTGTATTAGAGTTTGGCTGTTGCAGTCTGAGAAAGATCTTGCTTTGCTTTAATTGGCTCTGTGGATGAACTCATTTGCAGGGATAGACAGGGGGTTAAATATTTATCTTTCGCCACCTTGACTAAAATTCTGAGAACCACTGTTTTTTGGCCCATATGAAGCATATATTTTAAAATATTGAATGGTAGATAGTGCATTTTATTTTCCTTTTTTGGTATTATTATAAATATTGCTTTTATCAATTTTGTAGAATGTATAGCAGGCTGGTTCACAGCTTGATTGTAGGAATTTAACATATTCTTAGCATTTGTTCATCTTTGGAGGCTTTGATAAGTTATTAACAACCAATTTTCACTGGTTCAGGGTGAATGTGACAACTATCATGAGCTGGTTGGGGTTCTTCACCACACTGAACGTCTTTCACCTGATGAAGTGTCCATGCTTGTGGTATGTTGATTCGTTGAAAAGAAATTAAACTATACGTTAAGGAGGTATATATTTCTCTGTACATGGTCCATGGTTCTCCTAATATCATTTTTGTTTGATTGATTGACAAGTTTGAAGGCACTATCTGGAGTAGTTTCGTACATAGATCCTGATCACCATCAATTGCTTCTTTCTTCTGTAAGTTATTAGATTACAAATATATCTGGTGTTAGTTTTTACGTATAACTGGGCTTGATTATTTTAAATCTCTTCTCACAAGTGGGTGGTATTCAGATAAGTGCAATGAGCTTGTGGAATTATAGGCCTGATGTGATGGGTATTCATGTCCCATTGAATCACTTATAAAAAAGTTTAAGAAATACAACACATTCAGCATTTTCAAGTTCAATAGATATATAGTAAAGAAAAGTATTCACATGTATTATTTGCTTGACGTGATGTTTTTTGGTGAGTTTTTTGGAAAATTTTATAGCTTAGTGGAAATCTTTACAATTTTCATATAGTGGGAATATTTTGTTTTGAGAAGTATGAATTGTTTGTAGAAGATTTTTTTATGGCAGTGATGTAATGCAGGTGGTAATTGATTCTTGTTGTGCAACATTTGCTGAAGTTTAAAAGAGGAAAGGATTTCTGGGCTATATATGAAGTTGGAGATATATGTATAGAAATATATATATTTTTGGGTGGCTTCTATCTTCAGACATAAAGGTTTGTACTTTAATATTCATCTAAATCCAACTACGGCCAGGCTCTTTATAGACCCTTCATTTTCATCATTTGTCGAATTCTTGCAGCACCTTCCCATCTACCAGCTGAAGAATAGATATTTGACAACATTACATACGCCACCGCATCTTGAGGCTCCAATTCAAAGAGGGCTTTTGCTGCCCTCTCTGCCAACTCTATAATTTCATCAGGTTCCACATCCATTTCATCAAGTAACTCCTCTGCCTCACACATACATGCATAGTGATCTGGACCCGACTTTAGCCCATAATAGTTTTTCATAGATTCAAAGTACTGGTGTGCATGTTCCAAAAGACCCGCATGGCTGCAAGCAAAAAGTAGGCCAATAAAAGTAATAAATCAGGTTTTGTACCACTTGCAATCATTTAGTCATAGAATAGCAGAGAGTGCTTTGCTCTACCATTTTGAGCATATCCAAAGTTGTCAGTTCAACACATGTAATACCAATTTATTTTTTTTCTTTTTGTAATATTATTTTTTTCGAACGATTGATATTTGGAAATATAAGGTCTAACTCATTAACTAATTGTGAGTAATTCATCTAATGTAACTTTTGGGAAATAATAAATTATGTTGATAAATCAACATATATAACCAAAAATAAATAGTTTTGCCATTACATAATCATAAAATTACATATTGAGATAACTTCAAACACCCGACTTTTCTTGACCCATAATTTTTTAGTTGTTCCATTTATCGTGATTGGTCATCATATTGCATATTGCACATTTTCTCAATTGTTTACGACTTGCAGCCTCTTCGAGCCCACTCTTTATTCTTGTTGCTTTTTTTCGCCCCTTTGTTGGTTAACAAATAGGATCCAATAACAGCTCATCTTCAACGAGCTGATCATCATCTTCTCGAATATCAGGAACCTCTTTTACATAAATTTCATCAGGGTCAAATTTCTCAACGATGGGTTGATTGTTAATGCACAATTGTACGACATGCTTAAAACCATTAATTGAGCATGATCTAGTAGAAGCTAATCGCAAGAGCAACGTCACCAAATAATTGTAACGCATCGTCTGAGATTCCTCGTAGTTGGACATTTCAGTCAAAATCTTTGGTAATTCAGCGTTCACTTTATCACCATCTTTACACCACTTCCTTAAAACGTATTTATCAAGTATCTTTTTTGTACTTTTGGCAATCATATGCCTTATAATGTGTTTACAAAGCATACCAGAATGTTCAAATTTTTTAAAATCAAAATTTATATCTCCAGTTTGAACATTACTAACAACGGTAACGTACCTAATTGATTTTTCGTTGTCGCTTGCCTTGCACAATGCATACGACTTTTTATTCGATGTTGTTAGATGTTGAAGCTTCTGCATTACGTACTTATGAGATTTTATTATCTTAGTCTGAAAGCGTCTGAACATCTCCTTTGTATAAATATTTGCTCCATGTGTTTCCAATGGTGATTCAAGAGTCATATTTCGGGTCCGATGACAAGTAACGTAGTCAGCTCTTCTCTCTCTCATGACCTGCTTCTCAAGTGCTTTTTTTGTATTTATGATAAATTCCTTGATACTCGTTATCGCATTCACATATTCATCGAACAAATTGTTCATTCCCTCACTCCTGGATGTAGTTGTCATTCTTGCTACAAAAAAATTCTTTGTATACGCCTTGATCCATTTATGCTTAACCTCATAAAGTGATTGGAGCCAATCATGGTCATGCAGTTCGTAATCTATCATCAACTTTTTCCATCGCTCCTCAAAATTCGCAACGGTCAAAGATTTATACACATGGCAATTAAAATCATGTTTAAATGTTGGGTACTGTTCATACAATGTATGTAATTTCTCTAAAAATTTGTTGCTAATATGCCATGTGCAAAGAGCATGGTGTGTTTCTGGAAGAACCTTAGCAATTACATTGCTCATATCTTTGTCCTGATTAGTGATAATGGTAACCGGTGCCTTGTTGTTCACCGCTTGAAGCCAACTTTCAAAAACCCATACAAAAGTATCCTCTGTTTCTTCCTGAATCAATGCAAAACCAAACAAGATGAAATGATAATGATGATTAACCCCCGTGAACGGAATAAACGGCATAGAATAATTATTCGTTCGATAAGTTACATCAAATGTCACTACATCCCCAAAAATTTTGTAAGCTATCATTGATCGATAATCTATCCACAAGATACATTCGATGCGATTATCTTCATCTCATTTGATATCGTAAAAAAATAGAGGATTTTCCGCCGAGAGTTTTTTCAAGTACTGCAATGCTGCTTGGGCATCGTTTAAATATATTGTGTCACGTCTTATATCTCGAACAACATTGCGAATATCCTTATCACTTAAACCGATATTTTCCACCCCTCCTCCTATTTCACTAAATACATTCATCATTTTACTTGGCCCAACTCTAGACCTTGTGAAAATTCCGATTAAACTTCGGGCAACAGGAGTTATATTTTTCTGTGTTTGAATGAAATTTTTCTTGCTTGGAGTCATCAAATCATGATTGTGAGACAACTCAATTTTTGAAACTTTCCAGGTATCTTCATTCTATAGATGAACAACAAACATTCTAGCTTTGTACATCGTCCGACCTATAGAATCCCTTTTTCTTTTAACCTTACTACCATCAACTTCACCAACTCCTTGTTTATTTCTTTCAATTGGTTTTCTAGCTTTCTTACATGTAAAAAGTCGGTTTAACAAATTGTTGGAGTGAGCATATTTATGAGTTGCCCCAATTTTAATTTCAAATCCACAACTACGTGCATATGTTCTATAAAATTCTTTCGCCTCTTGGATAGTAGAAAAAATCTGACCCTCATATGGACTTTTTGAAATGTTGATATGCGATTGGTTCGTGTTATGAACACCAATATTATCCATGTCAATATTATCATGAGAAGAATTTGAAGAACTTGAATTAAACATATCTTCAGCCATATTTGAAAACTTACCAGGATGATTTTGACCTGTAAAGCCTTACTTAATTAATTGCGTAGTTTTCTACCTTAATATTTTTTTTGGGAGGATATTTAAAAGAAATTATAAGGAATAAATATGATAATAATATAAGGTTTGTATTTTTTTACTTGTGGAATTTCATGTTAGTTTTTTTTAGCCTGAAGGCTATTTCATATTTTATTTCCTTCTTTGATTTGGATTTGATTCTTTTTGTGATTTAGACTTGATTGCATGGCTAATTGCCTTATCAGATTACAACTATTGGCTGACATATATTTGTTATTGCCTTATTAGATTAGAACTGTTGGTGGCATATTCCTATTGCATGGCTCAGAATCGTTGCTCTGGCGTATTCCATGACACGTAGAAATTTGTTGGATTGCTTGGGGTTAATTTAGTCCAAATATTACTTTTCTACCATCCGTTAGACCGCTCTGCGAGACGATCATATAGATTTTTTTTCATGCTACGCCTTGATTTATGCAGCGTATACGTGGTTTTAGTTTTAAATCTCAAATTTAATTTATATAATGTGCAGTTATGATGCTATTTTCCCAATTTTGATCCATAGCAAATATTTGTTATGGATCATTTCCCTATATATATAACTGTTATTTATTTTGTAGGCTAGATTTTCATAAATCTGACTATTTCTCACTTTAACCGGTTCATGGTGACTAAACTGGAACCGTTAAAGCTGGAATGGTTTATATTTACTCAAATCTAGTTCTTTTTCTAGCTTTTATTAACATGTGGGTTAGATTTGCCTAAATCTGGCTATTTCTCAATTTGACCGGTTCAGGGTGACTAAACTGGAACCGTTGAAGCTGGAATGCTTAAATTTATTCAAATCTAGACGGTCTTCTAGCTTTTGCACATATTTGCTTTCATATGTGAGCCTAGGAATCATGTGATCACAGATTTAGTCTTTGAATCTAGATTCGGTTCCTTTGATGGACATTTTCAGCTACAGGTAGCTTGTAATCTATTCACGGAGTCTGAATTTCCTTAGATGGCTCTCATGCACACAAGGAGTTCGGCACTGCTATGTATCTTATTTTCTCGAAGATGCCTCACATCTCAAAAATAAACGCAATCAAGCCAAACATGATAAAATGGAAATATCAAACGCCTCAATTACCTTCAGCGAATGTGTTATGGGGAAACCATAATGCCGAAGAAGCAACGTGGGAACTCGAAAGTAAAATGAAAGAAAATTTTCCTCATTTGTTTATGTAATTATAAGCAAGATTCTGGGGACAGAATCCTTATAAGGGGGGAGAATATAACGCCCGAAAAAAATCGGATTTGTATGAGAATTTAATTTTTATTTGATTATGTCAATTAAATGAATTTAATTGATTATTTATGTGAGTAAGCTATGTGAAGGTCGTTCTATGACCTAGAATGTGCGAATGTGGTTAGTAATCTGGCTATGTGCTAGAATTAATTGTTTGGAATTTCCAAGATGAAAATAAATGTTTTCCGAGAAATTTTCGTAAAAATACTATTCATCAGTTTTTGCTAGGGGATTAAGTTCGAAATTTCGAGAAAACGCGTAATGATAGAATATTAAGGCGAGATAGAATATCTAATAATATTTTATTTATGGCAAACGAAGTTTTTGCCTGCGTACTTAAAAACCTAAGGGTTGAGAAGAATGATTTTGAGAAGGAAATGTGAGGCGTATAATGAATTACGATAATGATTATGCGTATATTATACGAGTATAATACGAAGTACAATACGAATATCGTATGAGTATTATGTGAAGAGAATACGTAAATTATACGCGGGGAATACGTTGGGTATTATTGGATTTATAGTATAAGGACTTAGTATAATCCAATTGGATTTGGTTTATATCAAGCCCAAATGATTGTGTAATCAAGCCCAATGAATTAAGTGTTTAGACCCAAGTTAAAGCCCAATGTTAGAATTAATTAAGCCCGATCCAAGAAATCGGACCGTGGGTCAAACCGGTGGGTCACCGAATGGGTAAAACCCATGGAGATGACCCATGGGCATGGTGGGCCGGCCACTTGGTGTGCAACCTAGGTAAACTACTTGATCACCAAGTATTTTACTTGGTGATGAAGTAGTGAAGAGTAAGGAGGTGGGATAATTGACCATAAAGCCCTCCCTCTTGTTTTCCTATAAATAAGAAGTATATGTTGGCCATTTCAGGTTTTTACAAGACTCATCCAACATATTTTGAGAGAGAAAAATAGCTAGACTTAAACCATTCTCCTACCTTGAAGCTTTTTCTTTAGAAGTTTAGCAAGAACGTATAGTTTGGAAAGGTAATATTCCATTAATATTGGTTTTCCATCCCTTTTGATTTCTTTATTATAAAGAATCATAAATTGGTGGAGCATGTCTCCTATGTATGAATAAGATGGCTTGTGATATATAAAACATTTATAAGTCATTCACAAGTAAGAATCATAAGGGTTTACGTAAGTATAAACCGTAGAAATTATTGATTAAGGAACATTGTTGTTGATGGACAAATTGAAAACCATCACTATTAGAATATATTTCATCTTGCTTGGTTAGGATGTAGATATGAAATCAATGGAGTATTCTATGTGATTTAACTTATAGAACACTAGTAACGAAGTTATGGCGAATTTTACGGAATTAGATGTTAATCGTCGAAAACGTAAAAATTTCGGATTGGTAGTCGAAAGTTCCCTTGAGACTTGAAAACGTTGTTTTTCAATGTCAACACGTGAGATAGGATATTTGAGAGTCGCGGACTCAAGAATCGCCGGATTCTGACTTAAAACCAAGAAAACGAGTATTGAACGCTCATTAGCGTTTAACGAACGCTTAAAATGAACTTAATAGTGAATTTTGAGTTAATGGATTCAAAAGTTTAGAATTCTTATATAAACATATAGAGTATGTAATTTATGACGTGTGGGCTTTTTAACGGACCACATCGGACTTATAATAAAGAAGTTATGAATCTGGGAAACTCACCAAAATTTTTTTTTTCAAACTTTTCAGTGTTGAGGTTCCAGCCACTACGCCGCTGCATAAAGCTTAAAGTGCCGCGTCATGAAGGTCGATACTGATGTCAATATCTCATCGGAGAGTGGCGCCGCAACGCCACTCATGTGAAGAAATGTCGCGTCGCTAAATACAAGACCGGTTCAATCATCTAAACCCTGGCGTCGCAGCGCCAATGTTAGGATTAAGTGTCACGCCGCGGCGCCGAAGTAGGGTTTTGTTATAAAAGCTAGATTTTGAACTTCAGTTGTTCTGAGACCTATATGAGTTGAGTTTATATACTCAATGAATGTACTAAGACTATTCCTATATTACATTTACTAATGTATATGGTAATGAACTTAGGAATTGAACGTATGTTATTAACTTATGAACGAAGAACACAAAGTATTATTAATGAACCATAATCAGTAAATGACATTGGTACTTCACCAATGATGATAGAGTCCGGATAATAATGTAAGATTGTTAAAAAGTCGGGATGAAGGGTAATGAGTCTAATTGACTTTATTAAATGAAAAAAAGTTAACTAAGACATAGAAGAGAAAGAAGTTGGTAGAAACAATGTGAGTAATTGTTTGGTAGCTAATTACAGTGTGCTATGTGAATATATTATGTAGATTCTATAAAGGCTGTGAAGATGCTGAAAGGTAAGTTTTCTTAACGCTTGTCTAATTTTCAAGTTAGTCAAGTTTTATGTGATTCATGTTACTGAATTGCATGACTGATTTTAAAGAAATGGTCAATGCCAGTTTTAACTCGGCTAGACTATTCGTAAGATATAGATTGATTTGTCTTTCATATCTTTCTGTATAGAAATGTTAACGTTATCCTATGCCAAGAAATTGGTACGGATTTGAAGGTAAGGTTTGTCTATGAACAATCAAAAGTATTTTTCATCGATTATTCGATGGGCAAGCGAGTTTGCCAAAACTTAAACGTAAATACGTTTAACGGATGAATGTTGATCAACATAGAGTACTATATGCTGATCTCCTAAGTAATGCCGGATGTACAGCCTTAGTGCTGTGATGTCCTTTTCAAGTATAAAAACAGTAAAGTTATCGTTTCATGGTCCCGTTAAATGGCTCGTAATTCCTAATCAATTCTATACTTTGGGAATTGATGTCATGATTTGTTAAAGTATTATTATTTCATGATACTTCATAACTATTTATTCAGTTATGGAAAATTTATCGTATAATTCATAAATGTGGTATTAATGCTATTCTTTGTTAAACTTGCTGAGCTTGTTATGCTCACTTCTTGCGTGAATTATATGATTGCAGTTAAAGCCGAGTATACTGAGAATGCTAAGAGAAATAAGGGTAAGGCTAAGATGGATAGTTAACCATCTTGCAATAGATTAATATGATTGTATGTATTATGCTTAAGAATAAAGAATGATGTAATCGGTTTATGAACCTGGGAAAGGATTTCACTTTGATTGTAATAAGAAGATAGTAATTACATTCATTATATTGTGTTTTCAATGGAATGATTGTATAGTTATGAGTACCGTGTAGCACCATATGTCGGGTTGGAAGATACCCAAATTTGCGGGCATCACAACTGCTATATCTTGTTAAAATTGAACTTTTATACAAAAGTCAAATCCTTTTGTATATAGGTGTGAACGAGGCATAACACTACTTCTAAATAACTGCACATAGACCTAACACACATAGACATAAACAGATAAAAGTTAATGAAAAGTGGCGGTAACCGTGTTATCACGAAAGTCGGGGGGTGCCTAACACCTTCCCTTCGCTTAATCAATCCCCCGAACCCTAATGAATTTCAAATTTGTAGACCAGTTAAACAGTGTTACATCACTAGGTCTTTGTGTAAACCTCTTCTCGGATGAGTTGGTGCAACCATTTAAAAATAACAAACTGGTGACTCCTACAGTTAAATCGTAGACATATACATGTCGGACCTTTTCAAACTTGTTTTTTTAAACAAATCTCACCTAACATGAGAACACAAAAGAACAAGAACAGAAATGGACAAATAAAAATCCCAACGTCAAAAAGGTTCCAACCTAGTGTGAAAAGGTTAAAAGTTGTAGGTGGTAAAGAAGGTGTACAAATGTTTTTTTTCGGTGGTTAGACTGGACCATAAAAATGACTGTCTACGTACTCCCATGTATTGGGGAGATCAGGTCTGCGTAGTTCGCCCCTGATGGGACAGACTGAAAATGTGAAACATTTTATCCCTAGTGGGACAAACTGAAGTTGTGAAATGTTTATCCCTAGCGGAACAAACTGAAGGTGTGAAATGATTATCCCTAGTGGGACAAACTAAAGGTGTGAAATGATTATCCCAAGTGGGACAAACTGAAGGTGTGAAAATGTTTATCCCGAGTGGGACAAACTGAAGGTGTGAAAGGTTTATCCCGAGTGGGACAAACTGAAGATGATGAAATGTTTATCCCAAGTGGGATAAACTGAAGGTATGAAAGTTTTTATCCCGATTATGACAAACTGAAGGTGTGAAAGGTTTTGAAAACCTGAATTGACTGATGGATTTGATGATCCAAAACCAGGATGCTGGTTTGTAGGTAACTTCAGATATAGTACAGTTTCACAGTGTTCGAGTTGATGAGTTGGGGAAATTCCTCACCATCCATCTCTTATAATCTAAGCAGTAAACGTTCCGAATATTATATTCAGGCTCAATCGAAGCAAAGTTTGATAATATATATATATTTAAGTAATAAAAAGCCACGGATCGACGATCCGGGCATACCCACACAATGCAACTCTCAACGTGAGTATATATATATATATATATATATATATATATATAAGTGATAAAAAGCTTAAAATCTAAAATATCTTATAGTGGACTGCCAAGAAGACTTCAAATAGCTTTAAACGCCTAAAAACTCAGTTTCCCCCGGTTAAATTTTAGTATATAGAAAAACACGAGCTTACAGGTGTTTAGAAAGAAGAATCACTCAGCTTAGAGCACTCTAGATGTGTTTATGGCCTGAAATAGACAGAGTTTTCTCTCTTTTTTCTATTTTTTTAAATGGCCAACCAAAGTCCTTTATTTATTGTCCCGATGGCTGCGGGTATACCCATGGAAGCTGCGAGTCTACCAGCGGCTGCCCAGTTATCCCGGGCCATGCGGGTTCCATCGTCTCGAAGTACGTGTACTCGTGCAATACGATGTCCACTCAAACCTTCATAACTTTCAATCTGGGCATCCGATAGAGACATGTTGTACCTTTCTAGAATGTTGTTGTTAAGAGCTACACAATGACATGGAATAAGATGTTGTACGAAGCCGGGAAGATGGGTCCATGACCAGATCTTCAAGTTATCAAATTCTATCCGGTGTGTTGTCTTATTTAGTAGTCACTCGGGATTTTGAGTTATGGTTCTTGTGGGACACTTCATATGAAATGTGGGTTGAAATAATGTTGAGGCGATGTGAATGTAGTACCGAGCTGGCAAAATGACAATTTTGCCCCTCGTCAGGGTTATCTTCGGCTCTGCGGAGATGTAACAGTCGTTGCTCAGGGTTATATCTGAGATTAGGTTGTTGTTCATGTTGAATGTCCTCAGGGATGTTTCTGAGGTGTGCTTGACCTCCCAAAGTTATCTGGGGTTGGAACTGACTATCTTGTGGTTGTCTCCGAGGTTATATATATACATTCCTAAGTACATCATCATCTAATACATCATCTCTGTATACAGCTGGAAAAATACAATGAAATAGGACACAGCCGCCCAACAACTAATAGAGGCGTATAAAAAGATATAACGAGAATGGGGCACAGCCGCCCAATATCTAACAGAGGCCTATCAAAAGATATAGCGAGAAATACATCAGAAGAAGTCAATAGTGTTGATGTCTACATCATCTAACCTATCCATCTGATGTAACTCCTCCTGAGTCACGGTATCTCCACCAGTTTGGATATCAGGCTGATACAATGGAGGATCTGTACTGATAAAACCATCTGAATATGGGCCACCTGAGGGGCTAGTCTCAGAGATGGAAGGATCAAAAGTATCCACCTCGAAATGATCTCTGCCCAAATGTCGAATGAAAAAATGAGCCTGGTCCCACGGTTAGGTTAAACCATCAATCTGTGTCAGATGAGTAGGCTCTCGGATGCAGGCAATCCAATCTGCTATAATACAAAGCCGGGAAGATGGGTCCATGACCATATCTTCAAGTCTTCAAATTATATCTGCTGTGTTGTCTTGTGTAATAGTCACTCGGGATTTTGAGCTATGGTTCTTGTGGGACACTTCGTATGAAATGTGGGTTGAAATGATGTTGAGACGATGCGAATGTAGTATCGAGGTGGCAAAATGATGATTTTGCACCTCATAGGGGTTATCTTCGGCTCTGCGGTTCTTTTTTTAGCTTTTATTAACCTGTGGGCCAGATTTACCTAAATCTGGCTATTTCACACTTTAACCGGTTCATGGTTACTAAACTAGAACCGTTGAAGATGGAATGCTTAGATTTATTCAAATCTAGACCGTCTTCTAGTGTTTGCACATATTGCTTTCACATGTGAGCCTAGAAATCATGTGATCACAGATTCAGTCTTTGCATCTAGATTCGGTTCTCGTGATGGACATTTTCAGCTACAGCCAGCTTGTAAATTATTCACGGCGTCTGAATTTCCATAGATGGCTCTCATGCCCACAAGGAGTTCAACACTGCTATGTATCTTATTATCTCAAAGATTCCTCGCATCTCGAAAATAAAAGCAATCAAGCCGAACATGTAATAAATTGGAAGTATCAAAGGCCTCAATTACTATTGAGCATAAGGGTTTGAAAAACCTATTTTACAAAACATCACTACTATATCTTGTTAAAATTAAACTTTTATACGGAAGTCAAACCCTTTTATATATAGGTGCGAACGAGGCATAGCACTACTTCCAAACAACTACACATATACCTAATACACACATATAAATAGATAAAAGTTAATGAAAAGTGGTGGTAACCGTGTTATCACGGAAGTCGGAGGGTGTCTAACACCTTAGATAACATGTTAAAGATCAAAAGTACTACACTTAGGTAGCTTAACTACATCACATATGTAAGATCTAGGTTGGTCAAACCTTGTCAGAAAATTTGTGTAGACACTCAAAATTTTGCATTCCTGTTACTAACCTTGTAGGAGGGCAAAATCGTCTTCCAGAGATAACCCTGGAAGTCAAATTAGCTCAATCCCGGAGATAACCCTTGGATACTCAGTTTTCAACCTCGATGATAACCCCAAGATATTCAGTTCCAATCCCGGAGACAACCCCGGGAGAGTTAGTTCCAACCTCAGAGATAATCCCGAGGGATGCAGTTCCAATGCCAGAGATAACACTAGAGAAGTTAGTTCCAACCTCAGAGATAACCCCGAGGCACTCAGTTCCAACCCCAAATATAACCCCAGGAGATCAGACACACCTCAGAAACAACCCCGAGGACATTCAGCACCTACAGTAGCCCAATCTAAGAGATAACCTTGAGCAACGACTGTTACATCTATGCAAAGCCAGAGATAACCCTGGTGAAGGGCAAAATCATAGTTTTGCCACCTCGATACTACATTTACGTCATCTCAACATCATTTCAACCCATATTTCATACGAAGTGTCCCACAAGAACCATAACTCAAAAGCCCGAGTGACTACTACATAAGATAGTTCACCGGATAGAATTTGAAGACTTGAAGATCTAGTCATGGACCCATCTTCCTAGCTTGATACAACCTCTTATCCCATGTCATTGTGTAGCTCTCGACAATAGCATTCCAGAAAGGTATAGCACACCTCAATCAGATGCCCGGATTAAAAGTTTTGAAGGTTCGAGCAGACAACACGTTGCACGAGTGCACATACTACGAGACGATGGGACCCGCATGGCCCAGTGCAACCCGAGCAACCGCTGGTAGACCCGCGGATGTCGCGGGTAGACTCACGACCATCTGTTCTATAAATAAAGTCTTTGGGTTGACCATTTTAAGAAGAAAAGAAATAGCGACAAAACTTTGTCCATTTCAGTTCATAAACATATCTAGTCTGCTCTAAAAGTGATTCATCTTTCTAAACACTTGTAAGCTCGTGTTTTGCTACATACAAAAATTTAACCGGTGGAAACCGAGTTTTCACGCGTCAAAAGCTATCTTAAGTCTTCTTGGCAGCCCACTATAAGATATTTTAGATTTTAAAGCTCTTTATTACTTTTGTATATATATATATATATATCTATTCACATTGAGAGTCGCGTCGTGTGTGTATGCCCGGATCGTCGATCCGTGGCTTTTTATTGCTTTTATATATATTAAAATACTTATATATATATATATATATATATATATATATATATATGCGTTCATCGCTCTTATATATATATATTACTTATATATATATATATATATATATATATATATATATATATATCTCGGATCTTAAGCTCACCCTTATCCAACTCACTGAAGCTCACCTCCCTTTAGCGACGGATTCTTGACATTTGTTTGGTCATACAACCATCGCTTTTTACTTTTAGCGACGATATATGTTGTCCATCGCTAAAAGTATAGATGATTTATTGTATGACCAAACCGTCACTGGGTCCGTCGCTAAAGGGGGGTGAGTTCAGGTGAGTTGGATAAGGGGTGAGCTTAAGATCCGGACTCTCTCTCTCTCTCTCTCTATATATATATATATATATATATATATATATATCTTGTCATCAAACTCTATTTGATTGAGTCTGAATATAATATTCGGTGCGTTTACTACTTTTTTATATATAAATACTTATATATATATATATATACATATATGTATCTCTTATCATCAAACTCTGTTTGATTGAGCCTGGATATACATCCAGAGCGTTTATTTCTTTTATATATATAAATACTTATTGATATACATCTTTCTATCAAACTCGGTTTGATTGAGCCTGGATATACATCTAGTGCATTTACTGCTTATATATATATAAATACTTATATAAATTTTATTCCTTCCAAGTGCTTAAGATCACTACAGGATATAACTTACTGTTGGGAAGACCTTGGATTTATATGGCGGGAGCCGTCCCATCCATTCTTCATCAGCAACTCAAGTATATCATCAATGTAGTGCCGTCATCACAATCTTTGAGCGTAATGTCCAATTCAAAGTGATATACCACTCATCAGTTTCAATGAAGAAGTTGAGCCTGTCAACTTCCAGACCCTTGAGGTGGCCAACACTCACTATCAACCCATTGGGGAGCCACCTCTGAAACCCAGAGTTTCTGCTGAGGTAATGTCGGCAAGTCAAGAGATGATATCCTTGGGTTTTCAACCTGGACAAGGGTTGGGAAAGGATCACCAGGGAATCAAATGCCCAATTCAAGTTCCCAGCCAGACAGGGACAATCAAATTAGGCTACTCTTTTGGGTCTAGTCACAATAACCTTTATAAGCATAAATCGGTTCCTTCATCTACAAGGCGGTTGTCTAAACCTACAGGTGATAATCTTGTACAACATATATGGAAAGTTCTTGCCCCTGTGGTAGCTATGTTATTTCCTAAGCTGATATCGGTTAAAGGAAAGGAAGTTCTGATTCCAAACCTAGAGGTGGAGGAAAGGAATCAAAGGCGCAAACAAGAAATAAAGAGACATTTGGCAAACATGCGCGTCCTTGTCCATACGGAGGGTATGAACAGAGGTATACTAGATGATGATTGTGCAGACATCATGGTCATCATTCAAGAGAAGGAGGATGACGACAACCCGTTCATCACAGCTATCCACCAGGACTTGACCCTTGGAAATTGGAGCAGCACTCCTTGCATTTGCCGACAAGGGTAAAAAGGGCAGAAACTCCCTCTCGCCAGAGATAGCAATAATCGCTTACTTTTCTTTGCAAGACAAAGATTAGCAGTTGTTTTTTTATTTCATTCTAACACTTTGTATGATTAAACAGTTTTGTGACACCCCCAAATCTAGGTACTTCATTCCCACAAGACTTGGTGTTCACTTTTCATACATTCACATCTAACAACCCAAATGTAGTAGAATTTAAACCATAAATCCTCCCATTGAAATGGTTACATCATTAAATCAATAAGTCTCCCAGGTTATCTAACCTTTAACATAAATTAATGCAGAAATAAAATAATTACATCACATCCTTTAAAAATAAAGTATATCATCATGAAATTAAATAAATTACAAGTCTTCATCACTTGCTCATTTTTCCTTTTCCTTTGCTAGTGGTAGGTTCATCGACCTTCTCAACCTTAGCTGTAATGATTATATTTATGCAAGAGTGAGCAAAACAAATGCTCACTAGAAATAGCAATGAATTTCAACATCATAATTCAGTAAAACCTCTATTTAGAAATAGATTTGGTACCAAACTATTTGTATTCTAATTGAGAGGTTATTACTAAATAGAGGTATTGGTACAAAATATTTTTCGAACACCCAAAAATATCCACTTTAACAAAAATATAGATTTTATAACAAAAATTAAAGAAAACATAAATTATTTACATTTTCAAACTAAGAAAATATAGTCTTTTATAGGAAATATATTCTTTTATAGGAAAATGTGGTCTTTTATAAAAATATAGTCTTTTATAGGAAATGTAGTCTTTTATAGAAAAATATAGTCCTTTATAGGAAATGTAGTCTTTTATAGGAAAATGTAGTCATTTATATGAAATGTAGTCTTTTATAGAAAATGTAGTCTTTTAAAATTAATATTGTCTCTCTCATATATATATATATAATTATTATTATATAGAGGTATAGTTTCTTAATACGGGACTTAAAAAGTATGTAACATATTACAATTTAGAGGTTATTCTTATTTATAACTGGCCTAAATTGGGTACAATTTTTTTTATAATATTGTAGAGGTTATTCTTATATAGAGTATTCCTAAATAGGGTTTTACTGTAATTGCCAATGAATATGCTCAACATAATTGAATAATACTTTATCAATGATAATTAAGAACTGAAATCAAAGTGTAAAATATATCTGAGGGTCATAAGACCACGAAATATGTACAAGGTTACAAGTAATCTTTCAACTTTAACCTAAACAGTCATACTGTAGGGACTCCCCGTACTAAGGGTGATCAGCCCTTCGTACCATGTTTTGTGCACAAACATCTAAACGTATCGCATAAATAATTCTCCTATAATAGGGTTATTCTTCTCAGTTTTAGAGTACAAGTCTGCACCAAAGAAATTTTGGTTTGGATAAGCTTCAAGGGTAATTTAGAGTTTAACGAACATCAACTAAAGGATTAGTTGAATCAACAAAGTTCAATATCATTTCGAAAGATCGATAACAACATAATAGGGACAATTAAGAATCATAGGTGAACCAACTATATATCAAAGTCAGGCTTAGAAATAAACTAGAAAGTATAAGAATTGTGTAATACAATAAACCTTGCTTGAACAATATTAAGCTAAGGTTATGATCTTGTCAAATAAGAGAATTGAATTATTGAACATGCAATAATGAATAACAAGCTGAAAACAAAAACTTGTTCAATATGACAATAAAGATTACAACTTTCTTAAAGTACATGAAATAGGACAACTCATTTAGAGATTAGAGTTCAGGTACTTGCATTCCTTATAAGAAAAATATGACTAGGACAACTTTTTTAATTATAAACAAGTTAGGTTAACTCAAACAATGCTTAGAATTCAGAAATTTGCTCAGATGAAGTTTAGGGTTAGAGAACTTGCCTCGTGCGTAAGCTATTAAATTACAACTCACGATCACCAACACATATCATATGTATTACAACATCTATTAGTTCTACTAACATCAACTTTAAAATTTCCACTCGCCATCTTAATTAAGTTATATCCACAAGGTCTAATCATAATGATCAATCACATAACACAATCACATACATAAATTTGAAAACTCCCTAACATATAACGTAAAGTTATAGCATTCAATTCACATCTCTAACTCTTACAAACATTGAATTTCAATCGTTATTACTTGTTAACTAATAACTTAAAAAAAATCTTCATACTTGGTATTAAAATGTATTTACAAGCTTACTATATCATATCATATGATTAACTTCCTTTTTATCCTCATAAGACTAAGTTACAGTTGCACGCCATGGACTGAACTTAAAAAAAAATCCAAAATAGTTTCTGTCAAGGGTTGGCGCGACCGAGCCAACTTATGCTTTAGCATCAGCCCGGCCGCGCTGATGCAAAATTCTGGTTTCTACAGTTTGCGATACACATAACAGAAAGCCAATTTGGCCTACAAGTTACTTTTTAACAATTAGATTTTCACACATATCAAATACATAAACTTCAGAGAACCATAATTCAAGATTTCTAGCATATTTTAAACTATGTAAACAACCTAATCATCAAAATTACAACCTTTAGTTCCATTATTTTATTACTTCTCCTTCTTTTGATATTCATAGCGAATTTCAGCACTATGAATTCGTTTCTCAACCAAAATAACTAATTTCACTCATAATGTTTTCGTTTCTTTATATATTTTCACAATAAACAAATAATTTACAGTTTAACACATAATTTGAGCATAAATTTTGATTCCAAAATAAGTCATATTCATATATATTTCAACTGTAATATGATTTTCTCCATATATATCATATTTACATGAATTAAACAACTCAAAATCATCAACAAGTCCATGAAAACAATTTATATCAACAAATTACATATAAAAACTTCATAATAAATAATTAATCCTTCACACTAATTTTTTACAGAGAATTCTTCATGTATATATAAAAAAACAAGAAATTTAGAAAATAGGATTATACCTTTGCTAGAAGATATGGAAGGCTCAATAATCTTACTCCTAAATTCTCAAACTCAAATTCTCTCTTCTTCCCTCTCTTTTCTCTCTTCCTTCTCTTCTCTGTTCTTTCTTTTAGTTTTACGAAATATAAAACTAATATATTATAATATAACGTATAACATATATTACGTATTAATATATAATATAAATATATAACATAATTGATGTCATTTATAATTTTTGAAAATCAAAAGCCATAAGGCTTGTTTGGCTAAAACCACTTTAAAATTAAAGACTCAAAACCTTTACCTTGATTGGCAAAACTAAATTAAAAATAATAACTTAAAATCCTTATGGCTTGTTTGGTAAAACCCATTTAAATTAAAGACTTAACATTTATGAAGCCTTATTTGGCAAAACTGAATTAAACTCTTTTAAATCATTTTAGTAATTCCTTTATAATATAGTTTATTAACACTATTTATTTAATTAAATTCCCATATTCACATTTAATAATAAAGAAAACAACTTATTAAATCAATTCGCCACATAATCCAATACAACAAAATTATAATTTTATTTAATAAATTAACACATCACTTTAATTACTAAATCAAATTAAAACAACATTACAACAACTCATGTTATTCTTATCAACTCTCTAATTTAATTAATAAATTAAATTAGAATATTATCTCATAAAATAGGATTCATCACCACTTTGTTTTCATTAATTTCAAAATACCAATTATCAACTTAATTAACATATTACCTTAATTAATTTAATTCCTACAATTCATGAATTCTTTATTTAAATAACAAATAATCTAACAAATATTTACTTTACAACAAACTCATCAATTAAAAATATTTATTTAATTCCATAAATATTTAAAATTACAAATAAAATTCTGAATTGTTATATCCTTCCCTTCTTACAAGGATTCTGTCCCCAAAATAGAAGACATAGATTAAACAAATAACTCAGGGTAATTATTCATCATTTCTTCTTTGAGTTCCCACGTAGCCTCTTCGACATTGTGGTTCCTCCATATCACCTCCATAGTAGGTATCACCTTATTTCTGAGCACTTGTTCTTTCCTGACAACTATCTGGATAGGAACCTCCTCATAAGATAAATCTTTATTAAACTTTAACGGTTCATACTCGATCACATGTTTGTAATCGGGTTTATACGGTCGCAGTACCGACTCATGAAAAATGTTTTGAACATATTCTAATCCTGGAGGTAGAGCTACCTCATAAGCCACTTCTCCCACTCTTCGTAGTACCTCGAAGGGTCCAATAAACATTGGGCTTAGCTTTCCTTTCTTACCGAAGAAAATCATTCCCTTTCAAGGAGAAACTTTTAGGAAAATGAAATTTTCTACGTCGAATTCGCGATCTTATTTGTGTTGATCAACATACTTCTTCTGTCTGTCTTGAGTAGGTCCCAGTCTTGCTCTAATGAGTTTGATAACTTCAGTGGTCTGCTGTACCAGTTCCGATCCTAACCATTGACGTTCACCCACTTCATCCCAACACAGTGGAGTTGTGACGCCCCCAAATTTGGACCGCCACTTGGTCACTCGAATTCGGTTCATCACGTACTCATAGTAATACCATAATAACTAGAATTACATATTCACAGTGAAAATCCAATTTAGAATAATGTACAATGATTTATTATAATTATTCCCCAAGTCTCGGAACCTACAGTACTTAATAGATTACATAATAATATTGAATAAAGACTTATTACATAATCCTACTTAAGCTTAAACATAGTCTTAATACAACATAATAGTTTTAAACATAAAGGAATAAGCTAGTCGATAGCCTTGCCCTTGCCCTTGTATTTCCCGGAGACACTTCCCTGTTCTGCCTTGACTGAAAGATTTTTAAATAAGCAAGAATGAGCACAAATTGCCCAACATGTAGTATACAACAAGGGTTAAAAGTTCTACGACATGAGTTTAAAATATCAAAATATCATCTCTAAGATAGTTCAGGGTTTCAAAATAATATCATGAATAATGAGTATCAACAATTCTTGGAATAAGAATGATAATTCAATATAAATCAACAGATATATATGAATTCAAAGACTATTAATGTATCCAACTAGATAAATAATTTATATTGGGCAGTCACTAAGGACTATTAAACATCTACTAGAATTACCAATATTAAACTAATAACCCAAAAGATTCAAGTACGATAGATGATCAGTCTACAATACTCTAAGTTATGCATAACTATATAGTAATATTCACACGTGTGTTGGGGCTTCCAACAATAAACACTCCCCTTACCATAAAGGGTTGTTCAACTCAATTTTCAAGATTTCCGCACCAGTTAATTGGTTTAGATAGTTTTATTAACATGCATATAGTATAGTCAAATCAAATGGCATAGACACTTTCACAATATTCAAGAACAATACCAAGTTCAACATGAATAATAGTTTTCTCAAGAGTTCAACATATTAGATTAATTGAACAAGAAAGTAAGATAACTTGCATTTATAGAGATAAGGTTTGCTTATGTTATCCGATGAATAAAGTAATGCAAGGGTTTAGGATACTTTCATTCAATATATAAATCACATGAAATTTAAGAACTTTCACAAAATCCAAAGTTGTGTAAGTTAAGAAACTTGCACAACAAAAGTAGGGTTCGGATACTTGCCATAAGCGTAGTCTATCCCCATAATTTAACCAATACTTTTGAATCCTATTATAGTGTATTATATGTATATAATGCCCATTAGTTATATAAACTCATATATGTAAGTTCAATGTACATATAAACGTCTAACTTGGTTGTAACTTCATACATATCACTTATCCTATATTTTCATAGCACAAATCAGATTGTAAAACATCACAAATGCAAACAACGTATCATTTCTTTATATATTGTAAACATTTCTTTGAACTTAACATTTGAAAGTCATGATCTACATTCATCTCTATCACATAGCATGCTTTTTAATACATTACATAGCATGTTGGTCATATATTACAAGTTAAAGTAATCATATAAGCATGTTTCAAACATCAAATCAAAAATAGAAACTATTCAAGACTGCAGAACGGCGCAGCTGCGCTGTTCCCTGGCCATACCAAGGTTGAGCTTTGCATTCCTGGTTTCAGACCCACTCTAACATACCAATATACTTATACTTTAACATATGTGCATGTTAAAAGCTTCCACATAGCACATGACCATTCTTGAGTTCATTCTTTACAAGTCTTAGCTTATGACTTTCCATGAATTTAAAGCTTAGAAGGCCATACAACCACCACACTTTATAACTTTGACGATAAGTCTACATAATGATGTCATACATTCTGTTAATACTCATGCTTATAGTATTCATATTGCTTATTCACAATTATCACTATTTAACAAGATATTCATGTGATGCAACTATATTTTGAAAATATGTTCAAGTTTACTTTTGAAACCATTTTAAACTTAAACACTTCAATTGAACACTTACAGGACAACTTTAAGGCTCTAATCATATGTAGTCAAGTCATGTTATCATGCTCGCAAGATCAGAATATAAATCATGTAGTAGTCATGCATGTTAGCTCACTATACTAAGCTTTTTCTTGAAAACTTCTTTAACACAAATCCTAATATGGTGGTCATGAACAAAGGAACTATGAATCATATGTCATGTTCATTTATGTGTGAAATCAGTCATGTGTGTAGACTATTAAGCTCAAAATCTGCAAAACATGAACTTTAACAAAGTTTGTTTTCAAAATTTAAAGTCCTTGTTAAAGATCTTCTACCAAATCATATTGGACATTTTATACTACATAAGGAAACTTTATAACACATGTCATACCTATTTCTCATGTGTATACAAGTCATAATACCATATTAGCAACAACCTAGCATGACAAAATCCATCAATTGGGTTTGAGGTACGGCGCAGCTGCGCTGCACCCTAGTACAAACAGGGCACAATTACGCCACATCGAGTTCAGAAGCAGTAAGTATACTATGTTTTGCAGAGTAACTACTAACTTGATTTCCAACAATTCAAACATGTTCCAAACCTTTATTAAAGAGTTCATACATGTTAGTAAACTTCTTAAACACATTATAACATGTTAATTTATATCAACTGACATATGAATTCAAGAAATTTTAAGAACTAAATAGACCCATTTCAAGAACATAGTTAGAATTTATACCTTCTTGAGCTTGAATTGGATCTCCTACACTCTGAGTATGCTTCTATAGTATGCTCAGCAACTTAGAATTACTCAAGCTTTGAATCATAAGACAATTACAAGCAACCAAAAACTGAAAATGGAGCTTATATTTATAGAAGGAACTTGGACTAGATATTGTCATTACACTAAGGTTGGGTTCATGGTGTAATGGAAGAATACATTGGTTAATTGAGAGTTGACCAATCACCCAAAGGCCTAGCCATCATCACCTAAGTCTAGCCTTTTGGAAAATATGTAAGTTAGCTTCATGTTACTATTCATGTACTTAGTGACACTCAATTTGGGACGAGAGAAAAATCTCAACAACTTTAGTAACTAAGGCTTGGTTTGGTCCTTTTAATTCCCATAATGTAATATTAAGGTACAATTGTTACCATGTTAGGAATGTAGGGATTAATATATACTCACATCATATCATCCATGTACATCAAATACACGCAATAAAATATCGTACTTAGGCATTATTGTTCGGGTATCCCCCATAATTATTTTTACTACTCATAACCACATTATAACATTATTTAATATTAATGCTTATTTAAACATTTAATTCCTTTCCCAGTTTCTAGAATCCACAGATATTTTATCATTTCTGTATTACAACTACATGGGATTTCATTGTACTACTAGGTACTTCATGTCATTAAAATGTACTCGTATCGTATGGTTTATTAATGTCACGCATATTATATAAGTGTTCCATTTCTTTTCTATAAAAGAAAATCAAATTTTTCCAATCGATCTTTGGTGTATTTGTGTATAGTTTGTATCACGGGAGGGCTTAGATTACGCCCATACCTCGACAAAGGTTAAACCGGTTTAACTTCAAGCCGCCCAACCTTTATCGCCATACTAGTTTTACACGACATGAATTAATGTCCACATGAGTGATATTGCAAATCTAAGAGTGTATTCATTACTTATATGAAATCAGACGATCATACACGATTAATCTTCCTCTCGCTTTAATCGCTTAAATTCCCTTCTCATACCATACAAGGCATTACTCAATTCTCATCACAATCCACATTCGTATAAATTCAATTAAACTTAGTTGAATTATTCATTTCACAGCACATCAATATTTTTTTTCAAATAAATATTCATTTCCAATAGTATATTCCTTTAATAAGATGTGGAAATTTCTGTATTACATCCCCCCCCCATTATTATAAAATTTCATCCCGGAATTGCTATAAGGTTTCACAAACAGATGATGATAATCCCTCATCATCCTATCTTCTAACTCCCACGTTGCCTCCTCGACATCGTGGTTACGCCGAAACGGATCTTTCCCTTCCATGGAGATACCTTCAGGAATACGAAACTATCAACTTTAAAGTCTCAATCCTGCCGATGCAAATCTGCGTATTTCTTCTGGAGATCTTGAGCTGCTACTAGTCGGGCTCTTATCACTGTCACCACGCCTGCAGTTTGTTGTACTAACTCTGGTCCGAGTATTCGTCGCTCTCTGACTTCGTCCCAACATAATGGCGTTCTGCACTTTCTTTCGTAAAGAGCTTCGTACGGTGGCATGCCGATACTTGCATGGTAACTATTATTATATGCAAATTCGACTAAGGGTAGGTGGTCGTCCCAATTTCCCTTGAAGTTCATAACGCAAGTCTTAAGCATGTCTTCTAGCATTTGTATAGTTCGTTCACTTTGTCCATCTGTCTGAGGGTGATATGCGGTACTCAACCTCAACTTTGTTCCCATCCTCTCTTTCAAGCTTCTCCAAAAATTTGACGTGAAGAGCGGGTCTCGATCAAAGACAATAGATACCAGCACTCCATGTTTTAACGCCCCGAAATCTGGTCTATCTTCATACCTGGATTTTGTACGTCACGAGTACATCATTCATCCAAACATACATCATTATATACTCAAATATAACAAAATACATTCTAATTTCCCAGGTTCTAAAACCTTATAACTCCTTTCATTACAAATAATGATAATTACATTATTCTTTACATCTTACATGAGTGACTTTCATCCGCCACTAAGGATATATAATTGTTCATTAAACTAATCTAAAGTTCATTTAACTTATTTTATATTACAAGTCTTCGCTTGATCCTCACGCTCATTCACATACTGAATGGCACTGCATCTGGATACTAGTCAGCTTGATCTTTACGAGATCCTTAAGTTCTTCTAGCATCGTTCGCTGATTTTTTTTTCATTTAAAGCAAGTGTGAGCATTCAATGCTCAACAAGTCATAGCAGTTGAACAAACAACTTCAAGAATTCAAACATTCTTTTAGACTTCAATAACTGAACAATGTTATGAAGAAGCTTAAATAATAGGAATAATCTCGATTCATATCATTTTAAAACAATATTCACTTTCATTTTTAAATACTTTCATTCTTCTATCTTTTTCATATACATTTTGTCTAGCTAGAATCATTAGCACAGACTTAACAATAACGGATCATGTATAAACAGAGCATTCTCTTATTGAACAGTTAAATCACAGAACAGTTCATCTCATAGAAACACCGAAGTGTTCACATTGTGGCTCAAGGCCTCATACGTTCTACAACCTTGTACAAATATCGCACATTGGCACATAGACAAAACTTCTCAAGTTCAACATCTGAGAAGTTTTAGAAACTAGCATTCGTTTAAAATATGAATGAAGTTAGGAAACTTGCCTTACGCCCAGCTATAGCTTACGCCGAACTGCTCATTTCAATTCCTATATAAAACATAAGAAAACACTACATACACCAATTAGTCATATATATTTGACTTATACATTGATTTGCTTAACTTTACTTCTTAGGGTTCGCGTTCTTGCAACCTAAGTTTACGCGACCACTTTCATTACCGTTCTACGGCTTCATGACATACGGAGATTGTAATAACCCAATATTTTCAATAAGAATTTTTGCGATTTAATTTTTTTTATATATATAAAGGTGAAAATATTTGCAAAGTAAAGTATATGTATCTATGTAATAAATAAAATTATTTATTAGATGTAAATAATTTCTTTTTAGACTTATTGATTATTATAGATTATATTCTTATAATAAATTAATTTTATAATATTTATTATTTATTTTCCATGAAAATATGATTATGGTATATATGATATGATTACTAGGATTCTTATGATATGTATTTTATTATATTGGTTATGTTAATTATTTTAACTTAATTAATGATGGTATGTATGAAGGTTATGTCAGATATGAATTCAAAACCCTATGTCTGGATTTTGAATAAGGGATGAGAATAATAATATAATATTATTTATATTTCAGTAATAGAAATATGCCTGATATGTGTGTAATGTTAATTTGTAGATCAGTTATAGTAAAACAATACAAACCCTAGTATTACTGATAAACTATAGTACAGTGTCAAATATGACTGTAAGATTTGTTAAGTTATGTGTTATGATCATTATTATGTTTAATGTTAATTAGGTAAACCCTAATTGACATTTAGAAACCCTAATTACTAGATCAAGACCCTAATTGCTAATTTAGCAAGCTTAATGGTAATTAGTATTTTACAAAGCCTATTTTGCAAGCCTAAAGTGATTAGGAAACCTAATTCAATTAGGAAACCCTAATTCACATTTCTAGAAACTAAGATGCCCATTTTACCCTTAATACATAATTCTAGATTTAGAGCTTAAAAAACCTTAGGGTTAAACCATAAGGGTTAAACTCTAAGGGTCAAACCCTAGAGGTTAGAAAGGAATTGACAACTTTGCCACTAAAAGTAAAAGCCAAATGACCAAATTGCCCTTCTTGCATTATTTAATAGATAACTTGTATAGGTTGCCATAACTTTAGTTGGTAAACCAACTCAACATAGCCATGTGTTCTAATAATAGCCTTTAATCAATAAGCAAGATCAACCATAACAATTTCATCAAATTATATATAGATTATGAAGGAGAAAATGTCACATTCAAGCCACATTTGATCACAACACTCAACCAAAACCCTCTCAACTTCAAACATCCGAAATTTTCTTGCTAGACCAGTCACTACTCAAGCCCCACTAACACTTGTAGCAGATCAGAAGCATTAGATCAAGATTTGGTTCATAGAAAGGTATAAAAATCCTAAACCTAGAAATCCTTGTGATTTATGTTATTTGTTGTTGTTTATTGTTTAAAGTTATGTTAGTAGGTGTCATTTAGTGATCCGGGTTGTTATAACTCAGATCCATAACACTTAGATGCTCGAAATAGGAGTTTTCAAGAATCTGGTAATTTTAATTTATGTTGTCTGACAATGAATGTCAGACCCCATAGATTCTTCTGTGTTCATGATTGTTGTTGTTTTATGTGTTAAATCCACAGCCTGATATGTTGTCTTTGCTCTGCAACTGAAATAACGATCATATGATGCACATATTTCATGTTATTAATAGACAAAGATCGTTGACCGACATTGACCGGGAGATTTCTAGGTAACCCAGATTTCCCCAGGTTGGTCTGACAGATAGTTCTTGGGTTCAGATCTTGCATGTTTTATGTGTTTTGTACATGTTGTTGCATTCGTGTTATAGTATGTAATATGTACTACAAATGCATGACTTTATATCACCTAAATGACACGCATGATTAAAGTATTCGACGGTCAAAGTAGGCCACTTGCACTGATTTTTGCGTTTTTGGAATTTCCAGAAAAGAGAACGAACAGCCTCTCTGACAATGTTTGACCGGATTCTAGCTTATGATTATGTTGTAGTTTTATTGATCTGATGAATGTTATGTGTACCTTGTCATATATAATATAAGCTTGAACCATAAAATCAACTTGTTAATGACCAGAACCTATAGGAATTTGAGCTTCAAATTGGACCTCGTGGATCGATCGGGTTTCGGGTAACCCGTAAAAACCAAAAAATCCTCGATGTTGAGTTTGAAGGAACAGATCTACTTGTTATGTTGTATGATCTTGTTAGTTGTTATGTCTTGTAGTATTACATTAGTAATACATGATCAAAGTTATAACATGCCCAGAAATCTCATAACTCGATATGTATGATCGGTCAAAATAATGACTAATCGATCAACGACATTGATGTTTTTGAGCCTCAAGAACACCTAATATGACGCTTCGTTACAACGCCAAAGGCTTTTATGACAGACTTAGTTAATTTTAATTAATTAATTTCGAAAATTGATTAAAAATAGAGAAAAATAGTTTTTAATTATTAAAAATACAAAATAAATTCCTAAAAATTATTTTAAAGTCTAAAATGAGTTTTTAATTATTTTGAATATATTTCAATAATATTTATTAATTTTGGCATAATAATGGTATTTAATTTATTTAATTATTATATTAAATAAATTACTTTAAAATGATTTTAATACTTGAAAAATCATTTAAAATTATATTATGTTATAAGAAAATATTTTAAGTTATTTTTAATATTTTGTGATGAATTTAATTAATTAAATAATATTAATGATATTTAAGTTATTTAATAAATGTATTAAATAAATTATAAAAATTGAATTAATGATTTAAAATTATATAAATATGATTTAAAGGTTATAAAAATATTTTAAGTTATAAAATATAACTTTTGATATTTTGTCATGAAAAATATTAATTATTTAATATTATTGATATTAAATTTATTTAATAATTATATTAAATAAATAGTTTTGAAATGGTTTTATTGATTTAAAAATCATTTAAAAGGATGTAAATGAATTAAAAATATTTTTAGTTATACTTAATGACTTTTAATATTTTGAGGGATAATAGATTAATATTTTAATATTAATGGTAATTATTTAAAAATGATTTTAATTATTTTAAAAATCATTTAAGGGTATTATTAGTACTTTAATAATATTCTCGAGTTATTATAACTAACTTTAATATTTTGGCGATGGTTTCATTAATAGTTTAATATTATTTAAATATTAATGATAATAGAATTATTTGATGTTTAAATCATTTTATAATGATTCCGGTGTTTGAAAATTCATGATAAATTATAATATTTATTTGAATATTGTTATAAGGCTATGAAAAATTATATGACTGATACTTAGGTTGTCCAGAATAATACTAAGGGTATTGAATAGAGTTTTAAACCTCAGAAGTACTTGATAAGTCATTTCAGACAATCGACATGTCTTTGAAATTGATACAGGCTTAGATAGTTTGACTGTATATGTGTTTATTTGTGATTTAATGACTGTTAAACATGTGTGCCAATGTGATTAGGTTATGTGCTGACTGCAATAAGTAGTACTATGTGTTATGATATGTGATTCTAATCGATAGAATCATCTTATTAATGATAGGTCGTGATATAAAAGATAAAACTAAGTTTTCGTAACAGTAAGTTGCAAACCAGGCAAGTTTCTTATACTTACTCCAATTATTATTGAGCAAGTATCTTACCTTTGCATTTTCTTTATGCAATGGACATAAGTAAGAAGTTTCAGAATTATATTATTATTATGCTAAATTATTAACCCTATTGTGATATATTCTATATCCGATCATTGTTTATCAACATGTTAGTATATGGTAATTCAGATATATATTTCGTTCGTTAATTCCTAAACATGGTTATACAAGTGTCCCCACTTGGATAATCATTATATTTAATCACATGTTGATATATATATATATATATATATATATATATATATATATATATGTCTAAACTATTTGACCCAGCTAGACATAGATTCAGAAATATCGTTGAATATGATAAAACCTTTTTATATCTAATCAAATTATTTTGATTTGGATTCCCGACTATGTATGAACATCCCGAACATGGGTAAACTTTTATGCGCCCAAGGCGGCCAGAGTGAACGATAATATCGTTCTTGCATGTAGTATTGATTAATACAGAGCACATTGGGCAGATCAACCTCATGTCCGTAAGTTATGATGGTTTGCGGATGAAGTTCTGCTAAACCTTAGCGAAAATGAAAAATAATGTTCATAGTCAGTATGCAGTTTCAGAAATTCGATAGAGAGTTAATATGTTCGATTTAGATTACTTCACAACTTTTGATTTGTTGTAGAAGGGTAGTATAAAGAAAACATTTAATCCTTTCAGCTAATATTTATAATTGTTATTACTTGTTGGGCACTCAAATGCTCATCCTTGCTTAATTTAAATATTTTCAGTTAAGTATGATCGACTAGAGGGCTCTGCCAAGAACAAAAGGAAAGGAAAGCTACCCGAATAAGTTTGAGTTATCTTATGTAGTAGTTAGACTTAAATAAGATGATTATATTTATTATCTATCATGTAATGAAATGTTTTACGGTCGCGTACCTGGGATTAGACTCTGATATGTACATTAAATTGATATTTATGATAATATTATTATTTTCGCTCATAGAAATGGTATCGTAATGCACTGAGTTCGGGTTTCAAGTATCTAAATTTGGGGGCGTTACAGAGATGTCTTAACGTTCATCATCTTTGATGTTTTCCATTCTTATCTTCTTCTTATAACTTCTCTAGGACTCAGCATACATCACTTCTCTGCTAGTAGTCCATATGGTACTCTGAGTGGTTTCCCACAAATAACCAACAAACAATTTCCCGTCTCGTCTACACTACCATCATAGTGAGTTAGATCGGTTGCCAATTTTGTATATACCTTTGTTCTTAGAAGGAATTGTTTAGCCCAGCTCCCATATGTCAACCATCAAAGGTTACGATTGCACCACAACCTAACTTATCTTAACTTATCTGAACTATTAAACAATAATCTTTGCTAAGTCAATTTCTCATTCCTTATGTCTTCCTAGCAACTAAATGCCACACCTCAGGAGTCACTCTTTATCGTCTAAGTCATACAGTCTTTTGTATACTCAGAGCGATAATTCAAGTTAATCATTACTCAGCTTCATTACGTTAAACGTCATTGTCTTTAATTCAGTCTTTTACCATTCATAGTTTAATCATTGATCTTCATTATCTTACGGTCAAACCATACACGGAGTGTAGGTTCTATCCGCTTAAAATTTGCGTACACTTAACTTTCACATTGGTTAAAATGTTCCATACATACAATTCATTCTATCATTTTTCTATCTAAAACACGATCAGCTTTCATTAATCTTATTACCGTTCGTTACGGCTTTCTTGTTACCATTTTTATCTTACTTAATACTTTCGTTATCCATTACCTGAACCCCATGTTCATTACTCTTTCTTAATGTCGAAGCCATATTGTTCGTTGTATGTTAAGACTGCTTGCAATTGCGTTACGTTTACATTTACGTTTATTCTCTTCTTGATCTTTTAATCTCTTTCGATCATTTTATTCAATCTGTACTAAAGGTTTAATTCACTTGTTTAAGTGTTATTCCAGGTGAACTACATGTGTTAGAGTTTATGCCCTAGAGGCCAATTATTTGATATAATTGCTTAACATTTTGATATTATATTTGATTGAATAAATGAATGATTTTATTATGGTTTTATTTACTATGTTATATAAATGTTAACATAATAAAATTTCTTAGAATAGTGATACAAATTATATAGTTTCAAGTATGTGACTTGAACATGAGATTATATAATTACAATTAGTATCATTGTTCTTAAATGTCCCTAGTCGAGTATCATTGTTGATGGGACAACAATGATGCATTAAGACTAGTATGTGGATTGACTGATGACCAAATCTCATTGGTCATAAATATATGAGATATTAAGTCAATGCATAGGTACATGTTAAAGAACGATGTACTGGACATACCCACCATGAGAATTCTACGTGGAACATTATGCAAAGTGTCATTAGCGATTCTCATAGTGACAATGATGTAATGGTCCTCCGACCTGAAATCACTATATTACTACACGGGAATTTATGTACTTTGATATCATCAAATGTCACCTTTAATATGGTGGACTATAAAGATGATTATTGGGTGCATCATGAATCGTGTGAGGAATATGAGTGATCTAGATGGAATTTAACCCTCCTATATATTAGGGGTGATATCCATTGGCCTCTTGATTGAGTAGGACTATGAAATGCATGGCCATGCTCAAATAGTGATTTATTTCATATAGTCTACTCATTGATCAAGAAAACTCAGATTAAATTATGAAGAGTATGACACATTCCATGACTCGAGTTTAATCTAGGATATTAAGGTTAAAAGAATTAAATTACATTGAAACATTGGTCACGAAAAGGTCAGATCGAATCATCGATCTTATTATTACTTGGGTAGTAGTGATGTATTACTAGATGCCACTCATCGCTTATAATTTTATAATATGATTATAAAATTATTGCCAACGTAATAATAACCTCAATGGTCACACACATAGAACGTAATTTAAAGGGAATAAATTTAAATTTTAAGGATTTAAATATATTAATATGATTAATAGTATTTAAATCACAAATTTAAATTAAAAGGATAATTTGTATATATGTATATTAATTAAGTAAGACTTAATTAAGATATATATATATATATATATATATATAAATTCAAATTTTATGAAATTAGGTTTTAATTTGATTAATTCCTTTTAACTACTATATATATGATATATAGCAGCAACTTAGGGTTACATCATTTTTAAAAAACCCTAGCCGCTCTTAGAGAGAGACTAGAGAGAAAACAGTTCCAAAATTTTGTTCCTTTGGTGGCTAGTACCACAGTCCCTTTATTGCAGAATCGTTCGACGGTTCGTGCGACGTTCGTGTGGATACCGTAGAGGCGCGATTCGGATTGGATTGCGTAAAGGATTCGAAGCCATTTCAAAAATCTTTCATAATCGGTATAATATCTAAACCACTGAATTAATTTCTGTTTTCGCATGGATCCTGTTTTGGGTTTCGAAATTGCTTTAAATTGGTTTATTTCCGTTGCGTTTCTATGTTGAAACCCTACAACATGTTCATATTCCTTTCTTGCACATCCCCTAGTACTTGAGCACTTAAAAGCTCATCACTGGCTTTTTCCCTGCACCAGCGCCGCGGCGCCGAGTCCATCTTTATCACTCGTGCTACATCGCCATTCTGCATTGTCTAACTGCCGAGTGTGGCGTTGCGGCACTGTCTCCCAAGGCACGGCTCACGCTGCGGCACCAAGCCCTCATCCCTGAAATTTTTTTAAGTCTTAAGTCCAATTTGAGACACTTACTTCACGCTTCCATAACTTATTCGTTATAACTCAGAACGAGCTCGTTCTAAAGCAATTTTCTTCCTTATCTTACGTATTTAAATCCCCTTTGGACAGAACTTCATTCTGAATTCGTTAACGTGTCATTCGATTGGCTTAATCTTCACCCTTCGTTCGTTTTACATTTTTAACGCTCTTCGTTCGTTCGTCCGTAATTCAGTCATCTGAACTCAGAATTCGTTCGTTCTTGAGTCCACAACTCACGTTTTCTACATTCTCTTAAATTATTATAAAACCCTATACGTTCGGGTTCATTTACTAACTTTCTAATTCTTGTTTGTATTTTACAAAATTTTCGCCATAACTTCATTATAGCTAAGTTTTAATTCGTTCTTCATGAACGTTTCTACCGTTCCTAACCAATCAATAAGCATCTAACTTATACACGATGGTTTTAAATTTGTCCATCAATAACAATTATCCTACAATGGTTTTAAATTTGTCCATCAACAACATTCTTCGTGTTCTTCGCGTGTTCTTCGTGTTCTTTGTTCGTTCTTCATTTTAATCGATATTTTGGATTACGATTTCACTTTTTATTAGAATTTGATGTTATAGAACATCATTCCTTACTTATTTCACGTACTTATTTATATAATCCACTCGGATCATTCTAATTCATTATGAATCTTATACTTCCTTAAGAAATTTATAAAATAAACTTCAAATTCTTATTTCTTCATTTTCTTACGATTTCAACCATATCCTAACATCATTTACTTCTTATTCTTATTAAGTTATGTTATTAACTTATAGGACTTAAAGAGAAATTAAATTCGACTAGGTTTTAGGTTACTTCTCTTCTTTATTTTTCTTACGCTAGACAAAGCCGGTGATTTGCAAGCTTTTCTATTTCACGATCACCTTCGATCTGATCATTCATACTCATTCTATTCCTTCTTCTCTCTTCATCCGAACCCTCTCTCTCTCTCTCTCTCTCTCTCTCTCTCTCTAAGGTGTAGGATTTTCAAAATCCCAAATAAATGAAATAAGCTTCTTATTTATAGAATTTCCAAGCTAGGGGTATTTTAGTTATTTCGCCCCCAACCTCCTTACTATTCATGACTTAAGCACTAAGTTTACTTACTCATTAAGTTTACTTATCCCTTAAGTTTGCTTAGCCCTTAAGTTTACTTAGCCCTTAAGTTTACTTACTCCTTAAGTTAACCTCCTTACTATTCACGAAACTTAGCCTATAAGTTTCATGGTTCCGTCTTTTGGGTTTCTCGAAATCCAAATTGTAACGATTCAAAATTTCAAATTGTAATTTTAAATATTTATTGAAATATATAAATATTTATTTGAGGTGTTTATTGTTGAATAAATAATTATTGATATGATGGTCGTTAATAAATATTTGTAAATCTAAATTTATTAGATAAAATTCTAAATTAAATTAATTTATAATTTAGAGATGTGTATTATAACACGAGGTGTGTTATATTGTGATTAATAATTTAATATGGTATGATATATTAAATTATCAAATAAAATTATAACATAAAATTATAATTTTGTGGTATTTGATAAAGTGGGAAATATTTATCTAAAATATAGTATGTAATTATAATCATAAACTAAAGTGTTTATTAAAATAAATTAAAAGGGTTTAATTTAGTTTTGCCAAATAAGGTTTAAAATATTAACTCTTTAAAATTTAAAGGGTTTTTGCCAAACAAGCCTTATGGCTTTTGATATTTCAAATTTTTGAAATTTGAATTTAATAATATAAATAAAATAATAAATATAATATATTTATATTATATACGTTTATGTGGTAACCATTATTATAATTAAGTTGGCGCATTAAGAATATCAGTTTTTCATTTTGGTTATTACGCATACTGGCTATCAGAGCTTCATTCTAATTTTGCTAGCCTAGAGGCAATAGAGAGAATTGAGAGTTGAGAGAAACTGAGAGAAAGCTTAGGATTTTCAAGCAATTCCAGTGGGTTAGCAAGAGTTACCACGCTAATTAAAGGTATGTTCATAACTGTGATAATGTATATGTGTATATGTATTTCACGACAAGACTTTTCTTATGTTCTGTAAAATCAATTGTTGAATTATGGACAGATATAGTTGATAATTGTGGTTATACATGTTTTTAATGCTGAAGTAATGTTCAAACAAGGAAATTGCATGCTAAATTGTTCGACAGTAAGAAAAATATAATGTCAGTGTTTATGTTCTTCATGTGGTTTGAGTAAGCATTAATTTTATTGGCTAATTTGTATGTGAATTTATAAATTGAAGCTTGTAGATGTTAGTTCATTGAGATACGAACATAATGTAATTTAAATGAGATGATTTGATCATGTAATGAATTTACAGTGATGATTTTTAGGATGAATGTCAATAAAATTGAGTTTTTCAAAAAACATGAAAATTAAGAAATTAAAATAGTTTTAGTTACTGTTAAATTGTGCTAAGTGGTTGAATATGTTAGCAATCATGTCTATGATAGTTGTATATTTATTTTACGTGTTAATATCACTGTTTGATGGGTGAAATTTGTGTTAGTTGGCTTAAAAAAAGTGTCGTGGCTCGCTCGCAATCTGAAGTTCAGAAGTCACGTAAGTGCATGTAGGGCCTTGGGTACTGGTCGCGACATCCCCATCTAAAACTTCATGGCGTATACCGCCATGAAAGTGCCC
Source organism: Panax quinquefolius (assembly GCA_020205615.1). Classification (NCBI taxonomy): domain Eukaryota; kingdom Viridiplantae; phylum Streptophyta; class Magnoliopsida; order Apiales; family Araliaceae; genus Panax; species Panax quinquefolius. The sequence continues at coordinate 101,985,049 of CM035152.1, read as the reverse complement.
ATTTTTATTAATCGATGTTTGTTTGTTTTCCAGACTTTGGTCGTTCTTTGTGGCTTAGCTTAAGGTTATGGTAGTGTGAGAATCATGTAACAACAAGGTTAATTAGAATCATGTTATATAGATTATTAATTCACAATTTTAAAAGTGATTAGTAAATCGAGAACACATTATGTGATAAACGTTAGACAAGTGTTGCAAAGTAAAACACTTGGAATTTCTAAAATGTAAGTGGTAATGAAAGACTTATGTGTAAATGATAAGTTTAGCTAGAAATGAACATGTTATGATATGTTAGCATATCTAACAGGTATTGTGGTTCTAAAATTATGTGTAGGTGATCGTGAGTTTAATTTTATAGCTTACGCTCAAGGCAAGTTTCTAAACTCTATCTTTTACATTGAGAAAGTTTCCTAACTCTTTAATTTCATTGAGCTAGTTCCATTATTACATTATGTAGCTTTATCCTTTGATAGAGTAAGCTTTCTATTTCAACTGTTAATTGAATAAATCAATTGTCCCTAGAGTTCATTCGAGTAAACTTTAATTCTAATGTTATTTGAATTCTCATTTTTGTTGATTCATTCTAACTTGTTTCTGGTTAAGCAAGTTCTTGAGTTATATTCTTGTATAATGAACACAGTTTGAACTCTCGTCTCTATTATTGAACTATTTTTAATCCTTGCATGAATTAATACCATGTTGGGCAAGTCTTTAGTTTCCAGCTTGCTATCAGTCAATATATGTTCAGTAATTTCATTTCTAATGTTATTGGACTCTAACCTTAGCTTATTTTCTGTTCAAGCAAAGGTTTATCACTTTATTCATTTTGTTGAGTACTTATGCTCTATAGTTATTTCAAGTATGAGTTTAATATGTATAATCAATTCATTTATGATTCTCAATTGTTCTATGTTATGTTGTAATTATCAAACACTATTGATTCAACTAGTCCTCTAGTTGATGTTCGTTAAAATTCAAATTACCCTTGAAAGCTTATCCAAACCAAACTTTCTTTGGTGCGGACTTGTACTCTAAATACTGAGATGAACAACCCTACTATTATTAGGGGATAATTTACGCGTAGCGTTAAAATGTTTGTGCACAATACATTGTACGAAGGGCTGACCCCCCTAAGTACGAGGAGTCATTATAGTCTTATGACTGTTAAAGTTGGAGTTGAAAGATTACTCGCAACTGTGGACATAGTTCATGGTCTTATGACCCTCAGTTATGTATATTCCATATTTTGGATTCTAGTTCCTGATTATCATTGATAAAGTACTATTCAGTTTTGATGAGCCTATTCGTTGGCAGTTATTATTGTTATTCTCATGTTGGTTCTTTATTATATCCAGTGATCAATTGTTTTGCTCACTCTTGCATATTTATATACTCATTGCAGCCAAAGTGGAGAAAGTTCAACTAGCAAAGGAAAGGGAAAATTGTACAAGTGATGCTGATTTGTACTTTTATTTATTATGATGATCTCAGACTTTTTAATAATGATGTGATGTAATAAATTTTATTTCCGCACTTGAATGATGTTTAAAGGTTAGATAACCTGGGATTGTTTTTGAATTTAATGGTGTAACCCTATTTAAAGGGAGGATTATGGCTTAAATAGTATTTATTTGGGTAGATGGTATGAATGTATGGATAGTGAGCACTAAATCTTGTGGGAATGAAGTACCTAGATTTGGGGGTGTCACAGGTTGGTATCAAAGCCTTAGGTTATGAACCTTAGGTGGGGAAAAGCCTTAGGAAGTAACCTTTGAAAATATAGTAATGATAAACTATTATTGAGTTTTGGAAAGAGAAAGTAATGAAACACTTATGTGCTTATGTGATTACAACTTATGTGCCCATGAGTGTCGAGTAGTTATGATTAATAATTAAAACTTAAAATTTGGTTTATAGGATGACTATTATAGGAGGATACAGTCAGGCTAGGGAGGAGGAGCCTCGAGACATTCAGGTGATTTGGGAACAACTACTGCCACGGGAAATAGTTCCGTCGGTCACAGTAGTTGAGTAGGAGAGAGTACCTGATGAGGAGGATGAGATAGAGACGGACGATGAAGACCCCGTGGAGCTGCCACAATCGTATGAGGAGGAAGAGGAGGAAGAACTTCCACTTAGTTCGATAGCTGCCCGTATGTACGACGAGGTGTATGACCGCAATGTGGAACTTCAGGACACCATCGAGGAGTTATATGAGATAGTAGTTGAACAACAGACCTCGATGGCACAGAAAGACGATGAGATCTAGGATCGAGAAGAACGACTGAACAACGTTGAAGAGAAGCTGGTCCACACTGAAGGAGAGAACGAGCGAATGATGGCAGAGATTGCAGAGTTGAAGGACAAGTTGAAAGAAGAATCTACAAAAAGGGCAAGAGCCGAAGATGCGTACAGTGAAGCTTCTTAACGAGCCGGAATAGCAGAGAGGGACGCACAATCAAAGAGGAGGAAGATGGAAGAGATGAATAACATATTTAACACCGTGAACAATCAAGCTCAAGATCGAGTCATGGGTTATCCGATTCAGTTCGAGACGCTACCATCATACATATTGGATCGCTGAACAATGTTCCGAATCATGGAGGAAGAGCGTCGTAAGGCTACACAGTATCTTAGTAGGACATTGTAGAAAATGTAATTGATAGGTGGTTTAAAAATAAACAAAATGTAAATCGTGGTTATGATATGACTAATGGCATAGGTGTTGATGATGTTGTCCTGCAACTGTTATAGTTCAGGAAAAGTAATGTAAATAGCAGCGATGCTATTGTTTTTATATTTTTTTTAAAGATAATAAATGAATAAAAGTTATTGTTTTATTCAAAGTGTTAAGTGTTATGTGATAATCTTTTATGATGTGCAACTTAAGTATATAATACTTAAAAGATTGAATAGAATCTGATGAGTGTATTTTAACAAAAAATGCCTCCAAGACGTCAACCACCACGACAAAGAACCGCTGAGGAAAAAAATAACAACAATACGGAAGGAAACCCAGTTCACCAGCTAGTGACGTTACTGACGGGTGCTTAGCAGAATCAACCTCAGAATCAAGGTACTACGTTTAAGGATTTCAAGGCGGTTGGACCACCAGAATTCCATGGGTCCATGAATCCAGTTGAAGCACAGACTTGGATCATGGTAATCGAGAAGGTTTTTGATGTTGCTAGGGTAAAAGATAACCAGAAGACTACTTTTGCAACGTTTATGTTGAAAGCATAGGCTAGTTATTGGTGGCAGGCTAATAAAACTCGGGAAGGACTAGGAGTGATGACCTGGGATAGGTTTAAGGAGCTGTTCTTCGAGACCTATGCCCTAGAGAGTTCGAAGAGTCAGCTAGAGGTTCAGTTTTTAGATCTAAAGTAGGGAACAATGTCGCTGTCTGACGAGTTGGCGAAGTTTGCGCCATATCAAGTCAGTACAGACGAACGCAAGGCAAGGAGGTTCGAGCAGGGACTGAAACCCTGGTTGTACAGTAGGATTTCCCTGTTCCAATTGAAGACATTTGCAGCAGTGATGGAGAAAGAAATTCTCGCTGAAAGTGGAGGCGAGGCAGTAACAAAACATAATCAAGAGCAGAGGAAGAAGAAAAGCGAAGGTGAAGCTAAGAGTGGTGGTAGTAACGGCAGAAATGGAAATAATTTGAAGAGGAAATGAATGGGAATGGGGGAGCTGGAAATTAGCAAAGAAACCAGCAAAATAAGAAGTTCGAAGAATGCGCTACGTGTGGAAAGTTTCACAAGGGTGTGTGCTTTATGGGGAAACGAGTATGTTTTCAATTGTGGCCAGGAGCGTCACATCGCCCCAAATTGCACTCAAGCTAAGAAGAATGTGTGCTTCACGTGCGGATCCAAGGATCACTTTGCTCGTGAATGCCCTAAGAAGAGATCTGGTGAGACAAATGGGAGAAAGGGAAATGCTAGTGGAGGTGCGCTGACTATTGCTGGACCTACAACAACAAATAAGCCCACGACCAGAACTTTCAACTTGATAGTTCAGAACGAGGTATATTATCCCAATCAATGATATAGATGCATATGTATTGTTTAATTCGGGTGCTACTTGCTTTTTTATATTTGATGATTTTGTTAAGAAGTTAGAAATACCTTGTGAAGAGTTGAAATTCCCTTTAAACATAGAAATTGCGAATAGGGAAGTGATACCTGTTAGGTTCGTATACAAGAACTGTAGGGTGAACATTAAGGGGAATGTTATGAAGGTAGATTTAGTTCCAATAAAACTCAGAGAGTTTGATGTTATTTTAGGAATGGATTGGCTGTTAAATTATGGAGCGATAATTGACTGCCAAAAGAAGTGTGTAAACCTTATGACTCCGTCAAAGGTAGTTTTTTATGGTAGCAAATTGCCTAGACAAATGAAATGTCTGACGATGATGCAGGCCAAAAAGTTATTAAGTCAGGGCTGTGTAGGGTATTTAGCTTACAAAGTTGATACTCAAAAGGAGAAGGGGGTGAAATTGGAAGAAATACTGGTAGTTAGGGAGTTCGTGGACGTGTTTCCGGAGGATTTGCCAGGACTTCCACCTGACCGAGAAGTCGAGTTCGTGATTGACTTAGCGCCATGAACCGCTCCAATATCGAAGGCCCCGTACTAAATGGCTCTAGTGGAAATGAAGGAACTAATGATGCAACTGCAAGAACTATTAGACAAGAAGTATATTCAACCGAGTGAGTCACCGTGGGGAGCCCCGATGTTATTCGTGAAGAAGAAGGATGGGTCAATGCGTCTTTGCATTGATTATAGGTAGTTGAACAAGGTCACTATTAAAAACAAATACCCGTTGCCAAGAATAGATGACTTGTTTGATGAATTGAAGGGTGCTAGATATTTCTCAAAAATAGATTTGAGAAGTGGATATCACCAATTGAAAGTAAGGAAGGAGGATGTACCGAAGATGGCATTCCAAAATAGGTATGGACATTATGAATTTTTAGTAATGTCTTTTGGTTTGACAAACGCCCCTGCAGCGTTCATGGATTTGATGAATAGGGTGTTTAAAACATTTTTGGACAAATTTGTGGTGGTGTTCATAGATAATATTTTGGTGTACTCTAAAACTCAAGAGGAACATGTGGAACACTTACGTCTGACGTTGGAGACGTTAAGAAAGGAAAAGTTGTACGCGAAATTCTCTAAATGTGAATTTTGGCTGGAACGTGTATAATTTCTTGGGCATGTAATTGATATGGATGGAACTTTCGTGGATCCATCAAAAGTTAAAGCAGTGATAAATTGGGAACAACCAAGAACTCCATCAGAAGTAAGAAGTTTCTTGGGTTTGGCAGGCTATTATTGACGGTTTAACCAAGATTTTTCCAAGATTGCTACTCCGTTGACAAATTTGCCGAGAAAGTCTGTAAAATTTGTTTGGACAGAGAAGTGTGAAGAAAGTTTTCTAGAACTGAAGAAGAAGTTAAGTGTGGCACCTGTATTGTCATTACCAGATAATATAGGAAACTTTGTGGTGTATAGTGATGCTTCACACAAAGGATTGGGTTGTGTCCTTATGCAGAACGACAAGGTATTGCGTATGCATCAAGGCAACTGAAAGACTACGAAAAAGGATATCCAACTCATGACTTAGAGTTGGCAGCAGTCGTGTTCGCGCTGAAGATATGGAGACACTATCTCTACGGAGAGAAATGTGAAATCTACACAGACCATAAAAGCCTGAAGTATATTTTCACACAGAAAGACCTAAACATGCGGCAAAGGAGATGAATATTGTCATCTAGACAATATCCACACTCAATGGTGTCCTCATTACATTTATTGTCACACTATTTAACAGAATAGTGAGGACTACTAATGCTATCATCTGGTCCGTTACTCCGTTCCCCAACTAGTCCCGGCTACGTTCTTATTTTCTGAAGGGAAAAGTGAAAGAAAGGGTGAGCTCAGCTAGCCCAGTAAGAAATATTATGACTAAGATAATGCTGAATAAATTATCGTTAGCCTTCAACAGTGTTAAACTGATACAATATAACAAACATCAAGTTTAACTACAACGGAACAAGCAATCCATTAAAAGAGTCAAGTAGAGAATAAAATCTACTATCTTTTATGATTTAAAAGGTTTTTCATCACTTTTATCACTGGGACTCAACTTAATAAATAATCCACATCATCCCTGCACTATGGCCAAGGATATTTATTAGTATCACAACCACAAATTATCCATGCACTACGGGCCAAGGATATTCGTGTATTCATCAATGGTCATGATTATGCCAACAACTGTCCATCAATGCACTACGGGCCAATGAGGACTTTTACCACATCATTTGTAACATTACAGCCATGATTATACCGATTAATCCTTAGTCATAATCATACCAAGTCCATATATGCACTACAGGCCACAGATGACTTTCAACATAATATAAACATGAGGATGATGGCAATGATATAAGAATTCAATAAAACAAGTTCAAGAATAAATTTATCCAGTAACTAATAACGTCCAAATTGTCAACATGATACTTCTTTGTAGAGTAAAATTCAAGAATACTCAGAAGAATATTTCCATGAAAAGATACTGGATGAAGGGCAAATATCAAGGATATTCCACTAATTTTATGGATTATAGAAGTCAAAACATTAACCAACTGAGTATAATAAAGAATGGAATAACAAAAGAAATCATCAGGCATGCGATAGACATATATGCATGTGAGTTATTCAATAGAATATTAAATAACGGAACCGTGTCGTGCAAAATTTGCACCGCGGCGAGGATATTCAAATGTAATAATAAAGAATGGAATAACAAAAGAAATCACCGGGCATGTGATAGACCACACGACAAAGTTATTCCAATGTAATATTAAATAACGGAACCGTGTCAAAGCGAAATTACACCAAGCGGGATATTCCAATGAATAATAAAGAATGGAATAATAGAAGAATTTCACCGTGTATGCAAAGATTAGATAGATAAGTTATTCCAACATAATGATAAAGAATGGAATAATGTAAGAATTTCACCAAGTATAGGGTAGCAGCGTGATACAAAAGTTATTTCAATAGAATAATAAAAATGGAATAATGAAGTTCTCTTCATGAATCTGAATGAAATAATACCCTTACCTTAGAAGAAACCTGGATATAAGAGTAGTGAAGTAAGCGGAATACTTTTCTTCTTTCTCTCTATAGTTTCTCTCTCAGAGTTTCAAATTGAATTCGTAATAAATAATGAAGGAATGAGCTTCTATTTATAGAGAATGGTGAATAGTAACTAACTAATTCATAAAGCGGTCCAGATTGATTTACTTTTGAATGGACGGTCCATATTGATTTACTATGCAGATAAATAAAATATTCTAATAAAACAAAATCTTTTAAATAAAATATAATATATCCTATTTATAATCTAATAAAATGAATAACTTTATAAAAGTATTTTTTTTATATAAAAAGATTTAACTATGCAAAATACTATGCAGAGCATTATGCAAAACACTAAGCATAATAAAATACAATATATTCTAATTATTGTCTTATAAAACAAATAACTTTATAAAAGTATTCTATTTTATATAAAAAGATTTTACTATGCAAAAATACTATGCATAATAAAATATAATATATTCTAATTATTGTTTAATAAAATAAATAACTTTATAAAAGTATTATGTTTTATATAAAAAGCTTTTATGTTTTATTACATTACTAATATTAATAAAACAAAATTTATATATATAATAAATATATATATATAAACTTTTGTGACTTCATAAAAAGACACCTCAATATATTTAACAATATTTATCATCATTATTATAATTCACAATATTAATCGACCAGGTCGTTCCCAGGAAAGAGTGGGCTTCCAAATAAGGATTTCTCCCTATTGGCGCGCAATTAGGTGACCAAACCTCTCCTTGACAGAACATCTAGACATCATTAATATTGCAAATAATTATATTAATAACTATGTCATCTCAATTATTGATTTAATAATATATAAAATATCGACAATAATTGAATTAAATAACGTGAGATACTATGCAACAATTATCATGAGTAATAATTGAACAAAAACTGAGTGACTTCTCACGTAAGCATCAATAATTAATACCTGGTGCTACTTATGCAACCACGCCAGACATCGTATTTTTTTAACACCGGGTGTTTCAACAAAGTTAATGAGACAACTTCCGCCGTTATTTTTATAAAATATTTTTTTGTCGTTTTCTCAATCCGATAATAATTCCATTGTGGGGTCCACCAATGATTGTGCCGTTGTATGAATATTCCCTATTAAAATGAATATTCTCCGACCAATCGAATATTATATAACAACTTGTGTACTTTGCAAAATTTATAAATATTACCCCAAACTATAACATTATATCAAATTCATTCCATAATATTCAAAAATGATATTTATAGAAAAATCATCTTTATTCATAAAAGTTGGGGTCTTTTAGATGGAATTGATAAAGGATTACGATTGTGAGATCTTTTATCATCCAGGCAAAGCAAACGTGGTTGCAGATGCCATGAGTAGGAAAGGCAGAGAAAAGTTGATGTTGTTAACAGATAAGGAGGAGCTTATTACAGCAATGGCAAGGCTAGAGCTGGAAATCAAATTTCCAGAAGAATTCGATGAAAAATTGTTCTAGATGGAAGCTAGTCCAACTTTGGTGGACAAAGTGAAGAACGCTCAACTACAGGATAAAGAATGCAAGAAAATAAAGGAAAGCGTGGACGAGGGAAAGGAAGTAAAGTATCAAATCGATACTGAGGGAATGCTATGATTCGAGGGACGAATTTGGGTTCTAGAGGTTCAGGATATTAAAGAAGAAATCTTGACGGAAGGACATAGCTCAAGATATTCGATTCATCCGAGAAGTAAGAAAATGTATCAAGATTTGTGGCGTCATTTTTGGTGGCCAAACATAAAAAGAGATGTTGCAGAATGCGTTGCAAAGTGCTTGACATGTCAGAAAGTGAAGGCCGAGCATCAATGACCAAGCGGATTACTTCAACCATTGGAGATACCGGAATGGAAGTGGGAGCATATTACAATAGATTTTGTGGTAGGTCTTCGAATAGCTCAGAAAGGATACGATGCGATATGGGTGATAGTGAATAGATTAACAAAATCTGCACACTTTTTCCTAATAAAGATTAGATTTAATCTTGATCAGTTGGAAAAGTTATACGTTAAAGAGATCGTCTCAAGACATGGTGTTCCAATGTCAATTGTGTCAGACAGAGATCCGAGGTTCACATCAAATTTCTAGAAGAGACTACAAAAATGCATGGGGACGCAATTGAAGATGAGCACATCGTATCATCCGCAAACCGATGGGCAAAGCGAAAGAACGATTCAGATGCTTAAAGATATGCTCAGAGCGTGCATCATGGATTTCAAAGGAAACTGAGATGATCATCTACCGTTGGTGGAATTTGCACACAACAACAGTTACCACTCAAGCATTGGTATGCCACTGTACGAGGCGTTATACGGCAGAAAGTACAGAACTCCGCTATGCTGGGATGAAGTTAGAGAACGACAATTGTTAGGCCCAAAATTGGTTCAACAGACCGCTGAAATTGTCAAACTCATCAGAGCCAGACCGGTAGCTGCTCAAGATCGAAAGAAAAAGTATGTTGATCAACACAGGCAGAGTCGTGAGTTTGAAGTAGGAAATTTCGTATTCCTGAAAGTTTCTCCTTAGAAGGGGAAGATTCGTTTCGGCAAGAAAGGCAAGCTCAGCCCGAGGTTTATTGGACCTTTCAAAATAGTGTGAAGAGTGGGAGAAGTAGCTTATGAGGTAGCTTTACATCCAGAATTAGAGCATGTACACAATGTTTTTCACGTGTCGGTGTTGCGACCGCATAAACCCGATTACAAGTATGTGATCGAGTATGAACCATTGCAGTTCAGTAAAGATTTGTCTTATGAAGAGATTCCTATCCAGATAGTCGACATGAAGGAACAAGTGCTCAGGGATAAAGTGATACCTTCAGTAAAGGTGATATGGAGGAACCACAACGTCGAAGAGGCTACGTGGGAACTCGAAGCAGAAATGATGAAGAATTACCCTGAGTTATTTATTTAGTCTGTGTCTTCGATTCTAGGGACACAATCTTTGTAAGTAGGGAAGAATGTGACGATTTGATTGTTTGAATTGTGATTCTGGGGATAGAATCCTTGTAAGGAGGGAAGGATGTAACGATCCGAAATTTCAAATTGTAATCTTACATATTTATTAAAATATATAAATATTTATTTGAGGTATTTATTATTGAATAAATAATTATTGATGTGATGGTCGTTAATAAATATTTGTAAATATGAATTTATTAGATAAATTTCTAAATTAAATTAATTTATAATTTAGAGATATGTATTATAACACGAGGTGTGTTATATTGTGATTAATAATTTAATATGGTATAATATATTAAATTATCAAATAAAATTATAACATGAAATTATAATTTTATGGAATTTGATAAAGTGGGAAATATTTATCTAAAATATAGTATGTAATTATAATCATAAACTAAAGTGTTTATTAAAATAAATTAAAAAGGGTTTAATTTAGTTTTGCCAAACAAGGTTTATTATATTAACTCTTTAAAATTTAAAGGGTTTTTGCCAAACAAGCCTTATGGATTTTGATATTTCTAATTTTCAAATTTTGAATTTAATAATATAAATAAAATAAATAAAATAAGAAATATAATATATTTATATTATATACGTTTATGTGGTAACCGTTATTTTAATTAAGTTGGCGTATTAAGACTATCAATTTTTCATTTTGGTTATTATGCATACTGGCTATCAGAGCTTTATTCTAGTTTTGCTAGCCTAGAGGCAATAGAGAGAATTGAGAGTTGAGAGAAATTGAGAGAAAGCTTAGGATTTTCAAGCAATTCCAGTGGGTTAGCAAGAGTTACCACGCTAATTAAAGGTATGTTCATAATTGTGATAATATATATGTGTATATGTATTTCACAGCAAGAATTTTCTTATGTTCTGTAAAATCAATTGTTGAATTATGGACAAATATAGTTGATAATTGTGGTTATACATATTTGTAATGCTGAAGTAATATTCAAACAAGGAAATTGCATGCTAAATTGTTTGACAGTAGGAAAAATATAATGTTAGTGTTTATGTTCTTTATATGGTTTGAGTAAGTATTAATTTTATTGGCTAATTTGTATGCGAAAGTATAAATTGAAGCTTATAGATGTTAGTTCATTGAGATACGAACATAATGTAATTTGAATGAGATGATTTGATCATGTAATGAATTTACAGTGATGATTTTTAGGATGAATGTCAAGAAAATTGAGTTTTTCATAAAAACATGAAAATTGAGAAATTAAAATAGTTTTAGTTATGTTAAATTGTGCTAAGTGATTCAGTAGGTTAGCAATCATGTCTATGATAGTTGTATATTTATTTTAGTGTTAATATCACTGTTTGATGGGTGAAATTCGTGTTAGTTAGCATAAGAAAAGTGTCGTGGCTATGTTCTGCAAACTGAGTTCTGTAAGTCGTGCGGCCTTGAGGCCCCTTAAGGCATGACGCGGCGGCATCCCATACATAAAACTCAAGCGTGGCCATGAAAGTGCCCATTTTCGTATTAATGAAGTTTGTTTGTTTTGCAGACTTTGGTCGTTCTTTGTGGCTTAGCTTAAGGTTATGGTAAGGTGAGAATCTTGTAACAACAAGGTTAATTAGAATCATGTTATATGGATTATGAATTCACAATTTTAAAAGTGATTAGTAAATCGAGAACGCATTATGTGATAAACGTTAGACAAGTGTTGTAAAGTAAAACACTTGGAATTTCTAAAATATAAGTGGTAATGAAAGACTTATGTGTAAATGATAAGTTTAGCTAGAAATAAACATGTTATGATATGTTAGCATATCTAATAGGTATTGTGGTTCTAAAATTATGTGTAGGTGATCGTGAGTTTAATTTTATAGCTTACTCTCAAGGAAAGTTTCTAAACTCTATCTTTTATATTGAGAAAGTTTCCTAACTCTTTAATTTTGTTGAGCTAGTTCCGTTATTACATTATGTAGCTTTATCCTTTGATTCAGCAAACTTTCTACTCAACTGTTGATTGAATAAATCAATTGTCCCTAGAGTTCATTCGAGCAAACTTTAATTCTAATGTTATTTGAATTCTCATTTTTGTTGATTCATTCTAACTTGTTTCTGGTTAAGCAAGTTCTTTAGTTATATTCTTGTATAATGAACACAGTTTGAACTCTCGTCTCTATTATTGAACTGTTTTTAATCCTTGCATGAATTAATACCATGTTGGGCAAGTCTTTAGTTTCCAGCTTGCTATCAGTCAATGTATGTTCAGTAATTTCATTTCTAATGTTATTGGACTCTAACCTTAGCTTATTTTCTGTTCAAGCAAAGGTTTATCACTTTATTCATTTTGTTGAGTACTTATGCTCTATAGTTATTTCAAGCATGAGTTTAATATGTATAATCAGTTCATTTATGATTCTCAATTATTCTATGTTATGTTGTAATTATCAAACACTATTGATTCAACTAGTCCTCTAGTTGATGTTCGTTAAAATTCAAATTACCCTTGAAAGCTTATCCAAACCAAACTTTCTTTGGTGCGGACTTGTACTCTAAATAATGAGATGAACAACCCTACTATTATTAGGGGATAATTTACGCTTAGCGTTAAAATGTTTGTGCACAATACATTGTACGAAGAGGTGATCCCCCTAAGTACGAGGAGTCCTTATAGTCTTATGACTGTTAAAGTTAGAGTTGAAAGATTACTCGTAATTGTGGACATAGTTCATGGTCTTATGACCCTCAGTTATGTATATTCCATATTTTGGATTCTAGTTCCTGATTATCATTGATAGAGTACTATTCAGTTTTGATGAGCCTATTCGTTGGTAGTTATTATTGTTATTCTCATGTTGATTCTTTATTATATCCAGTGAGCAATTGTTTTGCTCACTCTTGCATATTTATATACTCATTGCAGCCAAAGTGGAGAAAGTTCAACTAGCAAAGGAAAGGGAAAATTGTACAAGTGATGCTGATTTGTACTTTTATTTATTATGATGATCTCAGACTTTTTAATAATGATGTGATGTAATAAATTTTATTTCCACACTTGAATGATGTTTAAAGGTTAGATAACCTGGGATTGTTTTTGAATTTAATGGTGTAACCCAATTTAAAGGGAGGATTATGGCTTAAATAGTATTTATTTGGGTAGATGGTATAAATGTATGGATAATGAGCACCAAATCTTGTGAGAATGAAGTACCTAGATTTGGGGGTGTCACACAAATATTTTTGGATATTTTGTCTTTCCTTTACCGATTAACTTTAACCTATTCTTCAGATTTCCGAAAATCTAAAAAACACTTTTTGGTGTTAAGCGTTTTCCTTCATGTTTTCCCCTAACGTAGCTAAACGAATGAAAAGTACATAACAATACTTTTTGACATTTTTATTTTGTCCGATTTCTGCACTTTTTTCGAGAAACACTTTTATCGGCGTACTTAACTTTTCACGACATATTATCATCAAATCTGTCGACGGAATGTCATTTTGACATACCAAACTCTCAAAAGGCTTAGGTTATTCAAACCCTAACCCTTAGGTTTCGTCGGGTGAATAGTGCATATTTCGCCTTTTTCCCCGGAAATATTTTTGTTCAAGAAAAATTTTCATTTTTATCTTGAAAATTATTACTCGTTCAGTCTAGCTCGTAGCCAGAATTCTCCCGACTTATAATCATCATAGGTTCTAGAACGATTAATAAACACGTAGCACATAATATTATTACTAAAAATTCATTTTATTAATAACTAATTCTGTAAACTTAAATTCTGAGGATCCGAATTTTCGGGTCGTCACACTCTTCCCTCCTTATAAAAATTTCATCCTCGGAATTTCTTAAAACCACACCCTTACCTGGGTCATCACATTCACCCATTCTTCACAGAATTTCGTCCTTGAAATTTTAGCTTACCCATCTTCTCACTTCCCTTCAACAGAGTTCTTATCTTTCCATCATTCCTAACCTCCATAACCTATCAAGAATCATGAAGTAGAAAGAATAATGAGGAATATAAAATTTCCTTTTAAAACGTTTCATACTTTTGCCGAGGGGTCAAATCGACCATGAACTCTTACTTGGTTTAACAGCATGACGACGCAACCTTTCATTCCACGGTCAGTTTACAATCACAAAGAAAACAAACTACCTCTTACCCATCGTATACCCCATTTCGGGATATGTTCACATCAGACTTAATCATTAGATTCTGCATCAAAACAATTTGATTTGGAACAACTTCTTTAAAGAAAGCTCGATTTTCTTTTAAACATGACATACCATTTGTCTAGCCGAATCAAGTAGCTTAGACCATACCAATAAATTGGTTATCAACGTGAAACATTCATCTAGTCAACTCAATTGACATCGACTACTTCTTTAAATTCTTTTTTCAATACATCAAAACGTTTTATGACGTCATGATACCGTACTTTTCACGGTACGTTGAGGACTTCGTCAGTTTGTGACTTTGTCATTATACATCATACTATAGCGGGTTGTTGATCCTAAGATCACATCCAACACTAGGTTCAATTGCATTAATAACTCCATCCTTTTACCATTCTTACATCGAATCCACAAATGATATAAAATTCATTTTGATATTTCAAATCAATTTCTGTCTAGCCGAAACAAATAGCATAGACATACCAAGAACAGTTCTTTTAAAAATCCATTGGTTCCAAAAGTTGAACCAATTCTTTCATTTCCAAAACGTGAACACATAAGCACGATTTCAACAAACTTCAAAATCTAGCATACCTAGATGACTTGGAATATCCTATCCTTCACCTTCCTTCATTTTCTTACTTTCGACAATACTTAATCTTCTCTAGCACCTTCAATACTAAGACTATTGAAAATAATTCATTTTTCAGTCTAAACATCCCTATACCTTAGTACAGTTCATCAACTTACCACACATTATGAGTTTAGGAACTTTCCACAATAATATAAGTTTAAGAACTATCCTGCATGCACCATAAAGGCGTCCATTCATTTGAGAAGTTCAAAAACCTACCATATCATTATGAGTCACGAACGTACCATAAGTATGAATTTCAAGAACTCGCACCTACCTTATCCTTCTCAACCTATCAAGTATATACATGAGAAAAGATTCACCTTCTCATCATATACATCTTGACAGCACAACCAATTCCAATGATTATCACTGTAATAAGCTAAGCAGTTGTTACACCAAGCACAAACCTCTGCCCATAACAAAGGTTCATACAACTCAGCTATCACATGAGTCCTCAATTAAAATTTTACAACTTCTAAATTTCTCTTTACTTAATACGAATTTTCTTTAATTCGTATGCTATCCTTTATAACTCAATCTGAGTTCTTCTTCCTGTACTACTTCATAGTACTATAAATCATTCATCGTTTAACAACTCATCTGTTACTACGATTCACTATGATCACGTGGTGATCTTCTTATTCCTCTCTCTACGATTATAGTCTTAGATACTCTTACCTAAGATTTATAACCTATCAGCTTTGATACCAACTTGTAACTCCCCGAAATCTGGTCTATCTTCACACCCGAATTTCGTACGTCACGAGTACATCATTCATCCAAACATACATCATTATATACTCAAATATAACAAAATACATTCTAATTTCCCAGGTTCTAAAACCTTATAAATCCTTTCATTACAAATAATGATAATTATATTATTCTTTACATCTTACACGAGTGACTTTCATCCGCCACTAAGAATATATAACAGTTCATTAAACTAATATAAAGTTCATTTAACTTATTTTATATTACAAGTCTTCGCTTGATCTTCACGCTCATTCACATACTGAATGGCACTGCATCTGGATACCAGTCAGCTTGATCTTTACGGGATCCTTAAGTTCTTCTAACATCGTTCACTAAAAATGTTTTTCATTTAAAGCAAGTGTGAGCATTAAATTGTTTAGCAAGTCATAGCAGTTGAACAAACAACTTCAAGAATTCAAACACTCTTTTCAAACTTCAATAACCGAATAAGGTTATGAAGCAACTTGAATAATAGGAATAATCTCGATTCTTATCATTTTAAAACAATATTCACTTTCATTTTTAAATACTTTCATTCTTCTACTTTTTCATATACATTTTGTCTAGCTAGAATCATTAGCACAGACTTAACAATAACGGATCATGTATAAACAAAGCATTCTCTTATTAAACTGTTAAATCACAGAACAGTTCATCTCATAGAAACACCAAAGTGTTCACATTGTGGCTCAAGGCCTCATACGTTCTACCACCTTGTACTAATATTGCACATTCGCACATTGACAGAACTTCTCAAGTTCAACATCTGAGAAGTTTTAGAAACTAGCATTCATTTAAAATATGAATGAAGTTAAGAAACTTGCCTTACACCCAGCTACAGCTTACGCCGAACTGCTCATTTCATTTCCTATATAACACATAAGAAAACACCACATACACCAATTAGTCATACATATTTGACTTATGCATTGATTTGCTTAACTTTACTTCTTAGGGTTCGCGTTCTTGTAACCTAAGTTTACGCGACCACTCTCATTACCGTTCTATGGCTTCATGACATACGGAGATGTCTTACTTATATGTTCATCATCTTTGATGTTTTACATTCTTATCTTCTTCTTATAACTTCTCTAAGACTCAGCACACATCGCTTCTCTGCTAGTAGTCCATATGGTACTCTGAGTGGTTTCCCACAAACAACCAACAAATAAGTTCCCGTCTCGTCTACACTGCCATCATAGTGAGTTAGATCGGTTGCCAGTTTTGTATATACCGTCGCTCTCTGAAGGAATTATTTAGCCCAACTCCCATATGTCAACCATCAAAGGTTACGATTGCACCACAACCTAACTTATCTAAACTTATCCGAACTATTAAACTATAATCTTCGCTAAATCAATTTCTCATTCCTTATGGCTTCCTGGCAACTAAATGCCACACCTTAGGATTCACTCTTTACGTCTACATTATACAGTCTTTTATATACTCAGAGCGATCATTCAAGTTAATCATTACTCAGATCCGTACGTTAAACATCATTATATTTAATTCAGTCTTTTACCATTCATGGTTTAATCATTGATCTTCATTATTGTGACGCCCCCAAAATAAGGTATACATCACCCATCTTGGGTCGCCACTTACATGGTACAGAATTTAAATACAACTTATTAACATAACTGTCGTGTACAATACGACATAAACTGTGAGTTTAAATACAAATATAAATCTACTAGATATTATACAAACTCAAAAAAAAGTCCTCATTACAATTATTATCACATTATTTCATAGAATATGAGGACTACTAATGCTATCTTGAGGACCATCACTGCGTTTCCCGACTCGTCCTAGCTATATTCTCATTTTCAAGAACGGTGAAAGAAAGGTGAGCTCAACTAGCCCAAGAAGAAATATTATAACTAAGATAATGCAGAATAAATTATCAATAGTCTTCAACAATGTTAAACCGATAAAATACAATGATAAACAACCGGTTTAGCTGCTGAGCGGAATAAGCAATCCATTAAAAGAGTCAAGTAGAAAATAAAGTTTACTATCTTTTAGGTTTTAAAAGGTTTTCATCTTCATTATAATTTGAGACTCGACTTTAATAAATATTCCACATCATCGAATCACCCCGCACTTTCGCCGAGGATATTCTTTAGTATCACGACCACAATTGTTCATGCACTACGGGTTAAGAATATTTGTGTATTCATTAATGGTCACGATCATGCCAACAATTGTCCACCAATGCACTACGGCCACTGAGGATTTTTATCACATCATTTGTAACATTACGGTCATGATAAACCGAATAGTCTCTGGTCATAATCATACCAAGTCCATCTATGCACACTCTGTGCCCCAGATGACTTTCCACATAATATAAACATGAGGATGATGACAATGATATAAGAATTCAATAAAACAAGTTCAAGAATTATTTTATCCAGGAATTATTAACGTCCAAATTATCAACATGATCTTTGTTTTGTAGAGTAAAATTCAAGAATGATCGGAAGAATATTTCCATGAAAAGATTTGGATGAAACGCAAATATCAAGGATATTCCACTAATTTCATGGAGTATAGAAGTCAAAGTTTTAACCATTTGGGTATAATAAAGAATAGAATAACAAAAGAAATCACCGTGCATGCGATAGGCCGCGCAGGCGAGTTATTCCAACAGAATAATAAATAACGGAACCGGTCCGGCAGTAAAACGCATGCTGAGCGGGATGTTCCAATGAGAATAATAAAGAATGGAACCAGTCGGCGTAAAACACATGTGCAGGATGTTCCAACAAAATAATAATAAAAAGCGGAACCAGTCGATTGTAAAACACATGAGCGAGGATGTTCCAATTAGAATAATAAATAAAGATGGAACCAGTCAGGACGGGATGTTCCAACGAGAATAATAATAAAAGGCGAAAACCAGTAAAGGTGTAAAACACATGCACAGGATGTTCCAATGAGAATAATAGAAGAATGTCACCAAGTATAGGGTAAACCACGCATTATCTGAGGTTATTCCAACAGAATAATAAACAATGGAATAACAAGTTCTCTTCATGAATAAGAAAGAATAACACCCCTTACTTTTGGTAGGAGATTGAATCTCGCGCGGCGGTGTAGTAACAAAATACTCTTCTTCTTTCTTTCTTATTCTCTCTATACTTCTCTCTCTATAGATTGAATGAATTCGTGAAAATAATGAAGCCCTAGGCCTCTATTTATAGAAGATTTCTAGCTTAGCACCGCCGTGTGAAAAGGCAAGTGCTTTTACGACTAATGATGTGAAAAGAAAAGTGGTTTGGCCTTTTGTAATGTGAAGCGACAAGTGGTTCGGCGCTTTGTAATGTGAAGCGACAAGTGGTTCGACGTCCGGTAAAGGTAATTACTATTAAGAAGGTAAATACTATTGACGAAGGTAAATACTATTCACAAGGGTAATTACTATCGACGAAGGTAATTACTATCGACGAAGGTAAATACTATTCACAAGAGTAATTACTATTGATTTAAGGTAATTACTATCGACGAAGGTAAATACTATTAACGAAGAGACTCTTAGTTGATCTTAGTTGATGACATATGAGCCCCCATAAAATAATCAAACTTACCACAAATCATTTTATTTTTCATCAACACATATTTAATCTTTCAACAATTATTAATCATTTATAACTTGTCGTCTTAATTATTGATTTAATACTATAACATATTATCTGAGATGATCTGTGACAATAATTGAATCAATAATATAATAGATATGATCGCAATTCTTTGTAGTAATAATTGAGCATAGGTGAGTGACATCTCACGAAGCATCAATAATCAATACTGTGTGCTGCTACTATGCAACCCACGCGTATTACTATACTTTTACCACGGGTAGTTCAAGCAGTTTTAAAGGTAACACCTCCGTTAGTTATTTTTATAAAATATTTTTGTCGTTTTCTCAATCCAAACAATAATTACATTATGGGGTCCACCAATGATTGAGCCGTTATACGAATATTCCCCTAACAAAAAGAATATTCCCAACCAAACGAATATTTTATAACAACTTGCATACTTTGCAAAATTTATAAATATTACCCACAACTATAACATTATATCAAATTTATTCCATAATATTCAAAAATAATATTTATAGAAAAATTCATCTTTATTTATAAAAATTTGAGGGTCTTACAACCTCCCTTCTTATGAAATTTCTCCTCGAAATTAGGGTACGTGCACTGGTATGTCGAAGAGGTAAGGATACCTTGATTTCATTTTGATTCTAACTCCCAAGTCATTTCCTCAACATCGTGGTTCCTCCACAAAACTTTGACTTGAGGTATAACCTTGGAGCGTAGAATATGTTCCTTCTTATCAAAATTTGAGCAGGAACCTCTTTATATCGTCAAATCTTCCGCTATTTCATCCGGTTCTAACTCAATAATATGGTTCGGGTCTTTCACATATTTACGTAACATAGATATGTGAAAAGCGTTATGAACACGAGACATATTTGGCGGTAAAAGCGAGTCTATAGGCCTACGATTCCTACTCGATCGAGGATTAAAATGGACCAGATGAATCAAGGATTAAGTTTTCCTCTCTTTCCAAATCTTGTAACTCCTTTCCATGGAGCAACTCTTAACAACACATGATCTCCTATATCGAATTCCGTCCCTTTCGATGAAGATCAAGATAACTCTTTTGTCGATTTTGTAGAGGTTTTTATCGTTGTCGGATCGTTTGAATCTTTTTCAGTAGTCATACGTATCAACTCGGTCCCAACAACGTTGCTTCACCCACCTCATCCCCAAAGATCTTGAAGAACGACACTTTCTTCCATACAATGCTTGAATGGAGCCATGCCAATACTTGCTTGATAAGCTGTTGTTGTAGGAAAACTCCACCAATGGTAAGAACTTGTCCCAACTCCCTTGAAATCAAGGACACAGAGTCTTAATAGATCTTCAAGAGTTTGAATAGTCCTCTCCATCGTCCGTCTGTCTCGAGGATGATATGCCGAAAGCTAAATCGTAAGTCTGTGCCCATAGCTTTTTGCAAACTAACCCAAAATCGGGAAGTGAATCTTGGGTCTCGATCGGAAACTATGGATACCTAAGCATACCATGCGATCTTACAATCTCGTTTATGTACATACGAGCAAGACGTTCAAGTGTATAAGTTTCTCGTGATCGGTAAGAAATGAGCGGACTTGGTCAATCTATCAACAATGACCCAAATCGCATCAATGCCTTGAGAAACCTTAGGAAGACCGAAGAACGAAATCCATGGTAATGTGCTCCCACTTCCATTACGGAATTTCAAGTGGTTGCAATGGACCTTTTGGTACTTGATGCTCCACTTTAACTCGTTGACAAGTTAGACACCTTGAGATAAAAGCGCTATCTCTCTCTTCATATTGCTCCACCAAAATGTATGGCCGAATATCATGATACATTTTGGTACTCCCGAGATGGATTGCAAATGGTGTGTTGTGCGCCTCCATCATGATATTATACTTTAAATCGTGGTCGTTAGGAACACAAAGTCCGGAGTTGACTCAAGTATTCCTTCTTCATCGATTCTTGCTTCCCAAGATAGCACCTTCTTGCAATTTCTTCCTCATACGCATCGGCTCCAGTGTCCGTAGCTTGAAAGCGACTTTAACTTTATCGATTAAAGTCGGTTCTACTCAGTATACTCGCTATCATCACATACGTCCCTGGAGTCTTTAACTCTATCTCCATCCTTTGCAAGTCACACAAAATGGGCCTTTGCGTTGACAATATTACACTCGTACTTGCATATGATTTTCTACTCAATGCGTCAGCT
This sequence comes from Panax quinquefolius, assembly GCA_020205615.1. Lineage (NCBI taxonomy): Eukaryota > Viridiplantae > Streptophyta > Magnoliopsida > Apiales > Araliaceae > Panax > Panax quinquefolius. Next base: position 101,963,544 of record CM035152.1, on the reverse strand, counting down.
ACCACGTTCGCTTTTCCAGGATGGTATTGGATGGTATGATCATAATCTTTCAGCAGTTCAAGCCAACGTCGTTGTCGCATGTTGAGTTTCTTTTGAGTGAAGAAATATTTGAGGCTATATGATCCGTAAAGATCTCCACTTTCTCCCCATACAAGTAATGCCTCCAAATTTTAAGTGCAAAAGACAACAAATGCTAACTCTAGATCATGAGTAGGATAATTCCTCTCATATTCTTTGAGTTGTCGCGAGGCATAGGCTATAACTTTTCCATGTTGCAAAAGAACACATCCCAACCTTTGCCCGAAGCATCATCATGAGATGACAAATCCTCCGAGCCGGATGGTATTGTCGAGCAGTCTTTGAAATAAGTCTCCTCTTGAGTTCTTGAAAACTCTTCTCACATTCTTCGCTCCAATAGAACTTTGTATCTTTCCGAGTCGGTTGAGTCGATGGAGTAGCGATTCGAGAAAATCCTTCCACGAATCTCCGATAATAACCAAACTAAACCGAGAAAGCTACGTACTTCGGTCATCGATTTAGGTTGTTCCCGACTTTGAATAGCTTCAATCTTTCTTTGGGTCAATAGATATTCCATGACTTGATACCACGTGCCCAAGGAATGCTACTTCTTCAAGCCGTAACTCACATTTCTTCAACTTGGCATAAAGCTTATATTCACGAAGCTTTTGGAGTGTCGACCTCAAGTGTTGCTCATGATCTTCACGGCTTTTGGAATAAATAAGGATGTCATCAATAAAGGCGACCACAAAGTGATCTAAATATTCCTTGAATACTCGGTTCATCATATCCATGAAGGCGGCGAGGAGCATTAGTCAATCCAAAGGACATGACTAGGAATTCATAATGCCGCATCGAGTTCGAAAGCCGTCTTTGGAATGTCGGTGGTTCTAATCTTCAATTGGTGATATCCGGAAGCGAAGATCAATCTTTGAAAAGAATTTGGCTCCTTGCAATCTGGTCAAACAGTCATCAATATGTGGCAATGGATACCTATTTTGATGGTGACATGATTCAACTCCCGATAATCAATACAAAGTCGCATACTCCCATCTTTCTTCTTCACGAATAGAACAGAGCACCCCAAGGAGAAGTACTAGGACGAATAAAGCCAATGTCTAACAATTCCTGCAGTTGGGTCTTTAACTCACGAAGTTCAATAGAGCCATTCGATATGGGGCTTTGGAAATAGGTTTTTGTACCGGGTTCAAGGTCGATACAAAATTCAATTTCACGCCCGGGGTAGGCCGGGAAGTTCTTTGGGAATACGTCGGAAATTTATTAACAATAGAAATATCGTTCAAAACCGGCGTATTTTTGTTTAAATCGTGACATGAGCTAAGAAAGTTTGACATCCGTTTTTCAATAAACGAATAGCTTTTTATGGCTTGAGATGACCGTGATTGATTTTAATGGTTTGGTCGTTAGAATTAGCATAATAGGTTGATTAGGAATATGAAAGCTAACAACCTTACGAAAACAATCAATTTTTGAATGATAAGTAGTTAACCAATCAATCCCTAGAATCACGTCAAATGCAAGTATTTTTAATGAAATAAGATCGACGGGTAATGTGAGGTACCGATTTGAACCAAACAAGACTTATAAACAAAGTGGATGTAATGAAGGTTTCTCCCAACGGAGTTTCCACAGATAAGTCAAAGTCTAATTTCTCCTGAGTCAAATTTAATCGATGAGCACAAGTAGGAGAAATAAAAGAATGGGTAGAAACCGTTATCAAATAAAGTATAGACTTCATTAGAGTTTATGATAAGCTTACCCGTGATGACCTCATTCGGATTCCTTGCTCTTTGGGAGGTCACAACAAAGCGCTCTCCTTGCACTACGGTTTTGAATTTTACGGGATGGCCTTTGGTGCCTCCATCCTAGCTGAATTTGTCTTGATAAATGACAAAATCGAGCTAAGTGACCTTCTTTTCCACAATTATAACATGCTTTGGACTGGCATGACGCAGATTTTGATCGATGTGTCCCTCTCCTCCGCATTTGAAGCATATGATAGGTGGTCTTTCTCCTTCCTTAACAATGGGTGCTGGTGCTGACGTCTTTCCATCATTGTTGAATCTCCGTTTCTTGAAATGTCCATTCTTATTGTTTTGGCCCTGATTACCACCGAAGTGGTTACCATATCTGGCCTGTTGATTCCCTCCACGCTTGTTGTCACCGCTTCGATGACTACTCTCGCTGGTATTATAATTTTGTCGGCTGCTCTCTTTTAGTTGCGTTGACTCATTATCGCGTTCCACTAACTGAGCCCTATTTACAACATCTGAATACAAACACAGTTTATGAGAAATAAGATGTTGACGTATCTCCGGCTTCAAACCTCTTAAAAACATTCGCGTCATTCTCTCTTCATTATCCACCAAGTGGGACGCAAACCGTGATAACTCCGCAAATTTTGCCTCGTATTGCGACACGGTCATATTGTTTTGTTCCAACTTGATAAACTCCACCTCCTTCATGTGGCGAATACTTTCAGGAAAGTATTTGTCGTTGAACAGCTCCTGGAACTTCTCCCAAGATATCTTGAAGACAAAGAAGTTGAGTACGTTTTACCGATTCCCACCGATGTCCGCCTCTCCAAGCAACATAAAAGCTAAGAAAGGGAACCTTTGCTCCTCGGAGCATCCCAAGACATCAAATATCTTGGTAACTGCTTTATCCATGCTTCCGCCAGAAGTGGTTTTGGCTCTCCCTTAAACTCCGGTGGTCCCAGCTCCTTGAATTGTTTAGCGGTGACCGCCTCGAGAGTTTTCCGTGTTTCCACCTATTTTTTGGACAGAGTCGCTCTGCTTTCTTTGTTGCATAAATTGCATAAAGCCTCCGAACATTTGATCATTCATCATTTGGTTAGTGTTGTTGTTTGCATGAGGATTGTCGCCTTCTCGATGCACATTATCCACGATTATGGATATGTGGTGAATCAACGATCGCTGCGCTCCATTGCTATTCTCAACATTCTCGGATGTTATTTTGAGATCATCGCCACAAAACAAAAGGTTAATTGACATGTAACAATTTATCCCTATCTTTGACCAACCAATAAAATAGCACATAAACTTAGGTAGGTCATACTAGCGAAGGTATTCCCCGCTCTCCCTCCTAGTACTATTCTCACATCTTAGCTGTGGATCATATCCCTAAGCTCGATACTGTTGTGACGCGCCCCAAAATTAGGTATACATCACCCATCTTGGGTCGCCACTTACATGGTATGTAATTTAAATACAACTTATTAACATAAGCTGTCGTGTAAAATACGACATAAAGCGTGAGTTTAAATACAAATATAAATCTACTAGATATTATACAAACTCAAAAAAGTCCTCATTACAATTATTATCACACTATTTCACAGAATAGTGAGGACTACTAATGCTATCTTGGGACCATCACTCGTTTCCCGACTCGTCCCGCCTATATTCTCATTTCAAAGAGAACGGTGAAAGAAAGGGTGAGTTCAACTAGCCCAAGAAGAAATATTATGACTAAGATAGTGCGTAATAAATTATCAATAGTCTTCAACAATGTTAAACCGATAAAATACAATAGACAACCGGTTTAAGCTGCGGTGAATAAGCAATCCATTAAAAGAGTCAAGTAGAAAATAAAGTCTACTATCTTTTAGGTTTTAAAAGGTTTTCATCATCATTATATTTGAGACTCACTTTAATAAATATTCCACATCATCGAATCACCCCCCACTACGCGCCAAGGATATTCTTTAGTATCACGACCACAATTATTCATGCACTACGGGCCAAGAATATTTGTGTATTCATTAATGGTCATGATCATGCCAACAACTGTCCACCAATGCACTACGGCCACTGAGGATTTTTATCACATCATTTGTAACATTACGGTCATGATTACACCGAATAGTCTCTGGTCATAATCATACCAAGTCCATCTATGCACTACAGGCCACATATGACTTTCAACATAATATAAACATGAGGATGATGACAATGATATAAGAATTCAATAAAACAAGTTCAAGAATTATTTTATCCAGGAATTATTAACGTCCAAATTATCAACATGATACTGTTTTGTAGAGTAAAATTCAAGAATGATCAGAAGAATATTTCCATGAAAAGATACTGGATGAAACGCAAATATCAAGGATATTCCACTAATTTCATGGAGTATAGAAGTCAAAGTTTTAACCAACTGGGTATAATAAAGAATAGAATAACAAAAGAAATCACCATGCATGCGATAGACCGCACAGGCAGGTTATTCCAACAGAATAATAAATAACGGAACCAGGTCCGGCGTAAAACGCACAGACAGGATGTTCCAACAGAATAATAAAGAATGGAACCAGGTCCGGCGTAAAACACACAGACAGGATGTTCCAACAGAATAATAATAAAGACGGAACCAGGTCCGGTGTAAACACATGCATGAGGATGTTCCAGAATGTAATAATAATAAAGATTTTAACCAGTCCGGACGAGGATGTTCCAGAATAATAATAAAAAAGCGAAACCAGTCGGTGTAAAACACACGAGCAGGATGTTCCAATGTAATAATAGAAGAATGTCACCAAGTATAGGGTAAACCACGTACACAAAGTTATTCAACAGGATTAATAAACAATGGAATAACAAGTCTCTCTTCATGAATAAGAAAGAATAACACCCCTTACTTTTGGTAGGAGATTGAATAACGCAGGCGGTGTAGTAACAAAATACTCTTCTTCTTTCTTTCTTATTCTCTCTATACTTTTTCTCTCTATAGCTTGAATGAATTGCGTGAAAATAATGAAGCCTCAGCCTCTATTTATAGAAGATTTCTAGCTTAGCTTTTCGCCGTGTGAAAAGGCAAGTGGCTTGACGACTAATGATGTGAAAAGAAAAGTGGTTTGGCGCTTTTGTAATGTGAAACGACAAGTGGTTCGATTTTGTAATGTGAAGCGACAAGTGGTTCGACGTCGGTAAAGGTAATTACTATTAACGAAGGTAAATACTATTGACGAAGATAAATACTATTCACAAGGGTAATTACTATCGACGAAGGTAATTACTATTGATTGAAGGTAAATACTATTCACAAGGGTAATTACTATTGACGAAGGTAATTACTATCGACGAAGGTAAATACTATTTTGAAGAGACTCTTAGATGATGACATATGAGCCCCCATAAAATAATCAAACTTACCACAAATCATTTTATTTTTCATCAACACATATTTAATCTTTCAACAATTATTAATCATTTATAACTTGTCGTCTCAATTATTGATTTAATACTATAACATATTATACGATGATGATCTTTGTGACAATAATTGAATCAATAATATAATAGATATGATGCAAAGAATTATTGTAGTAATAATTGAAAGCATGGTGAGTGACTTCTAACGTAAGCATCAATAATCAATACTGAGTGCTACTATATGCAACCACGCATATTATCGTACTTTTACCCACGGGTAGTTCAACAATTTTAACGGTAACACCTCCGTAGTTATTTTTATAAAATATTTTTGTCGTTTTCTCAATCAAATACAATAATTACATTATGGGGTCCACCAATGATTGAGTAGTTATATACGAATATTCCTAACAAAAAAAGAATATTCCACGACCAAACGAATATTTTATAACAACTTGCATACTTTGCAAAATTTATAAATATTACCCACAACTATAACATTATATCAAATTTATTCCATAATATTCAAAAATAATATTTATAGAAAAATTCATCTTTATTTATAAAAGCTGGGGTCTTACAATTATCTTATGGTCAAACCATACATGGAGTGTAGGTTCTATCCGCTTAATATTTGCGTACACTCAACTTTCACATTGGTTAAAATGTTCCATACTTATAATTCATTCTATCATTTTTCTATCTGAAACCCAATTGGCTTTCATTAATCTTATTACGGTTCGTTACAACTATCTTGTTACCATTTTTATCTTACTTAATACATTTGTTATCCATTACCTGAACCCCATGTTCATTACTCTTTCTTAATGTCAAAGCCATATTGTTCGTTGTATGCTAAGCCTTTTTGTGACTGCGTTACGTTTGTATTTACGTTTATTCTCTTCTTGATCTTCTAATCTCTTTCGATCATTTCGTTCAACCTATACAAAAGGTTTAATTCACTTGTTTAAGTGTTATTTTAGGTGAACTACATGTTCATATTTCTTTCTTGCACATCCCCCAGTAATTGAGCACTTAAAAGCTAATCACTGGCCTTTTCCCTGCACACCGGCGCCTTGGAGCCGGGTCCCTCTTTATCACTCGCACTGCAGAACCACTCTGCAGTGTCTAACTGCCGAGTCTGGCATTGTGGTGTCACCTCCCAAGGCACGGCTTGCGCTGCGGCGCCAAGACCTCATCCCTAAAAAAATTTCTAAGTCTTAAATCCACTTTGAGACGCTTACTTCACGCTTCCATAACTTTTTCGTTATAAGTCAGAACGAGGTCGTTCCAAAGCCAATCTCTTTCTTATCTTACGTACTTAAATCCCCTTTGGATAGAACTTCATTCTGAATCCGTTAACGTGCCATTCGATTGGCTTAATCTTTACCCTTCGTTCATTTTATGTTTTTAACGCTCTTCGTTCGTTCGTCTATAATTCGGTTATCCCAACTCAGAATTCGTTCGTTCTTGTAAGAACCCGAATTTTCAAAAAATATTAAAATAAGAATTTAGTTGATAAAATTCTTAAGTCATGTGAAGGGTTCAAATAAAAATATATAATGTGTTACGTGATATATGGTAGTGTGTTACATAAGGTAATATGTGTTATGTAATAAGTGTGGTTGTGTTTAATAAATATATATATCATTATTATATATTTGTTATAAATTATAAAGATGAATTAATGTGAAGATGGATAAAGTTTATCTATTGATGTTAAATAATTTATGTGAAATTATTTATAATAGTAAGTTGGTGACATTAAATATATTTGATAACCACCAATTTCTTGAGTATATGAATGAGTATGTATCAAGTCTAAGGCAGTGCAACTGTACCCTTTAATGGTTGATGTATAGGAGCTGGGCTAAACGATTCCTTCAGAGAGCGGAGGTATATACGAATTAGTAACCGATCTAACTCACTGTGAAAACAGTGTAGACGACACAGAAACTAATTTGTTGTTTGTTTTGTGGAAAACCACTCAGTGTACTATATTCAATACCATTAAAAACTCGATGTGTGCTAGGTTTGGACTTGTATATATATACGTTGTCGACGAGAGAGGAAAATCAATTTATCTTTAGATAAATATTGGTTAGAGATGTATTGACTAATATTGGGATTTGGTTAAATGTATACATTAAAGAAAGAAGAGTTTGAACTTGAAGTTTAATCTCTAAGTTATTCAAGAATGTAGTCATTGGAGATTCATTTTGGTTAGTATAATGAGATAGCATGTATGAAGCATGTTAAAAGATTTGTGAGTTAAGTTCTATTTCTATTAAAGCATAACATTTATGCATCCTAACTTGAGGTGGCGCGGCCGCGCCACTCTCAAGCCTAAGACAGGCGGCTGCGTACTTTACATATAAATCGATCATGATGAGTTTGTAATCTGAACTTTAGGATTTGTGTATTAGTAACTAATATGTTATAATAAGGACCATAATTGGTGTTCCAACCGTCCATGAATAGATTGAGATAACGAATCATGAATTGAATGAGAAGTTATTTATGGAAATTAATATTGGTTAATTAAGTTATATTATGTAATATTATAATATAATTTGAGTATAAAGCCCTTGTGTGGCGATTAGGCGTGATAGTAAATCAAATAAAAAGAGTTAATTCCCTTAAATAGGATGGTGAATTAATATATGTGCTTTACATGAAGAAAATGAAATGATTATGTTAAGTAATGTTAGTATTTTTATATATTACATAATATGGTAATATGTGAAAGAGTTAATATTTGAAAAGTGTGAATGTAAAGATTGAGGATGTTGTCTTGGGACAATCGAATAATTATCACGTCTGATTGTATAATTTAAATAATTAATAGAGTAAATATTAATTATTCTAAGTGTAAAGGTTGTACATATTATAAGTATGTAATTATTTAAGTAAGCTAAAAAATTTAGCATTATGATAAAGTGTGACATAAATCTTATATTAAATAAATATTAAAATAATGTGAAATTGGGGAAAAGTAAAACATAGCCTAGACCCCTAATATTTTATTATAGAAATAATGAGCTTGAGTTATATGTAACTCCAGTAAATAAGGTAAATGAGCCTTGTATGGACTAAATGTTAAAGTTAAGCCAGACTGAATGTTTAACTGAAATTATTAAAAGAGAATCATTATGATATTTATGTGTGATGGGAAATAATGGGTTAAGAGTACCCAATTAATTTATATTTAGCCCAATTAAAATATTACGTGGACTAGTATACATGGATTGTATGATTATGGGTATATGTATCCCTAATTTATCATATAGTAATAGCATTAAGTTATTAAATGTAAGCTTGTAAGTCCAAAATAAAGTAAATATAGATATCTTAAATACCCATTTTACTAATGCTGAGGGTATGTGGCATGTCCCAAAATTAGTGTCCCAATTCATTTAATTAACCACGATAGGCCATTGGCCTAGCTCTTCATTTCTCAAACTCAGTTTATAGCAAATGATGTTGGGAGAGTGGTTGAAGGGGAGCAGGTAGTACTATTCTACCAAATCTCTAATACCCGTCATCTTCTTCTTCTTCTTGCTAAATAAAATCAATGAACAAAGCTTTGGTATGGGTATTGAATTCCCTATAAATATGGACTCCTCCTTTTCATTCCCGTTTATTTAAGTTGTCTGAGAAGTGAGCTATGGAGAGTTAGGAGAATTGAGAGCAATGGGAGCTATGGATAGCAACTTCCAGCAATTAAGAGGAACACACGCAGTGCAGATAAGCTTTAAGCAGTTAAGTCGTAGTTAATAACCTACGAATCAGGCAAGTCTTTCAGTTCCTATTTGTTATATGAATTCGATAACTGTTAGTTATATTATGCCATGCAAATGCTGATGTATATATATGAAATGCATATGAGATATGTATGAAATGTGAAAGTTGATCTTTGATGATATGCTTGTGATATAAACCTCTATGCCTGTTATGTGAGAAGTAACATGCGTAGTAAATATTGATCGATTAAGAATGCATAAACTGTATATGTTATTACATGCTAAGTGCTGCATGAAAACTATTAGAAATGTTGGGATGTCGAGCTCACCCTTGCAAATAACCACTTTTGCAGGTTAAGGATACACGGTATAAGTTACGTACTACTTGATTGATAAAGTCCAATAGTATCGAAGGAGATTGAAGTATTATTTAACTAGATGCTCTTGAACCATGTTTAGGTTCTAGTAGATGTACATGATAGTAGTTTATGATGTGTAATATCTTTTAAGTGGTACTATGTGATACATAGAGAAATTCGAATCGATATGTAAATATTTATACAGTAATTCGAATAGACTGAATCATAACATAAATTGATTCAAGGATATTTAATTAATTCAAGTTAAGATATCAATAAAAGATTTTTTTAAGGAGATTGAAAAAGTTTAAATTATTTCACATATTTTTATAACATCGAATGTAATTTAAAACAGGAATAGTAAATGACCAAGATTTGAAACTTAAAAATATTTGGGGTCATTACATAGATCCTGGAAATGGAAAGAATTTATATTCTAAATTATAATAAATGAAATTATATTCATTAAGTTATGAATAAAAGATATAAATAGTTTGACGATAGTAGTATCGTGGCGGACCAAATTCGAGGTTCAAAGGGACCTGGATTTGGAGGCGTCACAGTTCTTGAGTCCACGACTTATGTTTTCTACATTCTCTTACATTCTTATGAAACCCTACACATTCAGGTTAATTTACTAACTTTCTAATTCTCGTTTGTCTTTTACAAATTTTTTCCATAACTTCGTTATAACTAAGTTTTATTCCATTCTTCATGAATGCTTCTACCGTTCCTAACCAAGCAATAAACATCTAACTTATACACGATGGTTTTAAACTTGTACATCAACAACAATTATCCTACGATGGTTTTAAATTTGTCCATCAACAACGTTCTTCGTGTTCTTCGCGTGTTATTCGTGTTCTTCGTTCGTTCTTCATTTTAATCGATATTTTGGATTACGATTTCACTTTTTATTGGAATTTGATGTTATAGAACATCATTCCTGTGACACCCCCAAATTCGAGCACCTCAATCCCACAGATTTGGTGTTCACTGTCCAATTAAATCATAACTAACTACCCATAAACAAAGGATATAATTAAACTCAAAAGTTTAAACAATCAATCTCCCATTAAAGGGTTACACCATTTAAAAATAAATCCCAGGTCATCTAACCTTTATTACAATCATCAACGGAAAATTAAAACATGATCATAAATAATTCTATTACATAAGCTTCATAAATAAAATAAAAATTAAACGTTGTCGTCTAATATAGCACTTTGTTCTTGCCCTTACTTGTAGAAAGCTCTTCAAACTTCGTAACCTCATCTACATTGTTTTGTGAAAGACTGAGCAAACATTTACCCACAAGAAGGATAATATACAATAATGTTTTATGAATGACAATTAATTGAGCTTTTAATGGTAAAGTATTCTTACCGAAACAAGAAACTTTAATTCAACAGCTATGACTTCAAAGAAATAATGAACGTTTAAGTTAACAATAGATAACAACATCAAAGAATACACACTGAGGGTCACAAGACCACGAACTCTATTCTAGGTTTTCAAGTATTTCTACTTTAACCTTTAACAGTCTAAAAGACTATAATCATTATCTATATCCTAAGTTCACATGTGTTTCTACTGTAACCTTTAACAGTCTAAACGACTATATGGACCATCATGCCGTACTCCATGTGATTAGCCCTTTGTACTATGTATTGTGCAAACATTTTAACGCCATTGCGTAGCTCTAAAATAATCCCCTAATATAGGGTTGTTCATCTCAGCTTAGATTATCAGATTTTGAGCCAAAGGAAGTTTGGTTGGGAATTAACTTCAAAGGAAGTCTAGATTTTTAGAACGATCATCAACCAAGTACTAGTTGAATTAGATAGGAACCAATAACTATTCAAGGGTTTGATTACAATATCTTCATGAACAAGGTATATCGATGAATCAATAAAAGTTAGAGTATTAAGAATTTCTAAATTGAATATATGTTATCTTCGACATCATGCTTTCAAAGGTGTGTGAGTACATAACCAAACTAAAGGAAGTTTGGTTTGGGTTGTCTTCAAGGGTAATTTAGAGTTTAGAACATTCATCAACTAAGGATTAGTTGAATTGGTAAAGAATCGCTAAGCAACTTAGGGTTCGGTACAATAATGTAAGATAGTACAATGATATTGAAGAACGAAGATCAAACAACAGTTGTTAGTAGCTGAATAAACACACTTCTTACAAATAAAATACAGACTTTGAATAAACAAGGTAATCTCGATTGGAATAAAGAAACAAAGATTAACTAACTTGCTCAACAGTAAATGAGGGTTTAAGAACTTGCATGACAATAAATCGTTAAACAAGATATTAGAGATAGAGAATTTACATAAGTATAACATAACAGTGAAAAGTAACCTTGCTGAATAATAAAGTAGCAAAGGTTAGGGAACTTACCTCTTATATAAGCTATACAATTACAACTCACATACTCCAATATCCTACACATTTTAGTGCAATCACAATATCATTAGACATATTAACATCCATTTCCAAAATAACACCCATTTATAGCTAAACTTGTTAATTTAGTACAAGTCTTATGCTACTATATAAATATCAGAAATTTCAAGTGTTAACCTTCATAATACTTATTTACTAATTATCATGCTCACTAAGTCTAATATGCCATGTTCATTACTTACTAATCATTTTCAACCTTAAAATTATAAATGACATGATACTTATTTACTAATCATCATACTCACTAAGTCTAATATGCCATGTTCATTACTTACTAATCATTTTCGACCTTAAAATTATCAATGACATGATACGGTTCTGTTTAAACCTCCATATTCCTTGTTTATTAAGTTAACACATCATTAGACCAAGTTATAGTGTCACTATCCTGTCTCCAGAGCAAGCAATGAAGAAGTCACCGCCTCAAATCAATTATTGGCGCAATTGTGCCATTTTTGTTGTCTTTGGCATCAAATAGATTTATGCTGTCTACAAAGACACGCATGAGGTAGAAACAAAGATGAGCGATGAGCTTCGACTTTAGCCCAACTAACACCAATTTCATCCACCAAACCTTAATTAACACAAATAAATGATATAAAGCTATTACAAACATGTTTCCTCACATATATATCAATATAGAACAATTTAACAACAACTTAAGCTAGTTTAATTTCTCAAATTTCTCATTTTCATATACTCAATTTTTGACATCCTCTACAAAAATCAACACTGTGATTACAATTTTACACCGAATCACTTCGTTCAAACTACGCTATCTTCGTTTCTTAATGAACTAGCATAAACAAGCCTCAATTTGTAGTTTAACATACAAATTAACCACTAAAATTGGTACTTTTCACAAGCTATATTGAAAAAATATAAACACTGACATTATTTTCTTCCTCTTAACTGTAATACGCATACAATTTCCTATCTAAACATAAACTCTAGCATCATAAATGCGTATCATCACAATTACCAACTATATATATCCACAATTCCACAATTTGATTTCAGAAAACATAAGAAAGTTTTGCCGTAATTTCATATATGTATATATATATATATATAATACAAAGGTTAGACAAAATACCTTCAATTGGCTTGTTAATTCTTGCTAAACACTGAAGTTGCTTGACAATTCTCACAACCTCTCTCTCAAATTCTCTGCAGCTTTTCTTCTTAGGCCAAAAGACAATTCTCGTAAAACTAATACTCACTTAAGCGTATAGATAAAAAAAACTGATAACCTTAATACGTCTAGTTATTAGAATATCAGTTACAGATATAGCACTTAGTTTATAAATATATTATATTTATTATTTATTTTATTTTATTTATATTATTTACAAATTTAAAAATCCAAAAGCCATAAGGTTTTGTTTGGCAAAAAGTCTTTAAAATAAAGACTTAATATATTTAATCCTTGTTTGGTCAAAACTAAATTAAACTACTTTAATTTTATTTTAATAAACCATTTAGTTTATAATTTATAACCACATATGACTTATTTGGATTTCCATATCCAACATTAATCAAATAAAATTATTATACATACTATATTTTAAATAAATACTCCACTTAAATAAAAAACACAAAATTATAATTTTATTTAATAATTCAATATATCATTTTAAATTATTCAATTAAGACAACAATATAATATCTCATGTTATATTACAACTCTCTAAATTATAAATTAATTTAATTTAGAATATTATCTAATAAATTTAATTCATAAATATTTGATAACAACAATTACATCAATAAAATATTTATTAGAGTGTTATCTAATAAATTTAATTCACACATCTCAACAAATAACAACCACATAAATAGAATACTTATTCAATTTAAGAAATATTTTAGATTACAAAACAATAACTTCATCAATAAAATATTTATTTAATTTAATAAATATTTTAAATTACAAATAAAATCTTGGATTGTTACATCCTTCCCTCCTTACAAGAATTCTGTCCCCAGAATCACAACTCAAACAATTTGTTCGTCACATTCTTCCCTTCTTAAAAAGATTTTGTCCCCAGAATCAAAGATATAGATTAAACAAATAACTTAGGGTAATTCTTCATTATTTCAGCTTCAAGTTCTCACGTAGCCTCTTCGACATTGTGGTACCTCCATATTACCTTTATAGAAGGTATCACCTTACCCCTTAGCACTTGTTCTTTCCTGTCGAATATCTGAACAGTAATTTCCTAGTAGGACAACTATAATGATTCGTACTTGATCGCATGATTGCAGTCGTGCTTGTTCGATCATATCACCGAAACATAAGAACATTACGAATGCACTCTGATTATAGAGGTAAGGATACCTCAAAACCATCTTTTCAACTTCATCAATGTTTCCTATACTATAACCGATTTATACCCAATATAGTTCGTCAATTTTACCACACTTTGGAAATTCAGGAACTTGTCATAATCATATGAGTTTAGGAACTTATCCTAGTCAGACCATAGGCATCCATTCGCTGAGGGGTTCAAAACATACCATATGATTATGAGTCACGAACTTACCATATGCTTTAGTTTTAAGAATCGAACCTAATCCTAATGTCATCTAACTATCCAATATATATACATGAGAAAAGAATCACCTTTCCACCACCTATACATGGAGAGCGCGATAACGATATTCCAATGATTATCAATGTGATAAACCAAGTATATGCGCAAAACCTCTGCCCATACAAAGATTTGTAAGACTTAGTTACCATATGAGTCCTCAATTGAAACCCCACCTAGCATATCTTACTCTTAACTTATTCTTAACTTCCTTATACTTGCTCTATGCGGATTCCTCATATGACATTATCGAAAACTTCTCGTGCGCTTAACATGCCTTTCGATGTCTGGATTTCCTTTTAGTTTGGCAATCGATAAGTAGACGATATAACATACTTATTTCTAATTGCATTCCACGTGCTCATGCAAACCTTTCTGAAAATTGACACTGAAACACTGTGCCTTGAAAAAAACTTCTTTAACATAAAACTTCGCAAACTGATCGATAGATAATATGCTAACTTTGACATACCATAGAATCTATCACCATATCTTGCCATCAATAGTAATATCAAAGGCAATATATAATTTTGTGCTTCCTAATTGATTAAATATATACATTTTATGCGAAACTTTATTTTCAATTCCTGATATTAGCGAAACCTAGTTTCTTCCTTCTAATTTCAACTATCCTTCAGTATTGATTTTGAATTTTGACACCTTCATCTTGGAGCTACTATTCTTTTACTCTGTCCAGCAAAGCTGTACAGTTTTCCATCTGAATAGCTTCTCCTCTGACTTTTCATATATCTTACCTCCTACTACAAATTTTTTCTTTCTATTATGAACCCATCTTGCACAACTAACAAAATAACTACTATCTTTTTCTTAAAACGTCGGCAACCACATTCGTTTAGGATTTTGCAGTCATAATCCTTGAAAAACTTCAACTATCACTTGAAACACATACTTAAATACTCCTGTGCAGGAATAAACTTTAGACACTTATGGTCTATTTATATCTCACACTACTTTCCAAAATAACACTTTTAAACCCTCAGGGCAACCACTACTACCTCTAACTCTGGATCGTTAGTCAGATGCCCTTTCACATATAAATTTTAAGTTACCCGATACATATAAGATGACCCTGTCATTCCGCCTACCCACACAGCCTCACATATTGTATAATGCATCGCTATATAACACAAAATTTCCTGTACTATCTGGTAGAGACAACACAGGTGCCATACTAAATTCTTCCTCAATTCGTGAAAATTCACTCTATAATTTCCTGCCCATATAAATTCCACCGATTTTCTCGCTAATTTTGCTAACGAAGTGACTATCTTGAACTTTGCGTATCCCTCACGATAATTTCTTAATAACTTCTTGTTTTACAGCATTTATAGATTAATCTACCGTACAGACGTCTTGCAACTGAAAGAACAAAATATTACCTTTGACTTCCTCAGAGTCTCATAAATTAAATCGGAAATAAATCCATTGACATCACGCGGCCTTGAATATAACACGGAATTTCTACACACCAATTTAAAAGGAATCATTGTTCACACTTTCTATATTTAGGGAAAAGTCTAACTCTTCCCGAAGCGAATCTAGTTTCTAAACGAATTCCTCAAGCATAAACTAACAAGTGGCATTTAAATTAAATAACATGCAGTCGTATAGATAACTGATCTGAACCATACCTTGCATTACGTCATGGATCGTCATATTGGTTAATTGTTCGGTTGGTCGACTCGGCGGAGCTGATTCTATAATAACCAGTTTGCCACTGCCCCCTTTGCTTCCACTTGCTTTTCCTACCTCTTTCTTTGGACACCCTCGAGCTAAGTGCTCTTTCGATCCACACGTGAAGCAGGCTCCCTTCCTCGGTCTTGAACATTTTGGTGTAACGTGGCCCTTCAAACCACAATTAAAGCACACCCTTTTTCCCTTCAAACAAACACCTACATGTTTCTTTCTACAGTTGCTACACGCCTCCACCTTCTTCTTTTCCTTTCCTTGCTGATTTTCAGCGTCAATACCGTTGTTCCACTTTTTTTTCTAGGCGTTACCGATATGACTATCTCCCACCTTATCATATTCATTCTTCTTTCCCCTCTGCTCTTGATTGTATGTCAGCGTATTTCCTTCCCCGTCTACATCAATCGTTCTCTCCAACCCTGTTATAAATGAATTTGGTTGGAACATCGAGATTTAATTGTATAGCCAGAAATTTAGTTGATTTGCCAGAGCTCCCACCAAAAAATTCACCAATTATGGCACTGGATTTGCGTTAGCTTCCCTATTGTATACATATTCCTTGGGGCTCTGTTGACGTTGTTGTCTTCTTCTAGGCGACATCTTACTGTTTCAAACTTTCACCATTAGATCATCGTTCATTCACACATTAAAATTTTCAAGCTTATATCAACCACTTATAGATAACACATAATATATCTTAATAAACAATGATGTATTTATTCATTTATCATACAACACATAACAAAATAGTCTCACTATTATTTATATTATTTATCATGTAATAATTAAATTCCAGGATTAGTTCATCATATCCCACTATATATTTCAAAAGTCAGGATTTACATCATATTAATTTTCATCGTGATTTATATATAATCTTAATGTTTTTCTTGTTATCTACAAGAACGTTCCACGTTGTACAACTGCATTGCGCTCTTGCTCCACGATACGAATCGTCAGGAGATTGGAAGATTAAATTCTATGTTTCACCATTCGCTTGGCACTCTTTGACTTGTCTTCACCACGAACTATGCATTTAGAAGCCTTCATCCATGTGTCCTCAGCTTTCGCCCGCTTTGCTGACTCCTTTCCCCAGTCATTCCTGCGCAATTTCATTCCTAGCTAATAACTATCTTCTTTAATATTTTAACTAAGCTAATAACCGCTCTACATCTACAAGTTGTGCAGCAAGGTCTTGAGTCGCGACATCTCCTTGCGCTAACATGGCTTGGTGCTTTATGGCTTGACCTTCTAATTTCTCGACCTTCTTTTATAACTCAATGTTATGACCATACACTTCATTTGAGGAATCCCCCCTCCCCGTACTCATCCTTCACCTTGTTCACTTCAAAATTATCCTCGCGTTCAAACTCAAGCTCATACCCACGTGCTACATTAGAAAACAACGGGTATGGCTTTCCCAATACAAACCATACTCAAACTATGTGAACTTCTCAGGGATCCTAATCCCTATCTTCCTTCATCAGTCATTCCTAAAATAATGTTTTAACAAACCATAACTTAATGTGTATAATACTTGCTACTCCCAATTACTTGCGAGCACATAAGTCATTAACACATAAACACTTAAAGTCTTTTATCACTTTATCTTCAATGAATTTCTGTCAATTTATTCCTTAGATCTCGATAAGAGTTTATCACCTCTATATTTTCGATCTTTTAGAAGGTTATAGCCTAAGGTTTCCCCACCTAAGGTTCATAACCTAAAGCTCTGATACCAACTTGTTACACCCCCAAATCCGGGCACCTCAATCCCACAGATTTGGTGTTCACTGTCCAATTAAATCATAACTAACTACCCATAAACAAAGGATATAATTAAACTCAAAAGTTTAAACAATCAATCTCCCATTAAAGGGCTACACCATTTAAAAATAAATCCCAGGTCATCTAACCTTTATTACAATCATCAACGGAAAATTAAAACAAAATCATAAATAATTTTATTAAATAAGCTTCATAAATAAAATATAAATTAAACGTTGTCGTTTAATCAAGCACTTTGTTCTTGCCCTTACTTGTAGAAAGCTCTTCAAACTTCGTAACCTCATCTGCATTGTTTTGTGCAAGAGTGAGCAAACATTTGCCCACAAGAAGGATAATATACAATAATGTTTTATGAATGACAATTAACTGAGCTTTAAATGGTAAAGTACTCTTACCGAAATAAGAAACTTTAATTCAACAGCTATGAGTTCAAAGAAATAATGAACGTTTAAGTTAACAATAGATAACAACATCAAAGAATACACACTGAGGGTCATAAGACCACGAACTCTACTCTAGGTTTTCTAGTATTTCTACTTTAACCTTTAACAGTCTAAAAGACTATAATCATCATCTATGCCCTAGGTTCACAGGTGTTTCTACTGTAACCTTTAATAGTTTAAACGACTATATGGACCATCATTCTGTACTCCAGGTGATCAGCCCTTTGTACTATGTATTGCGCAAACATTTTAATGCTATTGCGTAGCTCTAAAATAATCCCCTGATAAAGGGTTGTTCATCTCAGCTTAGATTATCAGATTCCAAACCAAAGGAAGTTTGGTTGGGAATTAACTTCAAAGGAAGTCTAGATTTTTAGAACGATCATCAACCAAGTACTGGTAGAATCAGATAGGAACCAATAACTATTTAAGGGTTTGATTACAATATCTTCATGAACAAGGTATATCGATGAATCAATAAAAGTTAGAGTATTAACAATTTCTAAATTGAATAAATGTTATCTTCGACAACATGCTTTCAAAGGTGTGTGAGTACATAAACAAACCAATGGAAGTTTGGTTTGGGTTGACTTCAAGGGTAATTTAGAATTTAGAACATTCATCAACTAAGGATTAGTTGAATTTGTAAAGAATCGCTAAGCAACTTAGGGTTCGGTACAATAATGTAAGATAGTACAATTATATTGAAGAACGAAGATCAAACAACAGTTATTAGTAGCTGAATAAACACACTTCTTACAAATAAAATACAGACTTTGAATAACCAAGGTAATCTTGATTGGAGTAAAGAAACAAAGATTAACTAACTTGCTCAACAATAAATGAGGGTTTAAGAACTTGCATGACAATAAATCGTTAAATAAGATATTAGAGATAGAGAATTTGCATAAGTATAATATAACAGTGAAAAGTAACCTTGTTGAATAATAAAGTAGCAAAGGTTAGGGAACTTGCCTCTTGCGTAAGCTATACAATTACAACTCACGTACTCCAATATCCTATACATTTTAGTGCAATCACAATATCTATTAGACATGTTGACATCCATTTCCAAAATAACACCCATTTATAGCTAAACTTGTTAATTTAGTACAAGTCTTATGCTACTATATAAATATAAGAAATTTTAAGTGTTAACCTTCATAATACTTATTTACTAATCATCATGCTCACTAAGTTTAATATGCCACGTTCATTACTTACTAATAATTTTCAACCTTGAAATTATCAATGACATGATACGGTTCTGTTTTAACCTCCATATTCCATGTTTATTAAGTTAACACATCATTAGACCAAGTTATAGTGTCGCTATCCCAGGTTTGTAGTAGCAGTGAAGTCACCGCCTTCGATTCGATGTATGGTAATGCTAGCTGCTTTTTGATTTTCGCACTGCCAAGCATGTGACAACCCGGAAAATCGGATTGTCCAGAATTTAAGTTTAAAGAATTAGTTATTAATAAAATGAATTTTTATTAATACTATTTTGTGCTATGTGTTTATTTATCGTTCTATAACCTAGAATGATTATTAATCGGGAGGATTCTGGCTACGAGCTAGACTGAACGAGTAAGAATTTTCATGACGAAAATGAAAATTTTTTGGGAACAAAAATATTTCCGGGGAAAAAGACGAAATAGACACTATTCATCCGTTTCTACTCGGAGATTTATTTTGAATTTCCGAGAAACGCGTAATGATAGAATTCTGAGATGAGATGGAATATTCAATAATATTTCAGTTATGGCAAAAACAAAGTTTTCGTCTGCGGACTTAAAACCTAAGGGTTAGGAAAAGTGAGTTCCGAGAATTTTATGATTTCGTATAATAATTAGGGTTATTATGCGTGAGAAATACAAGTATAATACTAGTTATTATACGAGTATAGTACGAAGATTAGTATGACGTATAATATGAATATCATACGAACTATATACAAAGAGAATATGAGAATGGAATGCGTAGAATACAATTAGTCTAAATGGACTTTGAGTTCATGGACTTTGAAGAATCCAATTGGACTTCGATTATATCAAGCCCAATGGAATGTGTAATCAAGCCTAGGGTAGGCCTAGTAAGAATTAATGTAAGGCCCAGTGTTAGATTTAATTAAGCCTGATCCAAGAAAATAAACCTTGGATCGAACAGATGGGTCACCGGATGGGTAAAACCCATGGGGCAACCCACGGGGAAGACCTATGGCCATAAGGGGTGGCCACTTGGTCACCAAGTAAGGGTGGTGACCAAGTAAACTTCCTGGCTAAGCTTGGGATAGTAAGGAGGTCGGGGGGAAATAACTAAAATGCCCCTAACCTTGGTTTTCTATAATTAGAAAGCTTAAGTTCATTATTTTGAGCTTTTAAAAATCCTACTCTTTGAGAGAGAGAGAGAGAGGGTTCGAATGGGAGAAGAGAGGAAAAGGAAGAGGAAAAGCTAGCCCGAGTGCACGCTTTGTCCGACGGAAGGAGATTAAAGAAGAATGGTAATCCGAACCCTAGTTTCTTCTAATTTTCTTTAAGTTTAATATGTTCAAAAACATAACTTAATGAAGATAAGAAGTAGATGAAGTTAAGAATGATTTCATATGGTTGAAATCATGAGAAAATGAAGAAATAAGAATTAGGAATTTAGTTTATAAATTTCTTAAGGAAGTATAAGATTCGTAAGGATTTTGAGTGATCCGAATGAATCTTATGAATGAGTAGGTAAAATAAGTAAGGGATGATGTTCTATAACATCAAATTCTAAGAAAAAGTAAAATCGTAATCCAAAATATTGATTAAAAAGGAAGAACACACGAAGAACGCGAAGAACATTGTTGATGGACAAATTTAAAACCATCGTAGAATAATTGTTGTTGAAGGACAAGTTTAAAACCATCGCATATAAGTTATTTGCTTATTTCTTGGTTAGGAACGTTAGAAACGTTCATGAAGAACGGATTAAAACTGAGCTATAACGAAGTTATGGCAAAATTTTTGTAAAAGATAAACAAGAATTAGAAATTTAGTAAATGAACCCGAACGTGTAGGGTTTCATAAGAATGTAAGAGAACATAGAAAACACGAGTCATGGACTCAAGAACAAACGAATTTCGAGTTCGGATGACCGAATTACGAACGAACGAACGAAGAACATTAAAAATGTAAAACGAACGAAGGGCGAAGATTAAGCAAATTGAATGGAATGTTAATGGATTTAGAATGAAATTCTGTCTAAGGGTAATCGAAGTACGTAATATAAGGGAGAGAATGGCTTTGGAACGTCCTCGTTCTGAGTTATAACGAAGAAGTTATGAGATTTTGAAATCAGCATCTCAAGCTTATAAAAGACTTAGGAAATTTTTCTAGGTTTCATGCTCGGCGCCACAGCGCGAGTCGTGCCTTGGGGCCAGCACCACAGCGCGAGCTCGGGCCATTAGCTACTGCTAATTGGTGCTGCAGCGTGAAAGAAAGAGAAGGGCATGGCACTGTGGCGCCAGTGCAGGACAATGCCCAGAAATGAGATTTTAATTGCTCAATTTCTCGGGGGATGTGTAGGAAAGAAATATAAACATATAGTTCAATTAATTTAACACTTAATCAAGTGTACTAAACCTTTGATGAAGGTTGAACGAAAAGATTAAACGAGATTAAAAGATAAAGAATGTAGACGCGGGTTGCGGAACCAATATCCGGGGACCGTAGTCGGGATAATCGAACGTGAGGGATTGCTTTGATGGTGATCCCTTAGACGTTGATTGACTAGGGTAATGAATAACATTTTGATGTTATATCATGGTCATGAGAGATGAGTGTAAAGCGTTTAGACGCTGTGAACGCAATGTTGTTGCAATGAACGATCAGTCTTAGCATGCAACAAATCGTATGGCTTTGACATTAGGAAAGAATAATGAACATGGGGTTCAGGTGACGAGTAATGAATAAAATTAATTAAAACCTTAGTTAAAGGTTGAATAGAATTAAGAGGTAAGTAATGTAAATGTTGAATAGGTAAACGATCCTCGTGAATCGTATTCACGTCGAGCGAACGTTCTAAGTGTACATTGGTTGTATGACTTAGACATTGACAGGAGTAGTAAGTAAGATATGAATTATCAAGAAAGGCGAAGCGAACGGTAATAAGATTAATGAAAGCCAAATGTGAGTCAGATGAGAATTTTAGTATGAAATGTAAGCGTTGAACACTTTAACTGACGTGAAGGTTAAGTGTACGCGAATATTAAATGGGTAGGACCTACACTCCGTGTATGGTTTGACCGTAGAGTAATGAAGATCAGTGATTAAACCTGTGATCGATGATGAAGCTGAATTAAAGACAAGTACATATAACGTAAAGAAGCCGAGATAATGTTTATAACTTGGATGACGTTCCGAGTCGAATGAATCGGACGTTGTAAGATAAGAATAAGGTAGTGTAAAATGGTTAACGCTATATATATGTAGAATGAATATTGAATGATCGTCCTGAGTATACAAAAGATTATATGACTTAGACGATAAAGAATGAATCCTGAGGTATGACATTTAGTTGCCAGAAATCCATAAGGAATAAGAAATTGACTTAACGGACATTATAGTTTAATAGTCCGGGTAAGTTAAGATGAATTTAGGTTCTAGTACAATCGTAACCTTTGATGGTTGACATATGGGAGCTGGGTTAAACAATTCCTTTAGAGAGCGAAGGTATATACAAAACTGGCAACCGATCTAACTCACTGTTGTGGGCAGTGTAGATCAGATGGGAACTTGTTTGTTGGTTGTTTGTGGGAAACCACTCAGAGTACCATATGAACTACTAGTAGAGACATGATGTGTGCTGAGTCCTAGGAGAGTTATAAGAAGAAGATAAGAATGTAAATCATCAAAGATGATGAACATATTAAGTAAGACATCTCCGTATGTCATGAAGTCGTTAACGGGTAAAGGAAGTTGGTCTTGTAAACTAAGTTTGTAAGAACGTGAACCCTAAGAAGTAAAGTAAAGTAAACCAATGCATAAGTCAAGTATATGACTAATTGGTACGTGTGTTATTTCCTTATGTGCTACATAGGAATTGGAATGAGTAGTTCAGCGTAAACTATAAGCTGTAGCTGTGCGTAAGGCAAGTTTCCAAACTTCATTCATATTTTAAATGAATGCTAGTTTCTAAAACTTCTCAGATGTTGAACTTGAGAAGTTCTGTCTATGTGAAAATGTGTGATATTTGTACAAGGTGTTAGAATATATGAGGCCTTGTGCCACAATGTGAACACTTCGGTGTTTCTATGATATGAACTGTTCTGTGATTGAACTGTTCAATATGAGCATGTTCTGTTTATACATGAACCGTTATTGTTAAGTATGTGCTATTGATTCTAGCCAGACAGAATGTGTATGAAAGAAAGTAGAGAATGAAAGTATTTCAAAATGAATGTGACTACTATTTTAAAATGATAGGAATCGAAATTATTCTTATTATTCAAGCTGCTTCATAACCTTTGTTTGGTTATTGAAGTCTTAAAAGAATGTTTAAATTCTTGAAGTTATTTGTTCAACTGTTATGACTTGCTGGGAAATTGAATGCTCACACTTGCTTTAAATAAAAACATTTTCAGTGAAAGATGTTAGAAAGAACTTAAGGATCCCGGAAAGATTAAGATGATCGGTATCCAGAAGAAGTGCCATTCATTATATGAATGTGCGTGAGGATCAAGCGAAGACTTGTAATATAGAATGATAGAATTAAACTACAGAATAGTTTAATGAATGATTATGTATCCTTGGTGGCGAATAAAAGTCACTTGTACAAGATGTAAAGAATAATGTAATTATCATTATTTGGAATGAAAGTGGTTTTAAGGTTTTAGAACCTGTATGTTGTTATATTGAGCTATATAATGATGTATGTTTGGAAGAAGATGGGATCGTGATGTACGGAATCTGGATGTGAAAATAGACCAGATTTCAGGGCGTTACAGGTTGGTATCAAAGCTGATAGGTTATAAATCTTAGGTATGAGTACCTAAGACTATAATCGTAGAGAGAAGGATAAGAAGATCACCACGTGATCATAGTAAATTGTAGTAACACGCGAGCTGTTAAACGATGAATGATTTATAGCTAATGCTATGAATTAATGGTACTACGAAGTAGTACGGGAAGAAGAACTCAGATTGAGTTGTAAAGGATAGTATATGAATTAAAGAAAATTCGTATTAAGTAAAGAGAAAGTTAGAAGTTGTAAGATTTCAATTGAGGACTCATGTGATAGCTGAGTTGTATGAATCTTTGTATGGGCAGAGGTTTATGCTTTGGTGTAATGACCACTTTCGGTTTATTACGGTGATAATCATTGAAATTGGTCGCGCTATCAAGATGTATATGACGAGAAGGTGAATCTTTTCTCATGTATATACTTGATAGGTAGAGAATGATAAGGTAGGTGCGAGTTCTTGAAACTCATACTTATGGTAAGTTCGTGACTCATAATTATATGGTATGTTTTTGAACTTCTCAAATGAATGGACCTTTATAGTCCATGCAGGATAGTTCTTAAACTCATATTATTGTGGAAAGTTCCTGAACTCATAATGTGTGGTAAGTTGAGGGACTGTATTCAAGTATA
The DNA here is from genome assembly GCA_020205615.1 of Panax quinquefolius. NCBI lineage: Eukaryota > Viridiplantae > Streptophyta > Magnoliopsida > Apiales > Araliaceae > Panax > Panax quinquefolius. The sequence goes on along the minus strand of CM035152.1, from coordinate 101,938,592 downwards.
GGAATGTTTAGACTGAAACGAGTTATTTTCAGTAAACTTAGCATTGAAGGTGCTAGAGAAGATTAAGTATTGTCGCAAGGAAGACAATGAAGGAAGGTGGAGAATAAGATATTCCAAGTCATCTAGCTATGATAGATTTCGAAGTTTCTTCAATTCATCCTGAAGTAGCGTTTTGGAAAAAGAAAGAATTGGTTCAATTTTTGGAACCAATGGATTTTAAAAGAACTATTCTTGATATGTCAATGCTAGTTGATTCGGCTAGACAGAAATTGATTTAAAATATCAAAATGAATTTTATATCAACACTGCATTTGATGCAAAGATGGTAAAAGGATGGAGTTATTAATGCAACTGAACCTAGTGTTGGAAGTGATTATAGGATCAACAACCCGCTATGGTATGATGTATAATGACGACGTCATAAACTGACAAAGTCCTCAACGTACTGTGAAAAGTGCGGTATCATGACGTCATGAAACATTTTGATGTATTGCAAAAGAATTTAAATAATTGGTCGATGTCAAGTGAGTTGACTAGACGAATGTTTCAAGTTGATGTCCAATTTATTAGTATGGTCTAAGCTACTTGATTTGGCTAAGACGAATGGTATGTCATGATTAAAAGAAAATCGAGCTTTCTTTGAAGAGCTATGTTGAACCAAATTGTTTTGGTGCGGATTCTAATGATTAAGTCTGAGGTGAATATACCCTGAAATGGGGTTATACGATAGGTTGATCACCTACGTATGGAAGAGGTGGTTTACCTTCTTTGTGATTATAAACTTACCGTGTAAGAATGGTTTACGGTGAAATACTGTTAAACCTAGTAAGAGTACATGGTCGATTTGACCCCTCAACAAAAGAATGAAATGTTTTAAAGGAATCCTTATATTCCTAGTTATTCCTTTCACTTCATGATTCTTGATAAGTTATGAAGGGTAGGGAATGTATAAAAGATAAGAACTTCTTTGAAGAGAAGTTGAGAAGAAGGGTTATCTAAAATTTCGAGGACGAAATTCTTTGAAGAAGGGGAGAATGTGAGGACCCGGGTAAGGGTTTGGTTTTAAGAAATTCCAAGGACGGAATTTTTTTAAGGAGGGAAGAATGTGACAACCCGGAAAATTGGATTGTCCAGAATTTAAGTTTAAAGAATTAGTTATTAATAAAATGAATTTTTATTAATACTATTATGTGCTATGCGTTTATTAATCGTTCTATAACCTAAAATGATTATTAATCGGGAGGATTCTGGCTACGAGCTGGACTGAACGAGTAAAAATTTTCAAGACGAAAATGAAAAATTTTTGGGAACAAAAATATTTTCGGGGAAAAAGACGAAATAGACACTATTCATCCGTTTCTACTCGGAGATTTATTTTGAATTTTTGAGAAACGCGTAATAATAGAATTCTGAGATGAGATTGAATATTCAATAATATTTCAGTTATGGCAAAAACGAAGTTTTCGCCAACGGACTTAAAACCTAAGGGTTAGGAAAAGTGAGTTCGAGAATTTTATGATTTCGTATAATAATTAGGGTTATTATGCGTGAGAAATACAAGTAAAATACTAGATTATACGAGTATAGTACGAAGATTAGTACGACGTATAATACGAGTATCGTACGAATCATATACGAAGAGAATACAAGAATACGAGAATGGAATGCGTATAATACGATTAGTCTAAATGGACTTTGAGTTCATAGATTTTGAAGAATCCAATTGGACTTGGATTATATCAAGCCCAATGGAATGTGTAATCAGGCCTAGGGTAGGCCCAGTAAGAATTAATGTAAGGCCCAGTGTTAGATTTAATTAAACCCAATCTAAGAAAATAAATCGTGGATCGAACAGATGGGTCACCGGATGGGTAAAACCCATGGGGCAACCCATGGGGAAGACCCATGGGCATAAAAGGGGGGCCACTTGGTCACCAAGTAAGGGTGGTGACCAAGTAAACTTGGTGGCTAAGCTTGGAATAGTAAGGAGGTGGGGGGAAATGACTAAAATACCCCTAACCTTGGTTTTCTATAAATAGAAAGCTTAAGTTCATTATTTTGAGCTTTTGAAAATCCTACTCTTTGAGAGAGAGAGAGAGGGTTCGGATGTGAGATGAGAGGAAAAGGAAGAGGAAAAGCTAGCCTGAGTGCACGCTTTGTCCGACGGAAGGAGATTAAAGAAGAATGGTAATCCGAACCTAGTTTCTTCTAATTTTCTTTAAGTTTAATATGTTCAAAAACATAACTTAATGAAGATAAGAAGTAGATGAAGTTAAGAATGATTTTATATGGTTGAAATCATGAGAAAATGAAGAAATAAGAATTAGGAATTTAGTTTATAAATTTCTTAATGAAGTATAAGATTCGTAAGGATTTTGAGAGATCCAAATGAATCTTATGAATGAGTAGGTCAAATAAGTAAGGGATGATGTTCTATAACATCAAATTCCAAGAAAAAGTAAAATGGTAATCCAAAATATTGATTAAAAATGAAGAACACGAAGAAACCATCGCGTATAAGTTAGTTGCTTATTGATTGGTTAGGAACATTAGAAACGTTCATGAAGAACGGATTAAAACTGAGCTATAACGAAGTTATGGCAAAATTTTTGTAAAAGATAAACAAGAATTAGAAAGTTAGTAAATGAACCCGAACATGTAGGGTTTCATAAGAATGTAAGAGAACATAGAAAACATGAGTAATGGACTCAAGAACGAACGAACGAAGAACGTTAAAAATGTAAAACGAACGAAGGGCAAAGATTAAGCCAATTAAATGGCATGTTAACGGATTTAGAATGAAGTTCTATCTAAGGGTAATCAAAGTACGTAAGATAAGGGAGAGAATGACTTTGGAACGTCCTCGTTTCAAGTTATAACGAAGAAGTTATGAGATTTTGAAATCAGCATCTCAAGCTTGTAAAAGACTTAGAAAATTTTTCTAGGTTTCATGCTCGGTGTCGCAACGCGAGTCATGCCTTGGGGGCCAGCCGCAGCGCAAGCTCGGGCCATTAGCTACTGCTAATTTGCACCGTAGTGTGAAAGAAAGAGAAGGGCACGGTGCCGCGGCGCCAGTGCAGGACAATGCCCAGAAATGAGATTTTAACTGCTCAATTTCTCGGGGGATATGTAAGAAAGAAATATGAACATATAGTTCAATTAATTTAACACTTAATCAAGTGTATTAAACCTTTGATGAAGGTTGAATGAAAAGATTAAACGAGATTAAAAGATAAAGAATGTAGACGCGGGTTGCGAAACCAATATCCGGGGACCGTAGTCGCGATAATCGAACGTGAGGGATTGCTTTGATGGTGATTCCTTAGACATTGATTGACTGGGTAATGAATAACATTTCGATGTTATATCATGGTCATGAGAGATGAATGTAAAGCGTTTAGACGCTCTGAACGCAATGTTGTTGCAATGAACGATCTGTCTTAGCATACAACGAACCATATAGCTTTGACATTAGGAAAGAATAATGAACATGGGGTTCAGGTGACGAGTAATGAATGAAATTAATTAAAACCTTGGTTGAAGGTTGAATAGAATTAAGAGGTAAGTAACCTAAATGTTGAATACGCAAATGATCCTCGTGAATCGTATTCACATCGAGCGAACGTTCTAAGTGTACATTGGTTGTATGACTTAGACGTTGACGAGAGTAGTAAGTAAGATATGAATTATCAAGAAAGGCATAACGAACGGTAATAAGATTAATGAAAGCCGAATGTGAGTCGGATGAGAATGTTAGTATGAAATGTAAGCGTTGAACACTTTAACCGACGTGAAGGTTAAGTGTACGCGAATATTAAACGGGTAGGACCTACACTCCGTGTATGGTTTGACCATAGAGTAATGAAGATCAGTGATTAAACCTGTGATCGATGAAGAAGCTGAATTAAAGACAAGTACGTATAACGTAAAGAAGCCGAGTTAATGTTTATAATGTGGATGACGTTCCGAGTCGAATAAATCATATGGACTACTAGTAGAGACACGATGTGTGCTGAGTCCTAGGAGAGTTATAAGAAGAAGTTAAGATTGTAAATCATCAAAGATGATGAACGTATTAAGTAAGACATCTCCGTATGTCATGAATCCGTTAACCGGTAAAGGAAGTTGGTCGCGTAAACTTAGTTTGTAAGAACAAGAACCCTAAGAAGTAATGTAAAGTAAACCAATGCGTAAGTCAAGTATATGACTAATTGGTACGTGTGTTATTTCCTTATGTGCTACATTGGAATTGGAATGAACAGTTCAGCGTAAACAATAAGCTGTAGCAGTGCGTAAGGCAAGTTTCCTAACTTCATTCATATTTTAAATGAATGCTAGTTTCTAAAACTTCTCAGATGTTGAACTTGAGAAGTTCTGTCTATGTGAAAAATGTGTGATATTTGTACAAGGTGTTAGAATATATATGAGGCCTTGTGCCATAATGTGAACACTTCGGTGTTTCTATGATATGAACTGTTCTGTGATTGAATTGTTCAATATGACCATGTTCTATTTATATATGAACCGTTATTGTTAAGTATGTGCTATTGATTCTAGCTAGACAGAATGTGTATGAAAGAAAGTAGAGAATGAAAGTATTTCAAAGGGAATGTGACTACTGTTTTAAAATGATAGGAATCGAAATTATTCCTATTATTCAAGCTGCTTCATAACCTTTGTTCAGTTATTGAAGTCTTAAAAGAATGTTTAAATTCTTGAAGTTGTTTGTTTAACTGTTATGACTTGCTGGGCAATTGAATGCTCACACTTGCTTTAAATAAAAATATTTTCAGCGAACGATGTTAGAAAGAACTTAAGGATCCCAGAAAGATCAAGTTGATCGGTATCCAGAAGAAGTGTCATTCATTATATGAATGTGCGTGAGGATTAAGCGAAGACTTGTAAAATAGAATGATAGAATTAAACTACAGAATAGTTTAATGAATGATTATGTATCCTTGGTGGCGGATAAAAGTCACTTGTACAAGATGTAAAGAATAATGTAATTATCATTATTTGGAATGAAAGAGGTTTTAAGGTTTTAGAACCTGGGATTTGAGGATGTATGTTGTTATATTTAGCTATATAATGATGTATGTTTGGAAGAAGATGGGATCGTGATGTACGGTATCCGGATATGAAAATAGACCGAATTTTGGAGCGTTACAGCGCAGCTGCGCCGGTGCACAGACAGAGGCAGAAACGGCATGAACAGTAGCCGACTTTAGCCCAACTAACACGAATTTCACCCACCAAATAGTGAAATTAACACAAACAAATGATATAAAACTATTACAAACATGTTTCCTCACATATATATCAATATAGAACAATTTAACAACAACTTAAGCTAGTTTAATTTCTCAAATTTCTCATTTTCATATAAAAACTCAATTTTTGAACTCCTCAACAAAAATCAAAACTATGATTACAATTTTACACTGAATCACTTCGTTCAAACTACGCTATCTTTGTTTCTTAATGAATTTGCATAAACAAGCTTCAATTTGTAGTTTAACATACAAATTAACCACTAAAATTGGTACTTTTCACAAGTCATATGGAAAAAATATAAACACTAACATTATTATCTTCCTCTTAACTGTAATACGCATACAATTTCCTATCTAAACACAAACTCTAGCATCATAAATGTGTATCATCATAATTACCAACTATATATATATCCACAATTCCATAATTTGATTTCACAGAACATAAGAAAGTTTTGTCGTAATTTCATATATGTATATATATATATATATATGTGTGTGTGTGTGTGTGTATATATATATATTATATATATATATATAATACAAAGGTTAGACAAAATACCTTCAATTGGCTTGTTAATTCTTGTTAAACACTAAAGTTGCTTGACAATTCTCACAACCTCTCTCTCAAATTCTTTGCAACTTTTCTTCTTAGGCCAAAAGATAATTCTCGTAAAACTAATACTTACTTAAGCATATAGATAAAAAAAAATTGATAACCTTAACTGAATGGTTTTTAAATAAACAATAATGAGCACAAATTGCCCAGCAAGTAGTATACAACAAGGGTAAAGAGTTCTACAACACGAGTTTGAAATATCAAAATATCATCTCTAAGATAGTTCAGGGTTTCAGAATAATATCATGAATAATAAGTATCAACAATTCTTGGAATAAGAATGATAATTCAATATAAATCAACAGATATATATGAATTCAAAGACTATCAATGTATCCAACTGGATAAACAATTTATACTGAGCAGTCACTAAGGATTATTGAACATCTACTAGAATTACCAATGTTAAACTGATAACCCAAAAGATTCAAGTATTGTAGATGACCAGTCTACAATACTCTAAGTTATGCATAGCTACACAGTAATATTCATGCGTGTGTTGCGGTTTCCAACAATAAACACTCCCCTTATCATAAGGTTTGTTCAACTCAGTTTTCAAGATTTCCGCACCAGTCAATTGGTTTGGATAGTTTTATAAACATGCATATAGTCTAGCTAAATCAAATGGCATAGAAACTTTCACAATATTTAAGAACAATATCAAGTTCAACATGAATAATAGTTTTCACAAGAGTTCAACATACTAGATTAATTGAATGAGAAACTAAGATAACTTGCATTTAAAGAGATAAGGTTTGCTTACGATATCCGCTGAATAAAGTAATGCAAGGGTTTAGGATACTTTCATTCAATATATGAATCACATGAAATTTAAGAACTTGCACAAAATCCAAAGTTGTGTAAGTTAAGAAACTTACACAATAAAAGTAGTGTTCAGATACTTGCCTTAAGCGTAGTCTATCCCCATAATTTAACTAACACTTTTGAATCCTATTACAGCGTATTATATGTATAGGATGCCCATTAGTTATATAAACTCATATAGGTAAGTTCAACGTACACATAAACATCTAACTTGGTTGTAACTTCATACACATCACTTATCCTATATTTTTATAGCACAAATCAGATTGTAAGACATCACAAATGCAAACAACGTATCATTGCTTTATATCTTGTACACATTTCCTTCGACTTAATATTTGAAAGTCGTGATCAACATTCATCTCTATCACATAGCATGCTTCTTAATACATTACATAGCATGTTGGTCATATATTACAAGTTAAAGTAATCATATAAGCATGCTTCAAACATCAAATCAAAAATAGAAAGTATTCAAGACTGCAGAACGGCGCAGATGTGCCCTATCTAGGCTTAGGGACGGTGCAGCTGCGCTATCCCCTGGCCAGACCAAGGTTGAGCTTTAAATTCCTAGTTTCAGACCCACTCTAACGTACCAATATACTTATACGTTAACATACATGCACGTTAAAAGCTTCCACATAGTACATGACCATTCTTGAGTTCATTCTTTACAAGTCTTAGCTTATGACTTTCCATAAATTTAAAGCTTAAAAGGTCATACAACCACCACACTTTATAACTTTGGCCATAAGTCTACATAATGATGTCATACATTTTGTTAATACTCATGCTTATAGTATTCGTATTGCTTATTCACAATTATCACTATTTAACACTTCGAATCATGTTTTAAACTCATGTTTGGTTTAGTTATCATCATGTTCAATAAATATGGATCATGTATAGGGATATTATAAACATAACACAACATCTTAACCCTTTAGAAGCTAGATATTCATGTGATGCAACTATATTTTGAAAATATGTTCAAGTTTGCTTTTGAAACCATTTTAAACTTAAACAATGCAATTGAACACATACAAGACAACTTTAAGGCTCTAAGCATATGTAGTCAAGTCATGTTATCAAGCTCGCAATATCAGAATATAAATCATGTAGTAGTCATGCATGTTAGCTCACTATACTAAGCTTTTTCTTGAAAACTTCTTTAACACAAATCCTAATAAGGTGGTCATAAACAAAGGAACTATGAATCATATGTCATGCTCATTTATGTGTGAAATCAGTCATGTGTGTAGACTATTAAACTCAAAATCTGCAGAACATGAACTTTAACAAAGTTTGTTTTCAAAACTTAAAGTTCTTGTTAAAGATCTTCTACCAAATCATGTTGGACATTTCATACTACATTAGGAAACTGTATAACACATGCCATACCTATTTCTCATGTGTATACAAGTCATAATAACATATTAGCAACAACCTAGCATGACAAAATACATCAACTGGTTTTTCGATATGGCGCAGCTGCACTGCACGCTAGTACAAACAAGGCACAGCTGAGCCACGTCGAGTTCAGAAACAGTAAGTATACTCTATTTTGCAGAGTAACTACTACCTTGATTTCCAATGATTCAAACATGTTCCAAACCATTATTAAAGAGTTCATACATGTTAGTAAACTTCTTAAACACATTATAACATGTTAATTCATATCAATTGACATATGAATTCAAGAAATTTCAAGAACTAAACTAGACCCATTTCAAGAACATAGTTAGAATTTATACCTTCTTGAACTTGAATTGGACCTCCTACACTCTGAGTATGCTTCTATAGTATGCTCAGCAACTTAGAATTACTCAAGCTTATAATCATAAGACAATTAGAAGTAACCAAAAATTGAAAATGGAGCTTATATTTATAGAAGGAACTTGGACTAGATATTGGCATTACACTAAGGTTGGGTTCATGGTGTAATGGAAGAATAAATTGGTTAATTGAGAGTTGGCCAACCACCCAAAGGCCTAGCCATCATCACCTAAGTCTAGCCTTTTGGAAAATATGTAAGTTAGATTCATATTACTATTCATGTACTTTGTGACACTCAATTTGGGACAAGAGAGAAAAATCTCATCAACTTTAGTAACTAAGGCTTGGTTTGGTCCTTTTAATTCCCATAATGTAATATTAAGGTACAATTGTTACCATGTTAGGAATTTAGGGATTAATATATACTCACATCATATAATTCATGTACAGCAAATACACGCAATAAAATATCGTAGTTAGGCATTATTGTCCGGGTATCCCCCATAATTAATTTTACTACTCATAACCACATTATAACATTATTTAATATTAATGCTTATTTAAACATTTAATTTCTTTCCCAGTTTCTAAAATACACAGATATTTTATCATTTCTGTATAACAACTACATGGGATTTCATTGTACTACTAGGTACTTCATGTCATTAAAATGTACTTATATCTTATGGTTTATTAATGTCACACATATCACATAAGTGTTCCATTTCTTTTCTACAGAAGAAAATCAAATTTCTCCAATCGACCACTGTTTCAAGGCTTGATTTATATCATGGGAAGGCGCAGATATACTGTACCTAACAAATATTCAAACTGGTTTAGCTTCAAGCCAGTTCCAACCTTTATCGCCATACTAGTTTTACACGACATGAATTAATGTCCACATGAGTGATATTGCAAATCTAAGAGTGTATTCATTACTTATATGAAATCACACGATTCGTATAAATTTAATCTTACTCTCAGTTTAATCGCTTAAATTCCCTTCTCATGCCACACAAGGCATTACTCAATGCTCATCACAATCCACATTCGTATAAATTCAATTTGACTTAGTTGAATTATTCATTTCACAGTACATCAATATTTATTTTCAAATATATATTCATTTTCAATAGTATATTCACTTAATAAGATGTGGAAATTCTCGGGTATTACAAGAGTTCTGCATTTCCTGCCGTATAATGCTTCGTATGGCGGTATGCCAATGCTTGCATGGTAACTGTTGTTGTAGGCGAATTTTGCCAATGGTAGATGATCATCGGTTCCTTTGAAATCCATGATGTATGCTCTAAGCATATCTTCTAACGTCTGGATTATTCGTTCACTTTTGCTATCGGTTTGTGGATGATATGTCATAATCATTCTCAATTGTGTTCATATGCATTCTTGTAGTTTCTTTCAGAAGATTGATGTGAATCTCGGATCTCTGTCTGACACAATTGACACTGGAACTCCATGTCTCGCAACGATCTCCTTAATGTACTATTTTTCCAGCTGATCAAGAATAAATCTAATCTTTATTGGCAAAAAGTGTGCTGATTTGGTTAATCTATCCACTATCACCCAAATCGCATCGTATCCTTTCTGAGTCATTGGAAGACCTACCACAAAATCCATCGTGATATGCTCCCACTTCCATTCTGATATTTTTAATGGTTGAAGTAATCCTCTTGGCCTTTGATACTCGGCCTTCACTCTCTGACATGTCAAGCATTTTGCCGCACATTTTGCAACATCTCTTTTCATATTTGGCCACAAAAATGTCACCTCAAATATTGATACATTTTCGTACTTCCCGGATGGATCGAATATCTTGAGCTATGAGCTTCTATCAAGATTTCTTCTTTAATATCCGATTCTGCTAGAACCCAAATTTGTCCCTCGAATCTTAGCACTCCTTCGGTATAAACCTTGTACTTTACTTCACTACCCTCACCCATACTTTCCTTTATTTTTCTACATTCCTCGTCTTGTAGTTGAGCATTCTTTACCTTGTCCACCAAAATTGGACTAGTTTCCATCTGGAAAAACCTTTCATCAGATTCTTTTGGAAATTTTACTTCCAACTCTAATCTTGCCATTGCTGAAATAAGCTCCTCCTTGTTGGTTAACAACATCAACTTCTCACGACCCTTCCTATTCAAGGCATCTGCAACCACATTTACTTTACCCGGATGATAAAAGATCTCACAATTATAATCTTTCATCAATTCCAACCATCTCCTTTGACTCATGTTGAGGTCCTTCTGTGTGAAAATATACTTCAGACTCTTATGGTTTATGTAAATCTAACATTTCTCTCCATAGAAATAGTTTTTCCATATCTTCAGAGCAAATACTACCGCAGCCAACTCTAAGTCATGAGTCGGGTATCCTTTCTCATAGTTCTTCAGTTGTCTTGATGCATACACAATGACTTTGTCATTTTACATAAGCACACAACCAAGTTTTTATGTGATGCATCACAATACATGACAAAGTTTCCGGTATTATCCGGTAATGACAACACAGGTGCCACACTGAGCTTCTTCTTAAAGTCTAGAAAACTCCTGAATAAAGTCCTGAATAAATGGAGTTGAAGCTTTGTCAATGGAGTTGCAATCTTGGAAAAGTCCTGAATAAACCTTCTATAATAGCCTGTCAATCCCAAGAAACTCCTCACCACCGATGGTGTCCTTGGTTGCTCCCAATTTATCACATCTTCGACTTTTGATGGATCCACTAAAATCCCATCTTTATCAATCACATGTCCCAAAAATTGCACACGTTCTAACCAAAATTCACACTTAGAGAATTTCGCGTACAACTTTTCCTTTCTTAGCGTCTCTAACGTCAAACATAAATGTTCCACGTGCTTCTCTTGAGACTTAGATTACACCGAAATATCATCAATGAATACCACCACAAACTTATCTAAAAATGATTTAAACACCTTGTTCATCAAATCCATGAATGCAGCAGGGGCATTAGTCAAACCAAAAGACATTATCAAAAACTCGTAATGTCCATACCAAGTTCTGAATGTTTTCTTCGGTACATCCTCCTTCCTTACTTTCAATTAGTGATACCCACTTCTCAAATCAATTTTCAAGAAGTATCTAGCACCCTTCAATTGGTCAAACAAGTCATTTATTCTTAATAATAACTTTGTTTAATTCTCTATAATCAATGGAAAGATACATTGACCCATCCTTCTTCTTCACAAATAATACTGGCACTCCCCACGGTGATACACTTGGCTGAATATATTTCTTGTCTAGCAGTTCTTGCAATTGCACCATCAGCTCCTTCATCTCCATCCGAGCCATTCTGTACGGAGCCTTCAATATTGGAGCAGTTCCTAGCGCTAAGTCGATCACAAACCTGATCTCTTTGTCAGGAGAAAGTCCTGGCAAATCTTCAGGAAACACGTCCACAAAATCCCTAACCACTAGGATCTCTTCCAGTTTCACACCCTTCTTCTTCTGAGCATCGACTATGTAAGCTAAGTATCCTACACAGTCCTGACTTAATAACTTCTTGGCCTGCATAATCGTCAGACATCTCGCTTGTCTAGGCGATTTACTACCATAGAAAACTACCTTTGACAGAGTCATAAGGTTTACACATTTCTTTTGGCAATCAATTACCACTTCATAATTGAATAGCCAATCCATTCCCAATATAACATCAAACTCTCCAAGTTTGATTGGGATTAAATCTAATGTCATAATATTCCCCTTAATATTCACCCTATAATTCTTGTATACGAATTTAACAAGAATCACCTCCATATTCGCAATTTCTATGTGTAAAGGGAAATTCAACTCCTCCCTAGGCAATTCTAACTTCTTAGCAAATTCATCAGATATAAACGAGCAAGTAGCACCCGAATCAAATAATACATATGCATTTATATCATTGATTGGGATAATACCTGACACGATATATTTTGATTGCACTGCGTCCTCCACTGTCATGTTGAAGGTTCTGGCTGTGGGTCTGTTCAATGACGTTGGTGCAGCAATAGTCAATGTACCTCCACTGCTACCTCCCTTGTTTCCTGATGTCTCACTAGATTTCTTCTTAGGACACTCGCGAGCAAAATGATCCTTTGACCCGCAGGTGTAGCAAGAATTTTTCTTGGGTTGATGGAAATTTGGGAAAATGTGACCCTCCTAGCCATAGTTAAAGCATACTCGTTTCCCTCTTAAGCACATGCCAGTGTGAAACCTCCCGCATGTAGCACATGCTTCAAACTTCTTTCCCTGCTGGTTTCCAGCCCCCACGTTTCCATTTTATTTTCTTTTCAAGTTATTACTACTATTTCCACCACTACCATCACCATTATTAGTTTCGCCCTCACTCTTGTTCTTTCTTTGTTCTTGATTATACTTCATTACAGCCTCGCCTCCCCCCTCAGCAAGAATTGCCTTCTCCAGTACCACCTTAAATGTCTTCAGCTAAAACATGGAGACTCTGCTGTACAACCAGGGCTTCAGTCCCTGTTCAAACCTATTAGCCTTGTGCTCATCTGTGTTGACTTGATATGGCGCAAACCTCGCCAATTCATTAAATTTTGTGGCATACTTCGATACCGTCATTGTGCCATGCTTCAGTTCTAAAAACTGCACCTCCATCTGATTTTTCGAAATCTCTGGGAAATAAGTCTCGAAAAATATCTCCTTTAACCTATCTCATGTCATCACTCCTTGACCTACTCGAGTTTTATTGGCTTGCCACCAATAGTTAGCCTTTACTTTCAACATAAATGTTGCAAAAGCAGTCTTTTGATTCTCACCTACTCTAGCAACATCAAAAACTTTCTCTATCTCCACGATCCAGGTCTGTGTCTCAACTGGATTCATGGACCCACGAAATTCTGGTGGCCCAACCGCCTTGAAGTTGTTAAATGTCGCAGCTTGATTCTGCGGTTGATTGTGTAATGCTTCTGTGACAACTCGAGAATTTAGAAAATTTTTAAAAAATAAAAATAAATTTTGAATTCATTTATTTAGGGTTCAATATTAGAACCTAGACAGAAAATTAGTGGATGCGTTTGATATTTTTGGGAAGAAATTTTGAGGATTTCAAAATTCTGTGAAGACTTTTGGTGAATTATTCAGGATTAAGGGTATATGTGTATATGTTATGTGAATATGGTATTAAATGTGTACAGAATGTGTGTTAAGGGTTAAGGGTTGACCATATAAATTTTATCAGTGTCCAAACCCTATGTATATATTTAGAACGTCCACGTTCAGTAAGAAAATTTTTACAATTTATAAGAAAATCCTAGAAATCAGTTCTGGAACCTTAATTTCAATTACGGGAATTTAAAACCCTAATTCAAATATTAAAATCCTAATTTCAGAATTTAAATGTTATGTATAAGGTTTTTGTATTTTAATTACATACCTAATTAGGGATAACCCTAATGATTAATTAGATTTTCTAATAATTTAGAAAATCCTAATTTTTAAAGTTTTAAACCTAATTGTTCTGTTTGAAACCCTAATGGACCTAATTGCTAAATTAGCAATTTTAATTAGGAATTATTAATCCTAATTATCAAGATTGGTTTAAGATTGGGAAATTAGAATATAATTAGAAAATCCTAATTATAATTTAGAGATATTAATTTTTTATTTAGAAAATCTAAATTGAAAATATTAGAAAATTGATTTTTGGGAACTTTAGGTTTTAACCCTAAGGGTCAAACCCTAAGGGTTTGCTCAATTACTAAAACGCCTTTAAAAGTGTATGTAAAAAGTCTAAAATACCCTTGAAATTAAAATAAAATTACCATTTTACCCTTTTGTCTTATTTGTTGAATTATTGCTAGCCAAATCTTTGCAAATCTGGCCAGCCAGCCCCTAGACTACCTATGAACTATAGATTACCTGCACATCAGCCATTGCAAGCATCCAATACATTTCATACATGATGTACATTTAGATTCAAGAGAGAGAAAGTTGCTAGCTAGCTTCATTTTTGTTCTACCTCTCAACTAACTCCTTCTCTCTCTAGAACCACGAGATTAATTAGTGATTCAGTCCCTAGATTGATCCTTAGCCAGCCATGATCAGATCATAAAGATCAGAATCAAAGATCAAGCTAGAAAGAGGTATAAAACCCCAAATCTTAAAAATCAGTGATCTTATGTTATATGTTATAATTTGTTGACTAAAGTTGTGTATTAGAGTGTCTTTAAGTGATCTGGGTTGATAGATCATAGATCTATAACACTTAGATGCATGAAATAGCATTTTTTTGAAATCCAAAAAAGTTGAAAAGATTGTCTGACAAGCTAATGTCAGTCGCTCTAGATCTTTCTGTATTTATGATTGTTGTTATTTTAATGTTGTAATCGGTAGCTTGCCATGTTGTCTTTGACCTGAAAGTGGTATTAGAGTCATTGGGTGTCTAGATCGTGAGATATAACCGGTCAAAACCCGTTAACCGGGCATGACCGGGCCAAATCTGGGTAACCCAGAAATGGTTTCCCAGCGTCTGTCAACGAATTTAAGCCACCAGATCTGTCAGTCGTGTTAATGTTTTGATGATGTATTGTATTCAACTTGTAGCCTGCTATATGTTCTTGGATTCCATGGCTTTATATCGTGTAAATAAACATCGAGTAGATCGTAGCAAGTGGTCAAATCAGACCACTCGCACTGATTTTGTAAATTCTTGAATTTCCAAAAAAGTGCATGAACTAAATTTCTGACAGTAGTTTGAAAGTGCATGAAGAACAACTTCTGACCTAATCTTTGAGGGCTAATATCTTTGTGATGTGTTGTTAGTTGGACCTGAAAATTGTTTGTTAGTGTAGTATTACATGGGTATTACATGTTTAACACATCAAACCGCCCAGAATCATAAACAACAAAGTTTTAGACTTGGTCAAAGTATGTACCTTAGCGTCTGACATGGTTTTCTGGGTTTGCTGTTGAAGCTCAAGAACACCTATAGCGACGGTTCTGTCGCTATAGGGCCCTTTAGTGACACTTACTTTCGAAAAATGAATTAATTAATTAAATAAATAGATAAAAAGGGTTTTTAATTATTAAAAATACATAATAAATTCTGAAAAATTATTTTAAAGCCTGAAAAATAGTTTTTAATTATTTTGAGTATATTTCAAAAATATTTAATATATTTAGAATGTAAAAGGTATTTATTTATTTAATAATATTATTAAATAAATTATTTAAAATGTTTTTAATTCATGATAAATCATGAAAAATTATATTATGGTGTTAGAAAATATTTTAAGTTGTTTTTGATGACTTTTGATATTTTGTGATGAAATTCATTAATAAATTATTATTAATGGTAATTAATTTATTTAATTAATATATTAAATAAATTATGGAAAAATGGAATTAATGATTTAAAAATCATATAAAAATGATTTATGTGTTATAAAAATATTTGAAGTTATAAAATATAACTTTTGATATTTTGCCATTAAAGTATTAATATGTTAATATTAAAAGCAATTATCGGATAATGGTTTAAGTGTTTAAAAATCATATAAATATGATTTTAAGGTATTAAAAATACTTTGATATATTATAATTATATTATAATATTATCTTTATGATTTTCATTAATATTTAATAATAAATAAATATTAATGATTAACGAATTATGTGGTATTTAATTCATTCAAATACGATATAAGTGATTGAAAAATTATGATAAATGATATTAATTATCTGAAAATTATTACAAGTCTATGAAAATTATTTTAACTGATAATATGATTATCTAAGAAATTGTTAAGTGTTTAGGCAGAGTTTAATTAAACTTAAACTCGATAATTGTCCGACTAGACCATCAGGATGTTAGACTTTTATCGTATTCAACTTGTAATTAAATAGTCTGACTTGATGCTAAGTGTTATGTGTTGTATAGACTGATAGGGTTATGTGCTATGTGTTTAGGTTATTCTATATAATAGTATTATATTGTGATGATATTATTCTAATTTGTATATCTATATTACTAATATTAGGTCTTCGAATAAAGTGATATAGAATGCGTAACGGTAATCAATGGTTCAGGCAAGTTTTACTTAACTCTACTAAGAATTGTTTCATTCAGATATGCTTATGGTTAATCATTGCTGATTACCACTGTAGAATTGTACTCTGTACATATTGCATGTATAAGTCAGGTATGAAAGGCTGATCACCTTCATTACCAGTTGGTCCAGATATATTTGTTCATGTTCAATACTTGTTGATCAAAATTTTGTTCGTCTTTAATTCACAACTATATTGATGAATTATAGCCAGCTTATTATTCAGACTCTTTCAATCATGATATATCTTAATAGATTTAAACTTGTTGGGCAACTTTCATGCTCACCCTTGCTATATCATGATTAATATTGCAAATTAAGACGAATGCGTTGGATACAAGGAAAAGATAAAGACAAGTTCAGCTTGGGATTAAATGTGCAGTTAATTTGTAATAGTATAGTTTGATAAATATGTTATATGTTAGATAGTTTATGAATTGTGTATAAGTTAAGGTTACTCGATTTTGGGGAAATAATGTCTACGTTTTATGTATAAACAATTTATGTTTATATCTTCCGCAATTAGTTATAGAATGATTGTATCGGATCAGCGGTGATTTGGGACCCGGATTCGGGGCTTTCATAGTTGGTATTAAAGTTGTTGGTTATCAACCTAGGGTAGTGATACCTTAGTCTAATAACTGTAGTGATGAGGATAGGTACTAACTCAAATAGAGTTAGTGTGTCAGTAAGATTCAAAGACGAATCTTGGCGAGTTATAAGATACAGAGTTTCCTAACTCTGATAATAAAAGTGAACAGTGGTGATGATTAGATCGAGTCTAAAAGACTAAAGGTACAGGGATAGGAGATCGTCAAACAAAACGATCATGGTATAGAAATGAATCGTAAAATATACGATGAAATCACCCCGTGATCTGATGTGGATCAATCGAATGATTGAAAAGTTTACAGCAAGATTTTTGTGTGACAGTTGTACTATGAATTGGTACAGATTCAAGAAAGGATTATGAATACGAGTTGAATGAAATTTGTATTGAGAAGGGAGTTAGTATTAGGTTGGGATTTCAATTGAGGACTCATGTTAGCAGCTAAGTTGTATAATTCTTCGTATGCGAGTTGAGTTGTACTTGGTGTAACAACCACTTAGTTTCTGGCATTGATACTCATTGAAATGTTTGTGTCACGCTATTTGCTATATGAAGGTTGAGAGGGTGATTCCTTTATCAAGTGTATAACAGATAGATAGGTTCTAAGTATAGAATATCAGGTTAAGTACAAGTTCTTAAAATTCATACTTATGGTACGTTCGTGACTCATGATTATATGAAATGTTTATGAACCCCTCAACGAATGGACGCGAAAGGTTTGACTAGGTCAGTCAAAATTTTGTTCGTGCTAATTCACAACTATATTGATGAATTATAGCCAGCTTATTATTCAGACTCTTTCAATCATGATATATCTTAATTGATTTAATCTTGCTGGGCAACTTTCATGCTCACCCTTGCTATATCATGATTAACATTGCAAATTAAGACGAATGCGTCGGATACAAGGTAAAGATAAAGACAAGTTCAGCTTGGGATTAAATGTGCAGCTAATTTGTAATAGTATAGTTTGATAAATATGTTATATGTTAGATAGTTTATGAATTGTGTATAAGTTAAGGTTACTCGATTTTGGGGAAATAATGTGTACATTTTATGTATAAACAATTTATGTTTATATCTTCCACAATTAGTTATACAATGATTGTACCGGATTCGCGATGATTTGGGACCCGGATTTTGAGCTTTCACAGCTCCCATCAGTAACGTCCCTAACGTCACTAACTACTGAACCGGGATAGCCTCAACATTGTTGTTATTGGTAGATCCCTCAGGGGTCCTTTGTCATGGTTGACGTCTTGGAGGCATTTTCTGTTAAAATATTCTCATTAGATTATTATTCAATCCTCTAAGTATTATCTACTCAACTTGCACATCACAAATATTATCACATAACACACAATATCTTGAATAAATAGTAACTTTTATTTATTCATCATCTTTTAAAAATATAGTCATGATAGAATCCCTGCTATCTACATCACTTTCCTGAACTACAAAAGTTTCAGGATCACATCATCATCATATCCCATTGGTTATATAATACCTGGGATTTACATCTTATTTACTAATTAATCACATAATAATTACATTCCTTATGATGACCTACTAAAATTTTACATAGCCTTATGACACTCTTCTTCCATAATACGGAACATGGTTCGATGATCTAACATGTACCATGGCAATGTCTCTAACTAAATCAGATAATACATGACTCAGTCTTGAGTTCGATTGATCACGGTGTTGAAAACACTATTTATCTCCTCCATCTTGATCTTCTTTACTTGTACCTCTCTCTCTGCTACTTCGGCTCGTTGAGAAGCTTCCTCGTATGCGTCTTCGGCTCTTGCCCTCTTGGTGGACTCTTCTTTAAATTTGTTCTTCAGCTTTGCAATTTCCTTTGTCATATGCTCGTTCTCTCCTTCAGTGTGAATCAGCTTCCATTTGACATTACTTAGACGTCCATCTAGATCCCAAATCTCGTCATCCTTTTGCGCCATCGAGGTCTGCTGTTCAGCTACTATCTCTTCCAACTCCTCGACTCTATCCTAAAGTTCAACATTGCAGTCGTATACTTCGTCGTACATACGAGTTGCGATAGAGTTTGGTAAAATCTCTTCATCCTCGTCCTCCTCATCCCCATTCGACTGTGGCCTCTCAACGGGGTCCTCCTCATCCGTCTCTACCTCATCATCCTCATCAGGTAAACCTTCCTACTTAACCACTATAACCAACGGAGATGACTCCCGCGGCAGTAGTTATTGCCAAACCACCTGAATATCTCGAGGCTCCTCCTCTCTAGGCATCTGGGGTCTTTCTTCCCTAGCCTGACTGGATTATCCTCCATTAGCCAATCTGACAACAAAATTTTTAGTTTTAATTACTAGTCATTAATACTCGACACTCACAAGCACATAGGTTGCAACCACATAAGCACATAAAGTGTTTTATTATTTCTTTCTTAAAACTCAATAAGAATTCATCCCCACTATCTTTTCAAACTTCTATAAGGTTACTTCCTAATGCTTTTCCCCCACCTAAGGTTCATAACCTAAAGCTTTGATACTAACCTGTGACACCCCCAAATCTAGGTACTTCATTCCCACAAGACTTGGTGTTCACTTTTAATCCATTCACATCTAAGTACCCAAATGTAGCAGAATTTAAACCATAAATGCTCCCATTAAAAGGGTTACATCATTAAATCAATAATTCTCCCAGGTTATCTAACCTTTAACATAAATCAAGTGCAGAAATAAAATAATTACATCACATCATTTAAAAATAAAGTCTATCATCATGACATTAAATAAATTATAAGTCTGCATCACTTGCTCATTTTTCCTTTTCCTTTGCTAGTGGTAGGTTCATTGACCTTCTCAACCTTAGCTGCAATGATTATATTTATACAAGAGTGAGCAAAAAAATGTTCACTAGAAATAGCAATGAATATCACCAGCATAATAATTGCCAATGAATATGTTCAACAGAATTGAATAATACTCTATCAATGATAATTAAGAACTGAAATCAAAGTGTAAAATATATATGAGGGTCATAAGACCATGAACTATGTCCAAGGTTATAAGTAATCTTTAAACTTTAACCTAAATAGTCATACTGTAGGGACTCCCCGTACTTAGGGTGATCAGCCCTTCGTACCATGTATTGTGCACAAACATCTAAATGCATTGCTTAAATAATTCCCCTATAATAGGGTTATTCTTCTCAATTTTAGAGTACAAGTCCGCACCAAAGAAAGTTTGGTTTGGATAAGCTTCAAGGGTAATTTAGAGTTTAACGATCATCAACTAAAGGATTAGTTGAATCAACAAAGTTTAATATCATTTTGAAAGATCGATAACAACATAATAGGGACAATTAAGAATCATAGGTGAACCAACTATATATCAAAGTCAGGCTTAGAAATAAACTAGAAAGTATAAGCATTGTGTAATACAATAAACCTTGCTTGAACAATATTAAGCTAAAGCTATAATCTTGTCAAATAAGAGAATTGAATTATTGAACATGCACTAATGAATAATAAGCTGAAAACAAATACTTGTTCAATATGACAATAAAGATTACAACTTACTTAAATACATGAAATAGGACAACTCATTTAGACTTTAGAGTTCAGGTACTTGCATTCCATATAAAAGGAATAAGACTAGGACAACTTGCTTAATTATAAACAAGTTAGGGTAACTCAAACAAAGCTTAGAATTCAAAAATTTGCTCAGACAAGGTTTAGGGTTAGAGAACTTGCCTCGTGCGTAAGCTATTAAATTACAACTCACGATCACCTACACATATCATATGTATTACAACATCTATTAGTTCTACTAAAATTAACTTTAAAATTTCCACTCGCCATCTTAGTTAAGTTATATCCTTAAGGTCTAATCATATTGATCAATCATATAACACAATCACATACATAAATCTGAAAAATCCCTAACATATAACGTAAAGTTATAGCATTCAATTCTCATCTCTAACTCTTACAAACATTGAGGTTCAATCGTTATTACTTGTTAACTAATAACTTAAAAAAATCTTCATACTTGGTATTCAAATGTATTTACAAGATTACTACATCATATCATATGATTAACTTCCTTTTTATGTTCATAAGACTAAGTTACAGTTGCACGCCATGGACTGAACTTAAAAAAAATTCCAAAACAGTTTTATCGAGGGTTGCATGCATTGCGCCTAAATTAGTTTTGGCACCGGTATACACAAGACTGGCAGTATGAAATTCTAGTTTGTAGGTTTGCGATACACATAGCAGAAAGCCAATTTGACCTACAAGTAACATTCTAACAACTAAATTTTCACACATATCAATTATATAAACTTCACAGAACCATAATTCAAGATTTCTAGCATATTTTAAACTATGTAAACAACCTAATCATCAAAATTACAACCTTTAATTCCACTATTTTATTATTTCTCCTTCTTTTGATATTCATAGCCAATTTCATCACTGTGAATTCGTTTCTCAACCAAAATAACTAATTTAACTCATAATGTTTTCGTTTCTTCATATATTTTCACAATCAACAAACAATTTACAGTTTAACACATGATTTGAACATAAATTTTGATTTCAAAATAAGCCACATTCATATATATTTCAATGTAATATAATTTTTTTCCATATATATCATATTTACATGAATTAAACAACTCAAAATCATCAACAAGTCCATGAAAACAATTTATATCAACAAATTACATATAAAAACTTCATAATAACCAATTAATCCTTCACACCAATTTTTTACAGAGAATTCTTCATGTATATATAAAAAAAACTAGAACTTTAGAAAATAGGATTATACCTTTGCTAGAAGATATAGAAGGCTCAATAATCTTACTCCTCCTAAATTCTCAAACTCGAATTCTCTCTTCTTCCCTCTCTCTTTCTCTTCTTCTTTGTTCTTTCTTTTAGGTTTATGTAATATAAAACTGATATATTATAATATAACGTATAACATATATTACGTATTAATATAATATAAATATACATTATAATAAAAAGGCTTATCAGCGACTGCCTATCAGCGACCGCATTTGGTCATAGATGCCTATCAGCGACCGCATACGGTCGCAGATACTAGTCGAAGATAATCTGGTTGCTAGATGGACATCAGCGACCAACAATAGCGATTGCTTCCTTAACGACCGAAATTAGCGACCGCAGCCGTCGCTATTCTGATTCATGCTGAGTCATCTGTCAGGTGTGATGTGGCACACGTGTCAACGACCGGTAATAGCGACCGAATCGGTCGCTAACGTCTAAGAAGGCAATGCGGTCATTGTTATAGTATTAGCGACTGCATGCGGTCGTTGATAAAGTTTTTTTTAAAAAAAATATTTTCCCTGTTTTATTGATTTCCCAAAAATAACCTGCTTTGTACCTGCTTTTTATCCCAACACACAACAATATATATAAGAATCCATCCATCCATGATAACTACCATATGATAAACATTCATCCATGTATAACTACTATATGATAAACATCCATCCATACAGTCCAAAGAACAAATCTAAACCAACACAACACAATACAATCGTAAACATCCATATAATAGAATTGTAAACCAATACAGTCCAAAGAATGAATATAAAAGATTACAAGGCTTTAAAAATATAAAAAATAAGTCTAACAAGGCTTTACGAATATAACATGACTGGTCTAACGCATGGATCATCCAAATCAGGACCCTGTAATTAACAAAAGAATAAAACATATATGTTACATGTGTTGATACTGCTATAACTTGGGAAAAGCTAAACAATAGACAATGTAGTGAAACATATAAGTAAGGCAGTGACAGTAATAATATCGATAGATATACCTGGTCGCTACCCTGATGATGTGATGTTGCTGCTGCCGCCACTGCCTCCGCCAACTCATCAGGACTAAGAGAATGCAGATGCCCACCCAGTATACGAAGAAGATCACAATTCTGGCAGATCACTCTCACACAGTCAACAGGAGTATGATAGGTTGGATGACCTGATGAGTGTGTAGACTGGGAAGCAGAGCTGTGCCAATGATGGTCGGGCGTTATTTTTGTCCTTGGCCTTTAACATAGTTTTAATTCACGACGGACGCCCTCTCCCATAATTCTTGATCAATCAACGGACACGGGGTGCCTTCAGGATAGCGCTCGTTCATTAAGCCCTTATAAGTGTCCTGTCAGAAGGTCAACAATTAAATAGTTAAAAATAAATAAAAAATGTTAAAAAAGGTCGTCACAATTTATATACAAAATATTAGTATAAAGTTAACTTATTACCGCTATCTGAACAACATTAGGCAGACCATCACGGGTGGCCACATACACATCCAACCAATTGATAGGTTGACCTTAAGACTCAGACTCCTACAGTTCATGTTCTCATATTAATATGTAAACATATGATATTTTAGCTACAAAACATGACTGTAAACATAAAAATAAATAACTAAGCCAATAAGCTTGCTATACATATGTACCCTAGCGAGAATATGTCAGAATCGTGTGATATCTACGCTTGCCTCAGACGTGTTTTTGCCTTTTTGCCTTCAGATACACCTGAGGATCTGTTCGAGGCGGAAGTCTTGCGTCTCTTAACCCAGCTCTCAGCTCTCCACTGGTCACACATCTGCACCCATATGGGATATGCACACCACCAGGGACTATGCTCATGCATATACTGCTCACCCTGTCCTAGATGGTCAATCTCAGCATTGTGCAGGGCTTTTTGTCATTCCTTGTTCAGATTATCTTTAGTTCGGACTACGCACTTCTGCCAGAATAGTGTCTGAATAACTGATGCCTGTGCGTTGTCGCATCTATACCGCTTCTGCAAATAAAATAATAATAATAATATTAAAACTGTTATAATACCATAATCTACCATTAATAAACAATATTATTTGATTAACTATGTATTATCTATGAGAGTGATAAAAAAATATTCCTAAAATTCAGCCCAAACTACATCCTTATGGGCGAGAGGTGTGCTCGCCATGTAATCACTAGCATGTGCCAGTTCTGTAAGCATAATTGTGAAATGCACATATTGGTTTATAAAGCTGAGATCCGACTTAGATCCGTCAAAGCATCCCATATTGGTTTATCAAGTTGATCCCAAAATGCTATAGGCATGAGTCTCTCCATGAACACATGACAGTCATGACTCTTCATCCCTTGCAATTTCCCACTCATAACACACCTTGTAATGTTTGATGTATATCCATCTAGTAGTTTCAGAGACTTAACCCTGTACACACATCTTCAACTTGCTTTTTGGACAATGTGTACCTTGCGCGCGGTTTGAGAATCTTACCATTAGGAGATTCATAAAGTTCTAATCCAGGACGCTTACAAATATCTTTCCAAGCATGCCCATCTGCGGGATGATTTAATTCTCCATCTTTAGTTGGAGATTTCGCATGCCAACTCATATGTTCAGCTGTTCTTGAAGACATGTACAATCTTTTTAGCCGATGTGTTATTGGAAAATACCTCAGAATCTTAAATGGTATCCTTAATTTTTTTGTAGTCACACCCTCTTTATTAGGCCTAAACCGATCATGACTGCAAAATGTGCACCTTGTCATCTGTTCATTTTCCTTATAAAACAACATGCAATCATTGGGACATGCATCGATCTTTTGGTATCCAAGACCCAACTTCTTCACCAATTTCTTACAAAAGTAATAGTTACCAGGTAATTTCCCACCGTCAGGCAACATACTCTTAATGGCCTTCAAAAGTGACTCAAAACACTCATGGCTCATGTTGTGATAAGCCTTGATGTAAAGTAATGTCGCTACTGCAGACAATGTAGTGTGTTTGGTGTAACCATGCCACAATGGCTCGCTACCCTCGTCTAACAACTTAAAGAAGTCTTTGGCATCAGAATTCATAGGTTGCTCTCTACCTTGTTCCCAATCAAAATCTGGCCCTGCAATATCATGAACCATTTCATTCATACGATGAGTACTACTGCCTGAATTGTGTACTTCTGTGATGCCACCATCTATTCTCTGCCTATGTGCCCACCAGCATTCTTCGTAATTTTTTATGAACCCAGAAACAAGTAAATGATAGTTTACCATGTCTCTGTTCATATAATTTACATTCTTACACTTCAAACATGGACATCGATCTGCGGTGACCATTCATTCATACATTAGGGTGACTATAATGATACTCCAAAAATACTTGGCAACCAGCTTTAAATTCAGCTGTAGCACCTATCTGGGCACTTGACTTTCGTCGTGCCATCCAACTACGGTCTAAATAGAGGTCCATGATTCCACGGTACCTACTACAGACAACATTATAAATGTTAACATATGACTTGAGCATACTTGTAAGCATATGACTTGAGCATACTTGTAACCATGCATATGATTAACATTTAAGCATACTTGTAAGCATATGAGTTGAGCATACTTATAATCATATGACTTGAGCATACTTGTAAGCATATGATTAACATTTAAGCATACTTGTAAACATATGACTTGAGCATACTTGTAACCATATGACTTGAGCATACTAGCTATACATATGATATCAGAGTTTGCTAACTAATTTATCCAACAAAAAAGTTATATACTTGAACATACTTGTAAGCATATGCAATTTCATGCTAGCTTTATATTAGAGTTTGCTAACTCATTTATACAACTTTTGAGTTTTCTTCTATAACATATTTATACAGTCTCTTTATTGACCAAGTGTGTCTAGATACCTTCTCTGTTGCACTAATAGTTACCTAGCACTGTCTATTTTGGCTTAACACCCCCCCCCCCCGAATAGCTGACCATATGCCGATAGCCAAGCTTGGCTTGGCCCCGTGAGGCTTGGCTAAGCTTGGCTTGGCCTCACGTGGCCTCATGTGGTCTCCCGGTCCCAAGCCCAGCCCATAAGCTCCAATAGTTCGTTAATAGGCTCTAGTGGATCACTTAGTTTAAAATCTCTACATCATTTAAAAGCACCAATTGGATATTAGACTCCAATGTTAGTGGTTTGACATTTATTAATGTAAGTGAAACTAATTCAATTCGATATCATCTCTTCTTCTTTAAAAGTATATAGCATTGGTCCTTGCACTCACAATTATATAGACCAACTCACCCCTAGCGTGTGACCTAGGAATAACCTAAATACAGTTACATTATAAATCAACAAGCCCTGGTTTCATTGAATAGCCGGCAAAGTGAGCCACATAATTCATCCCCTCATGAAAAAGTAGCTTAACAAATTAAAGAGTCATTATCAGAATAAAAGCATAAGCATAAATTTTGTCAATCCTACCTAACAAGATTTGGACCACAAAGATATCTCTAAAGAGGTATGAAATCTATAATAATTCCAAAATAGAAACTTCCCCAACTCTAGTCATCAAATGAAACACGTTAGTTAAGCACCCCGGTCCCTTGCAATGGAATGCCCACGCGTGTAAGCCAAGTGCCAAACACAAATGCCAACTCATGAAAAACTGGAAATACCCCAACTTAAGAAAGAGTTGTGTGGATCAAACATACATTACTTTATATTCTATAGGGTTGAGTTTCTATCAAAAATATAAGCCACTGATACATAACAAGGATATCAAATCAGTATATGCAAAGGGAAAGCAAACTATAAAAAATCAAAAATACCAATTCAAACAAACTCAAGGCAAAGAAAGCCTAACCTCTAATGAAGGAAAAAAGGTTGAATCCGCCTTGTGTTCAAAGCTTATATACGTATCCCTCTATAAAAGCCTGCAAATTCATACATATATTCTAAACAATAATATTAACATTGGAGACTAACCCATTATACAAAAAATATTTACACTGGAGACTAACCCATTATACTAACATTGGAGACTAATACATTCAATCAAACATTTGAACCACATAAATTAACAAAAAATCACATTCAATCGAAACCCACAAGCTACTGTAGCCGAAAAGAAGAAGAAAAACCCAAATATTTAATACACACATATATACATCAAATATTTGTTATAGAATTTGGTACCTAACACCAATTGAAGGAGTAACATCAACCCAATCACGCAACAACAACCACCAGTCCCTTCTCCCTCGTTTCCCCCTTCTTCCTCTTCTCCCTTTTCGGTCTCCCTCTTTTTTTTTTCCTTTCTAATTCTGCTACTGCTACTGCCGAGCAAACTGATAAATTAAAATGATCAGCGACCGGCATCAGTGACCGTATGCGGTCGCTAATTTTTAATGATGTGGAAGCATCATGGACCGAATGCGGTCGCTGATGGTTAGTAGTCACAAAAAAGTAACGCGCTAACATTTCCTGCCAATTTTTTGGAGGTAAAATTGAATAAGCGACTACTTAGTGACCGGGTTCGGTCGCTAATATAATATAGCAACCATATTCCCTTGCCGTCGCTAATGTTGGTCACTAATAATCATATCTGCGACCGGAAGTGTGGTCGCTGATATGTTTGGTCGCTGTCAGAACATTTTCTTGTAGTGATATAACATAACTAATGTCAGTTATAATTTTTGAAAATCAAAAGCCATAAGGCCGACTTATTTGGCTAAAACCACTTTAAAATTAAAGACTCAAAACCTTTAACCTTGTTTGGCAAAACTAAATTAAAAATAATAACTTAAAATCCTTATGCCTTGTTTGGTAAAACCCATTTAAATTAAAGACTTAACATTCATGAAGCCTTGTTTGGCAAAACTGAATTAAACTCTTTTAATTTATTTTAATAACTCCTTTATAATATAGTTTATTATCACTCTTTATTTAATTAAATTCCCATATTCACATTTAATAATAAAGAAAACAACTTATTAAATTAATTTACAACATATTCCAATACAACAAAATTATAATTTTATTTAATAAATTAACGCATCACTTTAATTACTAAATTAAATTAAAATAACATCACAACAACTCATGTAATCCTTATCAACTCTCTAATTTAATTAATAAATTAAATTTGAATATTATCTCATAAAATAAGATTCATCACCACTTTGTTTTCATTAATTTCAAAGTTCCAATTATCAACTTAATTAACATATTACCTTAATTAATTTAATTCCTACAATTCATGAATTCTTTATTTAACTAACAAATATTTACTTTTACAACAAACTCATCAATTAAAAATATTTATTTAATTCCATAAATATTTGAAATTACGAATAAAATTCTGGATTGTTACATCATTTCCTCCTTACAAGAATTATGTCCCCAGAATTACGACTAAAAAAAATTCATTCATCACAAGTTTCATATATTAAGTGAAAGCATTTTGTTTCAGGACTCAAAAGTTAGATGTGCCTAAACTTGTTGATGAGATGTTTATTCTTCACAAGGACAGCAACTTTGATGTAAAGTTGGACTCTAACTTGATGGAGATTGAACAATAGGACTATGAGATACCTCAGGAGATCAAAGAATGGGTCAAAGATAAACCCAAGCCAAATCTTGATCAAACCACCTTTTTTAACCTTGGAACCTTAGAAAACCCCAAACAAATCTAGATTGGTGCGGACCTTACTCCAAAGAAAATGAATGACATGGTTACTCTATTGACCCAATTCTAGGATGTGTTTGCATTATCTCATGAATAAATGGTCGGTTTGTCAACTGACATCGTCATTCATCTTCTTCCCATCAAAGAGGAATTCAAGCCAGTCAGATAGAAATTCAGACGATTAAAACTGGAGTGGAGTTTGAAAGTTAAAGAAGAAATTGTGAAATAATTTCAAGCCGTCATCATCATAGTATCAACATACCTTGAGTGGCTATCCAACATAGTCCCCGTTCCTAAAACCAGTGGGAAGGTGCGAGTTTGCATGGATTCAGGGATCTGAACAAAGCTTGTCTCAAAGATAACTTTCCTATACCATTCATTCACATACTCGTTGACAATGCAGCTCGGTATAACATGTACTCCTTTGCTGATTACTTTGCGGGGTACCATCAAATCATGATTGCTAAAGAGGATCGTGAGAAATTAAAACTGCATTCATCATTCCTTGGGGAACCTTTTGCCACAGACGGTTATCGTTCGACCTCATCAATGCTGGAGCTACCTATTAGCGAGCCATGATGGCTCTTTTCCATGATCTAATGCACAAAGAGATAGAAATC
Source organism: Panax quinquefolius (assembly GCA_020205615.1). Classification (NCBI taxonomy): domain Eukaryota; kingdom Viridiplantae; phylum Streptophyta; class Magnoliopsida; order Apiales; family Araliaceae; genus Panax; species Panax quinquefolius. Next base: position 101,909,266 of record CM035152.1, on the reverse strand, counting down.
TATGTGGATGACATTATTGTCAAAACTCGAAGGGAAAGATACCAAAACTCAAAAAGCTTTTCAACCGATTGCGCAAGTACAACTTGAAGCTCAATCTGGCCAAGTGTGCCTTTGGTGTCAAATTAGGCATATTGCTAGGATTCCTAGTAAGCCACAAAGGCATTGATTTGGATCCTGCAAAAATCTAGGCTATCACGGAAATGCCCATACCCCAGACAGAGTAGGAAATACAGGGATTTTTGGGAAGAATCAACTTCATCAGCCGATTCATCTCCCAACTCACAACAACCTATGAACCCATCTTCAACTTACTAAGGAAGAACTCCTCCATGAAATAGAATGATGAGTGTTAGAAAGTCTTCCTTCTCATCAAAGTGCAACTAATCAAACCTCTTATTTTGGTACCTCCCAGGGATGGTGTTCCCCTATTTATGAACTTATCAGTCAATGACAACGTTATAGACTGCATGCTAAGGCAGAAAGATGATAGAGGCCAAGAAAGAGCTATCTATTACCTCAGTAAAAGATTCAGCATCAGTGAGCACAAGTATACTCTGATTGAGAAAACTTGTTGTGTTTTAGCATGGGCTTCCATGAGATTTCAACATTACCTCCATGGTCACACAACCCATCTCATATCCCGCGTCGATCCTCTCAAGTATGTTTTCAGCAAACCCATGTTGAATTGTCGACTGTCCAAATGGCAGTTGATCCTACAACAATTTGACATCATTTACGTGACTCAAAAGTTTATCAAAGGTCAAGGAATTATGGATCAACTGGCCTCCGCACCAGCAGGGGATTTCAAACCTTTGGAAATATATTTCCCTAATGAAGGGGTAATGACAGTTTAGCAACATCATCAAGACGATACACACCAACCATGGAAGATGTATTTTGATGGAGCTATAAACATGGAAGGTTCTGGAGTTGGAGTACTTCTAGTATCCATTCCGGGGGAGCAGTATCCCAATGTCGTCAAATTGCAGTTTACCAGCACCAACAACATAACTGAGTATGAAGGTTGTATCATACAGTTGAAACTAGCCCAATCCATGGGCCCTCGATTTGCTAACTCTGTCTTTGGAGATTTGAATTGGTTATCGACAAACCATCGGGATCTATAACACCAAAGAACTACATTTGCTACCTTACCATACCAGAAGTTATCCAGATGGCCCGAGTTCAAGAAATATCCTTCCTCCATATTCCTCGAAATAGGAATGACTTTGCGGATGCACTAGTAACTTTGGCCCCCTTGATCAACATACTTGATAAGGAAGACATGCCAAATATCACATTTGCCCTACAAAAGGTTCCAGCCTATGGGAACTACATTAGAGATGTATTGGATGAGCTTCCTCCCATCCAACACCCTTGGTATCAGGATATCAAGGAGTATCTGCGAGATGAATCTACACCCACTGAGGCGAGTCAAGCTGAAAGAAAGCGGATCCATAGAATGGCCATGAAATTTTACCTGAGCAGAGACGTACTCTATAAAAGAGATGCAAGATTAGGTCTTCTTAGATGTCTAGAAAAAGACCAAGCTCAAAAGCTCATGGATGAAATCCACGGTGGAGTATACGGCCCACACATGAGCGGCCATCTTCTTGTTAAGAAAATCCTAAGAGCAGGGCATTAATAGCTCTCTCTCAAGGCTGACTGTGATGATCACGTCAAGAGATGTTACCAATGCCAAATTCATGGGAATATTATCCATGCCCCTCCAAGGGAGCTCCATAATATGAGTTTGCCCTGGCCCTTCTCAATGTGGAGAATGGACGTGATAGGTCCCATCGAGTCCAATGCTAGCAATGGTCATCGGTTTATCTTCACCATGATCAACTACTTCACCAAGTGGGTAGAAGAATCCTATTCCCCCAGGGTTACTAAATAGGTGATCATTGGTTTCCTCAGAAATAATGTCATTTGGTAATATGGACAACCAGAGGTGATTGTATCAGACAATGCCAAAAACCTCAAACACCAAATGATGGAGGAGTTATGAAGTAAATTCCACATCAAACATCTCAACTCCATCATCTATCATCCAAAGATGAATAGTGCTGTTGAAGTGGCTAATAAGAATATCAAAAAGATCATGCAAAAGATGTTCGCCAATCATAAAGGATGGCCTAACTTGTTGCCTCTAAATCTATTAGCCTACAAAACGTCAAGGCGCACTTCCTCTAGGGCAACCCTCTACTCATTAACCTATGGGATGGAAGCAGTTCTCCCCATAGATGTGGAAATGGAATCCCTTAGAGTGTTGATAGACGCTCAGCTAGATGAAGACCAATGGTTACAAGATTGGTAACACCAATTCTCTTTAATAGATGAAAGGCAGGCCACAACCATCTCCCATGGTCAGTTATATCAACAGAGGATTGCCAGATCCTACAACAGAAAAGTATGGCTACGGCAGTTCTAAGAACATGACTTGGTCTTGAAAAAGGTTCCTAACAACCAAGATCAATCTAAAGGAAAATTTGCCTAAAACTGGGAAGGCCCGTTTGTTGTTAAGGAGGTATTGATAGAAGGAGCCCTCAGATTACAAGAGATGGATGGATGGAATTTCCCCAACTCATTAACTCGGACACCGTAAAATGGTACTATGTCAGAAGTTACCTGCAAACCAACATCCTGGTTTTGGATCACCAGATCCCCAGTCAATTCAGGTTTTCAAAACCTTTCTCACTAAATACAAACCCCACCACTTCAGTTTGTCCCACTCGAGATAAACATTTCACACCTTCAGTTTGTCCCACTCGGGATAAACATTTCACACCTTCAGTTTACCCCACTAGGGATAAAACCTTTCACACCTTCATTTTGTCCCACTAGGGATAAAACTTTTCACATCTACAGTCTATCCCATCAGGGGCGAACTACACAGACCTGATCTCCCAAATACACGGGAGTACGTAGGCAGCCATTTTTATGGTCTGGTCTAATTACACAAAAAACAAAAACATCTCTACACCCTTTTCACCACTTAAAACTTTGAAACTTTTCACGCTAGGTTCGAACTACGCAGACCTGATCTCCCCCTTCTCAATGGGAGTACGTAGGCAGCCATTTATGGTTCGGTCTCACCCCCTACCAAAACATAAAAACTTATCAATGTTACTGGGATCATCCTTCAAATCATTCAAACCACACCTCATCGGCTTAGACCAAAGGGATGGAACTACCTGGTCTCCCCACACAAATGGGAGAACCGGCGACCATCTAAGTTGCGGTTAATTCCTCAAAGAGAAACATTAATCTATAAGAGATGGAACTATGTTGGCTCCCCAATACAAAGGAGTACCGGAGACCATCTGTGGGGCAGTTAACCTCAGAGAGGAAAGACGCAATCCTCTCCATAACTACATACAAAAACTAGTCCCAAGACACCAAAGGGTAGGGAATATAAAGATCAATGATCCATTCGGAAAGATCCTGAGACATCTCAATGTCCATCCATCAAGGGGGAGTTCAGAATATATAAAGATCACAAGCCCTGCAGAAATAGGCAACTATCAAGCAAGTAACAAGGCATAACTAAAAGTGAAGTGAATCAAAATATATTTTCTTGCCATATAATATTGTTTGGTATATACAATGTGTTATGTACATGACAAAAATTGCTAAGCTACTCTATGCAGGTAAATCCAAGCTAATCTACAAACCAGTGGATAAGCGTGCCATCAAATCTAACATAGTATCCTCTCTCAGAAAAAGGGGGTAACTCTGTAAGCTCCTGCCTTAGGGTATCAATGTGAGCCAAGAGATCTACAGCCATCTGCATGGTGACACTATGCTCATTTATGAATGTGTTCATCTTTGCAATGATATCAGTAGTATGGGATCTAAATGCAGTACTATCTGTAATAGCAGCATCTCGGGCAGATAAACTACCATCTCACTCAATAACAGTTGCATCCTTATATGATCGAGCCTCATCCCGCTCAACAACAGCGGCATCTCTATGAGATAGAGCATCATCTCTCTCAACTAGAGCGACATCTCTACCCGAAAGAGCTATCAACATCAAGGCTCTAGCATGATCCCTCTTAAATGTCATTAGATACAGACTCTGCTCTAAATACTCTGTAGAAGGTGAAGTCACTGTAGCAGAAATATTGGGAGAATCGACCAGAGCTACTGTCAAACCAACAAATAGCTCATCCTCAGTGGGAGAATCAGGGTCCTCCATAGGCTCCCCACTGTCAGAATCAACACCCGGCTCTGTGGATACAACCCCAGCTGATGTAATCTTTTCCTCTAACTATGCAGAATACTCTGTAAAATGGCCTGGATGGCTAGTAGTAAAATCATCCCTCTCACATCGGGCCTAACAAGCATAAACCCTGGACAAATCCTCTGCTAATAAAAGTCGAGATGATATACGCTGACCCAATGCCCCGTCAAAGGGATGAACATTATGAAACTGGTCAAACTGTGCCATCACAGCTAGTGGGTGATATTTGGTTACGCCCCTCAAACCGGCTAGAGGAAGATAATCCATGCCAAATGCATGAGTGATGAAGTTGTAGGGAGAACTAAGCCCTGATCACGATAGAATATCAAATGGATCCTCAATCCCTATTAAGAAGACCGACCAAGAAGTTGTATATGTACACTCTGCCGGCTGGAAGGAGTAGGACATGGCTATCTCATGGGAAAAATAATACACATGGCATAAAAATGTGCCAATGAGTCTCAAGTGTTTCATAAACCCCATGTACAGTAAGATCAAACTGCCTGAAAATACCCCTGCAGGATGGGTGTGACTATACGTGGCCGACCTCAAGGTCTCTGTAACGTCCACAAATTTTAAAACTCCTTATTAATTAAATATGTGATTTAATTTTAATAAGTTAGTTTTGTGAGTTTATTTAAACCTTAAGTGGTTATATGAATTTACAAAATGATTAAAGGGAGTCACTAATAGTTTATTTAAATTAGTGGACTAACCCTAAAATTCTAATATCAAAGACTTGATAAGAGTATTAATTAAATATTCAATTTATTTGAATATAGTAGCAAGAGTTCAACGTATTGATTTAATTTAATTTATGAGTAATTAATTGATAATGTGTTAATTAATAATTATTATGAATAAATAATAATTAATCTGTAATAGATTAATAGTTTATAAAATGATTATATGTTTACTTGATTTATTTGTGCAATATAGTAAACCTTTATTATATGGTAGTTAACTATATATTTTATATAGTAAAAGGTGATACATTATTATGTTTATATATTATATATATAGACTATATAGTAAGAGTTATTTGCATTCATTTGAGTTGCATAATAATATTGTTATATGTATGTGTACTACTAGATACCTTGTAATTGGGAAATACATTGTATGCCATTTTAAATTATTATACCCTATGTTATATGAAATAAATTGTGTAGACATATTTTATAACCAAAGTTTGTATTATGTGCATATTTAGTATAAGCCAGATGTTGCATTTCATTGTTTGCAAAATGCTGAGGATTTCTCTTGTCCCATAATAAGAGTCCCATTTCTTTCTTATACGTGAACAAAGCAAACAAGCCTAGCCTAGACTAGCTTCATCTCAAATTCATCAAACATAGAGCAATTAGTGGATGGGGAGTGGGATTCATGAGTGGAATCACCAACTCTCACCAACTCTTTCTTAACCCTTGTGCATTCTAGAAATTCCAACGGTTTGATTTGTGAGGTAATGACATTATCTAGATAATCAATCTCCTATAAATAATACCTTCACCTTCCTTGTTATAATTTGCTGAGAATTAGTTTATATAGAGTGAGTATAGAGCAGCTGAGTTGAGTCACAAAGGTATAACTTCCATTCCCATTCATAATTTTTGGTAAATTATTTCATGGATTGATTCTTTGAATTAAGCATGTATTGGTTGCTAGTTGATTTGAGTTATGTTTCTTAGTGTTATACATACTTATAAGTGTGTTGGGTTATGTTAGAAGCAATTGTTATAAGGAATTGGTATGGTGGGTTGCTAAACTAGCTGTAGAATAGTCTCGCCATCGTCTCGACGATGCGAGCTGCAGCACAACCTGTGCCATCGTAACCCGAACTTAGTTTTGTCTCAGGCATGGCACAGTTGCACCCTAATTGTACTAGGGTGCAGTGCAGCTGCGCCAGTCCTGCACCAGCTCTGATGTTTTCTTTTTTGTTTCTGTTTGTGCTAAGTGGTTAGTACATTGTAGAACTAGCTTGTAAACTATTTTAGCACGTAAATGTAAGCACATGCATATAGGATGAACAAGTATAGAAATGATTGACACAACACTTATAGTCTTGAAATGAGGTTTATGATTTCAAAAGTGCACTTTGTCACGAACACATCATGTGAGCATTTTGACTTTATGAACATGATAATATGGTTTATATTAACATGAAATGCAAGACTAAAGTGATGGAATACACTAGCATACAGGATTGAAAGTTAAGACTATTTCAAAGATAAGAAACTTAAGGCTTTTCGAGGAGAACTTGACCGAGACTTTTTATCTTATAAGACCTGACCATTTGAGCATGCATATGTGACTTTAATATATGTTGAAAATGCATGAGAGTTATATCCTAATATGCCTTGTATATTCTAAGTTGACTTAGTGTAAAATTGAAGGAAAATTAGAATGAGAAAGCTAATGTCATCAAGAAATGAGTAAAGTATGTTATGACCATGCAAGCATGTGTATTAGGATTCATTATGCCTATAGACATATTGACATGAACATCGTTTGATTAATGAATGGTTTTTACTTATTCATACATAGTCATAAAAGGGAAAATTCTAAAATATGAACTATGTGAGTAAAGTATACATGTATTGTATATATATACAAGAATGACTACTGAGTAGTGTATAACCAAGTTACAAAGCATGATGATTACATGACCTTTTATGTTTTAATGACATATAATATGTAAGTTAAACTTGAAGTAATGAATTCAAGTATGGTCATGTGTTATGTGTGAAACACTAGCATGTACGTATGTTAAAATATATGTGTAATTGGTATGTTAGAGTTGGACTGAAGTTAGGAGAGCAGAAGCTCAACCTTGTTTTGGCCAAGGAATAAGCAACATTGCTTGTAATCCCCTAAGCCTAGACCGAGCACAAATTTGCTACCAATCAGCTTCTCTTGCCAAGATTCTATTTTTGGTTCTAAAATTTAAGGCATGCTTACATGATCTCTTTATCTTGTAATATGTGACCAATGTGCCATGTAATGTGTTGAGAAGCATGCTATGTGAAGACTTGATTCTTTTAAGTATAGGCTCGTATTAGTTTACACAAACTAATTGAAAGACTGACTTGATAATGTTAGGTCGTTTCAATGCAAGTTAGTTAAAGCTATTATTATACTGTAGCTGAGCAAACAAAAAAGTTTTCTTTGAACTTCACTCTTTAATTGTGAAAGTTCCTTGAACCCTACTTTTGTTAAGAAAGTTTCACTAAACTTACCCTAAATTATATTGAGCAAGTATCTGAATTTATTGTGTTGCAAGTTTCCTAACTTACACAACTTTGAGTTTGTGAAAGTTTTCCTATCCTTCTCATATTGCATTGAGCAGGATATTGTTGAATTGAAAGTTATTCATTTAAGCTTGAAATCTTATTTCCAAGCATGCTATTAAGTGGTTTAATTACTTTACAGTTATTCCATATCGATATTATTGACATTCGCACTTAGTACATGTGACACCCCCAAATCCGGTACTTCCATTTTCACAGGATTTGGTGTTCACTGTACAAGCATCATCTATATATCTACCCATAAATAAATGCAAACCATGTAATAGATAGAAATAAATCTCTCCCCTTATGGGGTTACATCAATTGAATAATAAATAAATCCCAGGTTACTCTAACCTTAAAACATCTGTGCGGAAAACATAAACAAATACATCTTAGTAACAGCAACTCTAATTACATTGCATAACCACATTAATAAAACAGTCTTCATTACATGCTAAGTTTGCCCTTGCCCTTACTAGTGGAAGGTTCGTCTGCTCTTTTGTTCTTAACTACAATGTTATTATTACGCAAGAGTGAGCACGATTGCCCACAAGTATAACAATATAACAATGAATAATAACATGTGAGAGAAATAATAACTTCTGATATAAAGCTCAACTTTTGAATCAAGAATGGATAACAAGAATCAAAAGAAATTCTGAGGGTCATAAGACCTTGAACTATGTCCTAGGTTGTCAAGTGTTTATACTTGAAACCTTTAACGATCGTATAAGACTATGGACTTCTTCTTCTCATACTTAGGGGATCACCCTTAGTACCATCACGTGCATTAATATCTTAACGCTAAAAGCGTAATAATCCCCTATCTGAGGTTGTTCATCTCGGTTTGACATTCGAGTCCGCACCAAAGGAAGTTTGGTTTGGATAATTCATCAAGGGGTTCTGAAATTTAGAACGCTCATCAACTATAGACTAGTCGAATCAATAAGGGTTCGCTAGTCTAACAAGGTTTAACAATAACAGATAATTTAACTTGGATAAAATCTCAAAAGTATACAATAGAATAATTATTGTATAACAACATCATGCTTAAAGATTAATAAACTTTAATATACAAGACAAGCTTGATCAATAATAATGAGAATTTGCTCAATATCGAAAGATGAATTAATCAACTTATATAACGATAACAAGTAGGGTTAGGAAACTTGCTCAACGAAAGTTTAGGGTAAGAAACTTGCTCAACGTAAATGTAGAGTTAGAAAACTTGCTCAATGTAACAAGATAAGGTTTAGAAACTTGCCTCGTGCGTAGATTACACTTAGACAAACTAGTTCTTTGAATTAAATCCTATATATCAATTACGTTCACAATACCAGTCAATAATAATGTACTAAACATCATAAGTTATTCTTTGTTTAACTCGAATTCATGACTATACTTAGTCAATTATTACACTTAGTGCAAAATTAAGACTTCACAAAAAATAACTAATTATGCCTTCAATCATTCAATCCACACGTAATTGTGTTATGGACATGTTAAGAATTTATTTTAACATCACATTATAGGTCTAACAAATCTTTATAATCATTAGACTAAGTTGCTATCAAATTTCTGTACTTGTACACTTTTAAAAACTCATTTCCGACCATTCTGCTAAGTGGCGTTGCGGTGCCACTTTTATACTATATCTTGGTGTTACACATGAGTCTCTCAGCTCGGAGTTGGCACTTGCGTGCGCGACACTCCAGACATTCGAATTTTCGATTCATGAAGAACACAGAATTCAATGAAATAAACTCTACGTGTTCATTAATTTCACCAATTTAAACATACCCACATGCTAGAATTTATACATAACCATTACCTAACATATATAGAGTGATTTTAACACATTAAAACACATAATCATAGAATTAGAGCATGCAAATTGGACTGTTCTTGATGTTCTTGAAGTTCTTGAACAAAAACATGGATTTTAATGCTACGGATTCGTTATAAAGCCAAATCCAACCATTCAAGTTTCATTTTGTTCATTATAACATGCATAATCATATCAATGTGTGAATTTTGTAAAATAAATTATATTTGACATATAAAAATCACGTATAAGGCCACATGGCCATATCACGTACTCTGAAATCTTTTACTATATAATTTCATGAAATTGAAGATATGGAAACCCACAATATATACATAAAATATGCCATACAACTCGAATTATTACATATATTCTTATAACAACTGAATTTCCCAAATACAGAGACTCATAGAAAACTTAAGCCATATTCATGAAACTTAAAAGACGTAAAATATATAAATTGGGTTGAAGAGATTACCCAAGCGTAGATTAATTTACTAGGAAGTGAATTCCTCCTCCACCAAAACTCTAAATTCTCAACTCTCTCTAACACTATCTAGACTTAGGAAAACTAATGAAGAAAAAGGGTGGGGAAGGCGTATAATAAAGAAGCGTCTGACGAGTTGTGGTCAGTTACCCAGTCATGGGTAACTGCTCTCAACTCCCTCTAAGGCCATGTTTGGCTAGCAAGGAAATAGTTCAAAAACTCGTGTTTGAGGTCGCACGAGTGGCCGAAGCACAGAAGACGAGTTTTGCCACTTTCATGATGAAGGGCGAAGCAAACTATTGGCGGAAAGCCAATAAGGGCCGAGCAAACGAAGGAGTTATTCCTTGGGAGAGATTTAAGGAGCTATTCCTCGAGAATTACTTCTCGGAGAATACGCAACTGGATATGGAGGTTATGTTTCTGGAACTAAAACAAGGTAGTATGTTTGTCGTAGAGTACGCGGAAAAATTTAACGAGTTGGCCCGATTCGCTTCACATCAGGTTGACACGGAGGCCAGGAAGGCAAGGAGGTTCGAATTAGGATTGAAACCATGGGTGCAGAAGGCAGTGACTGTGTTGAAAATCAATACTTACTTTGATCTTTTAGAAAGGGCTATCATTGTCGAAGGGGCAATGAGGCCACCACGCGATTTAAATAAGAAAAGAAGTCCGGTCAGGAAGGTCAGAAAGGGGGAAGTAGCGGAGGCAGCAACCTCAACAAGCATAAATTGACGGAGAGTCAATCCTCTAGAGGCAATAAGTCCAGAGGGGAGGCCAAGAAAAGTATAAAGTGAAACAACTGTGGGAGGAACCACTCAGGAGAGTGCATGAAAGGAAAAAGTGTTTGTTATCGTTGTGGACAACCGGGGCACATGGCTCCTCAGTGTCCGAATAAGCAGAAGGGAGGTTGTTTCTCGTGTGGAGCCACAGACCATCAAATTAAGGATTGTCCAAAGAAAAAGGGCGATACAGATAGCGTTAACCGCAACAACAACAATAATTGGCTAAACATTAGAGGGCCAGCCAGTTAAGCCAACATACCAATGACACGAACGTTCAACATGACCGTACAGGATGCGGTGGAGTCTAAGGAGATGGTGTTAGGTATCATTCCGATCAATGATATAGATACATACGTGTTATTTGATTCGGGTGCTACCTGCTCTTTTGTTTTCGAAGATTTTGCTAGACAGCTAGACTTACCCTGTGAGAGATTAGAACACCCTATGAACGTAGAAGTAGTGAACAAGGAAATTATCCCCGTATAATGCATTCATAGGAATTGTTATACTGAATTGCGAGGATTTAAGCTCAAGGTGGATTTGATACCGATTCATTTGGGGGAGTTCGATGTAATCCTTGGAATGGATTGGTTATCGGTTCACTGAGAAAGCGATTATAGGTAAGAAGAAGTGTGTACACCTTAAGACCGAATAAGTCAAAGGTGGTATTTTATGGTAGTAAATCGTCGAGACAATCTCATTGTGCGGCGATGGTGTATACTTTCTGCAATGATTTGCTTAGGAAGGGTTGTATAGGTTATTTGGCTCACGTGGTTGATACTCGACGAGTCGAGGTGAATCGAGTCGGATGCCTATTGTAAGGATTTCGTTGATGTCTTCCCTGCATAAGATTTGGGATTGCCACCGGATAGAGATTGAGTGTGTCATTGATTTGGCACGAGGATAGCCGGTTTACAAAGCGCCGCATCATATGGCACCGGTAGAGATGAAAGAACTGATGGCTCAATTACAAGAGTTGTTAGATAAGGGATACATTCGACCGAGCGTATCAACATGGGGAGCACCAGTCTTATTCGTAAAAAAGAAAGATGGGTCGCTAAGACTTTGTATTGACTACCGAGAGTTGAACAAGGTCACTATTAAGAACAAGTACCCGTTACCCATGATAGACGATTTGTTTGATCAGTTGAAGGGGGAAAAGTACTTTTCAAAGATTGACTTGAGGAACGGTTATCACCAACTGAAAGTGAGGTCGGAGGATATTCCAAAGACGACATTCAGAACTTGGTATGGACACTTTGAGTTTCTGGTAATGTTATTTGGTTTGACGAACACGCCAGCAGCATTTATGGATTTAATGAACAAAGTGCTCAAACAGTATTTGGATAAGTTTGTTGTCGTATTCATCGATGACATTCTAGTGTATTCAGAAATGGAGGAAGAACACACCGAGCATCTTCAGATAGTGTTGGAGACATTAAGGAGGGAGAAGTTGTATGAAAAATTCTCCAAGTGTGAGTTTTGGTTGTAGAGAGTGCAGTTTTTAGGACACGTTATCGACAAGAATGGTGTTTCGGTGGATCCAGCGAAGGTTGAAGCGGTTATGAATTGGGAGCAGCCGAAGACACCGACAGAAATCAGGAGTTTCCTAGGATTGGCTGGATACTATCGAAGATTTATTTGGGATTTTTTGAAATTAGCATCACCGTTGACCAATCTTACTAGAAAGACAATTAAGTTCATTTGGATGGAGAAGTGTGATGAAAGTTTCCTAGAATTGAAGAAGAGGCTTAGTCAAGCACCTGTGTAGGCCCTACCGAACAACACGGGAGGGTTTGTAATGTATAGTGATGCGTCACACAAGGGTCTTGGCTCTGGACTGATGCAACACGGCAGAGTCATTGTGCGCTTCACGTCAACTAAAAGATTATGAGAAGGGATATCTGACTCATGATCTGGAGTTAGCAGCGGTAGTTTTTGCCTTGAAGATTTGGAGGCATTATTTTTATGGCGAGAAGTGTGAGATATAAACAGATCACAAGAGTCTGAAGTATATCTTCACACAGAGAGAGTTAAACATTAGGCAGTGGCGATGGCTAGAGTTGATCAAAGATTATGATTGTGAGATTTTGTACCATCCGGGCAAAGCAAATGTAGTGGAAGATGCCTTGAGCAGAAAAGGCAGAGAGAAGTTATTAAAGTTAACTATTCAAGAAGAATTGGTGAAAGATTTTGAACGACTAGACTTGGAGATTAAGTACCCGATGGCGGCGAATGAACAATTGTTTACAATGACAGCGAGTCCGACTTTATTGGATAAGGTTAAAGAAGCACAAGAAAAGGATGAAGGTTGCAATAACATCAAGAAGCGATTAACTGAAGGTGATGAGTTGAAATTTAAGATTGATAGCACTGGACTGCTAAGATTTGAAAGACAAATTTGGATACCGTTACTACCGGAACTAAGAGAAGAGATTTTACAACAAACGCACAGTACAAGATATTTGAAACACCCAGGAAGCACGAAAATGTACCAAGACTTGCGTCACCACTTCTTATGGCCAAACATGAAGAGAGAGGTTACGGAATGCGTAAGTAGATGCCTAACTTGTCAAAGAGTCAAGGAAGAGCACCAACAACCAAACGAGTTATTACAACCATTAGAAATTCCAGAATGGAAATGGGAGCACATCACAATGGACTTTGTGGTGGGACTTCCAGCAACGCAGAAAGGGCATGACGCCATATAGGTGATTGTAGATCGTCTTACTAAGTCAGCTCACTTTTTGCCGATTAAGATTAAGTATAGTTTGGACCAATTAGCCAAATTGTATGTCAAGGAAATTATCTTGAGGCATGGGGTACCGGTATCTATTGTATCAGATAGAGATCCGCGATTCACGTCAAACTTCTAGAAGAGTCTTCAAGAAAGAATGGGGACACAACTACGAATGAGTATCGCGTATCATCCCCAAACCGATGGGCAAAGCGAGAGAACAATTTAGACACTTGAAGACATGCTCCGAGCTTGTGTGATGGACTTCAAGGGTAGCTGGGAGGATCACCTTCCATTAGTAGAGTTCGCGTACAACAATAGTTATCATGCCAGCATTAGAATGACACCATACGAAGCACTGTATGGGAGGAAATGTAGAACGCCCTTATGCTGGGACGAAGTTGGAGAACGTCGACTGTTGGGACCGAATTGATACAATGACGGTAGAAATCATCAAGGTGATAAGAGCTGGCTTAGTAGCATTTCAAGATCGCTGTAAGTATCTGATTTACATCGCAAGAAGAGAGATTTTGAAGTAGGAAGCTATGCATTTCTGAAAGTATCTCCATGGAAAGGGAAGATTCATTTTGGGAAAAAGGAAAAGTTGAGCCCCAAGTTCATAGGACCGTTCGAGATTTTGAGGTGAGTCAGTGAAGTGGCGTATAAGGTAGCGTTACCTCTTGAACTTGAGCACATTCACAACGTGTTTCATGTGTCAGTATTACGGCCATATAAACTGGACTACAAGCACGTTATCTCCTATGAGCCAATCCAAGTTGAGAAAGACTTATCATACGAAGAAGTTCCTATCCAGATACTAGAAAGGAAGGAACAGAAGCTGAGGAATAAGATTATCCATTCCGTTAAGATTCTCTGGAGGAATCACGCAGTAGAAGAAGCTACGTGGGAGCTAAAAGAGAAAATGAGAGCGAATTATATGTTTTTTATTTGAGAAACCTTATTTTACAATTCCGAGGACGGAATTTTTATAAGGGGGAAGGGATGTAACGTCCACAAATTTTAAAACTCTTTATTAATTAAATATGTGATTTAATTTTAATAAGTTAGTTTTGTGAGTTTATTTAAACCTTAAGTGGTTATGTGAATATACGAAATGATTAAAGGGAGTCACTAATAGTTGATTTAAATTAGTGGACTAACCCTAAAATTCTAATATCAAAGACTTGATAAGAGTATTAATTAAATATTCAATTTATTTGAATATAGTAGCAAGAGTTGAACGTATTGATTTAATTTCATTTATGAGTAATTAATTGATAATGTGTTAATTAATAATTATTATGAATAAATAATAATTAATAATGTAATAGATTAATAGTTTATAAAATGATTATATGTTTACTTGATTTATTTGTGCAATATAGTAAAGATTTATTATATGGTAGTTAATTATATATTTTATATAGTATAAGGTGATACATTAATATGTTTATATAATATATATATATATAGACTATATAGTAAGAGTTATTTGCATTCATTTGAGTTGCATAATAATATTGTTATATGTATGTGCACTACTAGATACCTTGTAATTGGAAAATACATTGTATGCTATTTTAAATTATTATACCCTATGTTATATGAAATAAATTGTGTAGACATATTTTATAACCAAATTTTGTATTATGTGCATATTTAGTATAAGCCAGATGTTGCATTTCATTGTTTACAAAATGCTGAGGATTTCTCTTATCCCATAATAAGAGTCCCATTTCTTTCTTATACGTGAACAAAGCAAACAAACCCAACCTAGCCTAGCTTCATCTCAAATTCATCAAACATAGAGCGATTAGTGGATGGGGACTGGGATTCATGAGTGGAATCACCAACTCTCTCTTAACCCTTGTGCATTCTTGAAAGTCAATGGTTTGATTTGTGAGGTAATAACATTATCTAGATAATCAATCTCCTATAAATAATACCTTCATCTTCCTTGTTGCAATTTGTTGAGAATTATTTTATATAGAGTGAGTATAGAGCAGCTGAGTTGAGTCACAAAGGTATAAATTTCATTCCCATTCATAATTTTTGGTAAATTGTTTCATGGATTGATTCTTTGAATTAAGTATGTATTGGTTGCTAGTTGATATGAGTTATGTTTCTTAGTTTTATACATACTTATAAGTGTGTTGGGTTATGTTAGAAGCAATTGTTATAAGGAATTAGTATAGTGGGTTGCTAAACTGCATAACACAAGTCTCGCTTCATGTCTCTCTCGATGCAGTACTGGCATGTAACAATTGCGCCTTTATTTTTATTTAAGGTGCAGTATGAATCTTGTAAGTAATCCGAACTCTCGCTTTTATCTCAGGCATGGCGCATTTGCACCTAATTAGATTAGGGTGCTTGTAGCAATTGCCTTGCGATCTACACCGACTCTAATGTTTTCTATTTTGTTTCTATTTGTGCTAAGTGGTTAGTACATTGTAGAACGAGCTTGTAAACTATTTTAGCATGAACATGTAAGCACATGCATATAGGATGAACAAGAATAGCAATGATTGACACAACACTTGTGGTCTTGAAATGAGGTTTGTGATTTCAAAAATGAACTTTGTCACGAACACATCATGTGAGCATTTTGATTTATGAACATGATAATATGGTTTATATTGACATGAAATGCAAGACTAAAGTGATGGAACACACTAGCATACAAGATTGAAAGTTAAGACTATTTCAAAGATAAGAAACTTAAGGCTTTTCAAGGAGAACTTGACTGAGACTTTTTATCTTATAAGACCTGACCATTTGAGCATGCATATGTGACTTTAATATATATTGTAAATGCATGAGAGTTATATGCTAATATGCCTTGTATATGCTAAGTTGAATTAGTGTAAAATTGAAGGAAAATTAGAATAAGAAAGCTAATGTCATCAAGAAATGAGTAAAGTATGTTATGACCATGCAAGCATGTGTATTAGGATTCATTATGTCTATAGACATATTAACATGAACATCGTTTGATTATTGAATGGTTTTTACTTATTCACACATAGTCATAAAAGGGAAAATTCTAAAATATTAGCTATGTGAGTAAAGTATACATGTGTTGTATATATATACAAGAATGACTACTGAGTAGTGTATAACCAAGTTACAAAGGATGATGATTACATAACCTTTTATGTTTTAATGACATATAATATCTAAGTTAAAATTGAAGTAATGAATTCAAGTATGGTCATGTGTTATGTGTGAAACACTAGCATGTACATATGTTAAAATATATGTGTAATTGGTATGTTAGAGTTGGACTGAAGTCAGGAGAGCAGAAGCTCAACCTTGAGTTCAGCTAAGGGACAGAACTTGTACCAGATCCCTAAGCTTCTAGACGTCGCAGCCACACGCTCATCCTGCGATCTTGCCAAGATTCTATTTTTGGTTCTGAAATTGAAGGCATGCTCATATGATCTCTTTATCTTGTAATATGTGACCAATTTGCCATGTAATGTGTTGAGAAGCATGCTATGTGAAGACTTGATTCTTTTAAGTATAGGCTCGTATTAGTTTACACAAACTAATTTAAAGACCGACTTGATAATGTTAGGTCGTTTCAACGCAAGTTAGTTAAAGCTATTATTATACTGTAGCTGAGCAAACATGCAAGTTTTCTTTGAACTTCACTCTTCGATTGTACAAGTTCCTTGAACCCTACTTTTGTTAAGCAAGTTTCCCTAAACTTACCCTAAATTATATTGAGCAAGTATCCGAATTTATTTTGTTGCAAGTTTCCTAACTTACACAACTTTGAGTTTGTGAAAGTTTTCCTATCATTCTCATATTGCATTGAGCAGGATATTGTTGAATTGAAAGTTATTCATTTAAGCTTGAAATCTTATTTCCAAGCATGCTATTAAGTGGTTTAATTACTTTACAGTTATTCCGCAACGATATTATTGACATTCGCACTTAGTACACTTAAGCTCGTACAGTCTGGCACTTGTACATTATTTAAAGTTCAAAAATTCTTGAACTGTGGTAAATAGAGTCTGAACCTTTGTCCGGTTAGACAAGCCTATGAAGTTTTATAAAAGGTATCCAAACCAATTGATGGTAAGGATTCTTAGACTTAAAGAATACCATTCTTATGATAGGGGAGTACCCCAGGTATCTAATATACGATACAACAGAGCAGATTTAAATGTTATGCATATACATAGAGTATGTGAGGCTGATCCCCTCAAGTACTTATTCTATAGCCAGTAACCAAAGGGTCAATTAGTTATTGATTCCATTGGAGTGTTATAGTTCAAAGTCTACTTGAGTAGCATTTATTCTAAAAGCAATCATTATCTTTGCTTATGATATTCATATTGTTGAATCCTTCAGATATTCATATTGTTGAATCCATTGCCAGATATTTTTCCATTCATTATGATATATCCTTATTGTTGTATTTAAACTTGTTGAGAAAACTTGTTGCTCATCCTTGCTATATCATGAATTATATTGCAGCTAAGCCTGAGACCTCAGGAAAGGACAAGGGTAAAGGGCAGATGTAGGATAATTGCGAGAAGCAGAATTTTTCTTATGCTTAGATTAAATTACGATTAAGTAATGTGAACCCTAATATTTATTTTAGGGTAGGATTGTAAGATGATATTAAGGTTATCGTATCTTGGGACTAGTAACACCCTTTGAATGAATGACGTACGTTTATTATATTCCGCATTTTAGTTATCGTATGTTGTTTAGAGGTGAATGTTTGTATTTTATCATGATGACCGAACCGGGGTCAGAGGACCCAGATTTGGGGGCGTCACAGTCTCTGCCACAATCATCGGTAAATTGGTATGTCCCTCCCGGAGAGCCCATACTGCCATAACCACGTCGATGTTTAGATGATCCATGTACATTGGCATGTACAGATAAGCCACTACACACATCAAGAATACATCTACTGTGGCAACACGCCAATCATCCTCCGATGTGGTGAAATACCCAGAGTGCTTCAATAACAGTTCAAAGAACCAAATATGTTAATCAAAAAAATGCATGGACACTACATGCCCTGAGGAGATCTCATCCAGAGAAACTCTACGCCTCAAACTTGTTAGGGTCATAAACTCCGGCTTATGTCGCCAACATCCATCTGAGTGCAGGGCCTATCCAATGGAAAATCTATTAGACGCTCAAACTCCTCCAAGGTAGGATTCAACTCTTGGGTCTCAAACCGAAACACCTACCTATCCGGTCCCCAGTGCTCTAGCATGCCCTCTACGAAACCCAATGGAACTTGGAACACTAAGAGGGTCACAGAGTTCCGCAACAGTTGATCTATGTTCACTCGATCTGGGATGACAAACTATTATACCACGATCTCAAATAGAAGGCCACCAATACTAGTGGGGTATGATCTATCTGGCTAACTGCCGATGAACACATCTATAGGGCTGTGTCATAAGACCATCCAGGGGTCACTGTTGAACTCATATTTGGAAATACATATGCATAACATAATACTTGCTTGATAAACAATAGATGGCAATATGATGTATGGAATGGAAAATAATATACATACATTCTTAAGTACATCATCATCTAATACATCATCTCTGTATATAGCTGGAAAATACAAGAAAATGGGGCACAGCCACCCAACAACTTATAGAGACCTATAAAAAGATATAACGAGAATGGGGCACAACAACCCAATATCTAACAGAGGCCTATCAAAAGATATAACAAGAAATATATTAGAAGAAGTCAATAGTATTGATGTCTATATCATCCAACCTATCCATCTAATGAATCTCCGCCAAGAGGGATATCAGGCCAATTTAATGGAGGATTTGCACTGGTAAAACCATCTAAATATGGGCCACTTGAAGGGCCAGCCCCTGAGCTGGAAGGATCAAAAGAATCTGCCTCGGAAGGATCTCTGCCCTAATGATGGATGAAAAAATGCTCCCCGTCCAACTGCTGGGTCAAGCTATCAATTTGTATCAAATGAGTAGGCTCTCAAACGCAGGCAATCCAATCTGCCATCATGACGGAGCCAGGAACCATATCCCATATGAATAGTGTGGCGCGGGTCTGAGTTCCGATGGTACGAGGGGACCACTAGTGGTAGAATGCCTCCTGAGTGAATGGTCCCTCTGACAAATCAAAGCCATCAACTCGTACCAACAAGATATCATTGATTGACGGCTGCGACACAGGCCAATAACGCCTCGCAGGAGGACAGATCGGGATACGGATCTCTCCTATGGTGCTCCTGATAGCACGCTCTCCAAACTAGAGCTCCCATCCTCCATCTGTGAAGGGAGGAATCCAAGGGCTGGACATCTCATGCTCAACACCAGTCGGGAAACCACCCTTAAAGCCAACTGTCAAATGGTCCTCAGAATAGGGAACCCATGTAATGACATTGGTTGTCAATAACTCCAATTATAGGCGAGAATGGTTGAAACCCTCAACTACAGAAATCTCCACTAGCGTGGAGTGATGTCATTGTTGTCCCCGTGGATAGGTGTCCAAACCTAACAAACTAATGGAACTTAGACATGGAAGCCTCTCATAGGCCCAAAACTGCCAATACAAGATTAAACATCTACGGTTAGTCAACACTCTTAACACGAACAAGGGAAATTAAAAGAGAAATACTCACCAGCAGAAATGGGTAAAATCCTAGCCAAGCCTCTGCCAAGCCCTGCGAGCGCATGCACATTCCCCTGAGGAAATTGGCAAAGGTATAGGAGCCCCAGTCAAACTCTCCAATACAGTCCACCTCCCGTGTGGCGCTGACTAAAACTAACAACACCATGGAAGATTTATCCGCCAGGAAACAACCCCGAAGGATGACCAGGAACATTCGTCGAAGAATGCAATCCCTAACTCTCCTGTCATCGGGCAATGGCTCACTCAACGCCCCACTCATGGCGTCTATACTCAAAGGACTAGTATGAATTGTCCTACCTTTGAGCATCGTAACCGGGAATCCTAGCAAGGATCTGATGGCAGTAGGGGAAATGTCAGCCACACAAGGCACTGGCTCCCCAGAAAACTCCATACCGATGATAAACCACTAATCCATCGGCGTCATCATCACCTCATAATCCAGCAAATGGAGGGAATGAGTCTGGTGAAACCAGTGCTCAGACAACGCCCTGAGGTAACCCCAGGGAAAACGACGGGGGAGGAGGAAAAAGAATGCCTTTAAACCCCAAGCATGCGTAATCTCTCGGTACTCTAGGTGAAGAGTCTGGTATAGAGAGTGTATACTGAACCAGTTCCCTCGAGCCTGCGTAAAGCCTGGAACCTGCTTCATAAATGCAAACCAACTTCAGGACCCTTGCTCCTCATCAACAGGAAAAAGGAAGATCAAACACAGCTTTTACCTCATTTGCATGCAAGTAAATCGAGGGGTGGCGACTCAAATCATCCAAAAGCCCTGGAATCGTCACATTAATGGCTGGGAGATCCTTACAGGGAATAAAAACAACAGGAGCAAAAGCCATAACTGATACATCCTCCTCATCCTCAACATCCGGTACCTCAACCTGGATAAGACGAATCATTGACTTTGTCAACCGACGAGGCTGTTGGGCTGGGTGTGGTCGAGGCACATCAAAAGCTCTCATCCTCACACCTAAAGAGGTCCTATGGGAGCTGCTCGGCTGGTCTGGATCCATATATCTGGACACAAGTCTCCAAATCACCTCAGAAAGGGTGTGGTAAATTCTAACATGGAGCTTTTTAAATGCATTTTATGTCTATATGCATGCATTCATTACTTTAACATACGCCTACAATAGAGTTAAAAATGCATGTATATTCAATGCCTAGACTCATGGAAAAAATTTTCCAGAGTCTCCTTTGTATAAAGGACTATCCATATACGTGTAGGCATGACTAGGTGGCCATTCAGTAGCACACCAACTCACGGTCCCAAACAACTTATATGAATGAAAAGTCTCAAAATTATAATATGTAAGGGTAGTTTAATTACCAGGATAACTTTGTTTTACAACCTTTGCTCATTTGTCCTCACATAGGACAAGAAATAGCAGAAAAAGGTGTCAATGACTGTTTTAAAAGTTAATTTTTTTTCACATCAATATGTTCAACATGGTTAAATACTAACATTTACTATGTTGAATAAATTTTATTAAGTCATATGAGCATGCATATTCACTACTATGTACTTATAAGCATTTCATGTGATAACTCATTTTCCAATAGACAAAACTGGAAAAGAAGACATGCATACGTTACCAGGATAGTGCAGAACACTTGTACGGTGATGGTTTTTACATAAAATAGCCCGACCTCAGTAGATATGAAGAAGAACTCTCAGATTCTCTATGTGGCTTCAATCAAAAATGACTTGTGAAAGGGAAAATTGCCTGAAATAGACCCATAGATGGCCACAGGTCTACCTACGGCTGTCGTAGGTCCACCTATGGCTATCCCAGTTGGTCCCCACCCCCTCCGGCTCGATCTTATTTGAGTTGAAAAGGAGGCCCAATAAGTTGAAAAGTCAAATCAAGAAAAAACACGCTACGCGATTAAGCAAAAAAGCCTGAAATCCTGATTTTCAAAGACCAAACTGTAGGTCTACACATCAATCATTGGTATTTGCCAAAACACAAGGTTTACAAAGCTGATGATCTCAGTGATCAAGCAGCCTTGACGTTATCATCCGTTAGCAAGTAAATCCAGGAAAGCATCGGAGGTGGTCCGATGATTTTAGCCGTTGAAGCACAGTTCAGCGAAAGTCAAGCAGCCTTGACGTTATCGGCCGTTGGCAAGTAAATCCAACAAAGCATCGGACGTGGTCCGATGAGGTTAGCCGTTGAATCACATTTTAGCAAAGGTCAAGCAGCCTTGATGTTATCATCCGTTGGCAAGTAAACCCAGCGAAGCACCGGAGGTGGTTTGATGATATTAGTTGTTGAAGCACATTTCAGTGAAGGTCAAGCAGCCTTAACGTTATCAGTCATTGCCAAGTAAATCCAACAAAGCATCGGATTGAAGGACATTTTAGCGAAGGTCAAGCAGCCTTGATATTATTATTCGTTGGCATTTAAACCCAGCGAAGCATCGGAGGTGGTCTGATGATGTTCACCGTTAAAGTACATTTCAATGAAGGTCAGGCAGCCCTGACATCATTATCCGTTGGCAAGTAAACCCAGTGAAGCATCGAAGGTGGTTCGATGATGTTAAAGATCATTTCAATGAAGGTTAGGTAGCCCTGACAACACAAACTATTGGCAGTAACTCCAACAAAGCGTTGGAAGGACCTAGCTATACAAACGAGGGAAAACCATCCTCATCGAGGAGGACCAATGATGGAATATGTTATATAGATCCTTAGCAATTAAAGCACAATTCCTCAAGAGTCTCTCGCACATAAGAAAAGCATCTGCGGTGGAAAGTCTGTACTGAGGGTTAAGGATTATGGTGATAACCCCATTGTCAACATCCCCTAGTTTCATTCATGGAGCATCCTTTATCCCATCATATACTCAGTTTAACATTTCCATCATTACATTGCAGCATGATTATCTTGTCACATTTCAAGTGTCTAGTGTTCTTTATCATATCAATGCCATTACGTTGCATGAATATGATAAAGAGGGGCATCTGTAGACACTCAAAATTTTGCATTCCTGTTACTAACCTTACAGGAGGGCAAAATCGTCTTCTAGAGATAACCCTAGAAGTCAAATCAGCTTAATCCTAGAGATAACCCCGGGATACTCAGTTTTCAACCTTGGAGACAACCTTGAGATATTCAGTTCCAACCACAGAGATAAACCCGGGAGAGTCAGTTCCAACCTCAGAGATAACCCTAAGGGATGCAGTTCCAATGCCAGAGATAACCCAGGAGAAGTCAGTTCCAACCTTGGAGACAACCCCAAGGCACTCAGTTCCAAACCTGAAGATAACCCCGAGAGATTAGACATACCTCAGAAACAACCCTGAAGACATTCAGCACCTACAACAACCTAATCTCAGAGATAACCCTGAGTAACGACAGCTACATCTGTGCAAACGCCGATTCAAATTGTCGATAGAAAGGAACAAGTTCTGCGGAACAAAGTCATATCTTCCGTAAAGGTGATATGGAAGAACCACGATGCAGAAGAAGCAACATGGGAGTTGGAAGAAATGATGAAAAAGAATTACCCTCAATTGTTTGTGTAATTTTTTTTTTAGCAAGATTCTAGGGATAGAATCCTTATAAGGGGGAGAGAATGTTACGCCCTAGAAAATCAAACCTTTTATAAATACTTTTAATAATGAATAAAATAATATTATTTATTATTATTATGTATTGATAAGATGAATGTCATTTTATAACCTAGAAACGTCAGAACGTCGTAGTATTTTAACTACGTGAGAGAATAAAAGTGTTTGAATTTCTAAGACGAAAATAAAAGCTTTCCGAGAAATTTTCTGCTAAAATACTATTCATCATTTTCTGCTCGGGAATTATTTTTGAAATTCTGAGAAATACGTAACATTATAATATCAAGGGGAGATGGATTATGTAATAATAATCTAAGTATGGAAAACGCAATATTTTGCATGCGGACTTATTTTGAGAACGTTAGGAATATTAAGCATTGAGAATAGAATGTATTGAAAGCAAGTATGATACGAAGTATTATACGAATAAGTATGGAGAATGGAATAACGTATATTACGAATTAGTATACGAGCTAGCATACGAGAATTATATGTGTAGTATATATATGTCAAGGTTTTTAATTAAATGGAATGGATTTGTAGGATTATTATCATATTAGTAGAAGTCCAACAGAAAGTGATATGCAAGCCCAAGTGCTTGTTAATCATGAGTCCAAACTATTATAATGTAAGCCCAATAAGAATTATCTAGATTAATTAAGCAAGCCCAATGTGTTAAGCCATGATCCATGGAGCAAACCAAGAGTAATATGGGTAGTCTTGATGGGCAAGCACTTTGTGTGATGATCAAGTGTTGTGATGATCAAGTAATAGATGTGGCTAGCAAGTTTACTTAGGGCTAAAGCAATGAATAGTAAGGAGGTGTATTAAGGAGGTGATTAAAGGAGGTGGAATGTCCAAATGACTAAAGTACCCTCACTTTACCAAGCCTATAAATAGAGAGCTCACAATTCATTTGTTGCTTGTTTAAATTCATTCAACTTCTATCAAAGAATAAGTCATTCATCCTTTGCTAGATTTTCCAAAGAGAAGAGAAGTAATAGTCTTCAAGGGTAAGACTGTAGTCTTATACATCTTTTATCTCTATCATTGTAGGGTGATAAGAGAAGTGTGATTGTATGCTAAGAACATATAAGAAGTAAGTAATGAAAGAACTTAAGCCGAACAAGTTGAATAAGCAACTTGAACTTAAATAATTTGATAAAATTATGAAGAACTTATCGTATGTTTGTCATATGATGTTAGTATGTTCGATATGATATGAGAACATTGATTGATGGACTTAAGTCCATATTAAGTCATAAGCAAGGAAATTTGTAGTTTATAAGTTGATTAAGTTCTTAACTTATGAGAATAAGTCAAAACTTACTTTGATAATAAGTTGGTGTAATAAGTAACTTAAAATGTTGGTATGATGATTAAAATCCATTTAGAATGAAAATCAAATCGTTAATAATGAGGTTTCGCCGAAATTCACACGATTGGACGATAATCTTCGAATTCATGAAATTCTCGGAAATGGAAGTCGTATTTTGTGTTTGAACTCGGAAACATTGGTTTTCGATAGAGACAAGTCATATTTGGCATTATAGAGTTGCGAACTCAAAAATGACCGGATTCCAACTTAGAACGAAGAAACGAGCGTTGAACGTTCACAAACATTTATCGTTTTCGTTAAAAATGAACTAATAGGTGAAATTTTAGCAAACGAAGTCGAATAGATAAAATTCTTACATGAACGCATATAGTATGTAATTTGTGAACCGTAGGCTTTTGAACGAGCCAATTCGGACTTATAACGAAGAAGTTATGTGTCCGGGAGTTTCGCAAAATTTTAAAAACTGCAAATTGTATGAGGCACAGAGTCCGCGCCTCAGCACGACTCACAGCTTTAAGGCCCGTGCCACAGCACGAGGCCGAGACAGAGCACACTTCTAACTGGAACTGCAGTGCGGCCATAACAAAGGAGACTCGCGCCGCAGCGCCAAGTCCGGGACATGCATACTGTTAACTCGCGCCGCAGCGCGGCTTAAAGAGGAAAGGGTGGCGCTGCAGCGCCAACCCTAGGGTTTAGATAGTGATGAAGGTTTACAAGTATAGCATGAACAGTAACTCAGTAGTAATAAACTGAGGAACTTAATAAGGCATTGTAAGGTATTGTTAAACCTTATTTCTATTTTCTAAAGGTTGAAGATAAGTAATCAAACATGAACGTAATGAATCAATGTAACGAAAAACCGGAACCAATAAGAACAAATCTAAGTTATGATTAGATTGAGATGAAGGGTAAGATATAGTAGTATACATACTTGATTATATATGACCTAATGTGGTATGTTATGTGATCATGTATTATAGAAACTTAGAGACTTAAAGTGTACGTGTGATAAACAGTAAGCAGACGCTAAAGGCAAGTGTTCTAACCCTTGTTCCAGTTCAGTCTGGACAAGCTTTGAAATTCATGTATTCTTTCACATGAAGTCTTGTATGATGAAGTCAAAGCCAATTCTTTTGGCTAGATTTATATTATGATTCTATCAAGCATGGTTAATGTTTACCGAGTTATATTGGTGTGGTTTTCAAACAAAGACTGAGTATGCTAAAATGTTTTTGTCGTTTAACGACATGCACGTGAGGTTGCCACAACTTAAACGTATACACGTTTAATGAATGTAGTTTTGATCAACATAGAGTACTATAGGCTGATCACCTAGATGTGCTCGTAAGTAATGTCAGACTTGCGGACTTAGTGTCGGGACGTCCTTTTCAAAAGAACTTATGAAATGCTCAAGGTCTTGGACCGGAATTTATGTTTTACTGAATATTGTTGTTTTAAAATGTTTTGAATGAAAAGAAGTGCTATTTTGAATTATCGATAGTACTTCGTAACTATTGTTCAGTTATTGAAGATATACGAGTTCTATGTTTCAAGCATGTTGTTTATTAGATTTGTAGTACTTGCTGAGCTAGTCATGCTCACTTTTGCTTGAACCATATGAACATAACTAAGATCGAACGGACCGAAGGCTCCGGCAAGGATAAGGGCAAGGCGAAGACGAACCCTTAAATTACTTATGTAATAGTATAGGTGAATGTTTGTAATATATTGAATATTATAACAAGAACAGATGTATGGGTTATAAAGAACTGGGGAAATGTAATATTATTTTGAATATATATAAGACATATTCGTTCTTTTGAGACTTTTCAATTAAATGTATGTGTGAATGGTAGTACCATGTAACACCATCTGTCGTCGGGTTAGAAGATACCCGGATTTGGGGGTGTCACAGGTTGGTATCAAAGCCTTATGTTATAAAACTTAAGGGGGGATTAAAAACCTTAAGTCATAGCCTTAAGAGAAGTCAAAGAAGTAAAAGAAGAAAATAACCTTATAAAAATGAATTATGATTATGTTATGTGTTTTTATTATTCTACTGATGTGTACTAATCAACTTAATTATTTTGTGTAGATGTCAGGAGTAAATGGAATGTATGTAGATGGACAAGCCATTAGTGAATAGTCGGTGAACCAAGTAGAGGTCATACTGAACCCCATAACGGCAGAACCTGAGTTAGTTGTTATTGAGTCTGGAGACTCAGAGGATCTTGACCTCATGTTAGTATTCGATGGTATGATAGAGGAGGAAGTGGAGGCAGTGTCCTTTAATCTCGTAGCTATAGCAGCAGAGATAGCTCCTGGGGGGTCGATGATGTCTCTGTTCATGTCAGTATTGGATAGAAATATCCATTACTGTCAAGAGGTCAAGGAGCTGAAGGCAGAGCTCCAAGCTGTCATAGAGGACCAAACTGATGCGGAGTCCATGTGGGAGCAGGAGCACGATGAAAGGGTTTTGGCCAAGGAAAAGGTCCATGAGCTGAAACATGAGGTCTTTGAGCTCAAAGAGGAGCTAAAGACCAAACTGCAGAAGATAGGGAGGATGTCCTATATTCATAGGAGTTCTCACACGATTTTCAAAGCAGCAGTAATGGATATCCCGTAGAGGAAGCGTATACTGACATACTATTAGCCGTGATATCATTACCGGTCTTGCTAAGGCAGATTTTGATAATGCCTTAAGGCAGATGTAATCTAGTAGTAGCTAGAGTAGTTTAGGTATGTAAATATTTTGTAATTAGTAGTGACGTATAGCCCTCTTTTGTATAGTGAAGGGTAGTCTTTTGTAAATCCCAATTTTTGAAAAGCAATAGCAGGAAAGTAATGTAATCAGATTAGGCTGTGTAATGTAAACAATGTAGTATTATACTACAAAGAATGAATATAAGCCTTTTTATGGAAAACAATGAGCAATGGATGATTGAAGTTATTGTTTAATAACGAATGATAACTAATAAAGAAAGGAATAATAACGAAATGTGTTTATTGTATCAGCAAAATGCCACCAAGAAGAGTGCAATGTAACCAAGGAGCTAATGTGAATTAACCGAAGGGAGGACCGGTTAACCCAATGCTAATCTATTAACAACTGTCTTTAATAGAACAGGGGCTAATATCCCCGTGAATCTAGGAGTAGCACGAGCTACTACCTTTAAGGATTTCAAGAGTGTGGGTCCGCCGGAGTTCAAAGGAACTACGGACTCTATCGAAGCCCAAACGTGGGTGAAGGAAATAGAGAAGGCATTTGTGATAGCAAATGTCGATAAGGCCCAAAAGGTTACCTTTGCAACCTATATGATGAAGGGAGAGGCCAACTTTTGGTGGGAAGCCAATCAGGCTAGGGCCGGGTTTGAGAATCTAGCGTGGGTGATGTTCAAGGACATATTCTTCGAGAAATACTTTCCCATAAGCATGCAGTGAAAGATGGGGATGCAGTTTCTAGAGTTGAAACAAGGGGACATGACAGTTCCCCAATACGCTGCCAAGTTTAATAAACTGACGAGGTTAACTCCACACCAAGTGGATACCGAGGTTAAGAAGGCCTGACGGTTCAAGCAGGGCTTGAAACCCTGGCTCTATAACCGTATTTCGGTATTTCAAAGTACTTCATTTGGAACCATTTTAGCGAAGGCAATAATCGCCGAAGGTGGTAGTGAGGCTCTGAGTCAATACCATAAGGACAAGAAGAGCAAGGGGAAAGTGGATGGGGGAGTAAAGGTTGAAGGAGCCAGCGGTAGTGGCGAGGGACAAAAGAGAAAGGTGTTTAACTCTGGGAAAACTGAAGTGAAGCAAGAAGATCCAAAGAGGAGAATGGAGGCCTGCAAGACCTGTGGGAAGACTCACTTAGGAGTCTGTCTCAAGGGGAAGGCCGTCTGTTACAACTGTGGACAGGAGGGGCACATTGCGTCTAACTGTCCAAGTCCAAAGAACAACCACTAGTGCTTTGTGTGTGGGTCAACTGACCACATAGCAGCAAAGAACCGCAAAAAAGAAAGGGACTGGACGGAACCGAGGCACTAATAATAGCAGAAGTTAGCTATTAGCGGTCCAAAGACAAATGGGTAGTAGATGGACTGTACTTTTAATATGATGATCCAAGATGCGATTGCATCGGGGGGACGTCGTCATAAGTATTATTCCGATCAACGACACAAATGCTTACGTCTGTTGTTTGATTAAGGGTGCTACTTGTTCGATTTATAGCATGCGATTTTGCTAGACGATTAGGATTACTTCCCGAAAAGTTTCCTATACCTTTAAATATTAAGGTAACAAATGAAGAAATAATTCATGTTGAAGATATTCATAGGAGTTGTTGCGTAGATATACAAGGTTGTAAATTATCGATAGATTTGTTACCGATAAAGTTAAGAGAATTCGACGTGATTCTCGGAATAGACTAGTTAGTTAATCATGAGGAAATTATAGATTGTCAAAAGAAATGTGTGAACATTAAAACATTAAGACAACCTCAAGTAGTATTTTACGGGAATAGATCGCCGGGACGTTCGTGTTGTCTAACCATGACACAAACTAGGAAATTACTGAGGAAGGGATGTGTAGGTTATCTGTGTCATGTTGTTGAGACCCAGAGAGTGGTAGCAACCATGGAACAAATACCTATAGTGAGAGAATTCGTTGATGTATTTTCGAGTGAATTGTTGGGTCTTCCACCAGATAGGGAGACAGAGTTTGTAATAGACATCGTGCCAGGAGCGGCACCAGTTTCCAGGGCACCGTATCGTATGACGCCAGTGGAGATGAAGGAGATAATGGTGCAGTTACAAGAACTATTGGACCGGAAGTACATTCAACCGAGTGTTTCACCATGGGGAGCACCGGTACTGTTTATCAAGAAGAAGGACGGATCGTTAAGACTTTGTATTGACTATCGAGAGTTGAACAAGTTAACAATAAAGAATAAATACCCATTGCCCAGGATCGATGATCTTTTTGATCAGTTAAAAGGGGCTAAGTATTTTTCTAAAATAGATTTAAGAACGGGGTATCACCAGTTAAAGGTTAGGAAGGAGGATGTACCAAAGACAGCATTCAGGACTAGTTATGGTCATTACAAGTTTCTGGTGATGTCATTTCGGTTGACTAATGCACCAGCTGCATTTATGGATATGGTGAACAGAGTGTTCAAATAATATTTGGACAAGTTTATCGTGGTGTTTATTGATGATATTCTAGTCTATTCAAAGACGCCAGAAGATCATGCTGAACACCTAAGATTAGTGTTAGAGACACTAAGGAAGGAGAAGTTGTATGCGAAATTCACTAAGTGTGAATTTTTGTTAAAGAAGGTACCATTTTTAGGTCATGTCATTGACCATGAGGGAATCTCAGTAGATCCAGCAAAGGTGGAAGCCGTGATGAATTGGGAATGACCGAAATCACCAACTGAGGTGCGGAGTTTCCTAGGGTTAACGGGTTACTATCAGAGATTCATCCAGGATTTTTCGAAGATAGCTACTCCGTTGACTAACTTGACAAGGAAGACGGTGAAATACGCGTGGACTGACAAATGTGAGGACAGTTTTCAAGAACTAAAAAAGAGATTGAGTGAAGCGCCTGTTTTGTCATTGCCCGATAACACAGGAAATTTCGTAGTTTATAGCGATGCTTCGCATAGAGGACTTGGTTGCGTGCTCATGCAGCATGGAAAGGTCATTGTGTATGCATCTAGGCAGTTGGAAGATTATGAGAAAGTTTGCCCTACTCATGATCTGGAACTGGCCGCAGTAGTTTTTGCTCTAAAGATATGGAGACATTATCTTTATGGAGAAAAATGTGAGGTATACACGGACCACAAGAGTCTAAAATATATCTTCACACAAAAGGAGTTGAACATGAGGCAGAGGAGATGGCTGGAGTTGATAAAGGATTACGACTGTGAAATCCTGTATCACCTTGTAAAAGCTAATGTAGTTGCCGACGCCTTAAGTAGGAAGGGTCGGGAAAAGTTGTCTTTGTTACGGCTCAAACTGAGTTAATAACAGAGATGGCTAGGATGGAATTGGAAGTGAAACTAGCCGAGTGAAGCAGGACAAATGCTATTTACGATAGAGATGCAATCTATCATCTTAGAAATAGTTAAGGAAGTGCAACTAAAAATTGATGAGTGCGACCGGATAAAGGAGCGGCTAGCCAATGAAAAAGATATTAAGTATAGTCTTGATAATGAGGGATTATTAAGATTTGAAGGAAGAATTTGGTTTCCGGATGAGACGGAGTTAAAGGAGCAGGTGTTACAAGAGGCTCACAGTTCAAGGTTTTCGATTCATCATGGTAGTACTAAGATGTATCAAGTCTTTCGCCAGAGTTTTTGGTGGCCAAACATGAACAGAGAGATAGCAGAGTATGTGAGTAGGTGCTTGATTTGCCAGAAAGTTAATGCCAAACATCAACGACCAAGTGGCTTGTTACAGTCATTGGAAATTCCGGAGTGGAAGTGGGAAAATATCACAATGGATTTTGTGGTAGGACTTCCGACTACAACGAAAGGGTATGATTCAATTTGGGTAATAGTGGACTGATTGACAAAGTCGGCTCACTTTTTGCCAATTAGGGTTAAGTATAACTTAGATCAGTTAGCTAGACTCTATGTTAAGGAAATAATTTTCAGACATGGAGTACCAGTATCAATTGTGTCAGATCATGATCCACGATTCACATCGAACTTTTGGAGAAGTTTACAAGAGCGGATGGGAAAGTAGTTGAATTTGAGTACGGCGTATCATCCACAAACTGATGGACAAAGCGAGAGAACAATTCAGACGTTAGAAGATATGCTAAGATCTTGCGTTATGGATTTTAATAGTAGTTGGGATGATCATCTACCATTAGTGGAGTTTGCGTATAACAATAGTTATCATGAAAGCATAGGTATGCCACCTTACGAAGCTTTGTATGGGAGGAAATGCATAACACAACTGTATTGGGATGAGGTAGGAGAACGCCGAATGCTGGGACCATAATTGGTGCAGCAAACAGCGGACATTGTCAAGATGATACAAATGCGTCTTCTAGCAGCTCAAGATAGACAGAAGAAGTTTACGGATTTGCATAGAGAGAATAGAGAATTTGAGGTAGGTTCATACGTATTTCTAAAAGTATCTCCCTAGAAAGGAAAGATACGTTTTGGGAAAAAGGGAAAGTTAAGTCCGAGGTTTATAGGACCTTTTGAGGTATAATCACGGGTGGGTGAGGTAGCTTACATGATAGCATTACCTCCAGACTTAGAACGAATACATAATGTATTTCATGTATCCATGTTACGTCCTTATAAGCCAGATTATAAACACGTGATAGAATATGAGCCTATTCATATTGAAAAGGACTTAACGTACGAGGAAACGCCGATTCAAATTGTTGATAGAAAGGAACAAGTTCTGCGGAACAAAGTCATATCTTCCGTAAAGGTGATATGGAAGAACCGCGATGCAGAAGAAGCAACGTGGGAGTTGGAAGAAATGATGAAAAAGAATTACCCTCAATTATTTGTGTAAATTTTTTTTTGGCGAGATTCTGGGGACAGAATCCTTATAAGGGGAGAGAGAATGTAACACCCCAGAAAATAAAACCTTTTGTAAATACTTTTAATAATGAATAAAATAATATTATTTGTTATTATTATTATGTGTTAATAAGATGAATGTCATTTTATAACCTAGAAACGTCGAAACGTCATAGTATTTTAACTATGTGAGAGAATTAAAGTGTTTGAATTTCTAAGACGAAAATAAAAGCTTTCCGAGAAATTTTTTGAAAAAAACATTATTCATCGTTTTCTGCTCGGGAGTTATTTTTGAACTTCCGAGAAATACGTAACGTTATAATATCAAGGGGAAATGGATTATGTAATAATAATCTAAGTATGAACAATGCAATATTTTGAATGCGGACTTATTTTGAGAACGTTAGGAATATTAAGCATTGAGAATAGAATGTATTGAAAGCAAGTATGATACGAAGTATTATACGAATAAATATGGAGAATGGAATAACGTATATTACGAATTAGTATACAAGCTAGCATACGAGAATTATACGTGTAGTATATATATGTCAAGGTTTTTAATTAAATGGAATGGACTTGTAGGATTATTATCATATTGGTAGAAGTCCAATAGAAAGTGATATGCAAGCCCAAGTGTTTATTAATCATGAGTCCAAACTATTGTAATGTAAGCCCAATAAGAATTATCTAGATTAATTAAGCAAGCCCAATGTGTTAAGCCATGATCCATGGAGCAAACCAAGAGTAATATGGGTAGTCTTGATGGGCAAGCACTTTGTGTGATGATCAAGTGTTGTGATGATCAAGTAATAGATGTGGCTAGCAAGTTTACTTAGGGCTAAAGCAATGAATAGTAAGGAGTTGTATTAAGGAGGTGATTAAAGGAGGTGGAATGTCCAAATGACTAAAGTACCCTCACTTTGCCAAGCCTATAAATAGAGAGCTCACAATTCATTTGTTGCTTGTTTAAATTCATTCAACTTCTATCAAAGATAAAGTGCTTAAGTGTTAGAGAGAATAAGTCAAGAATAAGTCATTCATCATTTGCTAGATTTTCCAAAGAGAAGAGAAGTAATAGTCTTCAAGGGTAAGACTCTAGTCTAATACATCTTTTATCTCTATCATTGTAGGGTGATAAGAGAAGTGTGATTGTATGCTAAGAACATATAAGAAGTAAGTAATGAATGAACTTAAGCCGAACAAGTTGAATAAGCAACTTGAACTTAAATAAGTTGATAAACTTGTGAAGAAATTATCGTATGTTTGCCATATAATGTTAATATGTTCGATATGGTATGAGAACATTGATTGATTAACTTAAGTCCATATTAAGTCATAAGCAATGAAATTTATAGTTTATAAGTTGATTAAATTATTAACTTATGAGAATAAGTCAAAACTTACTTTGATAATAAGTTGGTGTAATAAGTAACTTAAAATGTTGGTATGATGATTAAAATCCATTTAGAATGATAATCAAATCGATAATAATGAGGTTTCGCCGGAATTCACAAGATTGGACGATAATCGTCGAATTCGTGAAATTCTCAAAATGGAAGTCGTATTTTTGGTTTCAACTTGGAAATGTTGGTTTTCGATGGAGACAAGTCATATTTGGCATTATAAAGTTGCGGAATAGAACGAAGAAATGA
This sequence comes from Panax quinquefolius, assembly GCA_020205615.1. Lineage (NCBI taxonomy): Eukaryota > Viridiplantae > Streptophyta > Magnoliopsida > Apiales > Araliaceae > Panax > Panax quinquefolius. Next base: position 101,875,129 of record CM035152.1, on the reverse strand, counting down.
GCGTTGAACTTTCACGAACATTTATCGTTTTCATTAAAAATGAACTAATAGGTGAAATTTTAGCAAACGAAGTTGAATAGATAAAATTTATGCTTGAACGAATAGAGTATGTAACTTGTGAACCGTAGGCTTTTGAACGAGCCAATTCAGACTTATAACGAAGAAGTTATGCATCAGGGAGTTTTGCAAAATTTCAAAATCTGCAAATTGTCTGAGGCACAGAGTCCGCGCCACAGCGTGACTCATAGCTTTAAGGCCCGCGCTGCAGTGCGAGGCCGAGACAAAGTACACTGCTAACTGGCACAGCAACGCAGCCATAACAAAGGAGACTCGCGCCGCAGCGCCAAGTCCGGGACTTGCATAATGTTAACTCGCGTCGCAGCGCGGCTTAAAGAGGAAAGGGTGGCGCCGCAGTGCCAACCCTAGGGTTTAGACAATGATGAAGGTTTACAAGTATAGCATGAACATTAACTCAATAGTAATAAACTAAGGAACTTAATTAAGGCATTGTAAGGTATTGTTAAACCTTATTTATGTTTTCTAAAGGTTGAAGATAAGTAATCAAACATGAACGTAATGAATCAATGTAACAAAAAGTCGAAACCAATAAGAACAAATCTAAGTCATGATTAGATTGAGATGAAGGGTAAGATATAGTAGTATACATACTTGATACCCGGATTTGGGGGCGTCACAACGGTTGTATGACCGAACAGTCGTCGAGTCCATCGCTAAAGGGAGGTGAGCTCGGGTGAGTTGGATAAGGGTGAGCTTAAGATCCGGACCGTATATATATATATATATATATATATATATATATATATATATATATATATATATTGTTATTGAATTCTGTTCGATTGAGCCTGGGTGTGATATCTGGTACATTTACAGTTTATATATATATATAAAAATGTAAATATATATATAAAAGCGATAAATAGCCACGAAGTGATCTCCAGGCCTAACTGAAATATATATATATATATATATATATATATATATATATATATATACAGCTTTTATATATAAATAACTGTTATCATCCTGCAGGTCCGATTTACCTAAATCTGGCTATTTCTCACTTTAACCAGTTCATGGTGACTAAACTGGAACCGTTGAAGCTAGAATGCTTATATTTACTCAAATCTAATTTGTTTACTCAAATCTAATCAAGTCTATGAATGCTACCAGAGCATTAGTTAAATCGAATGACATTACCAAAAACTTGTAATGTCCATAGCGGGTTCGAAACGCAGTCTTTGGTATGTCCTCATCCCATACATTCAGTTGATGATATCCCGTCCGTAAGTCGACCTTCGAAAAACACTTTGCTCCCTTTAGTTGATCAAATAAGTCATCTATCCTTGGTAGTGGATATCTATTCTTGATCATTACTCTGTTCAATTCTCCATAATCGATACAGAGCCTCATCGATCCGTCCTTTTTCTTAACGAATAACACTGGTGCTCCCCAAGGAGACACACTCGGTCGAATGTATCCCTTATCTAATAACTCTTGAAGTTGTATCATCAGTTCCTTCATTTCTACCGGCGCCATACGATATGGAGCTTTTGAAATCAATGACATTCCCGGTGCTAAGTCTATTAGGAAGTTGATTTCTCTGTCTGGCAGAAGGCCATGCAGATCGTCTGGAAACACATCCTAAAATTCACTCACTACAGGTATATCTTTAATCTCTACTCCCATTTTCCGGGTATCCACGATGTAAGCTAAATAATCTACACATCATTTCTTTAACAATTTCTTGACCTGCATCGTCGTAACGCAACACGATTTCTTAAGCGATGAGCTACCATAAAACACTACCTAAGACTTACTCGGAGTCTGAAGGTTCACACATTTGTTCGACGATACCAATCATCTTTGCATGGTTATATAACCAATCCATCCCCAGTATTACGCTGAATTCTCCTAGTCTAATAGGAATCAAGTCTACGCTCAGTTCATGTTCTCTAATGTTTGCGCGACAATTTCGATAAACGTATTCTACAGGGATTATTTCCTTATTCGCAATTTCTATGTTCAAAGGATCTTCTAAACGTTCTTGGGGTGTACTAAGTTTACTAGAAAATTCTTCAGATACAAATAAACAGGTGGCACCAAAATCAAATAATACATAAGCATTTATATTATTGATTGGGATTATACCTGACACCACGTCCTTCGCAGCTACTGCGATCCTAGATGGTCATGTTAAAGGTTCGAGCGGTCGATCGGTTGGGTTGCGCAGGTCCACCAATCATTAACTTACTTCCTCCTCCCTGGCTCCCGCCAGCTCCACCGCTTCTTTTCCTCGGGCAATCCTTTATCTGGTGCTATATTGATCCACAAGCAAAACATCCTCTGATCTTCTTCGGCTTTGGGAAATTTGGTGATATGTGCCCCTCTTGGCCGCAATTATAGCAAGTGCCCTTTTTCTTCTAGCACTCTCCCTGATGACTTCTTCCACATTTGTTACAAGCTTTAGTCCTTTTCTTGAAGTTTCATTGGTGACTTCCACCTTGGTTATTATTTCTATTGTTGTTATTTTCCCATTTCTCTTTCTGGAGTTACTTCCTCCGTTGCTGCTTACTCCACGATGCTCACTACCAGCGTTCTTGTTCTTCTTCTCCTTATGATATAGACTTAAGGCCTCATTGCCACCTTTCGGAATGATTGCCTTCTCCAACAACGTTGTAAAGGAAACAATCTAGAAGACTGATACCTTATTATAAAACCATGACTTCAACCCTTGCTCAAAATGTCTCGCCTTTCTCTCCTTATCCACAACTTGGTGCTCCGTAAATCGCGCTAGTTTATTGAACTTAGCAGCATATTGCGCCACCGTCATATCTCCTTTCTTTAACTCTAGGTACTTCACTTCCATCCTACTCTTCATACTCTTTGGAAAATAATTCTCAAAAAACAGCGTCGTAAACCTCTCCCATGTTATCGTTCCTTCCCCTGCTCTCTGCTGGTTAGTTTCCCACCAATAGTTTGCCTCACCCCTCATCATGTATGTGGAAAATACTGTCTTCTGGTCTTCACCCATGCGAGCTATAGTGAACGCCTTCTCAATCTCCTCTATCCAGGTTTGTGCAACTATCGGGTTGGTAGTTCCCGTGAACTCTGGGGGTCCTACACTCTTAAAATCTTTGAAGGTTGTTACTGGGATAACTTGGGGAATAGATGGTACGGGTTTGTTTCTTCCCCTCAGAGCTTCTCCCAATAAATCTACTAGTCCCTGTATCGGATCTATTGGACCTCTCTCATCATTAACTGACTCTTCTGGGACAATTATTCTATGTCTAAGCGGCATTTTCTGCATCACAAAACTTTTCATTTTATTATCTAATTGTCATATTTTGACATTTCTCAATAGAACTATAGGTTGATAACACGTTTCTGAAATAGGATCATTTATATTCACATGCCAAATGGTTACAATACATGTTCTTTTCTAGCATACTGCTATAAATGATATCACATATCCCCTATTATCACAAAAGACGGGGACATACTAACTTACTACCCCTCTAAAACTTATAAAAAGCTGGGGGTTTACCACTATCTCATATCTTACGCAAAAGACTGAGATTACTACAACATATTAACAACACATAAATAAAAATACTACACTACTGAGCTTTTTCCCTCTCCTTAGACAGAACTTTCTAGACATTGCCAATAATGCTATCTAATAATATTATTCAAATAATATGAATTATTGATCTGATAATGAAAATACTGTGCAGTGATAATTATTAAAGCAACAATAATATAAAATATCAACGTAGCAATTATTGAATCAATAAAATAAAATATTGAATAGTAATTACTGTAACAATTATTGAGTAGTGCCTTCTTACATAATAATCAATAATTAGTGCAATACCGTGTGCTACTGTGTTTTAACCACCGGGTATTCCAACAGTATTAACGGCAACAACTACGTCGTTATTTATAAACAACTTATACTTGTCGTTTTCTTCATGCAATCGCTTTCCGTTATGGGGCCCACACAAATCTGCGCCGTCGTACGAATATTCCCTGACAGTAAGAATATTCCATGACCAAACTAATATTCCCCGACATCAATGAATATTTTATAACCACTTGCTTATTTGAAATATTTGCGCATTTTACCCATAACTAACCACATTAATCAAATCAACCCTTACTATTTCAAAATAATAAATAGAGGAAATTTAATTTCATTTATAATAAGTTGGGGTCTTACAACCTCCCCTCCTTGTGAAATTTTGTCCTCGAAACTGACGTACGGACCTGGTGTTTCAAAAAGGTGAGGATACCTCGCTTTCATTTCCGTTTCCAACTCCCAGGTCATTTCCTCAATATCATGGTTCCTCCACAAAACTTTGACCTGTGGTATGACCTTTGTGCGTAGGACATGCTCCTTCCTATCCAAGATCTTGACAAGTACCTCTTCATACGTTAAGTCTTCGGCAATCTCGTCCGGTTCTAACTCAATAACGTGGTTCGGGTCTTTCACATATTTACAAAGCACAGATATATGAAAAATATTATGAACACGAGACATACTTAGAGGTAACGCGAGTCTATAGGCTACATTTCCTACTCGGTCAAGAATCTGAAATGGACCAATAAATCGTGGATTGAGCTTTCCTCTCTTCCCGAATCTTGTAACTCCCTTCCATGGGGCAACACGCAACAATACATGATCCCCAATACTAAATTCCACATCCTTTCGATGAAGATCCGCATAACTCTTTTGTCAATCTTGTGTCGTTTGTATACATTGTCGAATCATTTGATCTTTTCTGTAGTAATACGTTCCAACTCGGGTCCCAACAATGTTGCTTCACCCACCTCATCCCAACATATTGGAGAGCGACACTTTCGTCCATACAATGCTTCGAATGGAGCCACACCTATACTTGCCTGATAACTGTTGTTGTAGGAGAATTCCACCAATGGTAAATACTTATCCCAACTCCCTTTGAAGTCTAGGACACAAAGTCTTAATAGATCTTCAAGAGTTTAAATAGTCCTCTTTGATTGTCCATCCGTTTGAGGATGGTATGTCAAACTGAATCGTAAATATGTGCCCATAGCTTTTTGCAAACTAACCCAAAATCATGAAATGAATCTTGGGTCATGATCCAAAACTATGGATACTGGCATGCCATGCAATCTCACAATCTCATTTACATACATATGAGCAAGACGTTAAAGGGAATAAGTTTCCCGTATCGACAAAAAATGAGCAGACTTAGTTAATCTATCAACAATAACCCAAATAGCATTTATACCTTGAGAAACTGTGGGAAGACCCGTAACGAAATCCATGGTAATGTGTTCCCACTTCCATTTCGTAATCTCAAGTTGTTGCAGTGGACCCTTAGGCACTTGATGCTCCACCTTTACACATTGACAAGTTAAACACCTCGAGATAAACTTTGCAATCTCTCTCTTCATATTGTTTCACCAAAATGTATATCGAAGATCACAATACATTTTGGTACTTCCTAGATGGATTGAAAATGGTGTATTATGTTCCTCCGTCATGATCTTGTACTTCAAATTAGAGTCGTTAGAACACAAAGTCTGGAGTGTACTCGAAGTATTCCTTCTTCATCGATTCTTGCTTCTGGAATTGCACCCTCTTGTACTTTCTTCTTCATACGCATCAGCTTCGGGTCTGTGGCTTGAGCAACTTTAACTTCATCGATTAAAGTTAGTTCTATGCGTATACTTGACATCATCGCACTCGTTCATGCATATGATCTTCTACTCAATGCGTCAGCTACCATGTTTGCTTTTCTAGGATGGTATTGAATGGTGTGGTCATAATCTTTTAACAGCTCGAGCCAACGTCGTTGCCGCATGTTGAGTTCCTTTTGGGTGAAGAAATATTTGAGGCTTTTATGGTCTGAATATATCTCCACTTTCTCTTCATATAGATAGTGCCTCCAGATATTTAGCGCAAAAAACGACTGCTGCCAACTCTAGATCATGAGTAGGATAATTCCTCTCATATTCTTTAAGTTGTCACGAGGCATAGGCTATGACTTTCCCATGTTGCATGAGAACACATCCTAACCCTTTGCCCGAAGCATCGCTGTAGATAACAAATCCATCCGAACCAGATGGTATTGTCAGAACAGGTGCCGAAATGAGTCTCCTCTTAAGCTCTTGGAAACTCTTTTCGCATTCCTCGCTCCATATGAATTTTGTATCTTTCCGAGTTAGTTAAGTTAACGGGGTAGCGATTCGAGAAAATCCTTCCATGAATCTCCGATAATAACCAGCTAGGCCCAGAAAGCTACGTACTTCAGTCACCGTCTTCGGTTGCTCCTAACTTTGTATTGCTTCAATCTTTGTCGGGTCAACAGATACTCCATGTTTTGACACCATGTGCCCAAGGAATGCTACTTCCTCAAGCCAGAACTCGCATTTCTTTAACTTAGAGTATAACTTGTTTTCACGAAGCCTTTGGAGTACCAGCTTCAAATGGTGCTCATGATCTTCACGACTTTTGGAATATATGAGGATATCATCAATAAAGACAACAACGAACTTATCCAAATATTCCTTGAATATTCGGTTCATCATATCCATGAAAGCCGCAGGAGCATTAGTCAATCCAAAAGACATGACTAAGAATTCATAATGCCCGCATCGAAGTTCAAGGCGCGTCTTTGAATATCCTCGATTCTAATCTTGATTGATGATATCCGAAGCGAAGATCAATCTTTGAAAAGAATTATGCTCCTTACAACTGGTCAAACAGGTCATCAATACGAGGTAGCGGATACCTATTCTTGATAGTGACATGGTTCAATTCTCGGTAGTTAATACAAAGTCGCATTCCCCCGTCTTTCTTCTTTACAAACAAAATAGGAGCACCCCAAGGAGATGTACTAGGACGAATGAAACTGATATCCAACAACTCCTGTAGTTGGACCTTTAACTCCTGAAGTTCAATACGAGCCATTCGATATAGGGTTTTAGAAATGGGCTTTGTACCAGGTTCAAGATCAATAAAGAATTCAACTTCATGTTCTGGGGGTAGACCGGGAAGTTCTTTCGGAAATACGTCATGAAATTTACTAACAACAAGAATATTATTCAAATCTGACGTGTCTTTATTCATATCCATAACATGAGCTAAAAAAGCTTGACATCCGTTTTTCAATAAACGAATAGCTTTATGACTTGATATGACAGTGATTGATTTTAGTGGTTTAGTTGCTTGAATTCGTACAACAGGTTGGTTAGGAATATGAAAACTAACAATCTTACAAAAACAATCAATTTTGGCATGATGAGTAGTTAACCAATCAATCCCTAAAATCACAGCAAAAGCAAGTATCTTTAAAGAAATAAGGTCAACAGGTAATGTGGTGGTGCCAACTTGGATCAAAAAAGATTTATAAACAGTGGATGTGATGAAAGTTTCTCCTAACGGAGTCTCCACAGATAAATCAAAGTCTAATTTCTCCGGAGTTAAGTTTAAACGTTGAGCACAAGCAAGAGAGATAAATGAATGGGTGGCACCGGTATCTAGTAAGGTATAAACTTCGCAAGAATTTATGATTAGCTTACCGTGATCACCTCGTTTGGGTTCCTCGATTTTGACTACCACGCACAAACGCTCTTCCAGAAGATTGACTTTGACTTTTCTAGGACAGCCTTTTGAGTCACCATCCCCGCTGGACTTGGTTTCGCTATCGTACAATCTCGAGCGATATGTCCTTCCTTTCCACAATTATATCATACCTTGAACTGGTGTGGACAGTTTAGGCTAATATGTCCCTCTTTTCCACATTTATAGCGATAATTAGGTGGTCGTTTCTCCTCCCTTAGAACCCGATTGTTCTTTGGTCTTTGCCGACGTCTTCACATGGTCATTGTTGAATCTCCTCTTTTTAAAATCTCCCCATGACTCGCTTCTTTTATTTTCATAGTCATGATTACCACCGGAGTGGTTACCATTTTCATCCATATTTTTCTTTCTTCGCTGGTTATCATTGTTCAGATGACTGCTGTCACCAGTATGATCCTGGTTGTGGTCCCTCGGTTGAAACTACTCGTTATCTCGCTCTAATAATTGAGCCCTGTTGACAACATCTGAATAGAGAGAAAATTTATGAGAAATGAGATATTGACATATGTTGGGTTTCAAACCTCTCAGAAACATCCGCATCATACGTTCCTCATTCTCCACCAAATGAGGTGCAAAACCCGGATAACTCGCAAACTTCGCTCAGCATGGGGACACCGTCATGTTGTTTTGTTCCAATCAAATAAACTCCACTTCCTTCATATGATGAATACTTTCGTGAAAGTACTTGTCATTGAACGATTTCAAACGTCTCCCAAGACATGCTGAAAATTTGGATGGGTACGCTTCACAGATTTCCACCAATAATCTGCCTCATTACGGAACATAAAGGTGGCGAATGGAACCTTCTGTTCCTCTGTGCATCCCAAGACATCGAATATCTTGGTAATTTGTTTGACCTACATTTCTGCCCTAATTGGATCCGGCTTTCCCCAGAATTCTGGTGGTCCCAACTCTTTAAACTGCTTGGCTGTGACAAACCATGCATTGTTATCATTTCCACCTATATTTTGTGCACGAGTCTCCCTCATCTGATTTTTCATAAACTGCAAAAAGCTTCTAAACATTCTGTCGTTCATCATCTGCTCAGTGGTGTTGTTCACAGGAGGAAAATTGCCAGCCTGTTGCACGTTCTCCTCGTTGGTGGGTAAAGGTGTATCCACGGTCTCATTTACTCCACTGTTAACATTCTCAGTCGACATTCTCAAATACTGCCATAAAACAAGGGTTAATTAATGAAATCAACATATCACATAATATCCCTATATACTGGCCAACCAACAAATAAGCTTAGGTAAGACACACTAGCGAAGGTTTTACTCGTCTCTCCCCTCATAGTTCTATTCCCCGATCTCCACCAGAGATCATATCCCTAAGCTCTGATACCAACTGTGACGCCCACAAAATAGGTTTACAACACCCATTCTGAGTCGTCAATAACATGGTACAGAAACAACTACAACTTTATTAATACAACATATAAACTATGAGTTTAAATACAAATATTGTCTTCTAGACAATATCCACACTCAAATAAGTCCTCATTAAAATTATTAATACATTATTTTACAAAAATAGTGAGGACTACTAAAACAACTTTCTAGAACCATCATTCCACACCCTGACTAGAACTCGCTACATTCTCGCCTCCTGAGAAAAAAATGGAACAAAAAGGAAAGGGTGAGCTCAACTAGTCCAGTAAAGAATATTATGACTAAGATAATATAGAACAATTATCGTTAGTCTTCAACAAGGAAAAATCTGATAAAATACAATAGACAACAAGTTTCAGATCAATATTCGCAGTGGAAATAATAATTCATAGATGAGTTACGTAGAGAATGAAATCAACTATAATCTATGAATTTAAAAGTCCATCATCAATATTTTATCCATGTAACGTCAATCAATATTCATCTTGAATCAAATATTCATCTTTGCACTACAGGCCAAAGATATTCATTAGTCGGTCATGTTCATCTCAACACCTGTACATCTTTGCACTACAGGCCAAAGATATTCATCAAAAATTCATTCATCTTTGCACTACAGGCCAAAGATATTTAGTAATGTCATCATTTAAGACTGAGAATGATAAAAATTATTTTAAAGGAAACGAATCCAGTGAAACAAAAGAACAAATATTAAGGATTCGTACTTTAAACAATCTGAGTTCAAAAATACTTCATAAATAAACATAGTGGAGTAAAATTCAAAAATGATCAAAACATGAATACAATCAAAGCAAGTATGCATAATAGATATTTTGGACAAAAATAAAAATTTAATTTTTCTGTGAATAGTGTCGTATTCGTGAATAGTGATGTATACATGAATAGTGTCGTATACGTGAATAGTAACTCCGACACTAAAAGACAAGAATTTCACAAGAAAAATCTTACCAACATTCCGGCATAATGATATTAGAAGAAATAATATCATTTAAAAAAAAAATAACGTCCCCTACCTTGAAAAGACTGTACTTCTAATTTGGAATCTGGGATATAGTCTGTGAAGGAACTTTCACCAGATAGCAACACTCAAAGTATCAAAATACTCACAAGAATACATTTCGATATATAGAGAGAGAAGAGAGAAAACTTCAGTTTCTGGTGTGATTTTCAATTCTAACCAAAGCACTCTATTTATAGGAAAATGCTTAGAACACCAAAGCAGAAAATTTAATAAAATATTAATATAATTATAAAATTTCCATGCCCATCTTAGAAATCTGATTTTAGCTCATTTACCACACATGTGGGCTCACCAATAATGAAAAAAATGTTTTTCTTAAAAAAAATAATTAAAATTTCAAAAATTAACTATTCCGGAACTTTGGAACTTCAATAATTCATAATAAATAGCCCTTTTATTAGAAAAATTCAAACCTTATGTCTTTCCCATAGGAAATTCCATTCTCTACAACTTTGTAGAAAAAAGTTTTTCCAAATTCCAAGAAGAAATTGACCGAAATCCACATACGTACGATTTTGCAGGCTATAATCAAATTTTAGTTAAGAAATGAGGTCCACAAACATGAAAAACATGTTTTAAATATTTTTAGTAACAAAAATATTCCTCCTCATATACTCATATATCCCACATTCATTGTAAAAATATCACCATTATTATATTATTAAAATATAATAATATATTTAAATGAATTATTTATCAGAAAAGATAAAATATCAATTTTTCAACAATTATCACTTTAATATTTTCTCCATCTATATTCACATAAAATGAATATTTTCCTTATCATATAAATCAATAATTAATTATTCACAAATAATATTACAGAATCACAAAACTAGCAACGAAAGTTGTTCCCAAAAAGAGGGGCTTTCCAATAAGGATTTCTCCTCATCTTTGCAATGATTAGGTGACCAAACCTCTCCTTAGATAGAACTTTCTAGACATTGCCAATAATGCTATCTAATAATATTATTCAAATAATATGAATTATTGATCCGATAATGAAAATATTATGTAAAGTGACAATTATTAAAACAACAATAATATAAAATATCAACGTAGCAATTATTGAATCAATAAAATAAAATATTGAGCAATAATTCTTCGTAACAATTATTATCGAGTAGTGTCTTCTTCACGTAAAAATCAATAATTGGTGCAATACTGTAATATTCTCGTGTTTTTAACCATGGGTATTCCAACAAGATTAATCAGTGAATAACTACGCCATTATTTATAAACAACTTATACTTGTCGTTTTCTTCATCCAATCGCTTTCCATTATGGGACCCACATAAAGCTGCGCCATCCTACGAATATTCCCCAACAGTAAGAATATTCCACGATCAAACTAATATTCCCCGACAACAATGAATATTTTATAATCACTTGCTTATTTGAAATATTTGCGCATTTTACCCATAACTAACCACATTAATCAAATCAACCCTTACTATTTCAAAATAATAAATAGAGGAAATTTAATTTCATTTATAATAAGTTGGGGTCTTACACAACGTGTCCGAGAAACTATACACTTTCCAACCAAAATTCACATTTTGAGAACTTAGCGTATAACTTCTCTTTTCTCAACATCTCTAACGTCATTCTCAAATGTTCCAATGCTCCTCCTTAGTTTTAGAATATACCAATATATCATCAATAAACACCACCACAAATTTGTCTAAGAATGGTTTAAACACCATGTTCATCAAGTCCATGAACGTTGCAGGTGCACTAGTTAAACCAAAAGACATAACCAAAAACTCGTAATGACCATACCGAGTCCTGAACGTTGTTTTTAGTACATCCTACAGCCACACCTTCAACTGATGATAACCACTTCTCAAGTCTATCTCAGAGAAATACCTTGCTCCCTTCAACTGATCGAACAAGTCATCGATTCTAGGTAATGGATACTTGTTTTTAATTGTGACCTTATTCAATTCTCTATAGTCAATGCAGAGCCTCATCGATCCGTCTTTCTTCTTAACAAACAACACAGGTGCTCGCCATGGTGAAACACTCGGCTGAATATATTTCTTGTCAAGCAATTCATGCAATTGCACCATCAACTCTTTCATTTCTATTCGGGCCATTCTGTATGGTGCCTTAGATATCGGGGCCATTCCTAGTACTAAGTCAATCACGAACTTGATTTGTCGATCTGGTGGAAGACCCGGCAAATCATCTGGACATATGTCTGCAAAATCTCTTATGATCGGTATTTCTTCTAACTTCGCACTCTTCTTCTGTATATCGAAAATGTAGGCTAAGTATCCTATACATCCTTTTCTCAACAACTTCTTGGCTTGCATCACCGTCAGACAACTTTCTTGTCGAGGTGACTTGCTACCAAAGAACACAACCTTTGACGGAGTCATAAGGTTAACACACTTTCTTTGACAATTAATTACTGCTCCGTAATTGAATAATCAATCCATTCCCAGTATAACATCAAATTCACCAAGTCTAATTGGTATCAAATCTACCATCATTTCGTGACCTTTTATAACAACCCTACAATTCTTATATATAAATCTAACAGGAATCACTTCCCTATTCGCAATCTCTATACTTAAGGGAAATTCTAATTCTTCCTAAGGCAAATCTAAATTCTGAGCAAATTCGTCGGATATAAATGAACAAGTAGCACCTGAATCAAATAGTACATAAGCATTAATACCATTAATCGAAATGATACCTGACACCACATCCTTAGACTGTACATCATCCTGCATGGTTATATTGAAAGTCCTCGCAGTAGGTCGGCTTGATTGAGTTGGTCCAGTGATAGTCAATGCACCACCACCGTTGTTGTTTCCTTTCCCGCCACTTGCACTTCCCGCTGGCTTCTTAGGGCAATCACGAGCAATGTGATACTTCAAACCACAGGTAAAGCATGCTCCTTTCTTCGGACTAAAATAGTTCGGTGCAATGTGTCCCTCCTGACCACAGTTGAAACACACCCTCTTTCCCTTCAAACATACCCCAGTATGGTTCTTCCCGCACGTTGCACAAGCCTCAAACTTTTTCTTCTGCTGATTCCCTTGTTGTCCTCCCGCAGTTGAATTCTCACTCCATTTCCTCTTCTAATTATAACTTCCAACATTACTTCCACCAGCCTTATTCTCATTGTCATTCTTCCTCTTCTTCTGTTCTTGGTTGTACTTGGTCAAGGCATCGCTTCCACCTTCCGCGATAATTGCCTTTTCCAGTACAGCCGTAAACGTGTTTAGTTGGAACATTGAAACCTTGATGTAAAGCCAGGGCTTCAATCCTTGTTCGAATCTTCTCGCTTTATGTTCGTCGGTATTCACTTGATAAGTGGCAAACCTTGCCAACTTGTTAAACTTCGCAACATATTCTGGCACCGTCATCGTTCCTTACTTCAACTCCAGAAATTGCACTTCCAGTTGATTTCGAGAACTCACTAGAAAATACATTTCGAAAAACATTTCTTTGAATCTATCCCATGCTATCACTCCTTGTCCTCCACGAACCTTATTCGCTTGCCACCAGTAGCTAGCTTCAGACTTCAAAGATAAACGTTATGTAACGCATTTCTCCGATCTTCATTAACTCTAGCAATGTCGAACACCTTCTCCATTTCCATAATCCAGGTTTAGGCTTCCACTGGATTCATAGACCCTTGAAACTCTGGCGGTCCAACCGCTTTGAATTCCTTGAAAGTCGTGACTTGAGCTTGTGGTTGATTCGCAAGTGCACCCATCAACAAAGCTACCAACTGCTGAACCGGATTAGCGTTGGTCTCATTTTTATTATTAGTAGACCCCTCTAAAGGTGCTTGCTGACGTGGTTGTCTTCTTCTAGGAGGCATCTTTTGTTAAAATATACGCTTATTAGTTCCTTACTCAACTTCTTGGGTTTTGAAATTTTAACTTAAACATTCCAAGATTAAAGCTTTAACACATAACATTTCAAACAAACTTTTATTCATTCATAACATTTTTAAAACATACTCAAAATAGCATAGCCGCTATAATTATTCACTTTCCTGAACTAAACAAGTTACAGGATTACATACTCATACTATCCCTTTATTCATCTCAAAATAAGGGATTCACAGTTTATTTATTCACATAATTGACCACATATTATTATCTATCTTATTCTATCTAGGCATACTAAGACGTCTCAAGGCTTCCTGACGCTCTTCCTCCGTGATACGATACGCCGTTTTGCGATCCATCACGAACCAGGGCGAATTCTCAAACTGAGGTGGGTAATAATAGACTCGATCCTGGGCTCTATCAATCGCCGAATTAAAAGCATAATCCATCTCCTTCATCTTGGACTTCTTTACTTGGACCTTAGCCTCAGCACGATCTGCACGTTGAGTCGCCTTCGTCCAAGCATCCTCTGCTCTTGCATGCTTAGCTGATTCCTCCTTGAAATCATCTTTTAATTTCTCCATGTCAGTCTTCATCTTCTCGTGTACTGCCAACAAGTCTTCATGCTGACCCTTTGTATGAACTAGGTCCCACTCCGTGTTTCCAAGTTTCGAGTCGAGTTCCTGAATCTCTGCATCCTTTTGCTCCATCGAAGCGTGATGCATCTCAACCATCTCCTTCAGCTCTTTAACCTCATCCTGTAACTCTATGTTACGGTCATACAAAGCATCATACATCTCCGCTGATATGGAGTTTGGTGGAAACTCCTCAGATCCTCTTCCTCATCCTCCTCCTCTACATCCTCAGAACTAACCTCCTCGAGATCGGTCACAGGCTCATCCTCCTAGATCAACTGCTCTCGCACTACGTGAATATCCCGGGGTTCATCCTCTATAGGTATCTGAGGTATCACCTCTCTAGCTGGACTGGATCCTCCTTCGTTAGACATCCTGACAACAAAATATTTGAAGTTTTACTTAATATTTTCGATACTCGCGAGCACATAAGTTATTAACACATAGCACATAATGTCTTTTATTGTTTAGCTTCAATGGATACCTTAATCCATTCCTTAAAACTCGATAAGAGCTGAACACCTCTGTGTTTTCTATTTCCTTAAAGGTTACTTCCTAAGGTTTCCCCACCTAAGGTTCATAACCTAAAGCTTTGGTACCAACCTGTGACACCCCCAAATCCAGGTACTTTATTCCCATAGGATTTGGTGCTCACTTATCAAAAACTATTACATCTATCTACCCATAATAAAGGATAAAGACATAATTAAAATAACTTAACAATAATCTCTCCCATTAAAGGGTTACATCATCATCTCGAATTAAATCCCAGGTAATCTAACCTTAAAATTATTACATAAGTTTGTGGAATACATCACATATTAAAACAAGTCTTTAACATAATTCATTTAAATAAAATTCTCAAAAGTCTTCATCATTTGGACATCTTGCCCTTGCGCTTTTGCTAGTCGATTTTACTCATCAACTTTCTCCACTTTAGCTGCAGTGTTAATTGCATGAGTGAGCAAACAAATGCTCACTGATATAGAAAGTAGCAATGATAGTAACATGAGAGTGAACAATGAAAGTTGAACAATAAGGAACTTGTTCTACAAATCAAACTAGAAAACAAGTTCGAACTTTAATTATCTGAGGGTCTTAAGACCATGAACTATGTCCCCGGTACTTAGGTATTATTACCCAACCTTAATAAATCATTTAGACTATACTACGGACCCTTCTTAACGCATTTAGGGGATCAGCCCTTTGTACCATGTATTGTGCACAAACATCTAAACGTTACACGCATAAAAATCCCTATGTTAGGGTTGTTCGTCTCAGTTTGGATTTAGAATTTCCTCACTAAAGAAAGTTTAGTTTGGAACTAGCTTATCAGTGTTTCTAGAATTTTAGAACACTATTTCAATATAGATTAATTCAATCAATAAAGGTTTGCTTACTACTTGAAGGTTTAATACAACGATAAAGATTTGAACAAGGTTATCAAAGTCAAAGATTGAATAACAATAATATATAATTGAGTAAACATGATAAACATGCAAAGCGCTATAGAAGAGTTAAAACAATCTCCATTGGATCAATGTATTAGAACAATATATGCTTTGAATAATAATTAGGAAACTAAATCTCTCTTAATGTAACGAATTAGGTTACATAAGCTTGTACAAACATACACAAGATAGGTTAAGATTGCTCAACTTAATAAAGAATGTTAAGAACTTGCACAATAATAATTTAGGAATGGGAACTTGCATTCAATACGAAAAGAATGAAGTTAGAAAGCTTTGCTCAATGTAAAGAGTTAAGATTTAAGATCTTGCTCAATAATAACAAGGTACAGTTAGAAAACTTGCCTTGCTTGTAAGCTACACAAATGTAAAATAATCTCCAATTACCCTACACATATCATTGAAATCACAACAACAATTAATTGTATGAATATTAGATTTTAGGGTTTAAACCATCATTTAGGTCATAACCCTAACCTAGCACCTAACCACGTAGGTTAACACACTTAACGAATCTGAAATCCCACTATAAACTAGCATAAACCTTATCATTTATATTTAACTTTTGAACGCATCACATTTGGTTCGTTACATAACTTTTTCAAGTAATCACTTAAATTCTTTTACACTTTGTATTATAATGCATGACAATCTGTTATTGTAGTTTATATTATGTTTTAACATCATTAACATACACGTTAAACTAACACGAGTCCGATATGCCCGACTGCAAAAACAAGCTGCACCTCACTATCACGATTCAGGTGTGTGTAGCTATAGCTACGCACGCTTAGAAGCTTGGAACTCACAGAGTCAGGCAATGCGCAAGCCTTGCACTGCTTTTTAGCTCTTGGCACCGGCACACGGTAGAAATGTATGACAGACGCAGAGATGGCTGATGAACAGTAGCCGATTTTAGCCCAACAAACACCAATTTCACCCATCAAATGGTGATAACAACATGTAAAATAAATATACAACTATCATAAACATGATTGCTAACGTATTCAACCACTTAGTACAATTTAACAACAACTAGAACTATTTTAATTTCTCAATTTTCATGTTTTTCATAAAAAACACCATTTTTGATAGTCTATCCAAAAAATCATCACTATGAATTCATTATTTGGCCAAATCATTCCATTCAAATTACGTTATGCTCGTATCTCAATGAACTAGCATATTCAAGCTTCAATTTACAGTTTGACATATAATTTGCCCACTAAAATTGGTACTTTCTAAGGTCATAACATATGAACATAAACACTGTTATTTTCCTTTTCTTCCTACAAATAATTTCTCACAAATTTGATAACTGATACAACACGCATACAAGATGACAACAGATTATACAACTTAATCCACACCATATACATAACGCTTGAGCAACAAATCTACAAAACCAATTTACAGAAATAAAAAATTACAAGTCTGAGAATTAAAATTAGTTATACCTTAATCTTTGATTATTGGCTAGCAACAGATGACAACAAGGTTTAGCAATCCTCTCCTTCCTCTGGAAATCTCAGAACAATCTCTCAAGCTCTCACTCTCAATCTCCTCTGCAATTCTCTCTTCCTCTGTTTTTTTTTTCGATGCTAACAAGCCTTGGGAAAAATAGGACGCATAGGAAAATATAACTGGCCTCTCCCACGTTCCCTTACGTTAGAAAAATAAATAGTCTGCGTTAGTTGAATAAGTCAAAGGCCACAAGGCCTTGTTTGGCTGCCACATATTTTCCCTAAACTAATTTATTTTTATATTATTTATATTATATAGTTACACTTGTCACACATGCAACCATTAAATAGCTTATAATATAATAATAATCTTATTATCATTATACTTATAATTAATAAATAATTATATATCTAATTTAATTAATAAATTAGACACATCACTTATTTAATTTATTTATTTAGTTAAATTAAAAAATTAATTTAATTTAATTATTTTCTTACATATTAAACAATTGATTTAACTTAATTATTTTCTTAAATCAAATACTTCAGATAAAATTATCAATAATAATTTAATTAACATTAATCAATTTATTTACCACAATTCATCAATTATTTATTTAATCACAATAAATAAATTATTAAAATATTTATTTAATTCAATAAATATTTAAATCAAATTACAAATTTCTCGATCGTTACAATTGAGACGACGAAGTTATTAATATTATTATTTGCAATATTAACGATGTCTAGAAGTTCTGCCAATGAGAGGTTTGGTCACCTAATTGCGCGCCAATAGGGAGAAATCCTTATTGGAAAGCCCCCACTTTCCTAGAAACGACCTGGTCGATTAATAGTGTGAATTATAATAATGATGATGAAGTTTTGTTTTATTAGTATTATTAATGTAATAAAACATAAAAGCTTTTTATATAAAGCAGAATACTTTTATAATGTTATTCGTTTTATTATACTATAAATAGAATATATTATATTCTATTATGCATAGTAAAATCTTTTTATATAAAACAAAATATTTTTATAAAGTTATTCGTTTTATTAGACTATAAATAGAATATATTATATTTTATTATGCATAGAATTTGCATAGTTCCTGCATAGTGTTTTGCATAGTAAAATCTTTTTATATAAAACAGAATACTTTTATAAAGTTATTCATTTTATTAGATTATAAATAGAATAAATTATATTTTATTTAAAAGATTTTGTTTTATTAGAAAATTTTATAGTAAACCAATCTGGACCGTCCATTTAAAAGTAAATCAATCTGAACCGTTCAGGAATTAGTTACTATTCAGTCCATTCTCCTATAAATAGAATCTCATTCCTTCATTATTTCTTACGAATTCACTAAAACTCTAGAGAGAGAAACTATAGAGAGAAAGAAGAAAATTATTCTGCTACTTCACTACTCCCATATCCAGTTGTTCTAAGGTAAGGGGTATTATTTCTTTCTTTCGTCTTCATGAAGAGAACTTCTGTTATTCCATTCTTTGTTATTATGTTGGAATAATTTGTCTATGCGAAGTACCGCATACTTGGTGAAATTCTTCTGTTATTCCATTTTTTATCATTATATTTGAATAACCCGTCATCTGGCAATACCGCATACACATGGTGAAATTCTTCGTTATTCCATTTTATTATTATTCATTTGGGACATCCTGTCTTTGCAAGCACGCATGACACTGGTTCCGTTATTTATTATTATTATGTTGGAATATATCACATCGTGCGTTTACGCATGACTGATTCCATTATTTATTATTACATTGGAATATCACCGTCATGCGTTCTACGGCGTGACATTGTTTCGTTATTTATTATTCATTAGATTAACCTATTCATGCGATCTATCGCATAATTTGGTTATTTATTTTGTTATTCCATTATTTATTATACTCAGTTGGTTAAAGTTTTGACTTCTATACTCCATGAAATTAGTGGAATATCCTTGATATTTACGTTTCATACAGTATCTTTTCATGGAAATATTCTTCTGAGCATTCTTGAGTTTTACTCTACAAAGAAGTATCATGTTGACAATTTGGGCGTTATTAGTTCCTGGATAAATTAATTCTTGAACTTGTTTTATTGAATTCTTATATCATTGTCATCATCCTCATGTTTATAATATATTGAAAGTCATATGTGGCCTGTAGTGCATAGATGGACTTGGTATGATTATGACCAAGAATTATTCGGTGTAATCATGACCGTAATGTTACAAATGATGTGGAAAAAGTCCTCATTGGTCCATAGTGCATTGATGGACAGTTGTTGGCATGATCATGACCATTGATGAATACACAAATATCCTTGGCCGTAGTGCATGGATAATTTGTGGTTGTGATACTAATGAATAGTGAATGGATGATATGGATTATTTATTGTCGAGTCTCAAATGATAAAAGTGATGAAAAACCTTTTAAATCATAAAAGATAGTAGATTTTATTCTCTACTTGACTCTTTTAATGGATTGTTTGTTCCGCTGCAGTTAAACTTGATGTCTATTGTATTTTATCAGTTTAACATTGTTGAAGGCTAATGATAATTTATTCTGCATTATCTTAGTCATAATATTTCTTACTGGGCTAGTTAAGCTCACCCTTTTACTTTCATTGTTCTCTTCAGGAAATAAGAACATCGCAGTGACTAGTCGGGGAACGGAGTGACGGTCCAGACGATAGCATTAGTAGTCTTCACTATTCTATGAAATAGTGTGTTAATAAATGTATTGAGGACTTATTTTGAGTTTTAATACTGTCTAGAAGACGATATTTGTATTAAAACTCACAGCTCATGTTGTATATTTAAGATTGTATTTGTATTATGTACCATGTATTTGGCGACTCAGAATAGGTGATATATACCTATTTTAGGGGCTTAACAGTTGGTATCAAAGCTTAGGGATATGATCTCTGGCTAAGATGTGAGACAAGAACTAGGAGGGGAGAGACAGGGAATTCCTTCACTAGTATGACCTACCTAAGTTTATTTGGTATTTAATTGGTCGGTCAGGGTATAGGGATAATATGTGATATATTAATTAACCCTTGTTTTGTGGCAGTATTTGAAAATGACATCCGAGAATGTTGAGAACATCAATGGAGCACAGGAGACCGTTGAGTCTCCAAAGATTAATAATCAGGATAATGTGCATCAGGAAGGCGACAATCCTCAGGCAAACAACAACACTGACCAGATGATGAACGATGGAATGTTAAGAGGCTTTATGCAATTCATGCAACATCAGGCAAGAGTGGCTCCTATCCAAAATGCAGGTGGAAACACTGGCAACTCTCGGACGGTCACCGCTAAGCAGTTCAAGGAACTGGGACCACCTGAGTTTTTTGGAGAGCCAAAACCACTTAAGGCAGAGACGTGGATAAAGCAGATCTGCAAGATATTTGATGTCCTGGGATGCTCCGAGGAGCAAAAGGTTTCCTTTGCCACCTTCATGTTGCGTGCAGAGGCAGATTACTGGTGGGAATCTATAAAACGTACTCAACCTGCCGCACCGAAGATGACTTGGGAGAAGTTCCAAGAATTTTTCAACGACAAGTACTTTCCCGAAAGTATTCGTCACATAAAAGAGGTAGAGTTCATCAAGCTGGAGCAAAACAACATGACCGTGTCGCAAAGCGATGCGAAGCCAAGTTTGCGAGTTGTCCGGTTTCGTCCCATTTGGTTGATAATGAGGAGAGAATGATGTGAATGTTTCTAAGAGGTTTGAAACTTAGAGATACGTCAATATCTTATCTCTCATAAACCGTGTTTGTATTCGGATGTTGTTAATCGATTATTGGAGAACGATGTTGTTAATAGGGCAAAAATGATAATATCGAGAAAGCGATAATGAGTCAACAATGAGCGAGGAGGAATGGAATAGATATAATCACGCCGGTGGTAACGGGCCAAAACAATAAGAATGGACATTTCAAGAAGAGGAGATTCAACGATGATGGAAAGACGTCAAAGACAAGCATTATTATTAAGGAAGGAGAATGACCACCTATAATATGCTTCAAATGCGGAGGGGAGGGACACATCAGTCCAAACTGCACGATGTCGTCCAAAGCATGTTATAATTGTGGAAGAGAAGGTCACCTAGCCTGATTTTTTCATTCACCGAGGACAAGTTCAGCTATGATGGAGGCACCAAAGGACGTCCCAGAAATGTCAAAGCCAGTAGTGCAAGGGAGAGCGTTTGTCGTGACCTCCCAGAAAGCAAGGAACCCGAACGAGGTCATCACGGGTAAGCTTATCATAAACTCTAGCGAAGTATAAACCTTATTTGATACCGGTTCTACCCATTCTTTTATTTCTCCTACTTGCGCTCAACATTTAAATTTGACTCCGGAGAAATTGGACTTTGACTTATCTGTTGAAACTCTGTTGGGAGAAACCTTCACTACATCCACTATTTATAAGTCTTGTTTGGTTTAAATGGGTACCCTCACATTACCTGTCAATCTTATTTCATTGAAAATACTTGCATTTAACGTAGTTCTAGCTTAAGAAAGTAGCATTCCTTGGGCACGTGGTATCAAGTCAAGGAATATCTGTTGACCCAGCAAAGATTGAAGCTATTCAAAGCTGGGAGGAACCTAAATCAGTGACCGAAGTACGTAGCTTTCTCGGCTTAGCTGGTTATTATCGGAGATACGTAGAAGAGTTTTCTCGAATCGCTACTCCCTTAACTCAGCTGACTCAGAAAGATACAAAATTTGGTTGGAACGAGGAATGTGAGAAGAGTTTTCAAGAACTCAAGAGAAGAATCATTTCAAAGACTGCTCGACAATACCATCCGGCTCGGAGGATTTGTCATCTCTGATGATGCTTGAGCAAAGGGTTAGGATGTGTTCTCATGCAACATGGGAAAGTCATAGCCTATACCTCTCGATTAACTCAAAGAATATGAGAGGAATTATCCTACTCATGATCTAAAGTTAGCAATTTGTTGTCTTTGACTTAAAATTTGGAGGCATTACTTGTATGGGGAGAAAGTGGAGATATTTACGGATCATAAAAGCCTCAAATATTTCTTCACTCGAAAGGAACTCAACATGCGATAGGGTCGTTGGCTTGAACTGTTGAGAGATTATGATCATACCATCCAATACCATCCTGGAAAAGCAAACGTGGTAGCTGATGCATTGAGTAGAAGATCATATGCGGGTACGAGTGCGATATTGTCAATGCAAAGGCCCATTTTGTATGACTTGCAAAGGATGGAGATAGAGATAAAGACTCCAGAGACCCACGTGATGATGGCGAATATACGAGTAGAACCGACTTTAATCGATAAAGTTAAAGTTGTTCAAGCTACAGACCTAGAGCTAATGCATATGAGGAAAAAGTACAAGAAGGTGCTATGTCGGAAGCAAGAATCGATGAAGAAGGAATACTTTGAGTCAAATCCAAACTTTGTGTTCCTAACGATCCTAAGTTAAAGTATAAAATCATGATGGATGTAACAACCCCAAAATTTGTACAATATAATTCTCAACTTTGGTCATTAATAACACATCTACCTTCTGATTTTACATCATTATTCGATGTTAAACTATATAAAATGCGGAATAATTTAAACTTTTATGTCTTCTCACTTTAATTCCCTAAATCAAAACCTTTATCATCTACATGTCTTTGAATCACTCTTATTTTATGATTCACTTTATCACTGTTATTATATAAAATTTTACATTTCAATCTGATAACCTTTAAATATCAGATAACTCTAACTTTAGCTTTATAACTCAACATAAAACTATACATCATAAAACATTTAGTACATCTCATGAATCTTAATCATGGTATAAAGAAATAACAACTTTAACTAATATTTTAATCTTCGTGTATTATTTTTGATCCACGTCATTCAAGTAGCACATAGTGTTACCTTCAATCCTTAACCTGCAAAAATGGTTATTTACAAAGTTGAGCTCGACAGTCCAGCAAAATTTAACAGTTTTCATGCATCACGTAGCATATAATAGCATGCTCAACATATATCTCATAAACATTGGACTAACATAACATACATGTTACAGTTCATATAACAAGTATAAAGATGTATAAAGATTGAATTCCTTACTCAATCAGCATGCTTTACTCAATTAACGTAGTCATAAGTTGACTTTAACATTTCATAAATTCAACATATATATAACACATCATGCTCTTTGCAATAAAGATTTAAAACAATCAAATTCACATAGCAAATAGGAACTGAAAGACTTGCCTTGATCGTGGTTTACCAATAATAGTTTAATAACTTACAGCTATCTGTACTTCACGTGCACTACACAATTATATAATCATGCACATCAACTATTAGTCACATAGCAATGCATAGTAGCTGTAATGTAAACTTTACTCTACATCTCATAACCCTTCCTATTACATATACACAATGTTCAATTTTATTGTGTTAACTTTCAACTTATATCTCACTGTATTTCATATTCGAAGTTCATTAATGTGTTTAAGTCTTGCTAGGACTACTTATTGGTTTTATATTAACACTATTCAATATCTTATTATATTCATTTCATTTGATTTGATTTAAAACACTTTTTATGTTCATTATCACTTATCATGGCGTTTCAACGTTTATTCGTCATACGCCCAATTTGTCTCTCTTGTGTGTGCTTAGTATGCGAATTCAACTTATCTAATATATCATTTATTAATGTTAAACATCATTATACTTCATAATATTCATGTTCTATAACTTAGAACAACATCTTTTATCGTCAAGAGCATTACACTCGCATACGTGCATGCCTGACGCCCTCCGATTGCCTCCAAAAACACAATAGTCCTACAAATGACCATTTTGACCCCTATTCCCGACCTCAAATTGAAAACCTTAAAGAATAAGAGTTGTAGGTCTATTCGTCCTCATTCCGGATCATCTTGAATCACCTCAATCAAAGTTCGTATGAAAATATTATGCCTATTTTACTAAAATAGGTTAAAGCAGTCACACCTGACATACTAATTAAGCCTCAAGGCACAAGTAAATTAAGCCCTCTCATACATAGAAGTTATGCCCCAAATGACTTAGGGCACAAATGACTTACTACTTGATAGAAGCGGTAAAACGGAGTGAAGCTACGTTTGTTCTTCGCGATTTTTGACCCTTTTTCTCCTACTAATCTTCACAACTTGAGTTATACACATCCAAATTAGTCCATTTTCGATTCTATGAATTTGTAATTCATAGAACTACAACATACTAGAATTATAACAATTTATAGAAATACTAGCTAGCCTAAATCTTAACCCAAAATTCATGTTCATATTAACTTTCATGTTTTAACATGTTTAGCGAATTCATTCACTACGAATTCGTTTCTTAACCAAATTAATTCATTCAACTTGCGTTCTTTTCGTTTCTTATCATATTAACACAATCCATCACCAATTTTATAATTATAACATACACTCCTAACCAATTTTAGTCTTAAAACAGACCTAAAATATATATTTTAAGCCAAAACCAAACTCTACTTATTTATCATCAACAATATGAATTTATTTACTGAAAACTCAACAATAAACAATATAGAACATATTATACATACTCAAAAACAAAAGTAACAAATTCCTTAATAGATTAACCATAGAAATTCATTTTTAGAGAAGTATACTTTAGAAAATAAACAAAAACTTTAGAACTTGCCTTTGATTCTTCTAAGCTCAATTAGATGATATTAATCTCCTTCTTCTTCCTCCTTAGATTCTCAAAACTCTCTCAACTTCACAGAGAATCTATCTCCTCTCTCAATTCATCTTTTCTTCTCTTCTCTCAAACTATATGAAAATAATAAGCGTAACACCAAATAACCTGAAAAGTAGTCTTTACGTAGATTTATCCTATTGTTATAAAAGGCAAAGGGTCACAAGGCCATGTTTGGCTGAACCTATAAACCCTTTTTAATTTATTTTATAATTCCCTTTAACATATGATTCATTCATGTCACAACCATTAACAAATTCTAACATTTTAACTTAAATTAAACCTTATTAGTATAATTATAATTTTCTATCATTATAATTATAGTTTCTATTTATCCAACCATAATTATAATTTTATTCAACAAATCAACCCTTTAATTTAATTATTAGATTAAATTGGAATATTTCCATCAAATATTTACTTTTCTCAATAAATATTTCAATTAAAATATTTATTCTATTTAATAAATATTTTAACTATTTACAAAATTCACAATCATATTACATTAACATACCATATTTATATATATACTCTCTCATTTTATTAAAACAAATATATTCACATTAATTCTTTATTTTAATTAAGTGAATTACTCATATTATTTATGAAATTTAATTCATAACAATTCCATCGCCAATCAAGGCATACCAATTAAATTATATTATTCCACAATATAATTTCCATCTTAATTAACTAATATTATTCAGTTAATTTCTTTTGCCACCATTTTCCTATTTCATAACTAATTTGCTTCACTTTCTTCAATAGTTTAATCAACTATTAAATCTCATAAAAAAATTAATTTCTTCACGCAAAAAACACATAATTCAGAATATATACATCTCATAATAAGAATTTTAATTACTAAATTCTTATTTTAATAATTTATAAAAATTCGGGTTGTCACATCCTTCCCCCCTTATAAGGATTCCGTCCTCGGAATCACCGATTCCTTACCTTCCTCAGGTTTTTTTTTATCAAATCTCTTCGTTGAATAATTTCAACACATTACCTTAATATATGTTTTATATTTCCTACTCCCACCATTCTTGATAATAAATTCTTGTAAGTTTTATTTCATAACTTTCCCTTGAACTCAATTATATTTTGAGTATTATATATTCCTTAACCCTTTCATTTCCTTTTCTAAGGATCGTTATCATAAACACTCGGGATATTACATTCACCTATTCTTCTAAGAATTTTGTCCTCAAAATTTATTTATTAATCTTTATTCATTCAGTCTATCAAAATAGATTTTACGTTAATACTTTATTCATTCATTGGGTTCTACAACCAAATTCTTTCTTTAAGGATCTTTCTAAGAACATCATATTCCTCACCTCTTCCTCTTCTAAAAGTTTCATATTTCTCTTCTTTCTGGAGTTTCAATTATTTCTTGAAATTATTATGTTTTACTTAATTTTCTCATCCTTCCCACTTTCACCTTTCAGAATAATAAAAATCCTCCACAATTGCTCAATAATTGGGAGGTGATATAAATAACAGGAATTTCAAAGATTCCAAATCATGCTGAGGGGTCACAAGACCGTGAACTCTATTCTCGGTTTACTAGTGCTTCAACTCAATCCTTCACACTGCAAACCAAAGTGTTTATCAATCACAAAAACTGAAAACACCCTTCACACGTACACTAGGTGGCCAGCCTATTGTACCACTACGTTGGGCCGCAACGTAGCATTTTGCAACGACTATATGCGTTACGCTCGAAACCATTGTCCCCAAAAACATGTCTCTTTATAGGATTGTTCACCTCACCTTTTCAACATCTGAATCCGCACCAAAACAATTTGGTTTAGCATAACTTTTCAATAATAGCTTGAATTTCATGAACATCTTTCAATATTCATCTAGCTGAATCAAATAGAATAGACTTCTACAATAATTCGGACATCAATCGAAATATATATATATACATATATATATTCTCATATCTTAAAGAAATCTCAAATATCTTTTTACAACGTCATGATACCGTACTATATTTACAGTCCATTTGAGGATTCCGTCAGTTGGTGATTTTATCATACTACATCATAACATAGTGGGTTAACGATCCTTAGATCACATCCAACACTAAGTAATACTGTATCGATGACTCCATCATTTTTATCATCTCTGCACCAGGTTACATGATGCATTGACGATATATAAAAAAATATTTTGATATATTTTAAATCATTTTTGTCTAGCCAAAGCAATTAGCATAGACATACGAATAATAGCACTATTTTTAAAAATTCTTTGGTTCACTAGTGTGACCCAACACTTTTTTCCAAAAATCAAAAGTATAACCATCGGCACGAAGTTAATAAATTTCGAAAATCTAGTAAAGCTAGAGGATTTGGAATACCTAATTTTCTCCATCAATTTCAATCTTTATACTAAATATTCTTGTATTTCAACTTACAATCTTCCTATACCCCCAGTATAGTTCATCAAACTTACCGCACATTGGAAGTTCAGGAACTTTCCACAATAATATGAGTTTAAGAACTTATCCTAGTCAGACCATAGGCATCCATTCGCTGAGGGGTTCAAAACATACCATATTATTATGAGTCACGAACTTACCATATGCATTAGTTTTAAGAACCGCACCTAATCCTAATAATATTTGACTAATCTTAATAGTTTCTAACTATCAAATATTCACATAAGAAAAGAATCACCTTTTCTCCACATATACATTGATAGCGCGACACCAACATTCCAATGCTTATCAATGTGATAAACTGAGTGCAAGCACAAAACCCTCACCTATACAAAGATTTGTACAACTCAACCATCACATGAGTCCTCAATTGAAATCCCACCTAACTCTATCTTTCTCTTAACTTGCTCTTTGCTCGATATGAATTCCTCATATCACATCAACTATAACTCCTCGTGAGTTATCTCGTACTATTTCATAGTACATTATCTTCATAGCATCAAGCTATAATTATTCAAACATTACAGACCATTTTTCTTTTATAACTTAAACAGATCACGTCGTGATCTTATTCTAGAATCATCTCCCTTAAAAGTCTTTTCTTAACTCGTGATCTTTTTGTTTTACGATCCCCTTTCTTTCGTTTTTCATCATTTACTAGATTATTCGTTATCTTGGCTATTGGAGTTAGGGTAACTCCCATTTTTTATCTTTATATCTCTTCAAGATTCTTCTTTGAATCTTCTTGTTTACATAACACTTCATCCTTTAAGAATCTCTAACTTTATTTACATTGCTCAACATTTCATTTGAGTTCCACATTTTCATCATACGTATCCACTTTCTATACTTGGTACACATCGAGTCTCTAACAGTTTCAATATAGTACGTTGAGTGGTTTCCCACAAACAACCAACAAACTAGGTTCTGAGTTGCTAGTTCGTATATACCTCCGCTCTATGAATGAATCGTTTAGCCCAGATACCACACATCAACTTTTAAAGATTACAATTGTACCATATTTAAATATAACTTTTTATTCTTAACTTCTTTATCACTCTCTTCTTATAGACATTGTCTATTTATTATCACCTTAAATTCTTATTATTGGAGTTGGGTAAACCCACATTCATATTCCTTATAACTCTGCGAGATTCTTCTTTGAATCCTCTCACGCATGTTTTAATCCCTTCTTTATAAATTTCTTAAATTACTTCTTATTATTCAAACTCTACTTGAGCTTATTCTTTCTTTATCTTCACCTTCTTTCTCTAAGGTTATAGCCTACGGTACTCCTACCTAAGGTTTATAACCTACAGCTTTGATATTAACTGTAACGACCCCAAAATTTATACAATATAATTCTCAACTTTGGTCGTTAATAACACATCTACCTTCTGATTTTACATCATTATTCGATGTTAAACTATATAAAATACGGAATAATTTAAACTTTTATGTCTTCTTACTTTAATTCCCTGAATCAAAACCTTTATCATCTACATGTCTTTGAATCAATCTTATTTTATGATTCACTTTATCACTGTTATTATATAAAATTTTACATTTTAATCCGATAACCTTTAAATATCAGATAACTCTAACTTTAGCTTTACAACTCAACATAAAACTATACATCATAAAATATTTAGTACATCTAATGAATCTTAATCATGGTATAAAGAAATAACAACTTTAACTAATATATTAATCTTCGTGTATTATTTTTGATCCACGTCATTCAAGTAGCACATAGTGTTACCTTCAATCCTTAACCTGCAAAAATGGTTATTTGCAAGGTTGAGCTCGACAGCCCAGCAAAATCTAACAGTTTTCATGCATCCCGTAACACATAATAGCATGCTCAACATATATCTCATAAACATTGGACTAACATAACATACATGTTACAGTTCATATAACAAGTATAAAGATGTATAAAGATTGAGTTCCTTACTCAATCAGCATGCTTTACTCAATTAACGTAGTCATAAGTTGACTTTAACATTTCATACATTCAACATATATATAACACATCATGCTCTTTGCAATAAAGATTTAAAACAATCAAATTCACATAGCAAATAGGAACTGAAAGACTTGTCTTGATCGTGGTTTACCAATAATAGTTTAATAACTTACAGCTATCTGTACTTCACGTGCACTACACAATTATATAATCATGCACATCAACTATTAGTCACATAGCAACGCATAGTAGCTGTAATGTAAACTTTACTCTACATCTCATAACCCTTCCTATTACATATACACAATGTTCAATTTTATTGTGTTAACTTTCAACTTATATCTCACTGTATTTCATATTCGAAGTTCATTAATGTGTTTAAGTCTTGCTAGGACTACTTATTGGTTTTATATTAACACTATTAAATATCTTATTATATTCATTTCATTTGATTTAAAACACTTTTTATGTTCATTATCACTTATCACGGCGTTTCGACGTTTATTCGTCACATGCCCAATTTGTCTCTCTTGTGTGTGCTTAGTATGCGTATTCAACTTATCTAATATATCATTTATTAATGTTAAGCATCATTATACTTTATAATATTCATGTTCTATAACTTAGAACAACATCTTTTATTGTCAAGAGCATTACACTCGCATACGTGCATGTCTGACGCCCTCCGATTGCCTCTGAAAACACAATAGTACTACAAATGACCATTTTGACCCCTGTTACCCACCTGAAATTGAATAACCTAAAGAATAAAAGTTGTAGGTCTATTCTTCCTTGTTCCGGATCATCTTGAATCACCTCAATCGGAGTTCGTATGAAAAGGTTATGCCTATTTTACTAAAATAGGTCAAAGAAGTCACACCTGACATATTTTGGGCGCAGCTGCGCCCAATTAAGCCTTGGGCATAGCGCAGCTATGCCCTCTCATATCACCGCGCCCTAAATGACTTAGGGCACACAACAGTAGCTACGCAGATTAGCGTAAACGGAGTTGAAACTCGCTTGTTCTTCGCGATTTTTGACCCTTTTTATCCTACTAATCTTCATAACTTGAGTTATACACATCCAAATTAGTCCAATTTCGATTCTATTAAGTTCGTAATTCATAGAACTACAACATACTAGAATTATAACAATTTATAGAAACACTAGCTAGCCTAAATCTTAACCCAAAACTCATGTTCATACTAAACTTTCATGTTTTAACATGTTTAGCGAATTCATTCACTACGAATTCGTTTCTTAACCAAATTGATTCATTCAACTTGCGTTCTTTTCGTTTCTTATCATATTAACATAATCCATCACCAATTTTATAATTATAACATATACTCCTAACCAATTTTAGTCTTAAAACAGACCTAAAATATATATTTTAAGCCAAAACCAAACTCTACTTATTTATCATCAACAATATGAATTTATTTACCGAAAACTCAACAATAAATAATATAGAACATATTATACATACTCAAGAACAAAAGTAACAAATTCCTTAATAGATTAACCATAGAAATTCATTTTTAGAGAAGTATACTTTAGAAAATAAACAAAAACTTTAGAACTTGCCTTTGATTCTTCTAAGCTCAATTAGATGATATTAATCTCCTTCTTCTTCCTCCTTAGAGTCTTAAAATTCTCTCAACTTCACAGAGAATCTATCTCCTCTCTCAATTCATCTTTTCTTCTCTTTTCTCAAACCTATAAAAATAATAAGTGTAACACCAAATAACTGAAAAGTAGTCTTTACGTAGCTTTATCCCAGCTGTTACAAAAGGAAAAGGGTCACAAGGCCATGTTTGGCTAGACCTATAAACCCTTTTTAATTTATTTTTATAATTCCCTTTAACATATGATTCATTCATGTCACAACCATTAACAAATTCTAACATTTTAACTTAAATTAAACCTTATTATTATAATTATAATTTCTATCATTATAATTATAGTTTCTATTTATCCAACCATAATTATAATTTTATTCAACAAATCAAACCTTTAACTTAATTATTAGATTAAATTGGAATATTTCCATCAAATATTTACTTTTCTCAATAAATATTTCAATTAAAATATTTATTCTATTTAATAAATATTTTAACTATTTACAAAATTCACAATCATATTACATTAACATACCATATTTATATATATACTCTCTCATTTTATTAAAACAAATATATTCACATTAATTCTTTATTTTAATTAAGTGAATTACTCATATTATTTATGAAATTTAATTCATAACAATTCCATCGCCAATCATAAGCATACCAATTAAATTATATTATTCCACAATATAATTTACATCTTAATTAACTAATATTATTCAGTTAATTTCTTTTGCCGCCATTTTCCTATTTCATAACTAATTTGCATCACTTTCTTCAATAGTTTAATCAACTATTAAATCTCATAAAAAAAATTAATTTCATCACACCAAAACACATAATTCAAAATATATACATCTCATAATAAGAATTTTAATTACTAAATTCTTATTTTAATAATTTATAAAAATTCGGGTTGTCACAATGGAGGCGCACAACACACCGTTTGCAATCCATCCTGGGAGTACCAAAATGTATCATGATCTTCGACATACATTTTGGTGGGGCAATATGAAGAGAGAGATAGCGCTGTTTATCTCAAGGAGTTTAACTTGTCAACGAGTCAAGGCAGAGCATCATGTACCAAAAGGTCCAAAGCAACCACTTGAAATTCAAGAATGGAAGTGGGAACACATTACCATGGATTTCGTTACTGGTCTTCCCAAGGTTTCTCAATGCATAGATGCAATTTGGGTCATTGTTGATAGATTGACCAAGTCTGCTCATTTCTTACCAATACGAGAAACTTATACACTTGAACGTCTTGCTCGTATGTACATAAACGAGATTGTAAGACTGCATGATATGCCAGTATCCATAGTTTCTGATCGAGACCCAAGATTCACTTCACGATTTTGGGTTAGTTTACAAAAAGCTATGGGCACGGATTTATGATTTAGTTTGGCATATCATCCTCAGACGGACGGACAATCAGAGAGGACTATTCAAACTCTTGAAGATTTATTAAGACTCTGTGTCCTTGACTTCAAGGGAATTTGGGACAAGTTCTTACCATTGGTGGAGTTTTCTTATAACAACAGTTATCAAACAAGTATTGGCATGGCTCCATTCGAGGCGTTGTATGGAAGAAAGTGTCATTCTCCAGTATGCTGGGATGAGATGGGTGAAGCAATGTTGTTGGGACCGGAGTTGGTACGTATGACTATGAAAAAGATTCAAACGATCCGACAACGTATAAAAACCTCACAAGACCGACAAAAGAGTTATGCTGATCTTCAAAGAAAGGACGTGGAATTCGATATTGGAGATCATGTGTTGTTACGTGTTGCTCCATAGAAAGGAGTTACGAGATTTGGAAAGAGAGGAAAGCCTAATACTTGATTCATTGGCCCATTTTTAATCCTCGATCGAGTAGGGACTCTAGCCTATAGACTCGCTTTACCGCCAAGTATATCTCGTGTTCATAACGTTTTTCATATATCCATGTTACGTAAATATGTGAAAGACCCGAACCACATTATTGAGTTAGAACCGGACGAAATAGGAGAAGATTTAACGTATGAAGAGGTTTCAAATCTTGGATAAGAGGGAACATATCCTACCCTCCAAGGTTATACCTCAAGTCAAAGTTTTATGGAGGAACCACGATGTTGAGGAAATGACCTGGGAGTTAGAATCTGAAATGAAATCAAGGTATCCTTACCTCTTCGACATACCAGGTACGTACCCTAATTTTGATGGCGAAATTTTATAAGAAGAGTAGATTGTAAGACCCCAACTTTTATGAATAAAGATGAATTTTCTATAATTATCATTTTTGAATATTATGGAATGAATTTGATATAATGTTATAGTTATGGGTAATAGTTATAAATTTTGCAAAGTACGCAAGTTGTTATATAATATTCGATTGGTCGGGGAATATTCGTTTTAACAGGGAATATTCGTACTATGGCACAATCATTGGTGGACCCCACAACGAAATTATTGTCGGATTGAGAAAACGACAAAAATATTTTATGAAAATAATGGCGGAAGTTTTATCGTAAACTATTGAAACACCCGGTGTTAAAAGTATAGGAATATGCGTGGTTGCATAGTAGCACACGGTATTGATTATTGATGCTTACGTGAGAAGTCACTCAGTTTTGTTCAATTATTGCTTTAGTAATTGTTGCATAGTATCTCACGTTAATTGATTCAATTATTGTCGATATTTTATATATTATTAAATTAATAATTGAGACGACGAAGTTATTAATATTATTATTTGCAATATTAACGATGTCTAGAAGTTCTGCCAAGGAGAGGTTTGGTCACCTAATCATGCTACTGATAGGGAGAAATCCTTATTAGAAAGCCCCCTCTTTCCTGGGAATGACCTGGTCGATTAATAGTATGAATTATAATAATGATGATGAAGTTTTGTTTTATTAGTATTATTAAAGTAATAAAACAGAAAAGCTTTTTATATAAAACAGAATACTTTTATAAAGTTATTCATTTTATTAGACTATAAATAGAATATATTATATTCTATTATGCATAGTGTTTTGCATAGTAAAATCTTTTTATATAAAAAAGAATACTTTTATAAAGTTATTCATTTTATTAGACTATAAATAGAATATATTATATTTTATTATGTATAGTGTTTGCATAGTGTCAAATATAGTGTTTTATAGTAAAATCTTTTTATATAAAATAGAATACTTTTATAAAGTTAATCGTTTTATTACATTATAAATAGAATATATTATATTTTATTATGCATAGTGTTCAGTATAGTGCTCTGATAGTATTTTGCATAGTAAAATCTTTTTTTTATATAAAATGTAATACTTTTATAAAGTTATTCGTTTTATTAGATTATAAATAGAATAAATTATATTTTATTTAAAAGATTTTGATTTATTAAAAAATTTTATAGTAAACCAATCAGGACCGTCCGTTTAAAAGTAAATCAATCTGGAACGTTCAGGAATTAGTTACTATTCAGTCCATTCTCCAATAAATAAAGGCTCATTCCTTCACTATTTCTTACGAATTCACTAAAACTCTAGAGAGAGAAACTATAGAGAGAAAGAAGAAAATTATTCTGCTACTTCACTACTCCTATATCCAGTTGTTCTAAGGTAAGGGGTATTATTTCTTTCTTTCGTCTTCATGAAGAGAACTTCTGTTATTCCATTCTTTGTTTTTATGTTGGAATAATCTGTCTATGCGAAGTACCGCATACTTGGTGAAATTCTTCTGTTATTCCATTCTTTATCATTATGTTTGAATAACTTGTCTATGCGAAGTACCGCATACATGGTAAAATTCTTCGTTATTCCATTTTTATTATTACATTGGAACATCTTGTCATGCACGCTTACATGACACGGTTCCGTTATTTATTATTCTGTTGGAACATCCGATGCATGCGTTTACGCATGACTGGTTCCATTATTTATTGCTCGTTGGAATATCACATGCGTGCGTTTACGCATGACCGTTCTCATTGTTTATTATTCATTGGAATAACTTGTATACATGCGTTTAATTATGTCCCGGTTCCGTTATTTATTATTCTATTGGAATAACACATGTGTGTGGTCTATCGCATGCCTGGTGATTTCTTTAGTTATTCCATTCTTTATTATACTCAGTTGGTTAAAGTTTTGACTTCTATACTCCATGAAATTAGTGGAATATCCTTGATATTTGCGCTTCATCCAGTATCTTTTCATGGAAATATTCTTCTGAGCATTCTTGAGTTTTACTCTACAAAGAAGTATCATGTTGACAATTTGGGCGTTATTAGTTCCTGGATAAATTAATTCTTGAACTTGTTTTATTGAATTTTTATATCATTGTCATCATCCTCACGTTTATATTATGTTGAAAGTCATCTGTGGCCTGTAGTGCATAGATGGACTTGGTATAATTATGACCAGGGATTATTCGGTGAAATCATGAATGTAATGTTACAAATGATGTGGAAAAAGTTCTCATTGGCCCGTAGTGCATTAATGGACAGTTGTTGGCATGATCATGACCATTGATGAATACACGAATATCCTTGGCCGTAGTGCATCGATAATTTGTGGTTGTGATACTAATGACTATCCTTGGCCGTAGTGCAGGGATGATGTGGATTATTTATTAAGTTGAGTCTCAGCGATAAAAGTGATAAAAACTTTTTTAAATCATAAAAGATAGTAGATTTTATTCTCTACTTAACTCTTTTAATGGATTGCTTGTTCTGCTGCAGTTAAACTTGATGTCTATTGTATTTTATCAGTTTAACATTGTTGAAGGATAATGATAATTTATTCTGCATTATCTTAGTCATAATATTTCTTACTGGGCTAGTTGAGCTCACCCTTTTACTTTCATTGTTCTCTTCAGCAAATGAGAACGTAGCAGGGACTAGTCGAGGAATGGAGTGACGGTCCAGACGATAGCATTAGTAGTCCTCACTATTCTATGAAATAGTGTGTTAATAAATGTATTGAAGGCTTATTTTGAGTTTTAATACTGTCTAGAAGACAATATTTGTATTAAAACTCACAGCTTATGTTGTATATTTAAGATTGTATTTGTATTCTGTACCATGTTTTTGGCAACTCAGAATAGGTGATGTATACCTATTTTGGGGGCGTCACAGTTGGTATCAAAGCTTAGGGATATGATCCCTGGCTAAGATGTGAGACAACAACTAGGAGGGGAGAGACAGGGAATTCCTTCACTAATATGACCTACCTAAGTTTATTTTGTATTTAATTGGTCAGTCAGGGTATAGGGATAATATGTCATATGTTAATTAACCCTTGTTTTGTGGCAGTATTTGAAAATGACATCCGAGAATGTTGAGAACATCAATGGAGCACAGGAGACCGTTGAGTCTCCACAGATCAATAATCAGGATAATATGCATCAGGAAGGCGACAATCCTCAGGCAAACAACAACACTGACCAGATGATAAACGATGGAATGTTAGAGGCTTTATGCAATTCATGCAACATTAGGAAAGAGTGGCACCTGTACAAAATACAGGTGGAAACACTGGCAACTCTCGGACGATCACCGCTAAGCAGTTCAAGGAACTGGGACCACCGGAGTTTTTTGGAGAGCCAAAACCACTTAAGGCAGAGACGTGGATAAAGCAGATCTGCAAGATATTTGATGTCTTGGGATGCTCTGAGGTGCAAAAGGTTCCCTTTGCCACCTTCATGTTGCGTTCAGAGGTAGATTACTGGTGGGAATCTGTAAAACATACTCAACCTGTCGCACTGAAGATGACTTAGGAGAAGTTCCAAGAATTGTTCAATGACAAGTATTTTCCCAAAAGTATTCGTCACATGAAAGAGGTAGAGTTCATCAAGCGGGAGCAAAACAACATGACCGTGTCGCAGTACGAAGCCAAGTTTGCTGAGTTGTCCCGGTTTGCATCCCATTTGGTTAATAATGAGGAGAGAATGACGTAAATGTTTCTAAGAGGTTTAAAACCTGAGATACGTCAATATCTTATCTCTTATAAATTGTGTTTGTATTTAGATATTGTTAATAAGGCTCAGTTATTGGAGCGCGATAATGAGTCAACCCAACCAAAAGAGAGCAGCCGGCAAAATGATAATACAAGTGAAACCAGTCATCGAAGCGGTGACAACAAGCAAGGAGGGAATCAATAGGCCAGATATGGCAACCACTTCGGTGGTAATCAGGGCCGAAACAATAAGAATGGATATTTCAAGAAGAGGAAATTCACCAATGATGGAAAGATATCAGCACCAGTACCCGTTGTTAAGGAAGGAGAACGACCACCTATCATATGCTTCAAATGCGGAGGGGGGGGGACACATCAGTCCAAACTACGCGATGTCATCCAAAACATGTTACAAATGTGGAAGAGAAGGTCACCTGACCCATTTTTGTCGTGCACAGGTAAGCTTATCATAAACTCTAGCGAAGTTTATACCTTATTTGATATCGGTTCTACCCATTCTTTTATTTCTCCTACTTGCACTCAACGTTTAAATTTGACTCCGGAGAATTTGGACTTTGACTTATCTGTTGAAACTCTGTTGGGAGAAACCTTCACTACATCCACTGTTTATAAGTCTTGTTTGGTTCAAATCGGTACCCTCACATTACCTGTCAATCTTATTTCATTGAAAATACTTGCATTTAACGTAATTCTAGGGATTGATTGGTTAACTACTCATCATGCAAAAATTGATTATTTTCGTAAGGTTGTTAGCTTTCATATTCCTAACCAACCTATTATGCGAATTCAAACAACCAAACCATTAAAATCAATCACTTTCATCTCAAGCCATAAAACTATTCGTTTATTGAAAAATGGATGTCAAGCTTTCTTAACTCATGTCACGGATCTAAAGAAAAATACGTCAGTTTTGAATGATATTTCTATTGTTAATGAATTTCCTGACGTATTCCCTAAAGAACTTCCTGGCCTACCCCCAGAGCATGAAATTGAATTTTGTATCGACCTTGAACCCAGTACAAAACCTATTTCCAAAGTCCCATATCGAATGGCTCCTATTGAACTTCAGGAGTTAAAGACCCAACTGCAAGAATTGTTAGACATCGGTTTCATTCGTCCTAGTACGTCTCCTTGGGGTGCTCCTGTTCTATTCGTGAAAAAGAAAGATGGGAGTATGCGACTTTATATTGATTATCGGGAGTTGAATCATGTCACCATTAAAAATAGGTACCCATTGCCACGTATTGATGACCTGTTTGACCAGTTTCAAGGCGCCAAATTCTTTTCAAAGATTGATCTTCGTTCCGGATATCACCAATTGAAGATTAGAACCGATGACATTCCAAAGACGATTTTCGAACTTCAGATGCGGGCATTATGAATTCCTAGTCATATCTTTTAGATTGACTAATGCTCATGTTGCCTTCATGGATATGATGAACCGAGTATTCAAGGAATTTTTGGATCACTTTGTGGTCGTCTTTATTGATGACATCCTTATTTATAACAAAAGACGTGAAGATCATGAGCAACATTTGAGGCTGATACTTCAAAAGCTTCGTGAATATAAGCTTTATGCCAAGTTGAAGAAATGTGAGTTCTGGCTCGAGGAAGTAGCATTCCTTGGGCACGTGGTATCAAGTCATGGAATATCTGTTGACCCAGCAAATATTGAAGCTATTCAAATCTGGGAGCAACCTAAATCGATGGATCGAAGCACGTAGCTTTCTCGGCTTAATTTGGTTATTATCGGAGATTAAGTAGAAGGGTTTTCTCGAATTGCTACTCCCTTAACTCAGCTGACTCGGAAAGATACAAAATTTGGTTAGAACGAGGAATGTGAGAAGAGTTTTCAAGAACTCAAGAGAAGACTCATTTCAAAGACTGTTACGACAATACCATCTAGCTAGCTCGGAGGATTTATCATCTATGATGATGCTTGTGCAAAGGGTTAGGATGTGTTCTCATACAACATGGGAAAGTCATAGCCTATGCCTCTCGATAACTCAAAGAATATGAGAGGAATTATCCTACTCATGATCTAGAGTTGGCAGCTGTTGTCTTCGCACTTAAAATTTGGAGGCATTACTTGTATGGGGAGAAAGTGGAAATCTTTACGGATCATAAAACCCTCAAATATTTCTTCACTCAAAAGGAACTCAACATTCGACAGCAACGTTAGCTCGAACTATTGAAAGATTATGATCATACCATCCAATACCATCCTGGAAAAATAAACGTGGTAGCTAATGCATTGAGTAGAAGATTATATGCGGGTACGAGTGCGATATTGTCAACGAAAAGGCCCATTTTGTATGACTCGCAAAGGATGGAGATAGAGATAAAGACTCCAGGGACCCATGTGATGATGGCAAATATACGAGTAGAACCGACTTTAATCGATAAAGTTAAAGTTTCTCAAGCTACAGACCTGGAGCTGATGCATATGAGGAAGAAAGTACAAGAAGGTGCTATGCCAGAAGCAAGAATCGATGAAAAAGGAATACTTCGAGTAAACTCCAAACTTTGTGTTCCTAACGATCCTGAGTTAAAGTATAAAATCATGATGGAGGCGCACAACACACTGTTTGCAATCCATCCTCGGAGTACCAAAATGTATCATGATCTTCGACATACATTTTGGTGGGGAAATATGAAGAGAGAGATAGCGTTGTTTATCTCAAGGTGTTTAACTTGTCAACGAGTCAAGGCAGAGCATCAAGTACCAAAAGGTCCATTGCAACCACTTGAAATTCCAGAATGGAAGTGGTAGTACATTACCATGGATTTCGTTACTGTTCTTCCCAAGGTTTCTCAAGGCATAGATGCAATTTAGGTCATTGTTGATAGATTGACCAAGTCTGCT
Organism: Panax quinquefolius; assembly: GCA_020205615.1. Taxonomy (NCBI): domain Eukaryota; kingdom Viridiplantae; phylum Streptophyta; class Magnoliopsida; order Apiales; family Araliaceae; genus Panax; species Panax quinquefolius. The sequence goes on along the minus strand of CM035152.1, from coordinate 101,834,974 downwards.
CATTTCTTACCAATACGAGAAACTTATACACTTGAACGTCTTGCTCGTATGTACATAAATGAGATTGTAAGACTGCATGGTATGCCAGTATCCATAGTTTCTGATCGAGACCCAAGATTCAATTCACGATTTTGGGTTAGTTTACAAAAAGCTATGGGCACGGATTTACAATTTAGTTTGGCATATCATCCTCAGACGGACGGACAATCAGAGAAGACTATTCAAACTCTTGAAGATTTATTAAGACTCTGTGTCCTTGACTTCAAGGGAAGTTGGGACAAGTTCTTAACATTGGTGGAGTTTTCTTACAACAACAGTTATCAAACAAGTATTGGCATGGCTCCATTCTAGGCGTTGTATGGAAGAAAGTGTCATTCTCCAGTATGCTGGGATGAGGTGCATGAAGTAATGTTGTTGGGACCGGAGTTGGTACGTATGACTACGGAAAATATTCAAACGATCCAAGAACGTATAAAAACCTCACAAGACCGACAAAAGAGTTATGTTGATCTTCATCGAAAGGACGTGGAATTCGATATTGGAGATCATGTGTTGTTACATGTTGCTCCATGGAAAGGAGTTACGAGATATGGAAAGAGAGGAAAGCTCAATCCTCGATTCATTGGCCCATTTTTAATCCTCGATCGAGTAGGGACTATAGCTTATAGACTCGCTTTACCGCCAAGTATGTCTCGTGTTCATAAAGTTTTTCATATATCCATATTACGTAAATATGTGAAAGACCCGAACCACATTATTGAGTTAGAACCGCACGAAATAGCGGAAGATTTAACGTATGAAGAGGTTCCTATTCAAATCTTGGATAAGAAGGAACATATTCTATGCTCCAAGGTTATACCTCAAGTCAAAGTTTTATAGAGGAACCACGATGTTGAGGAAATGACCCGAGAGTTAGAATCTGAAATGAAATCAAGGTATCCTTACCTCTTCGACATACTAGGTACGTACCCTAATTTTGAGGGCGAAATTTCATAAGAAGGGGAGATTGTAAGACCCCAACTTTTTTGAATAAAGATGAATTTTTCTATAATTATCATTTTTGAATATTATGGAATGAATTTGATATAATGTTATAGTTGTGGGTAATAGTTATAAATTTTGCAAAGTACGCAAGTTGTTATATAATATTCAATTGGTCGGGGAATATTCATTTTAACAGGGAATATTCGTACGATGGCACAATCATTGGTGGACCCCTCAACGGAATTATTGTCGGATTGAGAAAATGACAAAAATATTTTATGAAAATAACGATGGAAGTTTTATCGTTAATCTGTTGAAACACCAAAGTGTTAAAAAATACGAGAATACGCGTGGTTGCATAGTAGCACACGATATTGATTATTGATGCTTACGTGAGAAGTCACCGGTTTTGTTCAATTATTGCTTGATGAATTGTTGCATAGTATCTCACGTTAATTGATTCAATTATTGTTGATATTTTATATATTTTAAATCAATAATTGAGACGACGATGAGTTATTAATATTATTATTTGCAATATTAACGATGTCTGAAGTTACGCCAAGAAGAGGCTTGGTCACCTAATTCGCTACCAATAGGGAGAAATCATTATTGAAAGCCCCTTCTTTCTCACAGAACGACACGGTCAATTAATAGTGTGAATTATAATAATGATGATGAAGTTTTGTTTTATTAGTATTATTAATGTAATAAAAGCGAAGAAAAGCTTTTATATAAAATGTAATACTTTTATAAAGTTATTCGTTTTATTAGACTATAAATAGAATATATTATATTCTATTATGCATAGTGTTTTATATAGTAAAATCTTTTATATAAAACAAAATACTTTTATAAATTTATTCGTTTTATTAGACTATAAATAGAATATATTATATTTTATTATGCATAGTATTTTCATAGTGCATGCAAAGTGTTTTGCATAGTAAAATCTTTTTATATAAAACAGAATACTTTTATATAGTTATTTGTTTTATTAGATTATAAATAGAATATATCATATTATATTTAAAAGATTTTGTTTTATTAGAATATTTTATAGTAAACCAATCTGGACCATTCGTTTAAAAGTAAATCAATCTGGACCGTTCAGGAATTAGTTACTATTCAGTCCATTCTCCTATAAATAGAAGCTCATTCCTTCATTATTTCTTACGAATTCACTAAAACTCTATTATATTCTTACGTATTCTGCTACTTCACTACTTCTATATCCAGTTTATTCTAAGGTAAGGGGTATTATTTCTTTCGTATTCATGAAGAGAACTTCTGTTATTCCATTCCTTATTATTTTGTTGGAATAACCTGTTTATGCGAAGTACCGCATACATGGTGAAATTCTTCTGTTATTCCATTATTTATTATTATGTTGGAATAACTTTGTCATCGCCAATACCGCATACTTGGTGAAATTCTTACATTATTCCATTCTTTATTATTCATTGGAATATCACGCCGATTGTGAATTTCGCTTTGACACGGGTTCGCTTTTTTATTATTACGTCGAATAATATCCCGATACGTGCGTTTACGCGTGACACAGTTCCATTCTTTATTATTCTCATTGGGAATAACACATGCATGCGATCTATCGCACGCATGGTGAATCCATCTGTTATTCCATTCTTTATTATTCTGTTAGAATAACCTGTCTATGTGGATTACCACTTGCATGGTTAATGATCCTTTATATTCATTCCATATTAAATTATGGAAATGATCTATACACGTGGATTACTGCATGGCGGACGAAAATTCATTTGCAGTTTTATATATTCTGTTATACTCAGTTGGTTAAAGCTTTGACTTCTATACTCCATAAAATTAGTGGAATATCTTTGATATTTTCGCTTCATCCTGTATCTTTCATGAAAATATTCTTCTGAGAATTCTTGAATTTTACTCTACAAAGCAGTATCATGTTGACAATTTAGACGTTATTGAATTCTGGATAAATTAATTCTTGAACTTGTTTTATTGAATTCTTATATCATTGTCATCATCCTCATGCTTATATTATGTTGAAAGTCATCTATGGCCTGTTGTGCATAGATGGACTTGGTATGATTATGACCAGGGATTATTCGGTATAATTATGACCAAAATGTTACAAATGATGTGGTAAAAGTCCTCATTGGCCCGTAGTGCATTGATGGACAATTGTTGGCATGATCATGACCATTGATGAATACACGAATATCCTTGGCCCGTAGTGCATGGATAATTTGTGGTTGTGATACTAATGAATATCCTTGGTCGTAAAAGTGGGGATGATGTGGATTATTTATTAAAGTCGAGTCTCAATGATAAAAGTGATGAAAAACCTTTTAAATCATAAAAGATAGTAGATTTTATTCTCTACTTGACTATTTTAATGGATTGCTTGTTCCGCTGCAGTTAAACTTGATGTTTGTTATATTTTATCAGTTTAACATTGTTGAAGGCTAATGATAATTTATTATGCATTATCTTAGTCATAATATTTCTTACTGGGCTAGTTGAGCTCACCCTTTCTTTCACTGTTCTCTTTAGGAAATGAGAACGTAGCAGGGACTAGTCGGGGAACGGAGTGATGGTCCAGATAATAGCATTAGTGGTCCTCACTATTCTGTAAAATAGTGTGATAATAAATGTAATGAGGACTCAATTGAGTGTGGATATTGTCTAGATGGAAATATTTGTATTAAAACTCGCAGCATATGTTTTGTCGTATTTTACACGACTGTTGTATAATTAAGTTGTATTTGAATTTTGTATCATGTATTTGGCGACTCAAGATAGGTGATGTATACCTATTTCGGGGGCGTCACATTTGCGAATCAATTCAAATAGCTTCCAACGGCTATAATCCAATGGGAAGCTTATGAAAGGCTATTTAACAAGTGAAGCTTAAGAGAAGAAAAAGGTTGGATTTCGTTAAGTTGTTAACTCTACGAGTTCTATAGAGCCAAATCAGAATAAGTCTCAGTGGCAGTGAGACTATGAAAGTATAAGTGAAGCAAGATAAGAGAAGAGCTTTAACAGAAAAAGGCTTCACTCAACAAGTATGAGAATGCCATTGAAAATGGTAGCTAAGCTGAGAGCCAAGAAAAAAGCATTCAAAAGATTAGCAGACCAGAGAGGAGATTCAAAGAGCCAGTATATAAATCACCATGAACCATCGAGAGCTAAAGAAGAACAGATACAGAACAAAATCTGTATACAAGTCAATCAAGGTTCAAGGAATGCTAAATGCCAGACTGAGTCTACCAAAGATGCAAAGACTTAGCAAACCTCATGTTGTGAAGGAGTGCAAGTTGAGATCAGATAAGGACCAACCACAAGATCAGCTGCACCAAAGAAGGAGTGGCAAACTGCTAAGTACTCAAAGAGATCGAGCTTCATGAACAACTTAGCAGTCAGTCCAATAGTGATTCAGTCTCGATGCAGAATCCAAAGAGGATCACAACAAGATGCTAAGTATCAAAGGATGAACAAGCTTAAAGTCAACTTAGCATCTCAGCACCAACAACAACATCAACAAGAAACCAGGGCCTGAAGGGTCCTTGTCCTAGGGACTAAACGAAGTTCCAAGGCTATTGTCCTTGAAGAGTTCTTAGTAAACTGATGTTCCAAGTCTGCCGGACTTAAAGAGTTCTTAGTGAACTAAAGATCCAAGGCTGTTGGCCTTGAAGGAATCCTAGCGATTCAAAGATATAAAGACCTCCTTAGTGGAATCCCTTCTTGTTGAAGCAGAAAAGTGGATTAGAAGCTTGAGTCTCTGAACCACTTAAAATTCCTTGTGTCTTTTACATATTGTTATTTACATTATGAATCTATAACTGCTATAACCGCTATAAAACATGATAACTACTTACATCTAAACTAACTCTAGAAAAAAGGTCAACATAACATCTATGAAGAGGAACCTTAACTTATTTCGTTGTGCTTGAAATAATTCTTAAGTTTTTCATCTGCTAATTACTTAGCAATATAAACTAAAATGGAAAAGATTTTTGAAATCAAACAGGATCTATTCAACCCTCCTTCTAGATCTATTGTGTGCCCTCTGGGAACTAACAATTGGTATCAAAGCAGGTTCTCACATTATATTCTATAGTTAACGCTTTGAGTCTGATCCTAGGCACAAACCATGTTCTAAACTTAGTTTAGTAGTAAGTCTCTTGTGATTACTAACGAGCTCACATGTTGAAAATTATGCGTGCAGGTAAATGTACATATCCACCTAAAGCTACACGGATTGGTCCCTGTTCTAAATTAATGCAGCAATAAGACCAATCTATGTTCAAAGTAAATCTGCAGTCTACAGACCAGTGATGGGAAGTAAAAAGGGACCAAAAGCAAAGAGTCTGTCATCCACTATTCTGAAAGATGAAAGGCCTTTACATGCTATGAAATGTTTATCCAGAGAAAAAAAGAAATTTCTCTCAATATGTACTAGGTTAATCAATTAGATCTAAACCTTGAGACTCAAGATTATCAAGGAACTAAAGCTGCTAAGACTTTCCTATGTTGTCAACTCCAAGACGATTCCTGATTGATCTAAGATAGCATCGTGAAAGAAGTTTGGAGTATGTCGTAAGTTAATCTAAACTTGAGTGGATTAACTCTTGCTAAATGATTGGTATGTATGTAAATATATACAAAACCAATGTTCTGTATTTTTAATAAAATATAGAGTATGATCAACACTAGAGGAGAATCTTGAGGATTCTTAAAAACTGATCATCTCTATGAATCAACCAGATACAAATAAGCAATAGAGTTGATTCCTACTCTGAGAACTTTCAAAATCTGTGAACATAACCAAGCAAAGGGTGAAACAATCTTAGAAAAGGAGTGTCATATTAATAAGCTTTATCATTCACACACTCATCATCATGCATCATAAATGTCATATCTAAATCTGATATATGCATAAATATGATTGTTGATGCTAATGTAATGTAAATTCAAGCATATGAGGAATTGGGATTTTGAGAAAACTAATCCAGCAGGACCCAAACAATCAGGGGTACCAAAAATAGGAATTTACCTAACCTGCAGGTACTTGATCTGTATGATCACACAAGGAACACTAAAGCATATAGCTTCGATCACAAAGATTCAACCAGCTACAAAGTCAGCTGCATTAGAAGGGAAAACGCAGCCATAAATTAAAGAAGTCTTCACTCATCATGATCGAAGAGTCACTACCAATCAAAGAAGTCTAGACTTGCCAACCTATCAAAGGTGGATACTGCAACGGCTATTTCATGACAAGATAAAAAAGATCTATTGGTTGTATCCATGCAAAGCATATCATTCCAAAGGGAACATCCTGGAAGTCTGAATGATAGAACCTATGTTCATAGTGAGTGATCAGTAAATCGTGGAGTGACTAGTTCAAAAGTACTCTACGAATCCAATGAAACTGATTTAATCATAAAAATACCAGATCAGTTCAGAAGATTCCAGCTAGAAAGAGAAGTACAAAGGTGACCTTGTAAGGATCAGTATATAGAAGCTAGCCCATCTACTTCTAAGACAGAGGTATCTACTATGGGGAACAATAGTATGCCAAAGTCTAACAATGCCAAAACTAAGGAGGAACACATTGAAGCTAAATCCTTCAAATCTCTCAAACACTGAAGACAGCTGAACCTGATGCAATGGCAAGAATGACTAAGGATATGAAGATTATGATGAAGAAACTTAAGAAGAAGAAGAAGTGAAATTCATTGCTACACTCAAAGATGAGCTTAGAAAAAGTTCAACACCCCTTACATCTCTAATGACAATCTCACAGAAAACCAGTCCTTGACTATGAAGCTTTTAAATAAGCAATAAACAATCAAAAGTACTGGTCCAGGAATCCTATAAAGATTGTCCATCAGCCGACCATCTTAAGTTATTAACATGAAAGGTGCTTCACCAGACAATGTTGCATGATGAACTATCCACCTATCGATCTTCAGGAATTTAGAGAAGCTTCAATGATTCCTGAAATGAAACTCTGGGTAATTCAAACAAGTCCTCTCCCAGTAACAGAGTCCCAAAACTCTGTGGCTGATGTACCAAATGAATCCATACTCCTGGTCGTAAAGTCCCTAAAACTCTAAGACTGATCATCAAATCTCATCATCTCAATCTGAGATTCACCACGATCAATATTCCAATCGTAGAGTATAAGCATACTAACTCTATGATTTCAATATTTCTCAGTACACTCTCCTGACCATACAAGTGATATAGCTGAAAGCATTTCACCCTCTTCCACTGACAAATGCAATCATCAAGTATGTCTAATGATAGTGAACAAACTCTGATAAAAAGCCTATCATGATGACATTCTTACCACCAAGTATATGTAGTCCTTCTGATTAGCGCCTCAAAGACAAACCCAACCTATAGTTCAAGTCTAAGAGGTTGGCCCTTTCTGAGCTTCCTTAACCCAGAAAGAGAACTGAAATAGAATCCATCACAAGAACTCATATGGAGCACATGTATAGAAAATCCCTCGGAAGAGATCAAGCCTATTGATGAATCATGCAACTCCAAGATGGGGATTAGTGACAAATCACTCACCGGAGCATCTCTTAGAAGACGCGTTGAGTTGACAAATGAAATCGTAGAGTCTATAGCTATCTCATCAAGCTACTCTACGTACTGAAGAAGTCAATGGTCAGCCTACGTCAGTAATACTCATTTTCTTAAAAGAAAACCTGAAAAATTGAAATATTGATCAGTTTATGGGGAGTTACAATTTTTTATTGGGCATCGTGCAACCAATGGCTTTTTGACACATCATAGCTTATGCAGAGTCAAACGAAACTATCATAAAGATAAATTCAAAATATCCAAACAGTTATCAAAAGCTATCGAATTTCACTCCCTCCCTTTTTTAAACCCTAAAATCCTCTTCAAGTCCAAAATCCATCAAACCTCGAGCTTCACCCAAATCGCATTCAACTATCCCTCATAAGGATGTAAGAACCGAGAATTTCATGAATAAATAATTATTTTCAAATAATAAGAAAATGAATATTTATTTGAATATAAATATTAATGTGTTGTAAGATGAGTAATTCGTTTGATTCAAATTGAATTTATAAGAATCGAGAAAAATGTAAGGTTGTGATGAGATCTGTGGAATGCCTTATGTGGCATGAGAATGGAAATTAAAATGGTTTAATTTAACTAAGAATGAATATTAACAAGTAATATTACTAATATGGAAGTTAATACATATCATGTAAAACTAGTATGGTGATAGAGTTTGGAACTGGCTTAGAGCTAAACCATTTTGGCACTACTGGGGACCCAAGACAACAATTGCGCCCTCCAAAGAAGATAAATCAGTGGCAATTGCGCTTAGTGGCGATCTGGGAAAAGTTGGTTATTACTGTAGAAATTAAATGGGATATTATTGTAATATGTGACATTAATAAAATCATATGATAAGATTACATTTTAATGACATAAAGTACAAAGTAGTACAATGAAATCATATGTGACATTTAATACAGAAATAATTAAGTATCTGTGTATTCCAGAAATTAGGAAAAGGATTAAATATTTAAAATGGATATTTAATATTGGATAGTGTCATAATGTGGGTATATGATTACTAATAAATCTGTGAGGATTACCCGGTCAATAATACCTAACTGCGTTATTTTATCTGCATTAAATATTAAATATTTTGGACACAATGTACATGAATTATATGATATGGGTATATCTTAAATCCCTAATCTTCATATTATAGTAACAATTATATATTAAAATTATATTTTGGGAATTAAAGGAACCAAACTAAGCATTATAATCAAGTTACTGAGATATAAAACTCATCAGCTGCTCCAATAGTGGCCAAACAGTAACCTACATCCTCTTTACGTAACTTTTAAGCTGTGATCAGTAGCTATGAATAGGTGATCATTGCTAAGCCAATGGCTGGGAAGTGGTGGTTGAACAACCTTCCCATAACCATTGAGTCTTCCTTCTACACTATGGATTCCAACCTCAGTATAAACTTAATACCCAGTCCACCAATACTCTATAAAAAGGCAGCTATGTTATTCATTTCACGCTGTTGTATTTTGTCTGTTGAAATCCTGAGAATTTGAGTGTGAGTTGTTTAAAGTGAAGTCTGGCATTTGCAGAAGGAAGAAATTGAGCATACTAAGCTTCAAAGGAGGTAAACTCTTGTTTTCTATACTTAATTTCAAAGTTTACAAATCATGGAAATCTTACTAAATTCTTGTGAAATTAGATTTGGAATTTTGTTATCAAGTGTTTATGAAGTATGTTTACTTGTATGCAACCTTTAATAATGGACCTAAGCATGTTTAAACTGAGAAATCAATGTTGGGTTGATACTCTGCAAAACAGAGTATCTTCTATCAAGTCGAGTTCAAGAAAAGTAGCAATTTGCTTGGGTTTATACTAGGGTGCAAAGGATCTTGATTGCTTGGGACTCAAAAACAGATTTCGGTTTCTGTTGTGCTATGTTATTGCTAACTTGGTATAATGACTTATATATACATGAAAAGAAGTATAACAGATTGTATAAAGCTTCCTTAGGAGATATGAATTGTTTAACATGTTTTAGTAGGAGATTTATAACAAGAACTTAAAGTTTTGAAAATGAACTTTGATGGAACTCATGTTCTGCAAATTTTGAGCTTGATAGTATACACACATGACTGATTTCTGAACATGAATAAGCATGAGTTATGATTTATAGTTCCTTTGTTCATGATCAAGTTGTTAGACTTTGGGCTAGCAAACTTTTTCAAAGAAAAACTTGACATATTGAAAGCTAATATGCATGAATATTACATGATGTATGTTCTGACCTTGTGATGATGTTAACATGACTTAACTACACATAAAAAGAGCTTTAAAGATGTTTTATATATGCAAAATTGAGTCTACTCCAATTGTTAGGTTTGTAATATTCATAAACGCAATCAAATTGCATAAAATAAGTGGAAGCATGGAAAATCAGAATTTTAAAATTTTACAAACCATATACCCGTATCATCCTTTATGCATGATTATTAATTAAACAAAAAGATAAAGAATAAGAATCATACCCTTGAAGATTCGAGCTTCCTCAGGTACAAGTTCACCTCCAAATCCTTTCGCGTTCAACTTGAATCCACCGAGTTTGGTTCCTTCCTTTGATCAACGTTAGCCACCCAAATGTTTGGCCTCTAGAGGTGATCCACCAAGGAAGAAGAAAAATTTAAGAAGATGGGTATTTGGCAAAACCCTAGTTTTTCTATCTCTCATAGAAAAAGAGCGTACTCTCCAACAATTGGAATCACGTATGTTGTGAAAAAGTTAACAACCACATCACTCATAATAAGACTCATCTTATTTATAGATGTGGGCAACCCTCCTAAACAATTAAGGAATTGGGTTTTATTTTAATTAATTAAAATTCTTTAATTAATTAAGCTCCCTAATCTTATTAGGGATAATTAATTAAACTCTTTTAATTAATTTAACCTCCTAATCTTATTAGGAATAAATGAGAGTACTTTTATTAATTAATTCCCAAACTCCTTTAGGAATTAAATAATAATAATAAGACTCCTCTTATTAATTTATATTTAATATTTCTAAAATATTAAATAGTAAATATTAAGCTATTTAATTTATTCTATCACCATAGATTAAATTAAATATACTTAATTTAATATTACGATTATGTTATTTGCTTCTTAAATAATTATTCGTCCTTTTATGATGTGACCCTTTAGGTTCTCCATATTAAACCGGTTGTGAATAAATCAATTAGAACAATTTTAATCTTATTTAAATAAATAAATTAACAATTAATTTATCTAAATAAATAATATTTATTCTACAATAGGGATAAGCCTCCCTAGCGATTAACGACTTTCCAGATAATATAGATTTCAATAGTAATCATAAATGAACCTTTGAGTAAGTAGTTACCGTACAATTCAAGCCTTCCACCATACAATGTCCCAATTAAATATAAGACATAGAATTACTGTCAAGTCTTATTTTATTTAATTATATGTATTTCGACTCTTAAATGCACAACTCCAAATAAATCAAATTAAAAACTCCTTTCTAATTTCATTATGCCTTGGCCAAGGACTACTGGGTTGTCATTTATCGAATCACATAGGACATTTCTCTTCTTTTACTAGAAGCGGTAGATTCTTTATTGATCATACATTATTTTCATGTACAACTTATTATACCCAAGCATACCCTTTGATATACCCTAAGGGTCTTAAGGAATAAGTCAAAGTATAACTCATCATACACAAGATACTATGATGATCTCAAGTCCAAGGATCACTTGTACTACTATCACTATAGGAATTCCTATTGACAGACATGTAAAACTCCATTAGGTATTCCTTAGCAAGCCACGTTAAGTGAACTTATTCTCTAATAAGCACCTACATACTTGCTTTAGTGTCTCCATACAAATAATCATGAGATCAATCATCCTCATCCAATGAGCAAGCAACGTATGTATCAATCTATCTGAATTCACTAATCCCCAATTTAGTAATCCAAAGATTGGGAACTATTTTAGTTTTAAGCTTTCTAAGAATTTAGATCTCATTAGAATGATCATCATCATTACTCTAAAAGTATTGCTTAAAACTATGAGTTTATCACATATTATAAAACAACATCATGTAGATAATTAAAAGCCTTTAATAAATTAATACTTTTTATTAATAAATGAATAAGATTGTTACAAAGTATATGCTTTATCATCAAACATGATTGGCTTGTGTGCATACTACTTTCAATCTCTCACTTGCACTAAAGTCAATCGCCATGGTATCTCATACCCTTCTTCTCTAAGTGACGATTATCCTGCTGTTGGATAAGCTTTAGTTAATGGGTATGTAATGTTGTTCTTGAGAGTCCACTATCTCTATAGTGATTTCCCATCTTTCAATGATTTTTATAATCAAATAAAAGTGTCACAACACATGTTTAGATCCAAGATGAGACTTAGGAACTATTCCTAGTTCTAAAATGAACTTTTAATCTAAACAATCAACTTGCAGCTTCATTTATAGCTATATACTTTGTCTTTATCACTAAACCAGCAACTCTTTGTTGTTTGAAACCTTTCCAATTTCACTGCAGCACCGTTTAAGTTAACGCTTTACCTTAAAGTGGATTTTCTGTCGTCTTGGTCTGTCTGAAAAAAAAAACTTGAGTCTGTTAAGCCCTCTAGTTTTAATTCAGACCCACCATAAATATGATCACATCCTTAGTGCCGGTGAAGTACTTTAAGATGTTTTTCACTGTCTTACAGTGATCTTCTCCAGAATATGACCGATCATCATCATGTCTTATATATTTCATTGTATACGTGATTGTCACTCATGCGATCTCTCTTTTCAGGAGTCTATGGGGACTATTAAGAGAGATACACTCCATGGCTCATCAACATGAGACATTTCTTGGAGTTTGCCATGCTAAAGGACTTTAGCATCTAATGAATATACATTTCTTGGATAAGTCGAGCATCCTCTTTAATCTATCTATATAGATTTGTATCCCCAATTAAGATACTCTTCCCAAATCATTCATGGAGGAATGTTTCGACAACTTTATCTTTACTGATTCTAGCATTGACATGTCATTCCTTATCCGTATTATATCAACATATAGTACTAGGAATGTTACAACGCTCTCACTGACCCTTTTGTACACATTAGGTTCATTCTTATTTGTGATAAAATCAAACCTTTTTTATTGTCTCATCAAAATGAATGTTCCATATTTGAGAAGTTTGCTTCAATCCATTTCTCTAAGTGTCTACAACTCTTACCTTATTGTATGTAACTGGATCATCATCTTCTATGATGTGTACCTCATCATCATCATCTATGATGAATCTATACCTCCTAGGTATCTTCAGTACTAGTCCAGATTTACGATTCGGTTGTGGTACAATAGGTCTATCTACAGGTTCCTCTTATTTGACATATAGTGTTTTGTGATTCTTGAACACTTCAAGATCTATGATCCTCCCACTAGCCCCTTTAATAATAAACACCTTTATCTTAGAAGGAAGCGTGTTTCGTAAAAAACATCTTTTGCTAAGTAAGATTATAGAACATATACCCTAAACTTACTTTAGGATGTCCCACAAATCTGTACTTGTCAAATCTTGTCCCAAACTTATCCTTTGACACTTTTTTCACATACGTTGGACAACCCCTTATCTTAACATACTTCAGATTAGGAATCCTCCCTGTCTATAACTTTTATAGAGTCTTGGGGCCGAATTTTGAGGTTACCTTTTCATAGATATGCAGCCATTTCTAGGACATTACCCCAGAAGGATACTCTAATGTCGGTAAAATTATTATAAACCGTACCATGCCCAATAAGGTACAATTTTTCCTTTTAGATACGTCAATTAATTATTGCGTATAAGGAGGTGTCCTTTGTGAGAAACCATTTGAGATGATCTAGAAACTTATTGCACAAATATTTATTCCTTGATCCGATCAAATAATCCTAATACTTTACCAATTTGTTTCACTTTTGAATTCTTTGAACCTTTCAAATAATTCATAGTTGTATTTCAACAAATACACACTTTCAACTCTTTGAATGATCATCTCTTTTTCTTATACTAGTTTGTTCAATTTGCAAAATAATTTTTCATGTAAGTCAAGTATACAAAATCCATTAAGTAATATTCCAGTTCTATAAAAAACATTATTATTATAAATAGAACAACAATTGTTCTTAATTATAATACCAAAGATTTCATTGTCCAACAATAAAATGGATATAATGTTTCTTCGAGAACTAAAATACAATAACAACTTATTGACTTAATAGACTTGCCTGTAAGCAGTGCTAAATAATAAGTTCATATGGCTAATGCAGCAACCTTTGCTTCATTTCCCACATATAGGATGACTTATTCGTTGTTTAGCTTTCTATTTCTGCTTGGTCCCTTCATAAATCTATATTTATGAGAACCAAAGACGGTATCCAATACACAAGTAGAACCTTGACTTAAAGAAAAAATTTATTTCAATCATGAACAAAATTTTATTTGTAATAGAAACTTCACTAAGCTTCTTCTGGTTATCCTCTGCAAGATGTTTCTTGCATTTTCTTTTCAGTGTCCAGGCTTATTGCAGTGGAAGCAAACTCCTTTGCTATCCATATCAGTTTTGTTCTTATTATCCTTTATTTTTGTCTTTCCATTTACCTTCTTAGAATCATTCTTCTTTTCAGAAGATCCTTTGGCCCCTACTAGTAAGACTTAGTCTTTCTTGGTGGAAAGTGACTCAGCATTTTCAACATGTTAAGAAAATCAGCGAGGCTGATACCTAGCTTGTTCATATGAAAAAATCACAACAATTGTGAAAGGAGTCCGGGAGTGAGTGCAAGATCAAATCTTCGTTCAACTCTCCATCCATAAAAAAATTCATTGTCCTAATTGTTCAATCAAATTGATCATGTTTAGGATATGTGTCTGTACTATAGTGTCGTTGGTCATTCTAGATCGGAAGAGCTCCTTAGATATCTGATATCTATTAGTCATACTTTCCTCACCATCAACCACTTAACGTGCAGGAGTATAGTAGGAGTATCCATAGTTTCAGGCTGACGCTGAAGCTTGTTATTCATGAATACGAGCATGATGCATTGAGCTATCTGTGCATCATATTGTCACTTTCTAAAAGTAGCAATCTCTTCCTCAGAGGCATTGTCTGTAACCATTACAGGGATAGGCGTATTAAGGACATAAGATAGCTTTTCAGCCGTGAGAACTATTCTCAATTTCCTTAACCAATCCGTTTAATTCGGTACGGTTAATTTAGCATCTAATATGCTACGCAGTGATAGTAATTTAGACATTGTAAAATTTTATAAATGAATTTGTACTTAACAACATTTTAGCATGCATTCTTTTATTAATTACCAAAATAAATTAGGTCTTGTTTAAAATTGGTATCTCCCACTATTTTATTCAAACTATATTATCCTCACTTATATAGTTCGACAAAATCTAATTAAAGATTTGATAGTGAGAATAAGGATCTCATTTCAAATGTATATAACCTTGTGTGTGCACAACAAACTATATATAAATAAATAAGTAGACAACTCTTGTCAATTACATCAACTATGCAACTCCTTCTATTTTGCCTCTTAGATCATAATGGTCAAGTGTGTGCACATCCGAACTAAAATGATCTAAGTTAAGTCATACCTAGAACTCCTTATATTCAAAAGAAAAACACTGTCCTTGTCTATGCACAACAAAACAGCATTGTTCAGTCTATTTATAAACATTAAATGTGATAAAACAACATCTTAAATATTTAATACTTGCCTTGTGTGTGCACAACAAACTCATATTAAATATTTAATACTCTATTGTTTTACCATGCTAGAAGGCGACGTTCGATATTCCAAATATCTTTGAACGCTTAGGACTTAATATAAAATCTTTGAGAGGTTTGTTATTAATTTGTCTCATCTTGTTTAGCGTATATATATATATATATATATATATATATATATATATATATATATATATATATAAGCATGCACATTTAGAATACTATAATCTACCCGAATTGATTATGGACTTTTATTCTAGTTTGGTTCACTGGAGCCACCAAGTGAACCGAAAGGTCAAACCCTAGGGGTGCAAGAATTAATATTTAAATATAACTATTACATTTAAACCCGGGCTCCATTACAAACTGGTCTTCAAGCGCTCCTTGCTTCTTGATCTCTAATTCTTCAAAATTAATTCTAATTATTCCTATTACAAAACTATTTAAAATAAATAGAAACCTTGATCAGCAGTCAATGGGAAGTACATAGGAGGGAGTTAAATTTACATTAAGAAAAAATTAGAGAAGACGAGGTACGTAGACCCCATTTAATAAAACTTATACATTCATGCATCCAACTAAAATAAAATTCAATCACATTGGTCAATAGTCCATAATCAATCCAATTTATTATCATACACATCACCATATGCATCAATAAATAACATTCATCTCATGAATAATTAACATTCAATATATATATTGATATCATTTAATGGGCAAATTTAGTTAGCATAAAATCTAATTTTGAATCAAAATAAACTCCTTTATTTTAATCCAAATTTTAAATCAAAATAAACCTCTTTTATTTTAATTTATCCTATTTTGAATAAAATAAACTATTTTATTTTAATCAAAATAAACTCATTTATTTTAATTAATTATGGAATCCAATTTCAAGTAAAAAAACTTTATTAAAGGAAACACGGATTCTCTTTTCTATTCACAAATAAACTCTTTATTTTGAATAATATGAAATCTTATTCCATATCTAAATAAACTCTTTATTTAAGATAATATGAAATCTTATTTCATATCTAAATAAACTTCTTTATTTAAGGAAAGATGGATTCACTTTCCTATTCACAAATAAACTCCTTTATTTTAGAAACATGGAATCGAATTTCAACTCCAATTAGTTGTCATGGAATCCAATTCCAACTTTAATTAGTTAGCATGAAATCTAATTTTAAAATTAAAATAGAATTTTATTTTAATTATAAAATTATTAAGAATATATATATATATATATATATATATATATATAACTGTAAATGCGTTAATATATATGCGTGGCCACGTGAATCATGATTATTAATCACCGGATACACGTGACTTATATATATATTCCTGCAACATGTATTATCAATGGAGCTAATATGATATTATATATATATATATATATATATATATATATATATATAAGCAAGGATCAAAGCATTCCTCTTAAATAGAATTCCTCCTTAAATAGCACTCATTTATTAAAACTACGTCATTTTGGAGTCTTTTTTAAAAAACAAGTGGGGCCGTGAGTGGCATTTACGTCGTTTTAGAGTCTTTTTAAAAAAATAAGTGGGGTCGTGAGTGTCATTTTTATAAATAAAAGGAAAGCAAGTGAGACCACTCTCTTTTAAAAGACTCCAAAATGACGTAGT
The DNA here is from genome assembly GCA_020205615.1 of Panax quinquefolius. Lineage (NCBI taxonomy): Eukaryota > Viridiplantae > Streptophyta > Magnoliopsida > Apiales > Araliaceae > Panax > Panax quinquefolius. The sequence goes on along the minus strand of CM035152.1, from coordinate 101,817,936 downwards.
TTTAATAAAAGAATGTTATTTAAGGAGGAATGCTATTTAAGGAGAATGCTCTTGATCCTTGCTCATATATATATATATATATATATATATATATATATATATATATATATATATAAATTAATCATATTCATTTGGTGCACCATAAGTAATCATACTTATAAATAGCCCTTTTGAAAAACGTAAATCAATGCTTTGATTGAAAGAAAAAAAATGGATCGCTAATAAATTTCATTTAATTGATTTTTTTTTTAAAAAAAATTATATACAATAAAATTATGTCCAATTAAATTGTTCTAAACACATATCAATATACATATTGATAGGTATTATTTTATTTTTATATTTTGATAATAATAATTATGTTTTTAATAAATATTTATTTATTTTATTATGTCCTTTTAACTTGAATTAATTTTTACTAACCTTGATAAATTATATGTCAAGTGTTAAATAAATTAATTCATATAATATTTAAGGCAAGGAAACCCTATTTCTTTTCTAAATAGTTGGGTAAAATATTTTTATAAAATACTTAAAACTATCAAAATCAATATTTATACATAATATATATATATATATATATATATATATATATATATATATATATATATATACCGTATAGTAAAAATATATTATACCATATTTTGTTTATACAATATAAGTATATGTTAATACATGTGCTGCCATCCTTTTTTAAAGTGTTAACCGTGTGTGTGCTAGTGTCACTCATTTTGGGACGTGAATAAAAAACGTGAGTTGGCTGGCATGTGTTGGTCAAATAAGCAATAAATGCTCAGTAGATGAAAATTGGCATGGGTGGTTTCCAATCTATTACCGCGTAAAGAATTATTTTGATCTGGACCATCCATTCAAAAATGTTTGATCATAACTGTTCCTTCAAAAATTAGTTTTTAAAATTACTATTTTGCCCCAACTTCAAAAATCCTATAAATAGGGAGTATTTCATTCATTTGATTTTTACCAATTCAGTGAAAAAAAAAATCATACTCTCTTTGCCTACATTCTCTCTAAATCATATATCTCTTAAAAATATTGAGATAAGTATTGAGATAAGTTTACTTTCTGTTAAAAATATTTCTTACTTGTGTTCTATCTATAGATATACAAATACATTTTGTTCTACACAATTCTATATATCTATATTTCGTCTATTTATCAAATAAATGGATACTTGGGCGCCGCAAGGCTACAGAGATAAACCTCTACGGAGAAGAATCCAACCATACGATTCCTTATAGTCTTCAGTAACCTTTTATTGATATTATTTATATAAATATCATAAAATAGATACGACACTTGATAGCTCAAAACAACACTGAGATACTGCTCCGAAAAGAGTAGTTATCCGAACCGGATTTGAGAATCGTAGTGATCTATTGAAAATATTTATATAAATATCAATTGTGAAAATTATAAATTCTGTTATACTTGGGCGCCGCAAGGTTATGGAGATAAACCTCTACAGAGAGGAATCCAACCGTACGATTCCTTATAGTACCAAGTGACACTATTTATAAAGAGTTCACATAATAGATAAAATATTCCTATATATTATTTGAGTTAAACAAATAATATCTGTTATATCAATTTGTGCTTAACTGAAATTATACTTGATCTAATTTATTCTTTCATACAAGTATTGTTTTATAAAATAAGTTCATAAAATACTTGATAACTCAGAAACAATTCAAATCCATAGGAAAACCCTCTTTATTTTTTTAGAATTATAAATTCTTTATAAAGGTGCTTTAATATCATATACTTGCTTAATCAGAAGCATAATCTCTCAAATATAAAAGTCTTTGAACTTTTATAAATATATATTTGGTCTTTACTTGATATATGCTTATTTGAGAAGCACCAATCTGTACTAAATTATATCTGCTTATTTAAAAAAAGTATCCATCTGTACTAAATTGTTATTTACTTATTTGAGAAGCATCAATTTGTACTAAATTGTTATCTGCTTATTTGAGAAGCACATTGTTGTAAATCATTTATAAAAAGGAGAAAAGATCAGAGTTAGTTTATTTTATGTACCTGTGAGAAAGACTAGTAATTCTTCGACCAAGACCAGAGTCTTAGAGAGGTCAGCGGGAAGTTGGGTCTCTAGTGTACTTGTGAGGTGAGGAAGAGGTTGTTGTTTCAAGACCAGATCATAGAATATAATTGAACTCAAAAGAAGTACAACTAAGCTTGAGGAGGGAGCTGGGAGCTTGCTGTCTAAAATAGATTAGTTGGGAATAATTGGAAGTTTGACTATAAAACTTTGTAAAGGCTTCTCCGCCTGTTGAAGGAGTTTTTAATACTAATAGTAATAGGATCTCAAGTTCCAAAGTAGGGACTTGAGACTAATTGTAGCAATATACCAAGGGGTGTATGTTGTGAACCAGATAAATCTATGTGCATTGTGTGATTGATTTTTACTGTCTTATATATTAATTTCTAACACTGCAAATTAATTGTACAAAAATCAAAAAGGCCTAAGATATTTTTTATTGGTAATAATCTATTCAACCCCCCTTCTAGATTATTAATGGTCTTTCGCATATCAAATCAAATAATTAATAATTCGCATAAAGGTTTGGCTCTGATACCACTGTTAGGTTTGTAATATTCATGAACACAATCAAATTGCATAAAATAAGCGGAAGCATGGAAAATCAGAGTTTTAAAATTTTATAAACCATATAACCGGATCATCCATTATGCATAATTATTAATTAAACGAAAAGATAAAGAATAAGAATCATACCCTTAAAGATTCGAGTTTCCTCAGGTACAAGTTCACCTCCAAATCCTTTCGCGTTCAACTTGAATCCACTGGGTTTGGTTCCTTCCTTTGATCAACATTAGCCACCCAAATGTTTGGCCTCTAGAGGTGATCCACCAAGGAAGAAGAAAAATTCAAGAAGATGGGTATTTGGCAAAATCTTAGTTTTTCTATCTCTCATAGAAAAAGAGTGTAATCTCCAACAATTGGAATCACGTATGTTGTGAAAAAGTCAACAACTATATCACCCATAATAAGACTCCTCTTATTTATAGATGTGGGCAACCCTCCTTAACAATTAAGAAAATGGGTTTTATTTTAATTAATTAAGCTCCCTAATCTTATTAGGGATAATTAATTAAACTCTTTTAATTAATTTAACCTCCTAATCTTATTAGGAATAAATGAGAGTACTTTTATTAATTAATTCTCAAACTCCTTTAGAAATTAAATAATAATAATAGTAATAATAATAATAATAATAATAATAATAAGACTCTCTTATTAATTTATATTTAATATTTCCAAAATAATAATATTAAGATATTTAATTTATTCTATCACCATAGATTAAATTAAATATACTTAACTTATTATTACGATTATGCCATTTGCTTCTTAAATAATTATTCTTCCTTTTATGGTGTGACCCTTTAGGTTCTCCATATTAAACCGATGTGAATAAATCAATTAGAACAATTCTAATCTTATTTAAATAAATAAATTAAATAATTTATTTATTTAAATAAATAATATTTATTCTACAATAGGGATAAGTCTCCCTAGCGATTAACGACTTTACAGATAATATAAATTTCAACATTAATCATAAAAGAACATTTGAGTAAATAGTTACCGTACAATTCAATCCTTCCACCATACAATGTCCCACTTAAATACAAGACATGGAATTACTGTCAAGTCTTATTTTATTTAATTATATGTATTTCAACTCTTAAATGCACAACTCCAAATAATTTAAATTAGAAACTCCTTTCTAATTTCATTCTGTCTTGGCTAAGGACTACTAGGTTGTCATTTATCGAATCACATAGGATATTTCTCTTCTTTTACTAGAAGTGATAGATTGTTTATTGATCATACATTATCTCCATGTACAACTTATTATACCCAAGCATACCCTTTGATATATCCTAAGGGTCTTAAGGAATAAGTTAAAGTATAACTCATCATACACAAGATACTATGATGATCTCAAGTCCAAGGATCACTAGATTACTATCACTACAGAATTCCTATTGATGCACAAGTAAAACTCCATTAGGTATTCCTTAGCGAGCCACGTTCAGTGAACTTATTCTCTAATAAGCACCTACATACTTGCTTTAGTGTCTCCACACAAATGACCATGAGATCAATCATCCTCATCAAATGAGCAAGCAACGTATGTACCAATCTATCTGAATTCACTAATCCCCAATTTAGTAATCCAACGATTGGGAACTATTTTAGTTTTAAGCTTTCTAAGAATTTAGATCTCTCATTAGAATGATCATCATCATTATTCTAAAAGCATAGCTTAAAACTATGGGTTTATCACATATTATAAAACAGCATCATGTAGATAATTAAAAGCCTTTAATAAATTAATACTTTTTATTAATAAATGAATAAGATTGTTACAAAGTATATGCTTTATCATTAAACATGATTGGCTTGTGTGCATACTACTTTCACCAATATCATACAAACCATTAATTAACATAATTAATACAATATCCCAAGTTATTTAACCTTAACATATCTTACATACCTTCAAATATACAAAAAGGTTTACATATAATAACATAATAATAAAAGTTTATAATAACTACTCTTGCACTTTGCCTTTGCCCTTATCCTCCTCTGATCCTCCCGTTACCCCATTTTTAGCTGAAATATTATATTTAAGCAAGGGTGAGCAATGAGTTTGCTCTACAAGTTAAAGCATACAATAAAAGATATGAATCAAGAATTTTAGAGTCTAGATTCAATATGAATTCAACAATGTTCAAAGGACTTTGAATTAGCTGAGTAAATCATTTATCAATAACAAGACTTTATCAAATTTCATGCTAAGCAACAATTCAATGATGAAAGAGTAAAACTCTTCTGAAGTTTCAATAATGTTCAATTTATTATCAAGAGATAATAATACTGCAATAATAAAGTGGGATATTCCAAGATTTCATGATGAGTGATCACAATCGGATCATGAACTAATAGAGGAATTATCAGGCAATCAATACTGAATTACCTCAGAATTATAAGTCAGTTATAAAAACTAAACTATAACCCTCTGCAAGTACCTAGAGCAGCTAACTCCTTGTACCCTATATTATGCATAATACTTAATAATAGCACATGGGTCATTTTACGACAATATAGTTTTTTCATCTCAGTCTTACATCAAGAGTCCATACCACAACAATATGGTTTAGATTTAAAGAAATGCTAAAGATTTCAACATATAATATCTATATGAATCTAGCCAAAATAATTGGCATTGATCTTTCAATAACAACTTAGTTCAAATACTAGAACGTATCAAGTTTCAACAAATATTAGTCTCGCTAAAACAATTAGCTGAGACATAAGTCATAAACTGTTCAATAATAGACAGAAATCAATTGCAATATTTGCAATCAACAATAATATTTATTGATGTGAATAACCAACAAGAGTTATTCACCAGTCATGCTTTTGAAATTTAAAACTCAATTTGAGTTAATGAACTTACACTAATTGCGAATTATCAATAATAATCTTAGATGTGGTATAATCAGCAATAATTACCCACTTAACATGATGGTAAAATAATAATTTGAATTTGAGTTAAGGAAATTGCAATACATACGAATATTCAATAACAATCTTAGATGTGGAATAATCATCAATAATTATCCACTAACATGCTTAAAAAAAATTATAACTCAAGTTTGAATTATAAAACTTGTCTTAGTCGTTGACTACTGCTACATAATCTAATTTACCTTTGTTGAAAGACCTATGATCAATAATATTTGTCTCACAATTAGCATAACACATCACATCACATAATACTGCTATTTAAAGTCATTATATAATTTATACACATAATCATGTAGTCACAACAGCGTTTAGAACCTATAAAAACACTTATCAGATCAAATTATCTCAGTCTGGTTGGACTTCGGTACCAATACAGTGTTCCAATTACCTTATCAGATAATTAATGAGTTTATTTTTAATAAAACGCTATTCCAAAGCTTCCATATTATTTTAGATAATTTAATTATCCTTTACAATATTTTTTGGAAGCTTATAATAATTTTCAAAATAATTATTATCTTTATAATAATTCTCAAACAACGATATCATTTTTAAATGATTTAAATAATTGAATAATCACATTATTATTAATACTTAAATAGTTTAAAATATTAATGAAATCCCTATCAAAATATTAGAAGTTATTTATAATAACTCAAAATATTTTTAAAACACTAATATTACCTTTAAATGATTTTAAAACATTTAAAATCATTTTAAATAATTACCATTAATATTAAAATATTAATGTATTTCTCATCAAAATATTAAAAGTCATTTATTATAAATTAAAATATTTCTAACTACTTTATATCATTTTTAAATGATTTTTAAAACATAAAATTATTTTTAATCCATTTATTTAATACAATTATTAAATAAATTTATTATCATTAATATTAAGTTATTAATGAAATTTATATCAAAATATTAAAAGTTATTCATTATAACTTAAAATATTTTCTAACACTTTAATATCATTTTTAATGATTTTTAAATATTAAAATCATTTTTAACTAATTTATTTAATATCATTAATATTTAAATAAATTAAATTATTAATGAAATAAATGTTAAATTATTAAAAGTTAATTTTTATAACTTAAAATAATTTTTAAAACTCATTTTTATATTTTTATTATTTATTTTCTTTTTTTATTAATTTATTAAAATTAATTTTATTAGAAGCTGTCATTTATAGACTTTAGCTTAATTTAAAATCGTTATAGTTGGTGTTCTTCATCACTGAAGAACAACCATGGTCAATGCCCTGGGGGCTACTTTGACCATAGTTAATTCCTAATTGGTTTGGATTATGGACTTGAGAGTATAATCATGGTGTTGTACTAGTGTAAGACTACAAGTACAAACAAATATCATGGTTTAACTACTTCATTTCATGACGATTCTAAGGGCTCGAAGTTATTGACAAGGCTGTTCTGGAGTTTCTAGGTTACCCAGAAACCCAGTTAGTTCTAGGTATCTACTTTGGAGCTTGAATATCCTAGTTTCTGTGTAATGTTTGGGTGTTAGAGTGTCACACTCTTATAGATAACATGTCAAAGAACAAAAGTAGTACACTTAGGTAGCTTAATTACATCACATATGTAAGATCTGGGTTGGTCAAACCTTGTCAGAAAACTTGTTCTTTAGTTTTCTGGAAATTCCAAAAAACTGCTTTTGTGGTTGGTCAACCTACTTTGACTGCTAATAACTTTGATTATGTTGATGTTTTATGTGTTCTATTGCCATGGTTCTATAGTCCATATAGCATGGTATATCACTGATACAATTACACAAGCTAAGCACAGAACATATGCAAGATCATAGCACAACAAAAGGTTGTCAGACACTTTCTGGAGATTTCTGGGTTTTCCAGAAAAACAAATTCATGATTGGTCAACCATGTTTGACCATTAATAACTTAGAATCTGGACATGCTATGAACATGACTCCACTTCCAATTTACTCTCCTCATAGCATACTACAACACTGATATACCTAGAAAGTCTAACAATTAACATATTTGGATCTATGGCCTCTGACATTTGACTGTCAGGCCATATTTTAGGGTTCTTGACTATTTTTAAAAACTTCATTCTCGTGAACTTAGATGTTATGGATCTATGATATATCATCATAGATCACTATATAACATCCTATAACACATATACAAACAAAAAAACACAAAATTTCTATAAGCATATATACAAGATCTAGCTTGGTTAGGGATTATACCTTTCTTTGAACAATCTTTAATCTTTGTTTCCTAATCTGATCTTGGGGTGTTATTGGCTTATCTTGGGACTGATTCACTAACTAAATTTCGTGGCTTTGAGAGAGAAAAAAACTTGGTTCAGTGGATGAACACAAATGAGCATTACTTGATATTTTTCTTTCTTTAATCTCTCACTAATTGATTCTTGTGGTAGCTAAAGTTTTTATGTGCCACAAATGAGCTGATTCAAAGTGTACTTAAACACATGGTAAAATTCCAAGAGATGTGTCAACAAATTCAGCCATCTCTTTTTTAACTTCAAAGTTAAAGAAAGGGTATTTTAGTAATTTCGCATCCAAAAGGGTATTTTGGTAATTTTCCATATAATTTTAAGGGTAGTTTGGCCATTTGACATGATTCCCTATAATTTAAACCCTTAAGGTTTGATAATCACCATTAGGATTTGCTAATTAGGGTTTAGGGTTCTTGAATCAAAAACTAGGGTTTCTAAAAATAGAATTAGGGTTCTTAACTGATCGTTAGGGTTTCCTAACTACATATTAGGGTTGTTAATCTAACATTAGGGTTTATTAAGGTTATACCTTATCTGATCAATATTTGATCATTAATCCTATACTGCACAAACACATAATGTGACACCCCCAAATCCGGGTACTTTCAACCCACAGATATGGTGTTACGCGGTACTACTATCTATACATTCATTCCATTGAAACAACATCAAAATGATTGTATATACTAACTTCTTATTACAATAATAATAAATCATTTCCCAGGTTCTGTAACCGAAATCATTCTTTGTTTATCATATTATGATTCTTACAACCATACTAGTCTATTACAGGATAATCTACTTATCCATCTTAGCTTTACCTTTATCCCTACTGGGATCATCAGTTCCTTCGGCCTTAGCTGCAATCATATAATTCAAGCAAAAAGTGAGCATAACTAGCTCAGCAAGTCTAGCAAAAGATAATACAAAATACCACGTCGAGAATTATATGATTATCTTCAATAACTGAACAAGTAGTTACGAAGTACTATGAAACATTGACTAGCACTTCTCATTTCATAACAACAATTTCAAAGTATATATAATAGCTTAGGAATTCTGAACCGGTCGAAAGACCATGAACATTCTCTTTTCGTTTTCATACATGAAAAAGACATCCTGGAACTAAGTCCGTAAGTCTGATATTTCTTACGAGCACTTCTAGGTGATCAGCCTATAGTACTCTATGTTGATCAACACTCATCTGTTAAACATATTTACGTTAAAGTTTTGGCAACCTCACGTGCCCATCGAATAATCGATGAAAATACATGTGTTTGTTTATATACAAACTTACCTTTGAATCCGTACCAAATACTTGGCATAGGATAGCGTTAATAGTTCTATATTGAAAGACTTGTTAAACAAATCAATCTAACTCTTAAGAATAGTCTAGCCGAGTTAAAACTAGCATTGACCCTTTCGTAAAACAATTCATGCATTTCATAACATGAATCTTAGAAACTCGGCTAACACGAAAGCGTTAAGAAAACTTGCCTTCAAGCGTCTTCAATTATAATATTCAACAATTTTGGTCTTTATAGTATCTACATGATATATTCACATAGCACACTGTAATTAGCTACCAAACAATCTAATCACATTATTTTTACCAACTTCTTTCTCTTTTATGTCTTAAGTGAATTTATTTCATTAATAAATGTCAATTCAACTTACCATTCTTCCTTACGGCTTGTTAACGTTCTTACGTTACTAACCGAGACTCGATTATCATTGGTTAATTACCAAAGTTTGAATACATTTTACTTCTGTATATCTCGTGTCTTCGTTTAATTACTATTAAACCATACTTAAATTCCTAAAGGCATCACTATAAAATTGATTTAAGATTGATCATACTATGTATATTAAATACATACATGCTCCACTATTGGTTTACAATCAATTGGAATTAGAAACCAACTTGTTCAACCAAATTCTACTAGGAATTTGTGGCGCTAGACATCGATACACTATTGGCATGCTGGCAACCAACTAATGATGGCAAAAGTCCGGTCTCGGCGCTGCGGCGTGAGATTTCTTTGTAACTGTGGCATTGCGGCGCCAGTCTCCAGTAGCTAATCTTCCTATTCATGAAAAGTGCAGTCACGCCAAGATAGTATAACAGGTTGGGCCATGCTGGCTTCTCCTGTTACCTCTTTTACAGTTCTGGTAAAAGAGCTCTAAGTCATGCAAGCATACATGTGTCAACAATGTCTGAGTAAAGAGAGTATCAATCCTGAGAGAAAGTTGTTAAATTTAAACTACTATGCATCAATTAACTCACTGTATTTATATGCTTAAACTAATGAATATAATTATTTGATTGAACTAATTGTAGCTAACAACTAAAAATAAGTATACTAACGGAATGAATATAATCTGGAAATAATGGGACCCTAACTTCATTTAATATTTCATCTAATTGCCACTATCATGCAAGAAGTGTTCACATATCATAGGAAAATAGCCAAGAGCACGAATAGAGTTATAACCATTTTTCAATGCACTATAACCTACTTACATAGCATCCACAGATGATAGACTCCATGTAATCATCAATACAACCAAAATCACTATATGTCTATGTGAAATTTTAATTATATTGATTTTAAGCACAAGCTCTTACTCTAGCTCATACGGTGAAATAGTATATGTCTATATGGTTCACAAAATACGCAAGCAATATACAACAGCCCCATATTCGCATGCTATCATGATTACAATCCATACTTGCATGTTCATTGTCAATTCCATAAAAGTACTGAGATGAATGGTGATCAGGTATTCATACATATAAAACAATCATGACAGAATTCCCATATGATATGCAAAACAACCCTAGCATTTAAGCATGCAACCAAACTACATATTAAAATTCGTTAGAATCCCATAATGGAGTTTAGTTCATAACTGAACCAAAAGTCATTATGGGATCAACGTTAAACATGATTACAAAACAAATAATTGAAAGATGAAAGATAGAACGATCAAACCCAATTGCAGATTTGGAACCAATAATAACATTCAAATCCTCATAAAAATCCAGTAAACGATAATAAAGAACCACAATGAGAGAGAATCCCAAGAAGAATTGGAGAAGTAGACGTTTTGGCCTCGTTCTACGTTGGAATCTCCCTCACAGTGTAAACCATAGTTATGATATATAAAATATGTTAAAAGTATCAATCCTCTTATCTGACACCAGTCAGAATCGTTTAAAAACCAATTACAACTCATTTAATTAAAAATTAAAATAAAACAAATACACGACTTGACATCGCGCTGGCGCCGCGCTCCTTCCCTTCAAGATATGTTCTCGGGGCGCGAGACTTGCAGAAAGTATGCTTTGTCCAGCCGAGTCCTTGTGTGGGCGCGCGCTCTCAAGGCTTTTTATGTCGCGACACTGCAAATCTGAAGTTACGGTTACGGTTACGTCATGCTGCTGCTGCTGCGACTTGTTCATTCATGCTTAGTTTTCTTCCATGCTTGATCTCCTTGCTTCATAGTACCTTCATGTCATGCAAATCCCCGCTTGTGCCTCACCTTCAGGCATCCATTAGCCTCGTGCCCTCTAATACCACCAAAATTAAGCCGATTCCTGCACTTATTCACCAAAAAGAGTTTTAAGTAAATGCAATGTAAAATATCATAAAATACAACTAAAACACAATAAAATGTACTTGAGATGGGCATAGTTCGCGTGAATTGGTATTCAATAAGTAGGTAAAAATACCACTTATCAAATACCCCCAAACTTGAACTGTTGCTTGCCATCAAGCAATGCACACTAATGAACAATGAAAATACAACTACAATACTATGTAACTAATCTATGATGCAACCTAGTCTCACATAGTCCCTGCCATAACAAAATTCCAGCCCAAATTACCTCAGTGAATTCTCCAGATCCAAGAATACACTTTCACATCAAACTATAGGCATAATATCATACACTCAAATAATTCATATCTGCTATAGAGATGTTGTGTGTGTGCGCTGTGTTCACCAAAACTTGATTTAAGCAAAGAGTATATATGCACATTTCTCCAAATAGAAAATTATAGTCTAAATCAAGACTCATGTATACTCATGCCACACAGACTGTTTCAACATATCAACACAAACTAAAGTTCAACAATGGGCTTATTGCTTTATTGCTACTCACGAGGGCAATTTACACACTTTCCCGCGGTGTTTATTGCTATTTTTCTTTTCTTTTTCTCTTTCTCTCTTCTTTTTTTCCCACATGACTGTACAATGTCTAATCCATTAGGCACACTGCTACCCCTTAGCGAGCTTTCAACCAACGACTCCCAGACCATGAAAGACCTTAGGGCGCTAGGTGTAGAGACAATCCCCTCGGGCGTACTTACTCAAGTAGCCAGGGCCCTGAATTAAGACTAGCCACGTTATTGCTATTTGATTTTTTTGTTTTGTTTTTATATACATAACATACCCATGTTTTCCTAAAGTTTGAATGTCGATGTTTGTCAAGTCTACATGCATGTTCCACATTCTTCTCTTTTTTTTTTACAACTACATTTTCTGACAAGCAATGCAACACATAATTCTTATACCTGCAAGTGATTGTGAACACATCTGTGCAAACCGAAAGCATTTAAATAGCAAAATGAATTTCATCATGTAAAACCTTATAACTACGTTCATGTTATCCAATATACTCTAGAATCCTTCATAATTCACTATCATCATTGGCTAAGCAAGAATTTCCATAGAGCTAAACATTGTGAGACATGCAATCATGACTAAAAATTAAAAAAATTCAGCAAAATTTTATCACATGCAAAATTACATTAAACATGCAAAAACTAAATGAAACTACACTACTACCCCAATACCCCCAAACTTATAATATTCAATTCCCCATTGAATGAAGGTAAAGGGTACAGAAAACTCCCTTAATGATCGGCTTGACCACCCTCCTCGGGTGGTGAATCTGGTGGTGGATATGGCACTGCGGTCCTAAACTGAGGCCACTCGAGCAATGTCCATTACTGCACGAAGGCTTCGGCCAAGGCCCTGGTGAGTCCCATGGCAAACGTTCCAAAATTGTCATACATGGCATCGACTTTGTGCTCCAACCTTCGGAGTTGTCGATCGCTAGGAACGGTGTGTGCTTCGGGTAGATGGGCCTGCCTCATCTGTCTGAGGGGAGTGCAGAGAAGGCTTTAAGAAAGTTGGCTGAATGATAAAGTCCAATCCTCGTGGATGCGGTTCACCACCCGTCCACTCCTTGAACTTGGCAATTGTGGTAGGAGTGATGTTGTGGCTCGGTTTCTGCAGTTGCTCGTCATTCCACGTGACTCCTTATTGGGTACAAAGCATTGCTGCCATAGATGCATGCGGAATACTCCCATTCATGCTCCCCCTCCAATAACGCAGCATGTTCTTATGAATTAGGTGGCCGACGTCAATATACTTGCCTTTGATAATGCCCCATAAAATGATGGCTCGCTCAGTAGGTACTTCATGCTTGTGAGCTGACGGAATTAATTTGGTGCATATGAACAGATTTCATGCTTGTGCATAATGATTCAAGGTGGACACTAGAAAAGATTTTGGCTAAGTCATCCCTGGCTTATAATTCCATTTGGTTCCCAGGATGCACAATTTTGAAATTACTACGTCCAAGTTTGTCATCAAATGTGCACCTGTAACCCAATTCACAGACCCAGTCGGTGGTGTATCAGCTATTCCAAACACTGCTCTGATGGCTGGGGGGCGAAAATCCACTTGTATTTGTCGAACCAGCGTTATTCCTCCTCTCATCTCCTCCTTCGCATTCGCGTAGAACTCCCGAACAACCCCCATGGGAATAGGCATAGGAGTTGCAGCTAGGCTAACCCAGCCTCTTTCTCGCAGCATATTCCATAGTTCATCGTCTTTCTTGTCAGGTTTAAATCCCCGTTCCTTCAGAAAAGATTTAGTCACGAGGTGATAATATTCTTGCTGGGCTTCCCAACTGAGAAATTTTCTACATTCCATGATATCCTCGTCGTGATCACTGGATGATGAGTCTGATGATAAAGAGATGGAGATTGAACGTCTTCTTTTTGAACCCATGAGCAGATGATAGGTAGAGAATATAAATGCTCTGCTACAGATGAGAGTACCCCCAAACTTGCTTGTGCACAACCCACGTAAAATAAACTCTAGATTGATGCCAATGAGAGAGTTGTGGTCTGAGCTTGGCTGGGTGGTGAGGAGTCTTATTATTATGGGAGAACAAAGGAATACGCTTATATTAGGTCACGTAAGAGGCCAAGTAGACCACAGATCGGATTTTAAACTTTTAAAAAAATTCACTGCTTGGCGTCTCGCGCGGCCGCGCGGCTCTGTAGAGGACTTCTTACGCGGGCGCGCAAGGAAGATAAAAGCTACTGACTTTCAAACGGCTGCGTGATTCCTTAGGCTGTGTCATGCGTGGTCGTGCGATGTGCTTTCTGCACTGCAAAATTTTGAACTTCCAAACAGCAAATCGTGATGAGTGCACTTGAAAACACCTACATGGACATGAAGGCACACATATTAGTTATCATGCATGAAATAGAAATGATCTGACTACTACACGACTAAAGAAATGAAAAGAAAATATAGGTAAAAATAATGGGTTGCCTCCCATCAAGCGCTAAGTTATAGTCAATTAGCTTGACTGTCTCTGAATCTCATGTTGACGAGAGAATTGAGGTGACGTTCTGTCTGTCCACCTCGCCACCAAAGTAATGCTTCAATAGCTGGCCATTTACCTTAAAAGGCTTGTCCAAAAACTGATCATATACTTCAATTACACCATGCGGAAAGACAGTCTTCACTGTAAATGGACCTGACCATCTCGATTTCAGCTTTCTGGGAGAAAGTTTAAATCTGGAATTATAAAGCAAAACTCTTTGTCCCGGTTCAAACGTCCTATCCATGATCTTTCGGTCATGCCATTTCTTCACTTTCTCCTTGTACAACTTCGAATTCTCATATGCCTATAATCGAAATTCATCTAACTCATTGAGTTGGAGTAGACGTTTCTCCCCTGCAGATTTCAAATCAAAATTGAGCTTCCGTATTTCCCAATATGCCTTATGCTTTAGCTCCATAGGGAGGTGATAGGCTTTGCCATATACGAGTTGAAAAGGCGGCATGCCCAACGGAGTTTTGTATGTTGTTCGATAAGCCCATACTACATCATCTAACTTTAACGACCAGTCCTTCCGTGTGGGATTCACAACTTTTTCCAGGATTCTCTTTACTTCTCGATTTGACACTTTAGCTTGACCATTCGTTTGCGGATGATAAGCTGTAGCAATGCGATCGTTCACCCCATACATAGCCAGCAAGGCTGTAAACTGCCTGTTGCAGAAATGACTGCCTTCATCACTAATGATAGCCCTTGGAGTCCCAAACCTCGTGAAAATGCTTTTATGTAGAAATCTGAGGATGAACTTTGCATCATTAGTCGGAAGAGCTGCAGCTTCAACCCATTTTGAGACATAGTCCACTGCGAGCAAGATGTAGAGATTTCCGTAGGAAGAAATGAAGGGTCCCATGAAATTAATCCCCCATACATCAAAAATTTCTACTTCGAGGATTGTATTCAAAGGCATTTCATTTCTTTTGGAGATGTTACCCACTCGCTGACATCTATCACACCACTAGACAAAACTGTACGCATCCTTGAAGATTGTTGACCAGTAGAATCCCGCTTGAAGTACTCTAGCTGTTGTTCTTTCACCACCAGAGTGACCTCCATACACCGTAGAATGACACTCTTGCAAAATCCCCTCAGTCTCGCTATATGGAATACTCCTTCTTATTACTTGATCGGAGCACTGTTTAAACAAGTAAGGCTCATCCCATATATACCATTTGACATCATGTAGAAATTTCTTCTTTTGATAGCCCACCAAGTCAGAAGGTACCATCTTACTTACTAGGTAATTCGCGTAGTCTGCGAACCATGGCACTTCCCCTTTCACAATAAACAACTGCTCATCCGGAAAGGATTCGTTGATCATAACGTTGTCGTTTACTTCCCTTTCCGGATTCTCGAGTCGAGATAAGTGGTCCGCCACTTGGTTTTCAGTCCCCTTTTTGTCCTTGATTTCCAAATCAAATTCCTGCAATAATAAAATCCATCTGATCAAACGAGGTTTTGCATCCTTCTTTGCCACTAAATGTCAAATTGTCGCGTGATCCGTATACACTACCACCTTTGTGCCAATCAGATATGCTCGAAACTTATCAAAAGTGTATAACACTGCCAATAACTCTTTCTATGTGGTGGTATAGTTCAATTGTGCATCCGTGAGGGTTATGCTGGCATAGTAGATCACATGAAATATCTTGTCCTTCCGCTGCCCCAAAACAACCCCTACGGCATAATCACTGGCGTCACACATCAACTCAAACGGCAGAGCCCAATCTGGTGCAGTAATCACTGGTGCTGAAGTTAGCTTTCTCTTTAGGTGCTCAAATGCTGACACGCAGGCGTCATCAAAACTAAATTGTGCATCCTTCTCCAATAGACTGCATAGTGGTTTAGTTATTTTAAAGAAGTCCTTGATGAATCTGCGATAGAAACCTGCATGTCCCAAAAAACTGCGAATACCTTTTACTGAAGTAGGTGGTGGCAAGTTCTCAGTAGTTTCCATCTTTGCCCTATCCACCTCTAGTCCCTTTTTCAAAACTTTGTGTCCTAATATGATTCCTTCTTGGACCATAAAATGGCATTTTTCCCAGTTCAACACTAAATTCGTTTCAACGCACCTCTTCAAAACCAAAACTAGATTTTCAAGGCATAAATCAAATGAGTCCCCGAAGACTGAGAAGTCATCTGTAAATACCTCCACATTCTATTCCACCATGTCTGAGAATATAGCCATCATGCATCTCTGAAACGTGGCTGGAGCATTGCATAACCCGAAAGACATTCTTACGAAAGCAAAAAGTTCCATACGGGCATTTGAAGGTAGTCTTTTCACGGTCTTCTAGAGCTATCATAATTTGATTGAGTCGAATATCCGTCGTAAGGCAATAGTACTCATGACTGCTAATCTATCCAACATCGATCAATAAAGCGGAAGTGGGAAATGGTCTTTCCTCGTAGCTTTGTTGAGCTTGCGGTAATCCATGCGGACTCTCCACCCGAATTCTTTGTTCGTGTTGGAATTAACTCATTATTCTCATTAGGCACGCATCATCATGCCACCTTTTTTGAAACACCTTTGTCATTGGGCTCACCCATGAGTCATTGTCGAAATTGAATAAATTATTCCTGCATCTAACCATTTCAGTACCTCTTTCTTAACAACTTCCTTCATTATCGGATTAAGCCTCCTTTGTTGCTCGACTGTCGGCTTGCTACCATCTTCCATCAAGATCTTGTGCATGCAATATGAAGGGCTGATCCCTTTGATATCTGCTATGGTCCATCCAATAGCTGATTTAAACTCTCGAAGCACTCGTAGCAGTTTTTCTTCTTGATAAGATGTTAGTGCAGAAGCAATAATCACAGGTAATTTCGAATCTGAACTTAAAAATGCATACCTGAGATGTTCGGGAAGTGGTTTTAACTCCAACGCTGGAGGTGTCTCAAGAGATGGCTTTAACTTTACTGAGGCTTCCCCAGCTTTTGTCAACGGCTCTGCATGTGGTCTAAATCTCCTGAATTGTGGAGTGGTATCCAGATATTGTACAAATTCATCGAATTCCTCATCCTCTAAATCTGAGTTCTCATCAGTGATATTCCTCAAAGGTTCATAATCCACTAGACTCTGTACGTCATCATTTAGAACCCGATTCACCCAATCAACTAAGAAACAGTCCTCTTCATCTGTTGGGAATTTCATGGCCTTGAAGACATTGAAGATGACCTCTTGATCATGAACGCGCATCGTGAGTTCCCCTTTTTGCACATCTATCAGAGTCCTTCCTGTGGCTAAAAATGGTCTTCCCAGTATTATTGGTATGCTTTTGTCCTCTTCGTAGTCTAGAATGATGAAGTCAGCCGGAAAAATAAACTTGTCCACCTTAACCAACACATCTTCAACAATTCCCCGTGGATACGTGATGGATCCGTCATTCATTTGAGAGAAATGTTTGTCGGCCTTGGAGCCGGCAATCCCAACTAGTTAAACATTGACAACGGCATCAAATTTATACTTGCCCCCAGATCACATAAACACTTACTAAAGTTCATCTTCCCAATTGTACACGGAATTGTGAAGCTGCCTAAATCTTTCAGCTTTGGAGGTAGTTTGCACTGAAGCACTGCACTGCATTCTTCCGTCAAGGCTACCATTTCAAACTCATCTAATCTTCTCTTCCTTGACAATATACCCTTCATGAACTTGGCATAGCTTGGAATTTGTTCCAATGCTTCGGCGAAAGGTATATTAATTTGCAGCTTTTTAAATACCTCCAGAAACTTGCTGAATTGTTTGTCTTCTTTCTGCTTAATTAATCTCTGCGGATACGGTACTTGAGGATGAATTGGTGGCTCTGGTCTCTTGACCTTCTCTTCTGGATTTGATTTGTCTTTCTCTTCCTGCTGAACATCAGAATTTTCCATATTTTCCTCCTCTTTCCACACACTCTTCTCTCGCACGCCTTGCCTTGCCTCCTTAGTACCATCGGTAGCGGCAAGGCGTGCGACTTTGCGAGAACTGTCAAATCTTTCCCTGATCTCAATGTGATCGCTTGACACTGCTCCTTCCCGTCTCTTCTTGGATTTGTCTCAATGTTACTTGGCAATGA
The DNA here is from genome assembly GCA_020205615.1 of Panax quinquefolius. Classification (NCBI taxonomy): domain Eukaryota; kingdom Viridiplantae; phylum Streptophyta; class Magnoliopsida; order Apiales; family Araliaceae; genus Panax; species Panax quinquefolius. Next base: position 101,799,270 of record CM035152.1, on the reverse strand, counting down.
ACCTTGGGGCCTGTTGTTAAGCATACTCGCCATTTACCCATTTGAGTCTCCAAATTCTTAATAGCCACTACTTGGCTTTTGATCATTACCTCTGTGTTTGCCATGTATTTCAACATCATCTCCTCCATTTCTGATTTCTTTTCTGGCTATGGTGCAGCTGGAGTGTGATGTTGTTGTTGTTGAGAGAATCCTGGTGGGAACGGTGGTTTTGGTGTAAACTATGCATTTGAGATGTTTGTGGTTGAAATTGTTGGATTATTTGAAACCGATTTTGTTGTTCCTTGGTTATTTGACCAACTAAAGTTCGGATGATTGTGGTTGTTGGGGTGGTATGTGTTCTAAAATTGACCTTGGTCTTTCCTGTAGTTGCTCACATACTGTACTGACTCTGAGCTGATAGCACACTAATCCATGGAGTGTGACCCCGCACAAATCTCACAAACGAAGGCAACTGTTTTCACTTTACTTTCTGCCAAAGTATCTATCTTCTTAGCCATAGCTGCCATCTGTGCCGACAACTGTATAATCGCATCTACCTCCAACACACCTGCAATCTTGGGCTATGGCATCCGAGCTGTAGGATTCTAATAATCATTCGTAGCCATAGTCTCGATAAGCGTATAGGCTTCGTCATAGCTCTTTGCCCATAATGCCCCTCCTGCGGCTGCATCCACAATCGGTCTCGACTGCCATCCCAAACCATTATAGAAGGAGTTGATCACCATACAATCTGGCATACCATGATGCTGACATTTTCTGAGCATCGCTTTATATCTTTCCCATGCCTCATATAAGGACTCGCCTTGTTGTTGCTCAAACTGAGAGATAGTTGTCCTCATCTTTGCAGTCTTAGCCATTGGAAAGAACTTGGCTAAGAATTTCTGTGCTAAATCCTCCCATGTAGTGATTAACCCTAAAGGCAAAGAATGTAGCCAACTTCTAGCCTTATCCCTCAATGAAAATGGGAATAGCCATAGTCTAATGGCATCCTCCATCACACCATTGTATCTGAATGTATCACAAATCTCGATGAAGCTCAATAGGTGTTCATTGGGATCATCCGTAGTAGCACCCCCAAACTGAACCAAGTTCTGCTCCATCTGAATAGTGCCTGGTTTGATTTCAAAGGTATTGGCTGCTATCGCCGGTCTGACTATGCTCGACTGTAGTCCGTTTATGTTTGGCATGGAATACTCCCTCAGAGCCCGATGCTCTTCTCTTTGCTCAAGTCTCGGTTCTTCCGCCATTCTGGATGTTGTATTATCTAACTGCGCTTGCAAATTTCTCCGCACACTCGCTTTCCAACCTCTTTCGTTTATGTTATCCTGCGTTGGTGTTAGTTCTGAGTTGGATGATCGCGTGTGCATAAAAATCCACAAGTTCCTGAAATGAAAAACGCAACAAAAATAGAAATGAGAAACGATCAGAATTGTCTAAGTCATATAATATAGCTTTAAACTAATGATAATTATTTAAATTCAACGCCTTTCCTCGGCAACGGCGCCAAAAACTTGTTGCCTCTTTTACAGTTCTAGTAAAAGAGCTCTAACTCATGCAAGCATATATGTGTCAACAAGTAATACAGAGTAAGTAGAGTATCGATCCCACAGAGAAAGTTGTTAAATTTAAACTACTATACATCAATTAACTCACTGTATTTATATGCTTAGACTAATGAATATAATTATTTGATTAAACTAATTGTAGCTAACAACTAAAAATAAGTATACTAACGGAATGAATATAATCTAGAAATAATGGGACCCTAACTTCATTTAATATTTCATCTAATCGCCACTATCATGCAAGAAGTGTTCACATATCATATGAAAATAGCCAAGAGCACGAATAGAGTTATAACCATTTTTCAATGCACTATAACCTACTTACATAGCATCCACGGATGATAGACTCCATGTAATCATCAATACAACCAAAATCACTATATGTCTATGTGAAATTTTAATTATATTGATTTTAAGCACAAGCTCTTACTCTAGCTCATACGGTGAAACAGTATATGTCTATCTGGTTCACAAAATACGCAAGCAATATACAATAGCCCCATATTCGCATGCTATCATGATTACAATCCATACTTGCATGTTCATTGTCAATTCCATACAAGTACTGAGATGAATGGTGATCAGGTATTCATACATGTAAAACAATCATGATAGAATTCCCATATGATATGCAAAACAACCCTAGCATTTAAGCATGCAACCAAACTACATATTAAAATCCGTTAGAATCCCATAATGGAGTTTAGTTCATAACTGAACCAAAAGCCATTATGGGATCAACGTTAAACATGATTATAAAACAAACAATTGAAAGATGAAAGATAGAATGATCAAACCCAATTGCAGATTTAGAACCAATAATAACATTCAAATCCTCATAAAAATCCAGTAAACGATAATAAAGAACCACAATGACAGAGAATCCCAAGAAGAATTGGAGAAGTAGACGTTTTGGAATCGTTCTACGTTGGAATCTCCCTCACAGTGTAAACCCTAGTTATGATATATAAAATATGCTAAAATTATCAATCCTCTCGTCTGACACCAGTCAGAATCGTTTAAATACCAATTGCAACTCATTTAATTAAAAATTAAAATAAAACAAATACACGACTTGAGATATATAATGGCAAGGCTCCTCCAAGATCACGTTCTCGCGTAGGCGCGAGACGTGTAGAAAGTATGCCTGTCGGTAGGAGTCCTGGCGGCAAGACACTCTCAAGGCTTTTATGTCGCGTGACTGCAATCTGCAAGTTACGGTTACGGTTACGTCATCATTTCTTTGCTTTGCGACTTGTTCATTCATGCTTAGTTTTCTTCCATGCTTGATCTCCTTTCTTCGTAGTACCTTCATGTCATGCAAATCCACGCTTGTGCCTCGCCTTCATGCATCCATTAGCCTCGTGCCCTCTAATACCACCAAAATTAAGCCGATTCCTGCACTTATTCACCAAAAGGAGTTTTAAGTAAATGCAATGCAAAATATAATGAAATGCAACTAAAACACAATAAAATGTACTTGAGATGGTCATAGTTCGCATGAATTGGTATTCAATAAGTAGGTAAAAATACCACTTATCACCTCCCCTGAGCCTTTGAATTTTTTTCTAATTTTCTCTTCGATCCTTCCCAGACACATAACTTAGTCATTTTAAGTTGGAATTGGCTCGTTCAAAAGCTGTCTTCTTACACGTAACATATACTTCGATTTCATCCGGACAAAAATAGTTTTTAAATCCATAATGATGAATTCACTGTTAACGTCCTAATAACGCGTTCGTTAAACGTTCTTGAGCGTTTAAAGCTCATTTTCTTCGTTATAAGTCAAAATTCGACCGTTCTTCAGTCCACGACTCTTGACTACATTATACAATGTTATGCCATTGAAAACCAAGGTTTCCGAACTAAACGGCAAGTTTTGACTTCTAATCCGGAATTATACGATTTCAACGTTGAACGTCTAATTTCGTAAAATTCGCCATAACTTTGGTACTCGTGTTTTATACGCCAAATCAAATGGAACCAATCCATTGATTCATTATCTACATCCTAACCAAGCAAAATTCACATACCCTATAAATTATGGTTTTCAATTTGTCCATCAACAACCAAGTCAACGTTCAATGGTTTCATCGGTTTAAACTTACTTAAACGTTTACGATTTGTAATTACACATGACTTGTAAATAGTTAATTCACTATTAGCCATCCTTATTATTCCGGAAGAGACATACTCCACCAATTTATGATTCTATACGAAAAATAAATTTAGACGAATCAAAAACTAAGGTTTTACGAATTATTACATTTACGTTCTTCGCGTTCGTGCTTAAATCTTGTATGATTTGCTTCAAGCTCACTTAATTACTTGTTTCTAGATCTTTTCTCTCTCTCAAATATGTTGGTCAATGTTTGTAAACAAACTAATGAACTAGCTAAGCTTCTTTTCATAGGAAAATCCAATGGAGGGCAAAATAGTCTTTTGGTAACCTCCTTACTATTCACCACCTACACACCAACTTAGCCACCAAGTAAACACTTTACTTGATGACCATGTGGCCGGCCCACATGCCATGTGGGTCCCCCCATGGGTTGCCCCATGGGTTTTACCAATCTAGTGACCCATCGGTTTGATCCGCGGTTCAATTTCTTGCATCGGGTCTTAGAATTAATTCATATCGGGCCTATCTTGGGCTTGATTTCACAATGCATTGGTCTTGGTATAATCCAAGTCCAATTGGATTCTACAAAGTCCATAAACTCAAAGTCCAATAAGAACTAATCGTATTCTATGCGTATAACTCACGTATTCTCTTCGTTTAGTATTCGTATGATATTCGTATTATATGTCGTAATATTCTTCATACTATACTCATATACTAACTAGTATCTTACTCGTATATCATACGTATAATAACCCTAATCATTATACGCATTTCATTTTCTTCTCAAAAATTATTTTCCCTAACCCTTAGGTTTTAAGTCCACAAGCAAAAACTTTGTTTGTCATAACTAAAATATTATTGGATATTCCATCTTGTCTTAGAATACTATCATTACGTATTTCTCAAAATTTCAAACTTAATTCCCAAACAGAAACGGATGAATAGTGTTTTTACGGAAATTTCTCAAAAAACTTTTATTTTCGTCTAGGAAATTCAAAACAATTAATCGTAACACATAACCAGAATCCTAACCACATCCGAATATTCTAGGTCATAAAACAACCTTCATATAGCTTACTCACATAAATAATCAATTAATTTCATTTAATCCACATAATCAAATAAAAATTTAATTCATATAAAAATCTAATTTTCTCGGGCGTTACATTCTCCGCCCCCCCCCCCCCCTATAAGGATTCTGTCCCCAGAATCTCGCTACAATTTCATAAACAAATGAGTAAAATTTTCCTTCATTTTACTCTCGAGTTCCCACGTTGCTTCTTCGGCATTGTGGCTCCTCCAAATTGCCTTCACCGAATGTATTATCTTATTTCTCAAGACTTGTTCCTTCCTATCAACATTTTGACTGGAAGTTCTTCATACGTTAAGTCTTTTTCTATCTGAATAGATTCGTACTCTATTACGTGTTTGTACCATCTCAGCTCCCAAGTGAAATTTAACTAGGCACACTTAGAAGGGGGGTTGTGTAATAACCCGATATTTTCTATATAATTAAATCAGAAATTTTGTGTATAAATTTTTTTTATTTATTATTTTAAAGGTGAGAATGCGTGCAAAGTAATGTGTATGTATTTATGTGATGAATATAAAATATATTTATTACATGAATGATTACAAATAATTTTATTTTAGAATTATTGATCATTATAAATTATATTCTTATAATAATTAATTTTATAGTAGAAATATTTTTATTAATTATTTTCCATGAAAATATGATATAATATTATTTTAATAATATATGAAATGATTATTGGAATTATTATAATTATTATTTTATTATATGAATTTTAGTTCAGATTAATTAAGTTAATTATTTTAACTTAATTAATAATGTTATATATGCAAGATAAATCAGATATGGAATCCAAACCCAAATTCTGGATTTGGAATAAGGAAAGAGAATAATAATATTATATTAAGTATATTTCAGTGCTATAAATAGGTACTGTATGTGTGAACTGATAAAGGTTGGTTAATTATGTTGTATCATGACCAAACCCTAGCATTAATTTATTTCACCCTATTTTGAAATTCGAATGGGAAATTCAAGACTGTGTTGTAATTGTGTTATATGAATTATGTCGCGTATTACAGAATTTAAAGTTAATTAGGAAAACCCTAATTATACTTAGAAAACCTAATTAATTAGAAACCCTAATTAATATTTAGAAACTCTAATTTCTAAAATTAGTAACCCTGATTATCAAATTGATAACCCTAATTGTTAAATTGGGAACCCTAATTGTTAATTTTAAGCCCTAATGCTAATTATTGGATCTTAAACCCTAATGTTCAAATGTAATTAGAAAACTAATTGTAATTATGAAACCCTAATTTACATTTTTAGGAAACTAAAATTTACATTTTAAAAAAAACCTAATTATAAAATCCTAGAAAGCTAATGTATAAACCCTAAGGGTTAAACCCTAAAGGTCAAACCCTAAGGGTTAGTCAAGATTATAACCTTGCCATTAAAATTGCTAGGCAATTGACTATTTTACCCCTTTTTGCATAATTGAAGCTTGCTTGTAAATCAAGCTAAGATAAGGAGTTGGTGACCTAATCTACCAACCCCATGTGCTCTAAATAATTAGCAAACAAGCCTCATTTCATCAGCCTTGTATTGTATCATGTAATATATATAGGATTAAAGAGAGAAAGTGTCACATTTAAGCTCATTTTGCACAAACACTCAACCAATATCTTCTCTCTCTAAAACCCACAAATTCTTATAGCATATCAATCCCAATACCAATCCCCACGAATTCCACTAACAAATCAGAAGCCCTAAGATCAAGATTGACCAAAGTAAAGGTATAACCCTAAACCAAAATTTGATCTCGAATGATGTGTTAGAAGTTATGTTTGTGTGTTGTAATATGTTCTATGTAGTGTTAATCAATGATCTGGGTTGGTATCTTGTAGATCCATAACATCTAAATGCTCAAAATTGATGATTTTCAAAATCTGGAAAAAGTTTAAAAAGTGGCCTGACAACGAATGTCAGACCATTTAAATCTCATCCTGTTATGTGTTTTTGTTGTTTAAATGTTTAAACTTGTAGTATGTTATGTGGGCTTTGATCTGAAACTTGAATCAAGTCCAGATCATGCACAGATTTTATGTTATTGATGGTCAAAGACCGTTGACCGGTCATGACCAGACTGATCTGGGTAACCCAGATTGTTACCTAGAAACGCCTGACAAGAAATGTTTGAGCTCGGATCCTGCATATGTTTAATCATTCGTTATGTTTGTTATAACTAAGTTGTAGTCTGGTAGATTAACCTTAGATTTATGCTTTTATATCGTTAAAACATTAAATAGAATGGATTTTGTGGATGGTCAAAGTGGCTGGAATGATCACGAAAACCATTTTCTAGAATTTCCAGAAATGGGATGAACAGCCTTTCTGACAACATTTGACCGGCTCAAATCTTCCTCTGTTGATGTTTTTTTGTTGATCTAGTGAATGATAATTGTAGCCTGTCATCTCTACTTCAAAACTGAAGTCTTATATCACACTGAGTAGGCATAGAATCAAAGTTACAAAGCATCAAAAGTGATACCCTGCAACTGTTCTTCATTTCTGGAAAACCTAGAAATGAAGAACAGCTCTGACATGTTTTTCTGCAGCTTAGATCTTGCTTTTAGGTAATGGTTTGGCTATGAACTCAGTTTCTAGTTGTAGTATTACATGAATACTACATCATTAAAACTTTAGCAGCCCAGAAAACGTAAGGATCATGAAATTATTTGTGGTCAAACTTGGACCCTGGTGACTGCCTATGCATTTCTGGGATTGGGCTCAAGAAAATGAAGAACACCTATAGCAACGGTTCTGTCGCTATAGGCCCACTTTAGTGACATTTAATTTCGGAAAATCAATTATTTTATTTAATAAATAGAAAAAAATGGTTTTTAATTATTAAAAATACATAATAAATTACTAAAAATTATTTTAAAGCCTAAAAATTAGTTTTTAATTAGTTTGAGTATATTTCATAAATATTTAATATTTTTGGAATATAAATGGTATTTAATTTATTTAATTATAATATTAAAAATTATTTAAAATGATTTTAATACATGAAAAATCATTTAAAATTATATTATGTTATAACAAAATATTTTAAGTTATTTTAATGACTTTTAATATTTTTGATGAAATTTCATTAATAAATTAATATTAATGAAAATTAAGTTATTTAATAAATATATTAAATAAATTATGAAAAATAGAATTAATGATTTAAAAATCATATAAAAATGATTTAAAGGTTATAAAAATATTTTAAGTTATAAAATATAACTTTTGATATTTTGTCATGAAAAATATTAATATTTTAATATTAATGATATTAGATTTATTTAATATTTATATTAAATAAATTAGTTTAAAAATAATTTTAATATTAGAAAAATTATTTTAAATGAAAATAAAAGTTTAAAAATATTTTAAGTTATAAAATATAACTTTCAATATTTAAAGGTAAATTTCATTAATTATTCACTATTAATGATATTAGAGTTATTCAATAATTATATTAAATAAATTAGTTTTAAAATGATTTTAATATTATAAAAATCATTTTAAATGAATCTAAGGTATTTAAAAATATTTGAAGTTATAAAATATAACTTTCAATATTTAAAGGTAAATTTTATTAATCATTTAATATTAAATGATATTTGATTTATTTAATAATTATATTAAATAAATAGTTTAGAAATGGTTTTATTTATTTAAAATCATTTAAAAAAGGATATAAATGAATTAAAAACATTTTAAGTTATAATTAATGACTTTTAATATTTGGTAAATAGTGCATTAATATTTAAGTATTAATGGTAATTAATTAAAATGATTTTAAATGTTTAAAAATCATTTAAGGGTAATATTAATACTTTAAAAGTATTTTAAGTTATTATAAATAACTTTAAAATTTTGGCAATGGTTTCATTAATAGTTTAATATTAATTAATATTAATAGTAATTGAATTATTTAATATTTAAATCATTTAATAATGATTCTAGTGATTGAAAAATCATGATAAATTATAATAATTAATTAAAAGTTATTATAAATCATTTAAAATTATTTGACCACTGTTCAAGTTATATTGAACTACTCAATAAAGTCTTAGACTCGATAATTACTCGATAAAGTTGTCGGTACACCGACATGTTTCAGAAATTGATCTAGACTTAGATAATTTGATTAGCTACGTGTCTGTTTGTGATCCAATGACTGTTAAACATGTGTGACAATGTGATTAGGTTATGTGCTGACTGTAATAAGCAGTATTATGTATTACGATATGTTATTCTAATCAGTAAATGATCTTATCAATGATAGGTTTCGGTATAAAAGACAAAACTAAGTGTCGTAATTGTAAGCAACAGACCAGGCAAGTATCCTACCGTTGCATTTACTTTATACAATGGATATAAGTAAGAAAGTTTCGGAATTATATTATCATTGTGCCAGGATATTAACCCTATTGTTATCAATTATGTATCCGATCATTATTTATCAGTACGGTATTATTGTATAATTCAGATATTTATTTTGTTCGTTAATTTCTAAAAATGATTATACAAGTGTCCCCACTTGGATAATCATTCTATTTAATCACATATTGATATATACCTATTGATATCCAGTATGTATACATTACTTAAAAGCCGTCTAAGCTATTTAACCTAGTTAGACACAGATTTAGAAATACCGTTGAACATGATAAAACTTTATTGTATCTAACCGAATTGTTTTGGTTCGGATTCCCGACTAAGTATGAACATCCCGAATATGGGAAAATTTTTGTGCACTTAAGGCGGATAGATGAATAATAATATTGTTCTTACATGTAGTATTGATCAATACAGGGCACATTGGGCAGATCACCCTCGTGTCTGTAAGTTATGACGGTTTGCGGATGATTTTCTACTAAACCTTATCGAAAATTGAAAACAAAGTTCATAGTCTGTCAACTACTCTTCAATTATAGTCAATACGTAGTTTGAAAAATTTGATATAGAATTGTTATGTTATTATTATTGGTTCAGCTTACTTCACAACTGTTGATTCGTTCTAGAAATGTCGTACAAAGAAAACATTTACTTCTTTCAGCTTATATTTATAATTGCTATTACTTGCTGGGCACTCAAATGCTCATCCTTGCTTAATTTAAATGTTTTCAGCTAAGTGTGAACAACCAGAAGGCTCGGTCAAGAACAAAGGTAAAGGAAAGCAAATAGAATAAGTGTTATGGTATCTTTTGTAATAGTTAGACAATATTTAGACCATGATATTTATTATCTATCATGTAATGTATTGTAGTAAAGGTTGCGTACTTGGGATTAGACTCTGATGTATGTAAATTAAGTTGGATATTTATATTATTGTTATTATTATTTGTAATATTCCGCTCCTAGAAATAGTATCGTAAACCATTGAGTTCGGGTTTCAAGTACCTGAATTTGGGGGCATTACAGGTTGAATAAGTGTTGGAGCAATCTATGACCAACTTTTAAAATTTTTATCAAACTATTAAATCCAGGCTACTAGATTGATGAATTCAGCTTACTGAATTAATATGGCCTACTAAATTGACTGATTATTTTTATAAGAAAATATTATGCTAAATTTATAACTTAGATAAAATACTTGGTGTTAAAGAATTATCTTGAGATGATGCAAATATCCAAATTTTAATTATTAAGATAATTAAATAACATATGTGAGTAATTAAAGTAAAGCAAGTAATAAAATCAACACCAAGATTTTTTACGTGGTTCAACTATTACCCTCTATAATAATAGCCTAGTCCACGTCCAATACCAACTAGTATTGGAGACTCACTTTATTTATTTCTTTATAAATAACCACTAATTACAAAACAGACTCTTATAATAATTAATAATAATTAATTTCTCTTGAGCACTCTTGCTCCTTGTGCACCTATGCACTCTTCAAGCACCTTTGCTTCCTTAAACCTGTTTGTAAACCTTTTCTCTAATCCACTAGGATTAATACCTTTAGACTACACATAGTCTAAACAAAAAATTAAATACAAATATAGAGGTCTATGATCAATGCAAGAATAATCAATTTAACAATTAAAGGCTCAACTATATGCAATGATCAATTAGCACGGAAAGATAAACAATTAAATCTTACCAATTACTAGCTAAAAGAATATCAGAAGTATAATTGCTCAGCCGATCAAAAGTTGCAAATTAATTAAAACAAGTTGCTCGATAATATCAAGAATTAATTTAGTAATAAGTATTTCGTAAGTCGTGTGAATTCCATACAAGACCAACAGCTTTTATAACCCAATTATTAAAGTTATCGTTAATCCCAAATATATATCTGTTCCATTTGTCCAAAACAACCGGCTTGAGAATATCAACAAATAATGGAACAAACCCACAACAGTAAGGAATATATAAGATTAATATTTATCCAGTTTTAACAATTGATACTCTTGTTAGTTATATAGTTTGGATAAATTTAAAGACCCTTTAAATGATAATCCACTAATAACTTTGACTTTTGTCTCTATATTTAAAAAGGTGTTGGCGTGTAGCAGCAACCTTCTAATCTTCCTTTATCTTTTCCAATATTCAAGGTGTTAGGGCACCAAGATATCTATAATTACTACTCCTTGAAAAAACCGCACATGCATCATATCACACGGATGTACAGCTACCGTCCTTTAGGCTTTCCAATCATACATAATACATATATATATATATATATATATATATATATATCCACGTGTATGCAAACAACTGAATTTAGAATATAACCCAAAGATATCCAATACTAATTTATAATAGCATGCATGCGAAACATATATCAAGTAACGTTTTTTAAAATAATGCTTTAAAAATATTTGTACTTGATAACATATATTTAATCTAATCTCAAGTATTTATTTTGATATTAGGAAAAACCTTTTTCAAAACTTTTCATCTAAAACATATAAGATTAAATGCCAATGATATATCCTAGAGCCTTTAAATGAAAAATCAATTATTATGCAATTGACCTTACACTTGGTTTTCCTAGTAAAGAAAAACTTCTTCAACCACTTGAAAATCCCACCAATGTTCTTTATCATCAGATATCTGAAATGCTATAAAACAATTTAGTATATGAACAATTCATCATCAAAACTCAAGGATGGAATATGACTAAGTCAACATTCTCCCCCTTTTTGATGGTGACAACCAAACATTTAATTCCCATTAGCTCCCCCTAAATCCATGCAATTCAAGATAATCATTTCAGGAATCGCAACACAATATTAATCTAACTGAAATCGGATTTTTAGTGTATCCTGAAATTTTAAACAACCTGCTACCTGCATTTATGTTAGTTTATCAAAATATCAAATATCAACTGCTAACATATCAGATATATCAGTTTTAAACCATTGTTAAAATCCTAAAATAATAAATAAGTCTTGTGATGTATCAAAAACCAACATAAGTCTTTTCAGTCTACCGAAACCCAAAAAACAATTAAACTTAAACTTTTCCCCCTTTGTCATCAAATAAAAAGTGAAATAATGCCATCAGTTAAGATCTACCATTGTTGCACGTTGAGCAGCCCTTTGTGTGAAGTAAGGACGATGATTAGCACGGTGAATCCTTTCAACAAAGGTAAGATCAGCATCAAATTGAGGAGGACGGGGAATGAAAGTTGCAGGTGGTAACGGAAGGACAAGGAAATCACCAAGATACTCAGTTAACCAGTTACAATGAACCCATTCCGTAACAGTAGAGTGCTTGCACTACATATGTAACTTAGAGCCTACATCATTGAAGCGCATAACCATGAACTCAGCCAACTCACCAACCTGATTGCTAACAAATTTGATCTCCTAACTCAATTAAAAAGCATTCCGGTTGAGTCTTCATTGCATGACCTCTGCCAAAGCAGTGGTTTACAATTCAAACCCTGCTTGTAAGTCAATAAACTCATCCTTAATGTTATGATAAAGTTTATTAATTTCAGGCGCACCCAGAGGCAGCTTACCTTTTTTCAACATAGACATACGATTGTGGAGACCAGACATCTCTATTTGCATTTTTTCTTGATTACTAATAATGGCTTTCAACATGTCAACAATCTCAAGAGGAGACTAAGTTGGTTGCAGAACAGGGGAAGAAGGATTTAAATTGGGAGGGATAGGATTATCAGAAGTGATACGAACAAACTGACCATCAGTTAAAGTAATACGAGATATTTTCAAAGTACCAACACTGATGGAATCAGTAACAGCAACAGAAATTTAATTTTCAAAGGAAATTTTAAAATGATTGAAAAGAGTGGTGAGACTGGCACTATAAGGCAGACACATTTTTTGTTTTTTGCAAACAACTCATCACTTGATGTAGCAATATTTGAGATAGATTAAAAGACACACCTTTCAAAATCATAGCAACTATTATCAAATCCTGATAGGTAAAATCTGCACCTCCACCTAAGCGGGGCAAAAGATTATACCTAACCAGATGATGAAGCACATATGCAAGAAGAGAAACATCTACCGTTTTGGGGTAAAAACATCATTAATCAGAGGATTATTCATGACAATCTATAATTATTCCAAAGGAGTAAAAGGAAAATGGACAGTCCCATTTCGAGTGAATGGACAAACACCCATGAATGAAATGTTTAGAATGCTACCAAAATCCATGACAGTAAAATATAGTGATTTTCCTTTAACAAAAGTTGTGTAGAAATCCCCATGACACTCCAGATTAGTATAAAACTGTTGAACTAGTCAAGGATATGCAACTGAGGGAGGAAAAATTATGGAAAAAATACCACATGATTGAAACAAATTTTTCAGAGGAGATGTCTGATAGCAGATTTGATCAACAAATTTTTCATAAACAAATTGTTTTGGGAAAACAACAGTCTTAAACCGTACCTCATAAGCATTACTATGAAAGAAATTTTTAGGAAGATCAGAGGTGAGGATAGGGTTTACCGAATCCAATGGTGGAGTAAACTTAAGCTTACATGATGGGATTGTTGACTTCTGTCGTCGAGAGGGTTCTAGTGATTTTAGTAAGGATGGACTGAAGTTTGATTCATCAGAAGATGAAGAGTCCAAAGACTCTGTTTCCACAGACACGACCTTCTTCATTTTTCTTTGTTTGTGTGAAGGTTCGGCAGACGATTGAGGAAGTACTGGCTTCTGATCGTCATCAGAATCAATCATCGAATGCTTGTGTGTCCGGGTTCTCATGGTGTTTGAGGTTTGTTGGTGAGAATAGAGAAGATGAGAGTATAAAGTGAGAGAGAAAGAGAGTCAGAGCAAAAAAAATTAAGATGTGAAGAGAATGGAGAAGAATACGGAGTAAAATAACGGGAATGGATGCATATATGTACACCCATACACTTACGTTTCCCAAGAAACCCCAGTCGTCCTGTCTTTTTGATTTTCAAAACTTATTATGATAGATACTTAGAATATCATGTCCATGAATTAAGGACTTAATGGGCAGCCAAAAAATCATACTTTTGATTATCCTAAATTTTAGCAGTAAATAAGATAAGCATGCAGAATAGGATAAAATAAAGATATTGTAGATTAAAAAAAATTCAAAATGAGTTATGCGATACACATTCCAAGTTATCTACGTAGCATACAAAATCTGTCTTCACTTAATGGTTTAGTAAAAATATCTGCGATTTGATATTCAGTGGGAATAAAAATTAATTTAATTAAACCTTTTGACACACTATCTCTTAAAAAATGATGTCTTACTTCTATGTGTTTTGTACGTGAGTGTAACACAGGATTTTTAGAGATATCTATAGCACTAGAATTATCATAGTAAATAGGCACACATTCACATAATATATCAAAATCACATAGGGTTTGCCTCATCCATAAAATCTGAGAACAACAACTTCCTGCAGCTAGGTATTCACCCTCAGTAGTTGAAAGAGCCACTGAGGTTTGCTTATTACTATGCCATGATACGAGACTTTGACCCAAGAAAGTACAAGCACCACTCATACTATTTCTATCAATTTGACACCCAGCATAGTCAGCATCTGAATAACCTATTAGTTCAAAGTGATTGCAAATTAGATAAAATAACCCTAAGTTAATAGTACCACTTAAATATTTCAAAATCCTTTTAACAGCATTTAAGTGTGATTCTTTGGGTTTAGCCTGAAATCTTGCACACAAACAAACACTATATATTATATCGGGTCTAGAAGCAGTTAAGTATAATAAGCAACCAATCATACCTCGATATTTTGTTATATCAACATCAATACCTTTGTCATCAGTGGTAAGCTTTATTGATGTGCTCATTGGTATACCTTTTGAGTTAGATCCTTCAAAGCCAAATCTCTTGAGTAATTCTTTTGTGTACTTCATTTGATGGATATAACTTCCGTCCTACGTTTTCTTGATTTGAAGTCCCAGAAAGTAATTAAACTCTCCCATTAAAACTCATATCAAATTCTTTATGCATACACTTGGAAAACCACTCACAAAGATGATCATTAGTAGCACCAAATATTATATCATCTACATATATTTGAACAATAATGATATCTATATTTTTATGCTTAATAAATAATGTAGAATCTATTTTACCTCTAATAAATCCGTTTGATAAGAGATACTTACTTAACCTTTCGTACCAAGCCCTTGGAGCTTGTTTCAAGCCATAAAGTGCTTTCTTTAATTTGTAAACATGATTAGGATACTTTTTGTGCTCGAATCTAGGAGGTTATTTAACATATACCTCTTCATTGATGTATCCATTGAGGAAGACGCTCTTTATGTCCATTTCATAAAGCTTAAACTTTTTGTAGCATGCAAAAGCCAACAAAATTCGGATTGATTCCAGCCTACCCACTGGTGCATAATTTTCTTCATAGTCAATCCCCTCTTGTTGGTTGTAACCTTGAGCAACTAACCTTGCTTTGTTACGAGTGATTGTCCCATGCTCATCAAGCTTGTTCTTGAATACCCATTTAGTACCAATGATGGAAGCATCTTTTGGAGGAGGCATAATTTCCCATACTTGACACCTCTCAAATTGTTGAAGTTCTTCTTGCATTGCCAATAACCAATTTTTATCAAGAACTACATCCTTTACATTCTTTGGCTCAACCTGTGACAAAAATGCAGAGAATGCACAATGATTTTGTAAACCTCTTCATTTGGTTACACCTTTGTTGATATCTCTAATGATATTATCCGGAGGATGATTCTTGATATATCTAGCAGTTCTTGGCATTTGGATATCATGTATAACTTTCTCTTGATCATGATACTCATCTTCAGTATCTTACAAATTTTTAGGTTCATGTTCATGCTGGTCATCAATTTCAGTTTCCTGAAACTGTTCATTCGGTCTCCTGTTTTGTTCTTTTCGGGTCGCTAAATTTCTGACTATCTCCAAATTTCTTGTATCATCTTCACTTTCTTTTGGAAGATCATTGTTAGTCTCATTGAAAGTGATATGAATAGACTCTTCTACACATGATTTTCTAATATTGAAAATACGATAAGCCTTACTATTTTTAGAATAGCCAATGAATATTCCTTCATACAACTTAGCATCAAATTTTCCCAAATTATCACTTGTATTTAAGATGAAACATTTAGAACCAAATATTTTGAAATAAATTATGTTTGGAATTTTATTATTTAAAAGCTCATAAGGTGTTTTCAAAATAATAAGACGAATGAGTACTTTATTTAAAACATAACATGATGTACTTACTGCTTCGGCCCAAAATTTCTTTGGAAGCTTACTTTCCTGCAGTGGAGTTCTTGCCATCTCTTGTAGAGTCCTATTCTTCCTTTCCACCATCCCATTTTGTTGAGGAGTCCTTGGGGCTAAAAATTCATGGCTAATACCTCTTTGATCACAAAAAGTTATGAAATCTTTTTAAAATTCAGTACCATGATCACTTCTAATTCTAATGAGTTTGTAGTTATACTTTGTTTCAAGATTCCTTATTAATTTTTCAAACTCTTTAAATGCTTCATCCTTAGTTCTCAAAAATAACACCCATGTGTATCTAGAAAAGTTATCAACTATTATAAATGCATAAAATTTACCACTAATACTAGAATGTCTTTCTGGTCCAAATAAATTAAGATGAAGTAGTGGCAAGGGAAAGGAGGTTGATACCATATTCTTTGTTGTAAATGAAGTTCTTACTTTTTTTCCCAATTGACAAGGAATGCATATTCCTTTCTTTTCAAACCTGATTTTTGGCAATCCTTTAACGAGATTCTTTGAAGATAATTTCTTGATTAGGTCCTTGTGAACATGTCCCATCCTCTTATGCCATAAGTTAGCCTCATCTTGTGTGGATGTAAGACATAGTTCTCCATCCTGTTGCTCAAAATCAATAGTATATATTTCCCTCTCTTTGTACAACTAGAGTAGTATTGTTAGTACCATGAAATATTGTGCATTTATCTTTTTCAAAATTAACTTGATGACCAATATCCATTAATTGACTGATACTACTTAAATTAAATTAAAGACCATTAACAAGGTGAACATTACTTATACTTACCTTGCCATTACCAATTTTACCTTTTCCGATTATTTCACAGGTTCTATTGTCTCCAAAAGTGATTGTTCCATTCTTCTTCTTCACATATAGTTCCATGAACTTTAATTTATCACCGGTCATGTGACGAGAGCATCCACTATCGAGAATCCATTTTTGAGATGGAACCCTTGCCTTGAAACACACCTGTCAAGGAAAGATAATTCATCCTTTTGGTATCCACATCTTTTTTGGTCCATTAATGTTAGTTGCACGTAAATCATCCTTTTTAACCCATACCTTTTTAATCTTATTTTTCTTAAAACAATCTATGTCCAAGTGACCTTTTATACCATAATTTTTACATGTTGTGAAAGGAGAACAATAATTTAGTCTAAAACGAGATTTTGATGTTAGCATTTTCACATCTCCCTTTTTATTCGTAGGATTATAACCAATTCCTTGTCTTTCAAAGCTAGGTCTTTGTTTAACCAATATGACATTTAAATTTTCTTCACCTTGAACAAATTTAGCAAGAGATAATTTTAGAAAATCTATTTCTTTTTGAAGTTCATTATTAAGAAGGATTTTATCATATGATTTATCACTAAATGCATCAATACATACATCTCTCATTTTTAGTTCATTTGTCAATTTTTAAACCTCACTATTTAAATAATTTACCTTGTTGAAAAGTATTTTGTTATAATTATCTAGGTAATCAATTTTAGCAATCAAAATCTTTTCATCTTTACATAATGACTCTTTTTCAATTTCCTTATTTTCATCTATTAGTGAATCTACTTCACTCATTAATGTATTAACTAAACCTTTCAAGCATGCATTCTTTTCTTTTAATTTCTTATTTTCTTGTTCTAATGAATTTAGTTCATTAAGAGATACCTGATTAGATTCATCTTCAACTCCCACGAAGCATACTTGTGCTATCTCATCTTTAACATCGATCTCCACTTCTGATTCCTCATCACTCCAAGTAACAAGGGCTTTGTTCTTCTTGTTGTCTTTATAGTTTGTCTTTCCTTTGTTCTTTAATTGAAAAAAATCTTTCTTGAAGTGACCAGGGCGTCCACATTCGAAGCATGTCTCTTCAGTTTGTTTTTCTTTGGACTTATTCGAATTGAAAGTGTTTCTTCTCTTGTTCTTCCTTTGTAGTAGCCCCTTGAGTCTTCTTGACATCATCGGTATTTCTTTATCTAAGTCATCATCAAGCTTCTCCTCATTGTCTGCAGTAAGAGCTAAGACCTTTCTTCGAGGAGTTTCCTCCTCATCATCATATCTCTTTAACTGATGTTCGTATTCTTCTAATTCACCAAACAGAGTTAAAGTATCCATGGAAGAAATAGTACTAGAATCTTGAAGGGTAGTGATTTTAGAAGCAAACCTTTTGGGCATAGCCCGAAGTAACTTACGGTTGATCTCACTTTGAGGAATAGTCTTGTCTAGCAATTTTAAGGAGTTTATAAGGACTAGAAATCTTGCTTGAGCTAGCTTGATGGTTTCATCTTTTTCGAACTTGAACATTTCATAATCATGCATAAGCATGCTTAGCTTGACTTCTCGTACTTTGGATGTTCCTTCATGACTTACCACTAGAGTATCCCAAATCTCTTTAGTTGTGTTGCATGAAGAAACTTTGTCAATCTCGGATTGTACCATACCGATGAGAAGTGTGTTCATTGCCCTTGAATCATATGAAACCATGTAGGTTTCGGTTGAATCCATTTATAGCAAAGTCTTCGGTGTCCCATCATCTCTTCGTGGAATAACTGGTTCGTTCTCCACAACCCACCATTCCCAAGGATCTCTTTTAAGATATATCCTCATTCAGAATTTCCAGAAGTTGTAATTTTCTGTTCCAAACAGCAAAGGAGGTCTATTGGTTGATTAACCTTCTTGATTGTTGTTCCCGAACTACGTCAGAGTCTTTCCCTACAAGTCACCTTTAAGACCAAGATAAATAGAGTCAAGCTCTCATACTAAATGAAATTTAACTAGGCACACTTAGAAGGGGGGGTTGAATAAGTGTGGGAGCAATCTATGACCAACTTTTAAACTTTTTATCAAACTATTAAATTTAGGCTAATAGATTGATGAATTCAGCTTACTGAATTAATATGGCCTACTAAATTGACTGATTATTTCTATAAGAAAATATTCTGCTGAATTTATAACTTAGATAAAATACTTGGTGTTAAAAAATTATCTTGAGATAATGCAAATATCCAAATTTTAATTATTAAGATAATTAAATAGCTTATATGAGTAACTAAAGTAAAGCAAGTAATAAAATCAACACCAAGATTTTTTACGTGGTTCAGCTATTACCCTCTATAATAATAGCCTGATCCACGTCCAATACCAACTAGTATTGGGACTCACTTTATTTATTTCTTTATAAATAACCACTAATTATAAAACAGATTCTTATAATAATTAATTTCTCTTGAGCACTCTTGCTCCTTGTGAACCTATGCACTCTTCAAGCACCTTTGCTTCCTTAAACTTGTTTCTAAACCTTTTCTCTAATCCACTAGGATTAATACCTTTAGACTACACTTAGTCTAAAAAGAAAATTAAATACAAATATAGAGGTCTATGATCAATGCAAGAATAATCAATTTAACAATTAAAGGCTCAACTATATGCAATGATCAATTAGCACGGAAAGATAAACAATTAAATCTTACCAATTACTAGCTAAAAGAATATCAGAAGTATAATTGCTCAGCTGATCAAAAGTTACACCAATTAAAACAAGTTGCTCGATAATATCAGTAATTAGCGCAAATAGTATTTCGTAAGTCGTGTGAATTCCATACAAGACCAACAGCTTTTATAACCCAATTATTAAAGTTATCGTTAATCCCAAATATATATCTGCTCCATTTGTCCAAAACAACCGGCTTGAGAATATCAACAAATAATTGAACAAACCCACAACGGTAAGGAATATATAAGATTAATATTTATCCAGTTTTAACAATTGAAACTCTTGTTAGTTAAATAGTTTGGATAAATTTAAAGACCCTTTAAAAGATAATCCACTAACAACTTTGACTTTTGTCTCTATATTTAAAATGGTATTGGCGTGTAGCAGCAAACTTCTAATCCTCCTTTATCTTTTCCAATATTCAAGGTGTTAGAGTCCCAAGATATCTATAATTACTACTCCTTGAAAAAACTGCACATGCATCATGTCACATGGATGTACAGCTACCATCTTTTAGCTTTTCCAGTCATACATAATACATACATACTTATATATATATATATATATATATATATATATACACACACGTATGCGTATAACCCAATTTAATATAACCCAAAGATATCCAATACTAATTTATAATAAAGACATGCGAAACATATATCAAGTACGCGTTTTTAAAATAATGCTTTAAAAATCTTTGTACTTGATAACATATATTTAATCTAATCTCAAGTATTTATTTTGATATTAGGAAAAACCTTTTTCAAAACTTTTCATTTAAAACATATAAGATTAAATGCCAATGATATATCCTAGAGCCTTTAAATGAAAAATCAATTATTATCCAATTGACCGAACACTTTGTTTTCCTAGTAAAGAAAAACTTCTTCAACCACTTGAAAATCCCACCAATGTTCTTTATCATCAAATACCTAAAATGCCATAAAACAATTTAGTATATGAACAATTCATCATCAAAACTCAAGGATGGAATATGACTAAGTCAACAACAACATTCGACGTTCACCTACTTCATCCCAGCACAGTGGAGTTCTGCACTTCCTCCCATATAACGCTTCATAAGGCGGCATGCCTATACTAGCGTGAAAACTATTATTGTACGCGAACTCCACTAAAGGTAGATGTTCGTCCCAACTCCCCTTAAAATCCATAACGCAAGATCTTAACATATCTTCTAGCATTTGAATTGTTCGCTCACTTTGTCCATCCGTCTGAGGATGATATGATGTACTCAACTTCAGCTGCGTTCCCATTTATTCTTGCAAACTCCTCCAAAAGTTTGATGTGAATCGTGGATCACGATCTGACACAATTAAAACAGGTACTCCATGTCTAGAAATAATTTCTTTGACATACAGTTTAGCTAATTGCTCTAGGTTATACCTAACTCCTATTAGTAGAAAGTGAGCCGATTTCGTCAATCGATCCACTATTACCCAAATAGCGTCATATCTTTTCCTTGTCGTTGGAAGTCCCACCACAAAGTTTATTGTGATATGCTCCCATTTCCACTCTGGAATCTTTAGGGATTGCAATAACCCACTCTGTCGTTGGTGTTCAGCCTTAACTTTCTGATAAGTTAAGCACTTACTAACATATTCTGCTATCTCTCTCTTCATGTTTGGCCACGAAATGTTCTGCCGAAGGTCTTGATACATCTTAGTACTACCTGGATGTATCAAGTACCTCAAATTATAGGCCTCACTCATTATTTCTTCTTTTAACTCAAAATTATCCAGAACCCAAATTCTTCCTTCAAAACGAAGTAATCCCTCCTTATCGAGGTTATACTTAGTCTTCTCTTCATCTTCCATCCTTTTCTTCATTCGTTCGCATTCTTCGTTGCTTAATTGTACTTCTTTAACCCGTTCCACTATGGTTTGTTGGGTCTCCATTGCGAATAACATTTCTACCGCTTCATCTGTTAATTTAACTTCTAACTCCATTCTTGGCATCTCCGTTACTAACTCATTCTGAGTCGTTAACATTGATAGCTTTTCTCTACCCTTCCTACTTAGCGCATCGGCTACTACATTTGCCTTTCCTGGATAATATAGGATATCATAATCGTAATCTTTTATCAACTCTAACCACCTTCTCTGCCTCATATTCAACTCCTTCTGTGTGAAGATATATTTTAGACTTTTATGGTCCGTATATATCTCACACTTCTCCCCATAAAAATAATGTCTCCATATTTTTAAGGCAAAAACTACAGCTGCCAATTCTAGGTCATGAGTAAGATAGACCTTCTCATAAACCTTCAACTGGCATGACGCATAAGCAATGACCTTGCCATGTTGCATGAGCACACAACCCAGTCCTCTATGCAAAGCATGTGAGGATCCACAATTTTAAGAATAAATTTTTTTTTAATATTTATATTGATTACCAATATTGTGCTAAGTATATGTGATATAAATTTAGAGAAGTGGTCAATTTGTGTATTAACTAAGAAATATGAGTAGAGTTGTGATTAACAGGAAATAAAAACCCTAACCCTAAGTCCGGATAGGGATTCAGTAGAAAATACAGTTACAAAAATTATATTGATGAGTTTGTGTTGGAATGATATAGAATTGATGATCAGTGACTGATCGGATATAGTACAAAATTAGAAAAACCTAATTTCAGTTCTAAGAATCTGAAACCCTAATTCAGAATTTTAAAACCTTAATTCAGGAGTTCAAATATTAAGTGTAAATGGCTAAGTGTTAAATGTTATGGGATATATATGAAATGTCCAAAATCCCCTTCAAATTATAGTGGAAAAGACCAAATTACTCTTAGTAGGTGCGAAATGACCAAAATACCCTTTTTCTTAAAACTTAAGTAAAAGATTTTCCAAATCTTGGTGACTCATCTAGTTATGTTTATCCCATGTGTGTAATATCTTTCCAAGATCAGATTTTTGTTGCCACCTAGAAACATTAGATACATGAATTAAGATCTAAGAGATTTAAATTAAAGAAATTCTTACTTTAGTTTATCATTTATCCAAGACCATTCTCTCTCTATATTTTCGAAATGGGGAGTGAGAGAGAGAGAAGTTAAGCCATGAACACCATATAGCTTGCCAAGATCAGAAATCAAAGATCAAATTTTAAAAAGATATAAAATCCTAAACTTGTAAATCTTTGTGATTTAATGTTATGTTTAGATGTTTAGAATTGTGTCTAAGGATGTTATGCAGTGATCTAAGATATTACATCAAAGATCCATAACATCCAGATGCCAGAAAATAGAGTTTTTAGCAACTGATCAAGAATCCTAAAATATGGCCTGACAACCATATGTCAGAGCCCATAGATCTTTACCTGTTAGTGGTTAGATGTGTTTTAAGTTATAGATTTGTTCTATACCATGTGGACTATGATCTGGAACTGGAAACAGGGTCAGATCATGTATTGATTACAAGTTATTATTTGTCAAAGTAAGTTGACCGACCATAACCAAGCAATTTTGGGGAACCCAAAAACTACCCAGAATGGTCTGACATGATTTTCAAAGGCTTGAATCTATCAGATGTTAAGTAGTTTGATGGTTTTTTTGTAATCAGGTTTTAGTATGTTGTATAGACTATAGATCCATGACCTTAGATCCCTTAAATCATAAACAAGATCGAAGTAGTGGGTGGTCAAAGTGGGCTGTTTGATCACGAGTTAAGTTTTCTGGAATTTCTAGAAAACGTATGAGCAAGCCTTCTGACAGGGTTTGACCAGTGAAAATCTTATGATTGTGTTATAATAGGACTGAGATGGTGATGTGTAGATGTTCCTTGTCATGAGGACTACAGGTTTGAGGCATTAGAACACATTAACCATGACCGGAACCTATGATTAATCAAGCTAGAAAGTGCCTAGTCGAAACTGTCCAGGTTTTTGGGTAACCCAGAAAACCCAGATTGTGTCTGACAGTAAGTTTGGAGGCTCAGATCTCTTTGGTATGATGTTGTATAACCTATATTGTTGTTCATACTTGTAGTGTTACATGAACACTACAAGATCGATGTTCTAGCAAGCCCAGAAACACATTAGGTTGAGAATTAGAAGTGGTCAAACCGAGCACCTTGAGCACTGACTGTCAGTGTTCTTGAGCTCAAGAACACCAACAGCGACAGAAAGCGTCGCTAAAGGCTACAGCGACGATTTTAATGAATTTTATTTTTCCAAATTTTCGGAAAATGATTAAAAATAGAAATAAATTTCTAAAAATTACAAAAATAGTTTTAAAAATTATTTGAAGTTTTGAAAAATAACTTTTGGTAATTTGGGATATTTTTCATTAATATTTATATTTATTTGCATCCAGCATATTAATGATATTTAATTTATATAATTAGTATATTAAATAAATTAGAGAAAAATAATTTTAATATTATAAAATCATTTTAAATGAGAATAAAGTATTAGAAAATATTTTGAGTTATAAAATGTAACTCATTATCATTTTGGGGAAATTTCATTAATAATTTAATATTAATGATATTAGATTTATTTAATTAAATAAATGAGTTAAAAATAGTTTTATTAATTTATAAATTATTTAAAAATGAGAAAAGTGATTTAAAAATATTTTAAGTTACAATTAATGACTTTTAATTTTTTGTGATAAATTTTATTAATAAATGAATATTAATGGTAATTGATTTAATTAATAAATGTATTAAATAAATTGTGAAAAATTAGTTTTAATGATTTAAAATCATATAAAAATAATTTAAGGGTTATAAAAGTATTTTAATTTATAAAATATAACTTTTGATATTTTGTCATGAAATACATTAATATTTAATATTAATAGAAATGAATTGATAATGGATTTTAATGTTTAAAATCATTTAAATATGATTTTGGGATATTAAAATACTTTGGAATATTATAAATGAATTATAATATTATGTTATGTATTTTATTAATATTTGACAATAATTAAATATTAATGATAAAAGAATTATATGGTATTTAAATCATATAAATAGTATATTAATGATTAAAAAATTATGATAAATAGTAATAATTATTTATAATTTGTTATGAGCTAGGGAAAAATAGTTTTAACTGATTATTAAATTATTTAATAAAATTATGAAGTATTTAGGCAAAGTCTTATTGGGATTAAGCTCGATAATTATCTGATTAGGCAATTAGGCTGTCAAAATAGTACCAAACTCAACTCAGAATGTAATAGTTTGACTTGAGGTTAGGTCTTATGTGTCTTATAGACCGATAGGATTATATGATAATGTGTTTAGGTTATTTTATAACAGTAATTCACAGTAATACATTATGATGATATTATTCTAACTTGGAGATCAATATTATTAATATTAGGTCTTCAAATGAAGTTAAATAGAATGTGTAGCAGTAGTCGACGATACAGACAAGTTTTTCTGCACTTTGTGCAAATCTCATATTTCAAATGCCAGTTTTCTAACTTCATTTAAATTATGCTATTAAATGAAATTTTTCTATTTAGCAATTATATGCAGTGTTCATGGTTTCTGTTCTAAAAAGGTTATGATTTCTATTTCTAATATAACCAAGTCATATGATCTGTTGCTCATAGAAAAATGTGTTTGATTTAATATCAAAGCATGGGTTGTGAGAAAACAATTTTGTTTGGTACCGATATATATACTGGCACTATTAGAACGGCAGTCAAGGACTGTCGGTGGGCAATTATAGTTGTCCTTGGCAGTAGTAAGTTGTCACCGACATTTATCGCAATGATCGGATATTATTTAGAGGATGATATGCATACTCCTAGTTTTGTGTGGTTGAGCGGATCAACCCAGATTTCTAAGTTTACAAAATGACAAAAATTCAAAATGGGCAGGGTTTGGCTGACAACCTCAGTATATATGTGTGGCACTACTTTGAACTTTATGTTCATTCAATCCAGATTTGGTGTGTGTGTGGAAAAATTCTTAACTTTATGTTCATTTAATCCAGATTTGATATATATATATATATATATATATAACACTCGTTTATTGTTTAATACTTGTTGAGCTTTCTGTAGCTCATCCCTGCAAATATTTTCTTTATTTGTAGATAGAAAGAATATATTCCAGCAGTTCCGGTATTGTGGATAAAAAGGCTTAAGACATGGATATCTGTTGAAAACTATAATATAATAGTAACGACCTTTCGAATCAATGTAACGGTATATTATTGGTTTAGTGTATTATTAGTTGATGTATTTAGTTGTTATTCTAATGGAATTAGAAAAGAGTACAGTATCTATATGAACTATATATCTGAATGATAGTGTTAACAGATATTGGGCTTCTCTGATGCACTAAGGTAGCGCTTCACTCAGTTCCACGAACCCTACCATTAATACTATAGAGGTCAAATAGATAAGAATTATAGACATGGAAGAAATATATATAGGATACTAAACTTGTACATCCAAGTGAGGGTACTTAATTACAATAATTGTTTTAACGAGAACTGCTATTTACTATGAGTACTGTGAATCTTGGATTTATAGGAGTTATTATCTTTTAGAATATTTACGTGAGCACCAAATTGGCTATAGTTGATGTAGAGAATTTGGGGGCGTCACAAAGCATCGCTATAAACTACGAAATTCCCCGTATCATCTGGCAAAGACAATACAGGTGCCTCACTTAACCTCCTTTTTTGTTCTTGAAAACTATTCTCACACTTCTTCATCCACACATACTTTACTGACTTCGTCGTCAAATTCGTCAACGGAGTAGCTATTTTAGAAAAGTCCTGGATGAACCTTCTATAGTATCCCGCTAACCCCAAAAAACTTTGAACCTCAGTTGGCATTTTTGGTTGTTCCCAATTATTAACTGCTTCCACCTTCGCTGGATCCACAGAGATGCCATCTTTATCAATAACATGTCCTAAAAATTGCACTCTTTCAAGCCAAAATTCACACTTAGTGAATTTCGCATACAACTTCTCCTTCCGTAGTGCTTCCAACACAATCCTTAAATGTTCAGCATGATCTTCTAGCATCTTAGAATAGACTAGAATATCATCAATGAACACAACGACAAACTTATCTAAATACTGTTTGAACACTCTGTTCATCATATCCATGAATGCGGCTGGCGCATTACTAAACCAAAACGACATAACCAAAAACTCATAATGACCTAAATGAGTTCGGAGCGTCGTCTTAGGTACATCCTCCTTCCTTACGTTCAACTGATGGTACCCCGTACGCAAATCTATCTTAGAAAATACATTGCCCCTTTCAACTGATCAAATAGATCATCGATCCTGGGCAATGGGTATTTATTCTTAATCGTTAACTTATTCAACTCTTGATAGCCTATACAAAGTCGTAACAAACCATCCTTCTTCTTTACAAACAATACCGGTGCTCCCCACGGAGACACACTCAGTTGAATGTACTTCATGTCTAATAGTT
Organism: Panax quinquefolius; assembly: GCA_020205615.1. NCBI lineage: Eukaryota > Viridiplantae > Streptophyta > Magnoliopsida > Apiales > Araliaceae > Panax > Panax quinquefolius. The sequence continues at coordinate 101,771,817 of CM035152.1, read as the reverse complement.
CCTGTAATTGAACCATTAACTCCTTCATTTCTACTGGCGCCATCCTATATGGTGCCCTAGAAACTGGTGACATACCCGGTAACAGATCAATCACAAAATCGACCTCCCTATCCGGTGGAAGACCCGGTAATTCATCCAGAAATACATCCGTGAACTCTTGAACTATAGGTACCTATTCCAATGATGCTCCCACTCTTTGGGTATCCACAACATGGCATAGATATCCTATACACCCCTTCTTCAACATTTTCCTAGCTTATATCATGGTTAGACAACAAGAGCGTCTCGATGATTTACTACCGTAGAACACTACCTAAGTTTTCTTAGAAAGCCGAAGGTTCACACTTTTTCTATGACAATCTATTATACCCTTATGGTTAATCAACCAATCCATACCGAGAATTACATCGAATTCTCTCAACCTTATCGGTATTAAATCTACCAAGAATTTATTACCTCTAATATCTATGCAACAATTCCTATGAATATGTTCAACAGGAATTATCTCTTCGTTTGCTACCTTAACGTCTAAAGGTATCTCTAATCTTTCCGGGAGTAAACCTAATCGCTTAGCAAATTCACATGCTATAAAATAATAAGTAGCACCCGAGTCAAATAACACATAAGCATTTATTTCATTGACTAGAATGATACATGCTACTACATCTACCAATGCAACTGCATCTTGGACAGTTATATTAAATGTATGGGCTGAGGGTCTACCCGACAATGGTGTTGGTCCAGTAATGGTTAACTTACCACTACTAGTACCCTTACTACCCTCCGACCCCTTCTTCAGGCAATTTCTTACCATGTGGTCCATCGACCCACAAACAAAACAACCATGGTTCTTCTTAGGATTAGGACAATTGGGTTATATGTGACCCTCCTGTCCACAGTTATAACAAACCGATTTCCCCTTCAGATAGACTCCTAGATGAGTCTTTTCGCATGTCTTGCATGCCTCCATCCTACGTTTAGGATCCCCATGCTTCACTCCAATATTCCCAAATTTTAAATTCTTCCTCTTGGACAGACTTCCACTGCCACTATCTCCCTCCGCCTTGGGTCCTCCTACTCCCTTGCCCTTATTCTTCTTCTCCTTGTGGTATTAGCTCAAAGCCTCACTACCACCCTCTGCAATGATCGCCTTCTCCAGAATGGTCCCATATGAGGCACTTTGGAAAATAGAGATCCTACTATAGAGCCAGGGTTTCAGGCTCTGCTCAAACCTACGAGCCTTCCTCTCCTCGGTGTCCACTTGGTGTGGAGCAAACCTTCCCAATTCATTAAATTTGGTCGCGTATTGGGGAACCGTCATGTCCCCTTGTTTAAGTTCTAGGAACTTAATCTCCATTCTCCCTTGCATGCTAGTAGGAAAATAGTTCTCGAAGAATACCTTCTTGAATTGTTCCCACGTAATCGCAACAGTTCTAGCCCAACCCTAGTGAGCCTCCCACCAAAAGTTGGCTTCCCCTTTCATCATGTAAGTCGCAAAAGAAGTCTTTTGTGCCTCAGCTACGTTTGTAATAACAAACGTCTTTTCTATCTCTTTCACCCATGTTTGGGCTTCTATTGGGTTTAGTTCCTTTGAACTCCGACGGACCTACGCTTTTGAACTCCTTAAAGGTAGTCGTTCTAGCTACCCTAGGTACTGCGGGTGCTCTACCCCCAATTTGGTTAAATGCAACCGTTAATAAATTAACAAACTCTTGCATAGGGTTATTCTGACCCCCTTGGTTATCGTTATGCGATTCAGCTTCCTGATTACGTTATCTTCTTCTTGGCAGCATTATTCTGATTAAATAAATAAAGTTTCATTATTATCTATTTTCTTACTTTGTCATTATTCCACAACAATAACTCATACCACAACAAAGCACATTAAATAAAAACTTCATTATATTAATATGCTTCTTCACAGTTCAAAACTATTTACAACTTGATTCTATAGTCAAAAGCTATTACATTACTATCCCGCAATTGAATTCTACAAAAATTGGGATTTACAAAAAAGACTACCCTTTAATTATACAAAAGAGGGTTTTACGTCACTACACATATACAAAAAGATCTACCGATCTACTAACACTGCCTCACAGCATTCTCATGCTTCTGATTTGCTAGAATCGAAACAATATTTCGACTAATAGTAGGTCGAGTCTACCCCAACTCAATAGAATAACAAGCAATTTTTAGCTTGAAATCATCACGAGCACTGTTATGGATGTAGGACATATGTGTTATCTTCTGGTTCTTCTTAACCAGTTCCTTATGAAGCTCTACGGCCTCATTCTTATAGTCCCTCGCCTTATCCGTCATAAGCACCTTCTCGTTGTGCTCTAAGTCAAAATTTGCTTCTGCAGACTCCTTTGCATTATAGAGATCACTAATCTCCTTATTCTGGTTCTGCACAACAGTGCGCAGTTGCACATTATGGTCAAGCACCGCTAGATACAATGCCCTTATTGCGTCTGGAGGTGTTGGCTCTAGTGCAGGTACCACCGTATTAAACGATGCTACCTCCATCTCCCCATCCCAATCGACCACCATATCAAGGTATGATGTCGATCCTAGGTTCTCCATATCCTCCTCAAAAAAATCCTCCTCAGAATAGTCCTCCTCAGGCTCGGACTCTTCTATGTTCACTACTGGTATTCTCGCTACGGGCATAGGTACAGGCTCTACCCGATTCACGGACTCTTCGCTCACCACGTGTATATCTCTATACATCAAGCTATCGATTGACATCTAAAATAACACATAACATGTTGATTAGTACATAATACACAATAATATAAGCACAAATCACATTTAGTTTATTTAAAGTTAATTTCCATCTTTTAAATCTTTCAGTACTGAGTTTCCTCAATACTTAATTAACTCATTTGACTCGAGTTCAATTCCTTCGGACTTCTCCTTTTCTAACGAGGTTATTAGCCTAAGGTTCTTCCCCCCTTAAGTTTTATAACCTAATGCTTTGATACCAACCTGTGACGCCCCCAAATTCAGGTACTTTTAACCCACAAATATGGTGCTACACAGTACTACTATCTATACATTCATTCCATTGAAACAACATCAAAATGATTATATTTACTAACTTCTTATTACAATAATAATAAATCCTTTCCCAAGTTCTATAACCGAAAACATTCTTTGTTTATCATATTATGATTCTTACAACCATACTAGTCTATTACAGGATAATCTACTTATCCATCTTAGTTTTGCCTTTATCCCTACTGGGATCATCAGTTCTTTCGGCCTTAGCTGCAATCATATAATTCAAGCAAGAAGTGAGCATAACTAGCTCAGTAAGTCTAGCAAAAGATAAACAAATACTACGCCGAGAATTATATGATTATCTTCAATAATTGAACAAGTAATTACAAAGTACTATGAAACATTAACTAGCACTTCTCATTTCATAACAACAATTCCAAAGTATATATAATAGCTTAGGAATTTTGAACCAGCCGAAAGACCATGAACATTCTGTTTTCGTTTTCATACATGAAAATGACATCCCGGCACTAAGTTCGTAAGTTCGATATTTTTTATGAGCACTTCTAGGTGATCAACCTATAGTACTCTATGTTGATCAACACTCATCCATTAAATGTATTTACGTTTAAGTTTTGGCAACCTCACGTGCCCATCGAATAATCAATGAAAATACATGTGTTTGTTCATATAAAAACTTACCTTTGAATCCGTACCAAATACTTGGCATAGGATAGCGTTAACAGTTCTATATTGAAAAACTTGTTAAACAAATCAATCTAACTCTTAAGAATAGTCTAGCCGAGTTAAAACTGGCATTAACCCTTTCGTAAAATAATTTATGCATTTCATAACATGAATCACAGAAAATCGGCTATCACGCAGGTTAGACAAGCGTTAAGAAAACTTGCCTTCAAGCGTCTTCGAATATAATATTCAACAATTCTTGGTCTTTACAGTATCTACATGATATATTCACATAGCACACTGTAATTAGCTACCAAACAATCTAATCACATTGTTTTTACCAACTTCTTTCTCTTCTATGTCTTAAGTGAATTTATTTCATTAATAAATGTCAATTCGACTTACCATTCTTCCTTACGGCTTGTTAACGTTCTTACGTTACTAACCAGAGACTCAATCATCATTGGTTAATTACCAAAGTTCGAATACATTTTACTTCCGTATATCTCGTGTCTTCGTTTAATTACTATTAAACCATACTTAAATTCCTAAAGTCCTCACTATAAAAGTGATTTAAGATTGATCATACTATGTATATTAAATACATACATGCTCCACTATATGTTTACAATCAATTGGAATTAGAAACCAACTTGTTCAACCAATTTCTAGTGTTTGGCCATGGCATGGCTGTACATCAAGACATCGATCATTGTCATTGGCGTTACTACGCTAACTAACTTGATGGCTAAAGTTGGTCTCGACGCGTATGGCGTGAGATTTCTTTTATATGACACCACTCTCTAGTAGCTAATCTTCCTATTTATGGTGCTGCGGCAAAGCCATTATAGCTTGGGTTGGCGCTGCGGTGCCTCCCTTGAGCCTTTGAAATTTTTTTCTAATTTTCTCTTCAATCCTTCCCGGACTCATAACTTAGTTGTTTTAAGTCAGAATTGGCTCATTCAAAAGCCGTCTTCTTACACGTAACATATACTTTGATTTCATCCAGACAAAAATAGTTTTTAAATCCGTTAATGATGAATTCACTATTAACGTCCTAATAACGCGTTCGTTAAACGTTCTTAAGCGTTCAAAAGCTCATTTTCTTCGTTATAAGTTAGAATTCGACCGTTTTTGAGTCCAAGACTCTTGAATACATTATACTACGCTATGCCATCGAAAACCAAGGTTTTCGAACTAAACGACAAGTTTTGACTACTAATCCGGAATTATACGATTTCAACGTTTAACGTCTAATTTTGTACAATTCGCCATAACTTCGTTACTCGTGTTTTATAGGCCAAATCAAATGGAACCAATCCATTGTTTCATTATCTATATCCTAACCAAGCAAAATTCACATACCCTATAAATGATGGTTTTCAATTTGTCCATCAACAACCAAGTCAACATTCAATGGTTTCATCGGTTTAAACTTACTTAAACTCTTACGATTTCTACTTACACATGACTTGTAAATAGTTAATTCACTATTATCCATCCTTATTACTCCGGAAGAGATATGCTCCACCAATTTATGATTCTCTATGAAAAATAAATTTAGACGAATCAAAAACTAAGGTTTTACTAATTATTACCTTTACGTTCTTCGCGTTCTTGCTTAAATCTTGTATGATTTGCTTCAAGCTCACTTGATTACTTGTTTCTAGCTCTTTTCTCTCTCTCAAATATTTTGGTTAATGTTTGTAAACAAACAAATGAACTAGCTAAGCTTCTTTTTATAGGAAAATCCAATGGAGGGCAAAATGGTCTTATAGTAACCTCATTACTATTCACCACCTCCACAACAACTTAGCCACCAAGTAAACACTTTACTTGGTGACCAAGTGACCTGCCCACATGCCATGTGGGTCCCCCATGGGTTTTACCCATCTAGTGACCCATCGGTTTGATCCACGATTCGGTTTCTTGGATCGGGCCTTAGAATTAATTCATATCGGGCCTATCTTGGGCTTGATTTCACAATGCATTGGGCTTGGTATAATCCAAGTCCAATTGGATTCTACAAAATCCATAAACTCAAAGTCCAATAAGAACTAATCGTATTCTACGCGTATAACTCACGTATTCTCTTCGTTTAGTATTCGTACGATATTCATATTATACGTCGTAATATTCTTCATACTATACTCGTATACTAACTAGTATCTTACACGTATATCATGCATTTAATAACCCTAATCATTATACGCATTTCATTTCCTTCTCGAAAATTATTTTCCCTAACCCTTAGGTTTTAAGTTCGCAAGCAAAAACTTCGTTTGCCATAACTGAAATATTATTGGATATTCCATCTCGTCTTAGAATACTATCATTACACGTTTCTCAGAATTTCAAACTTAATTCCCGAACAGAAACATATGAATAGTATTTTTACAGAAATTTCTCGGAAAACTTTTATTTTCGTCTTGAAAATTCAAAACAATTAATCCTAGCACATAGCCAAAATCCTAACCACATCCACACATTCTAGGTCATAGAACAACCTTCATACTGCTTACTCACATAAATAATCAATTAATTTCATTTAATCCACATAATCAAATAAAAATTTAATTCATATAAAAATCTGATTTTCTCGGGCGTTACACATAATCATAGATACAATTATAATAATTGTATTAATACTCAAATCTCTATCTATAATTAGGGTTAGGGTTTTCGTCAACTGATCAACATAACCTTACTCATATTACTTAGTCAAGTATATTGTTTGACTATCTTACTATGTTCATATAACATATATTCAACATAATACTGATAACCAATAATGATATTAAATAAATAAATAAAAAATTATTCGTAAAAATTAAATTGTTTAAAATTTAGGGTCCTCACAATACCAAGCAGTGCAGTAGGATGTGCAGTGTGTTCTTGATTAAATATATCAGTTGGCTCTTCAACTTGCTCACCAGTGGTCTCTGCATTGGTCTCTTTAACTGGGCATTGGTTCCTTCTATGATCAGACTTTCTATAAATGCTACAATGCATTTTCCTTCTTACTCTACTCACCCTCTTCACTTAACCATTATTTCCTTTGTCTTCCCAACCTTCTCTCCTTCTCGGCCTCTGTGGTCTGCCTCTCAGTTTCTTTGGTATTTGTGGAGGCCCCATAATGTCACAGTCCGTGAATTCCCAAAAATCTTCACCATTTAACCCCTCAAGAGTCTGACTATAAGTCTTGAGGTAAGTATCTCTACTATACCAGTGGGCTACATAGTCTATTAGATTTTGATAAATTGATTGAATTGCTAAGACAGCATGATAATATGGGATGCCAGTAAGGTCCCACACTCTACAAGTACATGTTCTATCATTAAGATTCACAGTAAATGCTCTACCTCTTTCCTTGACTTGGAATGAAATTTTTCCATCCCAAAGTGGATCACAATGGGCAGAGACAATAATGGTTGCATCAAGTTTCTTCTTAATTCTTGGAGAAATTAAATCCTCTGACTTAAGCATAGCATCCCTTTTCTGATGCAATCTAACCATGATTTGATCATGAATTTCCTGAAGCATTGTTAGAACTGGCATGTACGTAGACAATATTGATATAAGAGTAAGTGTAACTGACATTTGACTTGTGTAACTTGATTATATTGCAAGAACATTACAATAATACAATTTGTAGTAAGTTAGTAATAATGTACCTAGCCTTGATAATCCAAGCATTGAAGCAATCAGACATGTTATTCTCAACATTATCAGCCTTTGAGTGAGTGCCAAAATAAGCTTTAGACCAAACCTTATGTGCTCCCTCATTGCTCTCTTATGTGCTTGATCATGAGTTGCACATGCAGCTTCCCAAAACAATCTCTTTAGTGCCTGTGAACTGAACCTTTTCCTCCAGTTAGCATAAATGTGTCTAGCACAATTTCTATGCTCAACATGAGGAAGCAATTCAGCTATAGCATTCTTCAAACCCTGTACATTACAAACTCAGTTAGTAAAGCATATGCAATTAGTAAAAAGAGGCATTTAGTAAAACAGAGACATTTTTAGTAAATATATGCCTTTCGTTGGTCACTGAATATAGTAAATCCATAGCCTTCACCGAGTTTAAGGTCATCAGCCAACAACTCTAAAAACCATCTCCAACTGTCACCATTTTCAGTTTCTACAATAGCCATAGCTACAAGGAACATTTGATTGTTCTCAATCCCTTCCCACAGCAGATAATAATTGACCCCCACATACAGTTTTTAAGAAACAACCATCCAATCCAAGAATTGGCCTACAACCCTCTCTCCAAGCTTTTTTTAAGCTGTCATAGCAAACATAAAATCTCTTAAACCTGACCTCATCTTCAGGATTAAGTCTAGTGGTTTTGATGATGATTGTATTCATTTTGTTACTTCTCATAATCTCTGTCCCAAAATCCCAAACCCTTGAATAATGTTCCTTCATAACTGCGTGTATACTTGCCAAAGCTAAATTTCTGACCATCATACACTCCACAAGTGTTAAATCCAATTTCAACTTAATTTTAATCTCTTCTTGCATGCCCTTCAACCTCCGGTTTGGATTTTTCCTTATCCTATTTCCATAAAACTCTGCCAAAAATTTGGTGTTTGCCAACTTATTTTTAAAACTGTACACACGATTATGTGTGTCCAGTATTGACTTTATTTGCACATTCTCAGTCCCTTGAATATAACTGGCCCATAGTTTCCAAGGGCAGCCCTTATCACACCTAACCTGCACTCTTTCCTTGTCGTTTACCTTGTACCACAACTTCCTGCCATTAGCAATTGAATAGTCTCTAATGCTAGTCTTGAATTCTTTGAAATTGGTAAAAATCTTATAGTGTGCAAACTTTATGAGCTTTCTCTTTGTTTTTGGGTTAAAAACATCATATTGTATAGGCTTTTTCTTTTTTACAAGGGGACCCACAAAACAAAGGTTCTCATCTTCACTTCTTTTTGAGGGGGACCTTAATACATCACTGCCCTCATACTCACTGTGCCAATCACTATCATCATTAAAGTCACTAACATTATCTCCCTCACTATTTCTATCAACCTCTTCCATAACCTCATTCACTAACCTATCACCCTCCGCCTCAACACCTTTTGCACCTTTATCACCCTCAGCCTCACCAACTTCTGCCCCTTCATCATCTCCCTCATTCCCAGTTTCTTCAGCCTCCTCACCTTGACCTGCCCCCTCAACATCACCCTCAGCTACATCACCCTCAACACCCTTAGTATTACCATCACATACATCCCCATCAATAAAGTTTGTTTCATTACCTGCCTCTGTTTCAACTCTAGCCATCTCTGCTTTGTACTCCCTGCACCTCTTCCTAGCCTCTAATAATTTTTCATTACTACTTAATATTTCACCATCACTTTGTGCATCACTACTATCCGAGTCCCCAATCACAATTGGTGTATCATCACTTTTTTATTTGATTTCTGATTCATTTTAATTCTATTACTTTTCCTCCTCTGATTATTCATAGTCTCCTTCTTTATACCTGTCCTTTGCTTAGTCATCTTTGACATTTTCATATTAGCATTTGCATTTGTACTCCCCTTGTTATTATCTTCTGTATTAGGGGGTTGAGTAATAGATGTTACAAATTGTTCATTCACATTAGGTGGTTCAATCACAACTCCTCCTTCATTCACAAATACATGATCAACAACAAATTCAATCACACCAAAAGGGAGACACACTTTTACCATGTCTCTAATATTGGCATCATCATGCACTAATCTATAACCACTTTCACTAGTTTGACCATTATTTTTAAAATAAACCTTAACATTGCTATCATAATCTAAAACTTCAGCAAATAACTTATTGCAGTCATACAGATGAAATCAACATCAACACGGGGATAAATTTCAACCTTAGCTCCCTAGTACTCAATTTTAGGCTGATAAACAAATTTGCCCCCATAGTGAACATGCAACTGACAAATCTCACTCATTCTGTGAAAACAAAAAAAATACAAAAAAAAATTTAAAAATATTATTGGCGGTACATAGAGGGGTTGAAGAAGACAACAATGACAAAAATAAAATCCCATGGACCACATGTCGGATATATAAAGTCAAGAAATATGGAGAAAATATCAAGACAAACAAGATGACTACAACAGATTAAAATCCCCTAATTTAATCGTACCCATTCCCAACCAACCTATGTCCACAAACCCTAAATTAAAGAAATCTAGCATACCTCACAGAAGATTCGCACTAGTAGATTCGTATCCAAGAGCACTATTCGCATCAAAGACCAAGATTCGCCAGCAAGATGAGAAGTTCGCGCCTGAATCTGTCTCTCTCCTTCACTCCTTCGCGTGCTTTCTTTTTCTGTCTATGTCTGGCCTTTAGTCGACCAAATTGGTTTTAGAGTGTGAAAAAATGTATTTAACCCGATTCAAATATATCAGTTGAAGTTGATACCGAGGAAGTACATGAAGAGTGTTGAAAATGGGTAAGAAATTATGGAGCGATTATCCCTTCTCAATCACGTTAAAAGACGATCAAATTTCTTTTTTACCCAAGAAAACTACTCACAAAAAAACCAATATCAACATATCATAGTTGGAGACTATCACACTTTATCGTAGGAGTCTGTAAGAGCAACTTGCCGAGTTGGTAAGGTAAAATAGATATAGTTTTATTAATTTGATCACTGTGATCAAGTAGTTTTTAGATCAGATATACTTTTCCAAATGTAATCTTGTAACATAGTAGTTTGATTATAATTGAAGTTACTTATTAATTTTCCATTCTTTGAAAATTCAATCTCTTTTCATCTTAGGCGTCGAACTATGCCTCATCTGATCTTAAATATTTGCCCACTCAATATATTTATTGTCTAAACAATTATTCACCATTAATAATTACAAACCATATTTTGATTTTTATGCTTCAGATGATTAAAAGAATATTATCACACAGAAATTGAAATTATGGTTTTACCATAAACAACAATTGAAACACAAAACCACCAAATAGTATAATGAATTGTATGATCCATTCAGCAGTTTAAGGAACAATAGAAGAGCCACCAAATGTCTACAAAGATCAAGAAACCACAAAGTATCATACGGATTACTTCCACCAAGGGTAGAATTCCATTATGTTGTTCCCTTAGACCTGTTCAGAACCAAGGGAAAACGTTTGATGATCATTGCAGAGAATTATCCATGAAATTTTATATAATCAAAGTTTTTAATAATGTTCAGAAATGTGGCAGATGGTAGTAGACATGTTCCATTCACGAAACCCATGGCTGAGACCCATGGCTGCAACCTTGACTTGAAGCAGATACATCACCTATTTGCTTGCAGTCGGAGTTAAAATCCTCACCAAGCAGTGTGCCAATAGTATCTGTCAGAATAGAATGGTCCTTACCACGCTCAGAGCTAGGACCAAACCAGTTTGAGTCGAGCACGAAATCTGGCCTGGAAAAATTCATTTGACATGAATTTCCATCCTTTCCCTCACAGTGCATTATTGAAGCCCATTTAGCTTCTTGCTTAACTAAGCAACAATCAAAATAAGAAGCAATAATTTTAAATAAGAACCAATGATTTCCATCTAGAAAACTTAGAATTCACTTAAAGTTTAAATAATTAATAATAAATAAATAAAAGGAGCATATTCTTGAACAAACTATACTCACCTGGTGGTGTCTTGATCGACTGAGGTTCATCCAATGAGCTTCCACTGAAGGGAGTATATTCGCTGAACACCGAGGTAACAGAATGACCTAGAGGAGAGTTCGGGTCGGCATACACATCCCAGTCTGCATCATGGAGATGAGATAAACTGTCGGCTCCAACCCCACACGTAGCAGAAGCGTTAGAAGTCTGCTGGCATGAATTGTTCTTTGAGATTTTCAGTGTTCGTGATTCGTACAGTACAGATTCTAATAGGCCATTGTTCTGTGGTGACAGACAGTTTGACGATGTCAACTCAGTTGGAGGGGTTTGGATCAAAGTATCTACAGACTCAAGGGAAGGCAATGGGGAAGGTGTGCCCCAGCTACCCATTTGAGTATCTGAATATTGGAGTGAAGGGAGCTCCAGCTTCATCGCCCAAGAGATGGACTCAGAAGAAGAAGAGTTGCCATTTAAAAGGGCATGGCTGCCAGGAAGTAAACACAAGGATGATGAAAGGTTATTATCATACGAACTTCCAAAGGACTTGACAATTTTCCGAGAACCATCATCCTGATATTGACTGAATGCTGGGAGAACATCACTGCCACTGAAACCAGGAAGTGAGGATTCGGATTCTCGAAGACGCTTGGCTGGATGCATCATTGAGAACAGAAAGCTATTACTACAGGTAGAAGAACCGAGACCTTGAGTAAGCAAGCTACTTGCAGGAATATCAAGGAAAGATGGATAGAACTGTTGAATTAGTTCCAAATTTTGGAATTCGACAGATGGAATCTCCAAGTTATTCGTTGGCAAAAGTTCAGGATGAGGTGTGTCACCACTTGAGAATGTACCCATGTTCTGACTTATTTGATTCTCATTTTGCGCTTGCAAAATGTCAGGAGGGTAAATGGGTAAACCAGCTCGCTGCCGTCTTTTGATTCTTGTGTTCCAGAAATTCTTTATCTCATTGTCAGTGCGTCCAGGTAACTGAAATGATACAAAATTTTGAGAAATAAACAAGAAAATTATTCTGAACAGAATTGCAGAAAACTCACATAATTTTTTAGTGAATGGAACATATTGAACTCACATAATTTTTAGTGAATGGAACATATTGAACTCAGGTAATCATGTTATAAAATTTGTCTAATTTGGTAAAAACGATGTAGCGTATTGGATTCTATTACCTACTTACTGAAAGTAAACATTATGACCTTTTCCTTTTAATGTCTAACGAAAATAGAACTGTGAAGCCATCTGTGAAATTAGATTGCCAACCACTGATACCAATAACCTCTGGAACAGCTTTAGGCACTCCAAAGAGGTATAGACTGCCAGAAGCTGTTTTCACTGTGCCAATTATGTCACGCTTACACATTAATTATTAACTTACTTATCTGTATCTTATAGTCAACAATAGTCATGTTTACTAGCACAACCAAAAATAATAATAAAAAAAAAAAGAAGAGGAAAATGTGCAAGAGAAGCAACAAACTTATCTGTGTGCATGACAATTAAATCCTATAATCAAAGATCAATTACTGAGTACGGAAACTCAGTGTTAGGGGCTTTCTCTCAACTAAGGAGTTGAAACAGGAATGCAAGTAGTGAAGACAGAAGTAAGACTAATATGAAAATAGGAAGACTTAAAGCAGCTTATTCAGGATTCCTTGAAACTTTTTTGTTATTCTCTCTCTATTGTTTGTGAAGAGGCTGAGCCCCCTTGCCCACTCCTGTGTCGAAGCCATGCACATTCTTTTCAAGTACAAAAAAGTATGGAGGTTTGCATATAAAATGCAAAAAATCAGACCAACTTCAGACACAACTGAGAATAAAAGTGAAAGCATGTAGGTTTCCATATATAATGTCAAAATTGAACTTCCTTCAGACACAGCTGATAAGAAATGTGATCCACTTGCACTCAAGGAGAAAAGACAAGCCAAATTTTGCGGAATTGTGCAGTAAATTGCTGAAGTACTATGGGGGTAAAATGAGGTGCCCACCCAGTGGTCGCTTATAGTGTATTTGTAACTAATAAAGCCGATAAAAGTATTATACAAACGAGCTTATTAAAACGGCTTCATTCCTAGCACCACTATTCAGCTTGGCATAAATGCTATTAATATCACCCAAAAAAATATCTTTTCCTTTTAGCAAAAAAAACTCATCTTCTAATAACACAATAAGTGTTATTAACATCTTGAAATAAGATATCACAAAGGAAAAAAAACAGGAAATAAAAGATATCACAGATTTGGATGTGAATTGTTATATGTTGGATGTCATAAAAACTTAAAGATCCTCTACCATCAATGAAGCACATTGACAAAAAAATAATCCTTTGTCACACTTCAAATTTTTCCAGGGATGGATGATAAACATATTTAACTTTCAAATTGATTTGACTAGCACATGCACAAGAAAAGTTAAGGTGCAAAGCAAATGATATCACGACAAAAAAATTGTTTCCCAGTGGATATAAGGGAAAATTGGTACAAAAAATTACACCCTTTGTATCGGGGTTTAATTGACCTCTTTGTTGAATGTTCATGGCACGGGCTTTGTGACAACCTAGCCATATTTATTTAATATATTTTTAATTAGCTTCTATCATTGATATATTTGTATATAATACTTCACAACTACATTAACAATCTAAAATAATATACTCATTTTATTATTATATTAATGGGTTTCACATGTCTTAAAATTTGTGGCACAAACACTTGGAAAACAAGGATCAATTAAACTAGATGGAGGGAGTCAATTTTTATTTCTTGGATAAGGCAATATTACTAAAAATTAGAAGTTATCACCATGCAAGACCAAACTATATGTATACAGAAGACAGAGAACTCATCGTCCAATTACACAAATTTTAGTACTAAATATGAACTCGTTAATTACATAACATGCTACTAAGAGAATATTTATATATAAGAGTGAACAAACTAAACAAAAAGCATTAGAGAAATGATATGACAACAGGAGACCAAAACGAGTACAGAGACCATTGGGCTTCTCCTGTAAGCTCAAGCTCTAAAAAGCTAGACACACACACACAGAGGAGTACATAGAGATAGAGACCAAGAGTCATGTAAAAGAAGGCAAAGATCATCATAGGATTTTAGGCATAATTTTTTTGTCATTTATACTCCCTTCATTTTTTGGGGTAATAATAAAACATCCATTAATGGTTACATCTAGATACCCTAGCCATACAGGCCAACTTATGAGCCTGAAACACCTCAGACCTATGCACCTTGACTACATTACAAACACAAAACATAGATCCTAAACATATAATATCAGCTATAAGACAATAAATATTAGAACCAAAAGAAGGATATTGAAGAAGAAGTTCCACAAGTAATTTCGAGTCAGTGAAGCACTCAATCATATTCATACTCCCCTTTACTCTAGTAATCAAGTATCCCTCATTCTCTCTTCTGCAAAACAAATGCAACAACAGAGACGAGATGGTTGACCAAATGCTTCTCTACTGTGAGGCAGTAAGAAATCTTTGGACTGTCATGTTCCCATTGTGTGGCATAGCTTGGGTGACGCTAAGATCGATAAGTGAGATATTGTAGGATTGGTTTGGAGTAAAGATCAGGAAGGACTAAGGAGTGAAGGAGGGACTTGTTGTCGCATGCTATTTGATGGACAATCTGGAAAGAATGGAATACCCGATATTGAAAGGAAGAGCAAGGCCGCTGCCCATATTTGTTCACTTCATAATCCTTCTCTACTTTTTGGCTCCATGAGGTGTTTTGATGTTTGATTGTGAATCTTTTTGATTTTCAAATGACTTTGTTCTAGAAGCCTACCTTAAGTAGGTAATTTTTTGGGAGGTTCCTCATATAGGGAAGATTTGTGTTTTTACTTGAATGTAGAATAACTGTGCATTTTACTCTCCTATACTTTGTGTAGGTTGGCCACCTTCTAGGGGATTTCAAATGAAATCATTTATTTATCTAAATAAAGGAAATTGCAACCACCAACAAATCAGATACAAGTGAAGTCAACCATTCAGTGTCCTAAAAATCAAAGCGGGCCTTGGCGACGTCTAAGCGGCCTAAACAGTTTTATTTTTATTTTTTATATTTGTATATAACTATATAAAGTAATATATGTAAAGATAATAAATTGTACATGAAAGGAACCAAGAAAAAACTTTTGTTTAAGGCATAACAAATTCATTATAGCATTGTAGACAGAAAATGGATATAACATTATTTTTGTTCTTTCAAACATAAAAAAAATAGAAATAAATAAATCCACATACCTCGCCTAGACATTAGAGCCACATCAAGACGGTAAAAGGTCAATTCCACCTAGGCCAACCTTTAGAACAATGCAACCATTAACCATTTGATGCACTAGAATCATATCAGCCTCCATTAGTGTTGTAAATTGCCTATAATCTCACACCACCGCTATCCATAACATATTGATGTAGGACAATTGGCTTTGAAGTTTGAACTTTGAAGAAGAGCTGGATAGAAAATTAGGCAAAAGAGTTGGTTCGTGATTTTAGGCAAACTACCGGGTGGCTGAAGTTTTATTGTTTTATTTGGGTTTTTTATTTTAGTTGTTATTTGTTTAGTAAGGGTCTAATTTGGTCTTTTTACTTAAGTTAGGGTTTCCAGAGACTTTTAAGTTCTTGGTTATTTGTTTCAGGGAGGCATTGAAGTTTTAAGAAAAATTGAATTATTTCTCTGGTGGATTCCAATTTGTATTCTTAGAGATTACGTTAGTAAACTCTTTTACTTCCGTTCTATGTCAAGTGGTATCAAAGCCTAGGGATTTGCCCTATTCGATGGCTAACAACGAAAGCGGAAGAGTTAACCCTGGCGACACTAGTCGTAGGGATGCTGAATTATGGGCAGCGATTGATGAGCAGTGACAGTTGATGGCGAGGGTGGAGGCCATGTTGCAACAACTGTTGGTGCACCAACCCAACTTCAACGCCCCTATTGCCAACGCCCCTGCCCCTGCCCCTACCAACAGAGATAGAGGCAAGGGATTTGCACTTGGCCGTCCTGGAGGTGGACGTCCGCCAAGAGCGGCGAGACACGAACAGTTCGAAGATTTGAGTGATGAAGACTCTAATGAGCACTTTGCGGGTTAACAAAGAAATCCTCCTCAAAACCGTCACCAAAATCAACTTGACTATAGAATACGCGTAGACATACCACTGTTTTATGGTAAACTGCAAATTGAAGAGTTCCTGGACTGCATTTCTAAGGTTGAGAGGTTCTTCGAGTTGACTGAAGTTACGGCGGATCAACAAGTCAATCTGGTAGCATATATGTTGAGAAACAGAGCTACTGTTTGGTGGGAGAAATTGCAGATGGATAGGCGACAACAAGGCAAGACTCCTGTACGATCCTGGAGTCGAATGAAACAACTTATGATTAACAGATTTCTACCCCCAGATTATGAGCAATTTATGTTTTGGAGTTAATAGAATTGTGCGCAGGGTAATAGGACTGTTGCAGAATATATAGAGGAGTGGTCTCAGTGTTCTAAAAATTCCCGCCTAGGTCCCTCCTAGGCGATAGGCCCTCCCTTGGCGCCTCACCTAGGCGCTAGTCCCCCTAGAGTCTCACTTAGGCCCAAGGCGGTAAAAAAATTCCTTTAAGAAATTAAGCGGGGTCTAGGCGGAGAGGTATTTTTTTATTTTAATAACTACCCAAACTAGATCTTGATATATTTATTTTTCTAATGATTTACCATATTCATAACACAGGTTGTAGCATATCAAATCACAACAAGAAGTGAACAATATCACGTCAAAATGGATAATTTTATTATAGTTGTAATTTTTTGAACTTGTACCAACTTCAAATTATATAAATGATGATACATTTGTAATATTTAGTTTAATTCAATATAATTCTTAAATTTATGTTTAGTTTTTTAAGTTTTAATATTAAATTAAATTCTTGAAATTTTAAATTTTATTATTTAATAGCAATCTTGTTTATGAATAAAACTAATATGTTAAAAATATGTCTGAACTTTGAACAATTGCATATTTGTGTTTGAACTTTGACATTAGCAATATGGATATGTGTTTGAACTTTAAGCAAAGACTTTTATTATCTTTATTATAGATTGTTTTGCTTTATATTATTGTTTTGTTTGGATAAATATAAGATAAAATATTAAAATTGACTTACAATAAAAAAATCCCGCCTAGGCCCCCCGACCGCCTGCCTCCTGCGTAGCGCCTTTTAGAACATTGAGTGGTCTAGGCTGTCCGTTCGCACCAGCCTAAATGAGACTTAAGGACAACAATTTTCCATATATTTGGAGGGATTAAAGCCTTCCATTCGAGACATTTGAATTGCAAGTCGTTTGGACAGTGGATGAGGCGCATAACATGGCCTTAAAGGCAGAATTAATGAAGAAAACATCCAATCGATTTTCCTACTACAAGAAGGACATGGCTGAGACGTCCAATAAAGCTGCAAACAGAAGCATATTTTCACCAGGCGATGGACAAAGTCGGTCTAAAACTGCTGCAGATCAGATCCAAAGGGGTTCGGTTCCTAGTAATATCCCTGCTAGGACACGGCCGACAGCAGCAGGTATGAGGGAAGCTCCACGGATGCCAAACTCATATGCTAAATAAAGCAGGTTGAAGTGTTACAGGTGCGGCCAACCAGGTCATCGTTCAAATGAGTGTCCGGCCCTGGAAATTGGTGAATTTCGTGGATGTTGGAAAAAAATGACGAGGGCGTTCAGTATGCTAAAGGAATAGACATGGACGAACTCTTGAATGGTGCATAAATAGCGGAGGAACAGGGAGAGCATGTAAACTGTGATTCAAAGAGTTATGTGTTCAACGAAGTTAGAAGATTCCTCACAAAGAAATAATATTTTTAAGGCTTGTTGTAGTGTTCAGGGGAAGGTTTGTGATTTAATTGTTGACAGTGGGAGTTGTGAGAAATCGTGTCCAAAAAACTGGTAGAACATCTGCAAGTTACGAGTAGAAAAACATCCAAAGCCCTATGTGATTGGGTGGATTCAGAAAGGACAAAAGGTGAACGTGACTGAAGTGTGAAAATTTCCTATTTCACGGACAACACTACCGAGATGAGGTGGTCTGCGATGTAGTCGACATGAATGCTAGTCACTTGTTATTAGGACGACCATGGCATTTTGATGTGGATGTCACCTATAGGCGGCGCGACAATTTTATTATTTTTAATTGGGGTGGCAAGAAGATTGCAATGGTTCCGAAAAGAAATTCAGGTGGTGGCTCAACTAAGACCCCGGTCAAAAGAGCAGTCTTTACCTTCTTTAATCACTTCAGTAACTGATTTGGAATCTGAAACTAAAGAGGCACAGGAGGTGCATGTTGTGGTTGTGCGAGCTCTAGTGATAGAAGGGAAGGAAGAGCAAAGAGTTGTGTTACCCGAGAAAATGCAATCCCTTTTAGCCGAGTTCAGTGATTATCTAATGATTTACCAAATGACCTTCCACCGCAAAGAGATTTTTAGCACCATTTTGATTTAGTTTCGAGAGCAAGCTTACCCAATTTGCCACATTATCGGATGAGTCCCAAAGAAAATTAGATTTTACATAAGAAAGTAGAGGAATTACTGCAGAAGGGGTTTATTCAAGAGAGCATGAGCCTATGCGTTGTTCTCGCATTACTTGTCCTAAAAAAAGATAGCAGTTGGAGGATGTGCGTTCATAGTCGGGTAATTAACAAGATAACTGTCAGATACAATTTTCCGATTCCGAGATTGGATGACATGCTAGATATGTTGGAGGGTTAGAAGTTGTTCTCCAAAATAGATCTGCAAAGTGGATACCATTAGATTCGGGTTAAACCTGGTGATGAATGGAAGACAGCTGTCAAAACAAAGGATGCACTCTACGAGTGGTTGGTTATGCCTTTCGGATTGTACAATGCGTCTAGTACTTTTATGCGACTTATGAACCAAGTATTACGACCTTTCATTGGAAAATATGTTGTCGTTTATTTTTATGATATACTGATTTATAGTCGGAGTGAGAAAGACCATATGGAGCATCTTCAAACTGTGCTAGAGGTGGTCTTAAAATAAGCTCTTTATTAATTTTAAAAAGTGCAATTGGCTGATAGAACGATTGTTATTCCTTGGATATGTGGTCAGTTCAAAGGGTATATTGGTCGATGAAGAAAAGGTTAGAGCTATTCGTGATTGGCCTACACCCAAGACAGTAGGAGAGGTGAGGAGTTTCCATGGGTTAGCGCCCATTACAGAGTGTTTAAAGAAGGGTCAATTTAGATGGGGTGAAGCAGCTGAAACAGCTTTTACAGTCATCAAAGAAAAATTGTGCACTACTCCTGTTCTTACTTTACCCAGTATTGATAAATTATTCGAGGTGGAGTGTGATGCTAGTAATTGAGATTGGAGCAGTTTTGTCACAAGAGAAGAAACCAGTAGCATATTTCAGTAAAAAGTTTAGTGATGCACGGCGAAAATGGAGTACCTATGACCAAGAATTTTATGCGATTGTTCGTGCCCAAAAGTATTGAGTACTATCTGATTCAACGTAAATTTATTTTGTACACTAATCACCAAGCTTTGAAGTACCTAAAAAGCTCAAGTAATATGCATGCTTGGTGGGCAACCTATTTGCAGAAATTTTCTTTTGTTTTGAAGCACAAATAGGGTGCCCTGAATAAGGTGGCAGAAGCATTGAGTCGGCGCGCGAGTTTGCTGGTCACTATGCAACAAGAATTTATTGGGTTTGAGTTTCTGAAAAAGTTGTATTCGGAGGATGAAGATTTTGGCAAGGTATGGGAAAGGTGTTTTCTTAAACAAATAGAGGGAGAATTTCATGTGGTCGATGGCTACCTCTTCCACGGAAATCAGTTATGTATTACACGGAGTTCTTTGAGGGAGAAGCTGATTCGAGAGCTACATGGTGGAGATTTGAGTGGTTACTTGGGACGTGACAAGACTATCGGTGGGGTGGCCGAGCGGTATTACTGGCATTAGTTGAAACACATGGGTAACTTTGTTCGCAAGTGTTATGTCTGTCAAACTGCTACGGGACAAGCTCAGAATATAGGTCTCTACATGCCTCTACCTGTACCGAGTAGCATATGGGAGGATTTGTCGATGGATTTTGTTTTGGGTCTTCCACGGACTCGGCGTGGATTAGATTTTGTGTTTGTGGTGGTTGACAGATTCTCCAAGATGGGGCATTTTATACCTTGTCGGAAGACATCTGAAGCGTCCCCATGTTGCTCAATTGTTCTTTCGTGAAGTGGTTTGTTTATACTTTATATGGAATCCGTCAATCTATCATCTCTGATAGGGATTTGAAGTTTCTTAGCTATTCTTGGGTTACATTGCGGCGGCGGATGGATACTACTCTAAAGTTTAGTAGCACTGCGCACCTGCAGACTGACGGGCAGACTAAGAATCTGAACTGAACACTGGGGAATTTAATTCGGATCATTTTTGGAAAAGCCTAAGCAGTGGGACGTGGCACTAGCACAAGCTGAGTTCGCGTATAATAATACAGTTCACACTGCTACTGGTAAATCTCCTTTTGTGCTTTAGTGTATCTGCATCCTCCTAAGCCCTTGCCCGTCTTGTTGGAGTAAGTATTGCTACTGAAAACATGGTTGAGCAGGTTCGCGATGTTCAGGCTGAAGTGAAAGCCCAGTTGGAGAAGAAGAATGCGAAGTATAAAGCCGCATCAGATGTCAAGAGACATACGAAATTGTTTGTTGAGGGTGATCAGGTAATGGTGTTTCTGCGTAAGGAAAGGTTCCCAGTCGGTTCCTATAACAAGTTGAAACCACGGGTCGTACAAGGTGATCAAGAAGATCAATGATAACGCCTACGTGATTGACTTGCCTGCCGATATGAACATCTCTCGTACTTTCAATGTAGCTAATCTTTATGAGTTTTGTGACGATGTTCCGCTTTATCCAGATTTAAACTTGAGGTCAAGTTCTTCGTAGGTGGAAAGACTGATGGATGACAATTGGCTTTGGAGTTTGAAGAAGAGTTGGATAGAAAATTAGGCAAAAGAGTTGGTTCATGATTTTAGGCAGACTGCAGGGTGGTTGAAGTTTTATTATTTTATTTGGGTTTTTTTTTTATTTTAGTTGTTATTTGTTTAATAAGGTTCTAATTTGGTCTTCTTACTTAAGTTAGGGTTTCCAGGGACTTTTAAGCTCTTGGTTATTTGTTTCAGGGAGGCATTGAAGTTTTAAGAAAAATTGAATTATTTCTCTGGTGGATTCCAATTTGTGTTCTTAGAGATTACGTTAGTAAACTCTTTTACTTCCGTTTTGCATCACATATTGTCTGCTACATACTCAGAAAAGTATATACTATTACCAAGTCCCACTTATCTGCATTAAAGCTGGCTACATCACCTCATCTCAGTTTTGAGAAGTTTTTACTTGTTATAATGAGCACCGATGAAGCTAAGTGATGTAAAAATGGAAGAAAGGGATCAAAAGATTGCTTAATTATTATTTTATATTATTATTTAGAGATAACTATTTGGGTAATTACATATACTAAGATATTCTAGAAGTTTTAATTATAATAGTAGATTTTAACAAGGATATTTTTTTTTTTTTAAATTAGGGATTTTTCTTGGTCATTAAGTTCATGTTTTTTATATAAAGTATTTGAAATCCTTTTATTATTTTTACATTATTGGACAGGAATTATTTTGAGAAAAGATTTGTACTTTTGTGTAGGTTTTTCAACTGATTCTTTCGACCTTGTCCTACATCACTAAGTCCACAAACTTCCTTCCCATTTCTAGCCTTCGCTGACCACAATTGCAACTTTACTTCAACAATCACATTGGGATCAACCACCACTGAAGTTACATGACCCAATACTCTGACCCTAGAATCAACGTTAATGCCCAATGTAGGATGTAAACAGAATTTTTATACATATAGCATATTCTATTAAATAGAATTTTTATACACATAATTATAGATACATACATTACAATTTCAATACTAATAAATATTAATCCATAATAATATGTAAAAAAATAAAGAAACACAAAAACATTTATGTAATAATACTATCTAAGAATTTAGAAAATTTATAATAATTAATTCTTACACTAATTTCATAGATAGTATTGGTATATAAAACATTATACTAATTAGTATAGTATATAGTCCATGGAATATTTTCAATTTTTCATTAAAATATCTACAAGAGAATCCCTAGAAGAATTTAAAAGAATCCACAACTCTGGATCTACTTCTTAGTTTTGTACGGGGTGCAATTATTGGTAGTTGAATAGTAATCATGCTTTCTTTTCCCTCTTTCTCAATAAGGGAATTAAAGTCGCCTCGACATATGAGCCCATCAATTGATTAATAAAGTTTATAAATGTTCATATTAATATTTTTACCTTTTAAACTTGACTTTGAGCTCAACATTTTATCAGTTTAATTCTTTTGAAGGCATATACTATGTTGATTCTTCAAGTTTCCCTTAAGAAATTACTAAATGCCTTTATGCGCTAGTATAATTTGGATTCTTATCATTTTAAAAGCAAACACCTCAATGAAAGATGTAGATGTCAAACAATGTCCAGTGTTCATTATCTTGTTGCTGAGTTTTTCAATAGTATGATATACACTAGGTCATAAGCTAAAACCAAAAGACCTGCCAAGTTTAGAAATTAAAATGACCCCTTAATAATTTCATTTTTTACAAGTGAAATATTATATCATTATTATGACACGGTAGTTTTTACATCAATGAGATGCCCATCCTCTTGCATATATGCTTAAATTTATACATGAGCTAATATAGAATAAATATGTATGGTGGAAGTTACGGACAGATGTTAATTATTCAACATATAAGCTTGAAGAATAATCTAATATATCTTAATGACAGATTAAGATAACAAAAATACCATTTCTACCTACTCCATTGTTCTCGACTTAAGAATATGCAATCGCCATGCAATTGGAATCTGGACACAGGATTACACAAACAAATTGATTCCTTAAAGAACATTGAAGAAAAGATCAATACACACCTCGGCAGCCATTCGAGCCCACTTGTTTCCCATCTTAGCATGAAGTTCAATTATGTGCCGTTCTTCATCCGGCGTAAATGCACCTTTCTTGAGATCCGGTCTTAGGTGGTTTGCCCAACGTAGACGACAGCTTTTCCCACAACGGGAAAGTCCTGAGTGCTTTTGTACAGCATTCCAGTTTCCCTCTCCATGCTTGTTGACGTAATCCACTAAAATGGAATCTTCTGCAGATGTCCAAGGGCCTTTTTGGTTTAACCACCTCCTGCCACATTTCCTCCACTGCTGACCTCTTCAATAGATGGCGAATCTATGTAACCATTGGCCACCATCCTATCCTCACTTTCACTTGTCATATTGCTCATATCCTAAATATGCAAGAAACTAATTACACGTCATCAAGACAAACATCGCTAACAAATTTTATAGCCCCCACTGCTCAAGAGTTGCACTTTTAGACCAAAATACAGGAAGAACATGTTAAAACTAGGAAAGACTGAAATGAAGAATGAATCATTGCTATACATCTAACAAGTTGATAGGTGAATCTCCGAAAAACCCCTTTTGACTTCTGTAACAAACAAACAGAAAACTTTTCGTCTGTGTCAACAAACCACAACCTTAAAAGGAGCAAGTGCCAAAAAACTAAAAACTAAAAACAAAACCATAGACCGCTGATGCATAATCAGAAGAAATAAATGTGTGGTACAACTAAAGTAGGATAAGGACATAGTATTTTATAAAGAACACAAGTGGACATTCACTACAAAACATCAAGTGCCTAAATAAAGCCAAAGACAAACATCTTCATTTATCTAATACAATTAAAGCGGAACTAGGACATAATTTATAACGAACATGATAGACACATAATTAATACATTTTAATATTCCCATATTTAATATTTTACATGCTTATTTTATTTAACTAATACATTTTATTTTGTTTTGTAGAAAATAACATTTATTTTTCTTGGGAGCAAATAAAGTATTTATATCCAACTTTTAAAGATGGAAAAGGACTCTTGAAGGATTACCATATAGATATTGAAGTCAACGAGGAAAGAAGAGGGAAAAGAGGAATAAAAGTGTCCAAGTTTAGTGAATATAAATTAGGGCACAAATTTATTTTCCCTATAACTAGGTCTCTTGTTTTAGAGAGGAGGGATATTCTGTATTAGTTTAGGTTAGGAGTAGGAGTAGATTAAATTACTTCTTCATTGTACGTTCGTTAGATGATCGTTAATTAAATAGAGTTTTCTTATTTATTTTTAATCTTCTTATTTTCTTTATTTTAATTAGTTTAATTATTTTTCATGTCTAGCTAATGTCTTTAATCTAGGATGAAAATGAAATTAAATAATTATTTATGATAATATTTTTCATTTCTTCTATTATTTATGCTTTTATGTTTAATTGATTTCACCTTCATATTTCGTTATTGAAATACCTTCATTTTATAGTTCTTATGTGATTTTAAATTAATCAAGAGGTTTTGATAGATTATTGTTAAGACATGAGTTTTTCACAATCCATGCTTACTCGAAAAAGTTTTGATGTGTTATAGTTAATCCTTGAATTTTCATAGTCTATGATTGTATAAATTAATTTTAAAATTACTAAATTAAAGGGAAGGGAGATCAAAATCATATTGAAGTTATAAAAATAGAAGATATTGAATTACTTATTATGTTTATTGTTTAATGGATTCGAATTCCTAGATTGTTTCCTCATTATTAGAAATGTAATTATAGTTAATCAATTTTTAATCTTTATTTCTAATTCGCCTAAAATAGATATTAAGGATACGTTAAAATTAATCTAGTCTCTATGAGCTCGACCTGTACTTGCCAATTTTTTAATTTGACAATGTGCACTTGCACTATATATTTTTATTACATCAAGTTTTTGGCGCCGTTGCCGGGGACTAGACTATTCGAATTAGTTTTTTTCCTTCTAATAGTTTTTTTTTATTTTTCAGGAAGCGGATCAACGGTGCGGAAAGACAAGATTATTGTTGAGCTTTTCCTGGTATTTTGTATCTTAACTCAAAAACAAAAAAAAAAATAATAATAATAAGTAGCTTAATTTTTTATTTTTTTTGTTAGTTAGAAAACTAATTGTCGCATTCATGCATTCACTCACGTAGAGCACATACTGTTAGGTTTTTTTTGTCAAATATAAACTGTGGTGATTGCTGGAGGAGTATCCTGGAGGAGTGAGGTACGTAAAAATTTCTCCTTTCGTAATTCACATAGTTTTAGGACACTTTATTTAGGTTAACCGTAGAATTAGGATTCTTATTTTTTTGTGTGTGTGACTTTCGTGGTTAGTTGTTTATTTGTTTTGTGATTTGTGGAAAGATGGATTCTTATTATAGTTGGAATAATAATTTTGCTTGAAATCAAGAACCTTATAGAAAGTTTAATGCACACCAAGTAAATCAATTTTTTTTTAACTTATGAAGATCCTTATCTAAGTCCATATCCATACCCATACCCATATCCATATTCGGATCCAAAACCTCAATATCCACAAGAATTATCAAATGAAAAGAGGAAAGGCTTGGTGCCTTGGAGAAAACTACGAAAGTTTTAAGGAAAATCAATTTAGTATTATATCTCGTCTAGAAATTCAAATGAGTCGATTAGCCACTATAATAAATGAACAAGAGGTGGGTGAATTTTCTAGTAACTCTGAGGTTAATTTTGAAAATTTTGATGGTTATGGAGATGACGAGAAAAATGAAAATTTTGTATTCAATTCTACACAGTTTGAGTCGAGCGAATTTGAGGATCTAAAAATTACGAGTCTAAGTCTAAAATTGATCATGTCACATTTAATGAGTCGGTTGAAAAAGTGTATAAGCCTAAAACTCCAAGACTTATTCCTAAAAAAACAACCTAGTGATTTTTTGGGCCAACCCATTAAAGTAAACATGATCCAAGAGTTGTCAATGACCCAATAAATAATTGAAAATAAACTCTTGATTGAAAAAGATCCAATTGATTTTTTCTTAAATCACATTGACCAAAATTGGAATGAATCTAAATATTTAAATAAAATCAATGAGCTGATATTCACTACAAATAAGTCAACTAAACTAGAACATGTATTTGAAATAATTCTTCCATCCTTTGAACATGTTAGTGAAATTTTTTTTGAGGTAAATTTTAAGCATAACTATGATGAAAATTCTGACTATTTTCAATTTTTTAGACCTCCTGAAAATCATGAAAAGTTAACACTCACTTACCCATTTGTATCATTCATTTTTAGCCACATACTTTTTAGGATATTTCAAATTCATAGATATGAACATTTGTTTTCCTTCTCACCACATTTTCTTACAGAACAAATGACCCGCATACAAGGTAAATTCTTTCACATCTTTGTTCTCTTTTCTTCATTTGCACATTCAGGACAATGCATGATTTAGGTATGGGGGAGTTTGTCGGTATTATTGTATTAGATTTTTTTTTCTTTTTTAGGAAAATATAGTAAAAAACACAAAAAAAAATAAAAACTTTGTTTACTTTTTATGGATTGAATTAATTCTAATAAGTGTTTGTGGAGCAAAACTCATGAGTAAGATTGAAAAATTTAGAACTCTTGAATCTTTGATAAGATACGACATCTTAGTTCGAAACACTATCTGGATTAAAAATGATTTCACAAGCATTTTTGCACTTCACGTTTGCACTAATTATTAGTTGTGGGGTACAAACTATTATTCGAGTAATTTCAAAAAAAAAAAAATAGAAAAGAGAAGTTGAAAAATAAAGAAATAAATGACCGCTTCAATGTCCATTGAACGAAATAACCTCAGGAAGCATCGATATTTACGCTGAAAAGTGTGATGGATAAAAGCAGCTTGACTAGTCTAATTTTGTGGCCTTTGTTACTTGAGTTAGTAAACTCTTAGGGGTGTCTTTACACCTAGTGCCCTAGAGCCGAATGGTTTGGGAGTCATTAGTCCAACGCTCGTACATGGGTAACTCTGAAAAGCCTAAGAAAATGAGACATTGCACAAGTCAAGAAGAAAAAATAAATAAAAATGGAACAAAAAGAAAAAGAAAAATAAGTTTGCTTGATTTTCATGGTAAAAATCCCTACTAAGAGTTACATCATATACACATGCATGCATTACATGGAATTTATTTAATGAAAGATGGTGTCTAAAATGAAGATTGAGTATTTTTTATAAGGTAAAAGTGTGATTTTGAATTTAATCTTGCTTGTGTATAATGCCCATGGATATTTAGAAGTTTTCTTTCAATTTCATAATTTGTTGAACCCAAAAATATTTTTTGAATTTTGTGGGTATATTCACTGCAAACCCTTGCGAGACAACTCGTCCACTTGGGGTAACCTTGGGGTTTAAAGGCTTGTTGCACATGCCAAGTGCAATCATGTTTCCTACGAAAATGGGATATGTATAATTTTTATTTATTTTTATTTTACTCGAGGACGAGCAAAAGCTAGGTATAGGGTAATTTGATAGACACATAATTAATACATTTTAATATTCCCATATTTAATATTTTACATGCTTATTTTATTTAACTAATATATTTTATTTTATTTTGTAAAAAATAACATTTATTTTCTTGGGGAGCAAATAAAGGATTTATATTCAACTTTTAAAGATGAAAAAGGACTCTTGGAGGATTACCATATAGAGATTGAAGTCAACAAGGAAAGAAGAGAAAAAAAGGAACAAAAGTATCCAATTTCAATGAATCTAAATTAGGGCACAAATTTATTTTTCCTATAAATAGGTCTTTTGTTTTAGAGAGGAGGGTTATTTTCTATTAGTTTAGGTTAGGAGTAGGAGTAGATTAAATTACTTATTCATTGTACGATCGTTAATTAAAGAGAGTTTTCTTATTTATTTTAATTTTCTTCTTTTCTTTATTTTAGTTAGTTTAATTATTTTTTAATGTCTAGCTAATTTCTTTAATCTAGGATGAAGATGAAATTATCATAAATTCATCTCTTATGCTTTTATGTTTAATTGATTTCATCTTCATGTTTCGTTATTGAAATACCTTCGTTTTATAGTTCTTATGAAATTTTAAATTAATTAAGAGGTTTTGATAGATTATTGTTAAGATATGAGTTTTTCATAATCCATACTTACTCGAAGAAGTTTTGATGGGTGATAATTAATCCTTAAATTTTCATAGTCTATGTTTGCCCACGTTAATTATAAAATTACTAAATTAAAGGTAAGGGAGATCAAAATCATAATGAAGTTATAAAAATAGAAGAGATTGAATTACTTATTATATTTATTGTTTAATGAATTCGGATTCCTAGATTGCTTTCTCATTATTAGTTAATTTAATTATAGTTAATCAATTTTCAATCTTTATTTCTAATTCGCCTAAAATAGATATTAAAGATACATTAAAATTAATCTAGTCTCTGTGGGTTCGACATGTACTTGTCAATTCTTCAATTTGACACTGTGCACTTGCAGTACATATTTGTATCCCATCAGAACACAAGTGGACATTCACTATAAAACATTTATGTTTATCCATTTAACAGAAACCCAAAACCCTTAAATACAGCAATTATTACTACCATAGTACCATGGCAAAGAAACTGGCATCTAACCTTTGTTAATGAATGCGTGAAAAAAAAGAGAAAATAAAAATACTACACAAATGCATACCTGAGTGAGGAGAAGACTTTTTACCTTAGTTTTGCACAGCTGGAAGAATGATCTGCCCCCTGTACTATGTCAAATGAAATAGTAGACCAGGAAATTGAGAAGGAATATTGAAATGCCCAAGAAAATAATCAAATCCAAAGGGAAAAGGAAGACCCTCAAAAACTTCAAGTTGGCCCAATTCGGGAAGAATTTTTACTAAAAAATCGACAAATAAGATCTGTTGAATTCAATTGGGTAAAAATACAGATGCATCATCAATAACCCAAATACAAAAGGCACAGCTGGCTATTAATATTACTCAAACATTTGGCCTTCCAATTCAGAAAAATATGTGACAGAAATATTAAGCTACAGTTCCTGCATTTATGAGTCTCTCAAACAAATGTTTAGATCCACTCGAATACAAGATTCTTATACGAAATTGAACTGCAACGTAATAATCTGGTAATATTCTAAAAGAATAATAGTAAATTGAAATTCATAACAATTAAAATGACTAGAAAATTGTGATTAGAAAAAAGGGTGGTCTACAAAACCCTAGCCGTAATCAGTGAAGAAAGAAGGGCAGGATCCAATCATAGAGTTTCAAATATATATATATATATATAGAGAGAGAGAGAAGGAGAAAGAAAAGGAGAGCTGATTTGATTAGATAATAATAGATTGAGAAGTGAGAATAGAGAGAAAGCAAAGTTAAGTGGAGAAGATGGCCAAAGGAGAGCAAAATTAGGTGAGAAAGACCAGGACTGACTACCAGCTCAAACAAAATGAAAATGTAGATAGAGAAAGAGAGAGCTTCATGTACAGTAGTTTGTGTAGATTACATTTATGACCTTCTACCTGAAATTCTGAGTTAACTTGTTTACTTTGTGGACTATTTACTTGTGCATTGAGGATTTAAATGGACGGAAAAAGAACATAAATGAATGGGTTTTTTCATTCAATTCTTATGTTATACTATTGTGTATTTTAAACTACACGCAAGTAGAGAAAAAAAAACAATAGACGAAGATTTTGATCAATTTTTTTTTAAAGTTTTTTTGCTAAAAAATAAACGAACTAAAAATTAAAAAACATAAACACATGTTCTAAAATTCTCATCACACCCTATATATTACAAACATAATAAAAATATTATAAAAGTAGATTAGCAATCTAATTATAAAACAATTTTTCTCTCTTTTTTTCTTATTTTTTATTTTTATTTTTTATTTTTTTTTTTTTTTTTTATTTTTATTTTTATTTTTATTTTTATTTTAATTTAAACTTATTTTTTTTCTTTCGGTCTTAAATCAGAAACATAGTATTAGAGAGAGAAATGAGGGGAGAGAGGGAGGTACGTGTTTATGACCGAGTATGGGATATAAATTGAACCGGAGATGAATTCAAATTTCAAATTACTTGTCGTCTACCTTTAGTAATTTACTGGACCTATAAGTACAAACAAACATAAATTCTAGTTTTAAAAATGTGAAGTCTATTTATTATTAAGAGATAATTAAGATTAATTATGTCATTCACTATACTTATATATATTTTCTTTTAAAATTCTTTAAAATGAGAGCAACCAAAATAATTTATATAATGTTTTTGATTTTTTTAAAAAGCAAAAAAATTATATAATTTTTAATTTTATTTAGCTTACAATATTATAGTTGTCATCGGCGGGAAACTTGTACCCCTTTCTGTTCTTGCCCTTTTGTGTTCTCAATTTGTTGAGTTTTGTCTGAAAATGCGAGTTTAAAAAAGGTCCGAAACATAAATATCAACGATTTGAAAATCAGAGTCGTCAGTTGGTAGATTTGAAATGGTTGTATTAACTCAACTGATTTTGAAAAAGTTTACACAAAGGCCCAATGGTTGGACTTTGTTTAACAAGCCTAGGAAATCGAGATTCATTGAGTTCGGAGGCTTGATTAAGCGAGGGAATGTGTTAGGCACCCCCCGACTTCCGTGAAAACACGGTTACCGCAACTTTTTAATTTCCTTAATTATCTGCATGTGTGTGTGCGTGTTTATCGGGCATATGTGCAATAATTGTCTGGAAGTAGTGTTATGTCTCGTTTGCACCTATATACAAAGGGTATGATTTGTATAAAAGTTCAATTTTAATAAGATATAGCAGTAATGTTTTGAAAATAGGTTTTCAAACCCTTATGCTCAATAGTAATTGAGGCCTTTGATACTTCCATTTTATTTTATATTCGTCTTGATTGATTTTATTTTTGAGATGCGAAGCATCTTCGAGAAATATAAGATACATAGTAGTGTTGAACTCTTTATGGGCATGAGAGCCATCCAAGGATGTCCAGACACCGTAGATAATTTACAAGCTGGTTGTAGTTGAAAAGTGTCCATCGTGAGAACCGGATCTAGATTCACATGCTGAATTTTTAATTACATGATTCCTCGGCTCACATGATATATGAATATGTACAAAAACTAGAAAGAAAACTAGATTTAAATAAATCTAAACCATTCTAGCTTCAACGGTTCCAGTTTAGTCACTTTTGAACCGGTTAAAGTTAGAGATACCTAGATTTAGATAAATCTAGTCCACAGGTTGGAAAATTAAATGTCTACATTGCGAAAGCAGTTAAAGCAGATATATAAAAGCAGTAAATATATATATATAAGCGGTAAAAGGCCACGAAGTGAACTCTAAGCCAGATAAAAATGTCTATATATATATATATATATATATATATATATATATCAAAGCAGTATAAAGCTTAAAAATCTGAAAAATCTTACAGTGGGCTGCCAAGAAGAACTCAGATCGCTTTTGGAGCTTGAAAACTCAATTTTCACTGGTTAAATTTCAGTATGTTGTAGAACACGAGCTTACAAGTGTTTAGAAAAAAGAATTACAAAGTTTGGAGCACTCTAGAAGAGGTTAAGAGCTTAAATGGACAGAGTTTTCTCTCTTTTCTTCTTTATTTTTTAAATGGCTGACGGAGGGGTCTATTTATAGACCAAATTAGTAGTGGGTCAATTGATGACAAGAAGGTCTACCTATGCACGTGCAAGGGGGTTGCTTTCGAGGGCTTGGCGAGTCAGTGTCGTCTCGAAATGCACGACTCAAACGACGTGATGTCCGCTCGAACCTTAATAACTTTCAATCTTGGCATCCGATGGAGGCGTGCTATACCTTTCTGGAAAGTCGTTGACGAGAGCTACACATTGACATGGGATTAGACATTGTCCGAATCTAGGAAGATGGGTCCATGACTAGATCTCCAAGTCTTCGCAGTCTATCCGTTGAGCTGTCTTGTGCAGTTTTCACTCGGGATTTAAGTTATGGTTCTTGTGGGATATCTTTTGACGTAATTTGAGTTGAAATGATGTTGAGGTGGAAAAATAACCATTTTGCCCCTCCCGGGGTTGTCTTCGGCTTTGATGTAGTTGTAACAGTCTTTTCTCAGGGTTATCTCCGAGATTGGTCTGATGTTGACTTTGACGGTCCTCAAGGTTGTCTCTGAGGTTGGTTTGATCTCCTAGGGTTGACTCCGGGCTTGGAACTTGATCCCCCAGGGTTGTGACGCCCCCAAATCTGAGTCCCTTCGAACCTCGGATTCGGTCCGCCACAATACTACTATCGTCAAACTATTTTTATCTTTTATTCATATCTTAATGAATATAACTTTGCTTATTACAATTTAGAAAATAAATTTTTTTCATTTCCAAGATCTATGTAATGACCCCAAACTTTTATAAGTTTCAAATATTGGTCAATTACTATTCCTGTTTTACATCACATCGATGTTATAAAAATATGCGGAATAATTTAAACTTTTTCAATCTTCTTTGAAAATAAATCTTTTATTGATATCTTAACTTGAATCAATTACATATCCCTGAATCAAATTATGTTATGATTCATTCTATTCGAATTACTGTATAAATATTTACATCTCAATTCGAATTTTTCTATGTATCACATAATACAACTTTACAACGCAACAAGTGTTACACCTCTTAACTACTATCTTGTACGACTCCTAGAACATAAATATGGTTCAAGAGTATATATCTAAACACATAAACCAATCTCCTTCAATTACTATTGAACTCTATCAATCAAGTAGCACGTAATCTTTACCGTGAATCCTTAACATGCAAAAGTGGTTATTTGCAAGGGTGAGCTCGACAGCCCAGTAATTCTAACAGTTTTCATGCAGCACATAGCATATAATAGCATATTCAGTTCATGCATTCATAATCAATTAATATTTACTACGCATATTACTTCTCACATAACAGGTATAGAGGTTTATATCACAAGCATATCATCAAAGATCAGCTTTCACATTTCATACATATCTCATATGTATTTCATATATATACATCACATTTGCATAGCATAATATAGTTCAACTAACAGTTATAGAATTCATATATCAAATAGGAACTGAAAGACTTGCCTGATTCGTAGTTTATCAACTACGACTTAACTGCTTAAAGCTTATCTGCACTGCGTGTATTCCTACACAGTTATATAATCATGGATTCATATCCATTAGTCATACATTTCATACTTTCTTAATATAACAATAAATGTTTCATCGTTTCTTAACTAGGTTTGTAAAACCTTCATTTCACTTTCTCATCGGCCTTTTAGAATTGCTATGTATGTATAGGTATTCCTTAACCATCCGTACTTAACATCAACTTCATATACATTTATCACACACTTGACTCGCTATGTGTTCGTCACATATTTAAAGTTTATAGATACGTGATCTACGTCGTTCATATTCAAACTACTTAGTTCCATAATGATTTATTTCAATCAATAAAGCTTAACAACTTACTTTAACAAGATTCGATGTTATAAGCTTTTAAACCATATATTGGTACTAATAAGTCTCTAATAGCATGCTTCACATGTACATAGCATAGTTCATTATTTGAAGACATATTTTAAACCACACTTGAAAGGTCCAATTCATGCTTAGCTAGATGATTAACATATCCGTCATGTCTAGAGGCATAAGGCATTCAAGTTCACTTTTAAAAGTCATTCTAGGCCAAGGTCAAGCAACTAGGTGCAACTTTTAATCTCATTTCATAGCTAACTAAGCCATGTATATATGTTATCATGTTTAGAACTTTAAGTACACAAGTTACTTTAAGTTTGTTCTTAAAGTTTCAAGTTTTCTTTAGAAATCATTTTCAACTAAGCTATTGTAAGTTGATAATAAGTAAAGTAACTTTAAATCACTTCTCATTCTTAAGTATACTCATAACTCAACAAGATGTATGTGTTAAAATATCATAACTTCAAAGACTCAAGGTTCGTCAATACTCATTTTTCAAAACTCTAAGTTTCTTTTCAAAACACATATTAAGCCATGCTAAAGCATTATATTATGAGTAAGGTAATCTTATATGTCATGTATCTATCATGTATTTTCATGTTAAATCACTTAGAATAACATATTCCATCGTCGGGAGCACTATACTTGCGTATGTGCTCGCTCGACGCCCTCCGATCGCCTCCGAAATGTAACAGTCATAAAGATGACTATTTTGACCCTTGCTAACGACTTCAAATTGAAAGCCTTAAAGAACAAAAGTTGTAGGTCTATTCGTTCTCGTTCCGGATCATCTTGAATCACCTCAATCAGAGTTCGTATGAAAACGTTATGGCTATTTTAGTAAAACATGTTCTGTCAGATTTTTCTCACATCTGTAATCAGACCCCCCTTCTCGGCAGGGGCGGGGTTAAGTCTTAAAAAACCCATTTCACCGGGGGCAGCCTAGTCTAGCTGCAAGCTCAAATTTTTCAGTCCCTGCTATGAACAATCAAGCCAAACTTCATTCTAACCTTCATAATTTGAGTTATACATGTCCAAATTAGTTCATTTTCGATTCTATGGGTTTGTAACTCATAAAACTACAACATACAAAATACCCATCAACTAACATAAACATTAACTAACCCAAATATGAATTTACAACTCATGTTCATACTAATTTTCATGTTTCAAAAAGTTTAGCGAATTCATTCACTATGAATTCGTTTCTCAATCAATTTGGTTCGTTTAACTTCCGTTGTTTTCGCATTTAACTATATTAACAGTACTTAGCATCAATTCATAGATTATAACAATCCTTAAGCATAAATTTTATGACTCAAAAGCTACTTTTTCTTGTCAATTCTAAGGAATTGTAAAACATAAGAATCAAGAACATATATGCTAGAATTATTACCTCTTGAAGCTTAACTTTGCTAACTATAGCACTTCAATCCACCAATTGCTCTCAATTCTACTAAACTTCCATAACCCATTTATCAGACAACTCAACCAATGGGAAATAGAAGAAGGAGTCTCTATTTATAGAGAAAGGATTACCCATTTCATGGTCTTGCTCCATGGTTTAATTTAGTGGAGAATGGAAGAGAACAATGGACAATAAGGAGTTAGTGAAAAGGTTCCAACCACTCCCTTCAACCCCATACCCTTGGCCATCATCACCATCACTGAGCTTAAGCAAATAGAGGGGTAGGCCAATGGCTGAAAATAAATTGGGACTATGAATATGGGACAAGCCAAATAACTCAGCAACTTGTTATTCTAAGGCTTGGTTTGGTTCTTTAAATTCCCAAAATGTCATTTTAATGTATAATTATTACCATATTAGGAAATTTAGGGATTATTTAGGTACTCACCTCATAATATCCATGTACATTAAATACACGAAATTAACATAACAAAGTTAGGTATTGTTGTCCAGATATCTCCATAATTATATTTTACTACTCACATAAACACATTATCACATTATTTAATATTAATGTTTATTCAAACATTTCATTTCCTTCCCAGCTTCTAGAATACACAGATATTTAATCATTTCTGTATTAAAATCATTTATGATTTTATTGTACCACTTGATACGTTATATTATTAGTCCCAATTAAATGTCACACTTCATGTAGTCTTAAGCCATAGGTATTATATATTACTACTACCCACATTTTCCATATTACACATAGTAACATGAATACTATTTAATGATAATGTCCACATTAATATTTTAATTTGGCTAAATATCATTCAGTTGGGTACTTTCAACCCATTATCACATTTTAATATCACAACGATTAATTAATCATTTCATTTTCTTCATGTAAAGCACATATATTAATTCACCATTTTACTTAGGTGAAATACTCCTTTCATTTAATTTACTATCACGCCACTTCGCTTAATCGCCACCTTGCATCGCTTATTATTAAGGCTTTAGTACTCAAATTATATTATTCCATAATATAATTTTCAACTTAATCTAAGTTAACTAATATTTATTCTTGTTTAGTTAATTTCCATAACTAAATCTCATACGATTCATGCTTTACTATCTCAATCCATTCATGGACACTATAAATATCAAATATGACCCATATGATAACATATTAGCTACTAAAATACAATTCCTATAGTTCGGATTACACAACTCATCAGATTACACGAACTTATCATGAACTATCTACAGACCGGCATGGCCGCGCTGGTCTTAGGCTTGAGAGTGGCGCGGTCGCGCCACCTTAAGTTAGGACGCAGACATGTTATACTTCAACAGAAACATAACTTAACTCACAAATCCTTTAACATGCTCCATACATGCTATCTCATTATACTAACCAAAATAAATCTCCAATGACTACATTCTTCAATAATTTAGAGATTAACTTCAAGTTCAAACTCTTCTTTCTTTAATCTATACATTTAACCAAATCCCAATATTAGTCAATAAATCTCTAACCAATATTTATCTAAAGATATATTGATTTTCTTCTCTAGTCAACAACATTCATTTATACAAATCTAAACCTAGCGCACACAGAGTCTTTAATAGTATTCAATATAGTACACTGAGTGGTTTCCCACAAACAACCAACAAATTAGTTTCTATCTCGTCTACACTACTTTCACAATGAGTTAGATCGGTTACTAATTCGTATATACCTCCGCTCTCTGAAGAAATTGTTTAGCCCAGCTCTTATACATCCACTATTAAAGGGTACGGTTGCACTACCTTAGACTTGATACTTACTCATACAAATACTTAAAGAAATTGGTGGTTATCAAAGATATTTAATGTCACCAACTTACTATGATAAAATAATTTCACATAAATTATTTAATATCGATAGATAAATTTCTATCCATCTTTTTTACTTCAAATAACTCGCCTCCTCAATAAATAACAAATATATAATAATAATATATTCATTAAACACAAAAATCACGTATTGCATAGGTTGTATTACCCCATGCAACACCATACCACATACCTTACAAAACATATATATATATATATATATATTCTTATTTGAACCCTTCACATGCCTTAAGAATTTTATTTACTAAATTCTTATTTTAATATTTTCTAAAAATTCAGGTTCTTACAGGGGTTATCTTCAAGATTGGACTGGACATCCCAGGGTTATTTCCGAGACTGGAAACTAATCTCCCGGGGTTATCTTCGGGGCTAGAACTGAATCTCCCGGGGTTATCTCCGGGGTTGGAACTGGATCTCCCAAGGTTATCTCTGGGGTTGGAACTGATCTCCCGGGGTTATCTCCTGGGTTGGAAACTGAATCTCCCAGGGTTGGAACTAGATCTCCCTAGGTTATCTCCGGGGTTGGAGCTTGATCTCCCGGGGTTATCTCCAGGGTTGGAACTGGATCTCCCAGGGTTATCTCCGGGATTAGAACTGGATCTTCTGGGGTTATCTCTGGGGTTGGAAACTTGATCTCTCGGGGTTATCTCCGGGATTAGAACTGGATCTCTCAGGGTTATCTCCGGGGTTGGAAACTGGATCTCCCAGGGTTATCTCCGGGGATAGATTGATTTGACTTTCAAAGTTATCTCTGGAAGACGATTCTGCCCTCATGCATGGTTAGTGACAGGAATGCAAAATTTTGAGTGTCTACAGATGCCCCTCTTTATCATGTTTATGCAATGTAATGGCATGGACAGGATAAAGACTACTAGACACTTGAAATATGACAAGATTGAAATGATGCAATGCAGTATGATGTGGTGTTATGCTGGATGTTTTTGTTGTTAGAATGATTTCCAACGGGGTTTGATAAATGCCTGCTCCTGTTAGGGGATGGAGTTGTCAATGATGATTTCTCATGCACCGCCTTGATGTCATTATATATATATATACATATATGTATAAAAGCAGTAAAAGGCCACAAAGTGAACACTAGGCCAAACTGGAAATGTAAATATATATATATATATATATATATATATGTGTGTGTGTGTGTGTATAAGTGTGAAAAAAGTGTGTGTATCGACAAGGTGTAACTAATCAATCGAGAATCTCGAGGTATATATAATATATATATATATATATATATATATATATATATATATATATATATCAAAGTAGTAGAAAGCTTAAAATTTTGAAAAATCTTACAGTGGGCTGCCAAAAAGACCTCAGATTGCTTTTGGAGCTTGAAAACTTGGTTTCCACCAGTTAAATTTTAGTATGTTATAGAACACGAACTTAAAAGTATTTATAAAGAAAAATCACAAAGTTTGGAGCACTTTAGAAGAGGTTAAGGGCTGAAACGGATAGAGTTTTCTCTCTTTTCTTTTTTTTTAAATGGCTGATGAAGGGGTCTATTTATAGACCAAATTGGTCATGGGTCAACCTACGGCAGTCGCGGGTCTACCTGCGACTTCCAGGGTTGCCCGGGTCTTGGCGGGTCCCGTTGTCTCGAAGTACGTGCACTCGAACGACGCGCTATTCGCTCGAACCTTCATAACTTTCAATTATGGCATCTAATGGAGGCGTGTTGTACCTTTCCGAAAAATCGTTAACAAGAGCTACACAATGACATGTGATTAGATATTGTTCGAATCAAGGAAAATGGGTCCATCACCAGATCTTCAAGTCTTCGCAGTCTTTCCGTTGAGCTGTCTTGTGCAGTTTCTTCTAGAGATTTAAGCTATAGTTCTTGTGGGAAATCTTTTGACGTAGTTTAAGTTGAAATGAGTTGAAATGATGTTGAGATGGCAAAATGACCATTTTATCCCTCCCGAGGTTGTCTCTAGCTTTGATGTAGTTGTAAAAGTCTTTTCTCAGGGTTATCTTCGAGATTGGCCTGCTATTGACTTTGACAGTCCTCATGGTTGTCTCTGAGGTTGGTTTGATCTCCCGGGGTTGACTCCAGGCTTGGAACTTGATCCCTCGGGGCTATCTCCAAGATTGGACTGGACATCCCGGGGTTATCTCTGGGATTGGAAACTAATCTCTCGGGGTTATCTCCGGGGCTAGAACTGAATCTCACAGGGTTATCTCTGGGGTTGGAACTGGATCTCCCGAGGTTATCTCCGGGGTTAGAACTGATCTCCCGGTATTATCTCTGGGGTTAGAAATTGAATCTCCTAGGGTTATCTCTGGATTAAAACTGGATCTCCCGAGGTTATCTCTGGGGTTGGAATTTGATCTCCCAAGGTTATCTCCGGGGTTGGAACTAGATCTCCCGGGGTTATCTCCGGGGTTGGAAACTGGATCTCCCGAGGTTATCTTAGAGATTAGAACTGGATCTCCCGGGGTTATCTCGGAGATTGGAACTAGATCTCCCGGGGTTATCTCCAGGGTTAGAAACTGGATCTACTGGGGTTATCTCCAGAGATAGATTTGTTAGTTCCCAGAGGCACAATAGTTATTTAGAAGGGGGGTTGAATAAATATTTTAAATATATTTTTTTTCAAAATTACTTGTCAGATTTTGTTAATAAATTAACCACAGATGAATATAAGATTTGATTATTCCCCTTTAAGATAAACCAAGTTAATTGGAGATAAGCAATTATAACAGATATAGCAGTTATATCGAGAATATAGAAGACACGTCATTTTTAAGTGGTTCAAAGCACTCAAAGCTCCTAGTCCACTCTTCTACTCCTCGAGTAGGAAATCCACTAAGGATATCTTTACAAACTGTGAATCACTTAGATTCCTTCAAGACCAGCAGTCTTGGAACTTCTTAGTTCACTTAGAACTCTTCAAGTCCAGCAGACTTGGTATATACTTAATGAGAGTTGAGTTCTTGGGTGGTGCTACTCAGTTGTTGTTAAGCATGTGTTCAAAAGAACTGAGTAGCTGAGCAAGCTTTCTTTTCTTTGATCGTAGAGTTGAGCGTTGAGTGTTCTTCAACTTTTTTTTTGTTTTGTTCTTACTTACTCTTCTTCTCTTGCATCTCCATCTGATTTGTATATAAGGAGCCTTTGAAATATGTCTGTTTGAAGGCATCCGTTAAAGTATTAATTGCATCAGACATTTCTGAGCACTGATTGTGACTTCTTGGAAATTTTTTGTTCAACCGTCCGACCCACTGACACAGCAGACTGCTATCTCACCTAACACCTGAAAAGGTGTTTTCAGCCGACATGTAGTACTTTTCTTAGCTCTTCTTCAATACATTTCTTCGTTATATACTAAGGATAAGTGTTGGGTCATTGGGATTCCCGAGAGTCTCAACGTCTATAATCCATTTCCTCATTTGTTGTAATTTATTTTTCAACAAATGGACAAGACTCGATGCTTCTGATGCTGACAGAAGGTGCACTACGATCATGATTGTGGTGTCTTATTCAAGATTGGTTTATCTTGCGAAGGAGACACTATGATTTCTCTTATGCACTGATAGAGTACGATCTTTACTCGCTAGCTTTTGCAGACTACACTTCTGAGAGCAAACTACAATTCTTTAACTTGGCTCGACAGGCACTTGGACCAACTCTACGATTCTGAGTGAGGCCTTCCAAAGAAGACTACGATTGTGTAGCAATTTTCTCGATACTCAACGATTCAGCCTTGGCTTCTACAATCCCTCGGCTGGCTCAACAGACCATGATTTTGTTGATGCATATCTATTACATCTCAAAATAGATCAACCTAATAGCTTTGATCTGTTTTTTCTATACATTCATTTACAGAATGATAAACATAAAGCACAGGTCAACCTAACAATTTTTATCTATCACCTAAGTCCTTGTACATATGTTCTCAGAAGGACTTTACATATGAGCATGTTTATTTACTTTCAACATCATATTTAAAAATGCAATTCCCAACAAGATTGATTTGACTTCCAGGGTTATCTTTGGAAGACGATTATGCCCTCCTACATGGTTAGTAACAGGAATGCAAAATTTTGAATGTCTACATATGCCCCTCTTTATTATGTTTATGCAATGTAATGGCATGGATATGATAAAGACTACTAGACACTTGAAATATGACAAGATTGAAATAATGTAACATAGCATGATGTGATGTTATACTGGATGTTTTTGTTGTTGGAATGATTTCCAACGGGTTTTGATAACTGCCTGCTCATGTTAGGGGATGGAGTTGTCAATGATGATTTCCCTTGCACCGCTTTTATGTCTACTCAAACGGTAGTTTGCAAAGCTTTCATCACCGGATATTTTCGATGCTACGCTGGGGTTTTCTAGTGGCTTGAAATGTCCATCAGTACTATTTAATCCTGATTTGATGATAAGTCGCAAAGATGTTTTCAAGATCCCCATTGTGGAGGTTTTCTAATGGTTGAGACCATCGGATTTTGACATTGGGGTTGTCACCAACGTCCTTGTGCTTTTGGATGAGCTTTCCACCAAAGATGTTCTCCTCTTTTGCAAGTGACTCTTGAGGATTGTTGATATTTTATCTAGATGATGGCTTGGCTTGGTTGCCACCATTGGATGTTTCTTGCCATTACGCTGCCATTATCGCCATCGCTTTGACTTTATAACAGGTCAATGCCGCTAGTTTTTCTGGGGATAAAACTTTGACTGCTTACTTTCAAAGCATCTTCACAATACTCACTCAGATGGCAGTGTTGTGAAGGTTGACTATCACCGACTTTCCTCGGTGCCTACTTGCACAGTAGTTTACAATGGTCTAGAAATCACCAAGCCTTTGCGGTGTCTTGGTTGAGGATTTGTATAATAGGTACCATCATCAGTCCTCCCTGATGAAGATGGTTTCATCATCAGACTTCTCTGACAGTTCGTTGGAGTTGTCGCCAACAACTTGCAATATCAAATACTCTGATCTTCGTTGAAGTTTCTTTCAATTGCTTACACCACCGGAACATTTTTGATGCTACGCTGGAGTTATCGCCAACGATTTTCAGTGTCTGAGATGTTTGACCTTTGTTGACATAACTTTCAATGGCTTACACCACCGGACCATTTCCGATGCTACGCTGGAGTTGTCACAAACAGTTTATAGTGTTAGGAATGTCTGATATCTCTACTGGGATATCTTTCTGGCAAGTTATACCCCTGATAAGTTTGGATGCTTAGATTGCAATCACAACCCTTGGTTCATGGCATCGGACCTTCGCGATGCTTTGACAAGGGCCGCTTTTAATAGCTGTTATCATTGGTCTTCTGAACCCTCCTTCGAGAAAATACCAATGACTTACATGTAAACTCGCAGTTTGGTCTCTGAATTCAGGATTTCAGGCCCTTTCCGCTCAATCGCGTAGCACCTTTTTTCATGATTTGACTTTTTAGCTTCTGGGACCTCCATTGTAACTCAAATCTGATCAAGCTGGGGGGGTGGGGACCACCCTGGGTAGTCGTAGGTAGACCCACGACCACCCGTGGGTTATATACTCCCTCCCATCTCTTTCATAAGTCATCTTCAAGTTGAAGCCACATAGAAAATTTGAGATTTCTTCTTCAAATCTACTGAGTTCGGGCTGCTTTATGCAAAATTCATCACCGTACAATCGTTCTGCACTATCTTGGCAACATTTACATGTCTTTTTTTTCCAATTTTGACTGTTGGAATGTGAGATATCATATAGAATACTTCTAAACACATAGTAGTGAATATGAATGCTCATATGAGTTGATAAAAATTATTCAACGCATTAAATGTTAGTCTTTGACCACGGTGAACGTATTAATGTGAAAAAATTAACTTCTGAAACAGTCAATTGGCATCCCTTTCTGCTATTTTTTCATACTATTTGAGGACAAATGAGCAAAGGTTTTGAAGTAAAGCACACCTAGTAATTAGGCTACCATGATGAATTTATTTTAATGTTTTTTCATGCATATAAGATGTTCATGACTTTGAG
Source organism: Panax quinquefolius (assembly GCA_020205615.1). Classification (NCBI taxonomy): domain Eukaryota; kingdom Viridiplantae; phylum Streptophyta; class Magnoliopsida; order Apiales; family Araliaceae; genus Panax; species Panax quinquefolius. The sequence goes on along the minus strand of CM035152.1, from coordinate 101,728,598 downwards.
TTGGTGTGCTACTGAAAGGCCCCTAGTCATACCTACGTGCATGTGGACAATCCATTTTACAAATGAGACTTTGGAGAAATTTTTTCATGAGTCTGGACATTTAATGAACATGCTTTTTTAACTCTATTGTAAACATATGTTAAAGCAATTCATGCATGCATAAAGCTATGATTTGAATTTAATGAGTTTCAGTTTAGAATTACCTAACCCTTTCTGAGGTGATTTGGAGACTTTTGTCTAGATTTATTGATCTAGACCAGCCGAGTAGCTCTTGTAGGGCCTCTTCAAGTGTGAAGAAGAAAGCTTCAGATGTTCCTCGGCTTCACCTAGCCCAACAACCTCTCCGTTTAACTGAGTCAGTGATTCGCCCTATCCGGGTTGAGAGACTGGATGTTGAGGACGAGGAGGAAGACGTTCCCGTTGCGGATCCTGCTCCTTCTTCTTCCATTCCCCACAGGGAGCTTCTAGTTATAAATGTGACAATTCTAGATCTTCTAGATGATTTGATTCGTCACCCCTCGATCTATCTTCATGCAAACGAGGTAATAGCCATTTCCATCTTCTTTTTCCCATTTTTGGGGGCAAGGGTTCTTATCTTGATTTGCAATTTGATGCAGGTTTCCGACTTTACGCAGTCCAGAGGGAATTGGTTTAGCATACATTCTCTATACCAGACTCTCCATCCAGAGTACCAGGAGATTGTTCATGTGACGCCCCCAAAATAAGTCCACACAACCCATTTTGAGTAGCCAAATACATGGTACAGAAAATAACTACAACTTCATTATTACAATTGTCGTGCAAAATACGACAACACATATACTGTGAGTTTAAATACAAATATTATCTTCTAGACAATATCCACACTCAAATAATGTCCTTATTACAATTATTGATACATTATTTTACAAAATAGTGAGGACTGCTGTAACGCCCGAGAAAATCGGATTTTATGTGAATTAAATTTTTATTTGATTATTTGAATTAAATGAATTTAATTAATTATTTATGTTAGTAAGCTGTATGAAGGTCGTTCTATGATCTAGAATGTGCGGATGTGGTTAGGATTCTGGCTATGTGCTAGGATTAATTGTTTTGAATTTCCAAGATGAAAATAAAAGTTTTTCGAAAAATTTTCGTAAAAATACTATTCATCCATTTCTGCTCGGGAATTAAGTTTGAATTTCTAAGAAACAGCGTAATGATATAATTCTAAGATGAGATGGAATATTCAATAATATTTTAGTTATGGCAAACGAAGTGTTTACCTACGGACTTAAAACCTAAGGGTTAGGGAAGGTGAGTTTCGGAAAGGAAATGACTGCGTATAATGATTAGGGTTATTATACATGTGAAATACGAGTATGATACTAGTTAGTATACGAGTATAGTATGAAGGTTATTATGACATATAATACAAATATCGTACAAATACTATACGAAGAGAATACGTGAGTTATACGAGTAGAATACGATTAGTTCTTAATGGACTCTTAGTAATTGGACTTTGTCAAATACAATTGGACTTGGATTATGTTAAGCCCAAAGTTAAGTAAATGAAGCCCAAGATTGAATAATGTCAAAGCCCAATGTTAGGTTAAATTAAGCCCGATACGATTTAACCCTAAGCCCGATCCAAGAAACCGAACCGCGGATCGACCCGATGGATCAGCACATGGGTAAAACCCATGTGGGCAACCCATGTGGGACCCAAAGGCCATGTGGGTTGGCCACTTGGTGGACAAGTAAAGTAATTATTTGGTGGATAAGCCATGAATAGTAAAGAGGTGGACCAATTGACTAAAATGCCCTCTATTTGGTTTTCTATATAAGGACGCTAGATTAGTTCATTTGTTTGTTTTACAAACATTGACTAACATATATTGAGAGAGAGAAAAGTGAGTTATCAAGTAATCAAGTGAGCTTGAAGCAAAACATCCTAGTTTTAAGCAAGAACATGAAGAACGTTAAGGTAATAATTCGTAAAACCTTAGTCTTCGATCCTTTTATATTTATTTTTCGTAGGGAATCATGAATTGGTGGAGCATGTCTCTTCTGGAGTAATAAGGATGGCTATTAGTGAATTAAACATTGATAAGCCATGTATAAGTAGGAATCATAAGCGTTTATGTGAGTTTAATCGCGAAAAAACCATTGAACGTTGATTTGGTTGTTTATGGACAAATTGAAAACCATCATTTATAGGGTATGTGCATATTGCTTGGTTAGGTTATAAACAATGAATCAATGGATTGGTTCCAATTGATTTGGCATATAAAACACGAGTAACGAAGTTATGGCAAAATTTACGAAAGTAGACGTTAAAATCGTATAATTTTGGATTAGTAGTCAAAACTCGCCATTTAATTCAGAAACCCTAGTTTTCAATGGCGTAGCATAGAATAACGTATTCAAGAGTCGTGGACTCAAGCACGGTCGAATTCTAGCTTAGAACGAAGAAAATGAGCTATGAACGCTCACGAGTGTTTAACGAACGCTTATTAGAACGTTAATAGTGAATTTATCGTTAACGGATTTAAAAACTACTTTTATCTAGATGAAATCAAAGTACATGGAATTTGTAAGAAAACGGCTTTTGAACGAGCCAATTCCGACTTAAAATGACAAAGTTATGAGTCCGAGTAGAATCGTAGAAGGAAAAAGTAAAAAAATTTCAAGGGCTTAGTGGAGGTGCCGCGTCGCCACTCCAAGCCCTATTTGCCGCGCTGCAGCACCAGGTAGGGAGACTCAATTACCAGAGAATGAAGATAGCGCCACATATATAGTAAAGTCTCTTATACATGACATTGACCGGGAATAAGAATAACACATCAGTTGTTAGTGGCCATGCAAAATTTTGATAGTATACCAAAGGTGTGTAGCAACGCAGGTAGTAGAGAAAAGTTGGACAATTTAGTATCTAATCCCAATCTATTGTAAACCAATAATGGGGCATGTATACGCTTAATATACATGGTAAGACCATTCCTATATAGTATATATATAGGGATGACTTTAGAAGATGAATGTCAAATTACAGTAATTAAATGAAGAACGCATTATATAAGAAAGTAAATTGCATTTAAACTTTGGTAATTAACCAATGATGATCAAGTCTTGGTTTAGTAACATAAGACGTTAATAAGCCGTAATGGAAGATAGTTAAATCAAGATGACTTTTATTATTGAAATAAATTCAATTAAGATATAGAAGAGAAAGAAGTTGGTAAAAACAATGTGATTAGATTGTTTGGTAGTTAATTACAGTGTGCTATGTGAATATATCATGTAGAGACTGTAAAGACCAAGAACTGTTGAATAATTATTTGAAGACGCTTGAAGGCAAGTTTTCTTAACGCTTGTCTAACCTTCGTGTTATCCAAGTTTTCTGTGATTCATGTTATGAGATGCATGAATTATTTTACGAAAGGGTCGATGCCAGTTTTAACTCGGCTAGACTAATCTTAAGAGTTTGATTGATTTGTTTACAAGTCTTTTGATATAGAATTTTTAACGCTATCCTATGCCAAGTATTTGGTACGGATTCAAGTTAAGCTTGAGTATGAACAAATAAATGTATTTTACTTATTCGATGGGCACGTGAGGTTGCCAAAACTTAAACGTAAACACGTTTAACGGATGAGTGTTGATCAACATAGAGTACTATAGGCTGATCACCTAGAAGTGCTCGTAAGATATATCGGACTTACAGACTTAGTGTCAGGTTGTCCTTTTTAATGAATAAAAACCAAAAGAGAATGTTCATGGTCTTTTGACCAGCTCATAATTCCTAAGTTATTATATGTACTCTAGAATTGTGTTATGAAATGAAAAGTGCTATTTAATGTTTCATAGTACTTCATAACTACTTGTTCAGTTATTGAAGATAATCATATAATTCTCGACGTGGTATTGATATTATCTATTGCTAGACTTGCTGAGCTAGTTATGCTCACCTCTTGCTTGAATTATATGATTGCAGCTAAGGCCGAAAGAACTAAGGATCCCAGTAGGGATAAAGGCAAAGCTAAGATGGATAAGTAGATTATCCTATAATAGATTAGTATGTTTGTAAGAATCATATTATGATAAACGAAGAATGTATCGGTTCCAAAACCTGGGAAAGGATTTATTATTATTATTGTAATAAGAATGTAGTAAATACAATCATTTTGATGTTGATTCAATGGAATGAATGTATAGTTAGAAGTACTGTGTAGCACCATATCTGTGGATTGAAGTACCCAGATTTGGGGGCGTCACACGTTGGTATCAAAGAATTAGGTTATAAACTTAAGGGGGGAAGAACCTTAGGCTAATAACCTTGTTAGAAGTATGGAAGTCGGAAGTAATAAACTCGAAAAGAGTTCTAAATTAAGTATTGAGGAAACTCGGTACCAAAAGATGTAAAAGATGAAAATTAACCCTAAATAAACTAAATGTGATTTGTGCTTATATTATTGTGTATTATGTACTCATCAACATGTTATGTGTTATTATAGATGTCCATCGATAGCTCTATGTATAGGGATATATATGTGGTGAGCGAAGAGTCCGTGAACCGGGTAGAGCCTGTACCTATACTCGTGGCGGGAGTACCAGTAGTGATCCTAGAAGAGTCCGAGCCGGAGGAGGACTATTCGGATGAGGATTATTCTAAGGGAGATATGGAAAACTTGGGATCGGCGTCATATCTCGATATGGTGGACGATGGGGATGAGGAGATGGAGGTAGCATCGTTTAATACGGTGGTACCTGTACTAGAGCCAACACCTCCAGATTCAATGAGGACATTGTATCTAGCGGTGTTTGACCGGAATGTGCACATGCGCACTGTTATGCAAAACCAGAATAAGGAGATTAGTGATCTCTACTAAGTGAAGGAGTCTACAGAAGCAGATTTTGACTTAGAGCATGATGAGAGGTTGCTCATGACTGATTAGGTGAAGGACTATAAGAATGAGGCCGTAGAGCTTCGTAAGGAACTGGTTGAAAAGAACCAAAAGATAGCACGGATGTCTCACATCCATGAGAGTGCTCATGAGGATTTCAAGCTAAAAATTGCTTATTATTCCATTGAGTCAGGATAGATTTGACATACTATTAGTCGGGATATTGTGTCAATTCTTACGAATCAGGAGCATGAGAATGCTGTGATGTAGTATTAGTAGATCGGTAGATCTTTTTGTATATGTGTAGTGACGTAAAACCCTCTTTTGTATAATTAAAGGGTAATCTTTTTGGTAAATCCCAATTTTTGTAGAAGTTAATTGCGGGATAGAAATGTAATAGCTTTTGGCTGTGGAATTAAATTGTAAATAGTTTTGAACTATGAAGAAACATATTAATATAATGAAGTTTTTATTAATTGTGCTTTGTTGTGGTATGAGTTGTTGTTGTTAAATGATAACTAAGTAAGTGAATAGATAATAATGAAAGTTTATTTATTTAATCAGAATAATGCCACCAAGAAGAAGACAACATAATCAGGAAGTTGAATCACATAATGATAACCAAGGGGGTCAGAATAACCCTATGCAAGAGTTTGTTAATTTATTAACAGCTACATTTAACCAATCTGGGGGTAGAGCACCCGCAGTACCAAGGGTAGCCAGAATGACTACCTTTAAAGAATTTAAGAGTATAGGTCCGCTGGAGTTCAGAGGAACTACGGAACCAATAGAGGCCTAGACATGGGTGAAGGAAATAGAGAAGGCGTTTGTTATTACAAACGTAGCAGAGGCGCAAAAGACTTCTTTTGCGACCTATATGATGAAAGGAGAAGCCAACTTCTGGTGGGAGTCTCACCAGGGTGGGGCTAGAACTGATGCTGTTACATGGGAATAATTTAAGAAGGTTTTCTTCGATGACTATTTTCCTACTAGCATGCAAGGGAGAATGGAGATTAAGTTCCTAGAACTTAAACAAGGGGACATGACGGTTCCCCAATATGCGGCCAAATCCAATGAATTGGCAAGGTTTGCTCCACACTAAGTGGACACTGAGGAAAGGAAGGCTCATAGGTTTGAGCAGGGATTGAAACCCTGGCTCTATAGTAGAATTTCTATTTTCCAGAGTGCTTCATATGGAACCATTCTGGAGAAATCAATCATCGCGGAGGGTGGTAGTGAGGCTTTGAGCCAATGCCACAAGGAGAGGAAGAACAAGGGCAAAGGAGAAGGAGGACCCAATGCGGAGGGAGCTAGTGGTAGTGGGAGTATGCCCAAGAGGAAGAATTTTAACTCCAGGAATACTTGAGTGAAACAAGGGTATCCTAAACGTAGGATAGAAGCATGCAAGACATGCGGGAAGACTCATCTTGGAGTCTGCTTAAAAGGGAAGTCAGTTTGTTATAACGGTGGGCAGGAGGGTCATATATCACCCAATTGTCCCAATCCCAAGAAGAACCAGGGATGTTTTATTTGTGGGTCGATGGACCACATGGCAAGAAATTGCCCAACGAAGGGGTTAGAGGTGAGCAAGGGTACTAGTAGTGGTAAGTTAGCCATTACTGGACCAACACCATCGTCGGATAGGCCCACGACCCGTACTTTTAATATGACTGTCTAAGATGCAGTTGCATCAGCGGATGTAGTAGCAGGTATCATTCCAATCAATGAAATAAATGCTTGTGTTATTTGACTCGGGTGCTACTTGTTCTTTTATAGCATGTGAATTTGCTAAGCAATTAAGTTTACTCCCTGAAAGATTAGAGATACCTTTAGACGTTAAGGTAACAAATGAAGAGATAATTCCCATTGAACACATTCATAGGAATTGTTGAGTAGATATTAGAGGTAACAAATTATTGGCAGATTTAGTACCGATAAGGTTGAGAGAATTCCATGTAATTCTCGGTATGGATTGGTTGATTAACTATAAGGCTATAATAGATTGTCATAGGAAAAGTGTGAAACTTTGGCTTTCTAAGAAAACCAAGGTAGTGTTCTACGGTAGTAAATTATCGAGACGCTCTTGTTGTCTAACCATGACACAAGCTAGGAAAATGTTGAGGAAGGGGTGTATTGGATACCTGTGCCATATTATGGATACCCAAATAATGGGAGCATCATTGGAACAGATACCTATAGTACAAGAGTTCGCGAATGTATTTCCAGATGAATTACCAGGTCTTTCGCCGGATAGGGAGGTCGAGTTTGTGATTGATCTATTACCGGGTACGACACCAGTTTCTAGGGCACCGTATAGGATGGCGCTGGTGGAAATGAAGGAGTTAATGGTTCAATTACAGGAACTATTAGACAGAGAAGTACATTCAACCGAGTGTGTCTCCGTGGGGAGCACCGATATTGTTTGTAAAGAAGAAGGATGGGTCGTTATGACTTTGTATCGACTATCGAGAGTTGAACAAGTTAACGATTAAGAATAAATACCCATTGCTCAAGATCGATGATCTTTTTGATCAGTTGAAAGGGGAAAAGTATTTTTCTAAGATAGATTTGCATATGGGGTACCATCAATTGAAAGTAAGGAAATAGGATGTACCTAAGACGATGTTCTGAACTCGTTATGGTCATTACGAGTTTTTGGTTATGTCATTTGGGTTGACTAATGCACTAGCCACATTCATGGATATGATGAACAGAGTGTTCAAATAGTATTTGGACAAGTTTGTCGTAGTGTTCATTGATGATATTCTAGCCTATTCTAAGATGCCAGAAGATCATGCTGAACATTTAAGGATAGCGTTAGAAACACTACGAAGGGAGAAGTTGTATGCGAAATTCACTAAGTGTAAATTTTGACTTGAAAGAGTGCAGTTTTTAGGATATGTTATTGATAAAGATGGCATTTCTGTGGATCCAGCGAAGGTAGAAGCAGTTAATAATTGGGAACAACCAAAAATGCCAACTGAGGTTAGGAGTTTTCTGGGGTTAGCGGGATACTATAGAATGTTCATTCAGGACTTTTCTAAAATAGCTACTCCATTGACGAATTTGACGAGGAAGTCAGTGAAGTATGTGTGGACTGAAAAGTGTGAGAATAGTTTTCAGGAACTAAAAAGGAGGTTAAGTGAGGCACCTGTATTATCTTTGTCAGATGATACGGGGAATTTCGTAATTTATAGCGATGCTTCGCATAGAGGACTGGGGATGGGGTTGCGTGCTCACGCATGCGGCATGGCAAAGTCATTCTTGGCATCGTCCATGATTGAAGGATTATGAGAAGGTCTATCCTAATCATGACCTAGACTTGGTAGCTATAGTTTTTGCCTTAAAAATATGAAGACATTATTTATATGGGGAAAAGTGTGAGATATATCTTGTGAGACCCCAGATTTTATTAATAAAGATTTAAATTTTGGTGAAATAATTTTTAATATTATGGTGTGAATTTGAGATAATATTATAGTTGTGGGTAGTATTTATAAATTTTGCAAAGTATGCAAGTGGTTATATTATATTCGATTGGTGGGGAATATTCGGTTTAGCGAGGGAATATTAAATACAATGGCTCAATCATTGGTGGACCCTAATGTAATTATTGTCGGATTGAAAGCGACAAAAATATTTTATTAAAATAACGGCGGAAGTTTTACAGTTGATATTGTTGAACTACTCGGTAGTAAAAAAATGCGATGTCACGTGTGGTTGCATAGTAGCTACGGTATTGATTATTGATGCTTATGTGAGAAGTCACTCGGTTTGATTCCATTATTGTCGATTAATAATATGAATTATTATAGCGATAATGACGTTTTGTTTTATTCAGTATTATTAACGTAATAAAAGCGAAACATCTTTATATAAAATAGAATACTTTATTAAAGTTATTCTATAAATAGAATATATTATATTTTATTATGCATAGTGTTGCATAGTATTTTGCATAGTGTTTTGCATAGTATTGCATAGTGTTTGCATAGTAAAATGTTTTTATATAAATAGAATATATTATATTTTATTTAAAAGATTTTTCTTTAAATATGGACCGTCGAGATTAAAGTAAATCAATCTGGACCGTTCATGGATTAATTACTATGCATTCCATTTTTCTATAAATAGAAGCTCATTCCTTCATTATTTTCTTACGAATTCATTGAAACTACAGAGAGAGAAATTATAGAGAGAAGCTATAGAGAGAAAGTTATAGAAAGAAGAAGAAGAGTATTCGCTTACTTCACTACTTCTATATTAGGTTCTTTTACGGTGAAGGGTGTTATTCTTTCTTCTTGAAGAGAACTTACATTATTCCATTCACTATTATTCATTGGAATAACCTGTAAAAGTGGCATACCCTATACATAACTCAGATATCATGGCATACCCTATACTTGGTGAAATCCTTATGTTATTCCATTGCTTATTATTACATTGGAATAACTTTGTATCTGTGAGTTTTACCCTATACTTGGTGACATTCTTCTATTATTACATTTGGAACATCCTGTCATGTGTGTTTTTTACCGGACTGGTTAAAATCTTTATTATTACATTGGAACATCACATGCATGTGTTTTACAGGACTGGTTAAAATCTTTATTATTACATTTGGAATATCCTATGTCATGTGTTTTACAGGATCCGGTTCCATCTTTATTATTACATTGGAACATCCCAGTCGGTGTGAATTTCACGACTTTGGTTCCGTTATTATTATTATGTTGGAATAACTTTGTCATGCAATACTGCATGCATGGTGATTTCTTTTGTTATTCCATTCTTTATTATACCCGGTTGGTTAAAACTTTGACTTCTATACTCCATGAAATTAGTAGAATATCCTTGATATTTGCGTTTCATCCAAATATCTTTTCATGGAAATATTCTTACGATCATTCTTGAATTTTACTCTCTGAAACGATATCATGTTGACAATTTGGGCGTTAATAATTCATGGATTAAATAATTCTTGAACTTGTTTTATTGAATTATTATGTCATTGTCATCATCCTCATGTTATATTATGTTATCTTTGGCTTACGTGCATAGATGAACTTAGTATGATTATGACCGAGGATCATTCGGTATAATCATGACTTGATATAAATGATGTGATAAAAAGTCCTCGGTGGCACGTAATGCGATGATGGATAATTTTTGGTATGATTATGACCGGGGGTGATTTGGTATAGTCATGACCATTGATAATTTGATGAAAATCCTTGACCGTGGTACGGGGATGATTAGATGTGGTGGTTTATTTATTAAAATTTGAGTCTCGTGATAAAATTGATGAAAACCTTTTAAAACCTAAAAGATAGTAGACTTTTATTCTCTACTTGACTCTTTTAATGGATTGCTTATTCATTGCAGATTAAAGCTGGTTGTCTATTGTATTTTATCGGTTTAACAACTTTGTTGAAGGCTAATGATAATTTATTACGCATTATCTTAGTCATAATATTTCTTCTTGGGCTAGTTGAGCTCACCCTTTCTTTCTTTGTTCTCTTGAGGAAATGAGAACATATTTGGGACAGTCGGGGACGAAGTAATGGTCCGGAGGATAGCATTAATAGTCCTCACTATTACGTGAAATAGTGTGATAATAGTTGTAATGAGGACTCCTTTTGAGTTTGTATAATATCTAGTAGACAATATTTGTATTCAAACTCATAGTTTATGTCGTATTGTTACAGCGAGTTATATTAGTAAGTTGTATTTGAATTTATGTACCATGTAAGTGGCGACTCAAGATGGGTGGATATATACCTAATTTTGGGGGCGTCACGGTTGAGTATCGAGCTTAGGATATGATCCTGGCTAAGATGTGAGAATAGTACTAGGAGGGGAGAGCGGGAATTCCTTCGCTAGTATGACCTACCTAAGTTTATGTGGTATTTATTTGGTCGGTCGAGTATAGGGATAATATGTGATATGTTAATTAACCCTTGTTTTGTGGCGGTGTTTGAGAATGACATCGAAAATCTTTGAGATAAGCAATGAAGCACATGAGAGTGTTGATTATTTCAAACAAAAGGTAACGACCAACAATAATACGATAATAATCATCTTTGGTGGCAGCGGCTATCGAACAATGATAACCATCGTGGGGAAATTATCATGCTAAGAATGGTAACCACTTGGTGGTAATCATGGCAAAGATAATAAGTGGAAATTTCAAGAAGAGAAGGCCATTTAGCTCGATTTTGTCATATAGTGAAGTCAAGTCCAAATTTGGGATAGTGGCACCAAAGGCGGATCTGGACAAAACAAAGTCGATGGTTTTAGGAAGAGGCGTTTTTCGTGACTTCTCAAAAGTGGGTAACCCGACGAAGTTAGTACGGGTTAGTTAATTATAAATTCTTGCGAAGTCTATACCTTATTAGAATCTGGGTTCTACCCATTCTTTTATCTCTCTTGCTTTGCGTTCAACGTTTAAATTTGACTCAGGAGAAATTAGACTTTGATTTATCTATTGAAACTTCGTTGGGAGAAACCTTTGTTACCTCACATTTATTAATCTTGTTTGGTTCAAATAAACATTTTCACGTTACTGTCGATCTTATCTTTTTGAAAATATTTGCCTTTGATGGGATTTTAGGAATCAATTGGTTAACTACTCATCATTCTTTTTGTAAGGTTGTTAGCTTTCATATTCTAACCAACTTTGTTATCTGAATTCAAAGTAACCAAACCCTAAAGTTAATCACTATTATATCAAGCCATAAGTAAAGAGCCCCGATCCTTTTTCGTTGTTGACTTCCTTGTGTGGAATGCAAAGCCGGACTTTTACGTAGGCGACGTCGTGGATGAAGATGGCAAGTTGATAGGTATCATTGTGAGGTGTTATCGAGGTTAAGGGATAGAAGTCACGAGTTGGTATTAATGTGACGTCTTATCCAAGTCTTGGACGAGATGTGATTTTGAATGATATTTCTATCATTAATAAATTTCTTGACGTATTCTTGAAGATTTTCTAGCCTACCCTAGGCGTGAAATCGAATTTTGTATTGACCCGATCAAAAACCCATTTCTTAAACCCTCAAATATTTCTTCAACTAAAAGGATGCATTTACGTGGATTATGATGAAAGTCATAATAAAAGCATTGGACTAATAAAAAATCATGGGTATATGAAGTATTAGTAAGTTTTATGATGAGTTATGTTGGTTGGTATGTAAAAACATGAAAGTTTCTTAGAAATCACAAAGAGTTGAAAATCGATTTTAGTGAAAAAGCGTAACATGAAATTCAATTGACCATATCTCCTATTATATTTTGAATTTTTGAATGTGGTCAAGTCCTAGAGTTAGATCTATGAGTTACCTAACTAATCCAAGTGGAATTACTGGAAAAGGTGTTGTAGATTTTTGTGTGGACTGATTTTAGCAAAGGAGTGCAAAGCTGCAAAAACCGAAAAAAGCTTACTGCCATGATTTTAGAGAGGCTATTTCGGCCACTTAAATTATGAGAAAAATTCTGGCCTTTTGGGACATGAAATTATATGGTATAAAGTACCTCCTGTCCAAAAATGAGCTCATTACGACTTAAAATGAGCAAGTTATGACTATTTCAATATTTAGGTTTTTTAAATTTAAAACGCTATAACCGGAGTTCTATAACTCAGATGACCATGAAATTTAAACTGGAAGCTCACGTTAACATGTGTAAGGTCCTGCCAAGATTTGGGAATTTTGGAGTTAAACTTGAGGTAGCTAATTTCTTAAGGAATTAAGTGGAAATTGATTTTTAAAAATAGTAAATAAATTTTAAAATTCCGAGAAAAATATATTTTCATTATGGGACTATATTATGCTAAATCCCAGAAAAGAAATATTTTTGGGGCTGATTTGGTATTTTTTCATGAAAATAGTTTGAATTCACGAACATATGAGTTAAATATGTTATGTGAAGTAACAAAGTTGAAAATAGGATTTTATGGCTAGAGAATCCTATATAGAGTATATGCATATTTTTTTGATGAGGATTTGATAATTGGTGATGATATCTTCCGAGTATGACATTTTGAATGATTAAATGCATTATATGGTAAAATGTAAACAATTAAGATAAATTGTTTATAAATTTAAGAAGTGATTAAAATATTATTATAATATTAATGTTATTAGATTATGAGATTATTAAATGATTGATAACATGGGGATATTCTTGAATCTGGATAAATTATATTATAAATGTTTAATATTTATCATTTATCTCATTTGATTGATTCTTTATATCATTATCCTCATGTTTATATTATGTTGAAAAGTCATTTGTGGCACAAAGTGCATAGATGGACTTGGTATGATTATGACCACGGATTATTTGGTATAATCATAACTTAGTAAATGAATACACAATTATCTTTGGCCGTAGTGCATGGATAATTTGTGGTCGTGATACTAATGAATATCCTTGGCACGTAGTGCGGGGATGATTCGATGATGTGGATTAATTATTGAAAGTGAGTCAAAGAATGAAATATTAATTCATGGATGTGTTCAAAGTCATCGTGGCTTACGTGCATAGATGGACTTGGTATGATTATGACCGAGGATTATTCGGCATAATCATAATCACTGTAATTGAAAACACAATTATCTTTGGCCGTAGTGCATGGATAATTTGTGGTCGTGATCTTAATGAATATCCTTGGCTTGTGTGCGGGGATGATTCGATGATGTGGATTAATTATTGAAATTGAGTCTCGTGAATGAAATATTAATTCATGGATGTGTTCAAAGTCATCATGGCTTTACGTTGCATAGATGGACTTGGTATGATTATGACGAGGGATTGTTGGGTATAATCATAATAGTAATTGAAAAAACACAATTATCTTGGTAGTAGTGCATGGATAATTTGTGGTCGTGATACTAATGAATATCCTTGGCACGTAGTGCGGGGATGATTCGATGATGTGGATTAATTATTGAAATGAGTCTCAATGAAATATTAATTCATGGATGCGTTCAAAGTCATCTACGTGGCTTACGTGCATAGATGGACTTGGTATGATTATGACCGAGGATTGTTTTCGGTATAATCATAGTAGTAATTGAAAACACGAATATCCTTGGCGATTGGTGCATGGATAATTCGTGGTCGTGATACTATTAAGCTGCGTCTTAGCATTATTGGTTTCTGAGTTGTATATCTTTGCTTTGTAGTGCAAAGATGAATTGTTAATGAATAGCTTTGGCGGATTTCAAAGATGAATTTAATATTTTTAAGCGATAAAGGTAGTCAAGGTATCCTCATCTCTTTATCATACCAGTGCGTACGCACTCCTAATTTCGAGGGCGAAATTCCATAAGGAGGGGAGATTGTGAGACCCAGATTTTATTAATAAAGATTTAAATTTGGTCGAAATAATTTTTAATATTATGGTGTGAATTTGAGATAATATTATAGTTGTGGGTAGTATTTATAAATTTTACAAAGTATGCAAGTGGTTATATTATATTCGATTGGTGGGGAATATTAGGTTTAGCGAGGGAATATTCGTACAACTACTCAATCATTGGTGGACCCCATAATGTAATTATATTGTCGGATTGAGAAAAGCGACAAAAATATTTTATTAAAATAACGGCGGAAGTTTTACTGGTTGATCTTGTTGAACTACTTTCGTTAGTAAAAAAATGCGATGTCGTGTGGTTGCATAGTAGCATTACGGTATTGATTATTGATGCTTATGTGAGAAGTCACTCGGTTTGATTCCATTATTGTCGATTAATAATATGAATTATTATAGCGATAATGACGTTTTGTTTTATTCGTATTATTAACGTAATAAAAGCGAAACATCTTTTATATAAAATAGAATACTTTATTAAAGTTATTACATAAATAGAATATATTATATTTTATTATGCATAGTGTTGCATAGTATTTTTTGCATAGTGTTTTGCATAGTATTGCATAGTGTTTGCATAGTAAAATGTTTTTTATATAAATAGAATATATTATATTTTATTTAAAAGATTTTTCTTTAAATATGGACCGTCAGATTAAAGTAAATCAATCTGGACCGTTCATGGATTAATTCTTATGCATTCCATTTTCTATAAATAGAAGCTCATTCCTTCATTATTTTCTTACTTAATTCATTGAAACTACAGAGAGAGAAATTATAGAGAGAGAAGCTATAGAGAAAAGTTATAGAAAGAAGAAAAGAGTATACTGCTACTTCACTTTACTTATATATTAGGTTCTTTTTTACGGTGAGTGGGTGTTATTCTTTCTTCTTCTTGAAGAGAACTTACATTATTCCATTCACTATTATTACATTGGAATAACTTCGTAAAAAGTATACCCTATACCTATACATGATATGTATCTGTGGATACCCTATACTTGGTGAAATCCTTATGTTATTCCATTGCTTATTATTACATTGGAATAACTTTGTATGCTGTGATTTACCCTATACTTGGTGACATTCTTCTATTATTACATTGGAACATCACATGCATGTGTTTTTTACACCGGACCGGTTAAAATCTTTATTATTCTGTTGGAACATCCACATGCGTGTGTTTTACAGGACTGGTTAAAATCTTTATTATTACATTGGAATATCCTATCATGTGTTTTTACAGGATCTGGTTCCATCTTTATTATTACATTGGAACATCCATCGGTGTGAATTTCACGACTTTTGGTTCCGTTATTATTATTATGTTGGAATAACTGCATCATCTGAAATACCGCATGCGTGGTGATTTCTTTTGTTATTCCATTCTTTATTATACCCGGTTGGTTAAAACTTTGACTTCTATACTCCATGAAATTAGTAGAATATCCTTGATATTTCGTTTCATCGATATCTTTTCATGGAAATATTCTTCCGATCATTCTTGAATTTTACTCTCTAAAAGCGAGATCATGTTGACAATTTGGGCGTTAATAATTCATGGATTAAATAATTCTTGAACTTGTTTTATTGAATTATTATGTCATTGTCATCATCCTCATGTTATATTATGTTATCTTTGGCTTACGTGCATAGATGAACTTAGTATGATTATGACGAGGATCATTCGGTATAATCATGACTTGATATAAATGATGTGACAAAGTCCTCGGTGGCTTTGTAATGCGATGATGGATAATTTTTGGTATGATTATGACCGGGGGTGATTTGGTATAGTCATGACCATTGATAATTTGATGAAAATCCTTGGCGAGTAGTACGAGGATGATTAGATGTGGTGGTTTATTTATTAAAATTCGAGTCTCGTGATAAAATTGATGAAAACCTTTTAAAACCTAAAAGATAGTAGACTTTATTCTCTACTTGACTCTTTTAATGGATTGCTTATTCAGCTTGATTAAAGCGGTTGTCTATTGTATTTTATCGGTTTAACACAACATTGAAGGCTAATGATAATTTATTCGCATTATCTTAGTCATAATATTTCTTCTTGGGCTAGTTGAGCTCACCCTTTCTTTCACTCGTTTCTCTTGTGAAATGAGAACATGCATTTGGGACTTAGTCGGGGAGCGAAGTAATGGTCGGAGGATAGCATTAATAGTCCTCACTATTACGTGAAATAGTGTGATAATAGTTGTAATGAGGACTCCTTTTGAGTTTGTATAATATCTAGTAGACAATATTTGTATTCAAACTCATAGTTTATGTCGTATTGTACACGACAGTTATATTAGTAAGTTGTATTTGAATTTATGTACCATGTAAGTGGCGACTCAAGATGGGTGACGTATACCTAATTTTGGGGGCGTCACATATACACGGACCATAAACGTCTGAAATATATCTTTACACAGAAGGAGTTGAATATGAGGCAGTGAGGGTGGTTAGAATTGTTAAAAGATTATGACTGTGATATCTTATATCATCCAGGAAAGGCAAATGTAGTAGCTGACGCGCTAAGTAGGAAGGGTAAAGAAAAGCTATCAATGTTAACGACTCAGAATGAGTTAGTAACGGAGATGACAAGAATGGAGTTAGAAGTTAAATTACCAAATGAAGCGGTAAGAGATGTTATACACAATGGAGACCTAACCAACCATAGTGGAACGAGTTAAAGAAGTGTAATTAGGTAACGAAGAATGTGAATGAGTGAAGAAGAGGATGGAAGATGAAGAAAAGACTAAGTATAACCTTGATAAAGAAGGATTACTTCGTTTTGAAGGAAGAATTTGGGTTCCAGATAATTCCGAGTTAAAAGAAGAGATAATGAGTGAGGCCCATAGTTCGAGGTACTCGATACATCTAGGTAGTACTAAGATGTATAAAGACCTTTGACAGAACTTTTGGTGGCCAAACATGAAGAGCGAGATTGCAGAATATGTTAGTAAGTGCTTAACTTTTCAGAAAGTTAAGGCTGAACACCAACGACCGAGTGGGTTATTGCAATCACTAGAGATTCCAGAGTGGAAATGGGAGCATATCACAATGAACTTTATGGTGGGACTTCCAATGACAAGGAAAGGATACGATGCTATTTGGGTAATAGTGGATCGGTTGACGAAATTGGCTCACTTCTTACCAATAGGAGTTAGGTATAACCTAGATCAATTGGCTAAACTATATGTCAAAGAAATTATTTTAAGACATGGAGTACCTATTTCAATTGTATCAGATCGTGATCCATGATTCACATCGGATTTTTGGAGGAGTTTGTAAGAGCAAATGGGAACGCAATTGAAGTTGAGTACATCATATCATCCTCAGACGGATGGACAAAGTGAACGGATAATTTAAACGCTATAAGATATGTTAAGATCTTGCGTTATGGATTTTAAGGGAAGTTGGGATGAACATCTGCCTTTGGTGGAATTTGCATACAACAATACTTTTCACGCTAGTATAGGCATGCCGCCTTATGAAGCGTTATATGGGAGGAAGTGCAGAACTCTTCTGTGCTAGGATGAAGAAGGTGAAAGTTGGATGTTGGGACCTGAGATGGTACAACAGACTGCAGACATGGTAAAGTTAATATGTACTCGATTGGTAGCGGCTCAAGATAGACAAAAGAGGTATGCAAATCCTCACCGTGAGAAGATGGAGTTTAAAGTAGGTTCGTATGTCTTTCTGAAGGTATCACCTTGGAAAGGGAAGATACGTTTTAGAAAGAAAGGAAAGTTAAGTCCAAGGTTTATAGGACATTTTGAAATTTTAAGAAGGGTATGAGAGGTAGCTTATGAAGTAGCTTTACCTCCAAAGATGGAACGTATACATAATGTGTTTTACATGTCAGTGTTGCATCCTTATAAATCGGACTACAAACAAGTAATAGAGTATGAATCTATTCAGATAGAAAAAGATTTAACGTAAGAAGAACTTCCAGTTCAGATTGTTGATAGGAAGGAACACGTTTTGAGAAATAAGATAATACCTTCGGTGAAGGTGATTTGGAGGAACCACAATGCCGAAGAAGCAACGTGGGAATTTAAGAGTAAAATGAAGAAAATTTTTCCTCATTTGTTTATGTAATTGTAGTGAGATTCTGGGGATAGAATCCTTATAAGGGGGAGAATGTAACGCCCGAGAAAATCAGATTTTTATGTGAATTAAATTTTTATTTGATTATTTGAATTAAATGAATTTAATTGATTATTTATGTGAGTAAGTTGTATGGAGGTCGTTCTATAACCTAGAATGTGTGGATGTGGTTAGGATTCTGGCTATGTGCTAGGATTAATTATTTTGAATTTCAAAGACGAAAATAAAAGTTTTCCGAGAAATTTTCGTAAAAACACTATTCATCCATTTCTGCTCGGGAATTAAGTTTGAAGTTCTGAGAAACGCGTAATGATATAATTCTAAGACGAGATGGAATAACTGCGTAGATATTTTCTTGATGTGCATTGTGGCTAATCTGTACATACCGTATTATATGGACCATCTGGATATCGGTGTGATTACGGTAGTCTGTGTTCTTAGGGAGGGTTATACCATCTTGTCGATGATCTTGGCAGAGACCTTGTGGTCAGTCATGTTTTTCCATACCCATTCTGTGGGGGGGTTTCAGAGGTAGTGTCATCCTCTTGTACGTGTCATTTATGACACACTTGAGACCTATTGGCACCTTCAGACGTCATTGGTATTATTTTACTCATGAGATAGCCATGTCTTATTCCTTTCAGCAGGCTGAGTGTACAGACACAACATCCTAGTTGGCTTTTTTGTTAGGGATTGAGGATCCTTTTGCTATTTTACCTTATTCAGGACTCAGGTCTCCCTACAGCTTTAGTACTCATGTAGTCGGCATGAATTATCTTCCACTGGCTAGTTTGAGAGGGGTGACCACGTATCATCCACTGACTATCATGGGATAGTTTGATCAGTTTCAGGATATTCATCCCTTTGACGGGGTAGTGGGTCAGCGATTGTGATCTCAGACTTGACCAGGATTTATGAATGTTGGACTCGTTAAGAGAGGGCTGAATTTTTGACTAGCCATCCAGGTCGCTCTTCAGAGTATTCTGTATGGCTGGAGGCAGATATTGCATTGGCTAGGGTTGTTTCCTCAAAGCCGAGTATTGATTCTGATGATTGGAGCCTATGGAGGACCCTGGTTCTCCCACCGAGGATGAGCTATTTATTAGTTTGACAGCAACTCTAGTTGATTCTCCCAGTATTCTTACTGTTGTGGCTCCACCTTCTATAGAGTATTTGGAGCTGAGGTTGCAACTGATGACATTTGAGAGGGATCGGGCTAGGGTCTTGATGTTGACAGCTCTTTTTGGTAGAGATGTTGCTTTTATTGAGAGAGATGATGTCCTAGCTAGCAGGGATACCGCTATTGTTGAGCGGGATAAGGCTCGATCATCTCGGGATGCAGCTATTATTGAGCAGGACGAGGATCTAGCTACCTGGGATGTTGCCACTACAGATAGTACTGCACTCAGATCTCATACTGCTAGCATTGTCGCAGAGATGAATGCCTTCATAGATGAGCATGGTAGCACTATACAGATGGCCGTAGATCTCCTGGATCGCATGGACACCCTGGGGCAGGAGCTCATAGACTCACCTCCATCTTCTAAGAGGGATTCCATGTTGGACTTGTTGGCTCGCTTATTCACGGGTTTGTAGATTAGATTTTATTTTCCTGCATAGACTAGGTTAGACAGTTTTGTCATGTACATGACACATTGTATATATCAAATAGTATTATATGGCAATGAAATATATTTTGATTCACTTTCCTTTTAGATATGCCTTGTTACTTTCTTGATAGTTGCCATTTTCTTCATGGCTTACTATCCTGATGTATTCTGAACTCCTCTTTGGTGGATGGACATTGAGGTGTCCCAGGATCTTTCAGAATGGATCATTGATCTTTGGGTTTTCCATTTCTTTGGTGTTTTGGGACTAGTTTTTGAATGTAGTTGGGGTTTAAGAGAAGGGTTTTGGCTTTCCTCTTTGAGGGTTTGACCGTACCACAGATGGTTGTCGATTTTCTCCCATTGATGAGGGGAGACCAGGTAGTTCTATCTCTGTGGTCTGAGCCAATGAGATGTGGTTTAACAGCACAATAATAGGTCGCTGGTTTTTTCCATTGATGGAGGGAGACCAGGTAGTTCCTGCTTTGTGGTTTGGCTTGAAAGGTTGAAAATTTGAATGGATGATCACGTAACCATTGAAAAGGGTTTTGTGAATTTTGCAAGGATGAGACCGCACCATAGTTGGCTGCCTACGTAGTCCCATTAATGAGGGGAGATCATGTCATTCATAGTTTAGGCTTGGCCTGAATGGTTTGAAGGTTGTATATAGTGAAGGGATTTTTGGATTTTCACAGAGGTTAGACCGCACCATAGATGGCTGCCTACGTACTCCTATTGATGGGGAGATCAGTTCTATGTAGTTCATGCTTGGCCTGAATGGTTTAAAGGTTGTATGTAGTGAAAGGTTTTTTAGATTTTTATAGGGGTTAGACCCCACCATAGATGGCTACCTACGTACTCCTATTGATGGGGAGATCAGGTCTACGTAGTTCATGCTTTGTGCCCTAAAGGATTGGTGCGGTTTGAAAACCTGAATTGACTTGATTGATGGATTGATAATCCAGAATTAGGATTCTGGTTTGCAGGTAACTTCAGACATAATACCTTTTCACGGTGTCTGAGTTGATAAGCCGGGGAAATTCTTTGTCGTCCATTTCATGCAATTTAAGGGCTCCTCCGGTCAATACCTCCTTGACAATGAAAGGGCCTTCCCAGTTCGGGGCAAACTTTCCTTTAGATTAGTCTTGATTGGCAAGGACCTTCTTCAAGACCAAGTCATTTTCTGTGCACTGCCGTAGCCGGACTTTCTTTTTATATGATCGAGTAATCCTCTATTGATATAATTGACCATGAAAAATGGATGTGGCCCCCCTCTCAACTATCAGAGATAATTTGTGGTATCGGTCTTGCAACCATTGGTCTTCTTCCATTTGAGCATCTATCAATACTCTTAAGGACTCCATTTCTACCTCTATGGGGAGCACTACCTCCATGCCATAGGTTAATAAGTAAGGGGTTGCCCCAGTAGAAGTACGCATTGACGTTCTGTAGGCTAACAGAGTCTGAGGTAATAAGTTAGGCCATCCTTTGTGATTTGCGAACATCTTTTGCATGATATTCTTGATGTTTTTATTAGCTGCTTCAACAACACCATTCATCTTTGGATGATAAATGACAAAGATCAAATGTTTGATGTGGAATTTGCTGCACAATTCCTCCATCATCTGGTTATTGAGATTTTTGGCATTATCCGATACGATCACCTCTGGTTGTCTATATTGATATATGACATTATTTTTGATGAAACCAATGATTACCTCTTTGGTGACTTTGGGAAAAGAGGCTACTTCTACCCACTTGGTGAAGTAGTCGATCATGGTGAAGATAAACTGATGACCATTGCTGGCTTTGGACTCGATTGGCTCGATCACGTCCATTCCCCACATTGAAAAGGGCCATGGTGAACTCATATTGTGTAGTTCACTTGGAGGAACGTGGATAACATTTCCATGAATTTGGCATTGATAGCATCTCCATACGTTATCATCACAATCAGTTTTGAGAGCCCCATTCTTAATATCTTCTTGGCAAGTAAATGACCACTCATGTATGGGCCACATACTCCGCCATGGATTTCTTCCATGAGTCTTTGGGCTTGGTCTTTGTTTAGGCATCTTAGAAAGCCTAGTCTTGCATCCCTTTTGTAGAGCGCATCTTCTCTTAGATAGAATTTCATGGCCATCCTATACATCCGCTTTCTATTAGCTTGATTTGCCCCAGTGGGCATAGATCCATCTCGCATATACTCTTTAATGGACCGGTACCAAGGGTGTTGGATGGGAGGCAGTTCATTTGATACTTCTCCAATGTAATTTCCATAAACTGGTGCCTTTTGGCTTGCAAATTTGATATTTGGAATGCCTCCCCTTTCAGATATGTGGATCAAGGAGGCCAGGGTTACTAGTGCATCCGCAAAATCATACTGCTCCGAGGAATGTGGTGGAAGGATATCTCTTCAAACTCCGCAGCTATCTTGGTAACTTGTCGATGGTAAGGCAGCAAATGCAATTCTTTGGTGTGATATACCCTAGTGGTTTATTTGATGACCAGCTTGAAATCCCCAAATACAGTCAACCGTTTGACACCCATGGATTGGGCCAGTTTCAACCCCATTATTTAGCCTTCGTACTTAGCTGTGTTATTGGTGTTACCAAACTGCAACTTGACAGCAACAGGATACTGTTCTCCCAAAGGAGATACCAAAACTGCCCCTTCTCTAGCACCTTCCATGTTTACAGCTCCATTAAAGTACAATTTCTACAATCGGACTGTATTCTTCTGATGATTTTATTGAATTGTCATTACCCCTTCATTGGGGAAATATGTTTCCAAGGGTTTGAAATTCCCTGATGGTGATGCGGCCAATTGATCTGTAATTCCTTGACCTTTGATAGGCTTTTGAGTCACGTTGATGATGTCGAATTGTTGGAGGATCAACTGCCATTTGGATAGTCGATAATTCAACATGGGTTTTCTGAATACGCACTTTAGTGGATCATGTGGGGTATGAGATGGGTTGTGTGACCATGGAGATAATACTGTAATCTTATGGAAACCCATGCTAATGCACATCAAGTCTTTTCAATCAAGGTGTACTTGTGCTCACTGATGCTGAATCTTTTGTTGAGGTAATAAATAGCTCTTTCTTGTCCTCTAAAGTCTTTTTGTCACATCATACAGCCCATGGCATTGTCATTGATTGACAGGTACATAAACATGGGAACCTTGTCCCTTAGAGGTACCAAGACATGAGCTTTGACCAATTTCTCATTGATGGAAATGAAGGCTTTTTAACATTCTTCATTCCACTTATTGGAGGAGTTTTTCCTTAACAACTTGAAGATGGGCTCACACATTGCTATGAGTTGGGTGATAAATCTACTGATGAAAATGATTCTCCCCAGAAATCCTCGTATTTCCTTCCCTGTCCGGGGCACGAGCATCTCAGTGATGGCTTGAATTTTGGCAGGATCCAGCTCAATGCCTTTGTGGCTTACTAGAAATCCCAGCAAATTTACTGACTTGACACCGAAAGCACACTTGGCTGGATTCAGCTTCAAGTTGTATTTGCGTAACCGATTGAAAAGCTTTTTGAGATGGTCTATGTGGTCCTCTTCCCTCCGGGATTTGACGATGATGTCATCCATATAGACTTTTATTTCTTTGTGCATTAAATTATGGAAAAGAGCCATCATGGCTCGTTGATAGGTAGCACCAACATTAATGAGGTCGAATGACAACCGTCTATAAAAGAAGGTTCCCCAGGGAGTGATGAAGGCTATTTTCTCTCGGTCCTCTTCAGCAACCATGATCTGGTGGTACCCAACAAAGCAGTCAACAAAAGAGTACATACCATACTGAGTCATGTTGTCTTTGAGTATGTGGATAAAAGGCACTAGTAAATTATCTTTGAGACAAGCTTTGTTCAAATCCATGTAATCCACACACACTCGTACCTTCCCTTCAGGCTTAGATATGGGAATAAGAATAAGAATAAGAACAAGAATAAGGGAGATGGAGCACACAAGACTAAGGGAGCTAGTGGCAGTGGAAGTGCGCCCAAAAGGAAGGGTTTTAACTCTGGGAATACGAGAGCGAAACAAAGGGATCCTAAGCATAGGATCAAAGCATGTAAGACATGCGGGAAGGCTCATCTAGGAGTCTGTCTCAAGGGAAAGTCAGTTTATTACAACTACGGCAGGAGGATCACATTTCACCCAATTTTCCTAACCCTAAGAAGAACCAGGGGTGTTTTGTGTGTGGGTCAATGGACCACATGGCGAGGAATTGCCCGAAGAAGGGGTCGGAGGGTAACAAGGGTACTAGTAGTGGTAAATTAGCCATTACTGGACCAACACCACCAGGTAGACCTACAACCCGTACTTTTAATATGACTGTCCAAGATACGGTTGTATCAGCAGATGTAGTGGCAGGTATTATCCCGGTCAATGAAATAAATGCTTATGTGTTGTTTGATTTGGGTGCTACTTGTTCTTTTATAGCATGCGAATTTTCTAAATGATTAGGATTACTTCCGAAAAGATTAGAAATACCTTTAAACATTAAGGTGGCGAACGAAGAGATAATTCTCGTTGAACACATTTATAGGAATTGTTGCGTAGATATTGGAGGCAACAAATTGTCAGTAGATCTTATACCAATAAGGTTGGGAGAATTTGATATAATTCTTGGGATAGATTGGTTGTTTAACCATTGGGTGATAATAGATTGTCAAAAGAAAAGTGTTAACCTTCAGATTTCTTAGAAACCCAAGGTAGTGTTCTACGATAGTACATCATCGGGACGTTCTTGTTGTCTAACCATGACACAAGCTAGAAAGTTGTTAAAGAAGGGGTGTGTAGGATATCTGTGTCATGTTGTTGATACCCAGAGAGTGGGAGCATCATTGGAATATACTTTAAGACCCCAACTTTCATGAATAAAGATTAATTTTCTCGAAATATATTTTTGAATATTATGGTGTGGATTTGATATAATGTTATAGTTGTGGGTAATATTTATAAATTTTGCAAAGTATGCAAGTTGTTATAAAATATTCGATTGGTCGGAGAATATTTGTTTTAACAGGAAATATTCATACGACGACACAATCATTGGTGGACCCCATAACGAAATTAATGTCGGAGTTAGAAAATGACAGAAATTCTCGAATTACTATTCACGAGATTCTATTCACTCGGGTACTATTCACCCAGAGTACTATTTATGACAAAAATTAATTTCCTTTTGGTCCAAATCATTTTTGATACAATATTATTCTTGAATTTTACTCTATAAAGCAGTATCATATTGACAATTTGGATGTTTTTGAATTTTGGATAAATTAAATTATAAATCTTTAAAAATTTATCCTTTACTTTCATTTAATTGAATTCGTATATCATTGTCATAATCCTCATACTTATATTGTTATGAAAGTCATCTTTGTCCCATAATGCATAGATTGATTGTTGATCGGTTTGATTATGACCAGGGATCATTCGGTATAATCATGACCTGTAATGTTACAAATAATGTGATAAAAGTCCTCATTGGCCCGTAGTGCATTGATGGACAGTTGTTGGCATTATCATGACCATTGATGATTACACGAATATCCTTGGCCCGTAATGCATGGATAATTCATGGACGTGATACTAATGAATATCCTTGGCCCGTAGTGAAAGGATGATTCGATAATGTGGTTTATTTATTAAGCTCAGTCTCAGCGATAAAATTGATGATAAACTTTTTAAATCATAGAAGATAGTAGATCTCATGCTCTACTTGACTCTTCTAATGGATTGTTTGTTCCGCTGCAGTTAAACTTGATGTGTATTGTATTTTATCAGTTTAACATTGTTGAAGGCTAACGATAATCAATTCTGCATTATCTTAGTCATAATATTTCTTACTGGGCTAGTTGAGCTCACCCTTTTGCTTTCATTGTTCTCTTCAGGAAATGAGAACATAGCCGGGACTAGTCGGGGAACGGAGTGATGGTCTGAGATGGTTGTTTTAGTAGTCCTCACTATTTAGTGTGATAATAAATGTAATGAGGATTGAATTTGATTTTGGATATTGTCTGTGAGAAAATATTCGTGTAAGAACTCAGCTATGTTTTGTCGTATTTTACACGACAGTTGTATTAATTAATTTGTATTTGAATTCTGTACTATGTATTTGGCGACCCAAGATGGGTGATATATACCTATTTTGGGGGCGTTACAGTTGGTATCAGAGCTTAGGGATATGATCCCTGGCTAAGATGTGAGACTAAAACTAGTTGGTATCAATCGCTAGTATGACCTACCTAAGTTTTTAGTTATTTAATTGGTCGGTCAGAATATAGGAATAATATGTTGCATGTCGATTAACCCTTGTTTTGTGACAGTGTTTGAAAATAACATCTGAAAATGTCGAGTTAAGTAATGGAGCACATGAGACTGTTGAGTCTGCATTGATCAATACCCAGGATAATGTGCATCAGGAAGGCAATAATCCTCAGGTGAACAACAACACTGACCAAATGATGAACGATGGGATGTTCAGAGGCTTTCTACAATTTATGCAACATCAAGCGAGAGAGACTCATGTCTAAAATGCAGGTGGAAATACTGGCAACTCACATATGGTCACCGCTAAGCATTTCAAGGAGCTGGGACCACCAGAGTTTTTAGGAAAGCCAGAACCACTTAAGGCGGAGACGTGGATAAAGAATATCACCAAGATATTTGATGTCTTGGGATGCTCCGAGGAGCAAAAAGTTCCCTTTTCCACCTTCATGTTGCGAGGAGAGGCAGATTACTGGTGGGAATTCGTAAAGCGTACCCAACATGTCGCACTGATGATGTCTTTGGAGAAGTTCCAAGAACTGTTCAACGACAAGTACTTTCCTGAAAGTATTCGTCACATGAAGGAGGTGCTGTTTATCAAGCTGGAACAAAACAATATGACCGTGTCGCAGTACGAGGCTATGTTTTTCGAGTTGTCCCGGTTTGCATCCCATTTGGTTGATAATGAGGAGAGAATGACGCGAATGTTTCTACGAGCTTTGAAACCCGAAATACGTCAATACCTCATTTCTCACAAAATGTGTTTGTATTCAGATGTTGTAAATAAGGCTCAGTTATTGGAGCATGATAATGAGTCAACCTAACCAAGAGAGAGAAGCCGACAAAATGATAATACCAATTGTAGCAGTCATCAAAGCGGTGACAACAAACGTGGAGGGAATCAACATGCCAGAAATAGTAACCACTTCGGTGGTAATCATGGCCAAGATAATAGAAGTGGAAATTTCAAGAAGAGGAGATTTAATAATGATGGAAAGACATCAGCACCAACACCAATTGTTAAGGAAGGAGAACGACCGTCGATCGTATGTTACAAATACGGAGGGGAGGGACACATTAGTCCAAACTGTACGCAGCAGTCCAAAATATGTTATAATTGTAGAAGAGAATGTCACCTAGCCTGATTTTGTCTTGCAGTGAAGTCAAGTCCAGCTGGGATGGAGGCATCAAAGGTCGTCCTAGAGAAGTCAAAATTGGTAGTTCAAGGGAGAGCGTTTGTCGTGACCTCCCAAAAAGCGAGGAACCCGAACAAAGTTATCACGGGTAAGTTAATCATAAACTCTTATGAAGTCTATACCTTATTTAATACCAGTTCTACTCATTCATTTATTTCTCCTACTTGCGCTCAACATTTAAATTTAACTCCGAAGAAATTAGACTTTGACTTATCTGTTGAAACTCTATTGGGAGAAACCTTCATTACATCCTGTAACGCCCCAGAAAATTTGGATTTTTGAGAATTAAATTTTTATTTTGATTATGTGGATTAAATGAATTTAATTAATTATTTATGGGAGTAAGCTAATTGAAGATCATTCTATGACCTAGACATATTGGAATGTCGTAGTATTTTGGCTATGTGGTAGAATTAAAGTGTTTGAATTTCCAAGACAAAAATAAAAGCTTTTCGAGAAATTTTTTGAAAAACACTATTCACGCATTTCTGCTCGGGAATTATTTTTGAATTTTCGAGAAATACGTAATGATAGAATATCAAGGTAAGATAGAATATCCAATAATATTTCAATTATGGCAAACACAGTTTTTCTCCTGCGGACTTAAAACCTAACGGTTAGGAAAAGTGAGTTCCGAGAAGGAATTTAAATACGTATAATGAATTAAAGCTATGATTGTATAATACGTAGGTATTATACGAGGTAATGAATACGAGTATAATACGAGGTATTATACGAGAATGTATAAATGATGGAATATCGTATATTAAATAAGTATACGAGTTAGAATACGAGATTAATACGTAAATTATACGTTATAAGGCTTTAAGCCAAATGTAATGGACTTGTAGGATTGAATAGGAAATTGGTAGAGTCCAATGAGAATTTAGATGCAAGCCCAACAAGGAATAAGCTAGATTAATTAAGTAAGTCCAATGTAATGATCCATTGGATAAGTAGGATCTATGGTGCAACCCATGGGTAGACTTGATGGGCAAGAACTTTATGTGATGCCCAAGTACTTTATGTGATGATCAAGTGTTGTGGTGAACAAGAAATTAATGTGGCTAGCAAGTTTACTTAGAGCCAAAGTAATGAATAGTAAGGAGGTTAATAAGGAGGTGGGATTAAGGAGGTGGAGGGCCTAAATGACTATTCTACCCTCACTTTGTCAAGCCTATAAATAGAGAGCTCATAATTCATTTGTTGCTTGATCAAATTCCTTTCAACTTTCTTTACAAAGTAACTCAAGTGTTAGAGAGAATAAGCACTTTTAAGTCAAAGCTTCCTTTGTTAGATTTTCCAAGAAGAAGAAGTTAGACATCAAAGGTAATGATCTTGTGTCCAATATTCTTCCATCTCTATCATAATAGGATGATAAGAGAAGTGTAATTAATGAACATGTATGTTAAGGAATGATAAGAATGAGTAATCAAAGAGCTTAAGTCTTAATAAGTCGTATAAGTCATGAATAAGCTATTCGTAATCATTTAAGTTATGAAACAAGGAAGAACTTGTAGGAACTTATTTTATGTTGAAATAATAAGGTTGTATGATAATAAGAAGTAAGGATGATGGTTAAAAGATTTAAGCTATGATAAGTCATGCAAAGTGAATTCATAAGTAGTTCATACTTTTACAAGTTATAGACTAATGAAGAACAAATAATAACTTATCATATCAATAAGTTAATGAAGTATGTATGTCAAGATGTTAATATGAAGGATTGAATCCATTTAAAACGATGAACAAATCATAAGAAATGAAGTTAAGGCGAAATTTATGAGTTTGGACGATAATCGTCGAATTCGTAAAATTCTCAGAATGGAAGTTGAATTTAGATATTGAACTCAAAAATGTTGGTTTTCGATGGAGACAAGTCATATTTGGCATTATAGATTTGCGGACTCTAAAATGACCGAATTCCGACTTAGAACGAAGAAACGAGCGTTGAACGTTCACGAACGTTTATCGTTTTTGTTAAAATGAACTAATAGGTGAAATTTTAGCAAACGAAGTCAAATAGATAAAATTCTTGCATGAACGTGTAGAGTATGTAGTTTGTGAACCGTAGGCTTTTGAACGAGCCAATTTGGACTTATAACGAAGAAGTTATGCGTCCGGGAGTTTCGCCAAATTTGCAAAAGCTGTAAATTTTCTAAGGCATGAGTTGGCGCCATATTTCATCCCAATGCCAAATGGTGGTATTCTTGCTGCTTTGGCACAATGTCATTGCCTACTTCAAACTCGAACTTCATGGCGCTGCAGAAGAAGAAGAAGCTATGTGTGAAATAGCCGCTACGCCTGATTCTAGGGTTTTGACAGACAAGAATGTTTACAAGTATATAATTAAAGATAACTCATTAGCAATGAACTAAGGTATAAATATAACATTGTTAAAGAATTGTTAAACACTTAATGTATGATGATTAAAGGTTAATAATCAATTGAAGATGAACGTAATGAGAACAACGTAATGTGCTAAGCCAGCTATAGAAATTTGTTGACCAAGTTGATTATGAATCCAATGGTTTGCAATACTAGTATGGGTTATGTAAATACTTAATGAACATGATAAGACTTTTCCTAAATAATTGTTATAGTAATGACTTTAGGAATTTAATGTTGTTTAAGGAGTAGTTAAACGACGAATGTAAAGTATAAGAAAGTGAAATGTATTCAATAATGATAAGGACTATAACGTTAAGAGTTATAACTAAATGTTGTTAAATATTACATGAACATAAACGAAATGCAATAAAGTGTACTTAACAAATGACGACGAGTTTCGAATAACGTAGGAATGTTAGTAAGCCATGAGGAAGGTGAAAGTAGTATGCACACAAGCCAATCATGTTTGATGATAAAGCATATACTTTGTAACAATCTTATTCATTTATTAATAAAAAGTATTAATTTATTAAAGGCTTTTAATTATCTACATGATCTTTGCTTTTATAATATGTGATAAACCCATAGTTTTAAGCAATGCTTTTAGAATAATGATGATGATCATTCTAATGAGATCTAAATTCTTAGAAAGCTTAAAACTAAAATAGTTCCCAATCATTGGATTACTAAATTGGGGATTAGTGAATCCGGATAGATTGAGTACATACGTTGCTTGCTCATTGGATGAGGATGATTGATCTCATGATCATTTGTGTGGAGACACTAAAACAAATATGTAGGTGCTTATTAGAGAATAAGTTCATTTGAACGTGGCTCGCTAAGGAATACCTAATGGAGTTTTATTTATTCATCAATAGGAATTCTGTAGTGATAGTAGTAGTACAAGTAATCCTTGGACTTGAGATCATCATAGTATCTTGTGTATGATGAGTTATACTTTGACTTATTCCTTAAGACCCTTAGGGTATATCAAAGGGTATGCTTGGGTATAATAAGTTATACATGGAGATAATGTATGATCAATAAAGAATCTACCACTTCTAATAAAAGAAGAGAATGTCCTATGTGATTCGATAAATGACAACCCAAGTAGTCCTTGGCGGCGAGAATGAAATTAGAAAGGAGTTTCTAATTTGCATTATTTGAGTTGTGCATTTAAGGATCGAAATACATATAATTAAATAAAATAAGACTTGTGTAATTCCATGCCTTATATTTAATTGGGACATTGTATGGTGGAAGGATTGAATTGTACTAACTATATTTACTCAAAGGTTCTTTAATGATTAATGTTGAAATCTATATTATCCGGAAAGTCGTTGATCGCTAAGGAGGCTTATCCCTATTGTAGAATAAATATTATTTAAATAAATTAATTGTTTAATTTATTTATTTAAATAAGATTAGAATTGTTCTAATTGATTTATTCACAATTAGGTTTAATATGGAGAACCTAAAGGGTCACACCATAAAAGGAAGAATAATTATTTAAGAAGTTAATGGCATAATCGTAATAATATATGTAAGTATATTTAATTTAATCTATGGTGATAGAATAAATTAAATAGCTTAATATTTATTATTTAATATTTTAGAAATATTAAATATAAATTAATAAGAGGAGTCTTATTAATATTATTACAATTATTATTATTTTAATTTCTAAAAGAGTTTAGGAATTAATTTAATATAAGTACTCTCATTTATTCCTAATTGGATTAGGAAGGAAAATTAGTTAAAGGAGTTTAATTAATTATCCCTAATAAGATTAGGGAGCTTAATTAATTAAAAGAATTTAATTAATTAAAAAAAAAAACCCAATTCCTTAATTGTTAAGGTGGGTTGCCCACATCTATAAATAAGAGGAGTCTTATTATGGGTGGGTATGGGTTGTTGACTTTTTCAACATACGTAATAATTCCAATAGTTGGGAGAGTACGCCTTTTCTATAGAGATAGAAAACTAGGGTTAGCCATAACACCCATCTTCTTGAATTTTATTCTTCCTGGTGGATCACCTCAGAGGCCAAACATTTGGGTGGCTAACGTTGATCAAAGGAAGGAACCAAACCCGGTGGATTCAAGATTGACGCGAAAGGATTTGGAGGTGAACTTGTACACGAGGAAGCTCGATCTTCAAGGGTATGATTTATACTTTATTTTTTCGTTTAATTAATAATTATGCATAAAGGATGATCCCGTATATGGTTTGTAAATTTTTTAAACTCGATTTTTACCGCGCTTAGCACTTTTATGCAATTTGATTGCGTTATGAATATTACAAACCTAACGGAAGGATGATTAACGAAATGAGTTCTATTAATGAAGTAAATCCACGTAAGACATAGAAGAGAAAGAAGTTGGTAAGAATAATGTAAAATATAATGGCAAGTCGAACCAATAGTAACAAATCTAGTATATGATTAGATATTTAAGATTCATTAAGAACCATGTATATTCATTCATGACCTAATGTGGTATGTTATGTGGTTATGTATTGTAGAGACCGTAAAAAGACCGAAAGGAAAAGTTATTTTCTTGTAGTGGAAGAATGAAGGCAAGTTTTCTTAAACGCTTGTCTAACCTTCCCATTAGCCAAGTTTTACGTGATTCATGTTATGAGATGCATGAAGTGTGTTTTACTAAAGGGTCGATGCGGTTTTATCTCGGCTAGACTAATCTTGAAGAGTTGATTGATTTATTTACAAGTCTTTCAATATAGAATTGCTAACGCTATCCTACACGCCAATTGTTTGATGCAATTGAAGGTAATCGAGTATGAATAAACAAATGTATTTTTCATCGATTATTCGATGGGCACGCGAGGTTGCCAAAACTTAAACGTACATACGTTTAACAGGATGTAGTGTTGATCAACATAAAGTACTATGGGTTGATCACCTAGAAGTGCTCGTAAGATATGCCAGACTTATGGACTTAGTGTCGGGTTGTCCCTTTTAAAGAAATTATAAAATGCTCATAGTCTTGAGCCAGAATTGATGTTTTACTGAATATTGTTATTGTAAAATGTTTTGAAGGAAAAGAAATGCTATTTTGAATTATTAATAGTACTTCATAACTATTATCCAGTTATTGAAGATATACGATTCCTATGTTTCAAGCATGCTGTTTAAAAGAAATTGTTGTACTTGTTGAGCTTGTTATGCTCACTCTTACTTGAACCATATGAATGCAGCTAGGACCGAATGAACCGAGGGATCTGATAAGGATAGAGGTAAGACGAAGCTGAACAATTAGTTTACCTTGTAATAAACTAGTAAGTTGTATATATTATAGAATGATGAACAAAGAATGTAATGGTTTTAGAACTTGGGAATAGGATGTAATATTATTAATGTAATAAAAATGTCGTTGATACACACATTTTGATGTCGTTTTAATAGAATGATATGTACGATTTATGAGTAGTGTGGTAGCACCATCATTGGGTTGGAAGATACCCGGATTTGGGGGCGTCACAGGTTGGTATCAAAGCATTAGGTTATAAAACTTAAGGGGGGAAGAACCTTACGCTAATAATCTCATTAAGGAAGAAAAGTCCGAAGGAAGTAAACTCAAGCTTTACTTCAGTCGAATGAGTTAATAAGGTATTGAGGAAACTCAGTACCGAAAGATTTAAAATATGGAAAGTAACCCTAAATAAATTAAATGTGATTTGTGCTTATACTATTGTGTGTTATGTACTAATCAACATGTGTGTTATTGTAGGATGTCGAACGATAGCTTGATGTATAGAGATACACACGCGGTGAGCGAAGAAATTGTGAACAGAGTAGAGCCTGTACCTATGCCGGTGGCGGAGGTACCATTAGTGATTCTAGAGGAGTCAGAGACAATGGAGTACTTTTTTGAGGAGGACTACTCCGAGGGAGATATGGATATAGCGTCATATCTTAATATGATGGTCTATGAGGAGGAGGAAATGGAGGTAACATTGGTTAATACGGTGGTTCCTACACTAAAGTTAATACCTCTAGATGCAATGAGAGCATTGTATCTGGCAGTGCTTGACATAAATGTGCAACTGAGTACAGTTGTGCAGAATCAGAGTGAAGAGATTAATTATCTCCATGAAGCTAAGGTGTCTGCAGAAGCAGATTTTGAATCAGAACACGATAGACAGGTGCTTATGATAGAACATGTTAGGGACTATAAGAAGGAGGCCGATAAGCTTCGTAAGAAGCTAATTAAGAGAGACTGGAAGATAGCACGGATGTCTTACATCCATAAGAGTGCTCATATGGATTTCAAGATAAAAGTTGCTTGTCATCCCATGGAGTCAAGGCAAACTCGACATACTATTAGTCGGGATACTGTAGCGAAGATTGCGAATGAGAAACACGAGGACGCTGTTATGCATTATTAGAAATCTAGAGTTATAAATATGAGTGTAGTGACGTAAAACCCTCTTTTGTATAAAAGGGTAGTCTTTTTGTAAATCCCAACTTTTGAGAAGTTCAATTGCGGGATAGAAATGTAATAGCTTCTGGCTATGGGAGCAGAGTGTAAATAGTTTCAAACTATGAAGAAGCATATAAATATAATAAAGTTTTCATTTAATAAGCTTTGTTATGGTATGAGTTGTTATATGGCGAATAATAACGAAATAAGTAAATAGATAATAATGAAATTCTATTTAATCAGAAAATGCCGTCAAGGAGAAGACAATGTAATGGAAGCGTAATCAAGTAATGATAATCGGGGGGTTAAATTAACCCTATGCAAGAGTTCGTTAATTTATTAATGGCTGCATTTAACTAAACCAGGGGTAGAGTACTACATGGAACCTAGGTTAGCGTAAGCGACTACCTTTAAAGAATTTAAAAGTGTAGGTCCACCAGAGTTCAAAGGAATAACGGACCCATTAGAAGCCCAGACATGGGTAAAGGAAATAGAGAAGGCGTTTGTTAGTACAAACATAGGTAAGGCACAGAAGACTTCTTTTGCGACTTACATGATAAAAGGGGAAGCAAACTTTTGGTGGGAGGCTGGGTGGGGCTAGAACAGATGCGGTAACGTGGGAACAATTCAAGAAGGTTTTCTTCAAGAATTATTTCCCTACAAGTATGCAGTGGAGGAGAGGAAGGCTTGTAGGTTTGAGCAGGGCCTGAAACCCTGGCTCTATAGTGGAATTTCTGTGTTCCAGAGTGCATCCTATGGGACCATTCTGGAGAAAGCGATTATAGCGGAGGGTGGCAGTGAGGCGTTAATCCAATACCACAAGAGAGAAAAGATAAGAGCAAGGGAGAGAGAGGAAACAAGGCAGAGAATGCTAGTGGTAGCGGCAGTATGTCAAAAAGAAAGAGTTTTTAACTCTAGGAATACTAGAGGGGGAATAAGGGGAATCCTAAGCGTAGTATCGAGGTATGTAAGGCATGTGGAAAGACTCATCTAGAAGTCTGTTTGAAAAGAAAATTGTTATGTTATAACTATGGACAGGAGGGTAATATATTACCCAATTGTCCTAAATCTAAGAAAAACCATGGTTGCTTTGTATCTGGGTCGTTAGACCACATGGCAAGAAATTGCCCAAAGAAGGGGTTGGAGGAAAGTAAAGGTGTTAGTAGTGGTAAGTTAGCCATGATGCGATTACATCAGCGGATTTAGTAGCAGGTATCATTCCGATTAATAGAATGAATGCTTATGTGCTGTTTGATTGGAGTGCTACTTTTCTTTTATAGCATGAGAGTTTGCTAAGTGATTAAGTTAATTCTCTGAAGGATTATAAATACCTTTATACGTTAAGGTAGAGAATGAGGAAATAACTTTCGTTAATTATATTCATGGAAATAGATTTATGAATAAGGAATGTAAGCAAGTATCGGTAGATAAGTACCGATAAAGTTGAGAGAATTTGAAGTAATTCTCGATATGAATGAGTTAATTAACCATAGAACTTTAATAAATTGTTAGCATAAAAGTTTGAATCTTCGATTTTCTAAGAAAATCCAAGGTAGTAATTTACAATAATAAAATACCGCGACACTCTTGTTGTCTAATGGTGACACAAGTTAGGAGGATGTTAAGGAAGAGGATGAGTCGTTACAGTTGCGTATCGACTATCGTAATAGGAGTAAGTTAGCGGTTAAGAATAAATACCCATGGCGCAGGATCGATGATCTATTTGATCAATTGAAGAGGGCAAAGAATTTTTCTAAGATAGATTTGCGTACGGGGTATAGTCGATTGAAAGTAAGGAAGAAGGAGAAGGTACCTAAGATGACATTCAGAACTCGTTACAGTTATGACAAGTTTCTGGTTATGTCAATTGGGTGGACTAATGCACGGAAGCTAGATTTTTCGTAAGAGGCACCGAGCAAGTCGGTGATAAACAGATAGGTTTTCTTGTGAGGTGTTATGGTTGAAATACCATTAGCGTCACAGAGTGTTCAAATAATATTTGGATGAGGGTGTTGTAATGATCATTAGTGATATTCTAGTCTAATTCAAGACGTCAGAAGATCACGCTGAACATTTGAAGATAGTGTGAGAAACACTACGGAGGGAGAAGTTGGATACGGAATTCACTAAGTATGAATTTTAGTTTAAAAGATATACAAATATGTTATCGAAAAGTATGTTGGGAATGAGAAGTGAGAAAATAATTTTTAGGAACTAAAAAGGGAGGGTAATTGAGGCACCTGTATTATCTTTATCAGATGATACGGGGAATTTTGTAGTGTATATTGATGTTTCGCATAGATGACGAGATTGTGTGCTTATGTAGCATGGCAAAGTCATTAGGTATGCATCACACCAGTTAATGGATTATGAGAAGGTCTATTGTACTTATGATCTATAAGTGGTAGCTGTAGTTTTTGAATAAAAAATTTGAAGATAGTATTTATACGGTGAGAAATGTGAGATATACACGGACTCTAGGAGTCTGAAATATATCTTCACACAAAAGGAGTTGAATATAAGGTAGAGAAGGTAATTAGAATGGATAAGAGATTTTGACACTGATATGTTATATCAATCCGAAAAAGTTAACGTAGAAGCCGAAGCGTTAAGTAGGAAGGGTAGGGAAAAGCTATCAATGTTAACAACTCAGAATGAGTTAATAACGGAAATGGCGAAAACGGAGTTAGAGGTTAAATTGTGGAATGAAGTGGTAGAGATGTTATTCACAACGTAGACTCAATCCACGATAATGGAACGAGTTAATTAAATACCACTAGGTAATGAGGAATGTACGTGAATGAAGAAGAGGATGCATGATGAAGAGAAGATCAAGTATAATCTTGTTTTGAAGGAGGAATTTAAGTTCCAAATAATTCTAAGTTAAAAGCTAATGAAAGGGTAATAACGTAATGTGTCAATAAGTATTTAAACTTCCAACTCAACTCAAATTATTGATAGGAAAGTGACAAGTCATGAAAAATAAGATAATACCTTCGTTGAAGGTGAAATGAAAGAACCACAATGTCAAAGAAGCATTGTGCGAACTTGAGATTAAAATAAAGGAAAATGTTTCCTCAAATGGTGTATGTATTATTAGCGTGATTTGGGGACAAAATCCTTATAAGGGGGAAGAGTGTAACGCCTCAGAAAATTTGGATTTTTGAGATTAAAATTTTTATTTTGATTATGTGGATTAAATGAATTTAATTAATTATTTATGGGAGTAAGCTAATTGAAGATCGTTCTATGACCTAGACATATCGGAATGTCGTAGTATTTTGTCTATGTGGTAGAATTAAATTGTTTGAATTTCCAAGACAAAAATAAAAGCTTTCTGAGAAATTTTCTGAAAAATACTATTCACGCATTTCTGCTCGGGAATTATTTTTGAATTTCCGAGAAATTCTTAATGATAGAATATCGAGGTAAGATAGAATATCCAATAATATTTCAGTTATGGCAAAACACGGTTTTTAGCATAGACTTTAAAACCTAGCAGTTAGGGAAAGTGAGTCCAGAAGGAATTTAAATACGTATTATGAATTAAAGCTATGATTGTATAATACGTAGGTATTATACGAGGTAATGAATACGAGTATAATACGAGGTATTATACGAGAATGTATGAATGATAGAATATCGTATATTAAATAAGTATACGAGTTAGAATATGAGATTAATACGTAAATTATACGTTATAATGCTTTAAGCCAAATGTAATGAACTTGTAGGATTGAATAGGAAATTGGTAGAGTCCAATGAGAATTTAGATGCAAGCCCAACAAGGAATAAGCTAGATTAATTAAGTAAGTCCAATGTAATGATCCATTGGATAAGTAGGATCCATGGTGCAACCCATGGGTAGACTTGATGGGCAAGAACTTTATGTGATGCCCAAGTACTTTATGTGATAATCAAGTGTTGTGGTGAATAAGAAATTAATGTGGTTAGCAAGTTTACTTAGAGATAAAGTGATGAATAGTAAGGAGGTGGATGGCCTAAATGACTATTCTACCCTCACTTTGTCAAGCCTATAAATAGAGAACTCATAATTCATTTGTTGCTTGATCAAATTCCTTTCAACTTTCTCTTACAAAGTAACTTAAGTGTTAGAGAGAATAAGCACTTTTAAGTCAAAGCTTCCTGTTAGATTTTTCAATAAGAAGAAGTTAGACATCAAAGGTAATGATCTTGTGTCCAATATTCTTCCATCTCTATCATAATAGGATGATAAGAGAAGTGTAATTAATGAACATGTATGCTAAGGAATGATAGGAATGAGTAATCAAAGAGCTTAAGTCTTAATAAGCCGTATAAGTCATGAATAAGCTATTCGTAATCATATAAGTTATTAAACAGGAAGAACTTGTAGGAACTTGTTTTATGTTGAAATAATAAGGTTGTATGATAATAAGAAGTAAGGATGATGGTTAAAAGATTTAAGCTATGATAAGTCATGCAAAGTGAATTCATAAGTAGTTCATACTTTTACAAGTTATAGACTAATGAAGAACAAGTAATAACTTATCATATCAATAAGTTAATGAAGTATGTATGTCAAGATGTTAATATGATGGATTGAATCCATTTAAAACGATGAACAAATCATAAGAAATGAAGTTAATGCAAAATTTACGAGTTTGGACGATAATCGTCGAATTCGTAAAATTCTCAGAATGGAAGTTGAATTTTGATATTGAACTCGAAAATGTTGGTTTTTGATGGAGACAAGTTATATTTGGCATTATAGATTTGCGGACTCAAAAATGACCGGATTCCGACTTAGAACGAAGAAATGAGCGTTGAACGTTCACGAACGTTTGTCGTTTTCGTTAAAATGAACTAATAGGTGAAATTTTAGCAAACAAAGTCAAATAGATAAAATTCTTGCATGAACGTGTAGAGTATGTAATTTGTGAACCGTAGGCATTTGAACGAGCCAATTCGAACTTATAACGAAGAAGTTATGCGTCTGGGAGTTTCGCCAAATTTGCAAAAGCTGTAAATTTTCTAATAGCCGCGAGTTGGCATATGGCTGCCAACCTGAAAACCAAATGGTGGCTGACTAAATACCGGGCATGATGTCATTGCCATCGCAAACTCGCGCCACGATGCGAGAAGAAGAGCTATGTGTGGCGCTGCGGCGCCAGTCCTAGGGTTTCGACAGACAAGAATGTTTACAAGTATAGAATTAAAGATAATTCATTAGCAATGAACTAAGGTATAAATATAACATTGTTAAGGCATTGTTAGACACTTAATGTATGATGATTAAAGGTTAATAATCAATTGAAGATGAACGTAATGAGAACAACGTAATGTGCTAAGCCGGCTGTAGAAATTTGTTGACCAAGTTGATTATGAATCCAATGGTTTGCAATACCAGCATGGGTTATGTAAATACTTAATGAACATGATAAGACTTATCCTAAATAATTGTTATAGTAATGACTTTAGGAATTTAATGTTTTTTAATGAGTAGTTAAACGACGAACGTAAAGTATGAGAAAGTGAAATGTATTCAATAATGATAAGGACTATAACGTTAAGAGTTATAACTAAATGTTGTTAAATATTACATGAACGTAAACGAAATGCAATAAAGTGTACTTAACAAATGACGACGAGTTTCGAATAACGTAGGAATGTTAGTAAGCCATGAGGAAGGATGATTAACTCGAAATGAGTTCTATTAATGAAGTAAATCCACGTAAGACATAGAAGAGAAAGAAGTTGGTAAGAATAATGTAAAATATAATGGCAAGCCGGAACCAATAGTAACAAATCTAGTATATGATTAGATTGAGAAGAAGGGTAAGATTCATTAGGAACCATGTATGTTCATTCATGACCTAATGTGGTATGTTATGTGGTTATGTATTGTAGAGACCGTAAAGACTGAAAGGAAACGTTATTTTTACTATAGCAGACGCTGAAGGCATGTTTTTCTTAAACGCTTGTTTAACCTTCGTGTTAGCCAAGTTTTCTGTGATTCATGTTATGAGATGCATGAAGTGTTTTACTAAAGGGTCGATGCCAGTTTTATCTCGGCTAGACTAATCTTGAAGAGTTGATTAATTTATTTACAAGTCTTTCAATATAGAATTGCTAACGCTATCCTAAGCCAATTGTTTGGTACGAATTCAAGGTAAGCCTGAGTATGAATAAACAAATGTATTTTTCATCGATTATTCGATGGGCACACGAGGTTGCCAAAACTTAAACGTACATACATTTAACAGGATGTAGTGTTGATCAACATAGAGTACTATGGGTTGATCACCTAGAAGTGCTCGTAAGATATGCCAAACTTACGGACTTAGTGTCGGGTTGTCCTTTTCAAAGAAATTATAAAATGCTCATAGTCTTGAGCCAGAATTGATGTTTTACTGAATATTGTTATTGTAAAACGTTTTGAAGGAAAAGAAATGCTATTTTGAATTATTGATAGTACTTCATAACTATTATCCAGTTATTGAAGATATACGATTCCTATGTTTTAAGCATGTTGTTTAAAAGAAATTATTGTACTTACTGAGCTTGTTATGCTCACTCTTGCTTGAACCATATGAATGCAGCTAGGACCGAATGAACTGAGGGATCTGACAAGGATAGAGGTAAGACGAAGCTGAACGATTAGTTTACCTTGTAATAAACTAGTAAGTTGTATATATTATAGAATGATGAACAAAGAATGTAATGGTTTTAGAACTTGGGAACGGGATGTAATATTATTAATGTAATAAAAATGTCATTGATACACACATTTTGATGTCGTTTCAATAGAATGAATGTACAATTATGAGTACCATGTAGCACCATCTGTCGGGTTGGATGATACCCGAATTTGGAGGCGTCACACATCCACTGTTTATAAATCTTATTTGATTCAAATCGGTACCCTCACATTACCTGTCGATCTTATCTCTTTGAAAATACTTGCATTTGATGTGATTTTAGGGATTGATTGGTTAACTAATCATCATGCTAAAATTGATTATTTTCGTAAGGTTGTTAGCTTTCATATTCCTAACCAACCTATTATGCGAATTCAAGCAACCAAACCACTAAAGTCGATCACTGTCATATCAAGACATACAACTATTCGTTTATTGAAAAACAGATGTCAAGCTTTCTTAGCCCATGTCATCGGATTTAATCAAAAATACGTCAGATTTAAATGATATTTCTATTGTTAATAAATTTCCTGATGTATTCCCTGAAGAACTTCCTGGCCTATCCCCAGAGCGTGAAATCGAATTTTGTATCGACCTTGAACCCGGTACAAAACCCATTTCCAAAGCCCCATATCGAATGGCTCCTATTGAACTTCGGGAGTTAAAAACCCAACTGCAGGAATTGTTAGACACCGGTTTCATTCATCCTAGTACGTCTTCTTGGGGTGCTCCTGTTCTATTCATAAAGAAGAAATATGGAAGTATGCAACTTTGTATTGATTATCGGGAGTTGAATCATGTCACCATAAAAAATAGGTACCCGTTGCCTTGCATTGATGACATGTTTGACCAGTTGCAAGGCGCTAAATTCTTTTCAAAGATCGATCTTCATTCCGGATATCATCAGTTAAAGATTAAAACCGATGACATCCCAAAGACTACTTTCAGAACTCGGTACGGGCATTACGAATTCCTAGTCATGTCTTTTGGATTGACTAATGCTTCTACTGCCTTCATAGATATGATGAACTGAGTATTCAAGGAATATTTGGATCATTGCGTGGTTATTTTTATTGATGACATCCTCATTTACTCCAAAAGCTGTGAAGATCATGAGCAACACGTGAAACTAATACTCCAAAAGCTTCGTGAAAACAAGCTTTATGCCAAGTTGAAGAAATGCGAGTTCTGGCTTGAGGAAGTAGCATTCCTTGGGCACGTGATATCAAGTTATGGAATATCTGTTGACCCAGCAAAGATTAAAGCAATTCAAAGCTGGGAGCAACCTAAGTCAGTAACCAAAGTACGTAGCTTTTTGGGCTTGGCTGGTTATTATCGGAGATTCGTGGAAGGATTTTCTTGAATCACTACTCCATTAACTCAGTTGACTCGAAAAGATATAAAATTTGGTTGGAGCGAGGAATGTGAGAAGAGTTTTCAAGAACTCAAGAGGAGACTCATTTCAGCACTTGTTTTGACAATACCATCTGGTTTGGAAGGATTTGTCATCTATAGCGTTGCTTTAGGCAGAGGGTTAGGATGTGTTCTCATGCAATATGGGAAAATCATAGCCCATGCTGTAACGACCCCAAAATAGGTCCATTCCATCCAACCCATTCTGAGTCGCCAAATATATGGTACGAAAAACAACTACAACTTTATTACAACAATTGTCGTGCAAAATACAACAACAACACATATGTTGTGAGTTTGGATACAAATATATACCAAGCTATGTACGTCACAATGACACCTTACATAAAGGTATAGTCAAAAAGCTGTTTTAGAAATTAGAATCTTTGGGAAGTGCTCAAGAAACCTTCCGTACATGGGAGGCCATGCTTTTAGGTTATGGTAGATATCATATGGCCACGTAATTATCCTTGGTTGACCTAATAGACCCCAAAGAAAAATGAGAAGATTACTATCATATTCTTCCCAATGGTGAGTCTTCTCTTGACATATCATTATCTCCACTGTCTCTATTTGGGTATTATACTCCAAACAAACACCAAGATTATATAGGTAGTGCTTGTAAATATACTCAGCAAGTGGATGAGCACAACCATGTCTTATGATAACACGAGTTTGTATGTCATTAGACATCTTGTATGATAGTGGCAAAACACCCTTCCAAGTTAAATTCACCTCACCCTCAACATTTATAGACCACCATTCTATTCCCTCGCTATCCCCCGCTTGACCCAGCTACACTTTTATTACCTGAAAGGAATTGTGAAGCAGAAGGGTGAGCACAAATAGCCCAGTAAAGAATATCATGACTAAAGATAATTAAATTATCAATAGCCTTCGTTAGTAATAA
Source organism: Panax quinquefolius (assembly GCA_020205615.1). Classification (NCBI taxonomy): domain Eukaryota; kingdom Viridiplantae; phylum Streptophyta; class Magnoliopsida; order Apiales; family Araliaceae; genus Panax; species Panax quinquefolius. The sequence continues at coordinate 101,685,282 of CM035152.1, read as the reverse complement.
ATCAGAGATTTAGAACATATGGTAGATGATAAAACTTTTCAACCATAGTTGCAGCGAAACGAGCAATCAATTAAAAGAGTCAAATAGACTATAAAGTCTATTGTCTTCTCCACGTTAAAAGTCCACCAAAAATGTTTTATCCCTGTAACCTCAATCAACAGTTCCTTTCCACAATCATATGAATAACTCATAATCATAATTGTGATTCTAAATTCCTCTTCTCATCCGTAAGCTAAGATAATTCCATCATTGTCTTTACCGAAACATCAAAGATCATAGTTATACCAAATCACGTTCTCGCTCATAATCATACTAATAAATTCATCTTTGCACCACGCACCAAAGATATTCATCATCAGATTCATCTTTGCACTACATGCCAAAGATATTCAACAACAAGTCATCTTTTGCACTACTGAGCCAAAATATTCAACAATAGGTCATCTTTTTGCACTTTCTGGCCAAAGATATTCATCAATAATTCATCTTTGCACTACAAGCTAAAGATATTCATATATCAAAGAAATACATAATCATTTCAGAAGTTATATAACAATAATTATAACCATGTTGATCAATTCACCTTTGCACTTAATCTAAAAATATTCAATTGTAAATTCAATGGTCATGATCATACCAGTCAACAATTCAACTTTTGCACTACTGGCCAAAGAGAACCTATAGTCACGATCATACCAATAATCTACCCATCTTTACACTCAAGTCAAAGAGAAATATTATCATTAGCGTTATAAGAATGTTATATAAAAATAATATAATCAAAACATGGTTTTAATTTCAAGAGTAAGATTCATAAATCAACGATAATTTGGTCAAAAAAGAAACCAATTTGTCATGAATAGTAGACCGTATTAAAGACATAGTACCGTATCACGCGCATAAGTAACCTCGATACTAAAAGATAAAGTTTCATAATAAAATTCATATCCATATTTATAACACCTTAATCCAAATGTTATAAATCACTTAGAAATCTCATAATCTAATATTATTAATATTACAATAATATTTTAATCATTTCTAAAACTTATAAACAATTTAATTAAATTGTTTACACTTTACTAATTAATGCATTTAATCATCATAAAATGCCAAACTCATAATATTTCATCACAAATAATCAAAACCCTCATCAAAAATCTGCATATACCTCTCATATATATGATTCTCAAGCCATAAAATCATATTTTCCAATTTTCTTACTTCACATAATATATTTAATTCATTTACTCATAACTAGAATATTTTCATGAAAAATACCAATCAGCTCCAAAAATATTTCTTTTCTGGGAATTAGCATAACATAGTCCCATATTGAACATATATTTTCTCTAAATTTTAAAAATTCATTTACTATTTTTCATATATAGCCAAAACCACCGAATATTTAAACATTTATCATAAATTATAATTTTATCCAAAAATTCTAAAATTTACACGGTATACTGATATTATATAGATGTACTCCCAATAAAAATTTCATCAATTTTGGAGTTAATCACAAGGAGTTATAAGCGGTTACTTTTAAAATAGTCTTTTCTCATAAAATCCATAACTCCTAATCTATACATCCAAAAATCGCCATTTTTGGACACACTCTACAAAACTCATCAAAATATCATTTCAAAATTTTCCAGAATTTTTGAAGGTCCAGAAAAATTTCGAAACTAAAAACATAATAACCCTTAAAATCCCTTACTATCCCTTACCTCAAAAGAAAAGACTTACATTTGGAATAACTTTGAACTAACTTGCTTCAGATAGCAATACTCAAAGTATACTCAAAATACTCACAAGAATACGCCGATAATATAGAGAGAAAAACTTGATTTTAGTGTGATTTTCAATTCTAACCTAAGCACCCTATTTATAGGAAAATACTTAGAACACCAAAGCAGAAAATTTAATAAAATATTAATATATATTATTTTTATTCCAAAGCACACTTATTTTGCTTCAAAACCTCAGCCACCAAACAGCCCACCTCACAAGACTTGCACAAAAATGTTTTTGTTATTTAAATTATTTTAAACTTCCAAAAATTAATTATTTTAGAGCTTCAGAACTTCAATAATTCATAATAAATAGCCCTTTTATCAAAAAAATTTGAATCTCGTGAGATTTTATAGGAAATTCAATTCTCTACAACTTTGCAGAAGAAAGTTTTCCAAATTCCAAAGCGAGAAATTGGACCGAAATCCACAAAACGAGCGATTTTACGATCTATAATCAAATTTCGATCAAGAAATGGGGTCCACCGACATGTTTAACATGTTTTAAACATTTATTGTAACAAAAATATTCTTCCTCCTCATATACTCATATATTCCACATTCACTGTAAAAATATCACCATTATTATATTATTAAAATAATATATTTAAATGAATTATTTTATCTGAAAAAGATAAAATATTAATTTTCAACAATTGTCACTTTAAAAATTTTCTCCATCTATATCCACATAAAATAAATATTTTTCTCATCATAAAAATCAATAATTAATTATTCACAAATAATATTACATAATCACAATATTAACAACTGAGCAGGTTCTGTGAAAGAGGGGCTTTCAATAAAGATTTCTCTTGCCACATGCAATTAGGTGACCAAACCTCTCCTTAGACAGAACTTTCTAGATATTGCCAATAATGTTTTCTAATAATATTATTCAGATAATATGAATTATTGCTTCGATAATGGAAAATACTTTGTAGTGACAATTATTAAAACAACAGTAATATAAAATATCAACGCATCAATTATTGAATCAATAAAATATAATATTGAACAGTAATTACTGTAACAATTATTGAGTAGTGCCTTCTTACGAAAAAAAATTATCATGCTTCATGAATAGTACTCGTGAATAGTAACTCGTGAATAGTAACTCATGAATAGTAACTCGTGAATAGTAACTCATGAATAGTAACTCGTGAATAGTAACTCATGAATAGTAACTCATGAATAGTAATTAAAAAAAAATTGAATACTTTTATTTCATAAAATTCGGGGTCTTACATATGCCTCACGACAACTCAAAGAATATGAGAGGAATTATCCTAATCATGATCTAGAGTTGGCAGCAGTTATTTTTGCGCTTAAAATCTGGAGGCATTACCTGTATGGGGAGTAGGTGGAGATCTATACAGATCATAAAAGCCTCAAATATTTCTTTACCCAAAAGGAACTCAACATGCGGCAACGACGTTGGCTCGACTTGTTGAAAGATTATGATCATACCATTCAATACCATCCGGGAAAAGTAAACGAGGTGCTGACGCATTGAGTAAAAGATCATATGCGGGTACGAGTGCGATATTGTCAACGCAAAGACCCATTTGGTATGACTTACAAATGATGGAGATAGAGATAAAGACTCCAGGGACCCACGTGATATTGTCAAATATACGAGTAGAACATACTTTAATCGATAAAGTTAAAGCTGCTCAAGCTACAGACCTGGAGCTGATGCGTATGAAGAAGAAAGTGCAAGAAGGTGCTATTATGGAAGCAATAATCGATGAAAAAGGAATACTTCGAGTCAACTCTAGACTTTATGTTTCTAACGACCGTGATTTAAAGTATAAGATCATGATGGAGGCGCACAACACACCGTTTGCAATCCATCCTGGGAGTACCAAAATGTATCGTGATCTTCGACATACATTTTGGTGGAGTAATAGGAAAAGAGAGATCGCGGAGTTTATCTCAAGGTGTTTAATGTGTCAACGAGTCAAGGCGGAGCATCAAGTGCCAAAAGGACCATTGCAACCACTTGAAATTCCAGAATGGAAGTGGGAGCACATTACCATGGATTTCGTTACTGGTCTTCCCAAGGTTTCTCAAAGCATAGATGTAATTTGGGTCATTGTTGATAGATTAACCAAGTCTACTCCTTTCTTACCTATAAGAGAAACTTATTCACTTGAAAGTCTTGCTCGTATATATATAAATGAGATAGTAAGACTACATGGTATGCCAGTATCCATAGTTTCTGATCGAGACCCAAGATTTACTTCACAATTTTGGGTTAGTTTGCAAAAAGCTATGGGCACGGATTTACGATTTAGTTTGACATATCATCCTCAAACGAACGGGCAATCGGAAAGGACTATTTAAACTCTTGAAGATCTATTAAGACTCTGTGTCCTTAACTTCAAAGGAAGTTGGGACAAGTTCTTGCCATTGGTAGAATTCTCCTACAACAACAGTTATCAAGCAAGTATTGGCATGGCTCTATACGAGGCGTTGTATGGACGTAAATGTCGTTCTCCAGTATATTGGGACGAGGTGGGTGAAGCAAAATTGTTGGGACTAGAGTTGGTACGTATAAAAACCTCACAAGATCGACAAAAGAGTTATGCTGATCTTCATCGAAAGGACGTAAAGTTTAATGTTGGTGATCTTGTGTTGTTACGTGTTGCTCCATGGAAGGGAGTTACAAGATTTGGAAAGAGAGGAAAGCTCAATCCTCGATTCATTGGCCCATTCAAAATCCTTGATCGAGTAGGAATTGTGGCATATAGACTCGCTTTACCGCCAAGTATGTCTCGTGTTCATAACATTTTTCACATATCTATGTTACATAAATATGTGGAAGACCCGAACCTCATTATTAAGTTAGAACCAAACGAAATAGCAGAATATTTAACGTATGAAGAGGTATCTGTTAAAATCTTAGATAAGAAGGAACATATTCTACGCTCCAAGGTTATACCTCAAGTCAAAGTTTTGTGGAGAAACCACGATGTTGAGGAAATGACCTGGGAGTTAGAATCTGAAATGAAATCAAGGTATCCTCACCTCTTCGACATACTAGGTACGTAACCCAATTTCGAGGATGAAATTGCATAAAAAGTGGAGGTTGTAAGACCCCAACTTTCATGAATAAAGATTAATTTTCTAAAAATATATTTTTGAATATTATGGTGTGGATTTGATATAATGTTATAGTTATTGGTAATAATTATAAATTTTGCAAAGTATGCAAGTTGTTATAAAATATTCGATTGGTCGGGGAATATTCGTTTTAACAGGAAATATTTGTACGACGACACAATCATTGGTGGACCCCACAACGGAATTATTAACGGAGTTAGAAAACGATAGAAATATCTTTTTATGAAAATAATGACGAACGTTTTAGCGTTACCTGTTGATATACCCGGTGATAAAAGTACAGTAATACGCGTGGTTGCATAGTAGCACACGGTATTGATTATTGATGCTTACGTTAAAAGTCACTCAGTTATACTCAAGTATTGCTACAGTAATTGCTGCATAGTATCTTACATTATTTGATTCAATTATTATCAATATTTTATATTATTAAGTCAATAACTGAGATGACAAGTTATTCATATTATTATTTGCATAATTAACAATGTCTAGAAAGTTCTGTAGAGGAAAGGGATTTCGTCACCTAATTACATGCCAATAGGGAGAAATCCTTATCGAAAAGTCCCCTTTCCTGGGAACGATCTGGTTGTTAATATTGCGGATTATAATAATGATTAATAAATGTTGTTAAAAATATTGAGGGGATTTTTTTATGAGGTATTTGTTTTAAATTTTGGCGTATTATTTGGACCCACACTTACTCATTTTTCAAAATAAACAGAAGGAAGTTATAAAGTATATATATATACACTTCATTCCACCATTCATATTATTTAATGTTTTTATTTTATTAGAATATACACACACCCACACATGTATCCCCCACCACATATATATTTGAAAAGTCTTTCATGACATCCCCCACCACATATATATACACACACCCACACATGTACATATATATATATATATATATATATATATATATATATATATATATATATATATATACTTAAAGTTTTTATTTTATTAGAATATTTTATTGCATAGTAAGGAATAGTGAATATTAGAGAATTCACGTGAAATTAGTGAATTCGCGCCCATGAATAAAAACTTCTGTTCACCCATGAATTCTCTCTAAATAGTACCCCTTCCATTCTCCTATAAATAGGATGCTTAGTTTAGAATTGAAAATCACACCAAAATCAGAAAATTCTTCTTCTATAATATTGAGCGTATTTCTTTCGAGTTTTAGGAAGCTTTGAGTGTAGAAAATAGTGAAAGTTTTCTTCAAGAATATCACCGTTATATCAGTTGGAATACTCTTCTTTTTAAGGTAAGGGATATTATTTTTGTTCAATACTCGTAAGAAATAATACTTTCTTCCATACTCTGTAGTATGTAAGTAATATTATTTCGTCTCAGATTCTGAATTCTACACTCATTTTGTTAAGTTTTGGCTTCTATACTCCATGAAATTAATAGAATATCCTTAAAATTTTCGTTTCATCTAGTATCTTTTCATGGAAATATTATTCTGAGCATTCTTGATAAGTTTTAACTTTTTCATGTCGGAGTACTATACACGGGATACTATTCTTGAATTACTATTCATGAGGTACTATTCACCCGGAGTACTATTAATGACAAAATTTGATTTCTTTTTGATCCAAATCATTTTTGATACAATATTATTCTTGAATTTTACTCCACAAAGCAGTATCATGTTGACAATTTTGACATTTTTTTAATTCTGGATAAATTAAATTATAAATCTTTAAAAATTTATCCTTTGCTTTCATTTAATTAAATTCGTATATCATTGTCATCATCCTCATACTTATATTGTTATGAAAGTCATCTTTGGCCCGTAATGCATATATGGACTGTTGATCGGTATTATTATGACCAGGGATCATTCGGTATAATCATGACCTGTAATGTTACAAATGATATGGTAAAAGTCCTCATTGGCCCGTAATGCATTGATGGACAGTTGTTGGCATGATCATGACCATTGATGATTACACGAATATCCTTGGCCCGTAGTGCATGGATAATTCGTGGACGTGATACTAATGAATATCCTTGGCCCGTAGTGCAGGGATGATTCGATGATGTGGTTTATTTATTGTCGAGTCTCAAATGATAAAATTGATGATAAGCTTTTTAAATCATAGAAGATAGTAGATATCATGCTCTACTTGACTCTTCTAATGGATTGCTTGTTCCGCTGCAGTTAAACTTGATGTTTATTGTATTTTATCAGTTTAATATTGTTGAAGGCTAACGATAATTTATTCTTCATTATCTTAGTCATAATATTTCTTATTATGCTAGTTGAGCTCACCCTTTTACTTTCATTGTTCTCTTCAGGAAATGAGAACGTATCCGGGACTAGTCGGGGAATGGAGTGATGGTCCGAGATGGTTTTTTAGTAATCCTCACTATTTAGTGTGATAATTGTCGACGTCGGGATTTTTACTGTCCTTTTTCTGTTCTTGTCTTTTGGTGTTTTCATGTTAGGTGAGATTTATTTGAAAATACAAGTTGTGAAAAGGTTGGACATTTATATGTCGACGAATGGACTGTAAGAGTCGCCAATTGGTATTTTTAAATGGTTGCACCAACTCAACTGAGAAAAAGTTTGCACATTGACCTAGTGATGTAACACTGCTTAACAGGTCTGTGAAACCGAGATTCGTTAGGGTCTCGGATTTTGATTATACGAAGGGAAGGTGTTAGGTGTGACACCCCCATGATTCGGACACCCATATCTCGAATTCGGTGCATCACGAGCAAATTCGAATATCTTACTAAAATCATCAACAAGGGAAATAATATAATAATTTACATTGATATAATATAAATATTCGCGTCCCAAGGTACCGTAACCATTACTACGACAATTCAGTGATTAAACTTAACATAACTTAATCATCCTTAAATACATCATAATAAGTATAACAATAATAATAATACTTCTAATCTTAAAGGACTAAGTTATTATGTCGCCTTGCCTTTTTAAATCTTTTCAAGTAATCGCTTTGTTTCGCTTTTAATCGTAATGTTTTAAGCAAGAATGAGCAACAAGTTTTCAAGGATATCAAGAAATATCATAGCATTTAAATCTTCAAGGGTATAATAATAATTGGTAGTTCAAGGATATCAAGAAATATCAAGAGTATTCAATAGGTGTCGCTATAGACTGAAGGATATCAACAACTTTTAGGATTTATTCATTTCGAGGTTCAATATGAATGAGCATTGAGCAGTCACTAAGGACTAAGAACTCTTACTAGAATTAATAAAGATTATATCGTAATCCAATATAAACGAGTACAACAGGTGATCAGCCTAAAGTACCCTAAATTATGCATAACATTTAATCATACACATGTGCGCACGTCGGTTCCCCAACAATATATAATTTCCCCTTCAATGAGGGTTGTTCATCTCGAGTAGATTTACGATAGTCCACACCAAGTCAATCGGTTTGGATAACTTTTTAACACATAATAATAGTCTAGTCGAATCAAAGGCTTAGACAATTTTTATAATGCATTTAAGAACGATAAGTCCAATGCTTGCAACAACGTCAAGGTATACAAATGATTTTTGAATAGAAACAGATATTTGCTTGATAAAAATATGGTTGATATGACAACAATTCGAATGTATACAGTGTGAGAATTAAGGAACTTGCCTCGTTCGTCGATTATGTTTACCTTTGACACCTTATCACGTATACTGCCTATAATATAATAATATAGCCGTACAAATTAGTGATTGTTGAAAATCGACTCACTTTAGCTATTAATCGCATGTCATCCTAGTTTAAGGTACTAGTCTCTCATATAATACATAATTTTTTATAAAAAAAAAATATACTACATTTCTTACTTACTACACATTTATGCTCACAAATAAGAAAACTATGCACATAACATTAATTTATTAAACTGTTGCTCAATTTAGTTTACCTGAACTAATTTTATTAATTAGAGTCCAAAAATACTTTTCACAACCTGCTTGCTTATTGCTATAAACCTGCACTCATTTTCTTTTTGATTAATTAATGCCACATTAGAGTGTAGCTTAAGGGTAAATACACCTACCCTTTTTATTACTTCCTAAAATATTATGCACATAGTGTCACAATTTAATGTTATTATTAAATTAGTTTAGTGTACTGATATATATATTTCATTACCTCCATGTTGGCTAATCAAAATATTTCTTTGAAAGACATTACAAATATAATACATAAACAACCCCACTTTATGGAAACACTCTTCTTATTGAATTTAAATATTACTCTATTTATCCTCAATGACCATTATGGATTAAATATTTTTTTTTTAGAACCAAGTCCTACGTTTGGTCTTGCTGGAGGTACTAAAAATGTGTTTGATATAAAGCCTTCTAAATCTTCACATTGCCCACATTTTACTATCCAAGAATACTTAACAGGTAAGGCTAAAAGATTTGAAATTCTCATGCATAGCAACTCCTTTAATAAAAACATGTAGCCACCAAAATTATTGGACATGTACAGCAACTTTTCTTACACAATTAGCAGCCATGTTGGCCCTAAAAATTACAACCACAAGTAGCATCCTTGTTGCACGAAAATAATTCACATGTAGCAACATATTATTGATTATGTAACAACTAATAATAATTTATTTTTTATTTTTTTTCGTACAACTAGACCTCATGCTAACAGATAATTTGCCTTAAACATAGCAACCACAAAGCATCATTCCTATACCACACAAATAAAAGATTACATATAACAACCATTTAAAAGATACACCAAAACCGCCCCTTCTTTCTTTTCATTTACATGCTTTGTTTGTCTTTTTTTTTTCTTCCACTACGAAAATCATTATGCATTCTTGCAAATTAATTTATTTAGTTTGAAAGCACATAGTAAATATTAATTTAGCATGCATACATCTAGTTAAGCATACTAATTTTTTACAAGCAACACAAAATATCCACATTACTTCAAAAAGAAGAACAAGTGTGTACTAGAAATTAAATGGAAGTAATTTTATTTAACTATTTTGTTTTTTTATACCTTAGCTTGAAAAATTAGAAATGGGTTGCCAAGTGAAGAGCTGCTGCTGCTACTTTTCTCTTGCTTCACCGAACACTCCCACTTTCTCTAATACTGATTCTTGCTTTTAAAAAAAAAACTAGAGCAAGGGGTTTATATATACTAAAAAGGGGTGCATAAATTAATTAAAAGTCTTCTTGGCCACCCCCCTACAATAACTTTATAGCAAATTTAAGTGTTTGCTCTATGACATCCCATCACCCATGTCCCATCAGATCAATAATAAAAAAAATCATACGGAAGCTCCCTTTTTCTTGGATGCAATGGTCCCAAAATGATGGTCTCAATTAAGTGCAATACCCAATGCTAGAAACTTAGCTTGTTGGAATTATTTCACAAGGCTAATTGGCTTTTAGTTCAATGTGGCTGCCACCATTTTACTAGTTGCCGAAAATGGTTAAAAATTTTCCTAAGGCTGCCGAAAATGGGTGGTTTACCAATTATAAGGTTGGGTCCAAATCCCCTTGGCTTACATACATAAAAAGAGTTATTAAGTTTAGACTTTATTTGGCTAGCCACACATCCCATCCGAAATTTACAAGTAACAAAATAGTTTGGCTAGAAAAATCTTATTAAAGCTACCCACTAAATCAATTTAGGCCTACCACCTTATTCTACCAGATTTATTATTTGGATTATAAACATGTAGATACTTAATTATTATGGCAGCAAATTAATTAATTTAATTTACCCAAATAACACTAAATTATACACCACCTTAATAATTATTAATAAGTTGGGTTATTTCACATAATTTAAGTTACTCACTTAGATAATAATAAAAATGATTTAGTCCATCCAGACAAGCTTTCAAACCAATTCAATGATTTATCATTACTCTAGTATAGTTAAATAAATTAATTATATACCACCTCTCTAATTGTCATCTTTTACTTAGTAATGCATTCCTCCTTTAATTTATTCCTCACTAATTCCATCATTGTGTCACACAAGATATTTCATAAGCTTATCATAATTCTCCACATCTTATCAATTATTAAAAGTTCAATTTAATTCGATTGAGTTACTCACCTCATGTTGTCTAAGCATTTATAAAATAAATATTCACACATTCTATTTATATAAATATTAATATTAAATCATAAAATTTACGGTTATTACATTAGGCACCCCCGACATCCGTGTTACCATGGTGATCGCCACTTTTCAATTAAACTGTTATATGAATGTGTGTATGTGTGTGGGTCAATGTGCAATTATCCGGAAGTAGTGCTATGCCTCGTTTGCACCTATATACAAAGGGTTTGAATTTTATATAAAATTTCAGTTTTAACAAGATATAACAGCGATGTTTTGTAAAAGAGGTTTTTCAAACCCTTATGCTCAAAAGTGCCTTTGATACTTCCATTTTATTATGTATTTGGCTTGATTGCTTTTATTTTCGAGATGTGAGACATCTTTGAGAAAATAAGATACATAGCAGTGCTGAATTCCTTATGGGCATGAGAGCCATCTAAGGAAATTCAAACACCGTGAATAATTTACAAGCTGGTTACAGCTGAAAATATCCATCATGGGAACCGAATCTAGATTCAGAAGACTGAATCTGTGATCACATGATTCCTAGGCTCACATGATGTTGCAGTTTGTATGAAAACTATAAGCAGTTAAATATATATAAAAGTTGTAAATGTATATATATATGAATGATCAACCACCACGGAGTAAACTCAAAGGAGGATTGGAAATGTAAATATATAAAAGCTGTAAATATATATATAGAGAAGATCAACCGCCACGAAGTAAACTTCAGGAGGGACTAAATGTAAATATATAAAAGTTATAAATATATATATAGAGATGATCAACCGCCACGAAGTGAACTCCACGCGAGACTAAATGTAAATAAAGCAGTAAAAGGCCACGAATTAAACTCAAGGCCTGACAGAAATGTAATAAATATATATATATATATATATATATATATATATATATAAGAAATAAACGCACCGGATATTATATGCTCAAACAAACAGAGTTTGATGGTAATAATATATATATATATATATATATATATATATATATGTGTGTGTGTGTGTGTGTGTGTGTGTGTGTGTGTGAGACCCCAAATTTTATGAATAAAGATTTAAATTTCTCGAAATATTTTTTTTTGAATATTATGGTGTGGATTTGATATAATGTTATAGTTGTGGGTAATATTTACAAATTTTTCAAAGTAAGCAAGTGGTTATATAATATTCGATTGGTCTGGGAATATTCTTTTTTCGGAGAATATCCGTATGACGGCACAGACAATCATTGGTGGACCCCACAATGTAAGTATTGTCGTAGTTAGAAAATGACGTAATTATCTTTTTATAAAAATAACTATGAAAGTGTTACCGTTAAAAACCGTTGAACTACCGGTAGTAAAAGTACAAGATGTCTGCGTGGTTGCATAAGAAGATACCGGTATTGATTATTGATGCTTACGTAAGAAGTCACTTAGTTATACTCAATTATTGCTACAATGAATTCACGATCATATCTCTCATATTATTGATTCAATTATTGTAATAGTATCATCCGCATAATATGTTATATTATTAAATCAATAATTGAGAGACGATAAAGTTATTCATATTATTATTTCGCAATATCGATTAATCGCCTAGAAGTTCACAAGGAGTGGTTTGGTCACCTAATCATGCTACCAATAAGGAGAAATCCTTATCTGAAAGCCCCTTTTCCCGGAACGACACGATTGTTAAATATTGTGAATTATAATATTAATGATGAATAAGATTGTGTTGATTAAAGATGATATTGATAGTACCATTGTGTTGGAATTATTAGTGTTAGTAAAAATTGACATTTATTCCGATGATAATTGATGTCTGGGGGTTATATTGATAAATCGTGTAATTAATAGGATAAATGAGCAATTAATTGCTACTAATTCACATGCTTATATAACTATTTGTTCACATGTGTGTACTATTGATTCACATTCTTGTACTATTAGGGGAGTTGAAAAAGATTGATAATACTTGCATGACTAAGTTAAAAATGGAGGTATAGATGGAGGTACTAAACTATAATTCGTATTTTTACATGATTATAACTATTGATTCACATGATTGAACTATTGATTCACATTATTTACTATTAGGGGAGGTGGTGAAAGTTTGATAATACTTGCAGGACTAAATTAAAAATGAAAGAAAAGTTGGAGGTATCAGATTGTAATATTTTGAGCCCAAAACGCGTGCAATTATCGAAACTATATTTTCCTATAAATAGAAGCTCATTCTTCCTTCATTTCTCACCAATTCACTAAAGCTTTAGAGCAATTATTATAGAGAGAAATTATAGAGAGAAAGAAGAAGAGAAGTCTGCTACCTCTCTACTCCAGTATCCAGTTTCTTTCTAAGGTAAGGGGTATTATTTCTTTCGTATTCATGAGGAGAGCTATTGTTATTCCATTCCTTATTATTATGTTGGAATAACATGTCTATGAGAAGTACCGTATACATGGTGAAATTCTTCTGTTATTCCATTCTTTATTATTACATTGGAATAACTCTGTGCATGCGGCTTCTATCGCACGCTCGATGAATTCTCGTTGTTATTCCATTCTTTATTATTCATTGGAATATCCCGTCATTCAGATTACGCATGACTGGTTCCTTTCTTTATTATTCTCGTTGGAATATCCCGTCTGCAAGTGAGTACGCATGACTGGTTCCATTCTTTATTATTCGTTGGAATATCTTATGCATGCGGATTACGCATGACCTGGTTCCATTCTTTATTATTTTGTTGGGAATAACTTGTCTGTGCGGTCTATCACATGCATGGTGAATTCTTCTATTATTCCATTCTTTATTATTCTGTTGGAATAACCTGTCTATGTGGATTACCGCATGCATGGTGAATGATCCTTTGTATTCATTCCTTATTAAATTGTGGAAATGATCTGTCTACGTGGATTACCGCATGGCGGTTGAAAATCCATTTGCAGCTTCGTAATTCTTTTGACCCTCAAAAATTCTGAAAAAAATATGAAATGATAATTTGATGAGTTTTCCAGATTGTGTCCAAAAATGGCGATTTTTGGATGTATAGATTAGGAGTTATGAATTTTATGAGAAAAGACTATTTTAAAAGTAAACCCTTATAACTCCTTGTGGTTAACTCCAAAATTGGTGAAATTTTTATTGGGAGTACATGTATATAACAGGAGTATACCCTGTAAATTTTGGAATTTTTGGACAAAAGTACAATTTATTATAAATGTCTAAATATTCGGCAGTTTTGGCCATATGAACAATAGTAAATAAATTTTAAAAATTTCGAGAAAAATATATGTTCAATATGGGACTATATTCTGCTAAATCCCAAAAAAGAAATATTTTTGGGACTGATTTGGTATTTTTCATGAAAATGAACTAGTTATGAGTAAATGAATTAAATATGTTATGTGAAGTAACAAATTGGAAAAATAAGATTTTATGGCTTTGGAATCCTATATAGGGTATATGCAGATTTTTGATGAGGGATTTGATCATTGGTGATGAAATCTTATGAGTATGGAATTTTTGAATGATTAAATGCATTATTTGGTAAAGTGTAAACAATTAAAATAAATTGTTTATATATAAGTTTAAGAAGTGATTAAAATATTAATAATATTAGATGATTAGTTTATTAAGTGATTGATAATATTTGGATAAATTTAAAGTCTTTAATATTTATCCTTGTTTTCGTTAGGTTAATGCTTATATCATTGTCATCACCCTCATACTTATATTGTGATGAAAGTCATCTTTGGCTTACGTGCATAGATGGACTTGGTATGATTATGACCAGGGATCATTCGGTATAATCATGACATGTAATGTTGTAAATGATGTGGTAAAAGTCCTCAGTGGCCTGTAGTACATTGATGGAAATTTTTGGTATGATTATGACTAGGGATTATTCAGTATAGTCATGACCATTGATGATTTAATGAATATCCTTGGCCCGTAGTTCAGGGATGATTCGATGATGTGGTTTATTTATTAAGCTGAGTCTCAGTGATAAAAATTGATGAAAACATTTTAAATCATAGAAGATAGTAGATATCATGTTCTACTTGACTCTTCTACTGCATTGCTTATTCCGCTGAAGTTAAACTTGATATCTATTGTATTTTATCAGTTTAACATTGTTGAAGACTAATGATAATTTTTTCTGCATTATCTTAGTCATAATA
The DNA here is from genome assembly GCA_020205615.1 of Panax quinquefolius. Taxonomy (NCBI): domain Eukaryota; kingdom Viridiplantae; phylum Streptophyta; class Magnoliopsida; order Apiales; family Araliaceae; genus Panax; species Panax quinquefolius. Next base: position 101,670,074 of record CM035152.1, on the reverse strand, counting down.
TTTCTTACTGGGCTAGATGAGCTCACCCTTTCTTTCACTGTTCTATTCAGGAAATGAGAATATAGCTGGGACGAGTTGGGGAACGGAGTGCTGGTCCAGATGATAACATTAGTAGTCCTCACTATTCTATTAAATAGTGTGATAATAAATGCAATGAGGACTCCATTGAGTGTGGATATTGTCTAGATGACAATATTTGTATTAAAACTCATAGCATATATTTTGTTGTATATTACACGACGTTTGTATAATTAAGTTTGTATTTGTATTTTGTACCATGTATTTGGCGACTCAAGATGGGTGATGTATACCTGTTTTGGGGGCGTCACAGTTGGTATCAAAGCTTAGGGATATGATCCCTGGCTCAGATGTGAGACAAGAACCAGGAGGTGAGAGATGGGGAATTCCTTCGCTAATATGACCTACCTAAGTTTATTTGGTATTTAATTGGTCGGTCAGAGTATAGGGATAATATGTGATATGTTAATTAACCCTTATTTTGTGACAATGTTTAAAAATGACATCTTAAAATGTTGAGATCAGCAATGAAGCACATGAGACCGTTGAGTCACCAACGAACAAAACCCAGGATAATGTGCAACAGGATGACAATAATCCTCAGGTAAATAACAACACCGATGAAACGATGAACGATGAGATGTTTAGAGGCTTTATGCAATTCATGCAACATCAGGTAAGAGAGACTCGTGTTCAAAATATAGGTGGAAATAATGGCAACCCATTTGGCTTTCACGGTCAACGCTAAGCTTCAAGGAGCCGGGACCACCGGAGTTTTTGGGAAAGCCATAACCACTTAAGGCAGAGACGTGGTTAAAGCAGATCACCAAGATATTTGATGTCTTGGGATACTCCGAGGAGCAAAAGGTTCCCTTTGCCACCTTTATGTTTCGTGAAGAGGCAGATTACTGGTGGGAATGTAAGACCCCGAAATTTTTTTTTAAATAAAAAGGAATTTCCTTTATTTATTATCTTGAAATAGTAAGGGTTGATTTGATTAATGTGGATAGTTAAGGGTTAAATACGCAAATATTTCAAAATAAGCAAGTGGTTATAAAATATTCATTTTGCTGGGAATATTCGTTTGGTCGTGGAATATTAGATCGCTTCAGGGAATATTAAATTGACGGCAGCAAAGCCATGTGTGGGCCCATACTTGAAAGTTTATTGGATGAAGAAAACGACAAATATAAGTTGGTTAAAAATAACGGCGTAGTTGTTACCGTTAAGACTGTTGGAATACCCGGTGGTTAAAATACAGTAATACGCGTGGTTGCACAGTAGCACACGGTATTGCACAGTATTGTTGAATTATTGATCCTTACGTAAGATGGCACTACTCAATAATTGTTACAGTAATTACTGTTCAGTATTTTATTTTATTGATTCAATAATTGTTGCGTTGATATTTTATATAATTATTGTTTCAATAATTGCCACTGCACAGTATTTCCCATTATCAGATCAATAATTCATATTATTTGAATAATATTATTAGATAACATTATTGGCAATGTCTAGAAAGTTCTGTCTAAGGAGAGGTTTGGTCACCTAATTGCGGCGCCAGTAAGGAGAGATCCTTATGGAAAGCCCCTCTTTCCGGGGACATGGTTGTCATAAATGTGATTCTGTAATATTATTTGTGAATAATTAATTATTGATTCATATGATAAGGAAATATTTATTTTATATGAATATAAATGATGGATTTATTTATGTGGTTATTAATGAAGGAATTAATGTTGAGGTGTTTTATCAAGATTTTATCGGATTGGAGGTATTAAAAATCAAATCGTGGGTTTTGAGATATATTACTGGGGTTATAATTTTAATCCCAAATAGTTGGATTGTGGTAATTTTTGGGTATGTTATACATACATAAGTTGAGTATATGTCCACAAATTTTGAACCGTTAAAATGCACGAATGATTTGTTGTGAATTTTAAGAGGTGTCGGATTCTGAAATTAGGTTTATAATTGATTTTGGTGGAAAATTCTAGAATTGAGTGGGCCCCACTTGTGGTTGGTGAAAAAATGTGCTGAATTTTATTTCAAATGTGGTGGGTGGCAATAGTAGAAGTGTAAAGCCATCGTGTAATAGGTCAAGTCTCCGCTTGGTAGGGCTAACATTTTCCTATAAATAGAGGGCTAAGTTAGAATTGAAAATCACACCGTAAACAAAGTTTTTCTCTTTCTCTCTATATTATTGAGCGTATTTTGTGAGTATTTAGATACTTTGAGAGTTTTTGTCAAGACAAGTTTCATTCAAAGATCACTCCTAACCTTTCCTCCCAAGTAATCGATTCTTTGAGGTAAGGGATATTATTTTTTTTTTCAGAATGATATTATTTCTTCAATATCATTATCCAAATGTTGATCGAAGTTTTTATCAAATTTGGAACTTTTTCATGTCGGGTTACTATTCATGAGTTACTATTCACGAAGTTACTATTCATGAGTTACTATTCACGAGTTACTATTCACAGTACTATTCATGAAGCGTGAAAATGTTTTTTGTGGAATTTCTATCTTTTGGTGTCTGAGTTACTTATTCACGATATTAAGACTATTCACGATACTGACAAGACTATTCACGATACTACGGCACTATTCATCGAAAAATAAAATTTCTTCTTTTCGTTCAAAATATCTATTCGGATACTAGCTTTGATTGTATCCATGTTTTGATCATTCTTGAATTTTACACCACTATGATTATTTTTGAGGTATTGTTGGACATGGATAAAACAAAGTACTAATCCTTAATCCTTAATCCTTGTCATTTTGTTTCATCGGATTCGTTCTTTAAAAATATTTTCATCATCCTCGCCTTAAATGATGATATTATTGAATATCTTTATTCAGTAGTGCAAAGATGAATGATTTCAAGAATATCTTTGGCTCAGAGTGCAAAGATGAGCAGTGTTTAAATGAACACGACCGATCGATGAATATCTTTGGCTCAGTAGTGCAAAGATGAGCAGTGTTTAAATGAACATGACCGATCGTGAATATCTTTGGCCTTTAGTGCAAAAAGATGAACAGTGTTGAGATGAACATGACCGATTGATGAATATCTTTGGCACCAGTAGTGCAAAGATGAATATTTGATTTAAGATGAATATTGATTGATGTTACAGGATAAAATATTGATGATGGATCGTTAAATTCATAGATTATAGTAGATTTCATTCTCTACGTAACTCTTTCTATGAATTATTATTTCACTGCTAATATTGATCTCAAACTTGTTGTCTATTGTATTCTATCGATTTTTCCTCGTTGGAGACTAACGATAATTTGTTGTATATTATCTTAGTCATAACATTCTTTATCGGGCTAGTTGAGCTCACCCTTTTCCTTGTTGTTCCATTTTTCTTCTCGTGGAGGCTAGAATGTAGCGAGTACTAGCTCGGGGTATGGAATGAAGGTTCTGTAGAGAGTTGTTTAGTAGTCCTCACCATTATTGTAAAATAATGTATCAATAAATGTGATGAGGATTTATTTGAGTATAAATATTGTCTAGAAGATAATATTTGTATTTAAACTCACAGCTTTTATTGTTGTGATAATAAAGTTGTAGTTGTTTCGCACCATGTATTTGGCGACTCAGAATGGGTTGGATGGAATGGACCTATTTTGGGGTCGCCACATTGGTATCGAGCTTAGGATATGATCTCTGGCGGAGATCGGGGAATAGAACTAGGAGGAGAGACGAGTAAATCCTTTGCTAGTGTGTCCTACCTAAGCTTATTTGTTAGTTGGTCAATATATAGGGATATTATGTGATTGATTTCCTTAATTAACCCTTGTTTTATGACAGTAATTGAGAATGTCGACTGAGAATATTAATAATGGAGTAAATGAGACCGTGGAGATGCCTGTACTTACCAACGAGGAGAACGTGCAACAGGCTGGCAATGTTCCTCCCGTGAACAACACCACCGAAAGCAGATGAGGAACGAGGGATGTTTAGAAGTTTTTTGCGTTCATGCAAAATCGCACGAGGAGACTCGTGTTCAAAATCTGGGAGGAAATGATAGCAATTCACGGTGGTCACAGCCCAAGCAGTTCAAAGAGTTGGGACCACGGAATTTAAGGGAAAGCCGATCCGATCACGGCGAAACATGGGTCAAACAAATTACCAAGATATTCGATGTCTTGGGATGCACGAGGAACAGAAGGTTCCATTCGCCACCTTTATGTTCCGTAAGGGCGGATCATCGGTGGGAGTCTGTGAAGCGTACTCCATCCAAACCGCACTCAAAGATGTCATGGGAGACGTTTGAAATAGTTCAATGACAAGTACTTCCCTCGAAAGTATTCGGCTATATGAAGGAAGTGGAGTTTATTAGATCAGAGAGCGTAATAACATGGCGGTGTCCCAAAGACGAGGCGAAGTTCGGAGTTATCCGAGTTTGAACCTCATTTGGTGGAGAATGAGGAACGATGACGCGGATGTTTCGAGAGGTTTGAAACCTTAAGATACGCCAAGATCTCATTTCTCATAAATTTTCTCTATTCAGATGATGTTGTCAATGTGGCTCGATTGTTAGAGCGAGATAACGAGTACGCTCAACCGAGGGACCATAACCGTGGATCATATCAAGATAGCGATCATCGTAATAACGATAACCGGTGGAGAAAGAAGAATACGGACAAAGGCGGTTACCACTCGGTGGTAATCGTGGCCATGAAAATAGAAGAAGCGAGTCTGGGAGGAGATTTTAAAAAGAGGAGATTCAACAACCACTATGTGAAGACGTTAGCGCCAAAGAGTAATCGGGTTCAAGGGAGGAGAAAGACCATCGGTCGTATGTTACAAATGCGGAAAGAGGGACATATCACTTCAAACCGCCCACAACAGCTTTTAAGGTATGCTATAATTGTGGAAAAGAAGGACATATCGCCGAGATCAGACGATATCGAAACCAGATCCAATGGGAATGGTGACTCAAAAGGATGTCCCGTAAAAGTCAAAGTCAACGATTTCGGAAGAGCGTTTGTCGTGGACCTCCATCAAAATACGAGGAACCCGAACGGTTAGCATCGGGTTAGTTAATTATAAATTCTTGCGTAAGTTTATACCATACTAGATACCTGGGTTCTACCCATTCTTTTATCTCTCTTGCTTGCGCCAACATTTGAACTTGACTACGGAGAAATTAGACTTTGACCTATTTATGGAGACTCGTTAGAGAAACTTTCATTACATCCGTTGTTTAAAAATCTTGCTTGATTCAAGTTGGCACTATCACATTACCGTTAACCTTATTTCTATAGAGATATTTGCTTTTGATGTGATTTTAAGGTTAACTACTCATCATGCCAAATTAATTGCTTTTGTAAGGTTGTTAGTTTTCATATTCCTAAGCAACCTCGTTATTCGAACTCAAGCAATCAAACCATTGTAGTCAAACATTTTCATATCAAGCCATGAAGTCATTCGCTTATTACGGATGTCAAGTTTTCTTAGTCCATGTTATGGATTTGAATAAAGACACGCCGATTTGAATAATATTCTTGTTGTTATTGATTTTTCCCCGACGTATTTCTCAAGAATTTCTCGGCTTACTCCCAAAGCCCGATATTAAATTTTGTATCGAATTTGAACTCGTACAAAACTCATTTCTAAAATCTCAGATCGAATGGCTCCTATTGAACTTCGAGGAGTTAAAATTCAACTATAGAATTTGGTACCGAGCCTTTATCTTGTGACTTCCTTTGTGGAATTCACCTGCTTTACTCTCCGTAGGGGATGTCATATTCGATGCGATAGTAAATCGATAGGTGTCATTGTGACGCATATCCAAGATTGGGATATGAGTCACGTTGAGAGCAACCTAAGTCAAGAATCGAAATATGTAGCTTTTAGGCTTAGTTGGTTATTATCGGAGATTCGTTGAAGGATATTCTCGAATCGCTATTCCATTAACGCAATTGACTCGTAGAGATACAAAATTCGAATGGAGCAAGGAATGTGGGAAGAGCTTCAAGAACTCAAGAGGAGACTCATTTCAAAGACATGTTCGACCATGCCATCCCGGAAAAGTTTAACGTGGTAGCCGACGTGTTGAGTAGAAGATCGATCGATACAAGTACGAAAACGATATTGTCAAAGACTCATTTCAGTATAATATACAAATAATAGAGATGGAGATGAAAACTCTAGGTACCCATTGATGATGATATCTGAGCACGTGATGATATACTGAGTATAATCGACTTTAATCGATAAAGTTAAAGTCATTCAAGCTACACAACCTGCGGAGAAATGATGAATTTGAAGAAGGAGGTGCAAGAAGTTGTTATTTTAAAAGTGAGAATCGGTGGCGTGAGGAAAGCTCAAACCTTCGATTTATTAATCCATTTGAAATTCTCGATCGAATAGGAACCGTGGCCTATAGACTCGCTTTTACCACCAAGTATGACGCGTGTTCATAACGCTTTTCACGTATCGATGTTACGTAAATATGTGGACGAATTCAAACACGTCATTGAAGTTAGAACCGGACAAGATAGCCAAGACTTAACGACGAGGAGGTACTGCCAAGATTTTGTAGAGGAAAGAACATGACCTATGTACCGAGGTTATACCATAAGTTAAAGTTTTGTGGAGAAACCATGCTATTGAGGAAATGACACGGGAGTTGGAAACAAAAATGAAAGCGAGGTATCTTTACCTTTTGAAACACACAGTATCGTACGCCAATTTCGAGGACTAAATTTCATAAGGAGGGAGGTTGTAAGACCTCAAATTTTTTTTAAATAAAAAGGAATTTCCTTTATTTATTATCTTGAAATAGTAAGGGTTGATTTGATTAATGTGGATAGTTAAGGGTTAAATACGCAAATATTTCAAAATAAGCAAGTGGTTATAAAATATTCATTTTTGTTTGGGAATATTCGTTTGGTCGTGGAATATTCAGATCTGCTTCGGGGAATATTAAAGACGACCACAAGCATCCATGTGTGGGCCCATAACTAAAAGCGATTGGATGAAGAAAACGACAAATATAAGTTGGTTAAAAATAACTAGCGTAGTTATTCGTTAAGATCTGTTGGAATACCCATTGGTTAAAATACACGAATGTCGCTGTGGTTGCACAAAGAGTAATACACGGTATTGCACAAGATTGTTGAATTATTGATCCTTACGTAAGATGGCACTACTCAATAATTGTTTCAAAGATTATCGCTCAAGATTTTATTTTATTGATTCAATAATTGTTGCGTTGATATTTTATATAATTATTGTTTCAATAATTGCCATCGCATGAAGATTTCCCATTATCGATCAATAATTCATATTATTTGAATAATATTATTAGATAACATTATTGGCAATGTCTAGAAAGTTCATCTCAGGAGAGGTTTGGTCACCTAATGGCGCCAAAGAAGGAGAGATCCTTATTGAAAGCCCCTCTTTCCCGGGAACAACTGGTCATTATAAATGTGATTCTCGTAATATTATTTGTGAATAATTAATTATTGATTCATATGATAAGGAAATATTTATTTTATATGAATATAAATGATGGATTTATTTATGTGGTTATTAATGAAGGAATTAATGTTGAGGTGTTTTATCAAGATTTTATCGGATTGGAGGTATTAAAAATCAAATCGTGGGTTTGAGATATATTGCGGGGTTATAATTTTTAATCCAACCGTTGGATTGTGGTAATTTTGGGTATGTTATACATACATAAGTTGAGTATATGTCCACAAATTTTGAACCGTTAAAATGCACGAATGATTTGTTGTGAATTTTAAGAGGTGTCGGATTCTAAATTAGGTTTATAATTGATTTTGGTGGAAAATTCTAGAATTGAGTGGGCCCCACTTGTGGTTGGTGAAAAATGTGCTGAATTTTATTTCAAAATGGTGGGTGGCAATAGTAAAGGTGTAAAGCCATCGTGTAACAGTCAAGTCTGCTTGGTGGGCTAACATTTTCCTATAAATAGAGGGCTAAGTTAGAATTGAAAATCACACCGTAAACAAAGTTTTCTCTCTTTCTCTCTATATTATTGAGCGTATTTTGTGAGTATTTAGATACTTTGAGAGTTCTTTGTTCAAGAAGACAAGTTTCATTCAAAGATCACTTCCCACCTTTCCTTCCAAATCATCGATTCTTTGAGGTAAGGGATATTATTTTTTTCGTAATGATATTATTTCTTCAATATCATTATCTTTGAAATGTTGATCTGAAGTTTTTATCAAATTTGGAACTTTTTCATGTCGGGGTTACTTATTCATGAGTTACTATTCACGAGTTACTATTCATGAGTTACTATTCACGAGTTACTATTCACGAGTACTATTCATGAAGCGTGAAAATGTTTTTTTGTGGAATTTCTATCTTTTGGTGTCTGAGTTACTATTCATGATACTAAGACTATTCACGATATCAGACTATTCACGATACTGAAGACTATTCATCGAAAAATAAAATTTCTTCTTTTCGTCCAAAATATCTATTCGGATACTAGCTTTGATTGTATCCATGTTTTGATCATTCTTGAATTTTACACCACTATGATTATTTTTGAGGTATTGTTGGACATGGATAAAACAAAGTACTTAATCCTTAATCCTTAATCCTTGTCATTTTGTTTCATTGGATTCGTTCTTTAAAAATATTTTCATCATCCTCGGCCTTAAATGATGATATTATTGAATATCTTTGCCTATAGTGCAAAGATGAATGATTTTGAAGAATATCTTTGGCCCAGAAGGCAAAGATGAAGCAGTGTTTAAATGAACACGACCGATCGATGAATATCTTTGGCCAGTAGTGCAAAGATGAGCAGTGTTTAAATGAATATGACCGATCGATGAATATCTTTGGCCTTTAGTGCAAAGATGAAGCAGTGTTGAGATGAACATGACCGATTGATGAATATCTTTGGCACAGAGAGTAAAAGATGAATATTTGATTTGAGATGAATATTGATTGATGTTCTGAGTGGATAAAATATTGATGATGGATTGTTAAATTCATAGATTATAGTAGATTTCATTTCTACATAACTCTTCTATGAATTATTATTTCAAACCGCTGTAATATTGATCCGAAACTTGTTGTCTATTGTATTCTATCGATTTTTTCCTCGTTGGAGACTAACGATAATTTGTTGTATATTATCTTAGTCATAACATTCTTTATTGGGCTAGTTGAGCTCACCCTTTTCCTTGTTGTTCCATTTTTCTTCTCAGGAGGCGAGAATGTAGCGAGTACTAGTCGGGGTATGGAATGAAGGTTCTAGAGAGAGTTGTTTAGTAGTCCTCACCATTATTGTAAAATAATGTATCAATAAATGTGATGAGGATTTATTTGAGTATAAATATTGTCTAGAAGATAATATTTGTATTTAAACTCACGCTTTTATTGTTGTGATAATAAAGTCAGTAGTTGTTTACGTACCATGTATTTGGCGACTCAGAATGGGTTGGATGGAATGGACCTATTTTGGGGTCGTCACAGGGAATATGTAAAACGTACCCAGCCTGACGCACTCAAGATGTCTTAGGAGAAGTTCTAAGAGCTGTTCAATGACAAGTACTTTCTCAAAAGTATTCATCACATGAAGGAGGTGGAATTTATCAAGTTGGAGCAAAACAATATGACCGTGTCGCAATACGAGGCTAAATTTACGGAGTTATCCCAGTTTGCATCCCATTTGGTCGTTAATGAGGAGCGAATGACGCGAATGTTTCTAAGAGGTTTGAAACCCGATATACGTCAATACCTCGTTTCTCACAAACTTTGTTTATATTCAGATATTGTGAATAGGGCTCAGTTATTGGAGCGCAATAATGAGTCAGCACAACCAAAAGACAACGACCAACAACACGATAATAATCATACCGGTGGCAACGGCCATCGGAACAATGATAACCATCGTAGAGGAAATTATCATGCCAAGAATGGTAACCACTTCGGTGGTAATCATGGTCAAGATAATAAGAGTGGACATTTCAAGAAGAGGAGATTCAACAATGATGGAAAGACGTCAGCACAAGCACCCGCTGTTAAGGAAGGAGAACGACCTCCGGTCGTATGTTACAAATGTGGAGGGGAAGGACACATAAGTCCAAACTGCAAGATGTAGTCCAAGGCGTGTTACAATTGTGGAAAAGAAGGTCACCTAGCCCGATTTTGTCGTGCACCAAAGTCAAGTTCAGCTGGGAAGGAGGCATCAAAGGGTGTCCCAGACAAGACAAAATCGGTAGTTCAAGGGAGAACATTTGTCGTAACCTCCCAAAAAGCGAGGAATCTGAACGAGGTGATCACGGGTAAGCTAATCATAAACTCTAGCGAAGTATATACCTTATTTGATACCGTTTCTACCCATTCTTTTATTTCTCCTACTTGCGCTCAACATTTAAATTTGACTCTGGAGAAATTAGACTTTGACTTATCGGTTGAAACTCCATTGGGAGAAACCTTCATTACATCTACTGTTTATAAGTCTTGTTTGATTCAAATCGATAACCGCACGTTACGTGTTGATCTTATCTCTTTGAAAATACTTGTCTATGATGTGATTTTAGGAATCGATTGGTTAACTATTCATCATGCTTTTCGTAAAGGTTGTTAGCTTTCATATTCCTAACCAACCTGTTATGCGGATTCATGCAACCAAACCACTAAAGTCAATCATTGTCATATCAAGCTATAAATAAAGAGCCCCGATCCTTTCGTTGTTGACTTCCTTGTGTGGAATGCACCGAAGGTGAACTTTCCGTAGGGGACGTTGTGAATAACGGTGGTAAGTTGATAGGTATCAATGTGACGTACTATCCAAGTATTGGATGAGAGTCACAGTTTTTAAATGATATTTCTATCGTTAATAAATTTCTGGACGTATTCTCGAAGAACTTCTTAGCCTAACCCTAGAGCGTGAAATCAAATTTTGTATTGACCCCAGTACAAAACCCATTTCTAAAACCCTCAAGTATTTCTTCAACCAAAATGAACGTATAATGTGCCAAAGATGTTGGCTTGAGCTGTTGAAGATTACGATCATACCATTCAATATCATTGGGGAAGAGAGAACGTGGTAGTTGACACGTTGAGTAGAAGATCATATGTGTTTATGAGTGCGATGTTGTTAACACAAAATCCCATTTCGTATAACTTACAAATGATGAAGATAGAGTTAAAGACTCTAGGGACTCACGTGAAGATAACGAATATACGAGTAGAATCGACTTTAATCGATAAAGTTAAAGCCGCTCAAGCTATACACCCGAATCTGATGAATGTGAAGAAGAAGGTTCAAGAGGGCGTTATTCTAGAAGCAAGAATCGATGAAGAGAGGAAATCTCAACCCTCGATTTTATTGGCCCATTTGAAATCCTTGATCGAGTAGGAAATGTGGCCTATAGACTCGTTTTACCGCCAAGTATGTCGCGTGTTCATAACGTTTTTCACGTATCGATGTTACGTAAATATGTGGATGACTCGAACCATATTATTAAATTAGAACTAGACGAGATAACAGAAGATTTAACGTATGAGGAGATACGTGTTAAAATCTTGGATAAGAAGGATCATATTCAATACTCAAAGGTTATACCTCAAGAGTTAGAATCGAAATGAAGTCAAGGTATCCTCATCTCTTCTAAGATACAGTATCGATACGTAAATTTCGAGGGCTTAAATTTCATAAGGAGGGAGATTGTGAGACCCCAAATTTTATGAATAAAGATTTAAATTTCTCGAAATATTTTTTTGAATATTATGGTGTGAATTTGATATAATGTTATAGTTGTGGGTAATATTTACAAATTTTACAAAGTAAGCAAGTGGTTATATAATATTCGATTGGTCGGAGAATATTCTTTTTGTCGGGGAATATTCGTACGACGACACAATCATTGGTGGACCCCACAATGGAAGTATTGTCGTAGTTAGAAAACGATAGAATTATATTTTTATAAAAATAACGGCGAAAGTGTTACCGTTAAAACTGTTGAACTACCCGGTAGTAAAAAAGTACGATGAATACGCTGGCGTGGTTGTATAGTAGCAATACCGGTATTGATTATTGATGATTACGTAAGAAGTCACCGCTTATACTCAATTATTGCTATAGTAAGAATTGTCATGATATCTCTCTTATTATTGATGCAAATTATTATCACAAGATCATCGTGATAATATGTTATATTATTAAATCAATAATTAAGACGGCAAAGTTATTCATATTATTATCTACAATATTGACAATGTTTAGAAGTTCTGTCAAGGAGAGGTTTATTCACCTAATTACGCGCCAATAAGGACAAATCTTTATCGGAAAGCCCCCTCTTTCCTAGGAACGACCTGGTTGTTAAATATTGTGAATTATAATATTAATGATGAATAAGATTGTGTTGATTAAAGATGAAATTGATAGTTCCATTGTGTTGGAATTATTAGTGTTAATGAAAATCGACATTTATTAGATGATAATTGATGTCCGGGGTTATATTGATAAATCGGGTAATTAATCGGATAAATGAGCAATTAATTGCTACTAATTCACATGCTTATATAACTATTTGTTCACATGTGTGTACTATTGAATCACATTCTTGTACTATTAGGGGAGTTGGTGCAAGATTGATAATACTTGCATGACTAAGTTAAAAATGGAGGTATAGATGGAGGTACTAAACTATAATTCCTATTTTTACATGATTATAACTATTGATTCACATGATTGAACTATTGATTCACATTATTTACTATTAGGAGAGGTGGTGCAAGTTTGATAATACTTGCAGGACTAAATTAAAAATGAAAGAAAAGTTGGAGGTATTGTACTGTAATATTTCGAGCCCCAAAACGTGCAATTATCGAAACTATATTTTCCTATAAATAGAAGCTCATTCTTCCTTCATTTCTCACCAATTCACTAAAGCTTTAGAGCAATTATTATAGAGAGAAATTATAGAGAGAAAGAAGAAGAGAAGTCTGCTACCTCTCTACTCTAGTATCCAGTTTCTTTCTAAGGTAAGGGGTATTATTTCTTTCGTATTCATGAAGAGAGCTATTGTTATTCCATTCCTTATTATTGTTATGTTGGAATAACCTGTCTATGCGAAGTACCGCATACATGGTGAAATTCTTCTGTTATTCCATTCTTTATTATTCTTGTTGAATAACCATTCTGCGCATGATCTATCGCATGCCTGGTGAATTCTTTTGTTATTCCATTCTTTATTATTCTGTTGGAATATCCTGTCTATGCGGATTACGCATGACCTGGTTCCATTCTTAATTATTATGTTGGAATAACCTGTCTGTGCGGATTACGCATGACCTGGTTCCATTCTTTATTATTTTGTTGGAATATCCTGTCTGTGCGGATTACGCATGACTTGGTTCCATTCATTATTATTCTGTTGGGAATAACCTGTCGGTGCGGTCTATCGCATGCATGGTGAATTCTTCTGTTATTCCATTCTTTATTATTCTATTGGAATAACCTGTCTATGTGGATTACCGCATGCATGGTGAATGAACCTTTGTATTCATTCCTTATTAAATTGTGGAAATGATCTGTCTACGTGTATTACTGCATGACGGGCGAAAATCCATTTGCAGCTTTGTAATTCTTTTGACCCTCAAAAATTCTGGACAAATTTAAAATGATAATTTGATGAGTTTTCTAGATTGTTTCCAAAAATGACGATTTTTGGATGTATAGATTAGGAGTTATGAATTTTATGGGAAAAGACTATTTTAAAAGTAAACCCTTATAACTCCTTGTGGTTAACACCAAAATTGGTGAAAATATTTATTGGGAGTACATGTATATAACAGGAGTATACCTTGTAAATTTCGGAATTTTTGGACAAAAGTACAATTTATGATAAATGTCTAAATATTCGATAGTTTTGGCCATATGAAAAATAATAAAAGAATTTTAAAAATTCTAAGAAAAATATATGTTCAATATGGGACTATATTATGCTAAATCCCAGAAAAGACATATTTTTGGGACTGATTTGGTATTTTTCATGAAAATGAACTAGTTATGAGTTAATGAATTAAATATGTTATGTGAAGTAACAAAATTGGAAAATAGGATTTTATGGCTTGGGAATCCTATATAGGGTATATGCAGATTTTTGATTAGGGATTTGATCATTGGTGATGAAATCTTATGAGTATGACATTTTTGAATGATTAAATACATTATTTGATAAAGTGTAAACAATTGAAGTAAATTATTTATATATAAGTTTAAGAAGTGATTAAAATATTGTTATAATATTAATAATATTAGATGATGAGTTTATTAAGTGATTGATAATATTTGGATAAATTTAAAGTTTTTAATATTTATCCTTATTTTCGTTTGGTTAATGCTTATATCATTGTCATCATCCCCATGCTTATATTTTGATGAAAGTCATCTTTGGCTTACGTGCATAGATGGACTTGGTATGATTATGACCAGGGATCATTCGGTATAATCATGACCTGTAATGTTGTAAATGATGTGGTAAAAGTCCTTAGTGGCCTGTAGTGCATTGATGGACAATTTTTGGTATGATTATGACCGTGGATTATTCTAAGTATAGTCATGATCATTGATGATTTAATGAATATCCTTGGCCCGTAGTGCGAGGATGATTCGATGATGTGGTTTATTTATTGTCGAGTCTCAAATGATAAAAATTGATGAAAATATTTTAAATCATGAAGATAGTAGATATCATGCTCTACTTGACTCTTCTAATGGATTGCTTATCCAATCGCAGATTAAACTTGATGTCTATTGTATTTTATCGTTTAACATTGTTGAAGACTAATGATAATTTATTCTGCATTATCTTAGTTATAATATTTCTTACTAGGCTAGTTGAGCTCACCCTTTCTTTCACTGTTCTCTTCAGAAAATGAGAATATAGCTGGGATGAGTCGGGGAACGGAGTGACGGTCCAGATGATAGCATTAGTAGTCCTCACTATTCTGTTAAATAGTGTGATAATAAATATAATGAGGACTCCATTGAGTTTGGATATTGTCTAGATGATAATATTTGTATTAAAACTCATAGCATATGTTTTGTCGTATATTACACGACGTTTGTATAATTAAGTTTGTATTTGTATTTTGTACGATGTATTTGGCGACTCAAGATGGGTGATGTATACCTGTTTTGGGGGCGTCACAATATATATAAGTATTTATATATATAAAAGCAGTAAACGCTCTGGATATAAATCCAGGCTCACCGAACAAAGTTTGATAACAATTTATATATATATATATATATATAAAAAAGAAATAAATGCTCCGGATGTGAATACAGACTCAATCGAGGCATAACTCAATGATGTTAGTACAAATATATATATATATATATATATATAAGTATATATATACAAAAGAAATAAAATGCCACAGACCAAAGTTCGGGCATCTGCACACAACACGACTCTCAACGTGAATAACTGTGTGAGTAAAAAGTGGAGAAAGGCTTTAAGAAATGTAAGAAGTCTTATAGTGGGCTGCCAAGAAGACTTCAAATGGCTTTAGTTGAATGAACACTCGGTTTCCACCGGTAAAATATAGCAAAGTACAAGCTCACAAGTGTTTAAAATGAAAAAAGCACTCAGTTTATAGTGTGTATAAAGCAAAATAGACAGGGCTTTCTCGTCTTTTATCTTTTTAAAATGGCCACTCCAAGCCCTCTATTTATAGAGGAGGAAGCCGCAGGTGTACCTGCGGTTACCCGGGGTGCCCTCGGGCTCCGTGGGCTCCGCCGCCTTGAAGTACGTTCACACATACAACGCGTTGTCTGCTCAAACCTTCATAACTTTCAATTTGGGCATCCGATTAAGTCGTATAATACCTTTTCAGAATGCTGTTGTCGAGAGCTACACAATGACATAGGATAAGAGGTTATACAAAGTTGGGAAGATAGGGTCATGCCTAGATCTTTGGGTCTTCAAATTCCATCAGGTGTGCTATCTTGTATAGTAGGCACTCCGGATTTTAGCTATGGTTCTTGTAGGACACTCTTGTGTAAAATATATGTTAAAATGTTGTTGAGACAACGTAAATATAGGATTGAGGTGGCAAAATGACAATTTTTCCCCTCACCGGGGTTATCTCTAGTTTGGGCTAATGTAGCAGTCGTTGCTCAGGTTTATCTCTGAGATTGGGCTGTTGTAAGTGTTGAATGTCCTCAGGGTTATCTCTGAGGCGTGCCTGACCTCCCGGGGTTGTCTCCGGGGTTGGAAACTGAGTGCCTCGGGGTTATCTCCGAGGTTGAAGCTGACTGCTAGAGTTTGAAACATGCATTTTCGGGGTTATCTCCAGAACTGTAAGTGCATTCCTCAGGGTTTTCTCCGAGGTTGAAACTAAAACTCTCGGGGTTGTCTCCGGGACTAGAACTGAGTATCTTGGGGTTGTCTCCGAGATGGAATTAACTCCTCCGGTGTTATCTTCGGAACTGGAACTGCACTCCTTGGGGTTGTCTCCGAGGTTGAAACTGAAACTCCCGGGGTTATCTTTGGGATTGAGCTGATTTGTCCTCCATGGCTTTCTCTAAAATACGATTCTACCCTCCTACAATGTTAGTAACATGAATGCAAAATTTTGAGTGTCTACAGATGCCCCTCTTTATCATATTCATGCAATGTAATGGCATAGATAGGATAAAGAATACTAGACAATTTAAATGTGACAAGATAATCATGATGCAATGTACTGCAGCATGATGTATATGCATGATGTGTGTGGTTTGTTGGACCATTTTCCAACGGGATGTGATTACTATTCCCACGACTTCTAATGGGGACTGGAGTTATCACTGATGATCCTAACGAACTGCTTGGATGTGTACTCCAAAGCTCTTAGGAACTTCCAAGATGCTGACGTTGGGGTTATCACCAAAGTCCTAAATCCTTGGTACATACTTCCCACTGAGGATGTATCTCTCATGTATAAGAGACTCTGGGGATTTATGCTCTATTTGATGAAGATGTGTATAACATATTCCATCATCGGTCCTCCCCGATGAGGATGTTCTTTCCTGGTTTGTATTGCCAGATCCTTCCACTGCTCTGTCAGAGTTACTGCTAATAGTCTGTGTTGTCAGGGTTGCCTGACCTCCCTGAAATGTACATCAACGGATGAGATCCTCGCTGGGGATAACATCAAGGCTGCTTGACCTACATTGACATGTGCATCAACGGATGAGATCATCAGATAACTTTCGATGCTTTGCTGGATTTACTTGCCAGCGACTGAATGTCGTCAAGGTTACTTGACCTTCATTGACGTGTGCATCAACGGATGAACTGGATAATGTTTTCGCTAGGGGGAAATGTTTTGGAGTTACGACCCGGACTGATGGCATCGGACCTTCCTGATGTATTGCAGAGTGTAGTTTGCAACATTTGTGATTGTGACGCCCCCAAAACAGGTATACATCACCCATCTTAGGTCGCCACTTACATGGTACATAAAATTCAAATATAACTTAATTATACAACTGTCGTGTAAAATACGACAAAACATATGCTATGAGTTTTAATACAAATATTGTCATCTAGACAATATCCACACTCAATGGAGTCATCATTACATTTATTGTCACACTATTTAACAGAATAGTGAGGACTACTAATGCTATCATCTGGACCGTCACTCCGTTCCCCGACTCGTCCCAGCTATATTCTCATTTCCTGAAGAGAACAATGAAAGAAATAGTGAGCTCAACTAGCCCAGTAAAAAATATTATGACTAAGATAATGCAGAATAAATTATCATTAGCCTTCAACAATGTTAAACTGATAAAATACAATAGACATCAAGTTTAACTGCAGCGGAATAAGAAATCCATTAGAAGAGTCAAGTAGAGCATGATATCTGTTATCTTCTATGTTTTAAAATGTTTTCATCAATTTTTATCGCTGAGACTCAGCTTAATAAATAAACCACATCATCGAATCATCCCTACACTACGGGCCAAGGATATTCATTAAATCATCAATGGTCATGACTATACCGAATAATCCCTGATCATAATCATACCAAAAATTATCCATCAATGCGCTACAGGCCACTGAGGACTTTTACCACATCATTTATAACATTACAGGTCATTATTATACCGAATGATCCCTGGCCATAATCATACCAAGTCCATCTATGCACGTAAGCCAAAGATGACTTTCATCACAATATAAGCATGAGGATGATGACAATGATACAAGCATTAATCAAACGAAGACAAGGATAAATATTAAAGACTTTAAATTTATCCAAATATTATCCATCACTTAAATAACTCATAATCTAATATTGTTAATATTATAACAATATTTTAATCACTTTTTAAACTTATAAACAATTTAATTTAATTGTTTACACTTTACCAAATAATGCATTTAATCATTCAAAATGCTATACTCATAAGATTTCATCACCAATGATCAAATCACTCTTCAAAAAATCAGATATACCTTATATAGGATTTTCAAGCCCTAAAATCCTATTTACCAATTCTTCAACTTCACATAACATATTTAACTCATATATTTGTAACTAAACCATTTTCATGAAAAATTACCAAATTAACTTATTATTTTTCTATCCTTTGTCCAAACATATATACATATATTTCACACACAACAAGTATTTTTTTTATAATTTTTCAACTCCCTTAAGTATTTTTCAAAAATTAATTTCTAATTAATTCCTTAAGAAATTAGCTACCTCAAGTTTAACTACAGAAATTCCCAAATCTTGGCAGGATCTTACACAAGTTAACGTGAGCTTCCGGTTTAAATTTCATGGTCATCGGAGTTATAGAACTCTGGTTATAGCATTTTTTGTCAGAAAAACCTAAATATTGAAATAGTCATAACTTGCTCATTTTAAGTCAGAATGAGCTCATTTTTGGACAAGAGGTACTTTATACAATATATTTCCATGTCCCAAAAGGCTGGAATTTTTCTCACAAATTAAGTGGCCGAAATAGCCTTTACAAAATTGTGGATAGTAGCTTTTTATCTTTTTTCACTTTTTCATGCTTTGTTTAAAATAGTCCATACAAAAATCTACAACTCCTCTTTCAGTGATTCCACTTGGAGATGTTAGAAAACTTATCATAATATCCTCCCAAATTAATCCAGAATTTTTGAATGTCCGAAAAATTACAAAACTGCAAATGGATTTTAACCCGCCATGCGATAATCCACGTAAACAGATCATTTTCACAATTTAATAAGGAATGAATACGAATGATCATTCACCATGCATGTGGTAATCTACATAGATAGGTTATTCCAACAGAATAATAAATAAGAGAACTAGGTCAGGCGTAATACGCACCGACAGGTTATTCCAACAGAATAATAAAGAATGGAATAACAACAGAAATCACCATGCATGCGATGTAATCGCATAGATAAAAGTTATTCCAATGAATAATAAATAATGGAACGGTCGAGTAATAATGCTACGATAGGATATTCAAACAAAATAATAAAGAATGGAATAACAATGAAATCACCATGCATGCGATAGACCGCACAAACAAAAGTTATTCCAATAGAATAATAATTAATGGAACTGTGTCAGCGTAATACTGCATGCGATTGCATGGATATTCCAAAGAATAATAAAAATGGAATAATAGAAGAATTTCACCATGTATGCAGATTCTTGACAGACAAAGTTATTCCAACATAATAATAAGGAATGGAATAACAATAGCTCTCTTCATGAATACGAAAGAAATAATACCCCTTACAATAATAATAATATCCCTTACCTTAGAAAGAAACTTGATACTGGAGTAGAGAGGTAGCAGACTTCTCTTCTTCTCTCTCTCTATAATTTCTCTCTATAATAATTGCTCTATAGCTTTAGTGAATTGGTGAGAAATGAAGGAAGAATGAGCTTCTATTTATAGGAAAATATAGTTTCAATAATTGCACATTTTGGGGCTCGAAATATTACAGTATAATACCTTCCTCTTTTCTTTCATTTTTAATTTAGTCCGGCAAGTATTATCAACTTGCACTTACCTCCCTAATAGTAAATAATGTGAATCAATAGTTCAATCATGTGATTCAATAGTTATAATCATGTGAAAATACGAATAACAGTATAGTACCTCCATCTATACCTCCATCTTTAACTTAGTCATGCAAGTATTATCAATTTTGCACCAACTCCCCTAATAGTACATGAATGTGATTCAATAATACACACATGTGAACAAATAGTTATATAAGCATGTGAATTAGTAGCAATTAATTGCTCATTTATCCGAATAATTACCCAATTTATCAATATAACCCCCAGACATCAATTATCATCGGAATAGATGTCGATTTCCACTAATACTAATAATCCCAACACAATGGAACTATCAAATTCATCTTTAATTAACACGAACTTATTCATCATTAATATTATAACTCACAATATTTAACAACCAGGTCGTTCCTAAGAAATAGGGGGCTTTTCGATAAGGATTTCTCCTTATTGACGCGCAATTAGATGACCAAACCTCTCATTAACAGAACTTCTAGACATTGTAAATATTGCAATTTAATAATATGAATAACTTTGTCATCTCAATAATTGATTTAATAATATATAAAATATTATGTAGATGATTCTATGATAATAATCGAATTAATAATATGAGAGATATGATGCAACAATTACTGTAGCAATAATTGAGTATAACTGAGTGACTTCTTATGTAAGCATCAATAATCAATACTGTGTGCTACTATGCAACCACGCGTAATTCAACAGTTTTAACGGTAACACTTTCGCCGTTATTTTTATAAAAAGATAATTCTGTCATTTTCTAACTACGACAATACTTCCGTTGTAGGGTCTACCAATGATTGTGTTGTCGTACGGATATTCCCCAACAAAAAGAATATTCGCCGACCAATCGAATATTATATAACCACTTGCTTACTTTGCAAAATTTGTAAATATTACCCACAACTATAACATTATATCAAATCCACACCATAATATTCAAAAAAATATTTCGAGAAATTTAAATCTTTATTCATAAAATTTGGGGTCTCACAGTGATCATCGGTATAGTGAACCCTACGTATGGGCGAATACCAATGAGTGATATGTAGACCCGTAGTTTGGTCTCTAAAAACCAGGATTTCAGGCTTTTTCGCTCAATCGCGTAGCATCTTTTTTCCTGATTTGACTTTTTTAGCTTATGAGACATCCTTTGAAACTCAAATTGAACCGAGCCGGAGGGGTGGGCCCCACCCAGGGGAGCCATAGGTACACCTGCGACCAACCGTGGGTGGCCTCAAGTGGCCTGTTGCTTTCACAATTCATTTTCATATTGCGCCACATAGAGAATCCGGGAGCTCTTTTTCAGATCTACTGAGTTCGAGCAGCTTTTTGCAAAATCTATCACCGTATAAGTGTTTTACACTGTCCTAGTAATGTATGCATGTCTTCTTTTCCAGTTTTTATCCGTTGGAAAATGAGTTATCATATGAAATTCTTCTAAACACATAGTAGTGAATATGCATGCTCGTATGACTTGATAAAAAATATTCAACATAGTAAATACTAGTATTTAACCATGCTGAACATAATGATGTGAAAAAATTTGACTTTTAAAACAGTCAAATTGGCACCTTTTTCTGCTATTTCTTATCCTATTTGAGGACAACTAAGCAAAGGTTGCAAAGCAAAGTAATCCTGGTAATTAGGCCACCCTTACGAATTATGACTTTGGTAGTGTGATACATATAGGATGTTTATGACTGTGGGTAGGTGTGCTACTGAATGGCCACCTAGTCATGCCTATGTGCACGTGGATAGTCCTGTTTACAAAGGAGACTCTGGCAAATTTTTTCCAAAATATAGGCATTGGGTTGACATGCATTTTTAACTCTACTATAGGCGTATGTTAAAGTAATGCATGCATGCATATAGTCATAAAATGCATTAAAAAGCTCCAGATTAGAATTTACCACACCCTTTCTGAGGTGATTTGGAGACTTGTGTGCAGATATATATGGATCTGGATCAGTCGAGTGTTCCTGTAGGACCACTTCAGGTGTGCGGAGGAGGGCTTCTGATATACCTTTACCCCGTTTAGTTAGACAGCCTCGTCGTCTGGCGAAGGTGGTGATACGTCCTATCCGGGTTAAGGTACCGGATGTTGAGGACGAGGAGGATGATGTACCAATTGCGGACCCCGCTCTTGCTACTCATGTTCCCCGTAGGGATTTTCCAGGCATTCAGGTGATGATCCTAGAGCTTCTAGGATAAAGCTGGATTTGATCTTCCTTTTTTCCCATTGACGAGGAGTAAGGATTCTGATGTTGATCTGCTTTTGTGATGTAGGTTCCCGGCTTTACGTAGCCTCGAGGGAACTGGTTTAGCATTCACTCTGTATATCAGGCTCTACATCCCGATTATCGAGCGATTGTACATAGCTGGGGCTTCGAGGCATTTTTTTGCATCCTCCCTCGTCGTTGTCCCTGAGGTTATCTCAAGGCATTGTTTGGGCACTGGTTTCACCAGAATCAGTCTCTCTATTTGTTAGACTATGAGGTGATGATGACACCGATGGATTGGCGTTTTATCACAGGAATGAACTTTGGAGGGGCGCTTGTGCCTTGCATGGCGGACATTACCTTGACTGACGTTAGATCCTTGCTAGGAGTCCCGACAGAGGCGCTCAAGGGCAGGATAGTTCGTACAGGTCCTTTGAGCATAGATGCTATGAGTGGGCTGTTGAGTGAGCCCATACCCAATGATGTGAGAGTCAGGGATCGCATCCTTCGGTGATTGTTTCTGATGATCATTAGGGGCTGCTTCATAGCGGATAACTCTTATACGGTGTCATTTGCTTTGGTCAGCGCCACACAAGATGTGTACCATATTGGAGAGTATGACTGGGGTTCCTACACCTTCGCCTATTTTCTCAGGGGCATGCGCATGCGTTCGCAGGGCTTAAGGAGGCTTGGCTAGGATTTTACCCATTTCTGCTAGTGAGTATTTCTCTTTTGATTTCCATATACGAGTTAAGAGTGTTGGTCGACAAAGAGATGTTTGGCGATGGAGGTTCTCAGAATGAGGGTTTCACCCGTTGTCGTCTACAGTTGGTGTTATTGACAACAGATGCTATCACTTGGGTTCCCTATTCTGGGTAACAGTTGACCGTTGGTTTTGAGGATGGGTACCCGACTGGTGTCGAGTACGTGATATCCACCCATAGGATTCCTCTCTTCACAGATGGAGGATGAGAGATTTATTTGGGAGAGCGTGCTATTAGGAGCACTACAGGGGAGATTCGTGTACCAAACTTACCTCCTGCCATGCGTTATTGGCCTGTGTCGCAGTCGCCCATTATTGATATCCCATTGATGGGCGTTAATGGCTTTACATTGTTAGAGGGTCTGTATACTTAGGATATATTCCATCACTGGTGGTCCCCTCGTACCATCGGAGCCCAGACCCGCGCCACTCTGTTTATGGGGGATATGGGTCCTGGATCCGTGATGATGATGGATTGGATAGCTTGTGTCCGAGATCCGACTCATTTGACACAGATTGATAGCTTGACCCGGTAGTTGGACCGAGCACATTTATTTATCTGGCACTTGGGCAGAGATCCTTCAGAGGTAGATACTTTTGATCCTTCCAGCTCTGAGGCTGGCCCTTTAGGTGACCCATATGGTTTTTTTTGGTACAGATCCTCCATTGTATAGGCCTGACATCCCTCTTGAAGAAGATCTAGTAACTTAGGAGGAGTTACATCAGGTGGACAGGATTGATGATGTAGACATTGACACCAATGTCTTACTCGATATATTTTTTGATAGGCCTCTGTTAGATATTGGGTAGTTGTGCCCCATTCTCGCTATATCTTTTGATAGGCCTCTGTTAGTCATTGGGCATCTGTGCCCCATTTCCATGTATTTTTAGCTATACAGAGATGATGTATTAGATGATGATGTACTTAGGAATGTATGTACTATTTTCCATTCCCTACATCATATTGCTATCTATTATTGATCATGCATGTATCATGTTATGCATATGTATGTCTAGAGATATTCAGCATTGAACCCTAGATGATTTTATGGTACGGCCCACACAGATGTCTTCTTCGACAGTTAGCCATATTGATCATACGTGACGCCCCCAAAATAGATCCATACGACCCATTCTGAATCGCCAGATATCATACTATAAAAATTAAATACAAACTTCATTTATCTGTTGTTGAAGCGTAAATGCGAGAATAACGACCACAGTTAAACTGTGAGTTTTAATACAAATATATGTAACTCTCATGGTGCCTTGACCACAACCTTACAATGGTACCTTATATAAAAGTACAGTCAATAACTGTTTTAGAAATTAAAATCTTTGGGAAGTGCTCAAGGAAACCTTTGTACATGGGAGGCCATGCGTCTAGGTTATGATAGATATCATATGTCCACAGAATTATCCTTGGTTGACCCAATAGTCCCCAAAGAAAAACAAGAAGATTGCTATCATCTTCTTTCTAATGGTGAGTCTTCTCTTGACCTATAATTATCTTTGTTGTCTCCAAGTGAGAATTATATTTCAAATAAACTCCAAGATTATATAGGTAATGCTCGTAGATATACTCAGCAAGTGGATGTGCACAACCCTGTCTTATGATAACACGAGGTTTTATGTCATTAGACATCTTGTATGATAGTGGCAAAACACCTTTCCAAAGTTGGGTTCACCTCACCCAATTCGGTTCACCAAAATTAAATATCAAATGACATATACAATATGACACACTTATCTAAAGCTCTCAATAAAATTATTTCCATACTATTTAGGGAGAACCTCAAAAGCTATAGACCACCGTTCTAATCCTCTTAATACCCCGCTCGACCCAGCTACACCTTTATAACCTGAAAGGAATTGTGAAGCAAAAGGGTGAGCAAAACTAGCCCAATAAAGAATATCATTACTAAAGATAATTAAATTATCAATAGCTTTCATCAATAATAAATTAGAGATTTAGAACATATGGTAGATGATAAAACTTTTCAACCATAGTTGTAGCAGAATGAGCAATCCATTAAAAGAGTCAAATAGACCATAAGGTCTATTATCTTCTCCATGTTAAAAGTCCACAAACAATGTTTTATCCTTGTAACATCAATCAACAGTTCCTGTCCAAAATCATATGAATAACTCATAATCATAATTGTGGTTCTAAATTCCTCTTCGCACCCAGGGCGAAGATAATTTTCATCACCTATCTTCACCTGAAACATCAAAAATTATTGTTATACGAAATCACAATTCCTGCTCATAATCATACTAATAAATTCATCTTTGCACTACGGCCAAGATATTCATTAACAATTCATCTTTGCCACTACTGGGCCAAAGAGATACAATTTGTATTTTAAAAGAGTCAAGTAGAGCATGATATCTACTATCTTTTACGAATTAAAAGTGTATAATCAATATTTTATCATTTGAGACTCGACAATAAATAATCCACATCATCGAATCATCCACACTACGCACGACGAGGATATTATTCATGTAATCATCGATAGTCATGATTATCTTAGAATAATCCCTAGTTATAATCATACCAATAAGCATCCATCGATGCACCTTCTGCCAATGAGAGGACTTTTACCACATCATCTATATAACATTACGGTCATGATTATACCGAATGATCCCTGATCATAATCATACCAATAAACTGTTCATCTATGCACATAAGCCAAAGATATACAACCAATAATCAACGGTCCATCTTTGCACGTAAGCCAAAGATATACAACCAATAATCAACGGTCCATCTTTGCACGTAAGCCAAAGATATACAACTATAAAACCAATAATTAACAGTCCATCTTTGCATATAAGCCAAAGATATACAACTATAAAACCAATAATTAACGGTCCATCTTTGCATGTAAGCCAAAGATGACTTTCATCACAATATAAGCATGAGGACGATGACCATGATATAAGCGAAAACAAGGATAAATATTAAAGACTTTAAATTTATCCAAATATTATCAATCACTTAATAAACTCATAATCTAATATTATTAATATCATAACAATATTTTAATCACTTCTTAAACTTATAAATAATTTATTTCAAATGTTTACACTTTACCAAATAATGCATTTTAATCATTCAAAAATGTCATTCATAAGATTTCATCACCAATGATCAAATCCCTCATCAAAAATCTGCATATACCCTATATTGGATTCCCAAGCCATAAAATCCTATTTTCCAATTTTGTTACTTCACATAACATATTTAATTCATTTACTCATAACTAGTTCATTTTCATGAAAAGTACCAAATCAGTCCCAAAAATATTTCTTTTATGGGATTTAGCAGAATATAGTCCCATATTGAACATATATTTTACTCGGAATTTTTAAAATTCATTTACTATCTTTCATATGGCCAAAACTGCCGAATATTTAGACATTTATCATAAATTATACTTTTGTCCAAAAATTCCAAAATTTACAGGGTATACTCCTGTTATATACATGTACTCCCAATTAAAATTTCACCAATTTTGAAGTTAACCACAAGGAGTTATAAGGGTTTATTTTTAAAATAGTCTTTTCCCATAAAATTCATAACTCCTAATCTATACATCCAAAAATCGTCATTTTTGGACACAATCTAGAAAACTCATCAAATTATCATTTTAAATTTTTCCAGAATTTTTGAGGGTCAAAAGAATTACGAAGCTGCAAATGGATTTTCGCCCGCCATGCGGTAATACACGTAGACAGATCATTTCCATAATTTTATAAGGAATGAATACAAAGGATCATTCACCATGCATGCGGTAATCCACATAGACAGGTTATTCCAACAGAATAATAAAAAATGGAATAAAAGAAGAATTCACCATGCATGGGATAGACCGCACAGACAGGTTATTCCCAACAGAATAATAAATAATAGAACCAGGTAATGCATAATTTGCACAGACAGGATATTTCAACAGAATAATAAGGAATGGAATAACAACAGAATTCACCAGGCATACGATAAACTGAACAGACAGGTTATTCCAACAGAATAATAAAGAATGGAACCAGGTCATGCGTAATCCGCACAGATATGATATTCCAACATAATAATAAAGAATGGAATAACAACAGAATTCACCAAGCATGCGATAAACCGCACAGATAGGTTATTCAGCGAGAATAATAAAGAATGGAACCGGTCATGCGTAATCCGCACTTGCATACATATGACATTCCAACAAAATAATAAAAACGAGAAATGTAACTGGTCATGCGTAATCCATTGCAGACGGGATATTCCAATGAGAATAATAAAGAATGGAATAATAGAAGAATTTCACCGTGTATGCAAATGCCAGCATAGATAGGTTATTCCAACATAATAATAAGGAATGGAATAACAATATCTCTCTTCATGAATCTGAAAGAAATAATACCCTTACCTTAGAAGAAAGCTGGATATTGGAATAGTGAGAGGTAGCGAGACTTCTCTTCTTCTTTCTCTCAATAATTTCTCTCTATAATAATTGCTCTAAAGCTTTAGTGAATTGGTGAAAAATGAAGGAAGAATGAGCTTCTATTTATAGGAAAATATACTTTCGATAATTGCACGTTTTGGGGCTCGAAATATTATAGTACAATACCTTCAACTTTTCTTTTATTTTTAATTTAGTCCTGCAAGTATTATCAAACTTGCACCACCTCCCCTAATAGTAAATAATGTGAATCAATAGTTCAATCATGTGAATCAATAGTTATAATCATGTGAAAATATGAATTATAGTATAGTACCTTCATCTATACCTCTATTTTTAACTTAGTCATGAAAGTATTATCAATCTTACACCAACTCCCCTAATAGTACAAGAATGTGAATCAATAGTGCACACATGTGAACAAATAGTTATAATCATGTGAATTAATAGTAATTAATTGCTCATTTATCAGGTTAATTACCCGATTGGTCAATATAACCTCCAGACATCAATTATTATCGAAATAAATATCGATTTCCACTAACACTAACAATCCCAATACAATGAAAATATTTTTCTCAAAAATTTTATTTTTGAAATTTTAAAGTTTGACTTTTTCCAAAAAGTCAACTATTGACTTTTTTGACCAAAAATTTAACCCCGACAAATTTTGTGTTTATAGTCCATTTCTACTAATTTCATCGCTCTGGACTCAAATATCACGTCCGCGTCTCTAAATTCAACTCCGAACTCAAATTCGATTTTTAATAACATTCATCATTAATATTATAACTCACAATATTTAACAACCAGGTCATTCCCAGGAAAGGGGGCTATCCGATAAGGAGTTCTCCTTATTGGCGCGCAATTAGGTGACCAAACCTCTCCTTGACAGAACTTCTAGACATTGTCAATATTGCAAATAATAATATGAATAACTTTGTCGTCTCAATTATTAATTTAATAATATATAAAATATTATCAGGATGATCTTTGTGACAATAATTGAATCAATAATATGAGAGAGATATGACGTGACAATTATTGTTGCAATAATTGAGTATAAGCGAGTGACTTCTCACGTAAGCATCAATAATCAATATCGTGTGCTTCTTATGCGACCACGCCGCGTATTCTTGTACTTTTACTACCGGTTATTTTATGACAACTTGCTTACTTTGAAATTTTTTTAAATATGACCCTTAACTTTAAACTTTTATCAATTTAACTATTTACCAAAATAGAAAAATTGAATACTTTTATTTCATAAAATTGGGGGTATCACAATCTCCCCTCTTTATGAAATTTCACCCTCGAAATTTACGTACCTGGTAGTTCGAGGAGATGAGAATACCTTATTTTCTTTGTGGATTATACCTTCCTGGTTATTTCCTCTGTATCATGATTTTCCCATTGCTCATCATCTCACGTATTTGAGATATCATTCTAGAATATACCTTCAAAACAAAGGTTAATTGACATATCTGATTTGTCGACTTATCAAGTAAACAATTTCGACTTAGGTAAGTCACACATTAACGAAGTATATTACTCGTCTCTCCCTCCTAGTTCTAGACTCATATCTCGCCAACGACCATATCCCTAAGCTCGATACCATTTGTGGCGCCCCAAATTAGATCCACCACGACCCATTACGAGTCGTCGGATATCATACTATAAAAATCAAATACAAACTTCATTTATACAATGTTGTTGTTGCGTAAATGCGAGAATACGACCACGCAGTTAAACCGTGAGTTTTAATACAAATATATGTAACTCTCATGGTGCCTTGACCACAACCTTACAATGGTACCTTATATAAAAGTACAGTCAATAACTATTTTAGAAATAAAAATCTTTGGGAAGTGCTCGAGAAACCTTCGCATACATGGGAGGTCAAATACAGGTTATGATAGATATCATATGTCCACAGAATTATCCTTGGTTGACCCAATAGTCCCCAAAGAAAAACAAGAAGATTGCTATCATCTTCTTTCCAATGGTGAGTCTTCTCTTGACCTATAATTATCTCTGTTGTCTCCAAATGAGAATTATATTTCAAATAAACTCCAAGATTATATAGGTAGTGCTCATAGATATACTCAGCAAGTGGATGTGCATAACCCTGTCTTATGATAACACGAGGTTGTATGTCATTAGACATCTTGTATGATAGTGGCAAAACACCTTTCCAAAGTTGGGTTCACCTCACCCAATTCGGTTCACCAAAATTAAATATCAAATGACATATACAATATGACACACTTATCTAAAGCTCTCAATAAAATTATTTCCATACTATTTAGGGAGAACCTCAAAAGCTATAGACCACCGTTCTAATCCTCTTAATACCCCGCTCGACCCAGCTACACCTTTATTACCTGAAAGGAATTGTGAAGCAAAAGGGTGAGCAAAACTAGCCCAATAAAGAATATCATTACTAAAGATAATTAAATTATCAATAACTTTCATCAATAATAAATTAGAGATTTAGAACATATGGTAGATGATAAAACTTTTCAACCATAGTTGCAGCGGAACGAGCAATCCATTAAAAGAGTCAAATAGACCATAAGGTCTAATATCTTCTCCATGTTAAAAGTCTATAAACAATGTTTTATCCCTGTAACATCAATCAACAGTTCCTGTCCACAATCATATGAATAACTCATAATCATAATTGTGGTTCTAAATTCCTCTTCGCAACCAGGACGAAGATAATTTTCATCACATATCTTCACCTGAAACATCAAAAATCATGGTTATACCAAATCACAATTCTTGCTCATAATTATACTAATAAATTCATCTTTGCACTACGACCAAGATATTCATTAACAATTCATCTTTGCACTACAGGCCAAAGACATACAACTGTATTTTAAAAGAGTCAAGTTGAGCATGATATCTACTATCTTTTAATAATTAAAAGTGTATAATCAATATTTTATCGCTGAGACTCAGCTTAATAAATAATCCACATCATCGAATCATCCCTAGTTATAATCATACCAATAACTGTCCATCAATGCATTACAGGCCAATGAGGATTTTTACCACATCATCTATAACATTACGTGTCATGGTTATACCGAATGATCCCTGGTCATAATCATACCAATAAACAGTTCATCTATGCACATAAGCCAAAGATATACAACCAATAATCAACGGTCCATCTTTGCACGTAAGCCAAAGATATACAACTATAAAACCAATAATGAACAGTCCATCTTTGCACGTAAGCCAAAGATATACAACTATAAAACCAATAATTAACGGTCTATCTTTGCACGTAAGCCAAAGATGACTTTCATCACAATATAAGCATGAGGATGATGACCATGATATAAGCGAAAACAAGGATAAATATTAAAGACTTTAAATTTATCCAAATATTATCAATCACTTAATAAACTCATAATCTAATATTATTAATATTATAACAATATTTTAATCACTTCTTAAACTTATAAATAATTTATTTCAAATGTTTACACTTTACTAAATAATGTATTTTAATCATTCAAATAATGCACTTTATATGATTAGGAAAATATTCATTTTATGTGAATATAGATGGAGAAAATTTTAAAGTAGCAATTGTTAAAAAATTTATATTTTATCTTTTCTGATAAATAATTCATTTAAATATATTATTATATTTTAATAATATAATAATGGTGATATTTTTACAATGAATGTGGGATATATGAGTATATGAGGAGGAGGAGTATTTTTGTTACTAAAAATATTTAAAACATGTTTTTCATGTTTGTGGACCTCATTTTTTGACTGAAATTTGATTATAGCCTACAAAATCGTCCGTATGTGGATTTCGGTCAATTTCTGCTCGGAATTTGGAAAAATTTAAACTTACAAAGTTGTAGATAATGGAATTTTCTATAGAAAAGACATAAGGTTCGAATTTTTCTGACAAAAGGGCTATTTATTATGAATTATTGAAGTTCTGAAATAATTAATTTTTGGAAGTTTTAATTATTTTTAATAACAAAAACGTTTTTTTTTGTTTTTGTCATTATTGTAGGCCTCATTGGTGGCTGAATTCAGATGGTCTTGAGGTTGGCATGAAGTTTGTTTATAAATAATATTATTTTATTAAATTTTCTGCTTTGGTGTTCTAAGCATTTTCCTATAAATAGGGTGCATAGGTTAGAATCGAAAATCACACCAGAAACTGAAGTTTTCTCTCTCTTTCTCTCTCTATATTATCGAGCGTATTCTTGAGAGTATTTTGATACTTTGAGTGTTGCTATACGGTGCAAATTCCCTTCAACACTATATCCCAGATTCGGTATTCCAACTAGAAGTACTGTCTTTTCAAGGTAAGGGATGTTATTTTTTTTAAAATGATATTATTTCTTCTAATATCATTATGCCAGAATATTGGTAAGATTTTTCTTATGAAATTCTTGTCTTTTAGTGTCGGGGTTACTATTCACATATACGGGACTATTCACGTATACAACACTATTCATGAATACGGCAGTATTCACAGAAAAATTAAATTTTCGTTTTTGTCCAAAATATCTATTATGGATACTAGCTTTGATTGTATCCATGTTTTGATCATTCTTGAATTTTACTCCACTATATTTATTTATGAAGTATATTTGAACTCAGATTGTTTAAAGTACGAATCCTTAATATTTGTTCTTTTGTTTCACTAGATTCGTTTCCTTTAAAATATTTTTCATCATCCTCAGTCCTAAATGATGATATTACTAAATATCTTTGGCTTGTAGTGCAAAGATGTACAGGTGTTGAGATGAACATGACCGACTAATGAATATCTTTGGCCTGTAGTGCAAAGATGAAAATTTATTCAAGATGAATACTGATTGACGTTACAGGGATAAAATATTGATGATAGACTTTTAAATTCATAGATTATAGTAGATTTCATTCTCTACGTAACTCATCTATGAATTATTATTTCCGCTGCGAATATTGATCTGAAACTTGTTGTCTATTGTATTTTATCAGATTTTTCCCTGTTGAAGACTAACGATAATTTGTTCTATATTATCTTAGTCATAATATTCTTTACTGGGCTAGTTGAGCTCACCCTTTTCCTTTTTGTTCCATTTTTCTTCTCAGGAGGCGAGAATGTAGCGAGTTCTAGTCGAGGTGTGGAATGATGGTTCTAGAAAGTTGTTTTAGTAGTCCTCACCATTTTTGTAAAATAATGTATCAATAATTATAATGAGGACTTATTTGAGTGTGGATATTGTCTAGAAGACAATATTTGTATTTAAACTCACAGTTTATATGTTGTATTAATGAAGTTATAGTTGTTTCTGTACCATGTTATTGACGACTCAAAATGGGTGATGTATACCTATTTTGGGGGCGTCACATCCATCCTTTTGAGGGGGCATTAGGTCAGCGTTTGGCTTCTCGCCATTTGTCAGCAGAGGACAGATCCATGGTGTATGCCTATTGGGATCAGTGTGAGCTAGCTGAGTTTTCTGTTAGCCATCCAGGATGTTCGACAGAGTTTTCTGGATGGATGGAGGCAGAGACCACATCGGCTGCGGTTGTATCCACAGAGCCGGGGATTGATTCTAATGGTGGAGAGCCCACAAAGGACGTTGATTTTTCCACCGAGGACGAGCTATTTGCTGGGTTGCCAGCAGCTGTGATGGATTCTCCCAGTATGACTGCTACTATGACCCCACATTCAGTAGAGTATTTAGAGCAGAGCCTGCATCTGATGTCATTTGAGAGGGATCAGGCTAGGGCCTTGATGTTGACAGCTCTTGCTGGGAGAGATGATACTCTATTGGAGAGAGATAATGCTTTGGCTCATAGAGACATCGCTATTGCTGAGCGAGATGAGGCTAGATCATCCAGAGATGCATTGATTATTGAGCGGGATGATGCCATATCTACCCAGGATGTAGCCGTTACAGATAGTATTGCAGTGAGGTCCCATACTACTGCTATTGTTGCAGAGATGAGCACGTATATTGATGAGCATAGTGTCACCATGCAGTTGGCTGTGGATTTGTTGGCTTGTGTAGATACCCTTAGGCAGGAGCTCACAGCGTTACCTCATTCTTCGAAGAGAGATGCCATGTTGGACTTGATAGCTCGCATATATATTGACTTGTAGATGGGCTTGTATTTTCCTTCACAGACAAGCTTAGCCAGTTTGTCATGTACATTACACATTGTATATATCAAACAACATTATATATGGCAGGAAAATATATTTTGATTCACTTCCCTTTTAGTTGTACCTTGTTTGTAAGACCCCAACTTTTTATAAATAAGATTGAATTTCCTCTATTAATTATTTTAAAATAGTAAGGGGTTGATTTGATTAATGTGGTTAGTTATGGGTAAAATATGCAAATTTTACAAAATAAGCAAGTGGTTATAAAATATTCATTGTTGTCAGGGAATATTCATTTGGTCGTGGAATATTCTTGTTGTCGGGGAATATTCGTATGATGGCGCAGCTATTTGTGGACCCCATAACGGAAAATGGTCGGATGAAGAAAACGACAAGTTTGAGTTCTTATAAATAATGGCGTAATTATTCTTCAATTAACTTTGTTGAAATATACGGTGGTTAAAATACGATGTCTGGCGTGGTTGCATAAGTAGTAACTGCGGTATTGCGATTTTTAGATTATTAATTCTTACGTGAAGGCACTACTCAATAATTATTACAAGTAATTATTGTTCAATATTTTATTTTATTGATTCGATAATTGCTACGTTAATATTTTATATTATTGTTAATTCAATAATTGTCACTACACAGTATTTCCCATTATCAGATCAATAATTTATATTATTTGAATAATATTATTAGATAGCATTATTGGCAATGTATAAGGAAGTTCTGTCCAGAAAAGGGGTTTGGTCACCTAATTGCGGGCCAGTAAGGAGAAATCCTTATCAAAAAGCCCCCTCTTTATTGGGAACGACCTGGTTGTTAGTATTGTGATTCTATAATATTATTTGTGAATAAATAATTATTAATTCATATGATAAGGTAATATTTATTTTATGTGGATATAAATGAAGAAATTAATATTGAGGTATTTTATCAGTATTTTGTCAGAATAGAGGTATTAAAAATCATCCGTATATAGATTTCGGTCATTTTTTATTTGGAATTTGGAAAAACTTTCTTCTACAAAGTTTTAGAGAATTAAATTTTATATGGAATGGGCATAAGGTTCGTATTTTTCTGATAAAAAGGATATTTATTATGAGTTATTGAAGTTTTGAAAGTAAATATTTTTAATTAAAAACATGGGTGGGCCCCACTTTTATATTTATAGAAAATGCTGAATTTGGTGCCCCCCCTCTTGTGGTGTGCTGAATTTGGTTAAGTGGCATGCGAGAATATTTTTATAAATATTATTTTATTAATTTTAGTCTGCTTTGGCGTTCTGGCATTTTCCTATAAATAGGGTGCTTAGTTAGAATTGAAAATCACACCAGAATCAGAAGTTTTCTCTCTATAATATCGAGCGTATCTTTGTGAGTATTTAGATACTTTGAGATTTGATATTCAGTGCAAGTTTCCTTCCGCATTATATCTGATATTTCAGCCAGAAGTACTATTCTTTTGAGGTAAGGGATGTTATTTTCTTCGTAAATGATGTTATTTCTTTCAATATCATTATACTGAAATATTGGTATGAATTTTATTATGAAATTTTTATCTTTTCATGTCGAGGTTACTATTTACGTATACAAGACTAATCACGTATACGACACTATTCACAAATATGATACTATTCATGAGTACTATTCATGAAGTATGATTTTTCTTGTGGAATTTTTTACTTTTTGTGTCGGGGTTACTATTCACGCATACATCACTATTCACGTATACGTCACTATTCACAGAAAAAAATTAAATTTTCTTTTCTTTGTCCAAGTTCTCTATTACGGTTACTATCTTTGATTGTATGCGTGTTTTGATCTTTATTCCTGAATTTTGCTTCACACTTGATTATTATAGAGTATTTTTGAACTTGGATAAACCAAAGTACGAATCCCTAATCTTTGTCCTTTTATCTCACTGGATTCGTTACTTTAAAATATTTTTCATCATCCTCAGTCCTAAATGATGATATTACTAAATATCTTTGGCATGTAGTGCAAAGATGAATGATTACCTGATGAATATCTTTGGCCCGTGGTGCAAAGATGGACATGTGTTGAGATGAACATGACCAACTGGCGATATAAATGAATATCTTTCGCCCGTAAAGCAAAGATGAATATTTGGTTCAAGATGTATATTAATTATTGTTACAGGGATAAAATATTGATGATGGACTTTTAAATCATAGAAGATAGTAGATTTCATTCTCTAGTTAACTCTTCTAATGAATTGTTATTTTCACTGCGAATATTGATCTAAAACTTGTTGTCCATTATAACTTATCTAATTTATTGAAGGCTAACGATAATTTGTTCCACATTATCTTAGTCATTATATTCTTTACTGGGCTAGTTGAGCTCACCCTTTTCCTTTTTGTTCCATTTTTCTTCTCAAGAGACGAGAATATAGCGAGAACTAATCGGGGTATAGAGTGATATTTCAAGATAGTTGTTTTAGCAGTCCTCACTATTTTATAAAATAGTGTATCGATAGTTATAATGAGGACATTATTTGAGTGTGGATATTGTCTAGAAGACAATATTTGTATTTAAACTCACAGTATATGTGTTGTCGTATTTTGCACGACAATTGTAATAATGAAGTTGTAGTTATTTTCTGTACCATGTATTTGGCGACTCAGAATGGGTTGTGTGGACCTATTTTGGGGGCGTCACATTGTTACTTGCTTGATATTTGCCTGTTTCTTCAGGGCTTAGGATCTTGATATATTTTGAACTCCCCCTTGATGGATAGACATTGAGATGTCTCAAGATCTTTCAGAATTGATCATTGATCTATGTGTATCCCTACCCTTTGGTGTCTTGTGACTAGTTTTTGTATGTAGATGTGGAGAGGAGTGTGGCTTTCCTCTCTGAGGTTGACCGCACCACAGATGGTCTTCGATACTCCTTTGTGTGGGGGAGCCCAGGTAGTTCCATCTCTTATGGATTGGTGTTTCTCTTTGAGGACTCAATCACAGCTTAGATGGTCGTCGATTCTCCCATTAGTGTGGGGAGACCTGTTAGTTCCATCCCTTTGGTCTGAAGCTGATGAAGTGTGGTGGATTGAAGTTTGATCCCAGTACTGCTGACAAGTTTTTGTTTTTTGGTAGGGGGTAAGACCGAACCATGAATGGCTACCTACGTACTCCTATTGAAGAGGAGATCAGGTCTGCGTAGTTCGAACCTAGTGTAAGAGGTTCAACGCTGTATGTGAAAGGGTGTAGAAGTGTTTGTTTTTTTATGTGGTGCGACCGGGCCATAAAATGGTTTCCTACGTACTCCCATGTATTAGGGAGATCAGGTCGACGTAGTTCGCCCCATGTACAAGATGGATTGCAGCCAAAAAAGTTTGATCCCATGTACAGGACAAACTGCAGGTGAAAAAAGTCTTATCCCTGCTGGGACAAAACTGTAGGTGTGAAAAGTTTTATCCTTGGTGGGACAAAACTGCAGGTGTGAAAAGTTTTATCCCTGGTGGGATAAAACTGCAGGTGTGAAGGTTTAATCCCTAGTGGGATAACCTGAAGATGTGAAATGTTTGAAATGAAGTGGAGCGAAGGATCTGCTGATTCGAAACCAGGCTGCTAGTATAAAAGGTGTGTTTATCCCTAATGGGGCAGATGGGTATGAAGAAGGGTTGTATGTAGTGAAGGGTTAGAAAACAGAAGTGACTAGGGATCTGGTGATAAAAAACTAGGATATTTGCTTGATGGTAACCTCAGACATAGTACCGTTTCACGGTGTCCGAGTTGATGAGCTGTGGAAATTTATCGCTGTCCATTTCCTATAATCTAAGAGCACCTCCTGTCAATACCT
This sequence comes from Panax quinquefolius, assembly GCA_020205615.1. NCBI lineage: Eukaryota > Viridiplantae > Streptophyta > Magnoliopsida > Apiales > Araliaceae > Panax > Panax quinquefolius. The sequence continues at coordinate 101,632,541 of CM035152.1, read as the reverse complement.
CCTTGACAACAAATGGGCCTTCCCAGTTTGGGGTGAATTTTCCCTTGGATTGATCTTGGTTGTCAATGATCTTCTTCAAAACCAAGTCATGTTATTTGAATTGTCGTAGTTTGACTTTCCTGTTGTAGGATCTGGCGATCCTTTATTGGTATAACTGACCACGGAAGATAGCAACGATTCACCTTTAGTCTATTAGGGACAATTGGTGATACCTATCTTGTAACCATTGGTCTTCATCCAGCTGAATGTCTATCAACACTCTGAGGGATTCCATTTCCACCTCTATGGGGAGCACTGCTTCCATCCCATAGGTTAATTAGTAGGGGGTTGCCCTAGTGGAAGTGTGTATTGAGGTTCTGTATGCTAATAGAGTCAGAGGCTGTAACAACCCCAAAATTCATACAATTTAATTCTTGACTTCGGTCATTAATAATACATTCAACCTCTAATTTTACATCATTAATCGATAATACAACCATTGGAATTTGCAGAATAATTAAAATTTTCTATTACAAACTATCCTTGTTCCCAAAACCTTCAACCTTTACATCTAAATATCTCAGAATCATTTTAATACTAAAATAGTTTACATCGCAAAACGATATTACAATTCAACATTAATACATTATTCGGAACCTTAAACATGGTTCAAATAATAATAACACAACCAAAGTGTATAAATCTTCAAGTATCACATCTGATTCATGTCTTTCAAGTAACACATAACTTTACCTTGAATCTTGAACCTGCAAAAGTGGTTATTTGCAAGGTTGAGCTCGATTACCCCAAAGAAAATCTAACAGTTTTCATGCATCACATAGCACATAATATCATGCTCAACATATAACATACATGCTACAGTTCATATAACAATATAAAGATTGAGTCCTTACTCAATCAACATGCTTTAATTAATCAACATAGTCATAAATTGACTTTAACATTTCATACTTTGAACATATATATAACACATCATACTCTTTGCAATAAAGATTTAAAACAGTTAATCATCAAGTTCACATAGCAAATAGAAACTGAAAGACTTGCCTGATTCACAGTTTATGAACTACGACTTAACTGCTTAACGCTTATCTGCACTTCATGTATTCCTACACAGTTATATAATCATGGATTCACATCCATTAGTCATATATTTCATACGCTCTTAATATAAAAAAAATTATTGTTTCCTAACTTGGTTTCATTTTTTCTTGAACTTAGGATAACCATGAGATTAGTTCATTCTATTATCATATTTATCTAAACAATCTTGTTTCATATCTTGTAGTCCTTAAAGACAATATATAACCATAACTTAAGACCATGCGGTTAACAAGCGCTCTTGGTCACTCTCTGCTGAGCAGTGCTGATAGCGCTTTACCCCCGACCAAAGCGGACTTGAGCTTTTCATTGCTCAGTTTAGTCCTAACCTACTATGCATTCTGATAAATATTATAAACATACATCAAGTAGGTTATGATATTTCTTCAAGTTCACCTTTCAAATCATTTAGTTTTGAATTACATAGTTCTATGTTGAATTATTTACATCAACAAGGCTTAACAACTTCTTTTAACGAAGGTTCAAGGTTTATAAGCTTTTAAACCTTATATTGGTACTAACAACCTTTAATACGCATGTTCACATGTATCTATCTCATTTATATAGACATAACATAGTTCATACTTTTAAAAGGTGCTGAAATAACTTATGTTATGCTTGACTAGTTGAGTGCATATATCATTCATGTTCGAAGGCATAAATAACTCTATCATGCTTGCTTATAAGGTCATAATGCAAGTAACAATGCTCATCAAAGTTAGTTTCTAAAACTTTTAAATTTCTCTTTGAAAACACATATTATCCAAGCTATACAAGTTATCTTATACGAGGTAACTTAAAATCACATTTTATGCTCGCATGACTCCACCATATGCTCACTACAAAGTCAGAACTCAAGTGACTTAAAGTTCGTCAAGGTTTGTTTTTGAAATCTTTAAGTTTCTTTTTAAAACACATACTAAGTCATGCTTAAGCAACCCATTATGAGTTAAGTAATCTTAGCCATATGACATGTCTATTATCATGCATATTCATGTTTTATTACTTAGAATAACATAATCCATCGTCTGGAGCACTATACTTGCGTATGTGCTCGTTCGACGCCCTCCGATCACCTCCTATTATATAACAATCACAAAGATGACTGTTTTAATCCTTCCTAACAACCTCAAATTGTAAAACTTAAAGAACAAAAGTTGTAGGTCTATTTGTCCTCGTTTCAGATCATCTTGAATCACCTCAATAGGAGTTCATATGAAAATGTTATGACCGTTTTACCAAAATAGGTCAAAGCAGTCACATTCAGCACACATGGGGCGCGGACGCACCCCTTTTCCTCATAAATACCGCACGCCCACGCTATTGCCCAGCCTCTGATGCGCGATCGCATGCACAGGCAGCTCCCCCGAGTGAGGCTTTGCACAAAACACAGTTTTGGTCATAACTTTCTCAATTTAAGTCCGAATTAGTTGGTTTTAGATTCGTTGGACTCGTTAAACTCTTAGCTACTCATCTAGAGAGTAATTATAACACTTCAAACATATTAACAAATCATTTTAAGGGTTTCAATTCAGTATTCATGCTATATTTTCATGTTTTAAACATATTTAGCGAATTCATTCACAACGAATTCGTTTCTCAACCAAATTGGTCCGTTCAACTTTCGTTGATTTCGTTTCTTCACATACTAACATAATCCAACATCAATTTACAGATTATAACACATATTAGACATAAAATTTTGTATTTTCTTAAGCTATTTTTCATAAACATACACTGTTATTAACTTTTCTCCCTACAAACCCAAATTTCATGAATTTGACATTCAAACAACACTCACATGTGATGATTAACAAAGTATAAACCCTACTTGGAAGTATATATATCAATCCAACACAACTATCAATTTACAATGGATAACCTACTAAGAAATTAAAATATACAACTTAGAAGCAATTTACCTTGATTTAGCAAAGTGTTAGAAACCCTTCTTGTTCTCTTAGCAATCTTTGCAATTCTCTCTTCTCACCAAACTCTCCCTCTTTCTAAACCCTATGTGTTTCTTCTTCTCTCCCAACTCTCTGCTCTTAGGCCTTAGGACAAAAATAAGACGCAAAAGAAAAAAAAACCTGATATGGCTCAATTCCCACTTACTCTATCAGTTAAAAAAAATAAAAGACGTCAGTTACATAAACCAAAGGCCACAAGGCCTTGTTTTGCCACACCAATTCCCCCAAACTGGATTATTTTAATAATATTATAGTATATAGTTTCATGTGTCACACCTTTAGTTAATTTAAATAACTTATAATAATAATTAATAATAATTATAATCTTATTATAATTATACTTATAATTAATAAATAATTACATATATCTAATTTAATTAATTAATTAGATTTAAACATTATTTTATTTAATATACTTATTTTCTTTCATATTAAACAACTCATTTAATTTAATTAATTCATTAAATTAAATCTTCAAAGAATAAAATTTACCTTTGCTTTAATTTAATTATCATACACACGTAACTAAATTATTATACCACAATTTCATAAATTATTTATTATTCTCAATAAATAAATTATTTTAAATATTTATTTAATTGATAAATATTTAAAATAATTACCAAATTCAATTAATTTCTTCAATAGTTAACTTAACTATTAAACCTCACTTTCCCAATATATGAATATATATATATATCTCTTCACACCAGATCACATATTTCAAAATATATAGCACGTATATATACATACTCAAACTCAAAATATCTCATAATAATAATTTTAATTATTAAATTCTTATTTTAATAACTTATAAAAATTCGGGTTATCACATCCTTCTCTCCTTATAAGGATTCCGTCCTCGGAATCACTGAAATCCTACCTTACTAAGGTTTTCACAAAATATCTTTCACAATTATCATTGAAAAACTTCAACACGTTAACTTAGCAAAATTTTTTTACATACAAATATACTTCATTCATTTCTTCAACAACTTTTAGGTTTTATTACATAACCTTCAATTAACACAGTCATATATCAAGTATTATATATTCTTTAACCCATTCCTTTCCTTTTCTAAGGATCGTTATCATAAACACTCGGAAAATTACATTCACCCTTTCTTCTAAGAATTTCGTCCTCGAAATTTTATTTATTAACCTTTATTCATTTAATCTATCAAAATATATTTTTGTGTTAATACTTTATTCATTCATTGGGTTCTACAATCAAATTATTTCTCTAAGGATCTTTCTAAGATCATCATATTCCTCACCTCTTCCTCTTCTAAGAGTTTCACATTTCTCTTCTTTCTGAAGTTTCAATTCTTTCTTGAAATTATTATGTTTTGCTTAATTTTCTCATCCTTTCCACTTTCACCTTTCAGAATAATAAGAATCTTCCACAATTTCTCAATAATTGGGAAGCGATGTGAACAACAGGAATTTAAAAGATTCCAAATCATGCTGAGGGTCATAAGACCTTGAACTACGTCCACGGTTATAAGTACTCTTTCAACTTAAACCTTAACAGTCATTAGACTATAGGGACTCCCGTACTTAGGGTGTTAAGCCCTTTGTACGATGTATTGTGCACGAACATTTAAACTCTATGCGTATGTCCATAGTTATAAGTAATCTTTCAACTTAAACTTTAACAGTCATAAGACTATAGGGACTCCTCGTACTTAGGGTGATCAGCCCTTTGTACAATGTATTGTGCACAAACATCTAAATGCCTCCGTGTAATCCCCTATAAAAGTGTTGTTCATCTCAACTTTTCAACATCTGAATTCGCACCAAAATAATTTGGTTTGGCATAACTTTTCAAGAAACGCTTGAATTTCATGAACATCTTTCAATAATCGTCTAGCTGAATCAAATAGCATAGACTTCTATATTAATTCGGACATCAATCGAAATATACATATATATATATATATATATATTCTCATATCTTAAAGAAATCTCAAAAATCCTTTTCATGACGTCATGATACCGCACTGTATTTACAGTCCATTTGAGGATTCCGTCATTTGGTGATCACATCCAACACTAAGTACTACTGTATTGATGACTCCATCATTTTTATCATCTCTACACCAAGTTCCATGATGCATTGATGATATAAAAAATACATTTTGATATATTTCAAATCATTTTTGTCTAGTCGAAGCAATTAGCCTAGACATACAAATAATAGTATTGTTTTTAAAACTCATTTGTTTCATCATTTGATCTAATGTTTTTCAAGAAAATAGAAGTGCAAACATCAACACGAAGTCAATAAACTTCAAAAGTCTAGCATAGCTAGTAGATTTAGAATATCCAGGTATCCATCAACTTTAATCTTTACTTAATTACTTCGTTACTTAACCATTCTATCAATCTTCAACTTCTTCAATTCTCTCTATACTATAACCGTTTTCTACCAAAAATAGTTCATCAAACTTACCGCACATTGGAAGTTCAGGAACTTGCCACAATAATATGAGTTTAAGAACTTATCCTAGTCAGACCATAGGCGTCCATTCGCTGAGGGGTTCAAAACATACCATATTATTATGAGTCACGAACTTACCATATGCATTAGTTTTAAAAACCGCACCTAATCCTAATAATATCTGACTAATCTTAATAGTTTCTAACTATCAAATATACACATGAGAAAAGAATCACCTTTTCGCCACATATACATTGATAGCGCGACACCAACATTCCAATGATTATCAATGTGATAAACTGAGTGCAAGCACAAAACCCTCGCCCATACAAAGGTTTGTACAACTCATCCATCACATGAATCCTCAATTAAAACCCCACCTAACTTAATCTTACTCATAACTCGCTCTTAACTTGCTCAATACGAATTCCTCGTATCACATTATCTATAACTCCTCGTGAGTTTATCTCGTACTATATCATAGTACATTACCTTCATAGCATCAAGCTATAATTATTCAAACATTACAAACCATCTTTCTTTTATAACTTAAACATATCACGTCGTGATCTTATTCTATATTCATCTCCCTTAAAATTCTTTTCTTAACTCGTGATCGTTTAGTTTTACAATCCTCTTTCTGTGACGCCCCCAAATCCGGGTATCTTCCAACCCGACAGATGGTGCTACACGGTACTACCATTCACACATACATTCAATTGAAAAGTCTCAAAAGAACAAATGTCTTCTATATATTTAAAATAATATTACATTTCCCCAGGTTCTTTATAACTATTACATTGTTCTTGTCATAATATCAACTATATTACAATCATTCACCCTATACTATTACATAAGTATTCTATGGGTTTGTTTTCGCCTTGCCTTTATCTTTGCCGGAGCCTTCGGTCCGTTCGATCTTAGCTGTGTTCATATGGTTCAAGCAAGAGTGAGCATGACTAGCTCAGCAAGTACTACAATTCTAATAACCAACATGCTTGAAACAAAGAACTCGTATATCTTCAATAACTAAACAATAGTTACGAAGTACTATCGATAATTCAAAATAGCACTTCTTTTCATTCAAAACGTTTTACAACAATAATATTCAGTAAAACATCAATTCCAGTCCAAGACCTTGAACATTTTATAAGTTCTTTTGAAAAGGACATCCCGACACTAAGTCCGTAAGTCCGACATTACTTACGAGCACGTCTAGATGATTAACCTATAATACTCTATGTTGATCAACACTTCATTCATTAAACGTGTATACGTTTAAGTTGTGGCAACCTCACGTGCCTGTCGTTAAACGACAAAAACATTTTAGCATACTCAGTCTTTGTTTGAAAACCACACCAATATAACTTGGTAAATAATAACTATGCTTGATAGATACATAATATAAGTCTAGCCGAAAGAATTGGCTTTGACTTCCTCATACAAGACTTCATGCGAAAGAATACATGAATTTCAAAGCTTTTCTAGACTGAACTGGAACAAGGGTTAGAATACTTGCCTTTAGCGTCTGCTTACTACTTATCACACGAACACTTTAAGTCTCTAAGTCTCTACAATACATGATCATATAACATACCACATTAGGTCATATATAATTAAGTAGGTATACTACTACATCTTACCCTTCATCTCAATCTTCTAATCCCGACTTAGATTTGTTATTATTGGTTAAAACTTTTTCGTTACATTCGTGATTGATTACTTATCTTCAACCTTTAGACAACATAAATAAGGTTTAACAATAGCTTACTATACCTTATTAAGTTCCTCGGTTTATTATTCTTTGAGTTACTATTCATCTTATACTTGTAAACCTTCATTATTGTCCAAACCCTAGGGTTGGTATGCATGGCCACCCTTTCCTCTTCTTTAAGCCGTATTTGCATATGAGTTAACGATATGCAAGTCCGGACTCGATATGCTGGCCATGAGTCCTTGCTCATCATGTCGTATTCTGTTACGAAAATTTCGATAGTTTGAGACCTTTGTTATGCGTGAGGTGCCATCTTTTGGCCTTGGGTTGGTTGTTGCATTACCAACTCAGTGTCTTAGTAAAAATTTGACTTTTGAAATTTTTTACGAAACTCCCAGGACTCATAACTTCTTCGTTATAAGTCCGAATTGGCTCGTTCAAAAGCCTATGGTTCACAAATTACATACTCTATGCGTTCATGCAAGAATTTTATCTATTCGACTTCGTTTGTTAAAATTTCACATATTAGATCATTTTTAACGAAAACGATAAATGTTCGTGAACGTTCAATGCTCGTTTCTTCGTTCTAAGTCGGAATCTGGTCATTTTCGAGTCCGCAACTCTATAATGCCAAATATAACTTGTCTCCATCTAAAACCAATATTTCTGAGTTCAAACACAAAGTACGACTTTCATTTTGAGAATTTCACAAACTCGACGATTATCGTCCTATCGTGTGAATTCTGGCGAAACCTCATTACTAATGTTTTGATTATCATTCTAAATGGATTTTAATCATCATACCAACATTTTAAGTTACTTATTGCACCAACTTATTATCAAAGTAAGTTTTGACTTATTCTCATAAGTTAATGACTTAATCAACTTATAAACTACGAATTCCATTTCTTATGACTTAATATGGACTTAAGTCCTTTACTTAATGGTCTCATACCATATTGAACATACTAACATCATATGACAAGTTCATCATAAGTTATCACCTTATTTAGGTTTAAGTTGCTTATTCACAACTTATTCGGCTTAAGATCATTCATTAATCACTTCTTATATGTTCTTAGCATACATGTTCATTAAATTACATTTCTCTTATCACCCTACAATGATAGAGATGAAGATGAATTAGAATAGAGTCTTACCCTTGAAGACTAGTACTTCTCTTCTCTTTGAAAATCTAGCAAAGGATGTTTTGGCTTATTCTTGACTTATTCTCTCTAACACTTAAGCACTTATCTTGATAGAAGTTGAATGAAATTTAATCAAGCAACAAATGAATTGCGAGCTTGCTATTTATAGAGCTCTCAAAGTTAGGGTATTATGGTCATTATAACCTCCCACCTCCTTAACTAACCTCCTTACTATTCCTTACTTTACAACTAAGTAAACTTGCTAGCCACTTCTTTTTCTTGCTTAACACAACACTTATCTTATGCTTGATCATCACATAAAGTTCTTGCCCATCAAGTCTACCCATTTCACTCTTGGTTTGCTCCATGGATCATGGCTAACCCATTGGGCTTACTTAATTAATCTAGTTAATTCTTATTGGGCTTGCATTACATTAGTTTGAACTCATGATTAACAAACACTTGGGCTTGCATATCACTTTCTATTGGACTTCTACCAATATGCTAACAATCCTACAACTCCATTCCATTTAATTAAAATCCTTGACATATATATACTACACATATAATTCTTGTATGCTAGCTCGTATACTAATTCATAACATACGTTATTTCATTCTTCATACATACTCATATAATACTTCGTATCATATTTGCTTTTAATACCTCATATAATACTTACGTGTCATATAATCAATACATTCCATTCTTAACGCTTAATATTCCTAACGTTCTCAAAATAAGTTCGCATGCGAAATATTGCATTTTCCATACTTCGATTATTATTACACAATCTATCTCACATTGATATTATAACGTTACGTATTTCTCAAAAGTTCAAAAATAATTCCCGAGCGAAAGACGATGAATAGTGTTTTTCAGAAAATTTCTCGGAAAGATTTTATTTTCGTCTTAGAAATTCAAACACTTTAATTCTCTCATGTAGTTAAAATACTACGATGTTCCGCATTTCTAGGTTATAGAACGACATTCATCTTATCAACACGTAATAATAATAAATAATATTATTTTATTCATTATTAAAAGTTTTTACAAAAGGTTCGATTTTCTGGGGCGTTACATTCTCTCCCCCTTATAAGGATTCTGTTCCCAGAATCCCGCTAAAAAAAAGTACACAAACAATTGAGGGTAATTCTTTTTTATCATTTCATCCAACTCCTACGTTGCTTCTTCTGCATCGTGGTTCTTCCATATCACCTTCACGGAAGATATGACTTTGTTCCGCAGAACTTGTTCCTTTCTATCGACTATTTGAATCGGCGTTTCTTCGTATGTTAAGTCCTTCTCGATATGAATAGGCTCATATTCTAAAAGGATGTAACACGGATACGTGAAATATATTATGTATTCGTTCTAGGTCTGGAGGTAATGCTATCATATAAGCTACCTCACCCACCCGTTTTAATAACTCAAAAGGTCCATAAACCTCGGACTTAGCTTTCCCTTCTTTCCAAAACGTATCTTTCCTTTCCAGGGAGATACTTTTAGAAATCTTGTCTGAACCTACTTCAAATTCTCTATTCTCTATATCTGCGAATCCAGTAAACTTCCTACATGCATCTTGAGCTGCTAGAAGACGCATTTGAATTATCTTGACAATGTCCGCTGTTTGTTGCACCAATTCTGGTCCTAGCATTCGGCGTTCTCCTACCTCATCCCAATACAGTGGTGTTCTGCATTTTCTCCCATACAAAGCTTCGTAAGGTGGCATACTTATGCTCGCATGATAACTATTGTTATACGCAAACTCCACTAATGGTAGATGATCATCCCAACTACCCTTGAAATCCATGACGCAAGATCTGAGCAATTCTTCTAACGTCTGAATTGTTCTCTCGCTCTGTCCATCAGTTTGTGGATGATACGCCGTACTCAAATTCAACTGCGTTCCCATCTGCTCTTGTAGACTTCTCCAAAAGTTCGATGTGAATCGTGGATCACGATCTGACACAATTGATACTGGTACTCCATGTCTGGAAATTATTTCCTTAACATAGAATCTAGCTAACTGATCTAAGTTACACTTAACTCTGATTGGAAAAAAGTGAGCCGACTTCGTCAATCGATCCACTATTACCCAAATCGCATCATACCCTTTCGTTGTAGTCGAAAGTCCCACCACAAAATCCATCGTGGTATTTTCCCTTTTCCACTCCAGAATTTCCAATGACTGTAACAAGCCACTTGGTCGTTGATGTTCGGCCTTAACTTTCTGGCAAGTCAAGTACCTACTCACGTACTCTGTTATCTCTCTCTTCATGTTCGGCCACCAAAAACTTTGTCGAAGGTCTTGATACATCTTAGTACTACCAGGATGAATCGAAAACCTTGAACTATGAGCCTCTTGTAATACCTGCTCCTTTAATTCCGTCTCATTCGGAACCCAAATTCTTCCTTCAAATCTTAATAATCCTTCATTATCAAGACTATAATTGATATCTTTTTCATTGGCTAGCCGCTCCTTTATCCGGTAACACTCATCAGTTTTAAGTTGCACCTTCTTAACTCTTTCTACGATGGTAGATTGCATCTCCGTCGTAAACAACATTTGTCCTACTTCACTTGGCAGCTTCACTTCCAATTCCACCCTAGCCATCTCTGTTATTAAATTAGTTCGAGCCGTTAACAAAGACAACTTTTCCAGACCCTTCCTACTTAAGGCTTCGTCAACTATATTGGCTTTTCCAGGGTGATACTGTTAGGTTTGTAATATTCATTAAGCAATCAAATTGCATAAAAAGTGCGGAAGCGTGTAAAAATCAGAGTTTAAATATTTTACAAACCATATACCCGGATCATCCTTTATGCACAATTATTAATTAAACGAAAAAGATGAATAAGAATCATACCCTTGAAGATCGAGCTTCCTCAGGTACAAGTTCACCTCCAATCCTTTTCGCGTTCAACTTGAATCCACCGGGTTTGGTTCCTTCCTTTGATCAACGTTAGCCACCCAAATGTTTGGCCTCTAGAGGTGATCCACCAAGGAAGAATAAAATTCAAGAAGATGGGTGTTATGGCTAACCCTAGTTTTTCTATCTCTATAGAAAGGGTGTACTCTCCCAACAATTGGAATTATTACGTATGTTAAAAAATCAACAACCCATCCCACCCATAATAAGACTACTCTTATTAATAGATGTGGGCAACCCACCTTAACAATTAAGGAATTGGGTTTTATTTAATTAATTAAATTCTTTTAATTAATTAAGCTCCCTAATCTTTTTAGGGATAATTAATTAAACTCCTTTAATTAATTTTCCTTCCTAATCCAATTAGGAATAAATGAGAGTACTTATATTAAATTAATTCCTAAACTCTTTTAGAAATTAAAATAATAATAATTGTAATAATATTAATAAGACTCCTCTTATTAATTTATATTTAATATTTCTAAAATATTAAATAATAAATATTAAGCTATTTAATTTATTCTATCACCATAGATTAAATTAAATATACTTAACTTTATATTATTACGATTATGCCATTAACTTCTTAAATAATTATTCTTCCTTTTATGGTGTGACCCTTTAGGTTCTCCATATTAACCAGGTTGTGAATAAATCAATTAGAACAATTCTAATCTTATTTAAATAAATAAATTAAACAATTAATTTATTTAAATAATATTTATTCTACAATAAGGATAAGCCTCCCTAGCGATCAAGCGACTTTCCGGATAATATAGATTTCAACATTAATCATTAAAGAACCTTTGAGTAAATAGTTACCGTGATAATTCAATCCTTCCACCATATAATGTCCCAATTAAATATAAGACATGGAATTTTTGTCAAGTCTTATTTTATTTAATTATATGTATTTCGATCCTTAAATGCACAACTCAAATAATGCAAATTAGAAACTCCTTTCTAATTTCATTACGCCTTTGCCAAGGACTCTTTGGGTTGTCATTTATCGAATCACATAGGACATTCTCTTCTTTTATTAGAAGTGGTAGATTCTTTATTGATCATACATTATCTCCATGTACAACTTATTATACCCAAGCATACCCTTTGATATACCCTAAGGGTCTTAGGAATAAGTCAAAGTATAACTCATCATACACAGAGATACTATGATGATCTCAAGTCCAAGGATTACTTGTACTACTATCACACTACAGAATTCCTATTGACAGCAAATAAAACTCCATTAGGTATTCCTTAGCGAGCCAACGTTCGAGTGAACTTATTCTCTAATAAGCACCTACATACTTGCTTTAGTGTCTCCACACAAATGATCATGAGATCAATCATCCTCATCCAATGAGCAAGCAACGTATGTACCAATCTATCCGGATTCACTAATCCCCAATTTAGTAATCCAATGATTGGGAACTATTTTAGTTTTAAGCTTTCTAAGAATTTAGATCTCATTAGAATGATCATCATCATTATTCTAAAAGCATTGCTTAAAACTATGGGTTTATCACATATTATAAAACAAAGATCATGTAGATAATTAAAAGCCTTTAATAAATTAATACTTTTTATTAATAAATGAATAAGATTGTTACAAAGTATATGCTTTATCATCAAACATGATTGGCTTGTGTGCATACTACTTTCAATCTCCCACTTGCACTAAAGCCAATCGCCATTGTATCTTATACTCTTCTTCTCTAAGTGACGATTATCCTGCTGTTGGATAAGCTTTAGTTAATGGATATGTAATGTTGTTCATGAGAGTCCACTATCTCTATAGTGATTTCCCATCTTTCAATGATTCTAATAATCAAATGAAAGTGCCACAACACATGTTTAGATCCAAGATGAGACTTAGGAACTATTCCTAGTTACGTAATGAACTTTTAATCCAAACAATCAACTTGCGACTTCATTTATAGCTATATACTTTGTCTTTATCACTAAACCAAAGAACTCTTTCTTTGTTTGGAACCTTTCAATTCAACTGCACTAATTGCCCAAGATAATGCTTTACCTTAAAGTGGATTTTCTGTCATCTTGGTCTGTCTAAAAAACTTGAGTCTGTTAAGCCCTCTAGTTTTAATTTAGACCCGCCATGAATATGATCACATCCTTAGTGCCGGTTAAGCACTTTAAGATGTTTTTCACTTACTCATAGTGAACTTCTCCATAATATGACTGATCAACATCAGGTCTCGTATATTTCATTGCATACATGATAGTTACTCATGTGATCTCTCTTTTGGAGTCTTTGGGGACTATAAAGAGAGATACACTCCAAAGCTCATCAACATGAGACATCTCTTGGAGTTTTCCATGCTAAACAACTTTAGCATCAAATGAATATACGTTCCTTGGGTTAAGTCGAGCATCCTTTTAAATCTATCTATATAGATTTTATCCCCAATTCAGATACTCTTCCAAATCATTCATGGAGTAATATTTAGACAACTTTATCTTTACTGATTATAGCATTGGTATGTTATTCCTCATCCGTAGTATATCAACATATAATACTAGGAATGTCACGACGCTCCCACTGACCCTTTTGTACACACTAGAAGTCTTACCTCATCGAATGTAACTCTGGATCATCATCTTCTATGATGTGTACCTCATCATCATCATCCATGATGAATCCATACCTCCTAGGTATCTTTGGTACAATTCCAGATTTACGATTCAGTTGTGGTATAATAGGTCTATCTACAGGTTCCTCTTATTTGACTTATAGTATTTTGTGGTTCTTGAACTTTTCAAGATCTATTATCCTCCCACTAGCCCCTTTAATGATAAACACCTTTATCTTAGAAGGCAGCGTGTTTCGTAATAAACACCTTTTGCTAAGTTAGATTATAGAACATATACCCTAAACTTACTTTAGGATGTCCCACAAATTGTACTGGTCAAATCTTGTCCCAAGCTTATCCTTTGAAACCTTTTTCACATAAGCTGGACAACCCCTTATCTTAACATACTTAAGATTAGGAATCCTCCACATCCATAACTTTTATGGAGTCTTGAAATGGATTTTGAGGTTATCATTTTCAGTGAATGTCTGACCATTTCTAGGACATTATCCCAGAAGGATATTGGAATGTCGGTAAAATCTTTATGGACCGCACCATGTCCAACAAGGTACGATTTTTCATTTCAAATACATCAATCAATTATTGCGTATCAGGATGTGTCCATTATGAGAAAACCATTTGAGATGATCTAGAACCTTATTGCACAAGTATTTATTCCTTGATCTAATCAAAGAATCTTAATACTTTGCCAATTTGTTTCACTTCTGAATTCTTTGAACCTTTCAAATAATTCACACTTGTATTTCAACAAATACATACATTCAACTCTTTGAATGATCATCTCCTTTTCTTATACTAGTTTGTTCAATTTACAAAACAATTTTTCACGTAAGTCAAGTATACAAAATCCATTAAGTAATCTTTCGTTTTATATCTTGAAACATTATTATTATAAATAGAACAACAATTGTTCTTAATTATAATACCAAAATTTTATTGTCCAACAATAAAATGGAAATAATATTTCTTACAAGAAGCTGAAATACAATAACAACTTATTTACTTAATAGATTTGCCGTAGGCATTGCTAAACTATAAGTTTCTATGGCTAATGTTGCAACCTTTGCTTCATTTTCCACACATAGGATTACTTATATTTGTTTAGCTTTCTACTTCTGCTTGGTCCCTTCATAAATCTATATTTATGATAACCAAAGTCGGTATCCAATACCCAAGTAGAACCTTGACTTAAAGAAAATTTTATTTTAAATCATGAACAAATTTGTATTTATAAAGAAACTTCACTAAGCTTCTTTGGTTAGCCTCTGCAAGATACTTCTCGCAGCTTTCTTTCAAAGTGTCCGTGCTCATTACGGTGGAAGCAAACTTCTTTGCTATCCGTATCGCTTTTGTTCTTATTATCCTTTGTTTATGCCTTTCTATTTACCTTCTTTGAATCGTTCTTCTTTTCAGAAGATCCTTTGGCCCCTACCAGTAAGACATGGTCTTTCTTGGTTGGAAAGTGACTCTCAACATTTTTTAACATGTTAAGCAAATCAGCGAGGCTGATATCTAGCTTGTTCATATGAAAAATTCACAACAATTGTGAAAGGAGTCCGGGAGTGAGTGCAAGATCAAATCTTAGCTCAACTATCCATCCATGACAAAACTAGTTGTCCTAATTGATCAATCAAATTGATTATGTTAAGAACTTTTTATTCGTCTTATAGTGCCATTGGCCATTTTAGATCGGAAGAGCTCCTTAGATATCTCGATATCTATCGGTCCTACTTTCCTCACCATCAACTACTTGATGTGCGGGAATATAGTAGAGCATCCATAGTTTCATCTTGTATCTGAAGCTCGTTACTCATGGATGCTGAGCATGATGCATTGAGCCAATTGTGCATCATCTTGCCACTTTCTAAAAGTAGCAATGTCTTCCTCGAGGTATTATGCGCAACCATTGCGAGGGATAGGCGTATTAAGGACATAAGATAGCTTTTTTCACTATGAGAACTATTCTCATATTCCTTAACCAATCCATTTAATTGATTGCAGTTAATTTAGCATCTAATATGCTTTCTGTGATGATTGTAATTTTAGACATTGTAAAATTTCGTAAATGAATTTGTAATTAACAACATTTTAACATACATTCTTTTATTAATTACCAAAATAAATTAGGTCTTGTTTTAAATTGGTATCTCCCACTATTTTCTTCAAACTATATTACCTCACTTATATAGTTTAAGCAAAATCTAATTAAAGATTTGCTAGTGAGAATAAGGATCCCATTTCAAATGTATATAGCCTTGTGGTGACACAACAAACTATATATAAATAAATAGGTAGACAACTTTTGTCAATTACATCAACTATGCAACTCCTTGTATTTTGCCTCTTAGATTATTTTGATCAAGTGGTGGCACATCCGAATCAAAATTATCCAAGTTAAGTCCCACCTAGCACTCCATATATTCAAAAAAATATCATCCTTGTGGTGACACAACAAAACAATATTGTTCAATTTTCTTTATAAGCATCAAATGTGATAAATTAACATCTTAAATACTTAATACTTGCCTTGTGGTGACACAACAAACTCATATTAAATATTTAATACTCTATTAATTTTATCATGCTAGAAGGCGACGTTCGATATTCCAAATATCTTTGAACGCTTAGGACTTAATATAAAAATTGAGGGGTTTGTTATTAATTTGTCTCATCTTGTTTAGCTCGCATGCACATATATATATAAAATACGCGTCATATTAATGAACATGCGAAGCATGTTCGCATAATATATAATATATATAGTATAGCATGCACATATAGAATACTATATTCTACCCGGATTGATTATGGACTTTTATTCTAGTTTGGTTCACTAGAGCCACCAAGTGAACCAAAAGGTCAAACCCTAGGGGTGCAAGAATTAATATTTAAATATAACTATTACATTTAAACCCGGGCTCCATTACAAATGGGTCTTCAAGCGCTCCTTGCTCCTTTGATCTCCAATTTTTCAAAATTAATTCTAACTATTCCTATTACAAAACTATTTAAAATAAATAGAAACCTTGATCGTGATCGAGGGAAGTACATAGGAGGAGATAGAATTTACATTAAGAAAAATTAGAGAAGGCAGTACTGCAGACCCCATTTAATAAAACCCATACATTCATGCATCCAACTAAAATAAAATCCAATCGCATTGGTCAATAGTCCATTAATCAATCCCATTTATTATCATACACATCACCATATGCATCAATAAATAACATTCATCTTATGAATAATAAACATTTAATATATATATTGATATCATTTAATGGGCAAATTTAGTTAGTATAAAATCTATTCTTGAATCAAAATAAACTCCTTTATTTTAATCCAAATTTAAATCAAAATAAAACTATTTTATTTTAATTTATCCAATTTTGAATAAAATAAACTATTTTATTTTAATCAAAATATTTAATCAAAATAAACTCCTTTATTTTAATTAATTATGGAATCCAATTCCATATATATAAAAAAATCTTTAATTAAAATAAACTCTTTTATTTTAATTAATTATGGAATCAATTCCATGTAAAAAAAAAAATCTTTATTAAAGGAAACACGGATTATATTTCTTATTCACAAATAAACTCCTTTATTTTGAATAATATGAAATCTTATTTCATATTTAAATAAACTCCTTTATTTAAGGAAACATGGATTCACTTTTTCTATTCACAAATAAACTCTTTTATTTTGAATAATATGAAATCTATTTCATATCTAAATAAACTCCTTTATTTAAGGAAAAAATAGAATCCAATTTCAACTCCAATTAGTTATCATGGAATCAAATTCCAACTCTAATTAGTTAGCATGAAATTCTAATTTTAAAATTAAAATAAACTTTATATTTTAATATTAAAATAAACCTTTTATTTTAAAATTAAAATAAACTTTTATTTTAATTATAAAATAATTAATATATATATATATATATATATATATTATATATATATATATATATATATATATATATATATATATATATATTAGTTATATATATATATATATATATATATAGTTAATATTCAATATATATATATATATATGAATCTCCTTTATTTTTGAATCACATTCTCCATCGATTTCCGTGTGTCCATGTTCCTTAAAAAAAACCAGCTTCTGCCGAAATGAATCAAGCATACCACTTGGTACTTTTATTAAAATGCAAGCTCCTGACTTAATATATATATATATAAAAACCGTGGCTGGCGGCTGCCTTTGAAATCCGTGCATAACAGTAAAAGTTTCCTTGTTTATTTTCTTTAATTCAGTGGACCTGAGCCCTGAAGATTTTCGGAAAAAAAAAATATATATATATATATATATTCGGTGCATTGCAGACTTAGTAAAAAAAAATCGCCATTTTTTTTTTTTTTTATTAAATTTTATACAATAAAAAATATGCCCAATTAAATTGTTCTAAACACATATCAACATACATATCAAATCTGAACAATTAATAATTCGCATAAAGGTTTGGCTCTGATGCCACTGTTAGGTTTGTAATATTCATTAAGCAATCAAATTGCATAAAAAGTGCGGAAGCGTGTAAAAATCAGAGTTTAAATATTTTACAAACCATATACCCGGATCATCCTTTATGCACAATTATTAATTAAACGAAAAAGATGAATAAGAATCATACCCTTGAAGATCGAGCTTCCTCGTACAAGTTCACCTCCAATCCTTTTCGCGTTCAACTTGAATCCACCGGGTTTGGTTCCTTCCTTTGATCAACGTTAGCCACCCAAATGTTTGGGCCTCAGAGGTGATCCACCAAGGAAGAATAAAATTCAAGAAGATGAGTGTTATGGCTAACCCTAGTTTTTTTATATCTATATAGAAAAGGTGTACTCTCCCAACAATTGGAATTATTACATTATGTTAAAAATCAACAACCCATCCCACCCATAATAAGACTACTCTTATTAATAGATGTGGGCAACCCACCTTAACAATTAAGGAATTGGGTTTTATTTAATTAATTAAATTCTTTTAATTAATTAAGCTCCCTAATCTTTTAGGGATAATTAATTAAACTCCTTTAATTAATTTTCCTTCCTAATCCAATTAGGAATAAATGAGAGTACTTATATTAAATTAATTCCTAAACTCTTTTAGAAATTAAAATAATAATAATTGTAATAATATTAATAAGACTCCTCTTATTAATTTATATTTAATATTTCTAAAATATTAAATAATAAATATTAAGCTATTTAATTTATTCTATCACCATAGATTAAATTAAATATACTTAACTATATTATTACGATTATGCCATTAACTTCTTAAATAATTATTCTTCCTTTTATGGTGTGACCCTTTAGGTTCTCCATATTAAACCCAGGTTGTGAATAAATCAATTAGAACAATTCTAATCTTATTTAAATAAATAAATTAAACAATTAATTTATTTAAATAATATTTATTCTACAATAGGGATAAGCCTCCCTAGCGATCAACGACTTTTCGGATAATATAGATTTCAACATTAATCATTAAAGAACCTTTGAGTAAATAGTTACTTAAATACAATTCAATCCTTCCACCATACAATGTCCCAATTAAATATAAGACATGGAATTCTTCGTCAAGTCTTATTTTATTTAATTATATGTATTTCGATCCTTAAATGCACAACTCAAATAATGCAAATTAGAAACTCCTTTCTAATTTCATTACGCTTTCGCCAAGGACTCTTTGGGTTGTCATTTATCGAATCACATAGGACATTTCTCTTCTTTTATTAGAAATGGTAGATTCTTTATTGATCATACATTATCTCCATGTACAACTTATTATACCCAAGCATACCCTTTGATATACCCTAAGGGTCTTAAGGAATAAGTCAAAGTATAACTCATCATACACAAGATACTATGATGATCTCAAGTCCAAGGATTACTTGTACTACTATCACTACAGAATTCCTATTGACAGCAAATAAAACTCCATTAGGTATTCCTTAGCGAGCCAACGCTCAATTGAACTTATTCTCTAATAAGCACCTACATACTTGCTTTAGTGTCTCCACACAAATGATCATGAGATCAATCATCCTCATCCAATGAAGCAACAACGTATGTACCAATCTATCCGGATTCACTAATCCCCAATTTAGTAATCCAATGATTGGGAACTATTTTAGTTTTAAGCTTTCTAAGAATTTAGATCTCATTAGAATGATCATCATCATTATTCTAAAAGCATTGCTTAAAACTATGGGTTTATCACATATTATAAAAACGACATCATGTAGATAATTAAAAGCCTTTAATAAATTAATACTTTTTTATTAATAAATGAATAAGATTGTTACAAAGTATATGCTTTATCATCAAACATGATTGGCTTGTGTGCATACTACTTTCAGATATAGGATTTCACAGTCGTAATCCTTTATCAACTCCAGCCATCTCCTCTGCCTCATGTTCAACTCCTTTTGTGTGAAGATATATTTTAGACTCTTGTGGTCAGTGTATATCTCACATTTTTCTCCATAAAGGTAATGTCTCCATATCTTTAGAGCAAAAACAACTGCGACCAGTTCCAGATCATGAGTAGGATAAACTTTCTCATAATCCTTCAACTGCCTAGATGCATACACAATGACCTTGCCATGCTACATGAGCACGCAACCGAGTCCTCTATGCGAAGCATCGCTATAAACTAAAAAATTTCCCTTGTCATTGGGCAATGACAAAACAGAC
Organism: Panax quinquefolius; assembly: GCA_020205615.1. Classification (NCBI taxonomy): domain Eukaryota; kingdom Viridiplantae; phylum Streptophyta; class Magnoliopsida; order Apiales; family Araliaceae; genus Panax; species Panax quinquefolius. The sequence continues at coordinate 101,611,889 of CM035152.1, read as the reverse complement.
GCTTCACTTAATCTCTTCTTCAATTCTTGAAAACTATCCTCACACTTATCAGTCCACGCGTATTTTACCGTCTTCCTTGTCAAGTTAGTCAACGAAGTAGCTATCTTCAAAAAATCCTGGATAAATCTCCGATAGTAACCCGCTAACCCTAGGAAACTCCGCACCTTAGCCGGCGTTTTCGGTTGTTCCCAATTCATCACGGCTTCAACCTTCGCTGGATCTACTGAAATCCCCTTATGGTCAATGACATGACCTAAAAACTTTACCTTCTCCAACCAAAATTCACACTTAGTGAATTTCGCATACAACTTCTCCTTCCTTAGTGTCTCCAACACTAATCTTAAGTGTTCAGCATGATCTTCTGGCGTCTTAGAATAGACTAGAATATCATCGATAAACACCATTTGATTTAACTTGTCCAAATATTGTTTGAACACTCTCTTCATCATATCCATAAATGCAGCTGGTGCATTAGTCAACCCAAATGACATCACCAAAAACTCGTAATGACCATAACGAGTCCTGAATGTTGTCTTTGGTACATCCTCATTCCTAATCTTCAACTGGTGATACCCCGTTCTTAAATTTATTTTAGAAAAATACTTAGCCCCTTTCAACTGATCAAAAAGATCATTGATCCTGGGCAATGGGTATTTATTCTTTATCGTTAACTTGTTCAACTCTCGGTAGTCGATACAAAGTCTTAACGATCCGTCATTCTTCTTGACAAACAGTACCGGTGCTCCCCATAGCGAAACACTCGATTGAATGTACTTCCTGTCCAACAGTTCTTGTAACTGCACCATCAACTCCTTCATCTCCACCAAGCGCCATATGATACGGTGCCCTGGAAACTCGTGTCGCTCCTGGCATGATGTCTATTACAAACTCAGTCTCCCTATCCGGTGGAAGACCCAACAATTCACTCGGAAATACATCAGCGAATTCTCTAACTATAGTTATTTGTTCCATGGTTGCTACCACTCTCTGGGTATCAGCAACATGACACAAGTAACCCACACATCCCTTCCTCAATAATTTCCTAGTTTGTGTCATGGTTAGACAACACGAACGTCCTGACGATCTGTTCCCGTAAAATACTACTTGAGGTTGTTTTAACGTCTTAATGTTCACACATTTCTTTTGACAATCTATAATTGCCCCATGGTTAACTAACCAATCCATTCCGAGAATTACGTCGAATTCTCCTAATTTACAACCTCGTATATCTACGCAACAACTCCTATGAACATCTTCAACAGGAATTATTTCTTCATTTGCTACCTTAATATTTAAAGGTATAGGCAACTTTTCGGGAAGTAATCCTTATCGTCGAGCAAAATCGCATGCTATAAACGAACAAGTAGCACCCGAATCAAACAACACGTAAGCATTTATGTCGTTGATCGGAATAATACCTGCGACGACGTCCCCTGATGCAACTACATCTTGGACCGTCATATTAAAGGTACGGCCCATCGGCCTACCCGACTGTGCTGGACCACTAATAGCTAACTTACAGCAATTAGTGCCCCGGTTCCCGTCCGTCCCCTTCTTCGGGTAGTTCTTTGCTATGTGGTCAGTTGACCCACATAAAAAGCATCTATGATTCTTTTTTGGACTTGGGCGATTAGAAGCAATGTGCCCCTCACAGACACCTGCCAGTTATATGACGGATTTCCCCTTGAGACAGACTCTAAGTGAGTCTTCCCCACAGTCTTCTTGAGCCTCCATTCTCCTCTTTGGGTCTCCTTGCTTCACTCCGGTATTCCCAGAGCTAAATGCCTGCCTCTTTTGTCCCTCGCCACTACCGCTGGCTCCTTCAACTTTTACTCCCCCATCCACTTTCCCCTTGCTCTTCTTGTCCTTGTGGTATTGACTCAGAGCCTCACTACCACCTTTGGCGATTATCGCCTTCTCTAAAATGGTTCCAAATGAAGTACTTTGAAACACCGAAATACGGTTATAGAGCCAGGGTTTCAAGCCCTGCTCGAACCGTCGCGCCTTCCTAACCTCGGTATCCACTTGGTGTGGAGCGAACCTCGCCAGTTCATTAAACTTGGCGGCGTGATTGGGAACATCGTGTCCCTTATTTCAACTCTTGAAACCGCATCTCCATCCTTCCTTGCATGCTCGTGGGAAAGTAGTTCTCGAAGTGTGACGCCCTCAAAATAGGTATACATCACCTATTTTGAGTCGCCAAATACATGGTACAGAATACAAATACAATCTTAAATATACAACTTGAGTTGTGAGTTTTAATACAAATATTGTCTTCTAGACAGTATTCAAACTCAAAATAAGTCCTCAATACATTTATTATCACACTATTTCATAGAATAGTGAGGACTACTAATGCTATCATCTGGACCGTCACTCCGTTCCCCGACTAGTCCCTGTTATGTTCTCATTTCCTGAAGAGAATAATGAAAGCAAAAGGGTGAGCTCAACTAGCCAAGTAAGAAATATTATGACTAAGATAATGCAGAATAAATTATCGTTAGCCTTCAAAAGTGTTAAACTGATACAATATAACAAACATCAAGTTTAACTGCAGTGGAACAAACAATCTATTAGAAGAGTCAAGTAGAGAGTAAAATCTACTATCTTCTATGATTTAAAAGGTTTTTTTATCACTTTTATCGCTTAATAAATAATCCACATCATCACATCATCCATGCACTACAGGCTAAGGATATTCTTTAGTATCACGACCACGAATTATCCATGCACTACGGGCCAAAGATAATCGTGTTTTCATCAACGTTCCTGGTCATGCCATAAAATGATTCATCTTTGCACCCTTGGCCGAAGAGAATCCATAGCCATAATCATACCAAAAACTATTCATCAATGCACTAAACAGCCAATGATAAACTTTTTCCACATCATTTGTAACATTACGGTCATGATTATACCGAATAATCATTGGTCATAATCATACCAAGTCCATCTATGCATTACAGGCCATATATGACTTTCAACAAAATATAAACATGAGGATGATGAAAATGACATAATAATTCAATAAAAAAAGTTCAAGAATAAATTTTTCAGCTATCACGTTCGCTTTTCCACGCGTCAAGCCAACGTGTTTGGCGCATGTTACGTTCGTTTTAGTTGAAGAAATATTTAAGGGTTCTTAGAAATGTGTTTTGTACTGGGGTCAATACAAAATTCAATTTCACGCATTTTATATAAAAAGATTTACTATCTCATGAAAGGCATTTAATATAATAATAAAACAAAATTCATCATCATTATTATAATTCACACTATTAATGTGAGGTTGTTCCCGAGGGAAAGAGGAGCTTTCCATGAAATCTTGAATACATAAAAAATTTATTAACGATATCTTGCTTTTAAAATAACTCCCCTCGAAAAATTTTAACATTATCGATCTAAATCATCATAATTGTTATAAGATATTCGCATGAACGCACATGATCTTTCAACGTACGCCTATCGCTCGCTTTTCCACGATGTATTGAATGGTATTATATAATCTTCAATAGTTCAAGCCAACGTGTTCTCACAGATGTTACGCTTGGTTTTAGTTGAAGAAATATTTTAGGGTTCTTAGAAATGTGTTTTCAGATCGGGGTCAATACAAAATTCAATTTCACGCTACTATGATGGCCAAGAAATCTTCAGAATACATAAAAAAAATTTATTAACGATAGAAATATCATTCATCCAAGACTTCATCCAAGATAACATGTCACATTGATACTTATCAACTTGCCACCGTTATTCACGATGTCCCGTACGGAAAGTCTGGCTTAGGTGCATTCCACACAAGGAAGTAACGAACGAAAGGTTCGGGGCTCTTTACTTATGGCTTGATATGACAATGATTGACTTTAGTGGTATGTTTGCTTGAATTTGTATAACAGGTTGGTTAGGAATAAAAAAGCTAACAACCTTACGAAAATAATCAATTTTAGCACGATGAGTACTTAACCAATCGATTCCTAAAATCACATCAAGGGCAAGTATTTTCAAAGAGTTAAGATCGACCGGTAACGTGAGGGTATCGATATGAATCAAACAAGATTTATAAACAGTGGAGGTAACGAAGGTTTCTCCTAACGGAGTTTCAACAGATAAGTCAAAGTCTAATTTTTCAGGAGTCAAATTTAAACGTTGAGTCTAATTTTTGAAGTCAAAGCAAGCAAGAGATAAAAGAATGGGTAGAACCGGTATCTAATAAAGTATAGACTTTGCAAGAATTTATGATTAACTTACCTGTGACAACTTCGTTCGAGTTCCTCGACAAACGTTCTCACTTAAACTACCGGCTTTAACTTGTCTTAGACATCCTTTGGCATCACTATCCCAGCTGGACTTGACTTCACTACACGATAAAATCGAGCTAGGTGACCTTCTCTTTCGCAATTGAAACACACTTTGGATTACTGCGTACAGTTTGGACGGATATGTCCCTTCTGTCCGCATTTAAAACATACGACCGGTGGTTGTTCTTCTTCCTTTGAAACGGGTGCAGGTGCTGCTGTCTTTCCATCATTATTGAACCTTCTCTTCTTGAATTTTCCACTTCTATTATCTTGGCCATGATTACCACCGAAGTGGTTACCATTCTTGGCATGATAATTTCCCCACGATGGTTATCATTGTTTCATGGATGGCCGTTGCCATAGCAGACGATTATTATCATGTTGTTGGTCGTTGCCTTTTGGTTGTGCTGACTCATTATCGCGCTCCAATAACTGAGCCCTATTCACAACATCTGGATATAAACATAGTTTGTGAGAAATGAGGTATTGACGTATTTCGGGTTTCAAACCTCGTAGAAACATTCGCGTCATTCTCTCCTCATTATCGACCAAATGGGATGCAAATCGGGATAACTCTGCAAACTTAGCCTCGTATTGCGACACGGTCATATTGTTTTGCTTCAACTTGATGAATTCTACCTCCTTCATGTGACGAATACTTTCGGGAAAGTACTTGTCGTTGAATAGCTCTTAGAACTTCTCCCAAGACATCTTGAGTTCGTCAGGTTGGGTACGTTTTACAGATTCCCACCAGTAATCTGCCTCTTCACGCAACCTCCTCGGAGCATCCCAAGACATCAAATATCTTGGTGATCTGCTTTAACCACGCTCTCGCCTTTAAGTGGTTACGGCTTTCCCAAAAACTCCGGTGGTCCCAACTCCTTGAAGCGCTTAGCGGTGTGACCAATAGTGGGTTGCCATTATTTCCACCTATATTTTTTGAGCAGAGTCTCTTACCGATGTTGCATGAATTTCATAAAGCCTCTGAACATCCCATCATTCATCATTTGATCGGTGTTGTTATTTACCCGAGGATTATTATCTTCCTGTTGCACATTATCCTGGGTATTAATCGTTGGTGACTCAACGGTCTCATGTGATTCATTGCTGATCTCAACATTTTTAGATGCCATTTTCAATCACTGTCACAAAACAAGGGTTAATTAACATATCACATATTATCCCTATACTCTGACCGACCAATTAAATACCAAATAAACATAGGTAGGTCATACTAGTAAAGGAATTCCCCGTTTCTCCCCTCCTAGTTCTTGTCTAACATCTCAGCCAGGGATCATATCCCTAAGCTTTGATACCAACTGTAACTCCCCCAAAATAGGTATACATCACCTATTCTGAGTCGTCAAATACATGGTACAGAATACAAATACAATCTTAAATATACAACATGAGCTGTGAGTTTTAATACAAATATTGTCTTCTAGACAGTATTCAAACTCAAAATAAGTCCTCAATACATTTATTATCACACTATTTCATAGAATAGTGAGGACTACTAATGCTATCATCTAGACTGTCACTCCGTTCCCCGACTAGTCCCTGCTACGTTCTCATTTCCTGAAGAGAACAATGAAAGCAAAAGGGTGAGCTCAACTAGCCCAGTAAGAAATAATATGACTAAGATAATGCAAAATAAATTATTGTTAGCCTTCAACAGTGTTAAACTGATACAATATAACAAACATCAAGTTTAACTGCAGCGGAACAATCAATCCATTAGAAGAGTCAAGTAGAGAATAAAATCTACTATCTTCTATGAATTAAAAGGTTTTTCATCACTTTTATCACTGAGACTCAAATTTTAATAAATAATCCATATCATCAATCATCATCCTCGCACTACGCCCAAGGATATTCTTTAGTATCACGACCACAAGTTATCCATGCACCATGTGCCAAAGATAATCGTGTTTTCATCAATCGGTCTTGATCATGCCATAAAACAATTCATCTTTGCACCCTTGGCGAAGAGAATCCATAGCCATAATCATATTTAAAATCGTCCATCAATGCACTACGGGCCAATGAGGACTTTTTTCCATATCATTTGTAACATTACGGTCATGATTATACCGAATAATCCTCGGTCATAATAATCATACAAAGTCCATCTATGCACTACTGGCCACAGATGACTTTCAACATAATATAAACATGAGGATGATGACAATGACATAATAATTCAATAAAACAAGTTCAAGAATAAAGATTTATAAATTAATTTATCTAGGAACCAATAACGTCCAAATTGTAAACATGATACTATTTTGTGGAGTAAAATTCAAGAATGCTCAGAAGAATATTTCCATGAAAAGATACTGGATGAAGCGCAAATATCGAGGATATTCTACTAATTTCATGGAGTATAGAAGCCAAAACTTTAACCAACTGAGTATAATAGAATATATGAAACTGCAAATGGATTTTCGCACGCCATGCAGTAATCCACGTAGACAGATCATTTCCATAAGTTAATAAGGAATGAATACAAAGGATCATTCACCATGCATGCGGTAATCCATATAGACAGGTTATTCCAACAAAGTAACAAAGAAAGGAACCACGTCCTGCGTAATCCGCACAGACATGATATTCCAACAGAATAATAAAGAATTGAATAACAAATGAATTCACGGGCATGCGATATATCGATGCATGAGGTTATTCCAACAGAATAATAAAGAATGGAATAACAATAGAATTCACCAGGCATGTGATAGACCGCACAGACAGGTTATTCCAACAGAATAATAAAGAATGGAATAACAGAAGAATTTCACCATATATGCGGTACTTTGCATAGACAAGTTATTCTAACATAATAATAAAGAATGGAATAATAGAAGAATTTCACCATGTATGCGGTACTTCGCATAGAAAGGTTATTCCAACATAATAACAAAGAATGGAATAACAGACGCTCTCTTCATGAATACGAAAGAAATAATACCCCTTACCTTAGAAAGAAGAGTATTCCAACTGGTAGGGTGAGGATATTCTTGAAGAAAATTTATACTGTTTTCTACGCTCAAAGCTTCTTAAAACTCTAAAGAAATACGCTCAAGATTATAGAAGAAGAATTCTCTGAATTTCTGGTGTGATTTTCAATTCTAACTAAGCATCTTATTTATAGGAGAATGGAAAGGATACTTTGCAATAATATATAATATATTCTATTTATATATATATATATATATATATTATTTTAAATCTAATAAAACAAATAACTTTATAAAAGTATTCTGTTTTATATATAAAGATTTTACTATGCAAACACTATACAGGCACTATGCAAATACTATGCATAATAAAATATAATATATTCTATTTATAATCAAAAAAAATAAAACTTTATAAAAAGTATTCTATTTTATATAAAAAGTTTTCTGTTTTATTACATTTAATATAATAATTAAACAAAATTCATCATCATTATTATAATTCACACTATTAATCGACCAGGTTGTTCCCAGGAAAGAGGGGACTTTTCAATAAGGATTTCTCCCTATTAGCGCACAATTAGGTGACCAAACCTCTCCTTGACAGAACTTCTAGACATCGCTAATATTGCAAATAATAATATTAATAACTTTGTTATCTCAATTATTGATTTAATAATATATAAAATATTGACAATAATTGAATCAAATAACGTGAGATCTTGTGCGTAACAATTCCATGTAGTAATAATTGAACAAAACCGGAGTGACTTCTCACGTAAGCATCAATAATCAATACGATTGTGCTACTATGCTGACCACACATATTATTCGTACTTTTACTACTGAGTAGTTCAAGCGGTTTTAACGGTAAAACTTCCATCATTATTTTCATTAAAATATTTTTATCATTTTCTCAATCCGACAATAATTCCGTTGTAGGGTCCACTAATGATTGTAAATTGCACGGATATTCCACGACAAAAAGAATATTCCCCGACCAATCGAATATTATACAACAACTTGCATACTTTTCAAAATTTATAAATATTACCCACAACTATAGCATTATATCAAATTCACACCATAATATTAAAAAAAACATTTCGAGAAATTTAAATATTTATTCATAAAATTTGGGGTCTCACACGAAGAATATCTCCTTGAACCTCACCCACGTTAGATTCTCTATACCGGCCCTAGCCTGATTGGCTTCCTTCCAAAAGTTGGCCTCTCCCTTCATCATATAGGTTGCAAAGGAAACCTTCTGGGCCTCGTCGACATTTGCTATCACAAATGCCTTTTCTATTTCCTTCACCCACGCTCTTAAAATCCTTAAAGGTAGTAGCTCGTGCTACTCCTGGATTTACGGGGATATTAGCCCCTGTTCTATTAAAGACAGCTGTTAAAAGGTTAACAAACTCCTGCATAGGGTTAACCGGACCTCCCTCCGGTTGATTCATATTAGCTCCTTAATTACGTTGCACTCTTCTCGGTGGCATTTTGCTGATACAATAAACAACACATTTCGTTATTATTCCTTTCTTTATTAGTTATTATTTGATATTAAACAATAACTTCAACATCCATTACTCATTATTTTCATAAAAGGCTTATATTCATTCTTTGTAGTATAATACTACATTGTTTACATTACACAGCCTAAGTTGATTACATTACTCTCCCGCTATTGCTTTCCAAAAATTGGGATTTACAAAAGACTACCCTTCACTATACAAAAGAGGGCTTTACGTCACTACTAATTACAAAATATTTACATATCTAAACTACTCTAGCTAGTACTAGATTACATCTGCCTTAAGGCTTTATCGAAATCTGCCTTGGCAAGACCGGCAATGTTATCACGGCTAATAGTATGTCAAGATTCCCCCCACCACTCTGGGATACCCACTACTGCTTCTTTGGAAATCAGATGAGAACTCTTATGAATATAGGACATCCTCCCTATCTTCTGTAGTTTGGTCTTTAGCTCCTCCTTAAGCTCAAAGACCTTATGTTTCAGCTCGTGGACTCTGTCCTTGGCCAAAATCCTCTCGTCATATTCCTGCTCCCACATGGACTTCACGTCCGTCTTATCCTCTATAACCATCTGGAGCTCTGCTTTTAGCTCCTTGACCTCTTGACAGTAATGGATATTTCTATCCAATACCGACATGAACAACGACATCATAAACTCCCCAGGAGCTATCTCTGCTGCTATAGCTACGGGATTAAAGGACACTGCCTCCACTTCCTCCTCTATCATACCATCGAATACTGACATGAGGTTAGGATCCTCTGAGTCTCCAGGCTCAATAACAACTAACTCAGGCTTTGCCGTTATGGGGTTCGGTATGACCTCTACTTGGTTCACAGACTCTTCACTAACAGTGTGTCCATCTACATGCATTCCATTTACTCCTGACATCTACACAAAACAATTAAGTTGATTAGTACACGTCAGTAGAATAACAAAAACACATAACATAATCATAATGCATTTTTATAAGGTTATTTTCTTCTTGTACTTCTTTGACTTCTCTTAAGGTTATGCCTTAAGGTTTTTAATCCCCCTTAAGTTTTATAACCTAATGCTTTGATACCAACCTGTGACGCCCCCAAATCCGGGTATCTTCCAACCCGACAGATGGTGCTACATGGTACTACCATTCACACATACATTCAATTGAAAAGTCTCAAAAGAACGAATATGTCTTCTATATATTCAAAATAATATTACATTTCCCCAGGTTCCTTATAACCATTACATTGTTCTTATCATAATATCAAATATATTACAATCATTCACCCTATACTATTACATAAGTATTCTACGGGTTCATCTTTGCCTTGCCTTTATCCTTGTCGGAGCCTTCGGTCCGTTCGATCTTAGCTGTGTTCATATGGTTCAAGAAAGAGTGAGCATAACTAGCTCAGCAAGTACTACAATTCTAATAACCAACATGCTTGAAACATAGAACTCGTATATCTTCAATAACTGAACAATAGTTACGAAGTACTATCGATAATTCAAAATAGCACTTCTTTTTCATTCAAAACGTTTTTACAACAACAATATTGATAAAACATCAATTCCGATCCAAGACCTTGAGCATTTCATAAGTTCTTTTGAAAAGGACATCCCGACACTAAGTCCGTAAGTCAGAGCATTACTTACGAAGACGCGTCTAGGTGATCAACCTATAGTACTCTATGTTGATCAACACTTCATTCATTAAACGTGTATACGTTTAAGTTGTGGCAACCTCACGTGCCTGTCGTTAAACGATAAAAACATTTTAGCATACTCAGTGTTCGTTTGAAAACCACACCAATATAACTTGGTAAATAATAACCATGCTTGATAGATACATAATATAAGTCTTGCCGAAAGAATTGGCTTTGACTTCCTCATACAAGACTTCATGCGAAAGAATACATGAATTTCAAAGCTTTTCTAGACTGAACTGGAACAAGGGTTAGAATACTTGCCTTTAGCGTCTGCTTACTACTTATCTCACGAACACTTTAAGTCTCTAAGTCTCTACAATACATGATCATATAACATACCACATTAGGTCATATATAATTAAGTAGGTATACTACTACATCTTACCCTTCATCTCAATCTTCTAATCCTGACTTAGATTTGTTATTATTGGTTCCGGCTTTTCGTTACATTCGTGATTGATTACTTATCTTCAACCTATAGACAACATAAATAAGGTTTAACAATAGCTTACCATACCTTATTAAGTTCCTCAACTTATTATTAATGAGTTACTGTTCATGCTATACTTGTAAACCTTCATTACTGTCCAAACCCTAGGGTTGGCGCTGCGGCACCACCCTTTCCTCTTTAAGCCGCGCTGTAGCACGAGTTAACAGTATGCAAGTCCTGGACTCGGCACTGTGGCGCGAGTCCTTGCTCTTCATGTCGCGCAACTTTTGGCGCAACAGTTCAATAAGTTCAGACACTGTGTCCGGCGCTGCGACGCCATCTTTTGGCCTTGGGTTGGCGCCGCAGCGCCAACTCTGTGCCTTAGAAAATTTATAGCTTTTGAAATTTTTGTGAAACTCCCGGACTCATAACTTCTTCGTTATAAGTCTGAATTGGCTCGTTCAAAAGCCTACGGTTCACAAATTACATAATCTATGTGTTTATGCAAGAATTTTATCTATTCGACTTCGTTTGTTAAAATTTCACCTATTACTTCATTTTTAACGAAAACGATAAACGTTCGTGAATGTTCAACGCTCGTTTCTTCGTTCTAAGTTGAAATCGGTCATTTTCGAGTCCGCAACTCTATAATGCCAAATATAACTTGTCTCCATCGAAAACCAACGTTTCCGAGTTCTAACATAAAATACGACTTTCATTCCGAGAATTTCACGAATTTGACGATTATCGTCCTATCGTGTGAATTCCAGCGAAACCTCATTACTAATGTTTTGATTATCATTCTAAGTGGATTTTAATCATCATACCAACATTTTAAGTTACTTATTACACCAACTTATTATCAGAGTAAGTTTTAACTTATTCTCATAAGTTAATGACTTAATCAACTTATAAACTACGAATTCCATTTCTTATGACTTAATATGGACTTAAGTCATTTACTCAATGTTCTCATACCATATTGAACATACTAACATCATATGACAAGTTCATCATAAGTTATCACCTTATCTAGGTTCAAGTTGCTTATTCATAAATTATTCGGCTTAAGTTCATTCATTAATCACTTCTTATATGTTCTTAGCATACATGTTCAGTAAATTACACTTCTCTTATCACCCTATAATGATAGAGATGAAGATTAATTAGACTAGAGTCTTACCCTTGAAGACTAGTACTTCTCTTCTCTTTAAAAATCTAGCAAAGGATGTTTTGACTTATTCTTGACTTATTCTCTCTAACACTTAAGCACTTATCTTGATAGAAGTTGAATGAAATTTAATCAAGCAACAAATGAATTGTGAGCTTGCTATTTATAGAGCTCTCAAAGTTAGGGTATTATGGTCATTATAACCTCCCACCTCCTTAACTAACCTCCTTACTATTCCTTACTTTACAACTAAGTAAACTTGCTAGCCACTTCTTTTTCTTGCTTAACACAACACTTATCTTATGCTTGATCATCACATAAAGTTCTTGCCCATCAAGTCTACCCATATCACTCTTGGTTTACTCCATGGATCATGGCTAACCCATTGGGCTTACTTAATTAATCTAGTTAATTCTTATTGGGCTTGCATTACATTAGTTTGGACTCATGATTAACAAACACTTGGGCTTGCATATCACTTTCTATTGGACTTTTACCAATGTGCTAACAATCCTACAAGTCCATTCCATTTAATTAAAAACCTTGACATATATATACTACACGTATAATTCTCGTATGCTAGCTCGTATACTAATTCATAACATACGTTATTCCATTCTTCATACATACTCGTATAATACTTCGTATCATACTTGCTTTCAATACCTCATATAATACTTACGTATCATATAATCAATACATTCTATTCTTAACGCTTAATATTCCTAACGTTCTCAAAATAAGTTTGCATGCAAAATATTGCATTTTCCACACTTAGATTATTATTACATAATCTATCTCACATTGATATTATAACGTTACGTATTTCTCTGAAGTTCAAAAATAATTCCCGAGCAAAAGTCGATGAATAGTGTTTTTCTGAAAATTTCTTGGAAAGCTTTTATTTTTGTCTTAGAAATTCAAACACTTTAATTCTCTCACATAGTTAAAATACTACGATGTTCCAACTTTTCTAGGTTATCGAATGACATTAATCTTATCAACACGTAATAATAATAAATAATATTATTTTATTCATTATTAAAAGTATTTACAAAAGGTTCGATTTTCTGGGGCGTTACACTTTCTTTCCTTTTTCATCATTCATGATTTGATTTATGGTTTTAATCTTACAGACTTTATCTATTCATCATTATTCGTTATCTTGGCTATTGGAGTTAGGCAACTCCCATTCCTTATCTTTATATCTCTTCAAGATTCTTCTTTGAATTCTCTTTTTTATATATAACAATTCTTCTTTTAAGAATTTCTAACTTCATTTACATTGCTCAACATTTCATTTAAGTTCCACATTTTCATCATACGCATCCACTTCTATACTTGGTACACATCGAGTCTCTAATAGTTTCAATATGGTACACTTAGTGGTTTCCCACAAACAACTAACAAACTAGGTTCCGAGTTGCTAGTTCGTATATACCTCCGCTCTATGAAGGAATCGTTTAGCCCAGATACCATACATCAACCATTAATGAGTACAATTGTACCATACTTAAATATAACTGTTTGATTCTTAACTTCTTTATCATCTTCTCCTTTATTCTCTAAGGTTATAGCCTAGGGTACTCTTACCTAAGGTTTATAACCTACGGCTTTGATACCAACTGTAACGACCCCAAAATTCATACAATTTAATTCTCGACTTCGATCGTTCATAATACATTCAACCTCTAATTTTACTCATTAATCGATAATACAACCATTGAAATTTGCAGAATAATTAAAATTTTCTATTACAAACTATCCTCGTTCCCAAAACCTTCAACCTTTACATCTAAATATATCAAAATCATTTTAATAATACAATAGTTTACATCGCAAAACGATATTACAATTCAACATTAATACATTATTCGAAACCTTAAACATGGTTCAAATAATAATAACACAACCAAAGTTTATAAATCTTCAAGTATCACATTTGATTCATGTCTTTCAAGTAACACATAACTTTACCTTGAATCTTAAACTTGCAAAAGTGGGTTTTTGCAAGGTTGAGCTCGACAGCCCAGCAAAATCTAACAGTTTTCATGCATCACATAGCACATAATATCATGCTCAACATATAACATATATGCTATAGTTCATATAACAGTATAAAGATTGAGTCCTTACTCAATCAACATGCTTTAATTAATCAACATAGTCATAAATTGACTTTAACATTTCATACTTTGAACATATATATAACACATCATACTCTTTGTAATAAAGATTTAAAACAATTAATCATCAAGTTCACATAGCAAATAGAAACTGAAAGACTTGCCTGATTCGTAGTTTATGAACTACGACTTAACTGCTTAACGCTTATCTACACTTTGTGTATTCCTACACAGTTATATAATTATGGATTCACATCCATTAGTCATATATTTCATACGCTCTTAATATAAAAACAAATATTATTTCCTAACTTGGTTTCATTTTTACTTGAACTTAGGATAACCATGAAATTAGTTCATTCTATTATCATATTTATCTAAATAATCTTGTTTTATATCTTGTAGTCCTTAAAGACAATATATAACCATAACTTAAGACCATGCAGTTAATAAACTGCTCTTGGCCACTCTGTAGAACGGCGCGGCCGCGCTTCATTTAAGCTTGGGAGTGGCGTGGTCGCGCTACCCCCAGCCAAAACCAGACTTGAGCTTTTCATTGCTCAGTTTAGTCCTAACCTACTATGCATTCTGATAAATAATATAAACATACATCAAGTAGGTTCTGATATTTCTTCAAGTTCATCTTTCAAATAATTTAGTTTTGAATTACATAGTTCTATGTTTAATTATTTACATCAACAAGGCTTAACAACTTCTTTTAACGAAGGTTCAAGGTTTATAAGCTTTTAAACCTTATATTGGTACTAACAACCTTTAATACGCATGTTCACATGTATCTATCTCATTTATATAGACATAGCATATTTCATACTTTTAAAACGTGCTTAAATAACTTATGTTATGCTTGATTAGTTGAGTGCATATAACATTCATGTTCAAAGGCATAAGTAACTCTATCATGCTTGCTTATAAGGTCATAATGCAAGTAACAATGCTCATCAAAGTTAGTTTCTAAAACTTTTAAATTTCTCTTTGAAAACACATATTATCCAAGCTATACAAGTTATCTTATACGAGGTAACTTACGATCACATTTTATGCTCGTATGACTCCACCATATGCTCACTATAAAGTTAGAACTCAAGTGACTTAAAGTTCATCAAGGTTTTATTTTGAAATCTTCAAGTTTCTTTTAAAAACACATACTAAGTCATGCTTAAGCATCCCATTATGAGTAAAGTAATCTTAGCCATATGACATGTCTATTATCATGCATATTCATGTTTTATTACTTAGAATAACATAATCCATCGTCCGGAGCACTATACTTGCGTATGTGTAACAACCCGGCTCAAATCCTGAGTCCAGAACAAATCTTGGGTCAAATCCCAAGTCCGAATCGAATCAAATCCATCAAAATAAGTCCTCACACTACTGGCCCAATAGTATCTTCTTGGGTCAACTTAGCCCACCACAGGCTCACCCAAAAGGTCATGACTTGAAGGTATTATTGGTAGTAACTTATTTCCTTATATGCAGACAAATTTTTCCCCTATCTTTCAATGTGGGACTAGGGTGTTACAAACTCCCCCACTTTAAATTTCTGACGTCCCCGTCAGAACTGATCACACACACAAGCCCAAAGATCTTTGCCTCTCTAGCCATTGTGGGATAATACCGGCTGGCTTTGTGTCCCCACCTCCGGACCTTCATCTCTCCATTATGGGATAATACCACCAGCCTTCGTGTCCCCACCTCCGGCAACTTGATTGGATGACCCGACCAGAGCTTTCGAGAGTCGGCTCTGATACCATATGTAACAACCCGGGTCAAATCCCGAGTCTAGAACAAATCTTGGGTCAAATCCAAAGTCCGAATCTAATCAAATCCATCAAAATAAGTCCTCAAACTACAGGCCCAATAGTATCTTCTTGGGTCAACTTAGCCCACCACAGGCTCACCCAAAAGGACATGACTTGAAGGTACTATTGGTAGTAACTTATTTCCTTATATGTAGATAAATTTTTCCCCTATCTTTCGATGTGGGACTGGGGTGTTACAGTATGTGCTCATTCGACGCCCTCCGATCGCCTCCTATTACGTAACAGTCACAAAGATGATTGTTTTGACCCTTCCTAACGACCTCAAATTGTAAAACTTAAAGAACAAAAGTTGTAGGCCTATTTGTCCTCGTTCCGGATCATCTTGAATCACCTCAATCAGAGTTCATATGAAAAGGTGATGACCATTTTACCAAAATTGGTCAAAGTAGTCACATTCAGCACATATGGGGCGCGGCCGCGCCCCTTTTCCTCACAAATACCGCGCGCCCATGCCATTTCCCAGCCCCAGATGCGCGCTCGCGCGTACGAGTAGTGCGCCCATGCGAGGCTTCGCACAGAACACAATTTTGGTCATAACTTTCTCATTTTAAGTCCGAATTAGTTGGTTTTCGATTCGTTGGACTCGTTAAACTCTTAGCTACTCATCTAGAGATCAATTATAATACTTCAAACATATTATCAAATCATTTTAAGGGTTTCAATTTAGTGTTCATGCTATATTTTCATGTTTTAAACATATTTAGCGAATTCATTCACTACGAATTCGTTTCTCAACCAAATTGGTCCATTCAACTTTCGTTGATTTCGTTTCTTCACATACTAACATAATCTAACATCAATTTATAGATTATAACATATATTAGATATAAAATTTTGTACTTTCTTAAGCCATTTTTCATAAACATACACTATTATTAACTTTTCTCCCTACAAACCCAAATTTCATGAATTTGACACTCAAACAACACTCACATGTGATGATTAACAGAGTATAAACCCTACTTGCAAGTATATATATCAATCCAACAGAACTATCAATTTACAATGGATAACCTACTAAGAAATCAAAATATACAACTTAGAAGCAATTTACCTTGATTTAGTAAAGTGTTAGAAACCCTTCTTGTTCTCTTAGCAATATCTGCAATTCTCTCTTCTCACTAAACTCTCCCTCTTTCTAAACCCTCTGTGTTTCTTCTTTTCTCCCAACTCTCTGCTCTTAGGCCTAAGGAAAGAAATAAGACGCGAAAGAAAAAAAAACCTGATATGGCTTAATTCCCACTTACTCTATCAGTTAAAAAAAATAAAAAGACGTCAGTTACATAAACCAAAGGCAACAAGGCCTTGTTTGGCCACACCAATTTCCCTAAACTGGATTATTTTAATAATATTATATTATATAGTTTCATGTGTCACACCTTTTGTTAATTTAAATAACTTATAATAATAATAATTAATAATAATTATAATCTTATTATAATTATACTTATAATTAATAAATAATTACATATATCTAATTTAATTAATAAATTAGATTTAAACATTATTTTATTTAATATACTTATTTTCTTTCATATTAAACAACTCATTTAATTTAATTAATTCATTAAATTAAATCTTCAAAGAATAAAATTTACCTTTGCTTTAATTTAATTATCATACACACGTAACTAAATTATTATACCACAATTTCATAAATTATTTATTTTCTCGATAAATAAATTATTTTATATATTTATTTAATTGATAAATATTTAAAATAATTACCAAATTCAATTAATTTCTTGATAGTTAACTTAACTATTAAACCTCACTTTCTCAATATATGAATATATATCTCTTCACACCAGATCACATATTTCAAAATATATAGCACGTATATATACATACTCAAACTCAAAACATCTCATAATAAGAATTTTAATTATTAAATTCTTATTTTAATAACTTATAAAAATTCGGGTTGTCACAGAGGCAACAGGTCAGGCCATCCTTTGTGATTGATGGACATCTTTTGCATAATCTTCTTGATGTTCTTATTAGCCACTTCAACAGCACCATTCATCTTTAGACGATAGATGATGGAGTTGAGATGTTTGATGTGGAATTTACTGCATAACTCCTCCATCATTTGATTGTTGAGGTTCTTAGCATTGTCTGACACAATTTCCTCTAGTTGTCCATATCGATAAATGACATTGTTTCTGATGAAACTAATGATGACTTCATTGAGAAGGGCCAGGGCGAACTCATATTGTGGAGCACCCTTGGGGGGCGTGGATAGCATTCCCATGAATTTGGTATTGGTAACATCTCTTGACGCGATCATCACGCCAAATCGGCCTTGAGAGAGAGCGATGTAATGCCATTCATAGGATCTTTTAACAAGTAGAGAAATTTTGCTTTCATGTGTGGGCCACATACTCTACCATGTATTTCATCCATGAGCCTCTGAGCTTTATCCTTATCCAGACATCTGAGGAGACCTAGTCCATCATCTCTTTTGTAGAGTGCATCTCCGCTCAGGTAGAATTTCATAGCCATTCGATAGATACATTTTTTCTCAACAGGACTAGCCTCAGCAGGTGTAGATCCATCTCGTAGATACTCCTGGATGTGCTGATACCAAGGGTGTTGGACGGTAGGTAGCTCATCTGATACTTCTCCAATGTAATTCCCATTGGCTGGAGCCTTTTGCATGGCAAATGTGATGCTTGGCATGTTTTCCTTGTAAGGTATGTTGATCAAGGAGGCCAAAGTTGCTAGCGCATCTGCAAAGTCATTCCTATTCTGAGGAATTTGGAGGAAGGATATTTCTTCAAACTCCGAAGCCATCTTGAGAACTTACCAATGGTAAGGCAACAAATGTAGCTATTTGGTGTGATATATTCTGGTGGTTTGTCTGATTACCAATTCAGAATCTCCAAAGACAGTTAACCGCCTGATGCACATTGATTGGGCAAGTTTTAGCCCCATGTACAACCTTTATACTTTCGGTTGTGTTGTTGTTGGTCTTGACAAACTACAATTTGATTTGACGACGAATCTGCTCCCCGTAATGGCTACTAGAACTGCTCCAGCCCTAGAACCTTCCATATTTACAGCTCCATCAAAATACATCTTCCATGTCTGGTGTGCATCGTACTGATGGTGTTGCTGAACTGTCATTACCCTTTCATCGGGGAAGTATGTTTCCAAGGATTTGAAAGATGATGTTAAATTGCTGTAGGATCAACTATCATTTGGACAGCCAACAATTTAATATAGATTTACTGAACATATACCTGAGAGGATCCACGCAGGATATGAGATGGGTTGTGTGACCATAGAGGTAATGTTGTAACCTCATGGAAGCCCATGTTAAAGCACAACAAGTCTTCTCAATCAGAGTGTACTTGTGTTTACTGCTGCTGAATCTTTTGCTGAGGTAGTAGATAGCTCGCTCTTGGCCTCTATCATCTTTCTGTCCCAGCATGCAGCCCATGGCATTATCATTAATGGATAGGTACATGAACAGGGGAACACCATCCCTTGGAGGTAACAAAATAGGAGCTTTGACTAGCAGCTCTTTGATTGTAAGGAAGGCTTTCTGACACTCATCATTCCATTTCATGGAGGAGTTCTTCCTTTACAACTTGAAGATAGGCTCACAGGTTGCTGTGAGTTGGGAGATGAATCGGCTAATGAAGTTGATCCTTCCCAAAAATCCCTGTATTTCCTTCTCTGTCTAAGGAATGGGCATTTTTGTGATGGCTCGGATTTTTATGGTATCTAGCTTAATTCCTTTGTGGCTGACTAGGAACCCTAGCAACTTGCCTGATTTAACGCCAAAGGCGCACTTGGCTGGATTCAACTTCAAGTTGTACTTATGCAACTTGTTGAAAAGTTTTCTGAGATGGTCTAGGTGGTCTTCTTCCCTTCGGGACTTGACAATAATGTCATCCACATAGATCTCTATCTCTTTGTGAATTAAGTCATGAAAAAGAGCCATCATGGCCCGCTGATAGGTAGCTCCAGCATTGTTGAGGCCGAATGACAACTGTCTGTAACAAAAGGTTCCCCAAGGCGTTATGAATGCTGTTTTCTCACGATCTTCTTTAGAAACCATGATTTGATGGTACCCCGCAAAATAATCAGCAAAGGAGTATATGTCGTATTTAGCAGTATTGTCAATGAGGATGTGGATAAATGGAATGGGAAAGCTATTTTTAAGGCAAACTTTATTCAAATCCTTATAATCCATGCAAACTCGCACCTTTCCTCCCAGTTTAGGCATGAGGACTATGTTGGATAGCCATTCAGTGTATGTTGACACCATGATGATGCCAACTTGAAATTGTTTCGCAATTTCTTCTTTAACCTTTAAAATCCACTCGGGTTTTAATCGCCTGAGCTTCTGCCTGACTGGCTTGAATCCCTCTTTGATGGGGAGGTGATGAATGACAATGTCAGTGGACAAACCCACCATGTCTTATGAGACCATGAAAACACATCCTAGAATTAGGTTAATAGAGTAACCATGTCATTCCTTTGGTTTGGAGTAAGGTCTGTACCAATCTAGATTAGTTTGGGGTTTTCTAAGGTTCTGAGGTTGAAAGAGGAGGTTTGATCAAGATTTAGCTTGGTTTTTTCTTCAACCCATTCTTTGATCTCTTGAGGTATCTTATAGTCCTCTTGTATTTCCATCAAGTCTGAGTCCAACTTTACATCAAAGTTATAGTCCTTGTGGAGAATAGGCACCTCATCAGCACGTTTAGGCACATCTATATTCAGAGTCCTGAAACAAAAATGCTTTCACTTAATATATGAAACTGTTTAATCATACAAAGTGTTAGCATGTAATGACAAAAGAACTGCTAATTCTGTACAGAAAAAAGTAAGCAGTTATTGCTATCTACATGACTGAGGGAGTTTCTATCCTTTTTACTGTTGCCTCTTTTTCAGTTCTGATAAAAGAGCTCTAACTCATGCAAGCATACATGTGTCAACAAGTAATACAGACTAAGTAGAGTATCAATCCCACAGAGAAAGTTGTCAAATTTAAACTACTATGCATCAATTAAATCACAATACTTATATGCTTAAACTAACGACTATATTGGTGAATTAATCGAATTGTAAATAACAACTAAAACAAGAATAATAATGGAGTAAACCAAATCTGGAAATAATGAGATCCTAACTTCATTTAATATTTCATCTAATTACCACTATCATGCAAGAATTTCACATATCACAGGAAAGTAGCCAAGAGCACTAATAGAGTCATAGCTATTTTTCAATGTTCTAAGACCTACTTACACAACATCCACAAATGATAGACTCCATGCAATCATCAATATAACCAAAATCACTATATGTCTATGTGAAATTGCAATCATACTGAATTTAAGCACAAGCCCTTCTTTAACTCATACGGTGAAACAGTATATGTCTATCCGGTTCACGAAATACACAAGCCATATAAAACAACCCCATATACGTATGCTATCATGATTACAATCCATACTTGCATGTTTATTGTCAATTCCATATAAGTACTGAAACGAATGGTGATCAAGCATTCATACATGCAAAACAATCATGATAAAAATTCTATATGATATGTAAAACAACCCAACAATCAAGCATACAACTAAACTATATATTAAAATCCGTTAGAATCCCATAATGGAGTTTAGTTCATGACTGAACCAAAAGCCATTATGGGATCAAAGCTAAACATGGTTAATAAGCAAACAATTGAAAGATGAAGGATAGAAACGATCAAACCCAATCGCTATTTATAGACCAATATTAACGTTCAAATCCTCATATAAATCCAGCAAAATAATAATGATAATCCACAATGATAGAAAATTCCAAGAAGAATTGGAAGAATATGTGTTTTAGCTCCGTTCTACGTTGGAATCTTCTTCAAGGTGTAAACCCTAGTTCGTACTATGAAAATACGTCAAAAGTAATCAAAGATATGTCTGTTACCAGTCAGATGTCGTTTTAATCAATTACAACCCTTTTAATTAAAAATTAAAATAAAACAAATCAATGACTTGACCATCGCGCTCGATCAAGGCGCTCCCAAATATAATCCTCGCGGTAGCGAGACTTACTTGCGATGTGTCATGTTGCTTAGCCAAGATTCGTCTGTGTAGCTGCGTCCCTAAGCTTATCTTGCATGCCATATGCAGCGCTGGCTTCTGATCTGTGAATTCTGGTTCAACTTTGCAATCGATACATTCTTCTTTGCTCCTTCCTTTGTCCATTCATGCTTAGTTTTTCTGCTCCACTTGATCCTCATGCCATACATATCCCAGCTTGTACCTTGCTTCATGCGTCCATTAGCTCCGTGCCCTCTAATACCACCAAATTAGGCCATTTTCTGCACTTTTTCACCAAAAAGAGTTTTAAGTAAATGCAATGCAAAATAACATGAAATGCAACTAAAAACACACTAAAATGTACTTGAGATGGGCATAGTTTGCGTGAATTGGTATTCAATAAGTAGGTATAAAACCCACTTTTCAAATACCCCCAAACTTGAATTTTTGCTTGCCCTCAAGCAATGCATATTAATGAACAATGAAAATGCAGCTACAAAACTATGTAACTATGCTATGATGCAAACTAGTCTCACATAGTTCCAACTCTAATAGAATTTTCGTCCAAATTGCCTCAGTGAGTGAAGTATCCAGATTTAAGATTATCATTTCAAACCAAATTATAGGCATAATATCATACACTTAGATAATTCATATATGCTATAGAGATGATGTGTGTGTGTGTGGTGTTCACCAAAACTTGACTTAAGCAAAGAATACACATGTTACATTGCTCAAAATAGAAAATTATAGTCTAAATCAAGACTCATGTATACTCATGCAACACAGACTATTTCAACATATCAACACAAACTAAGGCTCAACAATGGGTTTAACTGCTTTATTGCTACTCATGAGGGCTATTTTTGCTCTTTCCCGTGGTGTTTATTGTTATTTTTCTTTTCTTTTTCTCTTTTTTTTTCACATGACTGTGCAATGTCTTATTCCATTAGGCAACACTGCTACCCCTTAGCGAGCTTTCAACCAACGACTCCCAGACCATGAAAGACCTTAGGGCGCTAGGTGTAGAGACAATCCCCAAGGCATACTTACTCAAGTAGCAGGCCCCAAATAAGACTAGCCACGTTACTGCTATTTGATTTTTTTTATACATAGCATACCCATATTTTCCCAAAGTTTGAATGTCAATGCTTCATACAGTCTACGATCACTTTCCACATGCTTCTCTCTTTTTTTTAACACTACATTTTCTATCAAGTAATGCAACACATACTTCTTATGCCTACAAGTGATTATAAACACATTCGTGCAAATCGAAAGCATTTAAACAACAATATGAATTTCATCGTGTAAAGCATTATATCTCATCTCATGTTATCCACAATACTCAAGAATCTTTCAAAATTCACTATCATCATTGGCTAGACAAAATTTCCATAAAGCTAAACATTGTGAGACATGCAAACTAAAAAATACTAGCACAAGCAATAATAACTAAAAATTAAAAATTTTTGCAAAATTTTATCTAACACATAAACATGCAAAATTAAAACTAAACATGCAAAAAACTAAATGAAACTATAATACTACCCCAATACCCCCAAACTTATAATATTCAATGCCCCATTGAATGAAGGTAAAGGGTACAGAAAACTCCCTTAATGATCGGTTGTACCACCCTCCTCGGGTGGTGACTCTAGTGGTGGATATGGCACTGCTATGTCCCGAACTGAGGCCACTCGAGCATTGTTCCCTGCTGTGAAAAAGCCTCGACCAAGGCCCTCTTGAGTCCCGTAGCAAACATTCCGAAATTATCATACATGACATCGACTTTTTGCACCAACCTTCGGAGCTGGAGATCACCATGAGGAGCATGTGGTTGTGTCGACGGGCCTGCCTCATCTGTCTGAGTGGGCTGCTAGGATGGCTCTAGGAATGTGGGCCGAAGAATAAATCCTCGTCCGCGCGGGTGTGGTTCACCACCTGCCCAGTCCTCAAATTTTACAATGGTGGCATGAGTTATGTCTTAGCTCGGGTATTGCATTTGTTTGTTACCCCAGTTGCATCCCTGATGAGCACATAGCATGGCTACCACTGATGCGTGTGGAATGCTCCCGGTGGTATTTTCTCTCAGATACTTCAAAATATTTTGATGAATCAAATGACCCATGTCAATATACTTTCCCGTAATTATACCCCACAAAATTTTGGCCCTTTCCGCCATGATCTCATGCTGATGAGACGAGGGCAATAGCTAGGCACATATGAACAAATTCCATGCCTTGGCATATGGATTCAGTGCGGCTGCTGGGAATATGCGAGGTTGGTTCGTGCCGACTTTGTAAGTCCACTTCGTACCTGCCATGCATAATTCAGCAATAACAAGCTCCAATTCTGTTGCCATATGTACCCCTGTGATCCAATTGGCAGCCCCTGTTGGTGGTGTCTCGGTGAGTCTGAAAATGGTTCTGATGACGGTGGGTCTGTAGTCTATCTCGACACCTCGAACCACAGCGATATCATTCATGGTGACTTTGGCATTGGCGTAAAACTCTCGGACTATGCTCATCGGAATGGGCGTGGGAGTGGCAGTGAATCCAACCCATCCCCGTTCACGAATCATGGCACATAACTGACCATCTTGCCCCTCCAGTTTGAAACCGCGCTCCTTGACAAATGTCTTGGCCACAATTCTGTAATACTCCTGCTGGGCTGCCAAATTCAGAAATTTGGTATGATCGACGATATCCTCCCCTTGACTGCCAAAGGAAGATGAAGAAGAAGATGAAGCGGAGCGAGCTTATTTTGGACCCATCGGAATTTGATAGCAATAATGTAGATGAATTCGACTGAGAATGAATGAAATCTTATGAAGTGATAACCCCCAAACTCGTTTCTGCTAACCCAAATCAGGAACCCTAGCTTTATACTGGAGTGTAAAGACGTGGGTAGATTTAGAACATGGTAGAAATCATGGATGATCACGTGGTGGAGAGATTGACGGCTTCAAGTTTGTAACTGATAGAAGGGAAATGAAGAGATGTGCGGTTTGGAGACTGAGGTGATTGCGCTTCTGTTATTATTTCAAATGAGAGTCCAAATGGTTCCCAACTCATTTTAAAAATTTTAAAATCATCTCTGGGTCAGGTGTCAATGCTGGTAGGGCGTATGGTTGTTATCAATCTGGTCTGAAGAGCATACCACGTGAGTAGCGGTTCTATGTTGTAATCATCGCTCGGCCGCGCGATCGTGATACCTGCACTGCTAGCTTTTATTTTTAGAGTCTGCAAGACAGAAATGTATGCTCTCCAATACACCTGCAATAACATCAATAGACCTTATCAATGCATGGTTTACTAAATAAAAATGAATGCCTATTCTGTCACCTAATTTCAATGCAATGCACAAACATAATCTTCTGCGAGTAAAAATAAGCATAAAAAGGTACTCATACTATCCTAACAAGTAATGAAAGTAAGCTAAACAAAATAACTTGAACTAAATAAATACTAAGTAGAGATGGAAACAATGGGTTGCCTCCCATCAAGCACTAAGTTATAGTCAATTAGCTTGACTGTCTCTGAATCTCATGTTGAAGAAAGAGTTGAGGCGACTTTCTGTCTGTCCACCTTACCCTAAAATTTAATGACTTCAGCTTTCGTCAATGGCTTTACCTCTAAATCTGTGTTTTC
This sequence comes from Panax quinquefolius, assembly GCA_020205615.1. Taxonomy (NCBI): domain Eukaryota; kingdom Viridiplantae; phylum Streptophyta; class Magnoliopsida; order Apiales; family Araliaceae; genus Panax; species Panax quinquefolius. Next base: position 101,586,117 of record CM035152.1, on the reverse strand, counting down.
ACCAAGTACACAACTTAACGGTTCATAGTTCACCAAATGCTGAACTTCATCATTTAGACCTTGATTCACCCAATCAAGTAGGAAACATTCTTCTTCATCTATTGGGAGCTTCATTGCCTTGAAGACATTAAAGGTAACCTCCTGATCATGTACACGCATAGTGAGTTCCCCTTTTTGCACATCTATCAAAGTCCTTCCTGTGGCTAAGAATGGTCTACCCAGTATGATCGGTATACTCTTGTCTTCTTCATAATCTAAGATGATAAAGTCAGCCGAAAAGATAAATTTGTCCACCATTACCAACACTTCTTCAACAATTCCCCGTGGATATGTGATGGATCTGTCAGCTAGCTGTAATGAAATGTTTGTTGGCCTTGGAGCCGGCAATCCCAACTGATTAAACACTGACAAGGGCATCAGATTAATACTTGCCCTAAGATCACATAAACACTTTTTGAAGTTTATTTTTTCGATCGTGCATGGAACTGTGAAACTGCCCGGATCTTTCAGCTTTGGAGGTAGTTTACGCTGAAGCACGACACTGTATTCCTCTGTCAAGGCCACTGTCTCAAACTCATCTAGTCTTCTCTTCCTTGACAATATACCTTTCATAAACTTTGCATAGCTTGGCATTTATTTCAATGCCTCGGCGAATTGTATGTTGATCTATAGTTTTTTAAAGACTTCCAAAAATTTGATGAATTGCTTATCTTCCCTCTGCTTGTTTAATCTCTGCGGATATCGAACTCAAGGGTGAACTGTTGGTACTGAACTGTTAATTTTTTCCTCTGAACCTGCTTTATCCTGTCCGACCTGCTGCGACTCAGATTTTTCCAACTTTTCTTTCTCTTCAGTCATCTGTTCTGCCTCGCGTGGCCGCGCGGAATTTTCAGTGTAATCTTGCACGGGCGCGCGACTTGTAGTGCCTGTAAGATTTTTCCCAGATCTTAACATGATCGCTAGGCATTGTTCCTTCCCGTCTCTTCGTGGATTTGGTTCTGTATTACTTGGCAATAAACCTTGGGGCTTGTTGTTAAGCATACTCGCCATTTTCCCCATTTGAGTCTCCAGATTCTTGATAGCCACTGCTTGGCTTTTGATCATAACCTTCGTGTTTGCCATGTATTTCAACATCATCTCCTTCATTTCTGATTTCTTTTCTGGCTGTGGTACAGCTGGAGTGTGATGTTGTTGAGAAAATGCTGGTGGAAACGGTGGTTTTAATGAAAACTGTGGCTGAGATGACTGTGGCTGAAACTGTTGGTTCGACTGAAACTGATTCTATTAATGTCCTTGGTTATTTGACCAACTAAATTTTGGATGATTTCGGTTGTTGGGGTGGTATGTGTTCTGAAACTGTCCTTGATCTTTCGTAATTGCCCACATCTTGTCTCGCATCGACTCAGCCGATAAAGACACTTGATCTGTCAAGTGTGACCCGCGTAAAAATCTCACATCTGAAGGCAATTCGTTTTCATTTTTGCTCTCTCGCCGATTGTATCTATTTTCTTTGCCATCATTGCCATCCTGCATTAAAACAACGTGTAATAGCATCTACCTCCAACACACCTGCAACCTTGGCATCCGAGATGTTGGATTCTGGTAGTCATTTGCAGCCATAGTCTCGATAAGTGTATAGGCCTCGTTATAGCTCTTTGCCCATAATGCCCCTCCTGCGGCTGCATCCACAATAGGTCTCAACTGCCATCCCAATCCATTATAAAATGAGTTGATCACCATCCAATCTGGTATACCATGATGCGGACACTTCCTCAGCATCTCTTTATATCTCTCCCATGCTTCATATAAGGACTCGCCCTGTTGTTTCTCAAACTAAGAGATAGCCGTCCTCATCTTTGCTGTCTTAACCATTGAGAAGAACTTGGCTAAGAATTTATGTGCTAAGTCCTCCCATGTAGTGATTGACCCTGACAGCAAAGAATGTAGCCAACTTCTAGCCTTATCCGTCAATGAGAATGGGAATAGCCTAAGTCTGATAGCATCCTCCATCACACCATTGTATCTGAATGTATCACAAATCTCAAAAAAGCTCAATAAGTGTTCATTCGGATCATCCGTAGCAGCACCCCCAAACTGTACCAAATTCTGCACCATTTGAATAGTGCCCAGTTTAATCTCAAAAGTATTCGCTGCTATCATCGGCTTGACTATGCTAGACTGTAGTCCGTTTATATTTGGCATGGAATAGTCCCTTAGAGCCCGGTGCTCTTCTTTTTGCTCAATTCTCTGTTCTTCTGCCATACTAACTGTTGTACTTTCTAACTGAGCTTGCAAATTTCTCCGCACACTTGCTTTCCAACCTCTTAGTTAATGTTATCTGTCTTTGGTGTTAATTCTGAGTTGGATGATCGCGTGTGCATAAAAATCTACAAGTACCTGAAACCAAAAACAAAACAAAAATAAAAATGAGAAACGATTAGAATTGCCTAAGTCATACAATATAGCTTGAAACTGATGATAATTATTTAAATTAAACGCTTCGCCCCGGTAACGGCGCCAAAAACTTGTTGCCTCTTTTTCAGTTCTGATAAAAGAGCTCGAACTCATGCTAGCATACATGTGTCAACAAGTAATATAGAGTAAGTAGAGTATCGATCCCACAGAAAAAGTTGTCAAATTTAAACTACTATGCATCAATTAAATCACTATACTTATATGCTTAAACTAATGACTATATTGGTGAATTAATCGAATTGTAAATAACAACTAAAATAAGAATAATAATGGAGTAAACCAAATATGGAAATAATGGGATCCTAACTTCATTTAATATTTCATCTAATTACCACTATCATGCAAGAATTGTTCACATATCACAGGAAAGTAGCCAAGAGCACTAATAGAGTCATAGCCATTTTTTAATGTACTAAGACCTACTTACACAACATCCACAAATGATAAACTCCATGTAATCATCAATATAACCAAAATCACTATATGTCTATGTGAAATTGCAATCATACTGAATTTAAGCACAAGCCTTTTTTTTAACTCATACGGTGAAACAGTATATGTCTATCTGGTTCACGAAATACACAAGCCATATAAAATAGCCCCATATACGTATGCTATCATGATTACAATCCATACTTGCATGTTCATTGTCAATTCCATACAAGTACTGAATTGAATGGTGATCAAGCATTCATACATGCAAAACAATCATGATAGAAATTCCATATGATATGTAAAACAGCCCCAGCAATTAAGCATGCAACTAAACTACATATTAAAATCCGTTAGAATCCCATAATGGAGTTTAGTTCATGACTGAACCAAAAGCCATTATGGGATCAAAGCTAAACATGGTTAATAAGCAAACAATTGAAAGATGAAGGATAGAAACAATCAAACCCAATCGCTGTTTATAGACCAATATTAACGTTCAAATCCTCATATAAATCCAGCAAAATAATAATGATAATCCACAATGATAGAAAATCCTAAGAAGAATTGGAAGAATAGGCGTTTTAGCTTCGTTCTAAATTGGAATCTTCTTGAAGGTGTAAACCCTAGTTCCTACTATGAAAATATGTTAAAAGTAATCAAAGATATGTCTGACACCAGTCAGATATCGTTTTAATCAATTACAACCCTTTTAATTAAAAATTAAAATAAAATAAATCAGCAGCTTCAACCATCGCGCGCGACCGTGCGCTCCCCCAGTTTAATCCTCGCGCGGGCGCGAGACTTGTAGTGTGTCATGTTGCATTTGTTGGGTGATCGTATGCGGCGCCGCATCCCCAACTTGTCTTGTCTTGTGTCTTGACCGCGGCTTGCGATCTGTGAATTCGGTTACTGCCGCCGCGAATCGATCCGTTCTCTTCTGCTCCTTCCTTTGTCCATTCATGCTTAGTTTTTCTGCTCCACTTGATCCTCATGCCATTCATATCCTAGCTTGTTCCTCGCTTCATGCGTCCATTAGCCTTGTGCCCTCTAATACCACCAAATTAGGTCATTTCCTGCACTTTTTCACCAAAAGGAGTTTTAAGTAAATGCAATGCAAAATAACATGAAATGCAACTAAAAACACACTAAAATGTACTTGAGATGGGCATAGTTCGCGTGAATTGGTATTCAATAAGTAGGTATAAAACCCACTTATCATTTAACCTTGTCGATAAACACATGGAATGTTGGTCCAATTGCCAAGGGTGAAGTCCTGCTGGATAGCAGTGATGAAGGGGCTGTCATCGTCCTCTTTCTCCCGAATGATGACCATGATATATGGAAAATCATCGTTTGGGATGTCTCTATTCATGCCCTCAGTATGGATAATGATGCGTATGTTTGACAACCGCCTGGCAATGTCTTGTTTATGTCTCCGTTCCCTTTCTTCCACTTCGGGATCTAGAATCAGGACCTCTTTTCCTTTGACCGATATCGATTTAGGAAACAACATAGCCATTACATGGGCATGCACCTTTACTAGAGACCGTACAGGTTCAGGATCTGTAGGTTGAGATAATCGCCGTATGGCTGAAGCTGAAGCAAGCTGTTTGTGCTTATGAGGATTCTTGTGACTAGAACTAGCAGAATAGCCTAGTCTGGCTGTCCCAGTTTGACTGGGAATTTGAATTTGGCGCTTAATGCCTTGATAATCTTTGCCTAACCCTTGTCTAGGTTGATAATCCAATGATATCATTTCTTGAGTTGCTGACATTACCTCAGAAGAAATTTTAGGTATCACAGGTGGCGCCCCAATAGGATGATAGTAAGTGTTGCTCACCTCTAGGGCATGGAAACTGACCGACTCAACCTCTGAATTGAACCTGATGAGTGGTATATCACCTTTTTCAGGACATTCCGGCTCAGCATTAATAGTGACTAGGCTATTGTTAATGATGTATTTGAGTTACTGGTGAAGGGTGGAAGGGATGGCTCCGACCATATGAATCAACGGTCTCCCCAAGAGCAGGTTGTATCCTATAGCTATTTTGAGCACGTGAAAGGATACACAGAAGGTATGTGGACCAATCTCCACAGACAGTTCAATCTCTCCGATAACATTTTGTCGGGATCCATCAAAAGCTTTGATAATCGTATGGCTGCTTCTGATCCTATTGAGATTGATGTTCATCTTCTCCAAAGTGGCATAAGGGTAGATATTCAAAGATGATCCTCCATCTATCAAAACTCCTCCCACCATGTATCCGGAGGAAAGAACCGCTATGTGCAATGATTTGCAATGACCAGTCCCTTCGGGAGGTATGTCGTCATCAGTTAAAGATATCACATTATTGTTAAAAATGTAATCAACCAGATGTTGGAATTTTTCAACATCCACTGATTTCGGCAAATGGGCTTCTTCCAAAACCTTTAGTAAGACCTTCCTGTGATCTTCGGAAGAGAAAACCAAGTCCAGTATGGAAATTTTTCATGGAGCTTCTCACAAGCTTAAAACCACATTGGCTTCATTATGACCCATCGTATGGAGGAACTCTTCGATCTTCTCCATGGGAACTTTCCCCTTTGATCTGATAGTGGGCTTCATTACCCGTTCGAGAAGATACAATGGATTCTCCTTCAACACTTTAGCAGTTATGTGGGATGTGGATCCTTCAGCCTCTCCATAATTCCATGGCACTTTTTGTAGGCTGACAATAGGATACTGTGGTCTGTATGGAAAGATAATTGGCTTTGGTACGGCCACTTTCAAAGGAATGTCAATACCTTTGAGTTAATTTTCTTGTATTATAAGTGGTCTGGTAGCCAAATCATCCTCAGCGGATATAACTGCTACAACTTCCTTCTATTTTGCAGGAAATGCGTCCCCACTCTCTAGTAATACAGTGTCATTATCTGTCAACTACAGGACACCGCTATCAATTAGGTTCTGAATAAGATGGCGGAGTGCCCATCATTCTTCAGTGATGTGTCCGCGAGAGTGGGAGTGATACTGACATACTCCATTAGAATTGAACCATCTTGAACGGGGATTGATTGGAGGTAGCAGAGCTATGATTCTTCCTTCATTGATCAGCATCTGAAATATCTCCTCCATCGGTTGACCCAGATAGGTAAATTTGCTCTTTTTGGCAAAATCCCAATGGGCTTTGGCACTTGCTCTTTTTGCAATTTTATCCTCCAGCATTTCACTTTCTGGAGTCAATGGTCGAGTATTCGTAACAAGAGGAAGGAGACTAGATTGCTCTTGGCTGATTAATTGGCATGTGACTTGGTGCTGATGGATCACCAGTTCTGCCAATTTGTTGACTTGCTTACAAAGAGCTTTCATCTTTTGTTCCATCATAAACTGGAACTATGTATAATCCCATTTATCATAACTATCCTTGCTAGTTTGGGAGGATTCACCACCGTAATTGGAACTCTGTCTACTGCTCCAATTAATCATATTAACCTCTTCTTCATTGTGTTAAGGAAGAGGGTTGTCTTGCATATGAGGTTGGTCGGGTTTAGTCACCACGATCTCACCATTATCAATCAAATCCTGGATCTTATGTTTCAAGGCCCAGTAATCCTGAGTATCATATCCTGGAGCTCCAGTATGATAAGCACATTTCTTGTTAGCATTGAAACCCTTCCCATTCGGGTTGGCTGGTGGAAGAAGATGGGTAATTTTCTTCTGAGTTTTCAGAAGATTGAGAATGTTCTCAAGCGAGTCCCCTAAGGGTGTGAACACTCGAGTGCGTCAGACTTCTCCACTTTTTGGCAATGGAGGGTTTGAAGACTATGCTTGAAAGGAGGAGTAGTTTCTCCTCTAGATAGGCATGTTTTGACTGCCTTTCTATTCTTGTAGTATCAAGGAAACATCCTCTACGGGGGTTGTTTCCATAACTTCCAGACTGGATGTGCTCATCAACAACTTTCAAAGTGGCCAGGTCTTGAATCTTTCCTGACTTCAATCCCATCTTAACCATCTTTCCATATTTAATTATTTTAAAAAATGGCTTGCCAATGCCAGCTAAGACTCTCTCATAGAAGGGAGCTTCTTGAATGTCAATGAAGGTCATCACCATTTTAGACTCAGTCATAGAGGGAACAACTTAAGAAGCAAGGCGCCTCCACCTTTGAGCATACTCTCTGAAAGACTCATTGGCTTATTTCTTGACCTTGGTAATTTGGTACCGATCTGGAGCCCTCTAAGACTGGAAACTGTACTGGCTGAGGAAGGCATGAGCCAGCTCTTCCCAACTATGAATCTTGGAGTTATCTAATTTGGAATACCATGATCTTGCTTCTCTAGTTAGAATTTTATAAAACAGATGCATTCTGAGCTTTTTATCCTCGATATAAGATCTGAGTTCTCCAATGAATACCTTCAAATGTGTGTAAGGATCCCCAAACCTATCATACTTTTCAAAGTCAGGAGTCTTGAACTTCTCTAGATAATGAACACTAGAGAATATGCAAAGGTCAGCATATAAAACACTTTCGTGTGCTCCAATCCCTTTGATAGACCAAATGGTCTCTTCCATTTGAAGGACTTTTTTCCTGATATCACAGGTGTCTGGATCTTCTTTGAGATGTGTGACTTCAGGGGTTTTGTTGGTTTTATCCAATTGAGACTCAGGTACGGGAACTTCTTTGTCCGAACCTTGGGTTGCTCCCTATTCAGAGGATTCTGTATGTATGGGTATTCGTGGACCCTGAGTAGACTGGTGTAGTTCTTTGAGCAGAACAACCAAATCTGTAATTTGTTTGCTTAATCCTTCAAACTCCTCACGAGTGACAAGAGTAGGATTAGACTGGTCAAATAAAGCCATAATTGGTTGTAGGCTTGTTGCCTTTTTGGAATTTGAATGGGTAACAGGCCCAATTGTTTCCCTACAAAAAGACTTATGTAGTTTAGTCTTAGGGAATGTATAAATGTTACATTCTATATGATGTGTCTGTTTTAGGAGTATTATCCTGCAAAATGGATGTTAGTTGTTTGTAAGATAGCATGTCAGGTTTTGATATAAAAGGGAATGCATGTACATATATTCCGTCATATTTTCCATTACAATGAGATTGACATGAAATGAAATTACAAGTAATTTAATTTACAAGTAATTGAAATGGGAAAGTATGAAGAGACTTCCCTCTGTGTTTGGTTTATCAGAGGCTGACCTATCTTAGGTTACTCTCACGATTTTTTGGCATGAAGGTCCCCAGATCATCGTAATTTACTTGATGGGGAATTAATCCGGTCTTTCAAATGGAGCGAATCTGGGTGGTTCCTTTCCTGAGCCTCGTTGAAATTAGTCTTCCTACACGTCCAGTAATCAAACACCGACAGGATAGCCTCCTGGTGGAGGGACCAGACAACATACATTCACATACAACATGTCTCACTGCATGGAAATGATGACATATACAAAGCACTGTAATATCACAAGAAGATACATTGCAAAACACTAAGTGCAGTAAGTAAATGCATTCGTACACATTTTAAATGTAAATGCAACATCCACATACAAGCAGATAACAATTTTTGAAAAGTTTGTAGTAGCGGCTTAAGCCCTCTTACTGGATGTCCCCAGCAGAGTCGCCACCCATCGACGTCGGGATTTTTACTGTCCCTTTTCTGTTATAATCTTTTAGTGTTCTCATGTTAGGTGAGATTTGTTTAAAAAAATAAGTTGTAAAAAGGTCCGATGTGTATATGTCGACGATTAGACTGTAAGAATCGCTAGTTGGTATTTTTAAATGGTTGCACCAACTCAACCAAGAAAAGGTTTGCACATTGACCTAGTGATGTAACACTACTTAACAAGTCTGTGAAACCAAGATTCATTAGGGTCCGGGGGCTTTATTATGCGTAGCGAAGGTGTTAGGCACCCCCTGACATCCGTGTTACCACGGTGACCGCCACTTTTCAATTAAACTGTTATATGAATGTGTGTGTGTGTGTGTGTGGGTTAATGTGCAATTATCTAGAAATAGTGCTATACCTCGTTTGCACCTATATATAAAGGGTTTGAATTTTATATAAAAGTTAAGTTTCAACAAGATATAGCAGTGATGTTTTGTAAAAGAGGTTTTTCAAACCCTTATGCTCAATAATAATTGAGGCCTTTGATACTTCCATTTTATTATGTATTCGGCTTGATTGCTTTTATTTTCGAGATACGAGGCATCTTCGAGAAAATAAGATACCTAGCAGTGTCGATTTCCTTATGGGCATGAGAGCCATCTAAGGAAATTCAAACACCGTGAATAATTTACAAGCTGGTTACAGCTGAAAATGTCCATCACGGAAACTGAATCTAGATTCAGAAGACTGAATCAGTGATCACATGATTCCTAGGCTTAGATGATGTTGAAGTTTGTATGAAAGCTGTAAGCAGTTAAATATATATAAAAGCTGTAAATATATATATATATATATATATATATATATATGAACGATCAACCACTATGGAGTAAACTCCATGGGGGATTGGAAATGTAAATATATAAAAGCTGTAAATATATATATAGAGAGATGATCAACCGCCACGAAATGAACTCCAGGCGGGACTAAATATAAATAAAGTTGTAAAAGGCCACGAAGTAAACTCTAGGCTTGACAGAAATGTAAATATATATATAAGCGGTAAACGCATCAGATATTATATCGGGCTCAATCAAAATGTAGTTTGATGGTAATAATATATATATATATATATAAGTATATATATATATATATATATAAAGCGATAAACGCTCTCGGATATAAATCAAGGCTCACCAAATGAGAGTTCGATAATGTTTATATATATATATATATATATATATATATATATATATATATATATATAAGCAATAAACGCTTCGGATGTGAATTCAGACTCAATCGAGGCATAACTCGATGATGTTAGTAAATATATATATATATATATATATATACAAAAGAAATCAAAAGCCACGGACCGAAGTCTGGGCATACGCGCACAACACGACTCTCAACATGAATAACTGTGTGTGCAAAAAGTGGAGAAAGACTTTAAGAAATGTAAGAAGTCTTATAGTGGGCTACCAAGAAGACTTCAAATGGCTTTAATTGAATGAACACTTGGTTTCCACCGATAAAATATAGCAAAGTACAAGCTCACAAGTGTTTAAAATGATAAAGCACTCAGTTTATAGTGTGTAAAAAGCAAAATGGGCAGGGCTTCCTCGCCTTTTCTTTTCTTAAAATGGCTACCCCAAGACCTCTATTTATAGAGGAGGGAGCTACAGATGTACCTGCGGCTACCCGGGGTGCCTCTAGGCTCTGTGGGCGCTTCCATCTCGAAGTACGTGCATGCATGTAACGCATTATGCACTCGAACCTTCATAACTTTTAATTCGGGCATCCGATTAAGGCGTATAATACCTTTCCAGAATGCTGTTGTTGATAGCTTCACAATGACATGGGTTAAGAGGTTCTATGAAGTCGGGAAGATAGGGCCATGCCCAGATCTTCGGGTCTTCAAATTCCATCCGGTGTGCTATCTTGTGTAGTAGTCACTCAGGATTTGAGCTATGGTTCTTGTAGGACACTCCTGTGTAAAATGTATGTTGAAATGTTATTGAGATGGCACAAATATATGATTGAGGTGGAAAATGATGATTTTACCCCTCACCGGGGTTATCTCTAGTTTGGGCTTATGTAGCAGTCATTACTTAGGGTTATCTCTTAGATTAGACTGTTGTAAGTGTTGAATGTCCTCAAGGTTATCTCTGAGGTGTGCCTGACCTCCCGGGGTTATCTCCGGGGTTGGAAACTGAGTGCCTCGGGGTTATCTTCGAGGTTGAAGCTGACTGCTGGAGTTTGAAACATGCATTTCTGGGGTTATCTCTGAAACTATAAGTGCATTCCTCGGGGTTGTCTCCGAGGTTGAAACTGAAACTCCCGGGGTTGTCTCCGGGACTTGAACTAAGTATCTCGGGGTTATCTCTGAGATGGAATTGAATCCTCCGGTGTTATCTCCGGAACTGGAACTGCACTCCTCGGAGTTATCTCTGAGGATGAAACTGAAACTCCCGGGGTTGTCTCCGGGATTGAGCTGATTTATCCTCCGTGGTTATCTCTGAAAGATGATTCTGACCTCCTGCAATGTTAACAACAAGAATGAAAAATTTTAAGTGTCTACAATAATAAATGTAATGAGGATTGAATTTGATTTTGGATATTGTCTATAAGACAATATTCCTATAAAAACTCAGTTATGTTTTGTCGTATTTTTTACGACAATTTTATTAATTAAGTTTGTATTTGAATTATATACCATGTATTTGGCGACCCAAGATGGGTGATGTATACCTATTTTGGGGGCGTCAGATATACCTATAGTGTAAGAATTTGTGGATGTATTTTCCAGATGAGTTACAAGGTCTTCTGCTGGATATAGAGGTAAAATTTGTGACCGATGTGGTACCAGGAGCGACACTAGTTTCTAGGGCACCATATTGTATGTCGACGATAGAAATGAAGGAGCTAATGATTCAACTACAAGAATTATTAGACAGGAAATACATTCAACCGAGTGTCTCTCCGTGGGGAGCACCCGTATTATTTGTGAAGAAGAAGGACGGATCATTACGACTTTGTATCAACTATCAGGAGTTGAACAAGTTGATGATCAAGAATAAATACCCATTGCCCAAGATTGATGATTTATTTGATCAGTTGAAAGGGGAAAAGTATTTTTCTAAAATATATTTGCTTACAGGGTATCATCAGTTGAAAGTGAGGAAGGAGGATGTACCTAAGATGACGTTCAGGACTCATTATACTCGTTACGAGTTTCTGGTTATGTCGTTAGGTTAACGAATGCGCCAGCCGCATTCATAGATATGATGAACAAAGTGTTCAAGTAATACTTGGATAACTTCATCGTGGTGTTCATTGATGATATTCTAGTCTATTCTAAGATGCCAGAAGATCACACTGAACATTTAAGATTAGTGTTTGAAACACTACGGAAGGAAAAGTTGTATGCAAAATTCACTAAGTGTAAATTTTAGCTTGAAAGAGTGCAGTTTTTAGAGCACGTCATCGACAAAGATGGGATTTCAGTGGATCCAATGAAGGTGGAAGATGTTATTAATTTGAAGCAACCAAAAACACCAACCGAGGTGCGGAGTTTCCTAGGGTTAGCATGATACTATCGAAGATTCATCTAGGATTTTTCTATGATAGCCACTCCGTTAACAAATTTAACGAGGAAAACTGTGAAGTATGTGTGGACGAAAAAGTGTGAGGACAGTTTTCAAGAACTAAAGAAAGGTTAGGTGAAGCACATGTATTATCTTTACCAGATGATACGGGAAATTTTGTAGTTTATAGCAATTTTTCGCATAGAGGACTGGGTTGCGTGCTCATACAGCATGGCATGGTCATTGCATATGCATCACGACAGTTAAAGGATTATGAGAAAGTTTATCCTACTCATGACCTAGAACTAGTAGCGAGTAGTTTTTACTTTAAAGATATGGAGGCACTACCTATACGGGGAGAAGTGTGAGATATACACGGACCATAAAAGTCAGAAATATATCTTCACACAAAAAGAGTTAAATATGAGGCAGAGAAGGTGGTTAGAGTTGATAAAAGATTACGATTACGATATCTTATATCATCCAGGGAAGGTGAATGTTGTGGTCGATGCCTTAAGTAGGAAGGGTCGGGAGAAGCTATCAATGTTAACGGCTCAGAACGAGATAGTGGTAGAGATGGCACGGATGGAATTAAAGGTTAATTACCGAGAGAATTGGGAAAAAGGTTATTTACGATGGAGACTCGACCAACAATTATGGAACGGGTGTAAGAAGTACAACTCAAAGACGAGGAGTGGGAGCAGATGGAGAGAAGACTAAGTATAGCCTAGACAAGGAGGACTTAATACGTTTTGAAGGAAGAATTTGGGTTCCGTGTAATTCAGAATTAAGAGAAGAGATCATGGAAGAGGCCCATAGTTCGAGGTACTCGATACATTTAAGAACCAAGAATTTTATGATTAAATATTATTTTGATAAAATAAGAGGATGCATATTTATTTGAATATAAATATTGATGTGTTGAGAAATGAATAATTCAACTAAGTTAAATTTAATTTATACGAATGTGGATTGTGATGAGAATTGTGAAAATGCCTTGTGTGGCATGAGAATGGAGATTTAAGGAATTAATTTAATTAAGAAGTGAAGGATTAATTAATATTATTAATTAATTGTTATTGTGAGTAAAGTAAATTATATAATTAGAATTATATCACTTAGTTGATGTGTGTAAAGTATGTGTTAGCATATGGTTCCTACATTAAAAAGAAAATGTGGTGTGACACTTTAATATAACCATGTAATATATAGAAAACTATATAGTAAAAGTGTAGAATTATAAGTAACATAAATAATTGCTTATGTGATGGTAATTATGTACTATCTGTTAAAGAATTACAAATTATTTCAATAAGTAAGTCTAATTGGAATAATAAAGTTTTAAAGAGATTTTGAATTATTAATGGTCAATTAAAATGGAGTCCATACATGCTATAAATATTAATTAAACAGAACTAATGTACATGGATTATATGATGTAAGTACATAAATAATCTCGAACTTTCCATTGTGTAGTAGTATTAACACATTAAAATTAAATTTTGGGAGTATAAGAGAACAAACTAAACATTTTAAACACGTTACTGGGATTTAAAATATGTGTCCCATATTAAGTGTCCCAACAGTGCTCAAATAGTAGCCTACTCCTTCATTGCGTAAAATCCAGCAAAACCAAAAGGCTACACTCCATGGTGATTATGGCTATGGAATGGTGGTTGGCCAACTCTCTTCTGCCCATTGTTCTCTTCTATTTTCCTGTGAATCAAACCATGGTGTAAGAACAATGTCTGGACAATGAGTTCTCTATATATAGCCTCCTCCTTCTCAATTCTCAGTTGCTTAAAAATTTATCTGATAAATATACATTGAGAGGGAGAGTTGCTGAGCATTAAGGGAGTATAACTAGTGCATTAAAGAATCCATTTAAGCTTCAAGGAGGTATAATTTCTGTTTTTTATTCTTAGTTTGAGTTTTATCTAAATTCTTATAAATTTAGAAATTCTCTGTTAATTGATGTAGAATAGCATGTCATCGTGTTATCTTGGATTGTTTACATGTCTAGGACCTGTATAGTGGGTTTGAATTCAGGTTTGATGTTGGTTGTGTTAGAGCTCTGCAGAAACAAAGCCTTTTTTTCAATATGTTCGAAGTGGTGCAGCCGCATCACTTCTATAGTACATAACCGCGCGGCCGCGCCGGCTGCCAGTCATGTGTACTAATTTTGTGATCTTATCCCATTCTGAACATGCTACTTTGGTTAGAATATGCATATAAATAACCCTAACATGTAAAAAGAGGTTGTTATGCATATAGTAAGACATGTTAGTTGATTTTAGTTTAATTATTCAAAGAAGACTTAAAGGGTTGGAAACTAGTTTGATAAACATGGTGTAGTGCATGTTCTGACTTTGGGAGCGAGCGTATTACGTTCTGAAATGTCTTGATACATGTCAATATGTTAGTTATGTAGTTAAAGATAATATAGACTATCCAAGCATGAATTGCAATAAGTCTTCAAGTAAAAGACCATAATAGCTATGTGTACACCAAGTTTTGAACTCGAAAACATGCTATCATAAACGGATTTCATATATTTTTAAGCATGAAAGCATAACTTAAACTAGTGGACTTATTTTGCATGCTTAGTGGTTTAACATGAGATTTTCAATAAAAATGTTGAAGTTGAAAACTAACTTTGTTGGGGAATACCGTATTAGTATTCTGTACTTATGGACCATCATGATAGGACGCTTTATGTATCTAGACATGATTGATATGTGCATCCATCTAGTTAAACATGTTGTGAACTAGTCAAGTATTGTTTCGAAAGATTTCTAAATAGATAAAAAAACTATGTTGAATTGAAATACATGGGTAAAATAACTTGAGCATGTTTATTTAAGGGTTATTAACCTCATTATGTGATAAAATGGTTAGACATGGATAGCTTGTTGAAAATTTGTCATTTTGCTTGGTTGATAGAGATTTTCCTAAAAACAAAACCATAGTATTAAGATAATCTTGGAATGGCCATAGAGGGGGCCAAACCTATTCATAGACATAACTCTGCAAGTGTCATCATAATTGTTTATAGGTGCAAAAGTATGGCCAAGCTAATGTATAGCAGTTCTAGTTTAAGCAAGGAGCAGCGCGACCGCGCCACTCCTTAGTTCAAATCAAGTGCGATCACGCCGCCCTGTAGTGAGGTCTGTGTTCTGTTAATAAATTGAGAGCTGATGCATGCCTATAATTGTTACATTAATCAATAATTCTCGTCAAGTATAGTATACATGTGTGAATAAGTATGATAATAGAAGAATACTATAACTATACCCTTAAAACCAAAGTGTGAAGGCAAGCTATGGTTACATAGTGTATTAGGAACTGATTTTTGTGTTATGTGATGGCATACGTATGGAATTATGCGACTAAGAAGAAACTAACATTATATGTTTAGTATTAACGAGTTATACTTGTGTATCATGATAAATTAAGATAATAGGTATACATGTTAAACTTGTATAACTAATATGATTATACATGGATAGGATATCATAGTGCATTGGATTGATATTAAGCTTTACTTTGGTAAACTACGCTTGAGGCAAGTACTCTAACCTTAGTCTTTATTGAGCATTATTTGAACTTGTGCAATTATTGATCGTACAAGTAGAACCTTGAAGGAATAAGCATTTCGTAATGAAATTTCAAACTTTGATTCGAACAATAATTGTTCATCAATGTATACTGATCTACTCAAAGTCGGAGGAAGAACACGCCGAACATCTGAAGATGGTTTTAGAGGCGCTAAGGAAGGAGAAACTGTACGCAAAGTTTTTCAAGTGTGAATTTTGGATGAAGAAAGTTCAATTCTTAGGACACGTGGTGGATAAGGATGCAATATCAGTAGACCTTGTGAAAGTAGAAGCAGTGAATAATTGGGAACAACCGAAGATGCCAACTGAAGTGAGAAGTTTCTTAGGGTTAGCTAGGTACTATCAAAGTTTTATCCAGGATATTTCTAAGATAGCAACCCCGTTGACCAATTTAACGAGAAAGATGGTGAAGTTCATGTGGACGGACAAATGTGAGGAGAGTTTCCAAGAGCTGAAAAAGAGATTGAGCGAGGCGCTGGTATTATCATTGTCGAATGATACGAGAGGATTTGTGGTGTATAGTGATGCATCGCACAGAGGACTGGGCTGTGTGCTAATGCAACATGACAAGGTCATTGCGTATGCGTCACAACAATTGAAGGATTACGAAAAATGATACCCTACTCATAACTTAGAGTTAGTGGCAGTAGTTTTTGTGTTAAAGATTTGGAGACACTATTTATATGGCAAAAATGTGAGATATATACGGACCACAAGTGTCTGAAATATATCTTCACACAGAATGAGTTGAACATGCGTCAAAGAAGGTGGTTAGAATTAATCCAAGATTACGACTACAATAGTCTTTATCACCGGGAAAGGCGAATGTAGTGGCCGACGCACTGAGTAGGAAAGGAAGGGAGAAGTTATTTCAATTGACAACTTAGGAGGAGTTAATAAGGGATATGGAAAAATTGGAAATAGAAGTAAAGGGACTGGAGAAGTCTGA
This sequence comes from Panax quinquefolius, assembly GCA_020205615.1. Taxonomy (NCBI): domain Eukaryota; kingdom Viridiplantae; phylum Streptophyta; class Magnoliopsida; order Apiales; family Araliaceae; genus Panax; species Panax quinquefolius. Next base: position 101,569,461 of record CM035152.1, on the reverse strand, counting down.
ATAGAGATTGTTTGCTGTAGAAGCTCGTCCGACCTTGTTGGACAAAATAAAGGAATCACAAGAAAAAGATGAAGAATACGAGAAAATTAGGAAGAGGATTATGAAAAATGAGGAAGAGAAATTCAAGATGGATAGAGATGGTATTTTGAGATTCGAAGGGAGAGGTGTGGTACCAGCGGTAACCAAGTTGAGGGAAGGAATTTTGCACGAGGCACAGAACACGACGTATTCCGTTCATCCAGGAGGCACGAAGATGTGCCGGGATTTGAGGCAACATTTTTGGTGGCCAAATCTGAAACGAGAAATTGCGGAGTGAGTTAGTATATGTCTTACATGTCAATGGGTCAAAACAGATCACCAAATGTCGAGTGGTCTACTCCAAACGTTGGAGATACCAGAGTGGAAATGGGAACATATTACGATGGATTTCGTGGTAGGACTACCAGTCACGCAGAAAGGTTTTGACGCTATTTAGGTTATCGTGGATCGACTAACGAAGACGACTCATTTTCTACCAATCAAGATCTGATATAGTTTGAATCAGTTAGCAAATCTGTACGTAAAGGAAATTGTTTCACGACCTGGAGTGTCGGTATAGATTATTTCTGACTAGGATCCGCGCTTCACGTTAAATTATGGAAAATCTTGCAAGAAAGGATGGGAACACAATTGAGGTTAAGTACCGCTTATCATCCGTAGATTGACGGGTAGAGTGAGCGAACGATACAAACGCTAGAAGACATGCTTAGAACTTGTATGATGGACTTTAAAGGAAGTTGGGATGATCACCTACCCATAGTAGAATTCACTTATAACAATAGTTACCATGTGAGTATAAGAATGCCACCGTACGAAGCTCTTTACAGGAGAAAGTGTAGAACACCATTGTGTTAGGATGAAGTTGGAGAGAGAAAGATATTAGGGTCGGAATTAGTTCAACTAACCGCAGATATGGTGACATTTCTAAGGACTAGATTAATAGCTGCACAAGACCGCTAGAAGAAGTACACAGACTTGCATCGTCAGGACCGCGACTTTGAAGTCAGAAGTCACATATTCTTAAAAGTGTCACCCTGGAAAGGAAAAATACGATTCGGTAAGAAAGGAAAATTGAGTACGCGATTCATAGGACCATTCGAGGTACTAAACCGAGTGGGTGAAGTGGCGTACAAAGTTGCATTACCACCTAAGTTGGAGCACATCCATAACGTGTTTCACATCTCCGTGTTGCATTCGTACAAGCCTGACTACAAAAATGTGATTTCGTACGAGCCCATTCAAGTGGAAAAGAATCTGGCATATGAAGAAATTCTTGTCAAGATATTAGATAGTAAAGAACAGACATTAAGGAATAAAAGTATATCTTCTGTAAAATTACTTTGGCGAAACCACGATGCCGAGGAGGCCACGTGGGAATTAGAAGATAAAATGCGAAGGGATTAACCCCATTTATTCGTGTAACCTTGTATCACTTCCGAGGACAGAATTTTTATAAGGGGGAGGATGTAAGAACCGAGAATTTTATGAATAAATATTATTTTGATAAAATAAGAGGATGAATATTTATTAGAATATAAATATTGATGTGTTGAGAAATGAATAATTCAACTAAGTTAAATTGAATTTATAAGAATGTGGATTGTGATGATAATTATGAAAATGCCTTGTGTGGCATGAGAATGGAGATTTAAGGAATTAATTTAATTAAGAAGTCAATGATTAATTAATATTATTAATTAATTGTTATTGTGAGTAAAGTAAATTATATAATTAGAATTATATCACTTAGTTAATGTGTGTAAAGTATGTGTTAGCATATGGTTCCTACATTAAAAAGAAAATATGGTGTGACACTTTAATATAACCATGTAATATATAGAAAACTATATAGTAAAGTGTAAGGAATTATAAGTAACATAAATAATTGCTTATGTGACATTAATTATGTACTTATGTCAAAGAATTACAAATTATTTCAATAAGTAAGTCTAATTGGAATAATAAAGTTTTAAAGAGATTTTGAATTATTAATGGTCAATTAAAATGGAGTCCATACATGCTATAAATATTAATTAGACTAACATAATGTACATGAATTATATGATGTGAGTACATAAATAATCCCTAACTTTCCATTGTGTAGTAGTATTAACACATTAAAATTATATTTTGGGAGTATAAGAAAACAAACTAAACATTTGAAACACGTTGCTGGGATTTAAAATCTGTGTCCTGTATTAAGTGTCCCAACAGTGCTCAAATAGTAGCCTACTCCTTCATTGCGTAAAATCCAACAAAACCAAAAGGCTACAATCCATGGTGATGATAGCTATGGAAGGGTGGTTGGCCAACTCTCTTCTACCCATTGTTCTCTTCCATTTTTTGTGAATCAAACCATGGTGTAAGAACAATGTCTGGACAATGATTTCTCTATATATAGCCCCCTCCTTCTCAATTCTCAGTTGCTTAAAAATTTATTTGATAAGTATACATTGAGAGGGAGAGTTGTTTAGCCTTAAGGGAGTATAACTAGTGCATTGAAGAATCCATTTAAGCTTCAAGGAGGTATAATTACTATTTTTTATTCTTAGTTTGAGTTTTGTCTAAATTCTTATAAATTTAGAAATTCTTTGTTAATTGATGTAGAATAGCATGCCATTGTGTTATCTGGGATTGTTTGCATGTCTAGGAGCTGTATAGTGGGTTTGAATTCATGTTTGATATTGGTTGTGTTGGAGCTCTGCAGGAACAGAGCCTTTTTTTATTATGTTCGGACCGCGCCACTTCTATATTACATGACCGCGCAGTCACGTCGACTGTCAGTCATGTGTAGTAATTTTGTGATCTTGTCCCATTCTGAACATGCTACTTTAGTAAGAATATGCATATAAATAACCCTAACAAGTAAAATGAGGTTTCTATGCGTATAGTAAGACATGTTAGTTGATTTTAGTTTGATTATTCAAAGAAGACTTAAAGGGTTGGAAACTAGTTTGATAAACATGCTGTAGTGCATGTTCTGACTTTGGGAGCGAGCGTATTATGTTCTGAAATGTCTTGATACATGTCAATATGTTAGTTATGTAGTTAAAAATAATATAGGCTATCCAAGCATGAATTTCAATAAGTCTTCAAGTAAAAGACCATAATAGCTATATGTACACCAAGTTTTGAACTTGAAAATATGCTATCATAAACTGATTTCATATATGTTTAAGCATGAAAGCATGACTTAAACTAGTGGAATTATTTAGCATGTTTAGTGGTTTAACATGAGATTTTCAATAAAAATGTTGAAGTTGAAAACCAAATTTTTTGGGGAATACCCTATTAGTATTCTAAACTTATGGACCATCATGATAGGACACTTTATGCATCTAGACTTGATTGATATGTTCGTCCATCTAGTTAAACATGTTGTGAACTAGTCAAGCATGGTTTCGAAAGATTTCTAAAGAGATAAAAAAAACTATGTTGAATTGAAATACATGGGTAAAATAACTTGAGCATGTATATTTAAGAGTTATTAACCTCATTATGTGATAAAATGGTTAGACATGGATAGCTTGTTGAAAATTTGTCATTTTACTTGGTTGATAAAGATTTCCCTAAAATCAAAACCATAGTATTAAGAGAATCTTGGAATGGCCATAGAGGGGGCCAAACCTATTCATAGACATAACTCTGCAAGTGTCATCATAATTGTTTATAGGTGCACAAGTATGGCCAAGATAATGTTTAGCAGTTCTAGTTTGAGCAAGGAGAAGCGCGGCCGCGCCACTCCTTAGTTCAAATCTAAGCGGCAGCAATGTACCGCATCTGCATTGAGTACGTGTTCATTAATAAATTGAGAGTTGATGCATACCTATATGGTTACATTATTCAGTAATACTCGTCAAGTATAGTATACATGTGTGAATAAGTATGATAATGGAAGAATACTATAACTATACCCTTAAAATCAAAGTGTGAAGGCAAGCTATGGTAACATAGTGTATTAGGAACTGATTTTTATGTTATGTGATGGCATGCGTATGGAATTATGCTATTAAGAAGAAACTAACATTATGTGTTTAGTATTGACGAGTTATACTTGTGTATCATGATAAATTAAGATAATAGGTATACATGTTGAACTTGTATAACTAATATTATTATACATGAATAGGATATCATAGTGCATTGGATTGATATTATGCTTTACTTTGGTAAACTACGCTTGAGGCATTTGCTCAAACCTTACTCTTTATTGAGCATTATTTGAACTTGTGCAATTATTGATTGTACAAGTAGTACCTTGAAGGAATAGCATTTCGTAATGAAATTTCAAACTTTGATTCGAACAATAATTGTTCATATATATATATATATATATATATATATATTGTGAAAGAAACTGTTTAAGCCATTGATTCAACTAGACTAATGACATTTGATCAAAAGCTATCCAAACCAAATTAACTTGGTGCGGACTCTTATAACTGAGAAGAACAACCCTCTTGGTAGGGAACCGACGTGCGCACATGAGAAGGACTAAATGTTATGCATGACATAGGGTACTTTAGGCTAATCACAAGTTGTACTTGTTTTATAGAATTATCAGTCTATTACTGTTAATTCTACGAGAAGTTCATACTCCTTAGTGACTGTTCAATATTTATTACTTTGAAATCTTGAATTGATATAATTATTGAATATTATTGTCCATAGTGATTATTGTTGATAATCATCAGTACTTCTTGCTATCTTGAACTATCATTATCGATATACCCTTGAGAAATTTAAAACATATTGATTGGCTTTTTTGCTATAGTACTTGCTGGGTAAAATTGTTGTTCATCCTTGCTTTCCATAAAACTTTCAGTGAAAGCAGAATGTGGCAAACCCTCTGGCAAGGACAAGGGTAAAGAGAAAGCTTCGGAATAGTTATTTCTGTAATACTAGGGATGTACCGTTATGTGCTAATAGAAGAACTTATTTGTATTAAGTCATGTTTAGCTTAAGATGTTATATAATAGATGTTTAAGTTACGAACCCTTGGGACAAGAATAACTATGTTATAACAATGTAATTTATTCTATTATTCCGCTATGTGAGATGTTGATTTATTATTAAAGTTAGTACGTGACAACCAAATTTGGGACAAGTGTGGTTTGAATTTGGGGGTGTCACAATACATCCGGGTAGCACCAAGATGAATCAAGACCTTTGACAGAACTTTTGGTGGCCGACTATGAAGAGAGAAATAGCAGAGTATGTTAGTAGGTGCTTAATTTGTCAAAAAGTTAAGGCCGAACACCAACGACCGAGTGGATTGTTACAATCATTAGAGATTCCAGAGTGGAAGTAGGAGAATATCACGATGGATTTTATGGTGGGACTTCCAACAACGTAGAATCGATACGTGTTAGTCAATTTTGCAATCAATAAAATAGGCGCAGGTATACGCGGTCTAATAGGTAATATAATGATAAGTTTAGTGTCGAACCCACGAGGAACTATTGCTAATATTTACCAAGTACCGACTTTGTATTGCTTAAGTCTTATTTAAACAGTTAAATAGAAGATGTGTAATTATTCTAGTTAATTCTAATTATCAAAGCAAATAAATGGATAACGATTAGTATCTAAGGTGCTACAAGTTAAGATCATAACTTTCCCCCACACAAGCATTTTGTTAAACACTTGTTGTGCTATATTTCATCAATCATCCTAAATTTCTCTCTTTGGTCTAATGGTCACGACGGATTGTCAACCGAGAACTCACAAGTACTCATACACCTCTTCCGAGGTATGTATAAACATATCCTCTCTAGATCTACCCGAAAGGGAATAGAATAGAAAAGAAAATCCTAGCTAGATAATAATCTGACACATTCCTATGGGAATTAACTATAGACAAGGAATTAAATCATAGGTTCTCAATTAGGTCACACATGGCGCACAGGTTTATTCCTATCCTATATAAAAATTATGGAGTCTAATCTGGTAGAAAAATCATAATCACATGCCAACATATCAAGGTGTACATCTACAATCCATTTCCCAATTTCTTATAGATTACCAAAATCATCACTAATTCCTTAGCAATAATCATTAAGCATAAATATATTGAACCAAACCATATGGTGCCAACCAAATAGATAAGATAATCAATTCAAATTAACAAAGGGTTCCATTATAATCTTAGAGTTAATAATTAGTTCATAGCTCTTAAACTAAACATAACTAGCAATATATACAACAGTTATAAATTACAAAATTAAAGGAAATCCATCGAGAAGAATAAACTCTGTCAAGCCTTCCTTAATCTCCAAGAATTCAGTCAATTCATGCCTTCCAGTTCATGTTTCTAATTGCTCTTGAGCTCCATTAAATCCCAATCCTCTCCTTAATCTATGTGTTATCAAAAGCTATATACAATACTAAGAGAAAATAAACTAAATTATGCTAAGGAGGTGGTAGAGAGTGAGAGAGATGGAGATATATGATGATGGATCTTGTAAAATGAGGGTGAGAAAGATATATATGCTCCTTTCCTTTCCTCCAAGTAATTTACACTTGCAACTATCTAAAAAAGGAGGTGGCGCTGTGGCGCCAAGATTAAGCCTTGAAACGGCTTTGCAGCGCTTAGTCAAGGGCACGAGTCAATTAGTGGTGTTGCGGCTCCAGATTTGTGAAGGGACTGAGGTGCAGAGGAGAAGAAGGTTGGTGAGCGAGAGGATGTGGAACTGTATTTGCAAGTTTTTTTACTAAGAATCAAGGCCGCAACGCGTTAATGCTATAAAAATGTCATTTTTGTCCCTAAAGGCTAGATTTGACCTGAAAGCACCTGCAAATCATATATTAAGCAAAATAATAAAAAACAATATAAAAGAAATATAAGATAATAAGAACATGAAACTTCTTAAGTATAAAAGTAGTCGATTTGCAGGTATAAATCTCACTCATCAATATGAGGCTATTTGGGTAATAGTGGACCGTTTGACAAAATCAGCTAACGTTTTTGCCGATAAGAGTCAGGTATAACCTAGAAAAATTAGCTAACCTTTATGTAAAGGAAATAATTTTAAGACATAGAGTACCAGTTTCATTTGTATCAGATCGTGATCCACGATTTACATCAAATTTTGGAGGAGCTTGCAAGAGCAGATGGGAACGCAGTTGAGGTTGAGTACGACGTACCATCCTCAGACCGACGATCAAAGTGAATGGACAATTTAGACGCTAGAAGATATGTTAAGATCTTGCGTTATGGATTTCAAGGGGAGTTGGGACGAACATTCACCTTTAGTAGAGTTTGCTTACAACAATCGTTTTCACGCTAGTATAGGCATGTCTCCTTACGAAGCGTTATACGGGAGAAAGTGTAGAACGCCACTATGTTGGGATGAAGTAGTTGAACATTGAATGTTGGGACTTGAGATGATACAATAAATGGTAGACGTGGTGAATTTAATACGGACACGACTAGTAGTAGCTCAAGAAAGACAAAAGAAGTATGAGAATCCTCACTGTGAGAAGAGGAGGTTTGAAGTCGGTTCGTATGTCTTTCTGAAGGTGTCGCCTTGCAAAGTGACGATACACTTTGGGAAGAAAAGGAACTTGAGTCCAAGGTTTATAGAACCTTTTGAGATGTTAAGGAGAGTAGGAGAGGTAGCTTATGAAATAGCTTTACCTCTAGAGTTAGAGCATATACATAATGTGTTTCACGTGTCAGTATTGAGTCCTTATAAACCAGACTATAAGAACGTAATAGAATATGAACCTATTCAGGTAGAAAAAGACTTAACGTGTGAAGAACTTCCAATTCAGATTATTGATAGGAAGGAACAAGTCTTAAGGAATAATGTAATACCTTTAGTGAAGGTAGTATGGGGGAACCACAATGCTGAAAAAGCAACATGGGAACTCGATGCTAAAATGAAGGAAAACTTTCCTCATTTATTTGATTAACTTGTAACGAGATTCTGGGGACAAAATCCTTATAAGGGGAAGAATGTAACGCCTGAGAAAAATTGGATTATTATGTGAATTAAATTTTATTTGAATATTTGAATTAAATGAAATTATATGTTTATTTAAGTGAGTAAGTTGTTTAAAGGTCATTTTATGACTTAGAATGTGCGAATGTGGTTAGGATTCTGGTTGTGTGCTAGAATTAAATGATTTGAATTTCCAAAACAAAAATAAAAGTTTTTCGAGAAATTTTCGAAAAAACAATATTCATCCGTTTCTGCTCAGGAATTATTTTTGAATTTTCGAGAAACGAGTAATGATAGAATTCTAAGATGAGATGGAATATCCAATAATATTATGGCAAATGAAATTTTCACTTGAGGACTTAAAACCCTAAAGGTTAGGAAAAATGAATTCTAAGAAAAGAAAAGATTAAGTATAATAAGAATCATTATTATATGTGAGGAATACAAGTATAATACTAGGTTTTATATGAGTATAATAAGAAGATTAATACTACTTATAATACGAATATCATACGAAGTATATACGAATAGAATATGAGAATTATATGGTAAGAATACAAATGAGTCTTAATGGATTTTAGCTATTGGACTTAGACAATTGTCAAGCACAATTGAACAATGAAGGAGGCCCAATGATAAAGTATATCAAGTCCCATTGATAAGTTAAATCAAGCCCAAACTTAGGCCCGATACGAATTAATTCTAAACCCGACCAAGAACCAAACCCGTGGGTCTAACCGATAGATCATCGAGTGGGTAAAGGTGTTGGGACAACCCATGAGGGCCCCACAACCCTTCATGGTCGACTACTTGGTGGCCAAGGGAAATGGATAGCTTCCTTCGAAAGCTTTGGTGAGGAGGTGTAAATAGTAAGGAGGTGACCAAATGACCAAAATGCCCTCACTTTGTAATTTCTTTAAATAAGCTAGCTTAAGTTCATTAGTTTGTTTACAAACATTGAACACCTATATTAAGAGAGAGAGAGAGAAGAGCATTAACAAGTGATCAAAGAAGGAAAGAAGCTAATCAAACAAGTTTTATTCAAGAACGCGAAGAACGCTAAGGTAAAAAAATACGTAAACCCTAGCCTTTGATTCTTTTCTATTTACTTATTATAAAGAAGTATGAATTGGTGGAGCATGTCTCTTTTGGAGAAATAAGGATGGCTATTAGTGGATTAAAACGTTAATAAGTCATGAATGAAGTTAGGTAAAGAGAGTCGAGCAGCTATGCAATCACACACATGGGCACTAGTCAACGCCCTTGAGTGAAATCATAAAAGAATGATTAAGCATTTAATGAAGAAAAACTATCAAAACTTAGAGTTTGTTGTTGATGGACAAATTGAAAATCATCGCATATAAGTTAGGTGCAAATTGTTTAGTTAGGATATAGATGATGGACCAATGGATTGATTCCATTTGGTTTGGCGTAAAAATCATGAATAACGAAGTTATGGGAAATTTACTGGAAAGAACGTTAATCGCCAAAATTATAGTTAACTAGGATTTCCGAAACGATAGTGAAAAGTCACTGTTTAACTTGGAAAGCTAGGTTTTTGGTAGCATAACAAAGAACTATGTATTTAAGGGTCGTGGACTCAAGAACGAACGAATTCGGACTAAAAACGAAGAAACGAGCGAAGAACGCTCACAAACATTTAACGAACGCGTAATAAAAATTTAAACAGTGAATTTTTCGTTAACGGATTCAGAAACTTATTTTGTCCAGATGAAATCGAAGTACATAAGATATATAAGTTAATAGATTTTTAATGTGCCAATTCCGAGTTATAACGATCGAGCTACGAGCTACGAGCTCAAGAAGGAATCGTATTAAAAAACTTAAAAAAATCAAGGGCTCAGGGCAGGCGCTGCAGAGCCGCCCAAGCCTAAGAAATTGGCACCACAGTACCTACCTAAGGACTCAGCCTCTGCTAACTCACGTCGTAGCGTGGCTATTATAACTGAGAGTGGCACCGCAGCGCTCTTAAGGAAAGAAAATCCGACGCGAGCTTTTATTAATCCAAATTTTTAAGTGGTAATTATGGAGCATATATATACTTAATATACATGAAGAAATAATTCCTAAACAACATGTGTAACTAGGGATTTAGGAATTAAACGTTGATTAAAAATAATTAAACGAAGAGCGTAAAATGTGAAAACGTAAATCGTGAATCGTATTTGAGTTCAACACACATCTTAAGGTTATATAGTACGTAATAGATATGCGTGATATGAGAATGATAAGAATTGAAGGTAAAACTTTTTTAATTTCTATACGGAATCCGGTATTGGTAATTCGGGGGAAATATGTTCGAACTAGCTAACCCATTAGGGTTACAACTATCGTGATACTTAAACAACGATCGATGAGTGTTGGTTTATGACATGTAATGTTAATAAGCTGTCATGAATGTTAGTAAGAAGTAATGAACGTTAAATAAGCTTAACAAATATTATTAGTAAAATAAATTTGATTAAGACATAGAAGAGAAAGAAGTTGGTATAAATAATGTGTTTAGGTTGTTTGGTAGTTAATTTCAGTGTGCTATGTGAATATATCAGGTTGATATACTGTAAAGACTATAGAATGGTTAAATTTAATGTAAAAGACGCTTGAAGGCAAGTTCTTCTAAAGCTTATCTGACCTTTATCTTAGCCAAGTTTCTATGATTCATGTTATATTGTACATGAGTTATTTATGAAAGAGTCGATGCCATTCTTAATTCGGCTTGAAAAATCTTAAAAGTTGATTGATTTATTTACATGCTTTCAAATTAATATTGATAACGCTATCCTATGCCAATTTTTTGGTACGAATTCAAAGGTAAGCCAGAGTATGAATAAACGAAGGTATTTTTCGTCGTTAATTCGACGAGCGCATGGGGTTGCCAAAACTTAAACGTAAATAAGTTTAACATATGAGTGTTGATCAACATAGAGTACTATAGGTTGATCACTTGGAAGTACTCGTAAGTTATATCGGATGTACGGTCTTAGTGTCGTGATGTCCTTTTCATGAATGAAAACAAAGAATGAGAATATTCTTGGTCTTTTGGCCAACTCAAAATTCTTAAGTTACTGTATGTACTTTGGAATTGTTTTAAGAGAATGAAAAGTGTTATTTCTATTATTTTTAGTACTTCATAACTATTTGTTCAGTTATTATAAATCATATGATTCTTGATTTTTTGGTTAAATTATATATTGTTAAACTTGATGAGCTAGCTATCCTCACTTCTTGCTGGAATTATATGATTGCAGCTAAGAATGAACGGACCGAAGGTTCCAGTAAAGATAAGGGAAAAGCCAAGATAGATAAATAAGTTGTCCTGTAATAGATTAATATATTTGTATGAACTTATACTACGACAATGAATGATGTAATGGTTAACAGAACATGGGAAGGATCTATTATTATTGTAATAAAAATTTACTAAATATGTTCATTTTGATGCAATTTTCATTGGAATGAATGTAAAGTTAGTAGCACCGTGTAGCACCATATTTGTGGGTTGAAAGTACCCGAATTTGGGGGCATCACAGTTTTCGGCGTCGTTCCTAGGGAATTATTTTCTTATAATTTTTTTTCTAATATTAACTTCAATCAATTTAATCTTACTTTAAATGTGTATATTTATTTATTTATTATTTTTTAATATTATACCATGGTCACCGATTTTTATGAATACAATGTTGTTTCTATATTGGTGGCATAGGACGGCTTATAGAGAAATTTGAAGATTTTAGGGCTCAATCAATTCAGCGAGTGATGGTGATTTATAAGTTGTGTGCTGGGAATAATTGATAAGTGGCTTTTATACCCACGAATCGGTTCCTAATTCAAGCTTAATCAGTGTTAATTCCTTTTTTGTGTTTGTTTTTATTTGTTTATTGTTATTTTGTGTGCAGGCTTGGTGGTGTTGCAAGTGATCAAAAAGGGTGGATTTAAGGTACATTATGGCAAGCAAAGGAGCATTACATGACCAACTAGCAGAAGTTATGCCCGTCAGGGCGGTCGTTTTTAAGCCTTACACCCCTGGGGCGGGGGTCTAAAACTCTGAAGATAGAAGCTATGCCCGCCGGGGTGGGCTAATTGTGAAGTAACACCCCCGTCGGGGCAGGGGTCCGGAGCATGCAGTTATTCAGTTGGTTTCAAAGACTGCTATGTTAGTATTTGGGATGGCTTGAGACGTGTATTAGCATGGAATTTCAATCAAATTACAAGTCTTAGTGTTATATCCAATGAAAAATAACAAGATTGAGAAAGTTAGACATTAGAAGGCAATTAACAAAAGAAGAACACAGATTTTTTAAAAACAAGCATTGGAGAGAAGATTTTGAAGAATTTTCATAACAGTTGCAAATTAAGCTGAAGAAAAGGGTGGTTTTGGATTTATTCTTTTCTTTTAGTTTATTTGTAATTAAAAGGATGATATCTTTAATTTATTCAGTGTTTATTTCATTTATGATTAACTAAATTACTTTTTAGGCTTATGATGGATCTTTAAGTGAAACGATGGTTATATAACTTTGATTTTCATTTTAATAAGTTATTATCCAGTTTATCTATATTAATTTGTGCTTGAATTTATGAATTTCCTGATCAACAATTCTATGTGGACTTGTATGGATTCGAGAAAGGAAGTACGAGTCTAGACTTAGTTAATATAACATGTGTTCTTGAATTCTGTGAATGAATAGAATCTTGATGAATGTTAGGGTAAAGATATGCTTAATATCGCATGTAATTGAATAAAGAACTTGAACTTAAACCTTCTTTGATTGTAATTCACATCGAGATATAGTGAGTTAGTTAATTAAGATGTTTAACTTAATTCTATCTAAATTGTTGATTTGAGTTAATATGATGTTGGTGCATCGAGAGGTGGCTAATTCTAATTTAGTGGTCCTGATTAATAAACTGGGATAGTAAATTAAACTGGAACAAAGGATAATAACCAGAGTGGAGCTTAGGGTGAAGTTGTAAGCCTAATTCTCTGATACTTGTTTAGAAATTCAGTTTTTACGATTTTTGATTGTTTTACGATTTTAGTATTTTTAATAATTGAGAATTTATAATTTTAATCATTAATTTGGATAGTTTAATAAAATTGGGATTAATAGGAAACTGGTAATTGTGAGGTTGAAATTCTTACTAATTTCTATGTGGGAACGATACTCTATTTACTATTATATTACTTGTTGGTTACGTATACTTACGTGTTATGAGTAATTAGATTTTACCCAACAAGTTTTTGGCGCCGCTGCCGGGGACTTATTAGTATAGATTTTAGTATTTTACGATACCTGTTTAATTAGTCCAGTTTTACTTAAACATTTTTATTTTTGTTTTGTTCGTCTTATTTCAGGTTTTTAAAGTTGGTTTATGCAAACGCGGTCCAGAAATCCAAACTTGCTTCCTTTTGAGGACGACATTGAGAAACGGTTTCAAAGGCTAAGTAAGTGGATCAAGGAAACAAGAGAAGAGTTTGAAAATTCTGAAAAAGAAGAAGCAATAGTTGCCGAAGACCAGAAAGCATTGAGGGACTTTGCTACACCCAAGGTGACTGAGTTGCAGTCGAGTATCACCAGACCTGCTATAACTGCGAACACATTTGAAATCAAGCCTGGGACTATTCAGATGATTCAAAATTCGGTTCAGTTTGGGGGTTTGGAAAATGATGATCCGAACGAACACTTAGTCAGCTTCTTGGAGATTACGGGACAAGGAAAAGAGTTGGTTACACTCTCTACCGCCGGGATCAATAACTACATGGCAAGACCTCGCTCAAAAATTCTTAGCAAAATTTTTTCCACCAGCAAAGACGGCAAAAATGAGAAACGAGATTACCATTTTTGAACAGCAGCATGGGGAATCATTGTATGAAGCATGGGAGAGATATAAAGAGTTGCTCAAAAAGTGCCCACATCAAGGATTACCCAAATGGCTGCAGATGAACACATTCTATAACGGGTTGAACGGAAATCTTTGAACTAGTATAGATGCAGCTTCGGGTGGAGCTTTTATGGCAAAGAGTTATGAAGAGGCATACGAATTGATAGAAACAATGACGGCTAACAACTATCAGTGGCCCGCGATCAAGGTTAACACAAACAAAGGCAGCTGGAGTGTTAGAGTTAGATGGAGTGACTGCAATAGTTGCATAGATTTCAGCACTCTCTAAGAAGTTGGATGCTTTGTCAGGGGTACAGACACAACAAGTTGCAGTTATTTGTGAATTGTGCGCGGGTGAGCATCCTACAGATCAATGTGCAATTAACCCAGCGTTAGTGCAATTTGTAAGTAGCTATAACAGGATTCCACAGAACATGTACCAAAATACATACAATCCGGGGAATAGGAATCACCCAAATTTTTTGTGGAGTAATAATCAGCATCAATAAGCTCCACGACCATCTTATCCCACAGGATTTCAAAATCAATAACAACAACCGGCTCAACATCAAGAAAAGAAATCAAATTTAGAGGAGTTATTATCAATGTATATAACAAGCAATGAGGCAGCTATGAAAAACCAAGCAATGGCCATGAAATCGCAACAGATAGCCATCAAGAATCTAGAAAATCAGATGGGACAAATTTCCTTAGCATTAAATAATAGACCACAAGGGACTCTACCGAGTGACACCGAAAGAAATCCGAAGGGAAATCATGAACAATGTCAGGCAATCACGTTGAGAAGTGGAAAACATTTAGATGGGAAAAGTGCAGAAAATTCAGTTAGACTAGATGACAAAGTGGTTGAGGAAAAATAGGGTAAGGAAAAGATAGTTGAGCAAACAAAGTTAGATGACAAGCCAGTTGTGTATCCTCCAATCACGCTTCAAGAGAGAGAGTCCAAAAGAGTAAATTAGATAAGCGATTCAAGAAAATTTTTGGAAGTGTTTAAGACACTTAAGATTAACATCCCTTTCGCAGAAGCCCTAGAGCAGATGCCAAGTTATACAAAATTTATGAAAGGTATTCTGTCTAGGAAAAAGAAGTTGGAAGATTTTGAAATAGTGGCATTAACAGAGGAGTGTAGTGCAGTTTTATAGTGAAAATTGCCACCAAAGTTGAAAGATCCAGAAAGTTTTACCATTCCATGTACAATTGGGAACACAGTGTTCAACAAGTGTTTATATGATTTGGGAGCAAGTGTAAACCTTGTGCCATTATCAGTGTATACAAAATTAGGTCTACCTGCTCCAAAGCCTACGAACATATCATTGCAATTAGCGGATAGGTCAATCACGTACCCGAGAGGCATTGTGGAGGACATCTTGGTCAAGGTTGAAAAATTTATATTCCCTGCGGATTTCATAATTCTGGATTTTGAGGAATATTAGAACATCCCAATTATCCTAGGGAGACCGTTTTTGGCTATGGGTAGGACACTCATCGATGTATAAAAAGGTGAACTAACTATGAGGGTCCAAGATCAAGAAGTAAAGTTTAATGTTTTCAAGGCCATGAAATTCCCTACGGATGAAGAAGAGTGTTTTAGGATGGATATCATTGGGCAGATAATCAGCGAAGACTTGGGAAAAAGTTTGGCTAATGATCCATTAGAAACAACATTATTGGGAGATGAAGATTTGGATGATCCGAAACTTGTGGATTACTTGCAGATGTTAGACTCCCTGCCACGAGTTAGAAGATTTAAAGAACCATTTGAACCATTGTACACGGAGAAAAGAGCCGCAACAAGAATGAAACCATCATTGGAGGAGCCACCTGCCCTTGAGCTAAAGCCACTACCTAAACACCTCAGGTGTGCGTATTTAGGCAATTCTAATACTTTACCTATTATTATTTCTGCTGCGCTTAACGAATTGCAGGAAAGTAAGTTGCCGAGGTGCTTAGAGAACATAAATTAGCTATAGGATGGAAAATTACAGATATCAAAGGAATAAGCCCATCATTTTGCATGCACAAAATTTTGATGGAAAAGGATGCAAAGCCAACGGTGGAGCAACAGAGACGACTCAACCCAATTATGAAGGAAGTTGTGAAGAAAGAAATAGTGAAATGGTTGGACACCGATATCATCTACCCAATTTCTGACAGTAAGTGGGTCAGTCCATTAAAGTGTGTGTTGAAAAAAGGAGGAATGACCGTGGTACAAAATGATGACAACGAGCTAATTCCGACGAGGACAGTAACTGGCTAGAAGGTTTGCATGGAATAAAAAAAATTGAATAAGTCAACCCAAAAAGACCATTTCCCTTTGCCTTTTATTGACCAGATGTTGGATAGATTGGCGGGCCATGAATTTTACTACTTACTAGATGGGTATTCAGGGTATAATCAAATAGTTATTATTCCTGAAGATAAAGAGAAGACAACTTTCACATGCCCATACGGTACATTCGCATTCAGGAGAATGTCCTTCGGCTTGTGTAATGCACCCGCTACCTTCCAACGGTGTATGATGGCCATCTTCTCTGACATGGTGAAGAAAAATGTGGAAGTCTTCATGGATGACTTTTCTTGTCTATGGAGATGATTTTGATGCATGTTTGGAGAACTTGGTGATGGTGTTAAAGAGATGCACAGAAACAAATATAATACTTAACTGGAAAAAGTGCCACTTCATAGTTGAGGAAGGCATAATTTTGGGTCACAAGGTTTCAGCAAAAGGATTAGAGGTTGATAAAGCAAAGCTGGAAACGATTGAAAAGCTTCCACCACTAACTTCAGTTAAGGGAATACGCAGTTTTTTGGGACATGTTGGGTACTACAGGAGATTTATAAAAGACTTCTCTACAATTACAAAACCATTGTCCAGTCTTTTAGAGAAGGATTCAATTTTTAAGTTTGATGAGGGTTATAAGTTAGAATTTGAGCTATTGAAGAAGAAATTAACTACAACCCCAGTTATCGTCGCACCGGATTGGACAATGCCATTTGAGTTAATGTGTGATGCAAGTGACTATACGGTTGGGGCTGTCTTGGGCCAACATCAAGAGAAGGTATTTCATGCCATATACTATGGAAGTAAGACACTCGTGGAGACCCAAATGAATTACACAACTACGAAAAAGGAATTGCTTGCAGTAGAATATGCCTTTGATAAATTTCGGGCATATTTGATAGGAACAAAAGTCGTAGTTTATACGGACCACTCAGCCATTCGATACTTAATTTCAAAGAAAGATGCTAAGCCATGCCTTATCAGATGGATTATCCTTCTACAAGAATTTGACTTGGAAATAAAAGATAGAAAAGGGACGGAAAATCAAGTTGCAAATCATGTATCAAGACTAGAAAATCAGGGTAAAGATGATGAGGATAAATGTTTAATTAATTATTCATTTCTGGATGAACAACTGTTTGGAGTCAATGCAGAATTCCCATGGTACACGGATTTCGCCAACTATCTAGTGAGCAATATGATTCCCCCTGATCTTACACGTCAGCAGAAAAAGAAATTCCTACATGACGTCGAGTGGTATATATGGGATGAGCCATACCTATTTAAACAGTGCACAGAAAAAATGATTAAAAGGTGTGTGCCATATAGCGAGGTGAATAATATTTTAAATGAATGTCATTAGTCTGCATACGGGGGACATTACGGTAGTGAGAGAATAGCGACGAAAGTTCTTCAAGCCGGGTTTTATTGGCCTACATTATTTAAAGATGCCCACCAATTCGTAAAAAGTTGTGATAGATGCCAAAGGGTGGGCAACATATCAAAAAGGAATGAGATGCCACTACAAATAATCTTAGAAGTGGAGATTTTTGATGTATGGGGCATGGATTTTATGGGGCCATTCCCTTCCTCATTTAACAATCAGTACATATTGCTTGCGGTTTACTATGTATCAAAATAAGTTGAAGCCGTACCACTCCTAACTAACGATGCCAAAGTGGTCCTCAAATTCTTACAAAAGAATATCTTTACAAGATTTGGCATGCCAAGAGCTATTATAAGTGATTAAGGAAGTCACTTCTGCAACAGATCATTTACAGCACTCTTGGCGAAGTATGGGGTCAACTACAAGGTGGCAACGGCATATCATCTCCAAACAAATGGGCAAGCTGAAGTTTCAAACAGGGAGGTGAAAAGAATCTTAGAAAAGGTGGTGAACCCGAATAGAAAGGACTGGTCTCTCAGGTTGAACGATGCACTATGGGCCTACTAAACTGCGTATAAAACACCAATTGGTATGTCACCATATCAATTGGTCTATGGGAAAGCATGTCGCCTGCCTGTGGAGTTATAACACAAAGCCTACTGGGCTATTCAGAAATTGAACTTCGATCAAGCAGTTGTGGGTGAAAAGAGACTACTTCAACTAAATGAGCTCGATGAATTCCGACTTCAAGCTTACGAGAACTCGAAGTTATACAAAAAAAATGTGACGCCCCCAAAATAGGTATACATCACTCATTCTGAGTCACCAAATACATGGTACAGAATACAAATACAAACTTAAATATACAACATGAGCTGTGAGTTTTAATACAATTATTGTCTTCTAGACAGTATTCAAACTCAAAATAAGTCCTCAATACATTTATTATTACACTATTTCACAGAATAGTGAGGACTACTAATGCAACCATCTGGACCGTCAATCCATTCCCTGACTAGTTCCAGCTATATTCTCATTTCCTGAAGAGAACATTGAAAGAAAGGGTGAGCTCAACTAGCCCAGTAAGAAATATTATAACTAAGATAATGCAGAATAAATTATCATTAGCCTTCAACAGTATACAACTGATAGAATATAATGGACAACAGGTTTTAGATCAACAACTGCAGCGGAATAAGCAATCCATTAGAAGAGTCAAGTAGAGCATAAAATCTACTATATTCTATGATTTAAAAGATTTATCATAAATTTTATTGTTGAGACTCAGCTTAATAAATAATCCACATCATCAAATCATCCCTGCACTACAAGCCAAGAATATTCTTTAGTATCACGACCACGAATTATCCATGCACTACGGCAAAAGATAATTGTGTTTTCATCAACGGTCCTGATCATGCCATAAAACAATTCATCTTTGCACCCTTGGCCGAAGAGAATCCATAGCCATAATCATACCAAAAACTATCCATCAATGCACTACGGGCTAATGAGGACTTTTTCCACATCATTTGTAACATTACGGTCATGATTATACCGAATAATCCCTTGTCATAATCATACCAAGTCCATCTATGCACTACAGGCCACAGATGACTTTCAACATAATATAAGCATAAGGATGATGACAATTCAATAAAATAAGTTCAAGAATAAATTTTAAAGACTTATAAATTAATTTATCCAGGAACCAATAACGTCCAAATTGTCAACATGATACTGCTTTGTGGAGTAAAATTCAAGAATGCTCAGAAGAATATTTCCATGAAAAGATATTGGATGAAGCGCAAATATCCAGGATATTCTACTAATTTCATGGAGTATAGAAGCCAAAACTTTAACCAACCTGAGTATAATAGAATATATGAAACTGCAAATGGATTTTCGCCGCCATGCGCAGTAATCCACGCGTATGCATCCTTTCCACAAGTTAATAAGGAATGAATACAAATGATCATTCACCATGCATGCGGTAATCCACATAGACATGTTATTCCAACAGAGTAACAAAGAATGGAACCAGTCATGCGAATCGCATGCATGTGATATTCCACGAGAATAATAAAGAATGAAACCGGGTCATGCGTAATCCATACAGATGGGATGTTTAATGAATAATAAAGAATAGAACCGTGTCATGCCTAATCCGCGCATGCATGGGGATGTTCTAATGAGAATAATAAAGAATGGAATAACAAATGAATTCACGGACATATGTGATAGACTTGCAAGCAAAGTTATTCCAATGAATAATAAAGAATGGAATAACAATAAAATTCACCGGGCATGCGATAGACCGCATGCAGATGATAGACCGATGCAGAAAAGTTATTCCAATGTAATAATAAAGAATGGAATAACAATGTAATTCACAGGCATGTGATAGATCGCATGCAGAAAAGTTATTCCAATGTAATAATAAAGAATTTAATAACAATAGAATTCACGGGCATGCGATAGGCCCATGCATGATAGGTTATTCCAACAGTAATAATAAAGAATGGAATAACGGAAGAATTTCACCATATATGCAGATACTGATGCATGAAAGTTATTCTAACATAATAATAAAGAATGGAATAACAACCCCTTACAGTATTGAAAAAAATAACTCTCTTCATGAATACAAAAGAATAATATGTGAGACCCCAAATTTTATGAATAAAGATTTAAATTTCTTGAAATATTTTTTTTGAATATTATGGTGTGGATTTGATATAATGTTATAGTTTTGAGTAATATTATTTAAATTTTGCAAAGTACGCAAGTTGTTATATAATATTCAATTGGTCGGGGAATATTCATTTTAACAGGGAATATTCGTACAACGACACAATCATTGGTGGACCCCACAATAGAATTATTATTAGATTGAGAAGTCGACAAAAATATTTTATGAAAATAACGACAGAAGTTTTACCGTTAACTATTGAACTACTCGGTAGTAAAAGTACAGTTATACACGTGGTTACATAGTAGCACACGGTATTGATTATTGATGCTTATGTGAGAAGTCACTCAGTTTTATTCAATTATTGCTACAGTAATTGCTGCATAGTATCTCACGTAATTTGATTCAATTATTGTCAATATTTTATATATTATTAAATCAATAATTGAGACGACGAAGTTATTAATATTATTATTTGAAATATTAGCGATGTCTAGAAGTTCTGTCAAAGAGAGGTTTAGTCACCTAATTGCGCGCCAATAGGGAGAAATCCTTATTGAAAAGCCCCCTCTTTCCTGAGAACGACCTGGTCGATTAATAGTGTGAATTATAATAATGATGATGAATTTTGTTTTATTATTATTATAAATATAATAAAATGTAAAGCTTTTATATAAAATGAGAATACATTTTATAAAGTTTTGTTTTATTTGATTATATATAGAATATAATATATTTTATTATGCATAGTATTTGCATAGTGTCTGCATAGTGTTTGTATAGTAAAATCTTTTTATATAAAACAGAATACTTTTATAAAGTTATTAGTTTTATTAGATTATAAATAGAATATATTATATTTTATTATGCATAGTGTTTGCATAGTAAAATCTTTTTATATAAATAGAATACTTTTATAAAGTTATTTGTTTTATTAGATTTTAAATAAATATATAAATATATATATATATATATATATATATATTATAAATAGAATATATTATATTTTATTGCATAGTATCCTTTCCATTCTCCTATAAATAGGATGTTTAGTTAGAATTGAAAAAAACACCAGAAATTCAGAGAATTCTTCTTCAATAATCTTGAACGTAATTATTTAGAGTTTAAGAAAGCTTTGAGCGTAGAAAATAGTGCAAGTTTTCTTCAAGTATATCCCCGCCCTACCCGTCGGAGTACTTTTCTTTATAAGGTAAGGGGTATTATTCTTTCATATTCATGAAGAGAGTTATTTTCTTTCAATACTCGTAAGGATTGTTATTCCATTCTTTATTATTATATATATGGAATAACCGCATCATCACAATCACCGCATACATGGTGAAATTCTTCTATTATTCCATTCTTTCTTATTCGTTGGAATAACCTATCTGTCTTGATCTATCGCATGCACGGTGAATTTCGTTGTTATTCCATTCTTTATTATTACATTGGAATAACCCGTCTGCATGCGGTCTATCGCATGCAGTGGTGAATTCTATTGTTATTCCATTCTTTATTATTCTAATGGAATAACTTGTCTGTCATGCGATCTATCGCATGCCCGTGAATTTCATTGTTATTCCATTCTTTATTATTCTGTTGGAACATCCTGTCTGTGCGGATTACACATGACCTGGTTTAATTCTTTATTATTCTGTTGGAACATCCTGTCTGTATGGATTACGCATGACCTGGTTCCATTCTTTATTATTCTGTTGGAATATCCTGTCTGTGCAGATTACGCATGACCTGGTTTCATTCTTTGTTACTTTGTTGGAATAACCTATCTATGTGGATTATCGCATGCATGGTGAATGATCCTTTGTATTCATTCCTTATTAACTTGTGGAAATGATCTGTCTACGTGGATTACCACATAGCGGACGAAAATCCATTTGCAGTTTCATATATTCTATTATACTCTGTTGGTTAAAGTTTTGGCTTCTATACTCCATGAAATTAGTAGAATATCATGGATATTTGCGCTTCATTCAATATCTTTTCATGGAAATATTCTTCTGAGCATTCTTGAATTTTACTCTACAAAGCAGTATCATGTTGACAATTTGGACGTTATTGGTTCCTGGATAAATTAATTTATAAATCTTTAACATTTATTCTTGAACTTGTTTTATTGAATTGTCACCATCCTCATGCTTATATTATGTTGAAAGTCATATGTGGCCTGTAGTGCATAGATGGACTTGGTATGATTATGACCAGGGATTATTTGGTATAATCATAACCGTAATGTTACAAATGATGTGGAAAAAGTCTTCATTGGCCCGTAGTGCATTGATGGACAGTTTTTGGTATGATTATGGCTATGGATTCTCTTCGGCTAAGGGTGCAAAGATGAATTGTTTTATGGCATGATCAGGACCATTGATGAAAACACGATTATCTTTGGCCCGTAGTGCATGGATAATTCGTGGCCGTGATACTAAAGAATATCATTGGCCTATAGTGCAGGGATGATTTAATGATGTGGATTATTTATTAAGCTGAGTCTCAGCGATAAAATTTATGATAAATCTTTTAAATCATAGAAGATAGTAGATTTTATACTCTACTTGACTCTTCTAATGGATTGCTTGTTCCGCTGCAGTTAAACTTGATGTTTGTTATATTGTATCAGTTTAACACTGTTGAAGGCTAACGATAATTTATTCTGCATTATCTTAGTCATAATATTTCTTACTGGGCTAGTTAAGCTCACCCTTTTGCTTTCATTGTTCTCTTCAGGAAAATGAGAACGTAGCAGGGACTAGTCGGGGAACAGAGTGACGGTCCAGAGAATAGCATTAGTAGTCCTCACTATTCTATGAAATAGTGTGATAATAAATGTATTGAGGACTTATTTTGAGTTTGAATACTTTCTAGAAGACAATACTTGTATTAAAACTCACAGCACATGTTGTATATTTAAGGTTGTATTTGTATTTTGTACCATGTATTTGGCGACTCAGAATAGGTGATGTATACTTGTTTTGGGGGCGTTACAGTTGGTATCAAAGCTTAGGGATATGATCCCTAGCTGAGATGTGAGATAAGAACTAGGAAGGGAGAGACGGGGAATTCCTTCGCTAGTATGACCTACCTAAGTTAATTGGTCAGAGTATATTGATAATATGTGACATGTTAGTTAACCCTTGTTTTGTGGCAGTGTTTGAAAATGGTAGCTGAAAATGTTAACAATGGAGTGAATGAGACCGTTGAGACACCTTTAATCAGTAACCAGATTAATGTGATGTCAGACAAAGAAGAAATTAGAGATATCTATGTGGTGAGTGAAGAACTAATAGTTGCACCCGAGCTAGTTGCAGAGGTAGCAGTTGAGAGTGAGGAAGAAGAGGAACTTGAGGAGAATTTATTAGAAGAATTTTATGATATAAATTTAGAATTACAAAATCGTGTTCATGAGTTAGAAAAGCAAAGTGAAGAACGGTGGTCGTGGAGCAAAGAGATGTAACAATTCAAAATTGTGTTACCCGATGTGTGATGCTTGAACAGAAGCTCTCTTTGGCATAGTATAAGATATTAGAGCTGGAATCTGAGAATGCTATGATCAATGTTCTGATGAAAGAAGAAATAACTGAACAAAGGAGAATAGATGATGCATGGGTAAAAGCTGCACGAAGCGTAGATATTGTAGAAAAAGACGTCTGATCCAATAAGGCCAAAATAGATGAAATGGATTTTGCTTTTTGGACAACAATTGGGGGAATCCAACATCAAATTCAGAATTACCCTATGCAGAGCGGTCAACCCCAATTCGATATGGATCGGAGAATAATGATTCAAATCATGGATCAGGAATGTGACGAAGCAATTAAGGGTGGAATGTACTCTATAACAAAGTCAAAAAAGGTAGTTTTAGTGAGAGCGTTTGTCAAGAAACCCAAACGAAGTTATTACGGGTAAGTTAATTATAAACTCTTGCGAAGCCTATAACTTATTCGATACCGGTTCTACCCACTCTTTTATTTCACCTAGTTGTGTTCAATGTTTGAACTTGGCTCTTGAGAAATTAGACTTTGACTTAACTGTTGAAACTCTGTTAGGAGAAACCTTCGTTACATTCACTGTTTATAAATCTTGTTTGATTCAAATCGACACTTTCACATTACTTGTCGATCTTATCTCTTTGAAAATACTTGCCTTTGATGTGATTTTAGGAATCGATTGGTTAACTACTCATCATGCTTTTTGTAAGGTTGTTAGCTTTCATATTCCTAACCAACCTGTTATGCGAATTCAAGCAACCAAACCACTAAAGTTAATCATTGTCATATCAAGCCATAAGTAAAGAACCCCGATCCTTTCGTTGATGATTTCCTTGTGTGGAATGCACCGAAGCCAGACTTTCTGTAGGGTACGTTGTGAATAATGGTGGCAAGTTGATAGGTATCAATGTGACGTGCTATCCAAGTCTTGGATGAGGGTTACAGTTTTGAATAATATTTCTATCGTTAATAAATTTCTTAAACGTATTCCTGAAGACTTCTTGGCCTACCCCAGAACGTGAAATCGAATTTTGTATTGACCCCAGTACAAAATACATTTCTAAAAACCCTTAAATATTTCTTCAACTAAAACGAACGTAACATGCGCCAAAGACGTTGGCTCAAGCTGTTAAAGATTATGATAATACTATTCAATACCATCATGGAAAAGCTTAACGTGGTAGGCGGTAGCGTTGAGTAGAAGATCGTATCGTTTTGAGTGCGAATATACGAACCTACGTGAAGATAACAAATATATGATTAGAACCGACTTTTTGTCGATAATGTTAAAAACTGCTAAAGCTACTGGACCAGTGATGATCGATGACGAAGAAGAAGGTTCAAGAGGGAGTTATTTTAAAAGAAAGAGTTGCTGAAGAGAGGTAATCTCAACCCTCGATTTAATTGGCCCATTTGAAATCCTCGATCGAGTAGGAACTGTGGCCTATAGACTCGTTTTATCGCCAAGTATGTTGCGTGTTCATAATGTTTTTCACGTATTGATGTTACGATGACCCGAACCACATTATTGAATTGGAACTAGATGAGATGAGCAGAAGATTTAATATATGAGGAGATACATGTTAAAATCTTGGATAAGAAGGATCCTATTCGACACTCAAAAGTTATTCCTCAAGAGTTAGAATCTGAAATGAAGTCAAGGTATCCTCACCTCTTCGGCATACCAGGTACGTACGTAAATTTCGAGGACGAAATTTCATAAGGAGGGGAGATTGTGAGACCCCAAATTTTATGAATAAAGATTTAAATTTCTCGAAATATTTTTTTTGAATATTATGGTGTGGATTTGATATAATGTTATAGTTGTTGGTAATATTTATAAATTTTGCAAAGTACGCAAGTTGTTATATAATATTCGATTAGTCGGGGAATATTCATTTTAACAGGGAATATTCGTACAACGACACAATCATTAGTGGACCCCACAACGGAATTATTGTCGGGTTGAGAAAATGACAAAAATATTTTATGAAAATAACGGCGGAAGTTTTACCGTTAACTGTTGAACTACTCGGTAGTAAAAGAAATGATGTCTGGCGTGGTTGCATAGTAGTAGTAATACCAGTATTGATTATTGATTCTTACATGAGAAGTCACTCAGTTTTGTTCAATTATTGCTACAGTAATTGTTGCATTGTATCTGTAATATTCTGAGTAAATTTTGAAAAGAGATTTGGTGAAAATCGAGTAAGGGAGGTTTCTGTGATTTCGAGGATGGAATCCTTATAAGAAGGGAAGGATGTGACAACCCGAATTTTTATAAGTTATTAAAATAAGAATTTAATAATTAAAATTCTTATTATGAGGTGTATATATTTTGAATTATGTGATTTGGTGTGAAGAGAATTATATATTCATATGTTGGAGAATATGAGATTTAATAGTTAATTAAACTATTAAAGAAATTAAATAATATTAGTTTATTTAATTAAGTTGAAATTATTTTATGAGATAATATAATTTTAATTATTATGCCTTGTGGGCAATAGAAATTATTATGAGTTAAGTTTCATAAATAGTGTGAATAATTCACTTAATTAAAATAGTGAATTAATATAAGTATAATTGATTTAATAAAGTGAGAAGGTAATATATTGTATGAAAATGTAAATGTTAGTATATTCATGAGTAAAATATTTATTAAGTACATTAAATATTTTAGTTGCAAACTTTATGGAATAAAATGAATATTTATGGTATTAAAAAATATTTGATGAAAATTGTTATGGGATAGTTTATTTAAGTGTGATAAAATAGATGAGATTATATCGTATTTTATTATGCGAGTATAATTGTGATATTCTAATTTAATTAAATAATAAAATTAGAGGAGTGGGAATATGTTAAATAATGTTATGATTATAATGGTTGAATAGAAATTATAATTTTCTTGATAAGGTTAATTTTATTTCTTAAGGAATTAAAGGTACATAATCTAGTTTATATTTCTAGTTTATGTGTTTTTGAGTTTCTTTTAAAATTAGAGTTTTGGTTAATGAATTTGTGGGTTACGATGTTTTATATGTTATTAGATATTTATAATTTGATAATGGTCATCTAGAAACAAATTTTCAAAAATCAAATTCATGTATTTATACTAAAGAAGAGGAGTTTGGGTTTTGATTGTTATGTGTGTTTTTGTGTACTTTGGGACTAAAGTTAATGATGAATTCGTGATGAAAACTTTAAATTGATGGATGATTGTTGTTCTCCTCTATAAAACGAAAATAACGCAACTTGAACGTATCAAATTGGTTAAGAAACGAATTCGTGATGAATGAATACACTTAGCATGTTAAAAATAGGAAAAATTAGTATAAACAAATTAGAATTAGTATAAACCAAGTCCCACATCAACTAAATTGAGAACTTTATCCTTTGCTAAACCTATAAATAGAAGGGCTTGATCATTTGTTTCATTTACCAACAATAAGGCCTCTAATTTTTTAGAAAGGCTTTGTTGTGGGAGGACTTTTTATAAAGATCTCCTTAGTTAAATTTTGGCGTGGAAGTGCTTATTCAGTTTGTGAAACTCTTATTTTCGGGTAAGCTTCTTATTTAATTTTTTGTAATGTTATTATTTTAAATATTGTATTTAGTTTGTTAGTTAAAGTTTAAATTTTGGAAGTTTAGTTAGTTTTGCTAGTAAACTAGTTAGTTTACTATGCTTATTTTGGCTTGTAATTGATTATGTAAATGAGTTCTAATGATTGTAATTAGAGATATGAAACCTTAACATCATCCAATGGTAACCAAAACTCGCAAAATAAAATATTTACAACGAACCATGTTGGACAATTTTTGGGACTGAGCTTGAGGACCATTTCTGCTTTTTTTATTTATGTCTAAAAGCTTAATTTGATGATTGTATGTTATATCCCTCTCAGTTCTGAAGATTACCTAACTTGAATGAACCAAAACGGAGTTAAAATGAATCAGTGGTGAAGATTTTAGTAAACTATGTCTAGAAATGAAAACTGAATGAACAGTGACTATAGTGTCAAATTCTGGAATAGCTATGTTGCCTGAAAAACTCTGTGTTTCTGGGTAGTTGTAGTGCACTGAGTTAGGAAGGCATAGGCTTTGGAATGACCTCATTCCAACCTCGGATGCGGGAGTTACGGTGATTGGAAGGAAATGTGTTGAATTTGTTAAACTGAAAGTCAACAGCGGGAGGTGCTATTCGGGACACTGTTTTAATCAGTTAATGTTTCCAGAAACTTCTGGGCTTTTGGTATGTTATATTACACTGAATTAACTTTCCATAGACTCTGGAACGGACTAATTCCGACTTTGGAGCAAAGAGTTATGACCATTCAAAGTAGTCGCGTCAAAACTGTCTAACCAACTCGGGACAGTCACCTTGAATGAATTTTCTGGAATTCTATGTTTTGAATTTGGAAATGGTCAAAGAATAAAAGTTGTAGCCTCGGAAGTGAGCTTCGTGTGGGCTCAAGAATCGCTCAAAAATATTTTGAAACGAATTAGTTATGACTGTTTTAGCGAGAGAGGGTAAAGCTGGGAAAGAATGAAAAATAGATTTGAACGCCATTTTTGAACACTGTTTTGGACTGTCTATCTTATCCGAAATGGGTGTCCAATAACTTTTAAAAATAGGTTAATATGATATTTATAGCATATCCAAAGTTGGATGTCATCAGACTTATGAGATATAGTGTAAAGTTTACATTACAACTACTATGCGTTAATATATGACTAATGGATGTGAATCCATGATTATATAACTGTGTAGGAATACACGAAGTGCGAGATAAGTTGCTAATAGCTTAATTGTAGTTCATAAACTACGGATCGCAAGTTTTTCAGTTCCTATTTGTTATGTAAACTTGATGATTAATCATTTTAAATCTTTACTGCAAAAAGCATGATGTGTTATATATATGTTGAAAGTATGAAATGTTAAAGTCGATTTATGACTATATTGATTGATTAAAGCATGCTGATTGAGTAAGGACTCAATCTTTATACTTGTTATATGAACTGTAGCATGTATGTTATATCTTGAGCATGTTATTATGTGCTATGTGATGCATGAAAACTGTTAGATTTTGTTAAGTTGTCGAGCTCAACCTTGCAAATAACCACTTTTGCAGGTTCAAGATTCAAGGTAAAGTTATGTGTTACTTGAAAGACATGAATCAGATGTGATACTTGAAGATTTATACACTTTGGTTGTGTTATTATTATTTAAACCATGTTTAAAGTTCTGAATAATGTATTAATGTTGAATTGTAATATCGTTTTGTGATGTAAACAATTGTAGTATTAAAATGATTTTGAAATATTTAGATGTAAAGGTTGAAGGTTTTGGGAACGAGAATAGTTTATAATAGAAAATTTTAATTATTCCGCAAATTTCAATGGTTGTATTATTGTAAAATTAGAGGTTGAATGTATTATTAACGACCGAAGTCGATAATTAAATTGTATGAATTTTGGGGTCGTTACAGTATCTCACGTTATTTAATTCAATTATTGTCAATATTTTATATATTATTAAATCAATAATTGAGACGATAAAGTTATTAATATTATTATTTGCAATATTAACGATGTCTAGAAGTTTTGTCAAGGAGAGGTTTGGTCACCTAATTACGCGCCAATAGGGAGAAATCCTTATTGGAAAGCCCCATCTTTCCTGAGAATGACTTGGTCGATTAATAGTGTGAATTATAATAATGATGATGAATTTTGTTTTATTATTATTATAAATGTAATAAAAAAGAAAGCTTTTTATATATAACAGAATACTTTTTATAAAGTTTTGTTTTATTTGATTATAAATAGAATATAATATATTTTATTATGATAAATGGTCTGCGATAGTATTTGTATAGTAAAATCTTTTATATAAAATGTAATACTTTTATAAAGTTATTTGTTTTATTAGATTATAAATAGAATATATTATATTTTATTATGCATAGTATTTGTATAGTGCCACTGATAGTGTTTGCAGATAGTAAAATCTTTTTATATAAAACATAATACTTTTATAAAGTTATTTGTTTTAGTAGATTTTAAATAAAATATATAAATATATATATATATATATATATATATATATTATAAATAGAATATATTATATTTTATTGCATAGTATCCTTTCCATTCTCTTATAAATAGGATGTTTAGTTAGAATTGAAAAACACGCCAGAAATTCAGAAAATTCTTCTTCAATAATCTTGAACGTAATTATTTAGAGTTTAAGAAAGCTTTGAGCGTAGAAAATAGTGCAAGTTTTCTTCAAGTATATCCTCGCCCTACCCGTCGGAGTACTTTTCTTTATAAGGTAAGGGGTATTATTCTTTCGTATTCATGAAGAGAGTTATTTTTTTTCAATACTTGTAAAGATTGTAATTCCATTCTTTATTATTATAATGGAATAACCTGTCTATGCGAAGTACCGCATACATGGTGAAATTCTTCTATTATTCCATTCTTTATTATTACATTGGAATAACCTATCACATGCGATTCTATCGCATGCCCGGTGAATTTCGTTGTTATTCCATTCTTTATTATTCATTGGAATAACACGTCTGCATGGATCTATCGCATGCCGGTGAATTCTATTGTTATTCCATTCTTTATTATTACATTGGACTAACTTTGTGTGCGGTACATCGCATGCACCGTGAATTCTCGTTGTTATTCCATTCTTTATTATTACATTGTTGGAACATCCCATGCTGTGCGGATTACGCATGACCTGGTTTAATTCTTTTTTATTACATTTGGAACATCCGCGTCTGTATGGATTACGCATGACACGGTTCCATTCTTTATTATTCATTGGAATATCCATGCATGCAAGCGGATTACGATTACAGTTCCATTCTTTGTTACTCGTTGGAATAACCTGCCTATGTGGATTATCGCATGCATGGTGAATGATCCTTTGTATTCATTCCTTATTAACTTGTGGAAATGATGCATCTGCACGTGGATTCTGCATAATGGACGAAAATCCATTTGCAGTTTCATATATTCTATTATACTCAGTTGGTTAAAGTTTTGGCTTCTATACTCCATGAAATTAGTAGAATATCATGGATATTTGCGCTTCATCCAGTATCTTTTCATGGAAATATTCTTCTGAGCATTCTTGAATTTTACTCCACAAAGCAATATCATGTTGACAATTTGGACGTTATTGGTTCCTGGATAAATTAATTTATAAATCTTTAACATTTATTCTTGAACTTGTTTTATTAAATTGTCACCATCCTCATGCTTATATTATGTTGAAAGTCATATGTGGCCTGTAGTGCATAGATGGACTTGGTATGATTATGACCAGGGATTATTCGGTATAATCATAACTGTAATGTTACAAATGATGTGGAAAAAGTCTTCATTGGCCCGTAGTGCATTGATGGACAGTTTTTGGTATGATTATGGCTATGGATTCTCTTCGGCCAAGGGTGCAAAGATGAATTATTTTATGGCATGATCTGGACCGTTGATGAAAACACGATAATCTTTGGCCCGTAGTGCATGGATAATTCGTGGTCGTGATACTAAAGAATATCCTTGGCCTGTAGCGCAGGGATGATTTGATGATGTGGATTATTTATTAAGTTGAGTTTCAACGATAAAATTTATGATAAATCTTTTAAATCATAGAAGATAGTAGATTTTATGCTCTTCTTGACTCTTCTGTTCCGCTGCAGTTAAACTTGGTGTTTGTTATATTGTATCAGTTTAACACTGTTGAAGGCTAACGATAATTTATTTTGCATTATCTTAGTCATAATATTTCTTATTGAGCTAGTTGAGCTCACCCTTTTGCTTTCATTGTTCTCTTCAGGAAATGAGAACGTGGCAGGGACTAATCGGGGAATGGAGTGATGGTCTAGAGGATAGCATTAGTAGTCCTCACTATTCTACGAAATAGTGTCATAATAAATGTACTGAAGACTTATTTTGAGTTTGAATACTGTCTAAAAGATAATATTTGTATTAAAACTCACAGCTCATGTTGTATGTTTAAGGTTGTATTTGTATTCAATACCATGTATTTGGCGACTCATAATAGGTGATGTATACCTGTTTTGGGGGCGTCACATAATACCCCTTACCTTAAAAAGAAGAGTATTCCAACGGGTAGGGCGGGGATATACTTGAAGAAAACTTTCACTATTTTCTACGCTCAAAGATTTCTTAAACTCTAAAGAAATACGCTCAAGATTATAGAAGAAGAATTCTCTGAACTTCTAGTGTGATTTTCAATTCTAACTAAGCATCTTATTTATAGGAGAATGGAAAGGATACTATGCAATAAAATATAATATATTCTATTTATAATTATATAATAAAACAAAATTTATAATATATATATATATATTATTTAAAATGTAATAAAACAAATAACTTTAAAAAAAGTATTCATTTTATATAAAAAGATTTTACTATACAAACACTATGCAAGCACTATGTAAACATTATGCATAATAAAATATAATATATTCTATTTATAATCAAATAAAATAAAACTTTATAAAAAGTATTATGTTTTATATAAAAATTTTACTATGCAAACACTACGCAGTACTATGCAAATACTATGCATAATAAAATATAATATATTCTATTTATAATCAAATAAAACAAAACTTTATCAAAAGTATTTACATTTTATATAAAAGTTTTCATTTTATTACATTTATAATAATAATAAAACAAAATTTTTATATATATAATATATATATATAAACTTCCGTGACTTCTCGATTTCCCCCCCCCCCCCCCCCACTCCCCATTTTTCTTTGAAGGGCCCCACATGTGGGCCCCCACCTTTATTATACTTAACAACTTTCTACCGATTATTTTTAAAAATGGGTAAATGGGGTCCATAAAATAAGAAACATTTACGACAAATACTTCATAAAAATTCCCTCAATATTTTTAACAACATATATCATCATTATTATAATTCACAATATTAATCGACTGTGTCGCTCCCAAGAAAGAGGGGCTTTTCAATAAGGATTTCTCCTATCATTGGCGCAATTAATTAGGTGACCAAACCTCTCCTCGATGTAACTTCAGACATCGTTAATATTGTAAATAATAATATTAATAACTTTGTCGTCTCAATTATTGATTTCATAATATATAAAATATTGACAATAATTGAATCAAATAACGCCGATATTATACGCAAGAATTATCGTGGCAATAATTGAACAAAACCGAGTGACTTCTCACGTAAGCATCAATAATCAATACCGTGCTACTATGCAATCACGCCAGACATTATACTTTTACTACCGAAGTAGTTCAACAGCTTTTTAACAGAAACTTCCGTAGTTATTTTCATAAAAATATTTTTGTCATTTTCTCAATTTGACAATAATTCCGTTGTGGGGTCCACCAATGATTGTACCGTCATACGGATATTCCCCGACAAAAAGAATATTGCCCGACCAATCGAATATTATACAACAACTTGCATACTTTTCAAAATTTATAAATATTACCCACAACTATAACATTATCTCAAATCCATACCATAATTTTGAAAAAAAAATATGTTGAGAAAATTTAAATCTTTATTCATAAAATTTGGGGTCTCACAATCTCCCCTCCTTATGAAATTTTGCCCTCGAAATTTACGTACGTATCTGGTATGCCGAACAAATGAGGACACTTCGTCAGATTCTAACTCTTGAGGTATAACCTTTGAACGTAAAATATATTTCAAGATTTTACCAGGTACATCTTTCATACGTTAAATTATCCGCTATCTCGTCTGGTTCTAAATTAATAATGTGGTTCGGGTCGTCCACATATTTACGTAACATCGATATGTTAAAAACGTTATGAACACGCAACATACTTGGCAGTAAAACGAGTCTATAAGCCACAGTTCCTACTTGATCGAGGATTTTAAATGGGCCAATTAAATCAAGGGCTGAGATTTCCTCTCTTCAGCAACTCTTGCTTTTAAAATAACGCCCTCTTAAACCTTCTTCTTCGTATTCATCATTTCCGGTCCGTAGCTTTGAAGACTTTTAACATTATCGACTAAAGTCGGTTCTAATCATATATTCGTTATCTTCACGTAGGTTCGTATATTCCCACTCGTAAATGCATACGATCTTCTACTCAACGCTTCAGTTACCACGTTCGTTTTTTCACAATGGTATTGAATGGTATTATCATAATCTTCAACAGCTCGAGCCAACGTCTTTGGCGCATGTTACGTTCGTTTTAGTTGAAGAAATATTTAAGGGCTTTTAGAAATGTGTTTTGTACTGGGTTCAATACAAAATTTGATTTCACACTCTAGGGTAGGTCAAGAAGTCTTCAGGGAAAACGTCAGGAATTTATTAACGATAGAAATATCATTTAAAAACTATGACTCTCATCCAAGACTTGGATAACATATGAAATGAAGGTTTCTCCTAACGGAGTTTCAACAGATAAGTTAAAGTCTAATTTCTCCAGAGTCAAATTTAAACGTTGAGCGCAAGCAAGAGAGATAAAAGAATGGGTAGAACCGGTATCTAATAAGGTATAGACTTCGCAAGAATTTATGATTAACTTACCTGTGATAACTTCGTTTGGTTTCTCGATAAACTCTCTCACTTAAACTACTGAATTTAACTTGTCTGGGACATCATTTGGCATCACTATCCCAGCTGGACTTGACTTCACTACACGACAAAATCGAGCTATGTGACCTTCTCTTCCTCAATTGAAACACGCTTTGGATTTCTGCGTACAGTTTGGACGGATGTGTCCCTCCTGTCCGCATTTGAAACATACGACTGGTGGTCGTTCTTTTTCCTTGGAAACATGTGCTAGTGTTGTTGTCTTTCCATCATTATTGAACCTTCTCTTCTTGAAATTTCCACTTCTATTATCTTGGCCATGATTACCACCAAAGTGGTTACCATTTTTGGCATGATAATTTCCCCCACGATGGTTATCATTGTTCCAATGGACGTTGCCACCGGTATGATTATTATCGTGTTATTGGTCGTTGCCTTTTGGTTGTGCAGACTCATTATCGCGCTCCAATAACTGAGCCCTATTCATAACATCTAAATATAACAAAGTTTGTGAGAAATGAGGTATTGACGTATTTCGGGTTTCAAACCTCGCAGAAACATTCGCGTCATTCTCTCCTCATTATCGACCAAATGGGATGCAAACCGGGATAACTCCGCAAACTTAGCCTCGTACTGCGACACGGTCATATTGTTTTGCTTCACCTTGATGAATTCTACCTCCTTCATGTGACGAATACTTTTAGGAAAGTACTTGTCGTTGAATAATTCTTGAAACTTCTCCCAAGACATCTTGAGTGCGTCAGGCTGGGTATGTTTTACAGATTCCCACCAATGATATGCTTCTTCACGCAACATAAAAGTGGCGAATGGAACCTTTTGCTCCTTTGAGCATTCCAAGACATCAAATATCTTGGTGATCTGCTTTATCCACGTCTCTGCCTTAAGTGGTTCTGGCTTTCCCAAAAACTCCGGTGGTCTCAGCTCCTTGAACTGCTTAGCGGTGACCGTCCGAGAATTGCCAGTGTTTCCACCTACATTTTGGACAGGATCCGTTCTCGCCTGATGTTGCATGAATTGCATAAAGCCTCTGAACATTCCATCGTTCATCATTTGGTCAGTGTTGTCATTTGCATGAGGATTGTCGCCTTCCTGATGCACATTATCCTGATTATTGATATATGGAGACTCAACGGTCTCTTGTGATCCATTGCTATTCTCAACATTTTTGGATGTCATTTTCAAATACTGCCACAAAACAAGGGTTAATTAACATATCACATATTATCCCTATACTCTGACCGACCAATTAAATACCAAATAAACTTAGGTAGGTCATACTAGCGAAGGAATTTCTGCTCTCCCTCCTAGTTCTTGTCTCACATCTCAGACAGGGATCATATCCCTAAGCTTTGATACCAACTGTGACGCCCCCAAAATAGGTATACATCACTCATTCTAAGTCGCCAAATACATGGTATAGAATACAAATACAAACTTAAATATACAACATTAGCTGTGAGTTTTTATACAATTATTGTCTTCTAGATAGTATTCAAACTCAAAATAAGTCCTCAAAACATTTATTATTACACTATTTCACAGAATAGTGAGGACTACTAATGCAACCATCTGGACCGTCAATCCATTCCCCGACTAGTTCCAACTATATTCTCATTTCCTGAAGAGAACATTGAAACTCAACTAGCCCAGTAAGAAATATTATGACTAAGATAATGCAGAATAAATTATCTTTAGCCTTCAACAGTATACAACTGATAGAATATAATGGACAACAAGTTTTAGATCAACAACTGCAGTGGAATAAGCAATCCATTAGAAGAGTCAAGTAGAGCATAAAATCTACTATCTTCTATGATTTAAAAGATTTATCATAAATTTTATCGCTGAGACTCAGCTTAATAAATAATCCACATCATCAAATCATCCCTGCACTACAGGCCAAGGATATTTTTTAGTATCACGACCACGAATTATCCATGCACTACGGCCAAAGATAATTGCGTTTTCATCAACGGTCCTGATCATTCCATAAAACAATTCATCTTTGCACCCTTGGCCAAAGATAATCCATAGCCATAATCATACCAAAAACTGTCCATCAATGCACTACGGGCCAATGAGAACTTTTTCCACATCATTTGTAACATTATGGTCATGATTATACCGAATAATCCTTGGTCATAATCATACCAAATCCATCTATACACTACAGGCCACAGATGACTTTCAACATAATATAAGCATGAGGATGATGATAATTCAATAAAACAAGTTCAAGAATAAATTTTAAATATTTATAAATTAATTTATCCAGGAACCAATAACGTCCAAATTGTCAACATGATACTGCTTTGTGGAGTAAAATTCAAGAATGCTCAGAAGAATATTTCCATGAAAAGATACTGGATGAAGTGCAAATATCCATGATATTCTACTAATTTCATGGAGTATAGAAGCTAAAACTTTAACCAACTGAGTATAATAGAATATATGAAAATGCAAATGGATTTTCGCCTGCCATGCGATAATCCACGTAGACAGATCATTTCCACAAGTTAATAAGGAATGAATACAAAGGATCATTCACCATGCATGCGGTAATTCATATAGACAGGTTATTCCAACAGAGTAATAAAGAATGGAGCAGGTCATGCGTAATCCGCACAGACAAGATATTCCAATAGAATAATAAAGAATGAAACCAGGCCATGCGTAATCCGCACAGACAGGATGTTCCAACAGAATAAAAAAGAATGGAACCAGGTCATGCGTAATCCGCACAGACAGGATGTTCCAACAAAATAATAAAGAATGAAATAACAATGAATTCACGGGCATGCGATAGGAAATGCAGACATGAGTTATTCCAATGAATAATAAAGAATGGAATAACAATAGAATTCACCGTGCATGCGATAGACCATATGCATAAAAGTTATTCCAATGAATAATAAAGAATGGAATAACAATATAATTCACTGTGCATGCGATAAGCCATGCATAAAAGTTATTCCAACAGTAATAATAAACAATGGAATAACAATAGAATTCACCGAGCATACGATAGGCCGCATGAGATAGGTTATTCCAACAGAATAATAAAGAATGGAATAATAGAAGAATTTCACCATGTATGCGGTACTTCGCATAGACAGGTTATTCCAATATAATAATAAAGAATGACATAACAACCCTTACGAGTATTGAAAGAAAAATAACTCTCTTCATGAATACGAAAGAATAATACCCTTACCTTAAAAAGAAGAGTATTCCGCGGGTAGTATGGGATATACTTGAAGAAAACTTGCACTATTTTCTACGCTCAAAGCTTTCTTAAACTCTAAAGAAATACGCTTAAGATTATAGAAGAAGAATTCTCTAAACTTCTAGTGTGATTTTCAATTCTAACTAAGCATCCTATTTATATGAGAATGGAAAGGATACTACGTAATAAAATATAATATATTCTATTTATAATTATATAATAAAACAAAATTTATAAAATAATTATATATATATATATATATTATTTAAAATATAATAAAACAAATAACTTTATAAAAGTATTCTTTTTATATAAAAAGATTTTACTATGCAAAACACTACGCAGAGCACTATGTAAACACTATGCATAATAAAATATAATATATTCTATTTATAATCAAATAAAACAAAACTTTATAAAAAGTATTCTATTTTATATAAAAAGATTTTACTATGCAAACACTATACAGGCACTATGCAAACACTATGCAAAATAAAATATAATATATTCTATTTATAATCAAATAAAACAAAACTTTATAAAAAGTATTCTGTTTTATATAAAAAGTTTTCTGTTTTATTACATTTGTAATAATAATAAAAAAAAGATTTATATATATATATATATAAACTACATGACTTCCCGATTCCCCCCCCCCCATTTTTCTTTCGAGGGCCCCACATGTGGGTCCCCACCTTTATTATACTGAACAACTTTCTACCGATTATTTTGAAAAATTGGTAAATAGGGGTCCATAAAATAATCAACATTTACGACAAATACTTCATAAAAATCCCCTCAATATTTTTAACAACATATATCATTATTATTATAATTCACAATATTAATCGACTGTGTCATTTCCGGGAAAGAGGGGCTTTCTAATAAGGATTTCTCCTATTAGCGTTAAATTAGGTGACCAAACCTCTCCTTGATGAACTTCTAGACATCGTTGATATTGTAAATAATAATATTAATAACTTTATAAATCTCAATTATTGATTTAATAATATATAAAATATTGACAATAATTGAATCAAATAACGTGAGATACTATGTAGCAATTCATGGCAATAATTGAACAAAACCGAGTGACTTCTTACGTAAGCATCAATAATCAATACCGTAGTGTGCTACTATGCAATCACGCCAGACATCGTATTTTTTACTCTTGAGTAGTTCAACAGCTTTTTAACGGTAAAACTTCCGCCGTTATTTTCATAAAAATGTTTTTTCGTTTTTCAATCCAACAATAATTCCGTTATGGAGTCCACTAATGATTGTATGCCGTCGCATGCGGATATTCCCCGACAAAAAGAATATTCCCAGACCAATAAGAATATTATACAATAACTTGCATACTTTTCAAAATTTATAAATATTACCCACAACTATAACATTATCTCAAATCCACACCATAATTTTGAAAAAAAATATTTCGAGAAAATTTAAATCTTTATTCATAAAATTTGGGGTCTCACAGAAAAGGTCAAGAAATGGCATGACCAGAAAATCACGCAAAGAACGTTTGAGCCAAGGCAATCAGTACTACTGTTCAACTCAAGGTTGAGGTTGTTCCCAGGGAAGCTAAAATTAGGATGGTCGGGTCTATTTACCATTACAGAGTTTTCTCACATGGCCCCGTTGAACTCTATAGTAGGAATCCATTGGAAACGTTCAAGGTTAATGGTCAAAGGCTGAAGCATTATTAGGGTGGCAAATCCAACATGGATTTCATTGCAATCACATTATCCGACGTACCATAAACAGGGAGTAGTCAGGCTGAACGACTTAAAATCAAGCGCTAATTGAGAGGCAACCCAATCGTATTTTTATTCTTCCATATTTTTATCCGTGCTAGTTAGATTAGAGTTTAGAGTAATAATTAGGATATAAATTAGTTCATTATGTAGTTATTTAGTTGTATTATTCTAGATAATCTAATCTCTCATGCTTAATTTGTACAAGATCTAATGATACTTATGTTTTCATAATGCGCAGGTAATGAAGGTGCTAATAGATGAATTAAGGAGCAAAGAGTGGCATTAAGGAAGTAACAATAGGCAAATCAAAGGCCAATTGCAGAATACACATGCCTCCGTATGGTCCTTGTAAGTTTACCATTGCCACGTAAGGGTATTTAAATCACAACACCCCCGCCGAAGCGGTGGTCCTAATTTAATTAACAGGAGGCATGCCCGTCGGGGCGGGCTTAATAAGCATAATACCCCCCGGCGGGGCAGGGGTCATGAAGTTGAAGTAGTATATTTTTTTTGGCAGTTGCATTTTGTTTTCCCAATACTTCTCCTTCCCCAACTAAAACTCCCACTCCCACCACACCTACATCTTAATATAGCCACGTTTTGGCAAGTTACAGTCTACCATCCCACTTCATTAACACATGCACCCACTACTCCAACCCATAATCCTCTCCATCACACCATCTTTATAAATTCATTTCCTCATAACCCAATTTCACCACATACATTCAACTCAAACTCAGAAAGCTATGAATTAGGGTTCTTCTTGAGGGAAGTTATACATCAATTGAGAGTGAGCACTTTATCTTCTAATTCCTCCTTTCCTATCACTATATTGGAAGAAAAATCATCAAGTTTGGGGGAAAAAATATTGTGCACACCAAGTGTTCGACAGATTGCGTGAGTGAAGTTTGGGGGAGGAATATTATAATTAAGGCTTTCTGAATTCAATGCCATCTAAACCCACATCAAAGAGACAACAGGGAAAGAGTTTTGGAACAACACCACCATCAAGAACCTTCGACCGACGTAAATTCATAAGTGCCTCCGTCGCCGACCATTATGATTACATGGTGTCAAAAGCTCTCACACCGGAGCAGGGGTTGGCACCGAACCACGTCGACGGTGGAATGATGCAACAGATATATATCAAAAGGGTGGAACAAGTTCACGGAGGAACCCGAGGCCGCCGTTGTAAGTGTGGTCAAGGAATTTTATGCTAACGCCGAGGACATGGCCCCTTTCAATGCTTTTGTGCGAGGAAGATTAGTCCCATTCAGTGTCGATGCCATCAACACATACTATCAGTTAAGGGTGCCTAGACATTGCCAGTATGCTCATTTACGTGATCATGATCTGGATTACGAGGTTATTATGAAGGAAATGACAAAACCGGGTACCATATAGATCAAAGGTCACAAAGGAGGCACGGTTTTTCACAGCAAGGATCTCAGCAGATATGGAAAGATATGGTATGCATTCTTGTGCACCAAATTATTTCCATCCACACACACATCCGACGTGACCAAGGAGAAGGCAGTGCTCTTGTATGCCATTATATAAGCTTTCATCATCGACGTCGGGGCAATAATCAGTTTTTTAATCCGACGGTGCTTACGAGAACAATTCTCAGGCGGCTTGCCACACCCATCACTCATTTATGGGTTGTGTAGGCAAGCGGGAGTTCGATGGTCGGATGATGAAATCACCCAAATGACACTTCAGACACTGCATTCAAGAATGATTGCATGGTATGCGGTATGGCTTGGAGGCGAGTCACATCCTAGAGGATTAGGCTTTATATTTCCATCCGCTTCAGAGGATGAGGCTGATGCTTCCGACAGCTCAGATGACGAAGAGTTCCATGAGGCAGCACCAATAGAAGAAGAAGGACTAGAGGCACCACCACATGCCGAATCTATATCTAGCCCTTAGTTCCTCAACTTTCAACGTCAAGTGGAGGAGAAAACAAAATAGCACGAAGAGAGATGCGGCGAATCGCAGCGAGGCAGGACCACAAGTTTGAAGCCATGAACCTATCATTCGCCTCATTGAACGTGACGCTCCAGAGCTTCAATCCCACTGCTCAATTCACATACCAACAGCCAGCCCCATTGCCACAATTTCCACCAAGTGACTCCGATGAAGAAGAACACCCACCACCACCCCAGACTTAAGTGATTACAGAGAAGTTCTCATATTTTTATTGCTATATCTATACAATAAGGGCCTTGTAATTTTCAAGTTTGGGGGATTTAATTTCATAGTTACATTTCATGTTTACATATTTAATTTCATTTGCTAGGTTTGCATAGTAGTTCATTGTTTAGTTTTAGGATTATCAAATGTTGCATTAATGTAATCATGCAGTTGCATAGTAGCTTAGGAGCATAAATTGTGAGACCCCAAATTTTATGAATAAAGATTTAAATTTCTTGAAATATTTTTTTGAATATTATGGTGTGGATTTGATATAATGTTATAGTTGTGGGTAATATTTAAAAATTTTGCAAAGTAAGCAAGTGGTTATATAATATTCGATTGGTCGGGGAATATTCTTTTTGTCGGGGAATATCCGTACGATGGCACAATCATTGGTGGACCCCACAACGGAAGTATTGTCATAGTTAGAAATTGACATAATTATCTTTTTATAAAAATAATGGCGAAAGTGTTACCGTTAAAACTGTTTAACTACCCGGTAGTAAAAGTAAATCGATGTCTGGCGTGGTTGCGTAGTAGCACACGGTATTGATTATTGATGCTTACGTAAGAAGTCACTCGGTTATACTCAATTATTACTACGATAATTCTTTGCATCATATCTCTCATATTATTGATTCAATCATTGTCACAAAGATCATCTACATAATATGTTATATTATTAAATCAATAATTGAGACGGCAAAGTTATTCATATTATTATTTGCAATATTGACAATGTCTAAAAGTTCTGTCAAGGAGAGGTTTGGTCACCTAATTGTGCGCCAATAAGGAGAAATCCTTATCGGAAAGCCCCCTCTTTCCTGGGAATGACCTGGTTGTTAAATATTATGAATTATAATATTAATGATGAATAAGATTGTGTTGATTAAAGATAAAATTGATAGTTCTATTGTGTTGGAATTATTAGTGTTAGTGAAAATCGACATTTATTCCGATGATAATTGATGTCTATGGGTTATATTGATAAATCGGGTAATTAATCGGATAAATGAGCAATTAATTGCTACTAATTCACATGCTTACATAACTATTTATTCACATGTGTGTACTATTGAATCATATTCTTGTGCTATTAGGAGAGTTAGTGCAAGATTGATAATACTTGCATGACTAACTTAAAAATGGAGGTATAGATGGAGGTACTATACTGTAATTCATATTTTCACATGATTATAACTATTGATTCACATGATTAAACTATTGATTCACATTATTTACTATTAGGGGAGGTGGTGCAAGTTTGATAATACTTGCAGGACTAAATTAAAAATGAAAGAAAAGTTGGAGGTATTGTACTGTAATATTTCGAGCCCCAAAATGTACAATTATCGAAACTATATTTTCCTATAAATATAAGCTCATTCTTCCTTTATTTCTCACCAATTTACTAAAGCTTTAGAGCAATTATTATAGAGAGAAATTATAGAGAGAAAGAAGAAGAGAAGTCTGCTACCTCACTATTCTAATATCCAGTTTCTTCTAAGGTAAGGGGTATTATTTCTTTCGTATTCATGAAGAGAGCTATTGTTATTCCATTCCTTATTATTATATTAGAATAACCTATCTATGCGAAGTACTGCATACATGGTGAAATTCTTCTATTATTTCATTCTTTATTATTCTGTTGGAATATCCTGTTTGTGCGGTTTACGCATGACCTGGTTCCATTCTTTATTATTCTGTTGGAATATCCTGTCTGTGCGGTTTATGCATGACCTGGTTCCATTCTTTATTATTTTGTTGAGAATAACCTGTCTGTGCTGTCTATCGCATACATGGTGAATTTTTCTATTATTCTATTCTTTATTATTCTATTGGAATAACCTATCTATGTGGATTACCGCATGCATGGTGAATGATCCTTTATATTCATATGAATAGTATTTTCATTTAAAAGGGGTTTCTGCCAGGGGAGGTTTCATAATTTTTCTGACCCTCAAAAATTCTAGAAAAATTTGAAATGACAATTTGATGAGTTTTCTAGATTGTGTCCAAAAATGGCGATTTTTGGATGTATAGATTAAGAGTTATGGATTTTATGGGAAAAAACTATTTTAAAAGTAAACCTTTATAACTCTTTGTGGTTAACTCCAAAATTGGTGAAATTTTTATTGGGAGTACATATATATAATAGGAGTATACCCTGTAAAGTT
Source organism: Panax quinquefolius (assembly GCA_020205615.1). Taxonomy (NCBI): domain Eukaryota; kingdom Viridiplantae; phylum Streptophyta; class Magnoliopsida; order Apiales; family Araliaceae; genus Panax; species Panax quinquefolius. Next base: position 101,525,695 of record CM035152.1, on the reverse strand, counting down.
CGGAATTTTTGGACAAAAGTACAATTTATTATAAATGTCTAAATATTCGGTAGTTTTGGTCATATGAAAAATAGTAAATGAATTTTAAAAATTTTGAGAAAAATATATGTTCAATATGGGACTATATTCTCGCTAAATCCCGTAAAATAAATATTTTTTGGGGTGATTTGGTATTTTCATGAAAATGAACTAGTTATGAGTAAATGAATTAAATATGTTATGTGAAGTAACAAAATTGGAAAATAGGATTTTATGGCTTGGGAATCCTATATAGGGTATATCTGATTTTTTTATGAGGATTTGATCATTGGGTGATTAAATCTTATGAGTATGACATTTTGAATGATTAAATGCATTATTTGGTAAAGTGTAAATAATTGAAATAAATTGTTTATAAGTTTAAGAAGTGATTAAAATATTTTTATAATATTAATAATATTAGATGATGAGTTTATTAAGTGATTGATAATATTTGGATAAATTTAAAGTCTTTAATATTTATCCTTGTTTTTGTTTGATTAATACTTATATCATTGTCATCATCCTCATGCTTATATTATGATGAAAGTCATCTTTGGCTTATGTGCATAGATGGACTTGGTATGGTTATGACCAGGGATCATTCGGTATAATCATGTCCTGTAATGTTATAAATGATGTGGTAAAAGCCCTCAGTGGCTTGTAGTGCATTGATGGACAATTTTTGGTATGATTATGACCAGGGATTATTTGGTATGGTCATGACCATTGATGATTTAATGAATATCCTTAGCTCATAGTGCAGGGATGATTCGATGATGTGGTTTATTTTAAAACATAGAAGATAGTAGATATCATGCTCTACTTGACTCTTCTAATGAATTGCTTATTCCGCTGCAGTTAAACTTGATGTCTATTGTATTTTATCAGTTTAACATTGTTGAAGACTAATGATAATTTATTCTGCATTATCTTAGTTATAATATTTCTTACTGGGCTAGTTGAGCTCACCTTTTCTTTCCTTTGTTCTCTTGAGTGAAATGAGAAGCGTGAACCGGACTAGTCGGGGAATGGAGTGACGGTCCAGATGATAGCATTAGTAGTCCTCACTATTCTGTTAAATAGTGTGACAATAAATTTAATGAGGACTCCATTGAGTGTGGATATTGTCTACATGTCAATATTTTTATTAAAACTCTTAGATTATGTTTTGTCGTATTTTACACGACTGTTGTATAATTAAGTTGTATTTGTATTTTGTACCATGTATTTTCTGGCGACCCAAGATGGGTGATGTATACCTGTTTTGGGGGTGTCACATAAATAGTTTTTGTTTATTGTTGCATTCATGTTTGTTTAATACATATATATATATATATATATATATAAAATAAAAAAATTTAGTTAAGTATTGTGTTAATTTTGCATATGTTCATCAGTTGTTGCAGTTTATTTTATTTTGGCCTATGATGAGATTGAGATTAAGTCGACAAGTACAGTACTGATTATTAGAACCTTGATGTGATTTCTGTTATGAATTGGATCTTGTTCTTATTTGAAACTGATATAAAAAGGGTAGCACGCTAATAACATCTGTGTCGACTAATTAGTTCAAATTGATACATAAAGAGTTTCTAAAGGATAATGTTAGTGTAAAGGATAAAATGATAAGGATAGGCAGTGAAGACGAAGAATTAGGTAAAAACCTAAGTTTGGGGGGATAAATGTGGGGTACATAAGCTTTATCTAAATAATAATAATAATAATATTCGTGGCTAGTTTTGTTTTGGGGCCTTTGTTACTTGAGCAAGTACGCCCGAGGGAGTGTCTCTACACCTAGCTCCCTAAGGTCTTATATGGTCTGAGAGTCGTTGGTTGAAAGCTCGCTAAGGGGTAGCACTGTTAGCTTAATGGAATGAGACATTGCACAGTCATGGAAAATAAAAGAAAAGAATAAAATGGGAAAAGAGCAAAAAGCCCCCGTGAAAAAAAATAAAAATTTATATATATATGAACAAAAATAAAGCATAAGTACCCTTTGTGAACCCTGGATAGTGGTGATTGCTTGGTTTTAGTTGGAACTTGTATGCTTTTGAAACTTTTTGAGTTTGCTCTGTATGATTCCTTATAAGAAATTGGTTATGTATTGAATTTGAATCCGTATCAGTTGGCATGGATGTTGATCACACACACTATACCAGTGATAATGATTTAAGATTCAAGGATTAATAAGGAATTATCGATTGGTTTTGATATGAAGTGTTGTCATGTTTACTTGATTACTCTGAGGTTGGTTAAATGCTTTGATTATATGATGACTGATGGATGCGTAGGCATTTAGATTAGATGCATTACATATCATTTCATTGCATTGCATAGTATGTTAGTTTGTTTTGTGGTTGAGGACTAGCACGGTTTAAATTTGGGGGATTTTGATAAGTGGGTTTTATACCCACGAATCGGTTCCTAATTCAAGCTTAATCGATGTTAATTCCTTGTTTTTGTGTTTGTTTTTATTTGTTTATTGTTATTTTGTGTGTAGGTTTGGTGGTGTTGTAAGTGATCAAAAAGGGTGGATTTAAGGTACCATGTGGCAAGCAAAGGAGCATTACATGACCAACTAGCAGAAGGTATGCCGCTTGATGAGCGTTTTAAGCCTTACACACCCCGCTTGAGCGAGGGTCCAAAACTACGAAGATGAAGCTATGCCCGTCGGGGTGGGCTAATCAGGAGTAAACACTTCACGGAGGTGGGTCCAAGCATGCTGATTATTCAGATTGGTTGAAAATCTGCTATGTTAGTATTTGGGATGGCTTGGGACGTGTATTAGCATGGAATTTCAATCAAAATACAAGTCTTAGTGTTATATCCAATGAAAAATAACAAGATTGAGAAAGTTAGACATTAGAAGGCAATTAACAAAAGAAGAATACAGATTTTTTCAGAAGAGGCATTGGAGAGAAGATTTTGAAGAATTTTCATAACAATTGCAAATTAAGCTGAAGAAAAAGGTGGTTTTGGATTTATTCTTATCTTTTAGTTTATTTGTAATTGAAAGGATGATATCTTTAATTTATTCAGTGTTTATTTCATTTATGATGAACTAAATTACTCTTTAGGCTTATGATGGATCTTTAAGTGAAACGATGGTTATGTAACTTTGATTTTCAGTTTAATAAGCTATTATCCAGTTTATCTATATTAATTTGTGCTTGAATTTATGAATTGCCTGGTCAACAATTCTGTGTGGACTTGTATGGATTCGAGAGAGGAATTACGAGTCTAGACTTAGTTAATATAGCATGTGTTCTTGAATTCTGTGAATGAATAGAATCTTGATGAATGTTAGGGTAGAGATATGCTTAACATCACATGTAATTGAATAGAGAACTTGAACTTAAACCTTCTTTGATTGTAATTCACATAGAGATATAGTGAGTTAGTTAATTAAGGTGTTTAACTTAATTCTATCTAAATTGTGGATTTGAGTTAATATGGTGTTAGTGCATCAAGAGGTGGCTAATTCTAATTTAGTGTTCTTGATTAATAACCTGAGATAGTAAATTAAACTGGAACAAAGGATAATAACCAGAGTGGAGCTTAGGGTGAAGTTGTAAGCCTAATTCTTCGATACTTGTTTAGAAATTCAGTTTTTGCGATTTGTGATTGTTTAGCGATTTTAGTATTTTTAATAATTGAGAATTTATAATTTTAATCATTAATTTGGATAGTTTAATAAAATTGGGATTAATAGGAAACTGGTAATTGTGAGGTTGAAATTCTTACTAATTTCTCTGTGGGAACGATACTTTATTTACTCTTATATTACTTGTTGACCACGTATACTTGCGTGTAGTGTGTAATTAGATTTTACCCAACAATAATCCCAATGAATAATGTGCCATCAGTTGGGATTCCATTCAAAATTTTTACCCACAAGGATTTCAAACTCAAGCTCCACTACAGCAAGAAAATTAGTCAAAATTGGAGGAGAACTTTCGAGGTATATTGAGCAAAATGAGATGAGGATGAATAGCCAATAAGTGTCCATTTGGAATCTCCAGACCAAGTAGGATAACTCACCGGGGTTACTAATGATCACCCTCAAGGCGTTCCATCAACCAATGTTGTTGGCGTACCATGGACAGAGTTGCCCACTGATAAGTGGATTTTATATCCACTTATCCGGTATCTTTTAATTGAATTAGTTGCTTATATTCATGTGTCTTAGTTACTTTTCATGAATTGTGTGTTCATTTTGTAGGTTATACGTTTGGAAACGGTGTGAGCGGCTATTGGTAAGGAAAAACAAGGAAAACCCAAAGAAAAGCAATCCGGACATCATTTAGGCTTTCATGTTCATTTCATGTTCTTGGCTTGGAACTTGAACTATGTTGTAGAGTGTCTTCTTAGCTTTTCTAAATATCTTGAATCATTCCAATCGGAGTTCGGATGGAAGAGTTATGACATTTGTACCAACGAACGTTGAATTTCGCTGTTTTGGGTGGTCATTTGCATAGCAGTCACTTTCAGTCCAATTTCGACCTTCATCCATTCGTTATTTCTCAAAACTCAAAAATGAAAGTTGTAGAACTCGTCGATATCTTCGATTTTATAGGTGGCAGGCCCCGTAATTCTTCCTGGATCAAAAGTTATGACCGTTTTACCAGAGGACGTTGCAGCAGAAAAATAATTGGCAGCTTACTAGCAAGCCGGGGCTTTCCCTTTTGTGCTTTGATAGCAAGCCGAGGCTTGGGGTCAAGAATCAATAGCAGGCCACTAGCAAGCCGGGGCTTGCTATTTACAAGGTAAATAGCAAGTCGGGGCTTGGGTATGCGTGGAAAGAGGAGATTTTGTCCGAATTTGAGTCCGAAAAGGATTGATTCAAGTTGTTTGATTCAAGGACTTTCAAGAGGACTTAAATACATATAAAGAGACATATAAAAGGAGGAGAATTACAAGGATTAGAGGAAGTTAGAGGAAGAATTTCATTAGATTAGAGTAAATTAGATCAAAACCCTAGTTATTATGAGTTTTGGAGATTGAAGTAACTTGGAGACCATTGAAGATTCAAAGTAAGAGTAAGGAGAGAGCATAAAATCTACAGACAATAGATTATATCTTCTCATCTTCTTCTATCTTTGTCTTTTATTTTTTATTCAATTGTGGATTCTTAGTTTTAATTCAATGAACTAATTCTATGTTTGAGATTACAATGGATCTTATTGTGTAGTTTATTTTTATATGCTTCGTTATCAATTGTTATGTTCTATCGTGAGGATTGTCTATTGTGATTTGGACTTAATTGTTTAATTGATTGGCCATCAATTACCGTGATAATCTATATGAACTCGAGAGATGAAGTATTGATTTAGATCTAATCATGATAGCATGTGTTCAGGATTTTGTTAATAGCTTAAACTTGATGAGTGTTAAGGTAGAGATATGCTTGACATCGCATGTAATCGAATAAAGAACTTATTCTTAAATCTTCTTCAATTGTAATTCACATAGAGATATAGTGGGTTAGTTGATTAAGGTGTTTAACGAATTTCTATCTTAATTGTGGATTGACGTTAATACGGTATTAGTGCATCGAGAGGTGGTTAATACTACTTTAGTGATCTTGATTAACAATTCGGGATAGAGAATAATTGATGAGAAGTGTGTTAACTTAAATGAAGCAATAAGTGAAGTTGTGATCTTAAATCTCCATAGTCTTAATTTAATTAGTGGAATTTAATAGTAGTTTAATTTATATAATTTGAAATTCATTCGTTTAAATAAGATTGAGTTGGTTACGGGTTAGTACTTGGTGATTTTTATTAACTAATTCTCTGTGGGAACGATATTCAACTTATCACTTTATTACTTGTTGACCACGTATACTTGCGTGTTGTGCGTAATTAGATTTTACCCAAGTTTTTGGCACCGTTGCTGGGGAATTAGTTTAATATTTTTTACTAATATTAGCTTTAATCAAATTAGTCTTACTTTAAACATTTTTAGTTTTATTTTTAATTCTCTTCTTATATTTCTCTCTTTTCAGGTACCATGGATGACTTTGCGTATCAATGGCCATACACACGAACATGAATCAACCAAGGGAAATAGGGAATAATGGACTTAATACATCTTCTATAGAGCCAATACAAAGTGAGGCAACTTCAAAGACGTTGGAGGTTATCGCAGCCCAATGGAGTCGAAGGATGGGAAGAATGACTCAGCCAAGGGGAGCAGAGATTGACAGACTCGCGACACTTTTCGCAATGTCAGCACAGATTGAAGAACTTTCGAGGAGGTTGGACGTTATTTGAAGCTCAACAGAAGTCGAAGGATGGCGATTATGTGTGATTATTGTCTTTGGAAATCATAAGAGAGTAATCAATGCACCATCAATCTTGGGCGATCTGGTATGGTGGTAACTACCTCAATAATTATGCATATGATAATTATAATCAAGTTTGGGAGTATCACCCGAATTTTTCATGGAGCCATACTTATGAAGATCAATTCTATGCTCCAAGTCCAACATACACGCCGGAATTTTCATATCCACCTCCAAAGCTGACAAGAAGTCGGTTCAGAGTTTAAGGAATTTATGTTAAGGAGTAAAAGAAAATTGAAGAGTCGATAAGGAGTGGAGGAGTCACAATCAAAATTTTAATAAATGGATGGAACAACGTTTCACAACCTCAATCAATGGTCCTCAATACATGGCTTTCGAGACCTGAAACAAAAAATTCAAGGTTGGGGAATTATTGTCCAAGTTCATAGTAGATGAGGAGAAGATGAGTAATCAGCGCGGAAATCAAAATCTCATGGATTAGATAGAGCAAATGATCAAAGACGTAAGCAACCTTCCTCCAAACACTTGGCTTTATGACATGGATGACGAAATTGATGAAATGCCCGAGCCAAATCAACAACTGGATGAGCCACAAGATGTTGGAAAAGAGACAAATGGGGATAATGACAACAAGGTCGGTGAAGAATTAACTATAAGTACTAACAAGGATGAGCCGATGCTATTAGTGCCCCAATTTCCTTCTTCACCGAAGTTTAAGGATCTGGTTAGATTTGCAAAACCATGCCTGCTAGGTAGTCATGTCATCGACGAAGCTCTTTATGACATAAGAGCTAGTGCAACAATGAAGCCGTGGCGGGACGAGAAAGAGAAGATAGACGAAGAGCCCATTGTGTTTGACACACATCCATGCCCAAATATGATCACAAACACAATGGAGATAGCACCTATTTATTTGCCTTTCTTCATGGAGATTATACCAAAACAAAGCAAGCTAGGTGGCTTTGATGCATTGGCCATCGTAAAGGGAAACCTTCTAAAAGCTACATTATTTCCGATGAATGGAGGGTTCCTCAACTTTCGACGAGGAATTGGATAGCGTTAACCAAATAAAGTCAGGCTGAAAGACTGTAATTCAAGCGCTAACTGGGAGGCAACCCAGGAATTTTTTATTTTTATTTTATTTTTTATTTATATGCTTTCCTAGTTTATTTAGTAGTTATGAATTAATTTGCTTATTAAGCTCTCTTATAATCTAATCCATGTTGTCTCTCTTCATTGCAGGTATTGGAGGTTCAATGGATAGGAAAATGATCGTCGCCGCCATCAACACCATCACTTCACGCTTAGCTGATTACAGAGAAGTTCTCTTTTACTTACCGCTATATTCTTACAATGAGGACATTGTAATTGCTAAGTTTGGGGGAATTTAGTTTAGGTCATTATTGCATGTTTAGTTTCATGTTTATGTTATGTTATTTTGCATATGTTGTTAATTTAGTTTAGGTTCATTATGTTTGCATTCATGTAATACAACTGCATAAGTAGTTGCATAGTAGTATAGTTTGAATAGCATTATATTCAGTTTATTGTGGAAAAATCAAATCAAAAATTCAAAAATAATAGTTAGTTACTATGTTCATCTTGCATGAGTCCATTGTTTGATAGTTTAAGTTTATTTTACTTGATGATGAGATTGGGATTGAGAGTAGACAAAGTATAGTCTTCGATTATTAGAGCTTTGATGTGATTTCTTTTTATGAATTGAATCTTTTTTACATTTGAAACCGGTATAATAAGGATATCACAGTAAAAACAACTTGTTGATTGATTGAGTTTAAATTGATACATAATGGGACTCTAAAGGATAATGCTAGTTTAAATGAAAGAATGACCAGAACAAGTAGTGATGGCTAAAGTTAAATAAGAACCTAAGTTTGGGGAATATGTGAGATATATAAGCTATTGAAAAAAAAAAAAAAAAAAAGTATGAATAAACACCGTGGCGTGCTTGTCTAGTTTTGTGGCCTTTGTTACTTGAGTAAGTAAGCACAGGGGATTGTCTCTACACCTAGCACCCTAAGGTCTTAATGGTGCAGGAGTCGTTGGTGAAAGCTCGTTAAGGTAGCATTGAAAAGCCTAAGGGAATAAGACATTGCATAGCTATGTGTATATAAACCAAAAAAAAAAAAAGAATAAAAGCGGAAATAAGAGCAAAAAATCCCCAGTAGATGAAAAATAAAGCATAAGTATCCCATGTTGACCCTCGATATTGGTAATTGTTTGATTTTAGTTGGATCTAGCTTGTTTTTGGATTTCTTGAGTTTACAATTATATGATGCCTTCAAAGAGACTTGTTATGTGTTAAATTTGATTTTATATCGATTAACATTGTTGTGGAGCACACACACACTATACCGATAATAATGATTTAAGACTTGATGATTGACTAGGAAATTGTTGATTGGTTTTGATATGAAGTATTGTCGTGTTTGCTTGATTGCTCTAAGGCCGAGTGAATATATTTAATTTTATCAATACTTCTGGATTCGTAGGCATATAGATTAGTTGTATTTCATTGCATTGCATTGCATTATGTTGTGTTGCTTAGGGACAAGCAACGGTTTAAGTTTGGGGTATTTGATAAGTGGATTTTATATCCACTTATCCGGTATCTTTTACATTAATTAGTTGCTTATATTCATGTGTCTTAGTTACTTTTCATGCATTGTGTGTTCATTTTGTAGGTTATACGTTTGGAAGCGGTGTGAGCGGCTATTGGTAAGGAAAAACAAGGAAAACGCAAAGAAAAACAATCCGGACATCATTTGGGCTTTCATGTTCATTTCATGTTCTTGGCTTGGAACTTGAACTATATTGTAGAGCGTCTTTTTAGCTTTTCGGAACATCTTGAATCATTCCAATCGGAGTTCGGATGCAAGAGTTATGACATTTGTACCAACGGACGTTGAATTTCGCTGTTTTGGGTGGTCATTTGCATAGTAGTCACTTCCAGTCCAATTTCGACCTTCATCCGTTCGTTATTTCTCAAAACGCAAAGAATGAAAGTTGTAGAGATCGTCGATATCTTCGATTTGATAGGTGGAAGGCCCCTTAACTCTTCCCGGATCAAAGGTTATGACCGTTTTACCAGAGGATGCTGCAGCAGAAAAATAATTGGCAGCTTACTAGCAAGCCGGGGCTTTCCCTTTTGTGCTTTGTTAGCAAGCCGGGGCTTGGGATCAAGAATCAATAGCAGACCACTAGCTAGCCGGGGCTTTCTATTTACAAGGTAAATAGCAAGCCGGGGCTTGGGTATGCGCGGAAAGAGGAGATTTTGTCCGAATTTGAGTCCGAAAAGGATTGATTCGAGTTGTTTGATTCAAGGACTTCCAAGAGGACTTAAATACATATAAAGAAACATATAAAAGGAGGAGAATTACAAAGATTAGAGGAAGTTAGAAGAAAAATTTCATTAGATTAGATTATAGTAAATTAGATCAAAACCTTAGTTATTATGAGTTTTGGAGATTAAAGCAACTTGGAGACCATTGAAGATTCAAAGTAGGAGCATGGAGAGAGCATCAAATCTACAGACAATAGATTATATCTTCTCATCTTCTTCTATCTTTGTCTTTTATTGTTTATTCAATTGTGGATTCTTAGTTTTAATTCAATGAACTAATTCTTTGTTTGAGATTACAATGGATCTTATTGTGTAGTTTATTTTTATATGCTTCGTTATCAATTGTTATGTTCTATCGTGAGGATTGTCTATTGTGATTTGGACTTAATTATTTAATTTATTGGCCATCAATTACCGTGATAATCTATATGAACTCGAGAGATGAAGTATTGATTTAGATCTAATCATGATAGCATGTGTTCAGGATTTTGTTAATAGCTTAAACTTGATGAGTGTTAAGGTAGAGATATGCTTGACATCGCATGTAATCGAATAAAGAACGTATTCTTAAATCTTCTTCAATTGTAATTCACATAGAGATATAGTGGGTTAGTTGATTAAGGTGTTTAACAGATTTCTATCTTAATTGTGGATTAACGTTAATACGGTATTAGTGCATCGAGAGGTGGTTAATACTACTTTAGTGTTCCACATTAACAATTCGGGATAGAGAATAATTGATGAGAAGTGTGTTAACTTAAATGAAGCAATAAGTGAAGTTGTGATCTTAAATCTCCATAGTCTTAATTTAATTAGTGGAATTTAATAGTAGTTTAATTTATATAATTTGAAATTCATTCGTTTAAATAAGAATGAGTTGGTTACGGGTTAGTACTTGGTGATTTTTATTAACTAATTCTATGTGGGAACGATACTCAACTTATCACTTTATTACTTGTTGACCACGTATACTTGCGTGTTGTGCGTAACCCACCATTGGAGAAGAAGATGTTGCTGCTGAAATGGACAAGGGAAAAAAAGGGGAACAAGAGCTTAAACTAAACGAAAATTTAGCTTGGAGTTTCGATGATATGAAGTAAACTATTATTATGCTCTTTGTGCCATTTCTGCAAGTCCCTGTGTTCCCTATGCATAAACATTTCCTGTTCGCCATAGTATTGGATCAACCACCTAAATCCATGGAGTTCATAGAGTATAGTCTATCGACAAAGAGAAAGCTAGGCTAATTTAAAATAATGGCTCATTTGGAAAGAAACATATGAATGTTACCTTGCTTCTAATGGACTTATCAATCACTTCTCGATTGGGAATAGGATAAAGTTGAAGAAGACGGGCTGACAACTATAAACTAAGCGCTTATTGGGAAGTGTAAGACCCCAACTTTTATGAATAAAGATTTAATTTTCTTTAAAAAATTATTTTGAATAATAAGGTGTTGATTTGATATAATGCTATAATTGTGGGTGATATGTGCAAATTTTGCAAAGTAAGCAACTTATTATAAATATTCGTTTGGTCAGAGAATATTCCTTTTATCGGGAAATATTCGTAGTGTAAGACCCTAACTTTTTATAAATAAAATTGAATTTTCTCTATTAATTATTTTGAAATAGTAAGGGGTGGATTTGATTAATATGGTTAGTTATAGGTAAAATATACAAATTTTACAAAATAAGCAAGTGATTATAAAATATTCATTGTTGTCGGGGAATATTCATTTGGTCGTGGAATATTCTTATTGTCGAGGAATATTAGTACGACGGCGCAGCCATTTGTGGGCCCCATAACGAAAAATGGTCGGATAAAGAAAATGACAAGTTTGAGTGTTTATAAATAACGACGTATTTGTTACCGTTAACACTGTTGGAATACCTAGTGGTTAAAATATAGTGTCTGGCGTGGTTATACGAGAGCTTTACGGTATTAGATTGCAAGATTTTGGATTATTGATTCTTATGTAAGAAAGCACTACTCAATAATTGTTACAGTAATTACTGTTCAATATTTTATTTTATTGATTCAATAATTGCTACGTTGATATTTTATATTATTGTTAATTCAATAATTGTCATTGCACAGTATTTTCCATTATCAGATCAATAATTCATATTATTTGAATAATATTATTAGATAGCATTATTGGCAATGTCTAAAGAAGTTATGTCTAGGAAAGGGGTTTGGTCACCTAATTCCGAGTCAGTAAGGAGAAATCCTTATCGGAAAGCCCCCTCTATCCTAGGAACGACCCGGTTGTCAGTATTGTGATTCTGTAATATTATTTGTGAATAATTAATTATTAATTCATATGATAATGAAATATTTATTTTATGTGTATATAAATGAAGGAATTAATATTGAGGTGTTTTATCAGTATTTTATCGGAATAGAGGTATTAAAAATCATCTGTATGTGAATTTCGGTCATTTCTGTTTGGAATTTGGAAAAACTTTCTTCTACAAAGTTGTAGAGAATTAAACTTTATGTAGAATGGACATAAGGTTTGTATTTTTCTGATAAAAACGCTATTTATTAAGAATTATTAAAGTTTTGGAAATAAATATTTTGAATTAAAAACATGGGTGGGCCCCACTTTTGTATTTTGTGGGAAAATGTTGAATTTGGTGGGCCCCACTTGTGGTGGGCTGAATTTGGTCAAGTGGCGTGCAGGAAAATTTTTATAAAATATTATTTTATTAATTTTAGTCTTCTTTGGCGTTTTGGCATTTTCTTATAAATAGGGTGCTTAGTTAGAATTGAAAATCACACCAGAATCAGAAGTTTTCTCTCTCTATAATATCGAGCGTATCTTTGTGAGTATTTAGATTGTTGTAAGACCCAACTTTTATAAATAAAGATGAATTTTCTATAAATATTATTTTTGAATATTATGGAATAAATTTGATATAATGTTATAGTTGTGGGTAATATTTATAAATTTTGCAAAAGTATCAAGTGGTTATATTATTCGATTGGTGGGGAATATTGGTTTAGCGAGGGAATATTAAATCAACTACTCAATCATTGGTGGACCCCACAGCGAAATTATTGTCGGATTGAAAGCGACAAAAATATTTTAATGAAATAACGGCGGAAGTTTTCTGGTTGATCTTGTTGAACTACTCGGTAGTAAAAAATGCGATGTCGTCGTGTGGTTGCGTAGTAGCTGCGGTATTGATTATTGATGCTTATGTGAGAAGTCACTCGGTTTGATTCCATTATTGTCGATTAATAATATGAATTATTATAGCGATAATGACGTTTTGTTTTATTAAGTATTATTAGCGTAATAAAAGCGAAACATCTTTTATATAAAGCAGAATACTTTATTAAAGTTATTACATAAATAAAATATATTATATTTTATATGCATAGTGTTGCATAGTGTTTTGCATAGTGTTTTGCATAGTGTTGCATAGTGTTTGCATAGTAAAATATTTTTTATATAAATAGAATATATTATATTTTATTTAAAAGATTTTGCTTTAAATATGGACCGTCAGATTAAAAGTAAATCAATACTGGAATAGTTCATGGATTAATTACTATGCATTCTATTTTCCTATAAATAGAAGCTCATTCCTTCATTATTTTCTTACGAATTCTTTGAAACTACAGAGAGAGAAACTATAGAGAAAGAAGAAAAAAGATACGCTACTTCACTTTGCCGATATTCGGTTCTTCTAAGGTAGGGAATATTATTTGTTGTACTCGTAAGGGGTGTTATTCTTTCTTATTCATGAAGAGAAGCTTTTGTTATTCCATTGCTTATTATTATTACATTGGAATAACTTTTATATCGTGGTTTACCCTATACTTGGTGACATTTTTTTATTATTATTATTACATTGGAACATCACATGCGTGTGTTTTACAGGACACTGGTTAAAATCTTTATTATTATTACATTGGAACATCACATGCGTGTGTTTTACAGGACTGGTTAAAATCTTTATTATTCTGTTGGAACATCACATGCATGTGTTTTACAGGACTGGTTAAAATCTTTATCATTACATTGGAATATCCTATCTGTGTGTTTTACACGGATGGTTCCATCTTTATTATTACATTGGAACATCTGTGGGTGTGAATTTCACGACTTTGGTTTAGATTATTATTATTACATTGGAATAACACATACATCTGCAATCGCATGCGTGGTGATTTCTTTTGTTATTCCATTCTTTATTATACCCGGTTGGTTAAAACTTTGACTTCTATACTCCATGAAATTAGTAGAATATCCTTGATATTTGCGTTTCATCGATATCTTTTCATGGAAATATTCTTACGATCATTCTTGAATTTTACTCTAAAGCGATATCATGTTGACAATTTGGGCGTTAATAATTCTGGATAAAATAATTCTTGAACTTGTTTTATTGAATTCTTATATCATTGTCATCATCCTCATGTTTATATTTTTTTTAAAAGTCATACGTGGCTTTTGTAGTGCATAGATGGACTTGGTATGATTATGACGAGAGACTATTGATTGTAATCATGGTAGTAATGTTACAAATGATGTGGTAAAAATCCTCGATTGGTAGTAGTGCATTGATGGGCCGATTGTTGGCATGATCATGACCATTAATGAATACACTGACTATTCTTGGCCCGTAGTGCATGAATAATTGTGGTCGTGATCTTAAAGAATATCCTTGGTAGTAGTGCGAGGGGTGATTCGATGATGTGGATTATTTATTAAAAGTGAGTCTAAACTATATGATGATGAAAAACCTTTTAAAATCATAAAAGATAGTAGATTTTATTTTCTACTTGACTCTTTTAATGGATTGCTGGTTCCGCTGTAGTTAAACTTGATGTTTATTATATTTTATCAGTTTAACACTGTTGAAGGCTAATGATAATTTATTATGCATTATCTTAGTCATAATATTTCTTACTGGGCTAGTTGAGCTCACCCTTTCTTTCACTATTCTCTTCAGGAAATGAGAACATAGCTGGGACGAGTCGGGGAACGGAGTAATGGTCTAGAGGATAGCATTAGTAGTCCTCACTATTCTGTGAAATAGTGTGATAATAATTGTAATGAGGACTCCTTTTGAGTTTGTATAATATCTAGTAGATAATATTTGTATTCAAACTCACAGTTTATGTCGTATTGTACTGCAGTTATATTAGTAAGTTGTATTTAAATTACATACCATGTATCGACTACCCAAGATGGGTGATGTATACCTAATTTTGGGGGCGTCGCGGTTAGTATCGAGCTTGAGGATATGATCCACTGGCTAAGATGTGAGAATAGTACTAGGAGGGGGAGGCAGGGAATACCTTCGTTAGTATGACCTACTAAGTTTTATGTGCTATTTTATTGGTCGAATTAGAATATAGGGATAATTTGTTACATGTCGATTAACCTTTTGTTTTGTGGCGATGTATCTGAAAATGACATCGAGAATGTTGAGAATATGATGGAGCCACGAGCGATCGTTGATTCACATCACATATCGATAATCGAGGATAATGCATGCATCGAGGCGACAATCCTCATGCAAACAACAACCTTGACCAAATGATGAATGATCAAATGTTAGGAGGCTTTATGCAATTTATGCAACAATGGCGAGGCGACTCTGTCCAAAAGCGTGGGGTGGAAACACGGAAAACTCTCGGGCGGTCATGCATTAAACAATTGAGGCTGGGACCACCGGGAGTTTAAGGAGAGCCAAAACCACTTGGCGGAAGCATGGATAAAGCAGATTACAAGATATTTGATGTCTTGGGATGCTCAGAGGAGCAAAAGGTTCCACTTTACGCCTTTATGTGTTGCGGGAGGCGGATTCTTGGTGGGAATCGGTAAAAGCGTACTCGACTTCTTTGTCTTGAAGATATCTTGGGAGAAGTTCGGGGAGGCATTCAACGACAAATACTTTCTGAAAGTATTCGCCACATGAAGGAGGTGGAGTTTATCAAGTTGGAACAAAACAATATGGCCAAGTATCATGATCTGAGGCAAAATTTGCGGAGTTATCACGATTTCGTCCCACTTGGTGGATAATGAAGAAAAATGGGCGCGAATGTTTTTAAGAGGTTTGAAGTCGGAATCGTCGACATCTTATTTCTCATAAAGCGTGTTTGTATTCGGATGTTGTAAATAGGGCTCGATTAGTGGGCGCGATAACGAGTCAACTATGACTAAAAAGAAGCGGTAAGCAAAATTATAATACCGGTGAGTAGTCATGAGCGGTGACAACAAGCGTGGAGGAATCAGCGGGCGGATATGGTAACCACGCCGGTGGTAATCGAGGCCAAAATAATAAGAATGGACATTTCAAGAAAGCGGAGATTCAATGATGATGGAAAGGCGTCGGACCTGACACTTTTCGTTGTTAAGGAAGGAGAAAGACCACTATCATATGCTTCAAATGCGGAGAGAGAGGACACATCGATCAAAGCTGCATGCCATGCGAGTCAAAGCATGTTATAATTGTGGAAGAAGGTCACTTAGCTCGATTTTGTCATTTCTGAAGACAAATTCAACTAGGATGGAGGCACCAAAGTAGTCGGAAAAAGTCAAAGCCGGTAGTCTGAGGAGGCGTTTGTTGTGACCTCCAGAGAAGCAAGGAACCGAATGAAGGTCATCACGGGTAAGCTTATCATAAACTCTAATGAAGTCTATACTTTATTTGATCTGGGGTTCTACCCATTCTTTTATTTCTCTACTTGCGCTCATCGATTAAATTTGACTCAGGAGAAATTAGACTTTGACTTATCTGTGGAAACTCGTTGGGAGAAACCTTCATTACATCCTTTGTTTATAAGTCTTGTTTGGTTCAAATCGGTACCCTCACATTACTGTCGATCTTATTTCATTAAAAATACTTGCATTTGGCGTGATTCAAGGGATTGATTGGTTAACTACTTATCATGTACAAAAATTGATTATTTTCGTAAGGTTGTTAGCTTTCATATTCCTAATCAACCTATTATCTTGAATTCAAACGACCAAACCATTAAAATCAATCACGGTCATCTCAAGCCATAAAGCTATTCGTTTATTAAAAAGCGGATGTCAAGCTTTCTTAGCTCATATCTGATTTAAACAAAAATCGTCGATTTTGAGCGATATTTCTATTGTTAATAAATTTCTGGCGTATTCCCAGAAGAACTTCTGGCCTACCCCAGGCGTGAAATTGAATTTTGTATCGACCTTGAACCGGTACAAAACCTATTTCAAAAGCCCATATCGAATGGCTCTATTGAACTTGAGGAGTTAAAGACCCAACTTCTGAGAATTGTTAGACATTGGCTTTATTAGTCTAGTACTTCTCCTTGGGGTGCTCACATTATTCGTGAAGAAGAAAGATGGGAGTATGCGACTTTGTATTGATTATCGGGAGTTGAATCATGTCACCATCAAAAATAGGTATCCATTGCCGCGTATTGATGACTGTTTGACCCGATTGCAAGAGCAAATTCTTTTCAAAGATTGATCTTCGTTAGGATATCACCGATTGAAGATTAGAGCCGTGACATTCAAAAGCGGCTTCCGGAACTTCGATGCGGGCATTATGAATTCTAGTCATGTCCTTTGGATTGACTAATGCTCCCTTTGCCTTCATGGATATGATGAGCCAGAGTATTCAAGGAATATTTAGATCACTTTGTGGTGTCGTCTTTATTGATGACATCCTTATTTATTCAAAAGTCGTGAAGATCATGAAAGCAACACTTGAGGTGACACTCCAAAAGCCGTGAATATAAGCTTTATGCAAGTTGAAGAAATCGAGTTACGGCTTGAAGAAGTAGCATTCCTTGGGCGCGTGGTATCAAGTCGTGGAATATCATTGACCAAAGAAAGATTGAAGCTATTCAAAGTGGGAACAACCTAAATCGATGGCCAAAGTCGTAGCTTTCTCGGTTTATTTGGTTATTATCGGAGATTCGTGGAAGGATTTTCTCGAATCGCTACTCCATTGATTTCGGTGACTCGAAAAGATCTGAAAGTTCGGTTGGGGCGAAGAATGTGAGAAGAGTTTTCAAGAACTCGAGAGGAGACTTATTTATTTTGTTACGTGATACCATCGGCTCGGAGGATTTGTCATCTCTGATGATGCTTGAGCAAAGGTTGGGATGTGTTCTCATGCGACATGGAAAAGTTATAGCCTATGCCTCGTGACAACTCAAAAGAATATGAGAGGAATTATCCTACTCATGATGCGGAGTTAGCATTTATTATCTTTGCACTTAAAATTTGGAGGCATTACTTGTATGGGAGAAAGTGGAAATCTTTACGGATCATAAAAGCCTCAAATATTTCTTCACTCAAAAGGAACTCGACATGCGACAACGACGTTGGCTTGAGCTATTGAAAGATTATGATCATACCATCGATACCATCTGGAAAAGCGAGCGTGGTGGTGGCGCATTGAGTAGAAGATCATATGCAGAAATCTGAGTGCGTTATTGTCAACATAAGAGCCCATTTTGTGTGACTTGCAAAGGATGGAGATAGAGTTAAAGACTCGGGGACGCGTGTGATGATAGCGAATATCTGAGTAGAAGCCGACTTTAATCGATAAAGTTAAAATTTGCTCGAAGCTCTGGACACGGAGGTGATGCGTATGAGGAAGAAAGTGCAAGAAGGTGCTATCTTAGGAAGCAAGAATCGATGAAGAAGGAATACTTGAGTCGACTCCGGACTTTGTGTTCTAATGACCACGATTTAAAGTATAATATCATGATGGGGCGCTGACACACCATTTGCAATCCATCACAGGAGTACCAAAATGTATCGTGATATTTGTCATACATTTTGGTGGAGCAATATGAAGAGAGAGATAGCCTTTATTTATCTCGAGGTGTCTAACTTGTCAGCGAGTTAAGCGGAGCATCAAGTACCAAAAGGTCCATTGCAACCACTTGAAATTCGAATGGAAGTGGGAGCACATTACCATGGATTTTCGTTATCGGTCTTCTAAGGTTTCTCAAGGCGTTGATGCGATTTGGGTCATTGTTGATAGATTGACCAAGTCTCGCTCATTTCTTCTGCAAATCTGAGAAACTTATACACTTGAGCGTCTTGCTCGTATGTACATAAGCGAGATTGTAAAAGGCTGCATGGTATGCGGTATCCATAGTTTTATCGATCGAGACCCAAGATTCATTTCACGATTTTGGGTTAGTTTGCAAAAAGCTATGAGCACGGACTTACGATTTAGCTTCGGCATATCATCCTCGAGACGGACGGACGATCGGAGAGGACTATTCAAACTCTTGAAGATCTATTAAGACTCTGTGTCCTTGATTTCAAGGGAGTTGGGACAAGTTCTTACCATTGGTGGAGTTTTCCTACAACAGCGGTTATCAAACAAGTATTGGCATGGCTCCATTCGAGCGTTATATGGAAAGTGTGTCGTTCTCGGTATCTTTGGGATGAGGTGGGTGAAGCAAGCGTTGTTGGGGCCGGAGTTGATGCGCATGACTACGGAAAAGATTCAAACGATCAAAACGTATAAAAACCTCACAAAATCGACAAAAGAGTTATCTTTGATCTTCATCGAAAGGGCGTGGAATTCGATATAGGAGATCATGTGTTGTTAGAAGTTGCTCCATGGAAAGGAGTTACAAGATTTGGAAAGAGGAAAACTTAATCCTCGATTCATCGGTCCATTTTAATCCTCGATCGAGTAGGGCGTGGCCTATAGACTTGCTTTCTGCTTGAAATATGTCTCGTGTTCATGCGTTTTTCACATATCCATATTACGTAAATATGTGAAACCCGAACCATATTATTGAGTTAGAAGCAGGACGAAATAGCGGAAGATTTGGCGTATGAAGAGGTTCTGTTCAAATTTTGGATAAGAAGGAACATATTCTACGCTCGAGGTTATACCTCAAGTCGAAAGTTTTGTGGAGGAACCACGATGTTGAGGAAATGACTTGGGAGTTAGAATCGAAATGAAATCAAGGTATCCTTACCTCTTGACATATACCAGTCGTACCCTAATTTCGAGGCGAAATTTCATAAGAAGGGAGGTTGTAAGACCCGACTTTTATAAATAAAGATGAATTTTCTATAAATATTATTTTTGAATATTATGGAATAAATTTGATATAATGTTATAGTTGTGGGTAATATTTATAAATTTTGCAAAGTATGCAGTGGTTATATTATTCGATTGGTGGGGAATATTCGGTTTAGCGCGGGGAATATTAAATCAATGGCTCAATCATTGGTGGACCCTAGCGAAATTATTGTCGGATTGAAAGCGACAAAAATATTTTATTGAAATAACGGCGGAAGTTTTCTGGTTGATCTTTGTTGAACTACTCGGTAGTAAAAAAATGCGATGTCGTGTGGTTGCGTAGTAGCACGCACGGTATTGATTATTGATGCTTATGTGAGAAGTCACTCGGTTTGATTCCATTATTGTCGATTAATAATATGAATTATTATAGCGATAATGGCGTTTTGTTTTATTCAGTATTATTAACGTAATAAAAAGCGAAACATCTTTTATATAAAAGCGAATACTTTATTAAAGTTATTACATAAATAAAATATATTATATTTTATATGCATAGTGTTGCATAGTGTTTTGCATAGTGTTGCATAGTGTTTTGCATAGTAAAATGTTTTTATATAAATAGAATATATTATATTTTATTTAAAGATTTTGCTTTAAATATGGACCGTCAGTTAAAAGTAAATCAATACTGGACCGTTCATGGATTAATTACTATGCATTTATTTTCCTATAAATAGAAGCTCATTCCTTCATTATTTTCTTACAATTCACTTTGAAACTACAGAGAGAGAAACTATAGAGAGAGAAAGAAAAAAATTATACGCTACTTCACTTTGCGATATTCGGTTCTTCTAAGGTAGGGAATATTATTTGTTGTACTTCGTAAGGGTGTTATTCTTTTTATTCATGAGAGAAGCTTTGTTATTCCATTGCTTATTATTATTACATTGGAATAACTTTTGTATCGTGGTTTACCCTATACTTGGTGACATTCTTCTATTATTTTATTATTTGGAACATCACATGCGTGTGTTTTTACAGGACTGGTTAAAATCTTTATTATTATTACATTGGAACATCACATGCATGTGTTTTTTACGGACTGGTTAAAATCTTTATTATTCTACATTGGAACATCACATGCGTGTGTTTTACAGGACTGGTTAAAATCTTTATCATTCTGTTGGAATATCTATCATGTGTGTTTTACAGGATGCAGTTCCATCTTTATTATTACTGTTGGAACATCTGTGATTGTGAATTTCACGACACTGGTTTAGATTATTATTATTACATTGGAATAACATACATCTGCAATCCGCATGCATGGTGATTTCTTTTGTTATTCCATTCTTTATTATACCCGGTTGGTTAAAACTTTGACTTCTATACTCCATGAAATTAGTAGAATATCCTTGATATTTGCGTTTCATCGATATCTTTTCATGGAAATATTCTTACGATCATTCTTGAATTTTACTCTACAAAAGCGATATCATGTTGACAATTTGGACGTTAATAATTCACGGATAAAATAATTCTTGAACTTGTTTTATTGAATTCTTATATCATTGTCATCATCCTCTTATGTTTATATTTTTTTTTTAAAGTCATACGTGGCTGTAGTGCATAGATGGACTTGGTATGATTATGACGAGAGACTATTTGATTGTAATCATGGTAGTAATGTTACAAATGATGTGGTAAAAATCCTCGATGGTAGTAGTGCATTGATGGACGATTGTTGGCATGATCATGACCATTAATGAATACTGACTATTCTTGGCGCGTAGTGCATGAATAATTGTGGTCGTGATCTTAAAGAATATCCTTGGTAGTAGTGCGGGGGTGATTCGATGATGTGGATTATTTATTAAAGTGAGTCTCGGCTATACGATGATGAAAAACCTTTTAAATCATAAAAGATAGTAGATTTTATTTTCTACTTGACTCTTTTAATGGATTGCTTGTTCCTTTGCAATTAAACTTGATGTTTATTATATTTTATCGGTTTTAACTTTGTTGAAGGCTAATGATAATTTATTACGCATTATCTTAGTCATAATATTTCTTCTTGGGCTAGTTGAGCTCACCCTTTCTTTTTCTTTATTCTCTTGAGGAAATGAGAACATATTTGGAGACGAGTCGGGGAGCGGAGTAATGGTCGAGAGGATAGCATTAGTAGTCCTCACTATTACGTGAAATAGTGTGATAATAATTGTAATGAGGACTCCTTTTGAGTTTGTATAATATCTAGTAGATAGTAGATATATATAAGTTGTATTCAAACTCACGATTTATAATTTTGGGGCGTATTGTACGTGAATGAGTTATATTAGTAAGTTGTATTTAAATTACCTTTTCATGTTGAGGTACCGTGTATATTCGACTACCCAAGATGGGTGATGTATACCTAATTTTGGGGCGTCTAATACGATTTATTGAAGGCTAATGATAATTTGTTCGACATTATCTTTGTTATAATATTTTTTACTGGGCTAGTTGAGCTCACCTTTTTCCTTTTTGTTCCATTTTTTTTCTCAGGAGGCGAGAATATAGCGGGAACTAGTCGGGGTATAGAGTGATATTTTAAGATAGTTGCTTTAGCAGTCCTCACTATTTTGTAAAATAGTGTATCAATAATTGTAATGAGGACATTATTTGAGTGTGGATATTGTTTAGAAGATAATATTTGTATTTAAACTCACAGTATATGTGTTGTCGTATTTTGCATGACAATTGTAATAATGAAGTTATAGTTATTTTCTATACCATGTATTTGGCGACTCAGAATGGGTTGTGTGAACCTATTTTGGGGCATCACAGTTGGTATCAGAGCTTAGGGATATGGTCTCTGGCGGAGATCGGGGAATAGAACTAGGAGGGGAGAGACGAGTAAATCATTCGCTAGTGTTTCCTACCTAAGCTTATTTGTTGGTCGGTTAGAATATAGGGTTATTATATGGTATGTCAATTTCTTTAATTAACCCTTGTTTTGTGGTAGTATTTGAGAATGGCATCTGAAAATGTTGAGATGAGCAATGGAGTGAATGAGACCGTGGAGACACTTTTAATCACCAACCAGGAGAACGTTCAACAGGACGACAATGTTCCTCCTGTAAACAACACCACCGATCAAATGATGAATGATGGGATGTTTAGAAGCTTTTTGCAGTTCATGCAAAATCAGACGAGGGAGACTCGTGTACAAAATATGGGTAGTAATAATAACAACGAGCGGTTTGTCACAGCTAAGCAGTTCAAAGAGTTGGGACCACCAGAGTTTTTGGGAAAGCCGGATCCGATTAAGGCAGAAACATGGGTTAAGAAAATTACCAAGATATTTGATGTCTTAGGATGCACGGAGGAACAGAAGGTTCCATTCGCCACCTTTATGTTCCATGGTGAGGCAGATTACTGGTGGGAATCTGTGAAGCATACCCTGCCAGCCGCACCCATTATGTCTTGGGAAACATTTCAGAAACTGTTCAATGACAAGTACTTTCCTGAAAGTATTCGTCATATGAAGGATGTAGAGTTTATTAGACTGGAATAGAACAACATGACTGTGTCCCAATGCGAGGCTAAGTATGAAAAGTTATCCAGGTTTGCACCTCATTTGGTAGAGAATGAGGAACGTATGACGGGGATGTTTCTGAGAGGTCTAAAACCCGAAATTTATCAATATCTTATTTCTCACAAATTTTCTCTATATTTAGATGTTGTGAACAGGGCTCAATTATTAGAGCAAGATAATGAATCTGTTCAATTGAGGGACCACAACCAGGGTCATACCGGTGGCAGCAGTCACCGGAGCAATGACAACCAGCGGGGAGGAAAATATCTGGACAAAAGTGGTAACCACTCTGGTGGTAATTGTGGCCATGATAGTAAAAGAAGCGAGCCGGGGGGAGATTTCAAAAAGAGAAGGTACAACAATGACAATGTGAAGACGTCAGCACCAGCATCAACTATTTCTAGGGGAGGAGAACGACCACCGGTTGTATGTTATAAATGCGGGAAAGAGGGAAACATCAGCCCAAACTGCCCACAACAATTCAAGGTATGTTATAACTGTGGAAAGGAAGGTCATATAGCTCGAGATTGTTCTGCAGCGAAAAGTCCAGCTAGTATGGTGACTCCAAAGGCTATCCCAGACAAGTCAAAGTCAACGGTTCATGGAAGAACGTTTGTCGTGATTGCCCAAAACACGAGGAACCCGAACGAGGTAATCACGGGTAAGATATCGTTTCTACCCATTCTTTTATCTCTACCCATTCTTGTGCTCTGCGCTTGAATTCGAATTTCAGGAGAAATAAGACTTTGACTTATCTGTTGAGACTCTGTTAGGAGAAACTTTCATTACATCCACTGTTTATAAATCTTGCTTGATCCAAGTTGGCACCATCACATTACATGTTGATCTTATCTCTTTGAAAATACTTGTATTTGATGTGATTTTAGGGATTAATTGCTTAACCACTCATCATGCTAAAATTGATTGTTTTTGTAAGGTTGTTAGTTTTCATATTCCTAACCAACCTGTTATGCGAATTCAAGCAACCAAACCACTAAAGTCAATCACTGTCATATCATGCCATAAAGCCATTCGTTTATTGAAAAATGGATGTCAAGCTTTCTTAGCCCATGTCATGGACTTGAACAAAAATACGTCAGATTTGAATAATATTTCTGTTATTAGTGAATTTCTTGACGTATTTCCTGAAGAACTTCCCGGTCTACCCCCAGAACGTGAAGTTGAATTCTTTATTGACCTTGAACCTGGTACAAAACCCATTTCTAAAACCCCATATCGAATGGCTCATATTAAACTTCAGGGGTTAAAGGTCCAACTACAGGAGTTGTTAACATCGGTTTCATTCATCCTAGTACATCTCCTTGGGGTACTCCTGTTTTATTCGTAAAGAAGAAAGACATGAGTATACAAATTTGTATTGAATACCGGGAATTGAACCATGTCACCATCAAGAATAGGTATCCGCTACCTCGCATTGATGATATGTTTGACTAGTTGCAAGGAGCACAATTCTTTTCAAAGATTGATCTTCGTTCTGGATATCATCAGCTGAAGATTAAAGCGAGGATATTCAAGAGCGCCTTCAAAACTTCGATGACGGGCATTATGAATTCTAAGTCATGTCTTTTGGATTGACTAATGCTCTTGCTGCTTTCATGGATATGATGAACCGTGTGGTCAAGGAATATTTGGATCAGTTCGTTGTTATCTTTATTGATGACATCCTCATATATTCCAAAAGTCGTGAAGATCATGAGCACCATTTGAAGCTGGTACTTCAAAGGCTTTGTGATAACAAGCTATATGTCAAGCTGAAGAAATGCGAGTCCTAGCTTGAGGAAGTAGCATTCTTTGGGCACGTGGTGTCAAAACATGGAGTATCTATTGACCTGGTGAAGATTAAAGCAATACAAAGTTGGGAGCAACTGAAGTACGTAGCTTTCTAGGCTTAGCTGGTTATTATCAGAGATTCGTGGAAGGATTTTCTCGAATCGCTACTCCATTAACTTGGCTAACTCAGAAAGATACAAAATTCGTATGGAGCGAGGAATGTGAGATGAGTTTCCAAGAGCCCAAGAGGAGACTCATTTCGGCACCTATTCTGACAATACCATCTGGTTCGGATGGATTTATTATCTACAGCGATGCTTCAGGCAAAGGGTTAGGATGTGTTCTCATGCAACATGGGAAAGTCATAGCTTATGCCTCGCGACAACTCAAAGAATATGAGAGGAATTATCCTACTCATGATCTGGTGTTGGCAGCAGTCATTTTTGCATTGAAAATCTGGAGACACTATCTGTATGGGGAGAAAGTGGAGATTTATACAGATCATAAAAGCCTCAAATATGTCTTTACCCAAAAGAAACTCAACATACAGCAACGACGTTGGCTCGAGCTGTTGAAAGATTATGACCATACCATTCAATATCATCCTGGAAAAGCAAATGTGGTAGCTGACACATTGAGTAGAAGATCATATGCGGGTATGAGTGCGATGTTGTTAACACGAAGTGTAAGACCCCGAAATTTTTTTAAATAAAAAGGAATTTCCTTTATTTATTATTTTGAAATAGTAAGGGTTGATTTGATTAATGTGGATAGTTAAGGGTTAAATACGCAAATATTTCAAAATAAGCAAGTGGTTATAAAATATTCATTTTTGTAGGGAATATTCGTTTGGTCGTGGAATATTAAATCTTTGTCGGGGAATATTAAATTTACCACAAGCCATGAAACCATGTGTGGGCCCCATGTGAAAGCGATTGGATGAAGAAAGCGACAAATATAAGTTGGTTAAAAATAACGGTACGTAGTTATTACTGAATTAAGACCATTGGAATACCGGTTGGTTAAAATACTGATGTCTGGCGTGGTTGCATAAAGATTATTACCCGGTATATTGCGCGAAGATTATTGAATTATTGATCCTTACGTAAGAAGGCACTACTCAATAATTATTACAGTAATTCTTGTTCAATAGTTTATTTTATTGATTCAATAATTCTTTGCGTTGGTATTTTATATTATTATTGTTTTCAATAATTGTCAGCTCGCATACGATATTTCCCATTATCGGATCAATAATTCATATTATTTGAATAATATTATTAGATAACATTATTGGCAATGTCTAGAAAGTTACATCTAAGGAGAGGTTTGGTCACCTAATTGGCACAAGATGAGGAGAGATCCTTATTGGAAAGCCCCTCTTTCGGAAGAGCGACTGGTTGTCATAAATGTGATTACGTAATATTATTTGTGAATAATTAATTATTGATTCATATGATAAGGAAATATTTATTTTATATGAATATAAATGATGGATTTATTTATGTGGTTATTAATGAAGGAATTAATGTTGAGGTGTTTTATCAGTATTTTATCGGATTGGAGGTATTAAAAATCAAATCAGGGGTTTTGAGATATATTGCGGGGCTTATAATTTTTAATCCAACCGTTGGATTGTGGTAATTTTTGGGTATGTTATACATACATAAGTTGAGTATATGTCCACAAATTTTGAACCGTTAAAAATGCACGAATGATTTGTTGTGAATTTTAAGAGGTGTCGGATAGGAAATTAGGTTTATAATTAATTTTGGTGGAAAATTCTAGAATTGAGTGGGCCCCACTTGTGGTTGGTGAAAAATGTGCTGAATTTTATTTCAAATGTGGTGGGTGGCAATAGTAGCGAGTAAAGCCATCGGTAGCTTGTCAAAATGCTTCTTGTGGGCTAACATTTTCCTATAAATAGAGGGCTAAGTTAGAATTGAAAATCACACCGAAACAAAGTTTTCTCTCTTCTCTCTCTATATTATTGGCGTATTTTGTGAGTATTTAGATACTTTGAGAGTTCTTTGTTAAATTACAGTTTTATTCAAACATCACTTGAGACCTTTCCTTAGAAATCTTGATTCTTTGAGGTAAGGGATGTTATTTTCTTCTCAAATGATATTAATTCTTCAATATCATTATCTTTGAAATATTGGTTGGTACTTTTTATCAAATTTGGAACTTTTTCATATCGGGGTTATTTATTCATGAGTTACTATTCACGAGATACTATTCATGAGTTACTATTCACGAGTTACTATTCACTAGTACTATTCATGAAGCGTGAAGATGTTTTTTTTGTGGAATTTCTATCTTTGGGTGTGTGAGTTACTATTCACGATATCTTGCCTTTATTCACGATATCGGCATTATTCACGAATACGGCACTATTCACGGAAAAATAAAAATTTTTCTTTTCGTCTAAAATATCTATTCTGGATACTAGCTTTGATTGTATCCATGTTTTGATCATTCTTGAATTTTACTTCACTATGATTATTTATGAAGTATTTTTGAACTCGAATTGTTTAAAGTACGAATCCATAATACTTGACATTTTGTTTCAACTTGGATTCGTTTCTTTAAAAAATATTTTCATCATCCTCGGTCTTAAATGATGATATTATTGAATATCTTTGGCTGTAGTCAAAAGATGAATGATTTCTGAAGAATATCTTTGGCACATGTAGTGCAAAAGATGGCAGTGTTTAAATGAACATGGACCGATCGATGAATATCTTTGGCACTGTAGTGCAAAGATGAGCGGTGTTTAAATGAACATAACCGGTGATGAATATCTTTGGCCTTTAGTGCAAAGATGAACAGGTGTTGAGATGAACATGACCTATTGATGAATATCTTTGGCTTGTAGTGCAAAGATGAATATTTGATTTGAGATGAATATTGATTGATGTTACAGGGATAAAATATTGATGATGGACTGTTAAATTCATAGATTATAGTAGATTTCATTCTCTACGTAACTCTTCTATGAATTATTATTTATTTGCGAATATTGATCTGAAACTTGTTGTCTATTGTATTCTATCAGATTTTTCCCTGTTGGAGACTAACGATAATTTGTTGTATATTATCTTAGTCATAATATTCTTTACTGGGCTAGTTGAGCTCACCCTTTTCCTTTTTGTTCCATTCTTCTCAGGAGGCGAGAATATAGAAAGTACGAGTCGGGGTATGGAATGAAGGTTTTAGAAAGGATTGTTTAGTAGTCCTCACCATTTTTGTAAAATAATGTATCAATAAATGTGATGGGGATTTATTTGAGTATAGATATTGTCTAAAAGATAATATTTGTATTTAAACTCACGATTATTCTTGTTGTAATAATAAAGTTGTAGTTGTTTACATACCATGTATTTGGAGATTTCGGAATGGGTGTGGTGTATACCTATTTTGGGGGCGTCACGGTTTAGTATCGAGCTTAGGGATATGATCTCTGGCGGAGATCGGGGAATAGAACTAGGAGGGAGAGCGAGTAAATCCTTTGCTAGTGTGTCCTACTAAGCTTATTTGTTAGTTGGTCAAGATATATAGGGATATTATGTGATTGATTTCCTTAATTAACCCTTGTTTTATAGCAGTAATTGAGAATGTCATTGAGAATATTAATAGTGGTGTAAATGAGGCCCGTGGAGATGCAGTACTTAACAACGAGGAGAGCGTGCAACACAGTGGCAATGTACCTCTGTGAATAACACCTTTGGCGGATGATGAGCGAGGGGATGTTTAGAAGCTTTTTGCAGTTCATGCAAAATCAGACGAGGGAGACTCGTGTTCAAAATGAGGAGGAGATGATAGCAATTCACGGGTGGTCACAATGGCAGTTCAAAAAGTTGGGACCACGAATTTAAGGGAAAGCGGATCCGATCATGGCGGAAACATGGGTCAAACAAATTACCAAGATATTCGATGTCTTGGGATGCGCGAAGAGCGAAAGTTCCATTCGCTACTTTTATGTTAAAAGTGGCGAAGTGATTCTTGGTGGGAATCGTGAAGCGTACCATTCACCGCACTTTCGGCATGTCGTGGGAGCGTTTGAAGCAGTTCAATGACAAGTACTTCCACGAAAGTATTCGTCATATGAAGGAAGTGGAGTTTATTAGACTAGAAGCGAGAATAACATGGCGGTGTCCCGATGCGAGGCGAAGTTCGCGGAGTTATCGAGTTTGCACCTCATTTGGTGGAGAATGAGGAGCATTATGGCGGATGTTTCGAGAGGTTTGAAACCCGGCATCGTCGGTATCTCATTTCTCATAAATTTTCTCTCTATTCGGATGTTGTCAGTGAGGGCTCGGTTGTTAGAAGCGAGATAACGAGTACGTTCAACCGAGGGTCCATAACGAGGATTATCCAAGAAGATAGCGGTCATCGAATAACGATAACCCGGTGGAGAAAGAAGAATACGGACAAAGCGGTAACCACTCTGGTGGTAATCGTGGCCATGAAAATAGAAGCGAGTCGGGAGGAGATTTTAAAAGAGGAGATTCAACAACGACCATGTGAAGGCGTCGGCGCCCGGTAGCAACTGGTTTCAAGGAGAGAGAAAGACCATCGGTCGTATGTTACAAATCTGGGAAAGAGGGACATATCATTTGGCGCCTTACAACAGTTTAAGGTATGCTATAATTGTGGAAAAGAAGGACATATCGCTCGAGTTATGCGATATCGAAACACGATCCGGTGAGGAATGGTGACTCAAAAGGATGTCGGAAAAGTCAAAGTCAGCGATTTACGGAAGGCGTTTGTCGTGGCCAGGTCAAAATACGAGGAACCCGAGCGAAGTTAGCACCCAGGTTAGTTAATTATAAATTCTTGCGAAGTTTATACCTTACTGAATCTCGGTTCTACCCATTCTTTTTTCTCTCTTGCTTGCGCTCAGCGTTTGAACTTGACTACGGAGAAATTAGACTTTGACCTATTTATGGAGACTCGTTAGGAGAAACTTTCATTACATCGTTGTTTAGAAATCTTGCTTGATTCAAGTTGGAACTATCACATTACACGTTAACCTTATTTCTATAGAGATATTTGCTTTTGATGTGATTTTAAGGTTAACTACTCATCATGCCAAAATTGATTGCTTTCGTAAGGTTGTTAGTTTTCATATTCTAAGCAACCTATTATTGAATTGAGCAATCAAACCATTGAAGTCAAACATTTTCATATCAAGCCATGAAGTCATTCGTTTATTACGGATGTCAAGTTTTCTTAGTCCATGTTATGGATTTGAATAAAGACACGTCGATTTGAATAATATTCTTGTTGTTATTGATTTTTCCGACGTATTTCTGAAGAATTTATTGGCTTACTCCCAAAGCGATATTAAATTTTGTATCGACTTTGAACCGGTACAAAACTCATTCCTAAAATCTCATATCGAATGGCTCTATTGAACTTGAGTTAAAAATTCAACTATAGAATTTGGTACCTGAGCCTTTATCTTGTGACTTCCTTTGTGGAATGCACCGAAGCCAGACTCTCCGTAAGGGACACCATATTCGTGCGATAGTAAACTGATAGGTGTCATTGTAACGTGCTATCCAAGGTTGGGATATGAGTCACAGTTGAGAGCAACCTAAGTCGGTAAGTGAAATGCGTAGTTTTCTAGGCTTAGTTGGTTATTATCGGAGATTCGTTGAAGGATATTCTCGAATCGCTATTCCATTAATGTAGCTGACTCATAGAGATACAAAATTCAAATGGAGCAAGGAATGTGGGAAGAGCTTCGAAGAACTCAAGAGGAGACTCATTTCAGACATGTTACGACCATGCCATCTGGAAAAGCGAGCGTGGTAGGCGGCGTGTTGAGTAGAAGATCGTATACAAGTAATGAAAGTACGATATTGTCAAAGACTCATTTTAAGTATAATATACAAATAATAGAGATGGAGATGAAAACTCTAGGTACCCGCGTGATGATATCTGAGATGCGTGATGATATCTGAGTATAATCGACTTTAATCGATAAAGTTAAAGCTATTCAAGCTACACACGGAGTGATGAATTTGAAGAAGGAGGTGCGAAGTTGTTATTTTAAAAGCGAGAATCGGTGGCGTGAGGAAAGCTCAAACCTTCGATTTATTAATCCATTTGAAATTCTCGATCGAATAGGGCTGTGGCCTATAGACTCGTTTTACCACCAAGTATGGCGTGTTCATAACATTTTCACGTATCGATGTTACGTAAATATGTGGACAACCCAAACCACATTATTGCGTTAAAACCGGACGAGATAGCCGAAGACTTAACGTACGAGGAGGTACCTGTCAAGATTTTGTAGAGGAAAGAACATGACCTATGTATGAGGTTATACCATAAGTTAAAGTTTTGTGGAGAAACCGTACTATTGAGGAAATGATGACTGGAGTTGGAAGCGAAAATGAAAGCGAGGTATCTTTACCTTTTGAAATACCAGTATCGTCACGTCAATTTCGAGGACGAAATTTCATAAGGAGGGAGGTTGTAAGACCGAAATTTTTTAAATAAAAGGAATTTCCTTTATTTATTATTTTGAAATAGTAAGGGTTGATTTGATTAATGTGGATAGTTAAGGGTTAAATACGCAAATATTTCAAAATAAGCAAGTGATTATAAAATATTCATTTTTGTCGGGGAATATTCGTTTGGTCGTGGAATATTAAATCTTGTCGGGGAATATTAAATGCGATGACGTATGACCATGTGTGGGCCCCATGTGAAAGCGATTGGATGAAGAAAGCGACAAATATAAGTTGGTTAAAAATAACGGCGTAGTAGTTATTCTGAGATTAAGACCGTTGGAATAATTGGTTAAAATCTGATGTCTGGCGTGGTTGCGCGATGCTTTACGGTATTGCGGTATTATTGAATTATTGATCCTTACGTAAGAAGGCACTACTCAATAATTATTACGGTGAGTTCTTGTTCAATAGTTTATTTTATTGATTCAATAATTCTTTGCGTTGGTATTTTATATTATTCTTTGTTCAATAATTGTCCTTTGCATGATATTTCCCATTATCGGATCAATAATTCATATTATTTGAATAATATTATTAGATAACATTATTGGCAATGTCTAGAAAGTTACGTCTAAGGAGAGGTTTGGTCACCTAATTGCTGCGCCCGATGAGGAGAGATCCTTATTGGAAAGCCCCTCTTTCTGGAGGCAATGCTGGTTGTCATAAATGTGATTACGTAATATTATTTGTGAATAATTAATTATTGATTCATATGATAAGGAAATATTTATTTTATATGAATATAAATGATGGATTTATTTATGTGGTTATTAATGAAGGAATTAATGTTGAGGTGTTTTATCAAGTATTTTATCGGATTGGAGGTATTAAAAATCAAATCGGGGTTTTGAGATATATTATGGGGTTATAATTTTAATCCAACCGTTGGATTGTGGTAATTTTGGGTATGTTATACATACATAAGTTGAGTATATGTCCACAAATTTTGAGCAATTAAAAATGCACGAATGATTTGTTGTGAATTTTAAGAGGTGTCGGATTCGGAAATTAGGTTTATAATTGATTTTGGTGGAAAATTCTAGAATTGAGTGGGCCCCACTTGTGGTTGGTGAAAAAATGTGCTGAATTTTATTTCAAATGTGGTGGGTGGCAATAGTAGCGGTAAAGCCATCGTAGTAGTGGTCAAGTGCCTTCTATGAGCTAACATTTTCCTATAAATAGAGGGCTAAGTTAGAATTGAAAATCACACGAAACAAAGTTTTCTCTCTTTCTCTCTATATTATTGGCGTATTTTGTGAGTATTTAGATACTTTGAGAGTTCTTTATTCAAGATACAAGTTTTATTAAACATCACTTGAGCCTTTCCTTAGAAATCTTGATTCTTTGAGGTAAGGGATGTTATTTTCTTCTCAAATGATATTAATTCTTCAATATCATTATCTTTGAAATATTGGTTGGTACTTTTTATCAAATTTGGAACTTTTTCATGTCGGGGTTACTATTCATGAGTTACTATTCACGAGATACTATTCATGAGTTACTATTCACGAGTTACTATTCACGAGTACTATTCATGAAGCGTGAAGATGTTTTTTGTGGAATTTCTATCTTTGGGTGTCGGAGTTACTATTCACGTATCTTGCCTTTATTCACGATATCGGACATTATTCACGAATCTGGCACTATTCATAGAAAAATGAAAATTTTTCTTTTAAATCTAAAATATCTATTCTGGATACTAGCTTTGATTGTATCCATGTTTTGATCATTCTTGAATTTTACTTCACTATGATTATTTATGAAGTATTTTTGAACTCGGATTGTTTAAAGTACGAATCCATAATACTTGACATTTTGTTTCACTGGATTCGTTTCTTTAAAAATATTTTTCATCATCCTCAGTCTTAAATGATGATATTATTGAATATCTTTGGCCTGTAGTGCAAAGATGAATGATTTCTGAAGAATATCTTTGGCCTGTAGTGCAAAGATGAGCAGGTGTTTAAATGAACATGACCGGTCGATGAATATCTTTGGCCTGTAGTGCAAAGATGAGCAGGTGTTTAAATGAACATGACCGACTGATGAATATCTTTGGCCTTTAGTGCAAAGATGAACAGGTGTTGAGATGAACATGACCTATTGATGAATATCTTTGGCTTGTAGTGCAAAGATGAATATTTGATTTGAGATGAATATTGATTGATGTTACAGGGATAAAATATTGATGATGGACTATTAAATTCATAGATTATAGTAGATTTCATTCTCTACGTAACTCTTACATGAATTATTATTTTCATTGCGAATATTGATCCAAAAACTTGTTGTCTATTGTATTCATCAGATTTTTCCTGTTGGAGACTAACGATAATTTGTTGTATATTATCTTAGTCATAATATTCTTCTCTTGGGCTAGTTGAGCTCACCCTTTTCCTTTTTGTTCCATTCTTCTCGGGGAGGCGAGAATATAGAAAGTACTTAGTCGGGGTATGGAATGAAGGTTTTAGAAAGGATTGTTTAGTAGTCCTCACCATTTTGTAAAATAATGTATCAATAAATGTGATGGGGATTTATTTGAGTATAGATATTGTCTAAAAGATAATATTTGTATTTAAACTCATGATTATTCTTGTTGTAATAATAAAGTTGTAGTTGTTTTCGTACCATGTATTTGGCGACTCGAGAATGGGTGTGGTGTATACTATTTTGGGGGCGTCACGGTTAATATCGAGCTTAGGATATGATCTCTGGCGGAGATCGGGGAATAGAACTAGGAGGAGGAGGAGTAAATCCTTTGCTAGTGTGTCCTACCTAAGCTTATTTGTTAGTTGAGTCGATATATAGGGATATTATGTGATTGATTTCCTTAATTAACCCTTGTTTTATGACAAGTAATTGAGAATGTCAATTGAGAATATTAATAGTGGTGTAAATGAGACCAGTGGAGATGCTGTACTTAACAACGAGGAGAGCGTGCAACAGTCGGCAATGTACCTCCTGTGAATAACACCACCCTTTGAAAGCGGATGATGAGCGAGGGATGTTTAGAAGCTTTTTGCAGTTCATGCAAAATCGACGAGGAGACTCGTGTTCAAAATCTGAGGAGGAGATGATAGCAATTCACGGGTGGTCACACCAGCGAGTTCAAAGAGTTGGGACCACGAGAATTTAAGGGAAAGCAGATCCGATCATGGCGGAAACATGGGTCAAACAAATTACCAAGATATTCGATGTCTTGGGATGCACGAAGAACGAAAGTTCCATTCGCTACTTTTATGTTCCGTGGCGGTGATTCTTGGTGGGAATCGTGAGGCGTACCATTCAGTTTGCCTCT
The DNA here is from genome assembly GCA_020205615.1 of Panax quinquefolius. NCBI lineage: Eukaryota > Viridiplantae > Streptophyta > Magnoliopsida > Apiales > Araliaceae > Panax > Panax quinquefolius. Next base: position 101,490,791 of record CM035152.1, on the reverse strand, counting down.
CAAAGATGTCATGGAGAGCGTTTGAAGCAGTTCAATGACAAGTACTTCCACGAAAGTATTCGTCATATGAAGGAAGTGGAGTTTATTAGACTAGAAGCGAGAATAACATGGCGGTGTCCCGAAGACGAGGCGAAGTTCGCGGAGTTATCGAGTTTGCACCTCATTTGGTGGAGAATGAGGAGCGATATGGCGGATGTTTACGAGAGGTTTGAAACCGGCATACGTCGATTATCTCATTTCTCATAAATTTTCTCTATTCGGATGTTGTCAATGAGGGCTCGGTTGTTAGGCGAGATAACGAGTCACGTTCAACCGAGGGTCCATAACGAGGATTATCTAGAAGATAGCGATCATGAATAACGATAACCGGTGGAGAAAGAAGAATACGGACAAAGGCGGTAACCACTCGGTGGTAATCGTGGCCATGAAAATAGAAGCGAGTCGGGAGGAGATTTTAAAAGAGGAGATTCAACAACGACCATGTGAAGGCGTCGAACACCGATGTAATTTGGTTCCAAGGAGGAGAAAGACCATCGGTCGTATGTTACAAATCGGAAAGAGGGACATATCACCCCAAACCGCCCCTAGCAGTTTAAGGTATGCTATAATTGTGGAAAAGAAGGACATATCGCTTTCGAGATTATGCGATATCGAAACACGATCCAGTATGGGAATGGTGACTCAAAAGGATGTCCCGAGAAAAGTCAAAGTCAACGATTTACGGAAGAGCGTTTGTCGTGGCCGGTCAAAATCTGAGGAACCCGACGAAGTTAGCACAGGTTAGTTAATTATAAATTCTTGCGAAGTTTATACCTTACTAGATCTGGGTTCTACCCATTCTTTTATCTCTCTTGCTTGCGCTCAGCGTTTGAACTTGACTACGGAGAAATTAGACTTTGACCTATTTATGGAGACTCAAGTTGGGAGAAACTTTCATTACATCCGTTGTTTAGAAATCTTGCTTGATTCAAGTTGGAACTATCACATTACCTGTTAACCTTATTTCTATAGAGATATTTGCTTTTGATGTGATTTTAAGGTTAACTACTCATCATGCCAAAATTGATTGCTTTTCGTAAGGTTGTTAGTTTTCATATTCTAAGCAACCTATTATTGAATTCGTGCAATCAAACCATTGAAGTCAAACATTTTCATATCAAGCCATGAAGTCATTCGTTTATTACGGATGTCAAGTTTTCTTAGTCCATGTTATGGATTTGAATAAAGACACGTCGATTTGAATAATATTCTTGTTGTTATTGATTTTCCCGACGTATTTCTGAAGAATTTATTGGCTTACTCCCAAAGAGGCGATATTAAATTTTGTATCGACTTTGAACCGGTACAAAACTCATTCCTAAAATCTCATATCGAATGGCTCTATTGAACTCGAGGAGTTAAAAATTCAACTATAAATTTGGTTTTGAGCCTTTATCTTGTGACTTCCTTTGTGGAATGCACCAAGCGAGACTCTCCGTAAGGGACACCATATTCGATGCGATAGTAAGGCGATAGGTGTCATTGTAACGTCTTTATCAAAGTTGGGATATGAGTCGCGGTTGAGAGCAACCTAAGTCGGTAAGTGAAATGCGTAGTTTTCTGAGGCTTAGTTGGTTATTATCGGAGATTCGTTGAAGGATATTCTCGAATCGCTATTCCATTAATGTAGGTGACTCATAGAGATACAAAATTCAAATGGAGCAAGGAATGTGGGAAGAGCTTGAAGAACTCGAGAGGAGACTCATTTCAAAGCACGTGTTACGACCGTGCCATCTGGAAAAGCGAGCGTGGTAGGCGGCGTGTTGAGTAGAAGATCGTATACAAATCTGAGTACGATATTATCAAAGACTCATTTCGTATAATATACAAATAATAGAGATGGAGATGAAAACTCTAGGTACCCACGTGATGATATCTGATGCGTGATGATATCTGAGTATAATCGACTTTAATCGATAAAGTTAAAGTCATTTCAAGCTACACACCGGGTGATGATGAATTTGAAGAAGGAGGTCAAGAAGTTGTTATTTTAAAAGCGAGAATCGGTGGCGTGAGGAAAGCTCAAACCTTCGATTTATTAATCCATTTGAAATTCTCGATCGAATAGGGCGTGGCCTATAGACTCGTTTTACCACCAAGTATAATGGCGTGTTCATAACATTTTTCACGTATCGATGTTACGTAAATATGTGGACAACCCAAACCACATTATTGCGTTAAAGCCCGGACGAGATAGGTAGAAGACTTAACGTCGACGAGGAGGTACTGTCAAGATTTTGTAGAGGAAAGAACATGACCTATGTCTTAGAGGTTATACCATAAGTTAAAGTTTTGTGGAGAAACCATGCTATTGAGGAAATGACACGGGAGTTGGAAAGCGAAAATGAAAGCGAGGTATCTTTACCTTTTGAAACACCTGGTGCGTCACGTCAATTTCGAGGACGAAATTTCATAAGGAGGGAGGTTGTAAGACCAGAAATTTTTTAAATAAAAGGAATTTCCTTTATTTATTATTTTGAAATAGTAAGGGTTGATTTGATTAATGTGGATAGTTAAGGGTTAAATACGCAAATATTTCAAAATAAGCAAGTGATTATAAAATATTCATTTTTTGCCGGGAATATTCGTTTGGTGTCGTGGAATATTAAATATCTTGTCGGGGAATATTAAATGCGACGGTAGTGACCGTGTGTGTGGGCCCATGCTTGAAAGCGATTGGATGAAGAAAGCGACAAATATAAGTTGGTTAAAAATAACGGCGTAGTTATTCACTAGTTAAAATTTGTTGGAATACCCTAAATTGGTTAAAATACGATGTCTGGCGTGGCATTAAAGAAGACTGCGGTATTGCAGATATTATTGAATTATTGATCCTTACGTGAAAGGCACTACTCAATAATTATTACGGTGAATTCTTGTTCAATAGTTTATTTTATTGATTCAATAATTTCTTTGCGTTGGTATTTTATATTATTCTTTGTTTCAATAATTGTCACTCGCATGAAGATTTCCCATTATCGGATCAATAATTCATATTATTTGAATAATATTATTAGATAACATTATTGGCAATGTCTAGAAAGTTACATCTAAGGAGAGGTTTGGTCACCTAATTGCTGGCGCTTGAGAAGGAGAGATCCTTATTGGAAAGCCCCCTCTTTCTCGAGAAGCGACTGGTTGTCATAAATGTGATTACGTAATATTATTTGTGAATAATTAATTATTGATTCATATGATAAGGAAATATTTATTTTATATGAATATAAATGATGGATTTATTTATGTGGTTATTAATGAAGGAATTAATGTTGAGGTGTTTTATCGGTATTTTATCGGATTGGAGGTATTAAAAAATCAAATCGGGGTTTTCAGATATATCATGCGGGGGTTATAATTTTTAATCCAACCGTTGGATTGTGGTAATTTTGGGTATGTTATACATACATAAGTTGAGTATATGTCCACAAATTTTGAACCGTTAAAATGCACGAATGATTTGTTGTGAATTTTAAGAGGTGTCGGATTCGGAAATTAGGTTTATAATTAATTTTGGTGGAAAATTCTAGAATTGAGTGGGCCCCACTTGTGGTTGGTGAAAAAAATGTGCTGAATTTTATTTCAAATGTGGTGGGTGGCAATAGTAGCAGGTAAAGCCATCAGGTAGCAGTCGAAGTCTGCCTTGGCCAAGCTAACATTTTCCTATAAATAGAGGCTAAGTTAGAATTGAAAATCACACCGTAAACAAAGTTTTCTCTCTTTCTCTCTATATTATTGAGCGTATTTTGTGAGTATTTAGATACTTTGAGAGTTCTTTATTCAAAGACAAGTTTTATTCAAACATCACTTGAGACCTTTCCTTCCGGAAATCTTGATTCTTTGAGGTAAGGGATGTTATTTTCTTCTCAAATGATATTAATTCTTCAATATCATTATCTTTGAAATATTGGTTGGTACTTTTATCAAATTTGGAACTTTTTCATGTCGGGGTTACTTATTCATGAGTTCTTATTCACGAGATACTATTCATGAGTTACTATTCACGAGTTCTTATTCACGAGTACTATTCATGAAGCGTGAAGATGTTTTTTGTGGAATTTCTATCTTTGGGTGTCTGAGTTCTTATTCACGATATAAGCCACTATTCACGTATATGGCATTATTCACGAAAATGAAAATTATTCTAGAAAATGAAAATTTTTCTTTTCGTCTAAAATATCTATTCGGATACTAGCTTTGATTGTATCCATGTTTTGATCATTCTTGAATTTTACTTCACTATGATTATTTATGAAGTATTTTTGAACTTCGGATTGTTTAAAAGTACGAATCCATAATACTTGACATTTTGTTTCTTTGGATTCGTTTCTTTAAAAATATTTTTCATCATCCTCGGTCTTAAATGATGATATTATTGAATATCTTTGGCTGTAGTGCAAAAAGATGAATGATTTGAAGAATATCTTTTGGCTGTAGTGCAAAGATGAGCAAGTGTTTAAATGAACACGACCGAAGTGATGAATATCTTTGGCTGTGTGAGTGCAAAGATGAGCGGTGTTTAAATGAACACGATAGATCGATGAATATCTTTGGCCTTTAGTGCAAAGATGAGCAGTGTTGAGATGAACATGACTATTGATGAATATCTTTGGCTTGTAGTGCAAAGATGAATATTTGATTTGAGATGAATATTGATTGATGTTACGAGGATAAAATATTGATGATGGATTTGTTAAATTCATAGATTATAGTAGATTTCATTCTCTACGTAACTCTTCTATGAATTATTATTTCATTGCTGAATATTGATCCGAAACTTGTTGTCTATTGTATTCTATCAGATTTTTTCCTGTTGGAGACTAACGATAATTTGTTGTATATTATCTTAGTCATAATATTCTTCTTGGGCTAGTTGAGCTCACCCTTTTCCTTTTTGTTCCATTCTTTCTCGGAGGCGAGAATATAGAAAGTATTTAGTCGGGGTATGGAATGAAGGTTTTAGAAAGGATTGTTTAGTAGTCCTCACCATTTTTGTAAAATAATGTATCAATAAATGTGATGGGGATTTATTTGAGTATAGATATTGTCTAAAAGATAATATTTGTATTTAAACTCACAGTGTTACTGTTGTAATAATAAAGTTGTAGTTGTTTCTATACCATGTATTTGGCGACTCAGAATGGGTGTGGTGTATACCTATTTTGGGGGCGTCACACGAAGACCCATTTTGTACGACTTACAAAGGATGGAGATGGAGTTAAAGGCTCAAAGTACCCACGTGATGATATCAAACATACGAGTAGAACCGACTTTAATCGGTAAAGTTAAAGCTGCTCAAGCCACAGACCCAGAGCTGATGCTTATGAAGAATAAAGTATAAGAATGTGTTATTCCAGAAGCAAGAATCGATGAAGAAGGAATACTTCGAGTCAACTCCAAACTTTGCATTCCTAACGATTCTGACTTGAAGCATAGAATCATGATGGAGGCACACAACACACCGTTTGCAATCCATCCTGGGAGTACCAAAATGTATCATGATTTTTGACATACATTTTGGTGGAACAATATGAAGAGAGAGATTGCGGAGTTTATCTCGAGGTGTTTAACTTGTCAACGTGCAAAGGCGGAGCATCAAGTGCCAACGGGTCCATTGCAACCACTTGAGATTCTGAAATGGAAATGGGAACACATTATCATGGATTTCATTATGGGTCTTCCCAAGGTTTCTCAAGGCATAGATGCGATTTGGGTTATTGTTGATAGATTATGTGACATCCCCAAATCTGGGTACTCCATTCCCACAGGATTTGGTGCTCATTATCAAAAATAATTACATCTAACTACCCATAATAAACGATAAAGACATAAAATAACTTAAACAATAATCTCTCCCATTAAAGGGTTACATCATCTTAAAACAATCTCAGGTGATCTAACCTTAAATTATTACATAAGTCTGCAGAATACATCACAAAATAAATAAAGTCTTATAACATAATTCATCCAAATAAATTCACACAAATCTTCAACACTTGGACATCTTGCCCTTTCCTTTGCTAGTAGATGGATCATTGACTTTCTCAACTTTAGTTGCAGTATTTAAATGCAAGAGTGAGCAAACAATTGCTCACTGATATAAAGAGCAATAATAATAACAACATGAGTTTGGACAACGAATGCTGAATAATGATGAACTTGTTATACGAATCAAAAATAGAAAACAAGTTCGAATTTAATATCTGAGGGTCTTAAGACCACGAACTATGTCCCCGGTATTTAGGTATTATTACCCCAACCTTAACAGTTATTTGGACTATACATACCCTTCTTTATGTACTTAGGGGGATCAGCCCTTTGTACCATGTATTGTGCACAAACATCTAAACTTTACACTACATAATCTCCTATGTTAGGGTTGTTCGTCTCAGTTTGATTTTAGAATTTCCGCACTAAAGAAAGTTTAGTTTGGAACTAGCTTATCAGTGGTTCTAGAATTTTAGAACACTATTCAATTATAGACCAATTCGATCAATAGGAGTTTGCTTGCTATTAGAAGGTTCAATACAATAATATAGAATTGAACAAAGTTATTTAAGTCAAAGATCGAATAACAATAATATATAATTGAGTAGACATGGTATACATGCAAAGTACTACATTCAAAAGAGTTAGAACAATCTCATTTGAATCAATGTATTAAAATAATATATGCTTTGAATAGCAATAACAAAAAATAGGAAAATGAAACTTGCTCGATGTAACGAATTAGGTTACAAGAGCTTATACAACCATACATAAGATAGAATCAAAAGGCTTGCTCAACTTTAACATAGAATTTAGGAACTTGTACAATGATAATTTAGGAATAGAAAGCTTACTTGACATAAAAGATAACGTAGTTATGAAACTTGCATTCATTATAAAGAGAATGAAGTTAGGGAACTTGCCTCGTGTGTAGGCTACATAAGTATAATAATGTTCACCAATTACCCTACACATACCATTGAAATTACAATACCAATTAGTTGCGTTAACATTAGCTTTATAGGTTTAACCCACCATTTAGGTCATAACCTTAACTTAATGTCTAATTATGTTGGTTAACCACCCCTACGAATCTGAAATCTCACTATAGTCTAACATAAATTCTATCATTCATCTTTAACTCTTGTAACATCACCTTTGTTCATTACATAACTTATTCAAGTGATAATTTAAAATCTCCATATTTTGGTATTTTATTATATTACAATCTGTTATTGTATGCCATGTTATGATTTTATCATCTTTATCATGCATGCCAACTAGATTAGGTCCTTGTATTATAACCCACAAATAATTAGAACTCACTATCAAGGCTCAGGGCAGAACAAGGCCGCTTCAAGCTCTCGCAAACACCATGGCCTTACGTGAAAAAAACGTGAAAAACGCAGAAGTCCTTACAAGAATCAGGTGTCATTTCACTTTGTGGTATGCATGCCAGCAATTGCGCCATACTGTGATGTAAAGCTGCAGTTTATGACTGTTACAAAGCAATTACCAAATTTATCCCAATTCCACAGAAACTCACAAAACTTAACAACTAAAACTTTGCAATAATCATCAATAAGCATGAAATTCACAATTCTAACAACATAACATTATTTATAATTAACTTTGAAGGATCAAAACCCCCCATTTTTTCCAATTTCTTCACTTTTAACACTTTTAGCAAATTTAATTGCCACAACTTTGTTTCTTAACCAATTGACACGATTCAAATTATGTTGTTTTCTTTTCTTGATGTACTAACATAATCTAACATCCATTTACCGATTATACCAAATATTAGACATCAAATTTTGTACTTAAACAAGCCATGTTATATAAACATATCACTGTTATTCAATCTTTCTTCTTAAATCCCAATTTTTCATGAACTAATCACCAACATAAGATTATAGATAATAACTAACAAGTTTAGCAAGAGTATACATACATATAATCAATATTTGAAATAATAATTCAACAAAATCAATCACAAAGAAATTTAAATTACAAAACTAAAACTTGGAAATTTAGGAATAGATTATACCTTGAATTTCCTACTAGCAAGATGATAGAATCCTCCCCTCACCCCCTGCGTTTCCTTCTTCTCTATATTCTCTGTAATTCTCTCTTCTCACCAAACCCTCTCTGAACTTTAGTTAGCCTTAGGAAAAAATAGAACACGTAGATTATAAACTGATATAGCCTCTCTCCCACGTACGTCAGGTAAGAACCAAAAAGTTCACATCAGTTAAATTAGGCCATAAGCCCTTGTTTGGCTAACCACAATTTCCCCTCGTCCAATTTATTTTAATAATATTTATATTATATGATTTCATGTGTCACACTTTTAATTTAATTAATTTAAATAACATACAACTACAATAATAATAATTATAATTTTTATTATAATTGCACTTATGATTAATAAATTAATTAGATTATTAAATTAGACCAAAACATCACTTGATTTAATTTAATTATTTTCTTAAATATTAAACAATTTATTTAATTTAATTAATTCATTAAATTAAATCTTCAAATAATAAAATTACCATTCATCCATTTAATTACTAAATCAATGCACCACCATTTCATCAATTATTTATTTTCCACAATAAATAAATTTATTAAAAATATTTATTGAATAAATATTTAAATTAATTACAAAATTTCTCGATCGTTATAGATTAACCAAGTCTGCTCATTTCTTGCAGAAACGGGAGACTTATTCCCTTGAACGTCTTGCTCATATTTACGTAAATGAGATTATGAGATTGCATGGCATGCCAGTATCCATAGTTTCGGATCGTGACCCAAGATTCACTTCACGATTTTGGGTTAGTTTGCAGAAAGCTATGGGCACGAATTTACGATTCTGTTCAACATACCATCCTCAAACGGATGGGCAATCAGAAAGGACTATTCAAAATCTTGAAGATCTATTAAGACTATGTGTCCTAGATTTCAAAGGAAGTTGGGATAAGTACTTGCCATTGGTGGAATTCTCCTACAACAATAGTTATCAAGCAAGTATAGGCATGGCTCCATTCGAGGCATTGTATGGACGAAAGTATCGTTCTCCAGTATATTGGGACGAGGTGGGTGAAGCAACGTTGTTGGGACCAGAATTGGTACGCATGACTACAGAAAAGATCCAAATGATTCGATAAAGTATACAAATGGCACAGGATCGACAAAAGAGTAATGTGGATCATCATTGAAAGGACATGGAATTTAATATTGGGGATCATGTATTATTACGTATTTCTCAATGGAAGGGAGTTACAAGATTTGGGAAGAGAGGAAACCTCAATCCACTATTTGTTAGTCCATTTGAGATTCTTGACCAAATAGGAAATGTGGCCTATAGACTCGTGTTACCTCCAAGCATGTCCTATGTTCATAATATTTTTCACATATCTATGCTTCGTAAATATGTGAAAGACCCAAACCACATTATTAAGTTAGAACCAGACGAGATAGCTGAAGATTTAATGTACGAGGAGGTGCCTGTCAAGATCTTGGATAGGAAAGAGCATGTCTTACGCACAAAGGTTATACCACAAGTCAAAGTTTTGCGGAGGAACCATGCTATTGAGGAAATGACCTGGGAGTTGGAATCAAAAATGAAAGCGAGGTGCCCTCACCTTTTCGAAACACCAGGTACGTACGTCAATTTCGAGGACGAAATTTCATAAGAAGGAGAGGTTGTTAGACCCCAACTTTTTATAAATAAAATTGAATTTCCTCTATTAATTATTTTGAAATAGTAAGGGGTGGATTTGATTAATGTGGTTAGTTATGGGTAAAATGTTCAAATTTTTCAAAATAAGCAAGTGGTTATAAAATATTCACTGTTGTCGGGGAATATTCGTTTGGTCATGGAATATTCTTGTTGTCGGAGAATATTCGTACGACAGCACAGCCATTTGTGGGCCCCATAACGGAAAATGGTCGGATGAATAAAACGACAAGTTTGAGTTTTTATAAATAACGGCACAGTTGCTACCTCTAACACAACATTGGAATACCGGTGGTTAAAAAATACAAGAATGTCGTGTGGTTGCTTGGCGATAGCACGGTATTGCACAATATTTTTGGATTATTGATTCTTACATAAGAAGGCACTACTCAATAATTGTTATAGTAATTACTGTTCAATATTTTATTTTATTGATTCAATAATTGCTACGTTGATATTATATATTATTGTTAATTTAATAATTGTCACTGCACAGTATTTCCCATTATCAGATCAATAATTCATATTATTTGAATAGTATTATTAGATAGCATTATTGGAAATGTCTAAGGAAGTTTTGTCTAGGAACGGGGTTTGGTCACCTAATTGCGCGCCAATAAGGAGAAATCCTTATCGGAAAGCCCCCTCTTTCCTGGGAACGACCTGGTTGTTAGTATTGTGATTCTGTAATATTATTTGTGAATAATTAATTATTAATTCATATGATAAGAAAATATTTATATTATGTGGAAATAAATGAAGGAATTAATAATGACGTGTTTTATTAGTATTTTGTCGGAATAGAGGTATTAAAAATCATCCATATGTAGATTTCGGTCATTTTCTGTTTGGAATTTGGAAAAACTTTCTTCTACAAAGTTATAGAGAATTAAATTTTATATGGAATGGACATAAGGTTCGTATTTTTCTGATTAAAGGGCTATTTATTATGAATTATTAAAGTTTTGAAAATAAATGTTTTTAATTAAAAAACATGGGTGGGCCCCACTTTTGTATTTTATGGAAAAATATTGAATTTAGTGGGCCCCACTTGTGGTGTACTGAATTTGGTCAAGTGATGTGCGGGAAAATTTATATAAAATATTATTTTATTAATTTTAGTCTGCTTTAGCGTTTTGGCATTTTTTTTATAAATAGGGTTCTTAGTTAGAATTGAAAATCACACCAGAATCAGAAGTTTTCTCTCTCTATAATATCGAGCGTATCTTTGTGAGTATTTAGATACTTTAAGAGTTTCTATTCAGTGAAAGTTTTTTTCAACAATATATCCGATATTTCAGCTAGAAATACTATTCTTTTGAGGTAAGGGATGTTATTTTCTTCGTAAATGATGTTATTTCTTTCAATATCAAAATACCGAAATATTGGTATGAATTTTATTATGAAATTTTTACCTTTTCATGTCGAGATTACTATTCACGTATACGGCACTATTCACGAATACGGTACTATTCAAGAGTACTATTCACGAAGTATGATTTTTCTTGTGGAATTTTTGCCTTTTCGTGTTAGGGTTACTATTCACGTATATGGCACTATTCACAAGAAAAAAAAAATTTCTTTTCTTTGTCCAACTTGTCTATTATGGTTACTATCTTTGATTTTATCCATGTTTTGATCTTTATTCTTGAATTTTGCTTTACAATTGATTATTATGGAGTATTTTTGAACTTGGATAAACCAAAGTACGAATCACTAATCTTTGTCCTTTTATCTCACTGGATTCGTTACTTTAAAATATTTTTCATCATCCTCGGTCCTAAATGATGATATTACTGAATATCTTTGGCCTTTAGTGCAAAGATGAATGATTACCTGATGAATATCTTTGGCCCGTAGTGCAAAGATGGACAGGTGTTGAGATGAACATGACCAACTGGTGATACAATGAATATCTTTGGCCCGTAAAGCAAAGATGAATATTTGGTTCAAGATGTATATTTTTTGTTGTTACAGGGATAAAATATTGATGATGGACTTTTAAATAATAGAAGATAGTAGATTTCATTATCTACTTAACTCTTCTAATGAATTATTATTTCCGCTACGAATATTGATCTAAAACTTGTTGTTCATTATATTTTATCTAATTTATTGAAGGCTAACGATAATTTGTTCTACATTATCTTAGTCATAATATTCTTTACTGGGCTAGTTGAGCTCACCCATTTCCTTTTTGTTCCATTTTTCTTCTCAGGAGGCAAGAATATAGCGAGAACTAGTTGGGGTATAAACTGATGTTTCATGATAGTTGCTTTAGCAGTCCTCACTATTTTGTAAAATAGTGTATCAATAATTGTAATGAGGACATTATTTGAGTGTGAATATTGTCTATAAGACAATATTTGTATTTAAACTCACAATATATGTGTTGTTGTATTTTGCACGACAATTGTAATAATGAAGTTGTAGTTATTTTCTGTACCATGTATCTGGCGACTCAGAATGGATTGTGTGGACCTATTTTGGGGGTGTCACACGTACAATGGCACAATCATTGTTGAACCCCACAACGGAATAACTGTCGGATATAGAAAGCGACGAAAATAACCTTTTCATAAAATAATGGCAAGACTTTTACCGTTAAAATGTTGAAATACCCGGTGATAAAAGTACAGTAATACGCCTTATTACACAGTAGCACACGGAATTGCACAGTATCTCTGATTATTGATGTTTACGTAAGAAGTTACTCAGTTTCATTCAATAATTGCAACAGTAGTTACTGCATTGTATCTCATATTGATTCAATTAATTTCGCAGTATCATCTGCACAATATTTTATATTATTAATTAATAATTAAGACGACACAGTTATTCATATTATTATTTATATTATTGACAATTTCTAGAAAGTTCTGTCGAGGAAAGGGGTTAGGTTATTTAATTGCGCGCCAATAAGGAGAAATCCTTATCGGAAAGCCCCCTCTTTCTTGGGAATGATCTGGTTGTCAATATTGTGAGTTATAATATTATTAATAAAGAATTTTTGAAAGATTAAAATGTGTAGATTGAAGATAAAGTGATTTGTGGTAAACATTTGTTCAATCTTTGATATAAATAAGAGGTTTGTTATGAGACGTTTATTGTAAGCTTGGTTTATTCTATGGGACCAATAGGTCATCATCTAAGAGTCACTTTCGCTAATAGTACTTGCCTTTACCAGAAGTCAAACCACTTGCCGTTTCACATTACAGGCGTCAAATCACTTACCTTTTCACATTACAGGCGTCTAACCACTTGCATTTTCACATTACCAGTCGTCAAACCACTTGCCTTTTCACATTGAAAGGGCTAAGCTAGAAATCTTCTATAAATAGAAGCTTATTTCTTCTTTCATTCTCACCAATTCACTAAGACTCGCAAGAGAAAACTATAGAAAGAGAATCAGAGAGAAAGAAGAAGAGTATTCTGCTACTACACAATTGTAGTATCCAATCTCCTACTAAGGTAACGGATATTATTTCTTTATTATTCATAAAGGATGTTATTTTATTTATAGTCATAAGGGTTATCATTCCATTCCTTATTAATATGTGGGAATAACCTGTTTATGCGGATTACCGTATGCATGGTGAATAGCCCTTCGTTTTCATTCTTTATTAAGTTGTGGAAATGATCTGTCTACGCGGATTACCGCATAACGGGTGAAAATCCATTGGCAGTTTCTTGTATTATTTTATTTCATATTCCTGAATCTAAACTTACTATGGTAAGTATTGCTTCTATAATTCCTGAAATGATTAAGAATTCCTTGAGATTTGCGCTTCATCTAATATCATTTCATTGGAATATTGGTTTGAAATCTCTTATTGAAATTTTAATATTTTCATTCGGGTTACTATTCACAGGTACTATTCACTTAGGGTACTATTCATTCAGGGTACTATTCACTCAGAGTACTATTCATTTAGGGTACTATTTACGATAAAATTAATTTCTTTTCTGTCTAAATTATTTTTGATACATGAATATCATTCTTGAATTTTACTCCACAATTAGTTATCATGTTGACAATTTGGACATTCTTGAACTCTGGATAAATTGAATTATAAATCTCTAATATTTATCCTTGATCTCACTTGATTGATTCTTTATATCATTGTCATCATCCCCATGCTTATATTGTGTTGAAGTTATCTTTGGCCCGTAGTGCAAAGATGGGATGTTGATTTGTATGATTATGACCAGGAATTGTGTATTGGTATAATCATGACATGTAATGTTACAGAAAAATGTTGTAGTGAAAGTCCTCTTTGGCCCGTAGTGCATAGATGGACAGTTGTTTGGCATGATCATGACCACTAGTGATACAAACGAATATCATTGGCCCATAGTGCATGGATAATTTGTTGATTTGAAACATTTATTGATTGGTGTTACATGGATAAAACATTGATGATGGACTTTTAAATCGTAGAAGATAGTAGACATCATGCTCTACTTGATACTTCTAGTGGATTGTTATTTTCGCTGTATAGTTGTTGATCAAAAACTTGTTATCTATTATATTATATCAGATTTTTCTCTGTTGAGGACTAAGGAAAATTTGTTCGACATTATCTTAGTCATAATATTTTTTACTGGGCTAGTTGAGCTCACCCTTTTCCTTTTGGTTCAATTGTTCTTCTCAGGAGGCGAGAATGTAGTTGGGGCTAGTTGGGGAGTGGAGTAATGGTGCAAGATGGTTATTATAGTAATTCTCACTATTTTGTAAAATAATGTGACAACAATTGTAATGAGAACTTTATTTGAGTTTGGATATTGTCTACGCGATAATATTTGTATTAAAACTTATAGTTTAAGTTTTGTTATATTTTACACGACAATTAATAGTTGTATAAATGAAGTTTGTATTTGACTTCTATACCATGTATTTGGTGACTCAGAATGGGTTGTGTGGACCTATTTTGGGGGCGTCACAGGAAGCAACCTAAATTTAATTTTTAGTTTTGCGGTTTAGTTCTGTAGGTTTAATTTTTGTTTTAGTTTATTGCATATTAGCTAGGTTTAAGTTAAATAATAAGAAGTTTCCAAGTGCACTAATTTTGAAATTTTAGGCCCGCCCAAATTTAATTTCCAAATGATTTCAGATGATTTCAAGTGTTTCCCCCAGACATAGCAGACAAGGACGTGGATAACTACTAATTACCAGGGAAGTCCTTTTGTTTATACTTTTTATTGCTTATATTGAGGACAATTTCTATTTTAAGTTTGGGGGTATTTGTGCTTAATTAGTAAAATTAGTATGCCCTCAAGCCAATTACATTTGATGTAATAAGCATTTACTTTGTAATCTTATTTATTTGTTAATAAGAGAATTTATTTTATAAAAGGCATTCTTTATCCGTGTTAATTAGTTGAATTTATAAATGTGATAAACATATAGTTATTGAGCAATGCTTTTAGAATCATGTTGTTGATCATGCTAATGAGATCTAAATTCTTGATAGCTCAAAACTAAAATGTTTCTAATCATATGGATCACTAATGTGGTGTTACTGATTTTGGATAGATTAGTACATACTATGTTTGCTTTGTTGAAGAGGATGATTGATCTCATGTTTATTTGTGTTGAGACACTAAAGCAAGTATGTAGGTGCTTATTAGAGAATAAGTTCACTGAACGTGACTAATAAAGGAACCCTAATGGAGTTTTACTTGTCTGTCAATAGGAGTTCCTAATGTAATAGTAGTACAAGTGATCCTTGAACTTGAGATCATCATAGTATGTTAGGAATAAGCATGTGAATGATATTCCTATTTACGTATGATTTGATTATGATATAAATGAATGAATATGCAAGTATGCTTGCATTAAGAAAAGTTGTAAAGTCCTTTGATAGATAATAGGAATATATGTACAAGGACTTAGAATGAATTGATCATATATGTTAGGTTGATCCCACATAAGCAGAACAGCTTTGTAAAGTCCTTAAAAAGAAATGATGTACAAGGACTATAAATATAGAAAGATCAAGCTTGTTAGGTTGATCTTATAATGTAATAGATAGGCATGTCTGATCGTCGAGCATTGCACCAGAAATCGTAGTCTGCCAGGAGAGTCAAGGAAAACTCGAGAAGCTATCAAGGCAGAATTGTAGGTTGTAAGATAGTAGATCTCAGAGTTCGTAGACTGCCAGGAGAGACGAGGAAGGATCGTAGTGTGTCAAGAAGAACATCCTCGGAGCCATAGTCTGTTGAGGATGTCATGTTCAGAATCGTAGAAATAGCCTATCTAAGAGCCAACCGAACATCTGTCGAAGCTAAGTCAAGAATCGTAGACCACAATCAGAGTCGTAGAGTCTACTGATCACTTTATAGGCAGAGATCATAGTCGAGCAAGATCAGATGAAGACAACAAGCATAAAGACATAAATCGTAGAGTGTCAAGATCTGATCTCAGAGTCATAGTGTCTGCACAACCAAAGCTGAATCATAGAGTGCAGAACTAAGGCTTCAACATAAGTGCTCACAACGCAAAGGCAGAATCGTAGAGCAAACAAGATTCTCAATAAATGAGCACTCCCAGAATATCCAAAGGATGAAGCCTCTGGTCAGAGCTGCAAAGATATATTTCACCTGAAGTGAACCAAAGTGCACTCAACGAATGGCTAGAAAACTAACAAAAGATCTAAGCACCAACCCAATCATCATCTAGATTGAGTTGTAAAGCCATTCAAGATGAAGTCTTCTACAAGTAGATCAAAAGTAGACTACAGCAAAAGTGACTGACTAAGGAAAAGTTAGCAAGTGCAGTTGTTGTCAAATGAACAGAAGACAATGATCTTGTGGTCAACCAGGATCGTAGTGTTTGCCAAGCAAAGAAGGAACTGACGAAGTGTACACAGAGATACTGGTCGGTTTCTGAAGAACAAGGCTAAAGTGATTAAGCATGGGTCAGTCCATTGATGATAAGTGAACGGGAGATCACAAGGAGAAAGCGAGCTGGGCATGCCACAAATCTGAGGTGTCTTACTATTCAGAAGAGACCAAAAATAGGAGTAAAGTTGTCAGTTCCTGAGATCAGTCAAGGAAAATAGAAGTATTGAAGCACTACAAAAATGAAGAAAGAAGTATTCTACATTGAAGATCCAATGAACACTCTTCAGGATCGTAGTGTTGTCTCAATCGGTAGATGAGCAACATTCAACATGACACTACGATCAGGTCCAAGAACATATGCATCAGAATCGTAGAGTTCTATCATCTGAAGATTGAAGCATTGGCAACGGTTTAATCTGAAGACTTATATTTAAACATTGCTAGTTAAGAGCATCGATTGAGAAGGACAATCTCTGATGTTCTAATCGAGAAGTCAGAAAGAAGAAATAAAGAAAACTACCTACCCGAGGCATCAAAGTGACATCTCTGACGTGGTAGGTGAAACAATAGACTGCAGTGTCAGAAAAATGAAAAAGGGGATGTCATGTCACATCTGCAGTCTGCACCAAATAACTTGAGATCTGTGAAGAAATTCAAATAACTTTCAACGGCTATATCCCAACGGGAAGATTGGGAAGGAGTATAAATAAGCCAGAGCTTCAAGGATAAAACGTAGCTGAAGTTACAGAATCGTTGAGTTGTTGGAATACTATTGTTGACTCCACGAGTTCCACCAGAGATAAACCGAACAAGTCTCAATGACAATGAGACTACAAAGGTGGAAGTGAAGCAACCTTGAAGAAGGACTCGAACAGACTAAAGCTTCACTCAATAAAGATGAGAATGTCACTGAAGATGGCAGCTAAGCTGAGAGCCGAGAAGGCCAAGAAGATAGCATTCAGAAAAGTGGCAGAGTACAAAGAAGATCAAGAGAGCCACTCTACAGATCACCATGAACCAAAAGCTAAAAAAGAATAGATGCATAATCATGTCTGCAAAACATTCAAGAAGGGTTCGGGGATTGCTAAGTGTCAGACGAAGTCTACTAAAAGCTCAAAGACTTAGCAAATCCAGATGGTGATGGCGCACAGCTGACATCGGATGAAGATGAGCAGAAAAGAATGAAGATCAGCTCACCAGAGAAGATGTGGTCCAGACTCGAAGCATAATGCAAAGAGGACAACGCCAAGCTGCTAAGTACAAAAGATGTTCAAGATTAAAGACATCTTAACAGCAAGGCACCAACAACAATGACAACAACAACAACTACAACAAGAAGCCAGGGCCTGAGGGGTCCTTGTTTGGAGGGACTAAATGAAGTTCTAAGCCTGTTGGGCTTGAAGAGTTCTTAGTGAACTGAAGTTCCAAGGCTACTAGCCTTGAAGGAATCTTAGTGATTCAGGGTGTTGACCTTCCTTAGTGGAAATCCTGCTAGTTGAAAGCAGAAGAGTGGATTATGAGCTTGAGTCTCTGAACCACTTAAAATCCCTTGTGTCATTTACTTTCTGCCATTTACTTACTGTCATTTACATTATTTACCTAACTGCTATAATTGTTATGTATATATTAACTGCTTACAATTGAACTAACTTTACAAACTATGTATGTATGTTCATGATTATATCAATGAAGGGGATCTTTTTCTTATTCCTTTGTGCTTGTAAAGATTCTTATGTTTGTCATATGCTAAGTCATTAGCAATACAAAATAAATGAGAAAATTATTCAAAAATTAAAAAGGATCTATTCAACCCCCCCCCCCTCCCCTTTCTAGATCTATTATGTGCCTACTGGGAACTAACCATTGGTATCAGAGCAGGTTCTCATGCTACATTCAAAAGCTAATCGCTTTGAGTCTGATCTTAGGCACAAACATTGTTCTAAATTTAGTTTAGCAGTAAGTTACTTGTAAATACAGATGAGCTCACAGATTGGAAATACTGTGTACAAGTCAATGTGTATATACACCTGAAGCTACTTAGATTGGTCCATGTTCTTAAATGTCATAACAACAAGACCAATCCTTGCCCATAGTCAATCTTGTAGTCTGAAGAGCAGATACGGGAGCTCAAGAGGCATCAACAGTAAAAAGTCAAGCATCCACCAGACTGATAGACAAAAAGGCCATATGTTCCAAGAAGTACTCACTCAGAGAAGAAAGAAGAATCTCTCAAATCTATACTTGGCTAACCAACAGCTGGATGTGAATCTTGAGGACTCAAGGTTATCAAAGAATGCCAAGATTTTCTTAGCCTACATCTTCAAGACTATGACTGATTAATCAAATGACAACTGGAGCAACAAGTTGTCAAAAGTAAAGGAAAAAGTATGCACATCAATGCCTAACCTCAGTGTATCAAGATAAATGACTGTCAAGAAATTGACAATGTAAAGGTACGGTTCCTCATCAGTATAAATGTGTACATCATATTGCATCACTATATGCACCAAAACAGTACTCTATCAAGAGGCCATACTCTATCTAAAAAGGAGAAGAGAGAAAGTACACTGAAGTTGGAAACTCAAATACTAACAAACTTTCTCTCCATCCAAGTTTTAGGTTGAATATAACATCTTAAAAGAAGTTTGAAATAGGTCATAAGCATACCAAGGTTTAATTATTCTTAAGTGGAGTAATCTTTGCTGATGGGTTAGTATGTATGTACAAACCTACGTTCTAAGTTTTTGATAACACATAGAGTATGATCAGTTCCACAAGAGTATCTTGAAGATTCATAGAAACTGATCACCTCCATGAATCAACCAGATACAAATAAGTAATAAAATTGATTCTCACTCTATGAATAATTAAACTCTGTGAACATAACCAAGCAAACGATGAAACCATTAAAGGAAAAGAGTGTTTTATTAAAATGATTAATCTTACACACACTCATCATCATGTTGCTCAAAATGTAATATCAAAATTTGATACATGCATGAATATGATTATTGGTGATCAATATGATGATAATTCAAATATATGAGGAATTAGGATTTTGAAGGCTAACCCGACAGGACCCATTTAACCATGGGTACCAAAGATAGAAATTTATCTAAACTGCAGGTACTAAGTCTATCTGACCACACTAAGGAATGCTGAAGTAAAAGACTTCAGTCAATAAGATTCAACCAGCAGAAGGCTTAAGACAATTCAGAAATAATTCTGATAAAATTCCTATTTGTCAAAGCCTGCCCTTGAAGATTTGTTGAGCTAAGATGAATGAAGATCACATGGCTGCAGATCTCTATATGGAAGCAGACCATTCAACCTAGGATGAAAAAAGATCTTATATGCTCAATCATCCAAAGCATATCAGCTGAGAAGAACCCTCAAGGAACTCATCATAGAAGCATAACTTCGCAAGCTCAAACTGACAAGGGAGACTACGTTCGGAGTTCTATCAAAATATCGTAGAGCAATCAGTCCTGAAGATATCCACCTCTATGATCCAAGGAGGTTAAATGATTATAATGACTTCAGTCAGAAGAATATATGCAAGGCTTCCTTCTAATGCACATGAAGAAGAACTCACACCTCTCTAAGAAGCAGTATCAACCATGGGGGAGCAATGATCTACTAAAGAACAACAGCACTAAAAATATCATAAAAATACTATGACGAAATATACCAGTTACAGAGTCCCAAAACTTTGTGGCTGACAAACCAAATGAAGATCCATAGTCAGTAGGAACGTCTCAAATGTACTACTGATAACCATATCTATCACCCAACTCAAATTCGTGGAGTTACTATGATCAACCATCAAATCGCAGTGTGAGAGCAGAAAGACACCACAATTACAACAAATGAAAATGTCTAGAGTTGGTTGAAGAACTCCCCAGCAGAAAAGATCAAATGAGATATCAGTGCTAATCACTTCTAAAGTTTTTCATCTGGAAAGCGCCTTAGGGACAAACCTAACCCTTAATTCACTCTAAGAGGTTGGCTCTTTCTGAGCTACCTTAACCCAGAAGGAATGTTTAGTCTAGTTCATCTCAAGGACCAGGACAGACAACGATCGTGGAGTAGATTCTGAAGTGAACTCAATGATCGTAGTGCAACCTCAATAATTGTAGAGTAGGCTCGATGATCACAATCTTCCCAGAGGATACACTGGCTCATGAGGAGCCCAGAAGAACTAGACACATGCTCAACTACTCAGAATGTGTGGAGATAAGTACGAATATAGTTTGGAAAGACATCTTGCAAACTCACCTCAGAACTTTAGTGCCCAAACTATCTTGGGGTACATCAGTGGTTAAGCCATGCAACCTCAAGATAAGGATCAGTGTCAAATCATCTACTGAAGCCTCCCTCAAAAGACGATCTTTAAGTCGACAGAGAAAACTGTAGAGTCCACGAGCTACCTCATCAAGCTACTCTATGTACTGAAAAGGTCAACAGTCAATCCACGTCAGTAATGCCTATTTTCTCAAAAGAAATATGAAACTAAAAAGTTTATGGGGAGTTATGGTTTCTTACTGGGCATCGTGCAACCAATGACTGGCTGACACATCACAGCTTATGCAGAGTCAGAAGAAACTGTCATAAAGACAAACTCAAAATCTCTAAACAGTTATCAGAAGCTATCCAACCTCTCTCCCTCTCTTTTTCAAACCCTAGAATCCTCTTCACAACCTAAATCAATCAACCCTCCAGAGCCTTGCCCAAATCACACTCAACTATCTTTCATAAACTCTCCTAAAAACAAATACCCATATCCTTCAAACTCTTCAAATGGCAGATTGGCGAGTAATCACTGGCATTCAGCTCGGAACCAAGACGTTTGAGAAATCCGATAAGAAGTTCAGAGATATTCTTAAACTCTTGAAGAAGGCTGGATTCTCAGAATGTCTTGAGGCAAACACTCGAATATATGTTGAACTAGTTAAAGAGTTTTACTCAAATTCATCCATAAACTCTGAAACCCTCTCTACCAAGGTCAAAGGTTAGATTCTGGAGCTAAATTCTTTTGATATCAATCAATGCTTAGGCCTTCCTGACCGAGATCTGAAAAGCCTGGAAGAGATCGACACTGAAAAAGCTAAGAAGATTATGCAGTACAAAAGAAACCCTAGTCTGAAGGACATGAAGAAAAAGGAGTTTCCTGAAGAATTCGAGTTCCTTGCTGAAATAGTGGGTAAATGTATCTTATGCAAAGACACTTTGCATGATAATCTTTGTGATTGACCAACAATGAAGATTATATACTGCTATAGTCCTGAAGGAACACATCAACTTTGGAGTTATCCTGCTTGATCAAATGTTTAAATGGCTGGATAAGGAAGAAAAGAAAAGGTTAACTGAAAAACCACTCACAAAGGTTTTTCATGGAAGGTTTTTAAGTATCATCTTGAAGAAAAAGTTAAAGAATAAAATTAAGGATGATGAGGGAGAAATTCTTAATGTTCATAAAGTAATGTCTCCACAGCTGTTTGTAAACTGGAAGAAAAATCCTAAGGAGAACAAGAGGCTAATAACAACTAGGAGCAGTAGTAAGGTCTCTATCAAGAGGAGGAAAGCACAAGAAGTGGAAAGCTCTCAATCTGATGACTCTGCATCAGTTGCTACCACACCATTAGAGAAGAAGTCTAAGAATGTGAAGAATATAAAGGCTCCATCAAGCCATTTCTCCACTGACAAGAAGAAACAAGGAGCAGGAGAAGAACCAGCATCAACTGCTGATACCCCAAAAAAGAAGAAGGATTAACAGACTACTCCAAGAGCCACCCAAGAAGAAAGAAAAAGTGATGAAGAAATTAGTTCTAGTTCCCCAAGAAAGTCCATCCAACAAAGAAGATGATGTAGAGTCAGAAGATGGGAAGGGAACTGAAAGTTCTAAGATTGAACCCTCAAAGAGCAAGTCCAGCAATGAAGAAAAAGCTAAGTCTATGAAAGAAATAGCCAACTCCGATGGTAAAGAAGAATATGAAAGCCCTATGGCTAACTCTCAGAGTATCCACTCTGATGATTAAGAAAGGTTTCAAGTTGACACAACAACATCTCCTACTGCAAATGTTCCAACAAGCTCCAAAGATGTTGAGTCTGAAAAAGAAGGACATGCCCCTACTGATGATAAATATCAAGAAAGCTTATCTGATGATTTAGAGGCTTCACATTAAGAAATTTTTGTCTCTCTTATAGCTAAACCTCCAAGGAGAAGAAAGAGCAATAGACTGCTGGCTAAATCTATCGCAAGGAAGCAAGGTGAACACTCTACTGTAATTATTGAAGTCAGTGATGATGAGCCTGACTCTGAGGGAGAAGATGCTGAAGAAGGCACTAATGATGAAAACCCACATGAAGATTTCTTTGATGAATTAGATGAAAGAATTCAGCATGATACAAGCTCAGAAGGTGAAGAAATGGAGAAAGATTCGAGTTCTGAAAATCAAGAATCAGAGGAACCAGCAGACTATCATGTTCTCTCTCCAGCAAGAATTAGCAGAAGAATAGTGGTGGAAGTGTTTAATGAACCATCAGTTGAACCAAAAACAAGATGGATAAGTCATGGGAATGAACAACTCCGAGTTGTAAGAATGACTACAGATGAGGTGCTTAATAATTGGAAAAATATGGATTGCACAACAATACTGTACAATTCTGAAGATCTTCTGATGAGATGGTTCTTTCCGTGGATGTTGTTAGTTCCAAGTAGGCACAATATAGATCTAGAAGGGGAGGTTGAATAGATCCTTAGAATTTCAAAATACTTTTTCTCTATTAAGTTGTATTGCTCATTAAGTAGCACATGACAAACTTAAGAATCTTTTCAAGCACAGCAGAATAAGTAAAAGATCCCCTTCATTGATATATTCATAATCAGACATACATTGTTCATAGAGTTAACTTAGTAGTAAGCAGTTAGCACATACATAGCAGTTATAGTAGCTAAGGTACATAATGTAAATGACATAAAATAAAAGACACAAGGGGTTTTAAGTGGTTCAGAGACTCAAACTTCTAATCCACTCTTCTACTTTCAACTAGCAGGATTTCCACTAAGGAAGGCAGCACCCTGAATCACTAAGATTCCTTCAAGGCCAACAGCCTTGGGACTTCAGTTCACTAAGAACTCTTCAAGGCCAGCAGCTTTGGAACTTCTCTAGTTCCCTAGGAACTCTTCAAGCCCAGCAGGCTTGGAATCTCATTTAGTCCCTCCAGACAAGGACCCCTCAGGCCCTGGCTTCTTGTTGTTGTAGTTGTTGTTGTTGGTGGTGGTGGTGCTGAGCTGCTAAGATGTCATTAAGCTCTGAACATCTTTTGTACTCAGCAGCTCGGTGTGGTCCTCTATGCATTCTGCTTCGAGTCTGAACCACATCTTCTTTTGGTGCAACTGATCTTCACTCTTTTTTTCTCATCTTCATCTGGTATCAGTTGTGCACCATCACCATCTGGGTTTGCTAAGTCTCTATGCTTTTAGTAGACTTTGTCTGGCACTTAACAACCCCTGAACCCTTCTTGAATACTTTGCAGACATGGTTCTGCACTTGTTCACTTTTAGCTTTCGGTTCATGGCGATTCGTAGAGTGGCTCTCTTGAACTTCCTTGTACTTAGCCACTTTTCTGAATGCTATCTTCTTGGCCTTCTCGGCTCTCAGCTTGGCTGCCATCTTTAATGGCATTCTCATTTTTGTTGAATGAAGCTTTGATCTGTTTGAGTCCTTCTTCAAAGCTGTTTCACTTCCTCCTTGGTAGTCTCACTGTCACTAAGACTTGTTCTATTGATCTTTCGTGGAACTCGTAAAGTCAACAATAGCATTCACCAACTCAACGATTCTGCTACTTTTCAAGAATCAGTAACTCTTGATCTTTGAAGCTCTGTTGACTTATACTCCTTCCCAATCTTCCCGTTTTAAAGTAGCCGTTGAAAGCTATTCAAATTGTTTCGCAGATCTTGAGTTATTTGGTGTAGACTGAAGATGTGACATAACACCTTTTTCTGACTTTCTGACACTGCAGTCTACTATTTCACCTACCTCATCAGAATTGTCACTTTCATGTCTCGGGCAGGTAGTCAACTTTATTTCTTCCTTCTAATTTCTAAATCAAAGGTTGTCCTTTTGCATCGATGCTCTCAATAAGCTCTATTCGAATATCAGTCTTCTGATTGACCCGTTGCCAATGCCTCAATCTTCAGTTATTCAAACTCTACGATTCTGATGCATATTTTCTTGGACTTAATCATAGTGTCTTGTTGACTGTTACTTCTTGACTTGTGGACTTAACACTACGATCTGAAAGAGTGTTTATTAGATCTCCAATGTGGAACACCTCTTCCTTCTCTAGTGCAGTGCTTCAACACTTCTGTTTGCCTCGACTATTCTCAGATACTGATGGCTTGACTTCTTGTTCTGGCCCCTTCAGAATAACAAGACACTTCAGATTTGTGGCATGTCCAGCTCGCTTTCTTCTTGTGATCTCCCGTTCACTTATCATCAATGGACTGACCTAATGCTTAATCACTTTAGCCTTGTTATTCAGAGGCAGGTCAGTATCTTTGTGTATACCCCATCAGTTTCTTCTTTGTTTGGCAAACACTACGATCCTGGTTACATTCAGGATCATTGTCATCTTTCTTCTTGACAGCCACTGCATATGTTGACTTTCCTTAGTTAGCTACTGAAGTCTTCTTATGATCATCTTGTGGAAGACTTTACCTTGAATAGCTTCTCAACTCATTCTGGATGCTCATTTAGTTGATTCTTAGATCTTCTATTAGCTTGCATGCCATTCGTTGAGTGCTCTCTGGCTTCCTTCAAGTGAGATGTATCTTTGCATTACCAACCAGAGGCTTCATTCCTTTGGATATTCTGGGAGTGCTCAATTGTTGAGAATTATGTCTGCTCTACGATTCTACTATGGCCTTGTAAGCACATCTGTTAAGGTCTTAGCTCTGCATTCTATGATTCAGCTTCGGTTGTGCAGACACTACGACTTTGAGATCAGATCTTGATACTACGATTTGTCTTCATCTGATCTTGCTCGACTACGATCTCTGCCTTTGATACGATCAGTGGACTCTACGATTCTGAGTGCAGTCTACGATTCTTGAATTGGCTTTGACATTAGTAGACTCTACGACTCCGAGTGTAGTCTACGATTCTTGACTGGCTTTGGCAGATGCTTGGTAGGCTCGTAGGCAGGCTATCTCTACAATTCTGAACATAACTTCCTCAGCAGACTACGGCCCAGAGGAAGTTCTCCTCGACACACTACGATCATTCCTCATCTCTCCTGGAAGTCTACGAACTTCGAGATCTACTATCTTGCAAACTATGATTCTGCCTCGATAGCTCTCGAGTTTTCCTTGACTCTCCTGGCAGACTACGATTTCTGGTGCAGTGCTCAACGATCAGACAAGCCTATCTATTATATCATAAGATCAACCTAACATGCTTGATCTTACTATTTTTATAGTCCTTGTACATCATTTCTTTTTAAGGACTTCACAAAGCTGTTTTGCTTATGTAGAATTAACCTAACACATTTGATCAATTCATTCTATGTCCTTGTACATATGTTTCTATTATCTATCAAAGGACTTTACAGCTTTTCTTAATGCAAGCATACTTGCATATTCATTCATATATATATCATAATCAAATCATATGTAAATAGGAATATCATTCACATGCTTATTCCTGACAATCTCCCCCTATTTGATTATGACAAAAACAATAAGTGAATATGCATGTTATGAATGAATCTTATATACAGTGAGTAGCTGTATTTCAAAAGCAGATAATCATGAATGTCATTTATAATGATGTGGAATTTAATACACTGACATTTTACATCCTGAATCAAGAACATACCTAACTAGTTAGAGATGTACCTCTTTTGGCTCCATGTATGCTTCCAGGATGTCTGTTGACCCAGTTATTCATCTGTTTGATTTCTTTTCTTCTGCTTTCCTTGGGATGTTAACTTCATTTTTTTTTGTTTGCTCCTCTGCAGATGTATGCTCCTCTTCTTCTTCTGGCTCCCCCTCAGTCTTTGCAAATACAGGCTCATCATCCTTTAGCTCCCCCTCAGATGATGAACCAGCTTCTTCTTCTGTTGTCGTCTTCTTTGTCTTCTTGTCTTATTTCCTTCTACTCTCATTGCCCTTTCTTGAATACTTTTTACTCTGCCTCTTTCTATGCCTCTTTTTCTCCCCCTTTTTGTCATTAATCATTTGGGAGAGCTGCTCCATGTTGGACATAAGATGCTCCATCAGATAAGAGGAGTTACCAACTTCAATCTTGAGTTCTTATTGACTTAACTCAAGTTGCATAGAGAGACTGATTCATGTTGTCAATCTTGTCAGAGAGGACTTGGAGTTTCTCTTCATTTGTCTTTTATGCTCGTAGAGAGCCTCAAATTTTCGATCATGTATGGCCTTCAGATAGATGTGATCTCTCTCTTCGATTTTGAGAGATACATCAGCCATGGTGGCTTAGATTCTATCTTGAACTGAGTGATCTTCTGTTTCTGTCAACCTCTTTGACTCTTCAGTAATTAGAAATATTTTCTCAACCAGCTCAGCAGAATTCCTCAACAGCTCCTGCTCCATAGGAGTTTGGTCATCTGGTTTGGCAACTTTCTATTGAACATTAGCTTGGACTCTACGATTATCATCCTTGGACAGATTTTCAAAAGTGTTGACAATCTGAAATATCGTTGAGTACCAATCGATATTAGAAGATGAAGGGATGTTGGATAATAGTGCTTGAGCAGATGAAGGCTTCTCATTTTGAGCTTGAACACTATCAGTGATAGAGTGAGCAGACTCTATGATTATCTCCTTGGTCATAAACCTTCTGCCTTCAGAGTCCACTCTACGATCATAGGGAATATAGTGATTGCCAGCATGTCGATAGACTTTGTAATGGGGCTGGTCATTGATCATCATGGTTGCAAACATATTTACCCTGGAAAAGTTTTGTAACATAAGTTCCAAATTTAGAAACTGAGAGTAGCACCAGCTGAAGTAACTTTCATCTCTCTCACTATGTACTTTTAGCCAAAGCATCCATGGAAAGAACCATCTCATCAGAAGATCTTCAGAGTTATACAGTATTGTTGTGCAATCTAACTCCATATTTTTCCAGTTATAAAGCACTTCATCTATTGTCATCCTTACAACTCGAAGTTGTTCATTTCCATGATTTATCCATCTTGTTGCTGGCTCTTCTGGTGGCTCATCAAAGACTTCCACTACAATTCTTCTGCTAATTCTGGCCGAAGAGAGAACAAGATAGTATTCTAGTTCCTCAGATTCCTGATGTGCAGAATAAGAATCTTTCTCTATCTCTTCCCTTTTTGAGCTTGAATTTTGCTGATTTCTTTCATCAGATTCATCAATGAATTCTTCTTGCTGAGTTTCATTTCCAGAGTCTTCTTCATCAACATCTTTGTTGGATTCATCTTCTTCATTACTAGTCTCATCTTCTTCACTCTCTTCCTGTGACTCAGATCCATCATTACTTAATTCAATGATTTTGGTAGATTAATCATTTCTCTTCTTTGAGGCAACTTGAGCAAGTAGTCTGTGACTCTTCCTTCTTTTGGGAGGTTCAACTATGGGTGAGTCAGAGTCTTCTTCTTCTTCAGACTCTGAGTCCGTTGAGTCATCAGACAGGCTTTCTTAATTTTCATCATTGACAGGGGCAGGTGTTTCTTTTTCGAATTCATCATCTTTTGAGCCATCATGAAGGCTTGTTGGAGCACTTACATTTGGAGATTCCGATGGGTCATTTTGAAGCTTATCTTTATCTTCATAGTGAGTACTCTGAGAGTTGGTCACTGGACTTGCATATTTCTTTTCTTCATCGTCAACCTTAGTTCTTTCTTCCATAGATTCAACTTCTTCTTCATTGTTGAACTTGCTCCTTGAAGGTTCAATCTTTGAACTTTTAGTTCCTTTCTCATCTTCAAACTCTTCATGTTCTTCTTGGTTGGATGGACTTTCCTGCAGAGCTGGGGCTAATTTCTTCATCACTTTTGCTTTCTTCTTGGGTGGTTCTTGGAGTAGTCTGTTACTCCTTCTTTTTGGGTTTCTAGTAGTAGATGCTTATTCTCCTTCTGCTCCTTGTTTCTTCTTGTCAGTGGAGACATGTCTTGACGAAGCCTCTACATTCTTCACATTCTTAGGCTTCTTCTTTGCCGGTGTTGCAGCAACTGATGCAGAGTCATCAGACTCAGTGCTTTCCACCTCCTTTGCTTTTCTCTTCTTTGCAGAGACTTTTCTACTGATTCCAGTTTGTGTTAGCCTTCTATTTTCCTTTGGGTTTTTCTTCCAATTCACAAACAGTTGTGGTGACATTACTTTGTGTAGATTCAGAGGTTCTCCCTCATCATTCTTGATCTTGCTTCCCAGCTTCTTCTTCATCACAATGCTCAGCAGTCTTCCATGAAATACTTTTGTAAGTGGTTTGTTTGTAGATTTCTTCAACTCTGCTTTTTCTATCCATTTGGAGATTTGGTCGAACAGGACAACTCCAAAGTTGATTTGCTTCTTTAGAACTATAGCAGACATAATCTTCAACTGCTAGTCGAGTACAGTGTCGTGTGCAGTGTCTTTGCACAGTATACATTTTCCCACTATCTCAACAAGGAACTCGAATTCCTCTGAAAACTCCTTTTTCTTCATGTCCTTCAGACTAGGGTTTCTTTGGTAGCCCATAATCTCCTTTGCTTTCTCAGTATCAATCTCATCAAAGTTTTTCAGTCCTAGGTCAGGAAAATCTAGGCATTGGTTGATATCGGATGATTTCAGTTTTAGAGACTGACCTTTAGCCTTGGTTGAAAGAGTTCCGGCATTTACGGATGCATTTGAGTAGAATTCCTTAACCAGTTCAGTGTATACTCGAGTGTTTACCTCAAGACATTCTGAGAATCCAGCTTTCATTACTAGTTCAAGAATGTCTCTGAACATTTTTTTCGGATTTCTCAAATGACTTAGTTCCGAGTTGAATGCCAGTGATTACTCGCCAATCTTCCATTTGAATGATTCAAGGAATATGGATATTGATTCAGGGAGATTTATGAAGTATGGATGATTGTAATTTGAACTCTAGAAGTTTTAGTGGTTTGGCTTCGAAGAGAATTCTAGGGTTTGAAAATGGGAGGGAGAGAGGTTCAATGGATTTTGGTAACTGTTTGCAGATTTTTAATTTGTCTTTATGGCAGTTCTTTCTTACACTATATACGCTATGACGTGTCAACTAGTCATTGGTTGCACGATGCCCAGTAACGAGCTGTAACTCCCCAGTAACTTGTCAGTTAGCTGTCTCTTTTAGAAGAGTGGACGTTTGATTGACATGGATTGACCTTTGACCTCTTTAGTTCGTAGAGTAGCATGATAGGACAGCTATTGACTCTATGTTTTCCTGTGTTGACTCAACGATCAATTCTCTAAAAGATGTTGCAGTGAATGGTTTTGACATTACTTCTCATTTTGAACCTCTACGCCTCATCCACTGTTGTGTTTTATAAAGCCTTAGGTACTTTCCTTCAGCAGGACATCTTTCCAACCAGCATTCGAGCTTGTCTTCCCTTATTTTGAATGATTTGAGCAATTTTCCTGTTCTTCCAACTCCTCGTAAGTTAGGAGTAGCCTTTTATAGGACTGCGATCGTCGAGTCTGCTTCTACGATCGCTGAGGTTGCACTACGATAGTGGAGTTCTCTTCAACCTCTATTCTACGATCGTTGACTGACTTGGTCCTTGAGATGAACTTGATTAAGCAATTCTTCTAGGTTAAGGTAGCTCAGGAAGGGCCAACCTCTTAGAGTGAGCTAAGGGTTAGGTTTGTCCCTGAGGCGCTTTCCGGATGAAGTACTTTAGAGGTGATTTGCACTGATATCTCATTTGACCTTTTCTGGTGGTGAGGTCCTTTACCAACTTTAGACAATTGTATTTGCTGTAATCGTGGTGTCCTTCTGCTATTCTATTATGATCAGATGTTTGATCGTAGGCTCTCGATGGTTTTGAGTTGGGTGGCTGAAAGGTTATCAGTAGTACGTTTTGAAATGTTCCTACTGACTATGGATCTTTATTTGGTTCATCAGCCACAAAGTTTTGGGACTCTAGAGTGGGTAATAATCGCTTCATAGTATATCTCAGTATTGTTGTTCCTTAACATATCACTGCTTCCCATGGTTGATGCTGTCTTTTCAATGAGGTGTGACTCCCCTGCACATCTCCTTCTGACTGAAGTTGTTAAATCTTCTTGTATCGTAGAAATGAGTATCTTCAGGGTTGATCATTCTACGATCTTTTGACAGCACTACGAACGTATTCTTCCTTATCAGCTTGTGCTCGTGGAGTTCTGCTCCCAGACTAAGTCCTTAAAGTTTGATGCTTGATAGTCCTCTGATGTGAGTTTCCTTGAGAACAAGTTTTGCATGCTTTGAGCATCTAAGATCCTTTTTCATCTCTGGTTGAGTGGCCTGCTTTCATATAAGGATATGAAACCATTTGAGCTTCATTTAGATTAGCTTAGCAGGTCTTTCAAAGACAGGCTTTGACATATAGGAATATTGTCAGAGTTATTTCTGAACAGTCCTAAGCCTTCTACTGGTTGACTCTTCTTGACTGAAGTCTTTTGCTTTAGCATTCCTTAGTGTGGTCAGATGGACCAGGTACCTGCAGGTTATAAATTTTTATTTTTGGTACCCATGGTTAAATGGGTCCTGCTAGGTTAGTTTTCTAAACCCCTGTTCGTCATATATTTGGATAATCATTATATTAATCACCATCAGTCATATTCATGCATGTAACTAATTTAGATAATACATTTTGAGAAGCATGATGGTAAGTGTGTGTGAGATTTGCTATTTTAATAAACCACTCTTTTTCTTTGATGGTTTCATCATTTACTAGGTTATGTTCACAGGGTTTAAATGTTTACAGAGTGAGAATCAACTCTACAATTTATTAGC
Organism: Panax quinquefolius; assembly: GCA_020205615.1. Classification (NCBI taxonomy): domain Eukaryota; kingdom Viridiplantae; phylum Streptophyta; class Magnoliopsida; order Apiales; family Araliaceae; genus Panax; species Panax quinquefolius. The sequence continues at coordinate 101,459,180 of CM035152.1, read as the reverse complement.
ATCTGGTTGATTCATGGAGGTGATCAGTTTCTATGAATCTTCAAGATTTTCTTGTAGATCTGATCATACTCTGTGTGTCATTAAACACTTAGACCTAGAATGTACGAAGCACATTAACCCATCAGCAAAGATTACTTCACATTCAATCGACCTGTGAGGCTCTTAAAACCTTTTTAGGTCTCTTTCAAGTTATCATCTTCAACCTAAAACTTGGATGGAGAGAAAGTTTATAGACATTTGAGTTCCCATTATCAGTGTACTTTCTCTCTTCACCTTTTTAGATAGATTATGAATACTTGAAGGAAAACTATTATAGTTCATAAGTAAGGTGCAAATATGATGCTCATATCTATATTAGTGAGGAACCGTACCTTTTTACTGTTAGTTTCTTAACAGTCATTAGATATTCTGAGTTTAGGCATTGATGTGCATGTTTTTTCATTTGCTTCTGATAGCTAGTTGCTCCAGTTGATCTTCAGTCAATCAGTCGTGATCTTGAAGATACAAGCTAAGAGAGTGTCAGCATTTCTAATTCTTTGATATCCTTGGGTTCACAAGGTTTACATCCAGCTGCAGGTTGGCCAGACACATGTTTGAGAAGTTCTTCTTTCTTCTCCGGATAAGCATTACTTAGCATGTAAGGCCTTTTCATCTTTTCAGGCTGGTGGATGTTTGAATCTTTTCTTTTGACGTCTCTTGAGCTTTCTAACCTGGTCTTCAGACAACAAGATTGATAGCGAGCAAGGATTGGTCTTGTTGATATGGCAATCAAGAACATGGACCAATCTGAGTAGCTTCAGGTGTATATGCACATTTACCTGTACACAAAATTTCCAACGTGTGAGCTCATCTACATATCACAAGTGACTTACTACTAAACTAAGTTTAGAATAATGTTTGTGCCTAGGATCAAACTCAAAGTGATTAGCTTTTGAATATAGCATGAGAACCTGCTTTGATACCAATTGTTAGTTCCCAGTAGACACAATATAGATCTAGAAGGGGGGGTTGAACAGATCCTTAGAATTTCAAAATACTTTTTCTCTATTAAGTTGTATTGCTCATTATTTAACACATGACAAACTTAAGAATCTTTTCAAGCACAGCGAAATAAGTAAAAGATCCCCTTCATTGATATATTCATAATCAGACATACATTGTTCGTAAAGTTAACTTAGTAGTAAGTAGTTAGCACATACATAGCAGTTATAGCAGTTAAGGTACATAATGTAAATGACATAAAGTAAAAGACACAAGGGGTTTTAAGTGGTTCAGAGACTCAAGCTCTTAATCCACTCTTCTACTTTCAACTAGCGGGATTTCCACTAAGGAAGGGCAGCACCCTGAATCACTAAGATTCCTTTAAGGCCAGCAGCCTTGGGACTTCAATTCACTAAGAACTCTTCAAGGTTAGCAGCCTTGGAACTTCTCTAGTTCCCTAGGAACTCTTCAAGCCCAGCAGGCTTGGAATCTCATTTAGTCCCTCCGGACAAGGACCCCTCAGGCCCTGGCTTCTTGTTGTTGTAGTTGTTGTTGTTGGTGGTGGTGGTGCTGAGCTGCTAAGATGTCATTAAGCTCTGAACATCTTTTGTACTCAGCAGCTCAGTGTGGTCCTCTATGCATTCTGCTTCGAGTCTGAACCACATCTTTTTTTGGTGCAACTGATCTTCACTCTTTTTTGCTCATCTTCATCTGATATCAGCTGTGCACCATCACCATCTGGGTTTGCTAAGTCTCTGTGCTTTTAGTAGACTTTGTCTGGCACTTAACAACCCCTGAGCCCTTCTTGAATACTTTGCAGACATGGTTCTGCACTTGTTCACTTTTAGCTTTCGGTTCATGGCGATTCGTAAAGTGGCTCTCTTGAACTTCCTTGTACTCAGCCACTTTTCTGAATGCTATCTTCTTGGCCTTCTCGGCTCTCAGCTTGGCTGCCATCTTTAATGGCATTCTCATTTTTGTTGAGTGAAGCTTTGATCTGTTTGAGTCCTTCTTCAAAGCTGCTTCACTTCTTCCTTGGTAGTCTCACTGTCACTGAGACTTGTTCTATTGATCGTTGGTGGAACTCGTAAAGTCAACAATAGCATTCACCAACTCAACGATTCTGCTACTTTTCAAGAATCAGTAACTCTTGATCTTTGAAGCTCTGTTGACTTATACTCCTTCCCAATCTTCCCGTTTGAAAATAGTCGTTGAAAGCTATTCAAATTGCTTCGCAGATCTTGAGTTATTTGGTGCAGACTGCAGATGTGACATAACACCTTTTTTCGACTTTTCGACACCGTAGCGATCGCTGTTTCACCTACCTCATCAGAATTGTCACTTTCATGTCTCGGGCAGGTAGTCAACTTTATTTCTTCCTTCTAATTTCTAAATCAAAGGTTGTCCTTTTGCATCGATGCTCTCAATAAGCTCTATTCGAATATAAGTCTTCTGATTGAGCCGTTGCCAATGCCTCAATTTTCAGTTATTCAAACTCTACGATTCTGATGCATATTTTCTTGGACTTGATCGTAGTGTCTTGTTGACTGTTGCTTCTTGACTTGTGGAGTTAACACTACAATCTGGAAGAGTGTTTATTAGATCTCCAATGTGGAACACCTCTTCCTTCTCTAGTGCAGTGCTTCAACACTTTTGTTTGCCTCGACTGTTCTTAGATACTAATGGCTTGACTTCTTGCTCTGGCCCCTTCAGAATAACAAGACACTTCAGATTTGTGGCGTGTCCAGCTCGCTTTCTCCTTGTGATCTCCCGTTCACTTCTCATCAATGGATTGACCCAATGCTTAATCACTTTAGCCTTGTTATTCAGAGGCAGACCAGTATCTTTGTGTATACTCCATCAGTTTCTTCTTTGTTTGGCAAACACTAAGATCCTGGTTACATTAAGGATCATTGTCATCTTTCTTCTTGACAGCCATTGCATATGCTAACTTTCCTTAGTCAGCTACTGAAGTCTTCTTATGATCATCTTGTTGTAGACTTTACCTTGAATAGCTTCTCAACTTAGTCTGGATGCTGATTTAATTGATGCTTAGATCTTCTATTAGCTTGCATGCCATTCGTTGAGTGCTCTCTGGCTTCCTTCAAGTGAGATGTATCTTTGCATTACCAACTAGAGGCTTCATTCCTTTGGATATTCTGGGAGTGCTCAATTGTTGAGAATCATGTTTGCTCTACGATTCTACTGTGGCCTTGTGAGCACATCTGTTAAGGTCTTAGCTCGGCATTCTATGATTCAGCTTCGGCTGTGCAGACACTACGACTTTGAGATCAGATCTTGATACTACAATTTGTCTTCATCTGATCTTGCTCGACTATGATCTCTGCCTTTGATACGATCAGTAGACTCTACGATTCTGAGTGCAGTCTACGATTCTTGAATTGGCTATAACATTAGTAGACTCTATGACTCTGAGTGTAGTCTACGATTCTTGACTGGCTTTGGCAGATGCTCGGTCGGCTTATAGGCAAGTTGTCTCTATGATTCTGAACATGACTTCCTCAGCAGACTACGGCCCTGAGGAAGTTCTCCTCGACACACTACGATTCTTCCTTGTCTCTCCTGGAAGTCTACGAACTCCGAGATCTACTATCTTGCAAACTACAATTCTGCCTCGATAGCTCTAGTGTTTTCCTTGACTATGCAAGTATGCTTGCATTAAGAAAAGCTGTAAAGTTCTTTAATAGATAATAGGAACATATATACAAGGGCTTAGAATGAATTGATCAAATATATTAGGTTGATCCCACATTAAGCAGAACAGCTTTGTAAAGTCCTTAAAAAGAAATGATGTACAAGGACTATAAATATAAAAATATCAAGCTTGTTAGGTTGATCTTATAATGTAATAGATAGGCATGTCTGATCATCGAGCACTGCACCAGAAATCGTAGTCTGCTAGGAGAATCAAGGAAAACTCGAGAGCTATCAAGGCAGAATCGTAGGCTGTAAGATAGTTGATCTCAGAGTTTGTAGACTGCCAGGAGAGACGAGGAAAGGGTGTGTCGAGAAGAACATCCTCGGAGCCATAGTCTGCTGAGGATGTCATGTTCAGAATCGTAGTCTACTGAGGATGTCTTGTTCAGAATCGTAGAGACAGCCTGTCTAAGAGCAGACCGAACATCTGCTGAAGCCAAGTCAAGAATCGTAGACCACACTCGGAGTCGTAGAGTCTACTGATCACATCATAGGCAGAGATCATAGTAGAGCAAGATCAGATGAAGACAACAAGCATAAAGACATAAATCGTAGAGTGTCAAGATCTGATCTCGGAGTCGTAGTGTCTGCACAACCAAAGCTGAATCATAGAGTGCAGAACTAAGGCTTCAACATAAATGCTCACAATGCAAAGGCAGAATTGTAGAGCAAACACGATTCTCAACAAATGAGCACTCCTAGAATATCCAAAGGATGAAGCCTCTGGTCAGAGCTGCAAAGATATATTTCACCTGAAGTGAACCAGAGTGCACTCAACGAATGGCTAGCAAGCTAACAGAAGATCTAAGCACCAACCCAATCATCATCCAGATTGAGTTGTAAAGCCATTCAAGATGAAGTCTTCTACAAGTAGATCAAAAGTAGACTTCAGCAAAAGTGACTGACTAAAGAAAAGTTAGCAAGTACAGTTGATGTCAAATGAACAGAAGACAACGATCTTGTGGTCCACCAGGATCGTAGTGTTTGCCAAGCAAAGAAGGAACTGACGAAGTGTACATAGAGATACTAGTCGGTTTCTGAAGAACAAGGCTAAAGTGATTAAGCATGGGTCAGTCCATTGATGATAAGTGAATGGGAGATCACAAGGAGAAAGTGAGCTGGGCATGCCACAAATCTGAGGTGTCTTGCTATTCAGAAGAGACCAGGAAAAGGAGTCAGCTTATCCGCCACGAGATCACCAAGGCAAATAGAAGTATTGAAGCACTGCAAAAATGAAGAAAGAAGTATTCTACATTGAAGATCCAATGAACACTCTTCAGGATCGTAGTGTTGTCTCAATCGGTAGATGAGCAACATTCAACATGACACTACGATTAGGTCCAAGAACATATGCATCAGAATCGTAGAGTTCTATCATCTGAAGATTGAAGCATTGGCAACGGTTCAATCTGAAGACTGATATTTGAACATTGCTAGTTGAGAGCATCGATACAAAATAACAATCTCCGATGTTCTAATCGAGAAGTTAGAAAAAAGAAATAAAGAAAACTACTTGCCCGAGGCATCAAAGTGACATCTCTGACGGGGTAGGTGAAACAGCAGACTGCAGTGTCAGAAAGATGAAAAATGGGATGACATGTCACATCTGCAGTCTGCACCAAATAACTCGAGATCTGCGAAGCAATTCAAAAAACTTTCAATGACTATATCCCAACGGGAAGATTGGGAAGGAGTATAAATAAGCCAGAGCTTCAAGGATCAAACGTAGCTGAAGTTGCAGAATCGTTGAGTTGTTGGAATACTATTGTTGACTCCACGAGTTCCACCAGAGATAAACAGAACAAGTCACAATGACAATGAGACTACAAAGGTGGAAGTGAAGCAACCTTGAAGAAGGACTCGAACAAACTAAAGCTTCACTCAACAGAGATGAGAATGTCACTGAAGATGGCAGCTAAGTTGAGAGCCGAGAAGGCCAAGAAGATAGCATTCAAAAAAGTGGCAGAGTACAAAGAAGATCAAGAGAGCCACTCTACAGATCACCATGAACCAAAAGCTGAAAAAGAACAGATGCCGAATCATTTCTGCAAAACATTCAAGAAGGGTTCAGGGATTGCTAAGTGCCAGAAGAAGTCTACCAAAAGCTCAAAGACTTAGCAAATCCAGATGGTGATGGTGCACAGCTGACATCGGATGAAGATGAGCATAAAAGAATGAAGATCAGTTGCACCAGAGAAGATGTGGTCTAGACTCGAAGCAGAATGCAAAGAGGACCACGTCAAGCTGCTAAATATAAAAGATGTTCAAGATTAAAGACATCTTAGCAGCAAGGCACCAACAACAACAACTATAACAACTACAACAAGAAGCAAGGGCCTAAGGGGTCCTTATCCGGAGGGACTAAATGAAGTTCCAAGCCTGCTGGGCTTGAAGAGTTCCTAGGAAACTAGAGGAGTTCCAAGCCTGCTGGGCTTGAAGATTTCTTAGTGAACTGATGTTCCAAGGCTGCTGGCCTTAAAGGAATCTTAGTAATTCAGGGTGTTGCCCTTCCTTAGTGGAAATCCTGCTAGTTGAAAGTAGAAGAATGGATTAGGAGCTTGAGTCTCTGAACCACTTACAATCCCTTGTGTCATTTACTTTCTGTCATTTACTTACTGTCATTTACATTATGTACCTAACTGCTATAATTGTTATGTATGTATTAACTGCTTACAACTTAACTAACTCTATGAACAATGTATGTATGTTCATGATTATATCAATGAAGGGGATCTTTTACTTATTCTGCTGTGATTGAAAGGATTCTTATATTTGTCATATGATAAGTTATTAGCAATACAAAATAAATAAAAAAAGTATTCAAAAATTAAAAAGGATCTATTATGTGCCTACTAGGAACTAACATAGTATATTTTATATACTTAATTATGTTTTGACATATTCCTTAATACTCCAGAGTATGTCTATAGACACTCAAATTTTTACACTTACGCTTTATTCATTTGACATTGCGGGAGGCGATTAAATCTTCGAGAGATAACCCAGAAGCGTACTCACATCCATTCTGGATACTACCGGAAGTTACCCCCCAAACTCGAAACACACACAGAGAATCTCATTTCCAAACTCAGAACACACACTGGGAACCTCATTTCCAACCCCGGAACACACACCGGGAGGATCATTTCCAACCTCGGAGACAACCCCAAGTTTCGTCCTTGGCGATAATCCCAAGGAATGTTGTTGCAGTTCCAGCGATAACTCCGGAAATGCTTGTTTCAAATGCATGCTATCAGCTTCAATCTCAAACCTCCTGCCGAGGCACTCATACCTTAGACCCGGAGCTAACACCGGCCAGACAGGCACACTCACAGATGACATTGCGGCATACAAACAAGTAGTCCAATCTCAGATGTAACCCTGAGCAACGTCTGCTTTCAACTCAAACCGGCGATAACCCCAGTGAAGAGTCAAACGTCATCTTGCCACCTCAACACCTGCGCATCGTCTTAACACTTCATACATACATACAAGAATGTTCCACAAGAACCGAGGAGTTACAATCTCGAGTGACTATTACGCGTAGCAGCACACCGGATAGAATTTAAAGCTTGAAGACTATGGGCATGGTCCCCTCTTCTTGACTTCGTACAACCTCTAATCCATGTCATTGCATAACTCTCGACATAAGCGGTCCGAAGAAGGTCGTATATACCTCGTTCGGATGCTCGGATTGAAGTTCTGGAAGTTCGAGAAAACATTACAGTGCACGAGTGCACGTACTTCGAGACGACGGGACCCGCAGAAACCCCCCGTGCGGCAGTAGTGCATACTCAAGGACCACTGCAGTAGTAATACACATGACCATCGATTCTATAAATATAGAACTTGGGCTAGCCATTTTAAAAAGAGAAAAGACGAGGAAGCCCTGTCCAATTTGCTCTATACACACCCATATTGAGTGTTTCCTCATTTTAAACATTTGTTAGCTCACATATAGCTATATTTTTATCCGGCGGGATCTGAGTGTTTATCCATATAGAGCCATAGAAGCCTACATTGGCAGCCCACTATAAGCCTTCTCACACTCTATAAAGCCTTTCCTTTCATATTTACACACACTGTTATACACATTTAGAGTTGTGTTGTATGCATATGCCCGGACTTCGTTCCGTGGTTTTCATTTTTGTCTGTATATATATACTTATATATATGTATATATTTTATATACGGACTAACATTATTGATTTATGCCTCGATTGAGCCTAGACTTATGTCCGAAGGGTTTACTTGCTTTTTATATATATATATACACGGTCCGGATCAAGTACATACCCCTTATCTTACTCACCCGTGCTCACCTCCCTTTAGCGACGGACCCGACTACGGTTCAGTCATACAACCATCGTCTATACTTTTAGCGACGCTATATGTTGTCCACCGCTAAAAGTATGTATTTAAGATTATATGATCGAAACTATCATGGCCGTCCGCTTAAGAAGGGGGTGAGCACGATGTGAGTAAGATAAGGGTATGCACTGATCCTCGCTCTCTCTCTCTCTCTCTCTCTCTCTATATATATATATATATATATATATATATATATATATCTACATTTCATCAGGCCTGGATTTTACTTCGTGGCCTTTTACTGCTTTATTTATATTTCGTCCCGCTTGGAGTTTACTTCGTGGCGGTTGATTGCTTTTACTGCTTTATTTACATTTTGTACCGCCTGGAGTTTACTTCATGGCGGTTGATTGTATTTATTGCTTTATTTACTTTTTGATCCCCCATGGAGTTTCTTCGTGGTGGTTGATCATGTCCATATATATATATATATATATATATATATATATATATATATATATATATATATATATATATATATATATATATATATATATATATATATATATATATATTTACATTTCGATCCCCCATGGAGTTGCTTTCGTGGTGGTTGATCATGTGTCAGTATATATATATATATTTGACTTTTATATATATAATCGCTTACTATTTTCCATACAAACTATGATCATTTGAGCCTAGGAATCATGTGATCACAGATTGATCTCTGAATCTAGATTCGGTTCTCGTGATGGACATTTTTTCAGTGTGGCGACTTTGTACATTATTTCTGAGTATTCGAATTTCCTTAGATGGTTGTCATGCCCATGAGGAGTTCTAAGATTTGTTGTATATTATTTTCTCGAAGATGCCTCGCATCTCAAAAATAAAAGAAAACAAGCCGAACATTTTAATAATAAAATGGAAGTATGAAAAGGTCTCAATTCCTATTGAGCACGGGGTTTGAAAAACCTCTTTTTATAAAACTTCATTGCTATACCTGGTTAAAACTGAATTTTTCTATAAATTCAAACCCTGTGTATATAGGTGCGAACAAGGCCTCGCACTACTTTCAAATAATTTCACATTGATCCAACACACACACACACATTCATATAACAGTTTCTTTGAAAAGTGGATGTCGGGGGGTGCCTAACACCTTCCCTCCGCATAATCAAGCCCACGAACCCAAATAAATCTCAATTTCACAGACCCGTTTAGCAGTGTCACATCACTGGGTCAATGTGTAAACCTTTTCGGTTGCATTGGTGCAACCAGTTAAATACACCAACTGATGACTCTTAAAGTCAAATCGTCGACATTACACATGTCGAACCTTTTTCACTTGTTTTTTCAAACAAATCTCACATTAACATGAGAACACCAAAGAACAAGTAACGAAAAGGGACAAATAAAAATCCCGACGTCGACAGGTGGCGACTCTGCTAGGGACTCCAGTAAGAGGGCTTAAGCCGCTATTACAAGCTTTTCAAAACTATTATATGCTTGTGTGTGAATGTTGCATTTACATTTATGATGAATGTGTACGAATGCATTTTTACTTACTGCACTGCTAAATATCTATCTGTGATATTAGTGTTTCGCACATGTCATCATTTTCATGAACGGTGATGTGAGACCCCGGATTTTATGAATAAATATTTAATTTTCTCGAAATAATTTTTTTGAATATTATGGTGTGGATTTGATATAATGTTATAGTTGTGGGTAGTATTTATAAATTTTGTAATGTATGCAAGTTGTTATATAATATTCGATTGGTCGGGAAATATTCTTTTTATAGGGAAATATCCGTATGACGGTACAATCATTGGTGGACCCTATAACGTAATTATTGTCGGATTGAGAAAACGACAAAAATATTTTTATGAGAATAGTTTTACCGTTAAAACTGTTGAACTACTCGGTAGTAAAAGTACAGTAATACGCGTGGTTGCATAGTAGCACACGGTATTTATTATTAATACTTGTGTGAGAAGTCACTCAGTTTTGTTTTATTAGTATTATTAATGTAATAAAATAGAAAAACTTTTTATATAAAATAGAATACTTTTATAAAGTTATTCGTTTTATTAGACTATAAATAGAATATATAATATTCTATTATGCATAGTATTTTGCATAGTAAAATCTTTTTATATAAAACATAATACTTTTATAAAGTTATTTGTTTTATTAGACAATAATTAGAATATATTATATTTTATTATGCATAGTGTTACATAGTACTGTGATAGTATTTTGCATAGTAAAATCTTTTTATATAAAACAAAATACTTTTATAAAGTTATTCGTTTTATTAGATTATAAATAGAATATATTATATTTTATTTAAAAGATTTTGTTTAATTAGAATATTTTATTAAATCAATCTGGACCGTCCGTTTAAAAGTAAATCAATCTAGACCGTTCATGAATTAGTTACTATGCAGTCCATTCTCCTATAAATAGAAGCTAATTCCTTCATTATTTTTTACGAATTAACTGAAACTCTAGAGAGAGAAACTATAGAGAGAATTCTTCTTCTATAATCTTGAGAGTATTTCTTTAGAGTTTAAGAAAGCTTTGAGCGTAGTGCAAGTTTTCTTCGAGTATATCCTCGCCCTACCAATCGGAATAATCTTCTTTCAAAGGTAAGGGGTATTATTTTTTTGTATTCATGAAGAGAACTTCTGTTATTTTATTCTTTACTATTATGTTGGAATAACCTGTATACGTGGTATACCCTATACTTGGTGAAATTCTTCTGTTATTCCATTATTTATTATTCTGCTGGAATAACCTGTCTATGCAAAGTACCGCATACATGGTGAAATTCTGTTGTTATTCTATTTTTATTATTACATTTGGAATATCGTATGCATGCGTTTTACTTGGGACACGGTTCATCTTTATTATTCATTGGAATATACATCGCATGCATGCTTTTCGTGAACTCGGTTCCGCTTTTTATTATTCTATTGGAATATCTTGTGCATGCGCTTTTCTTACGGACCTTGTTTCGTTATTTATTATTCATTGGAATAACTCGCATACATGCCAAGTACCGCATGCATGGTGATTTCTGTTGTTATTCCATTCTTTATTATTCTGTTGGAATATCCTGTCGGTGCGTATTACGCCTCACCTGGTTCCGTTATTTATTAATCTGTTGGAATAACCTGTCTATGCGAAGTACCGCATGCATGGTGATTTCTTTTGTTATTCCATTCTTTATTATACTGAGTTGGTTAAAGTTTTGACTTCTATACTCCATGAAATTAGTGGAATATCCTTGATATTTGCGCTTCATCCAGTATCTTTTCATGGAAATATTCTTCTGAGCATTCTTAAATTTTACTCTACAAAGAAGTATCATGTTGACAATTTGGATGTTATTAGTTCCTGAATAAATTAATTGTTGAACATGTTTTATTGAACTCTTATATCATTGTCATCATCCTCATATTTATATTTTTTTTGAAAGTCATCTGTGGCCTGTAGTGCATAGATGGACTTGGTATGATTATGACCAGGGATTATTCGGTGTAATCATGACCGTAATGTTACAAATGATGTGGTAAAAGTCCTCATTGGCCCATAGTGCATTGATGGATAGTTGTTGACATGATCATGACCATTGATGAATACACGAATATCATTGGCCCGTAGTGCATGGATAATTTGTGGTTGTGATACTAATGAATGTCCTTGGCCGTAGTGCAGGGATGATGTGGATTATTTATTAAGCTGAGTCCCAGCGATAAAAGTGATGAAAAACTTTTTAAATCATAGAAGATGGTAGATTTTATTCTCTACTTGACTCTTCTAATGGATTGCTTGTTTCGCTGTTGTTAAACTTGATGTTTGTTATATTGTATCAGTTTAACACTGTTGAAGGCTAACGATAATTTATTCTGCATTATCTTAGTCATAATATTTCTTACTGGGCTAGTTGAGCTCACCCTTTCTTTCATTGTTCTCTTCAGGAAATGAGAACGTAGTTGGGACTAGTCGGGGAACAGAGTGATGGTCCTAGATGGTGCATTAGTAGTCCTCACTATTCTGTGAACTAGTGTAATAATAAATGTAATGAGGACTAGATGATAATATTTGTATTAAAACTCACAACATATGTTTTGTCGTATTTTACACGACTGTTGTATAATTAGTTTGTATTTGTATTCAGTATCATGTATCTGGCAACCCAAGATGTGTGATGTATACCTATTTTTGGGGGCGTCACAGTTGGTATCAAAGCTTAGGGATATGATCCCTGGCTGAGATGTGAGACAAGAACTAGGAGGGGAGAGACGGGGAATTCCTTCGCTAGTGTGACCTACCTAAGTTTATTTGGTATTTAATTGGTCGGTCAGAGTATAGAGATAATATGTGATATGTTAATTAACCCTTGTTTTGTGGCAGTATTTGAAAATGACATCTAAAAATGTTGAGATAAGTAATGGAGCACAGGAGACCGTTGAGTCTCCACAGATCAATAATCAGGACAATGTGCAAAAGGATGGCGATAATCCTCCTGTAAACAACAACACTGATCAATTGACAAACGACGATACGGTTAGGAGCTTTTTAGAATTCATGCAACATCAGGCGAAGGCGGCTCCTATTCATAATGCAAGTAAAAATAATGGCAACCCACGGTCGGTCACCGCTAAGCAATTCAAGGAGCTGGGACCACCGGAGTTTTTGGAAAAGCCAGAACCACTTAAGGTAGAGACGTGGTTAAAGTAGATCACCAAGATATTTGATGTCTTGGGATGCTCCGAGGAGCAAAAGGTTCCATTCGCCACCTTTATGTTGCATGAAGAGGCAGATTACTAGTGGGAATCTGTAAAACGTACCCAGCCTGACGCACTCAAGATGTCTTGGGAGAAGTTCCAAGAGCTGTTCAATGTCAAGAATTTTCCCAAAAGTATTCGTCACATGAAGGAGGTGGAGTTTATCAAGTTGGAGCAAAACAACATGACCGTGTCGCAGTACGAAGCCAAGTTCGCCGAGTTGCCCCGATTTGCGTCTCATTTGGTTGATAATGAGGAGAGAATGACGTGAATGTTTCTAAGAGGTTTGAAACCTGAGATACGTCAATATCTTATCTCTCATAAACTGTGTTTGTATTCAGATGTTGTTAATAGGGCTCAATTATTGGAGCGCGATAATCAGTCAACCCAACCAAAAGAGAGCAGCCGGAAAAATGATAATATCGATGATAACAGTCATCAAAGCAGTGACAATAAGCATGGAGGGAATCAACATGCCAGAAATGGTAACCACTTCAGTGGTAATCATGGCCAAAACAATAAGAATGGACATTTCAAGAAGAGAAGGTTCAACAATGACGTGAAGACGTCGACACCAGTACCCGTTTCAAAGGAAGAAGAACGACCACCGGTCGTATGTTTCAAATGCGGACAGGAGGGACACATCCGTCCAAACTGTACGCAGCAATCCAAAACGTGTTTTAATTGCGGAAGAGAAGGTCACCTAGCTCGATTTTGTCGTATGGTGAAGTCAAGTCCATCTGGGATAGAGATGCCAAAGGATGTCCCAGACAAGCCAAAACCGGTAGTTTAAGAGAGAGCATTTTTTTTCATGACGAGGAACCTGAATAAAATTATCACGGGTATGTTAGTCATAAACTCTTGCGAAGTCTATACCGTGTTAGATACCGATTCTACTCACTCTTTTATTTCACCTAGTTGTGTTCAATGTTTGAAGTTAACTCCGGAGAAGTTAGACTTTGATATATCTGTTTTAAACTCAGTTGGGAGAAACCTTCGTTACCTCCACTATTTATAAATCTTGTTCAAATCAACACTTTCACGTTACATGTCGATCTTATCTCTTTGAAAATACTTGCCTTTGATGTGATTTTTGGAAACGATTGGTTAACTACTCATCATGCTTTTCGTAAGGTTGATAGATTTCATACTCCTAACCAACCTGTTATGCGAATTCAAAGTAACCAAACCACTAAAGTCAATCATTGTCATATCAAGCCATAAGTAAAGAGCCAGATCTTCGGTGTTGACTTCCTTATGTGGAATGCACCGAAGCCAGACTTTCTGTAGGCGACATCGTGAATGAAGATGGCAAGTTAATAGGTATCAATGTGACGTACTATCCAAGTCTTGGATGAGGGTCACAGTTTTGAATGATATTTCTATCGTTAATAAATTTCCTGACGTATTCATGAAGACTTCCTAGCCTACCCCTAGAGCGTGAAATCGAATTTTGTATTGACCCCAGTACAAAACCCATTTCTTAAATCCTCAAATATTTCTTCAACTAAAATGAATGTAACATACGCCAAAGACGTTGGCTCGAGCTGTTGAAGATTATGATCGTACCATTCAATACCATCGTAGAAAAAGCAAACATGGTAGCTGACGCGTTGAGTAGAAGATCGTATGCGGTTACAAGTGCGAATATACGAACCCACGTGAAGATAACGAATATACGAGTAGAATCGACTTTAATAGATAAAGTTAAAGCCGCTCAAGCTACATACTCAGAGCTGATGAATGTGAAGAAGAAGGTTCAAGAAGGCATTATCTTAACCCTCGATTTAATTGGCACATTTTGAAATCCTCGATCAAGTAGGAACTGTGGCTTATAGACTCGTTTTACCGCCAAGTATGTCTCGTGTTCATAATGTTTTTTCACGTATCGATGTTATGTAAATATGTGGACGACCCAAATGACATTATTAATTTAGAACCGGGTGAGATAACGGATGATTTAACGTATGAGGAGATACGTGTTAAAATCTTGGATAAGAAGGATTATAATCGACACTCAAAGGTTATACCTCAAGAGTTAGAATCTAAAATGAAGTCAAGGTACCCTCACCTCTTCAGCATACCAGGTACGTACGTAAATTTCGAGGGTGAAATTCCATAAGGAGGGAAGATTGTGAGACCCCAGATTTTATGAATAAATATTTAATTTTCTCGAAATAATTTTTTTGAATATTATGGTGTGGATTTGATATAATATTATAGTTGTGGTTAGTATTTATAAATTTTGTAATGTGTGCAAGTTGTTATATAATATTCGATTGGTCAGGGAATATTCTTTTTATTGGGAAATATCCGTACGACGGTACAATCATTGGTGGACCCCACAACGGAATTATTGTCGGATTGAGAAAATGACAAAAATATTTTTATGAGAATAATATTGGAAGTTTTTACGATTAAAACTGTTGAACTACTCGGTAGTAAAAATACGAGAATCTGGCGTGGTTGCAATAGTAGCACACGATATTGATTATTAATGCTTTCATGAGAAGTCACTCAGTTTTATTTTATTAGTATTATTAATGTAATAAAATAAAATAAAAATTTATATAAAAATGTAATACTTTTATAAAGTTATTCATTTTATTTGACTATAAATAGAATATATAATATTCTATTATGCATAGTGTTTTGCATAGTAAAATCTTTTTATATAAAACAAAATACTTTTATAAAGTTATTTGTTTTATTAGACAATAATTAGAATATATTATATTTTATTATGCGTATAGTGTTGCATAGTGCTCAGATAGTATTTTGCATAGTAAAATTTTTTATATAAAATGTAATACTTTTATAAAGTTATTCGTTTTATTAGATTATAAATAGAATATATTATATTTTATTTAAAAGATTTTATTTTATTAGAATTTTTTATTAAATCAATATGGACCATCCATTTAAAAGTAAATCAATAAATCATTGTTACTATGCAATCCATTCTCCTATAAATAGAAGCTAATTCCTTCATTATTTCTTACAAATTCACTGAAACTCTAAAGAGAGAAACTATAGAGAGAATTCTTCTTCTATAATCTGGAGCGTATTTCTTTAGAGTTTAAGAAAGCTTTGAGCGTAGTGCAAGTTTTCTTCGAGTATATCCTCGCCCTACCGGTCGGAATACTCTTCTTTCAAAGGTAAGGGGTATTATTTCTTTTGTATTCATGAAGAGAACTTCTGTTATTCCATTCTTTACTATTATGTTGGAATAACCTGTATACGTGGTATACCCTATACTTGGTGAAATTCTTCTGTTATTCCATTATTTATTATTCTGCTGGAATAACCTGTTTATGCAAAGTACCACATACATTGTGAAATTCTGTTGTTATTCTATTCTTTATTATTACATTGGAATATCGTATGCATGTGTTTTACGCTGGGACTGGTTCTCATCTTTATTATTACATTGGAATATCCTATCATATGCTTTTACCTAGAACACCGTTCCGTCTTTATTATTCTTTTAGAATATCACCGTGTCATGCGTTTTTACCTTGGGACCTTGTTACGTTATTTATTATTCGTTGGAATAACTTTGTCATGCCAAGTACTACATGCATGGTGATTTACATTGTTATTCTATTCTTTATTATTCGTTGGAATATCCTGTTGGTGCGTGACACTTTGACACGGTTCCGTTATTTATTATTCTATTGGAATAACTTTGTCTACATCGCAATACCGCATGCATGGTGATTTCTTTTGTTATTCCATTCTTTATTATACTGAGTTGGTTAAAGTTTTGACTTCTATACTCCATGAAATTAGTGGAATATCCTTGATATTTGCTCTTCATCCAATATCTTTTCATGGAAATATTCTTCTGAGCATTCTTAAATTTTACTCTACAAAGAAGAATCATGTTGACAATTTGGATGTTATTAGTTCCTGAATAAATTAATTCTTGAACTTGTTTTATTGAACTCTTATATCATTGTCATCATCCTCATGTTTATATTTTTTTTGAAAGTCATATGTGGCCTGTAGTGCATAGATGGACTTGGTATGATTATGACCAGGGATTATTCGGTGTAATCATGACCGTAATGTTACAAATGATGTGGTAAAAGTCCTCATTGGCCCGTAGTGCATTGATGGACAGTTGTTGGCATGATCATGACCATTGATGAATACACGAATATCCTTGGCCCGTACTGTATGGATAATTTGTGGTTGTGATACTAATGAATGTCCTTGGCCGTAGTGCAGGGATGATGTGGATTATTTATTAAGCTGAGTCCCAGTGATAAAAGTGATGAAAAACTTTTTAGTCATAATATTTCTTACTGGGCTAGTTGAGCTCACCCTTTCTTTCATTATTCTCTTCAGGAAATGAGAACGTAGCTGGGACTAGTCGGGGAACAGAGTGATGGTCCTAGATGGTGCATTAGTAGTCCTCACTATTCTGTGAAATAGTGTAATAATAAATGTAATGAGGACTCTGTTAGTTCCCAGTAGGCACAATATAGATCTAGAAGGGGGGGTTGAATAGATCCTTAGAATTTCAAAATACTTTTCTCTATTAAGTTGTATTGCTCATTAAGTAGCTCATGACAAACTTAAGAATCTTTTCAAGCACAACGGAATAAGTAAAAGATCCCCTTCATTGATATATTCATAATCACACATACATTATTCGTAGAGTTACTTGATGATAGCGTTAAAACATACATATAGATTATAGCAGTTAATGTACATAATGTGAATGACATAAAGTAAAAGACACAAGGGGTTTTAAGTAGTTTAGAGACTCAAGCTCCTAATCTACTCTTCTATTTTCAACTAGTAGGATTTCCACTAAGGAAGGGCAGCACCCCGAATCACTAAGATTCCTTCAAGGCCAGCAGCCTTGGGACTTCAGTTCACTAAGAACTCTTTAAGGCCAGCAGCCTTGGAACTTCTCTAGTTCCCTAGGAACTCTTCAAGCCCAGCAGGCTTGGAACTTCATTTAGTCCCTCCGGACAAGGACCCCTCAGGCCCTGGCTTCTTGTTGTTGTAGTTGTTGTTGTTGGTGGTGCTGAGCTGCTAAGGTGTCATTAGGCTCTGAACATCTTTTGTACTTACCAGCTTAATATGATCCTCTTTGCTTTCAGCTTCGAGTCTGGACCACATCTTCCTTGGTGCAGCTGATCTTCACTCTTTTTTGCTCATCTTCTTCTTGTATCAGCTGTGCACCATCACCATCTGGGTTTGCTAAGTCTCTGTGCTTTTAGTGGAATTTGTCTGGCACTTAGCAATCCTTGAACCCTTCTTGAATACTTTGCAGACATGGTTCTGCACTTGTTCATTTTCAGCTTTCGGTTCATGGTGATTCGTAGAGTGGCTCTCATGATCTTCTTTGTACTTAGCCACTTTCCTGGATGCTATCTTCTTAGCCTTCTCGGCTCTCATCTTGGCTGCCATCTTTAGTGGCATTCTCATCTTTGTTGAGTGAAGCTTTGATCTGTTTAATTCCTTCTTCAAAGCTGCTTCACTTCCACCTTGATAGTCTCACTGTCACTGAGACTTGTTCTATTGATCTTTGGTGGAACTCGTAGAGTCAACAATAGCATTCACCAACTCAACGATTCTGCAACTACACAATCATCAGCACTTGTTAATCGTTGAAGCTCTGTTGATTTATACTGCTTCCCAATCTTCCAGTTGGAAAGTAGCCGTTGAAAGCTATTCAAATTTCTTCGCAGATCTCGAGTTTATTTGGTGCAGAATGCAGATGTGACATGACATCTTTTTCTGACTTTCTGACACTGTAGTCTGCTGTTTCACCAACCCTATCAGATATGTCACTTTAATTTCTTGGGCAGGTCGAAGACTTTATTTCCTTCTTCTGATTTCTCGATCAGAGGTTGTCCTTGCATCGATGCTCTCAATGAGCTCTTGTCCAAATATTACTCTTCAGATTGAACCGTTGCCAATGCTTCAATCTTCAGCTATTCGAACTCTAAGATTCTGATGCATGTCTTCATGGACTTGATCATAATGTCTTGTTGACTGGTAGAGACAAGACTATGATCTTGAAGAGTGTTGATTTGATCTTCAATGTAGAACACCTCTTCCTTCTCTTGTGCAGTGCTTCAACACTTCTGTTTGCCTCGACTGTTCTCAGATATTGATGACTTAATTCTTTGTTATGGTCCCTTCTGAATAGCAAGACATCTCAGATTTGTAGCATGCTCAGTTCACTTTCTCCTTGTGATCTCCCGTTCACCTATCATCAATGGACTGACCCATGCTTAATCACTTTAGCCTTGTTCTTGAGAGACTGACCAGTATCTCCGTGTACACTCCATCAGTTCTTTCTTTGTTTGGCAAACACTACGATCCTGGTTGCTTCCAAGATCGTTGTCTTCTGTTTGCTTGATAGCTACTGCACTTGCTGACTTTCCTTAGTCAGTTACAGAAGTCTTCTTCTAATTTCCTTGTGGAAGACTTCATCTTGAATGGCTTCACAACTCAATCTTGATGCTGATTTGGTTGGTGCTTAGATCTTCTATTAGCTTGCATGCCATTCACTGAGTGCTCTCTGGTTTCCTTCAGGTGGGACGTATCTATGCAGTGTCAACCAGAGGTTTCATTCCTTTGGATATTCAGGGAGTGCTCATTTGTTGAGAATCATATTTGCTCTACGATTACGCTTTGGCATTGTGGAGCACATCTGTTGATGTCTTAGTTCGCGACTCTCACGATTCAAACTTTGGGCATGCAGACACTACGACTCTAAGATCAGATCTTGACATTACGATTTCAGTCGTTGTGCTTGTTGTCTTCATCTGATCTTGCTTGACTACGATCTCTACCTTTGGTATGATTAGTAGACTCTACGACTCTGAGTGTAGTCTACGATTCTTGACTTGGCTTTGGCAGATACTCGGTCGGCTCGTAGATAGGCTATCTCTACGATTATGAATATGACTTCTTCAGCAGACTACGGTCCTGAGGAAGTTTTCCTCGACACACTACGATCCTTCCTCGTTTCTCCTTGAAGTCTACGAACTTCGAGATCTACTATCTTACAGACTACGATTCTGCCTCGATCGCTCTCGAGTTTTCCTTGACTCTCTGGCGCATCACGATTTTTGCAAGTGCGGTTTTGACGATCGTACATTTCTATCTATTACATCATAAGATCAACCTAACATGCTTGATCTTTCTATATTTATAGTCCTTCTACATTATTTCTTTTTAAGGACTTTACAAAGATGTTTTACTTATGTAGGATCAACCTAACACATTTGATCAATTCATTCTAAGTCCTTACACATATGTTTCTATTATCTATCAAAGGACTTTACAGCTTTTCTTAATGCAAACATACTTGCATAATTCATTCATATATATATGTTATAACCAAATCATATGTAAACAGGAATATCATTCACATGTTTATTCCTGACAGACTCCATTGAGTATGGATATTGTCTAGATGACAATATTTGTATTAAAACTCACAGCATATGTTTTGTCGTATTTTACACAACTGTTGTATAATTAGTTTGTATTTGTATTCAGTACTATGTATCTGGCGACCCAAGATGGGTGATGTATACCTATTTTTAGGGGCATCACAGGTGAGACACGTTGTATGTGAATGTATGCTGTGTGGTTCCTCCACCAGGAGGCTATCTTGTCGGTGTTTGATTACTAGACTTGTAGGAAGAATAATTCCAACGAGGCTCAGGAAAGGCACCACCCAGATTCGCTCCAGTTGAAAGACCGGATTAACTTCCCGTCAAGTAGATTGCGATGATCTGGGAACCTTTATGCCAAAAAGCCGCGAGAGTAACCCTAATATAGGTCAACCTCTAATAAACCAAACGCGGAGGAAAGTCTCTTCTGCTTTCCATTTTCAATTACTTGTAAAAGCATTTACTTGTAATTTTATTCCGTGTTCATCTTTATGTAATGGAAAATATGAAGATTATTTATGCATACATGTTATCAATTAACACTCGGTTTTGCAGGATAATATTCCTAAAACGGATACATTATGATAACATTTACATTACCCTAAGACTAAACTACATAAGTCTTTTGTAGGGAAATCATTGGGCCTGTTACCTGCTAAAAATTCAAAAAAGACGCGAGCCTACAGCCAATCATGTCTTCGTCTGACCAGTCTAATCCTGTTTCTCGTGAAGAATTTAACGGATTAAGTCAACAAATCACAAATTTGGCTGGTTTGCTTAAAGAATTGCATCAGTCCACTCAGGGTACAAAGATGCCTACACATACAGAATCCTCTTCACAAGAAGGAGCTCAAGGTTTGGAAAAAATAATTCCAGAACCTCAGTTGGATACAACCAACAAAGACCCTGAAAACACCCATCTCAAAGGAGATTCAGACACCGGTTACATCAGGAAGAAGGTCCTCCAAATGGAGGAAACTATCTGTGTTCTCAAAGGGATTGGAACACATGGAAGTGTTTCATATGCTGACCTTTGCATATTTCCTGGGGTTCATTATCCAGATAAATTCAAAACCCCTGATTTTGAAAAGTATGACAGATTAGGGGATCCTTATACACATTTAAAGGTGTTCATTGGAGAACTTCGATCTTACGCAGAAAATGTAAATCTCAGAATGCATCTGTTCTAGAAGAGTCTGACTGGAGAAGCTCGTTCATGGTATACCAGATTAGACAATTCAAATATCCATAGTTGGGAAGAGCTAGCTCACGCCTTCCTCACTCAATACAGTTTTCAATCTCAGATGGCTCCTGACCGGTACCAAATTACCATGGTCAAGAAACAGTCTAATGAGTCTTTCAGAGAGTATGCTCAAAGGTGGAGGCACCTTGCTGCTCAAGTTATTCCTTCCATGACGGAATCAGAAATGGTCATGACATTCATAGATATACAGGAAGCTCCTTTCTATGAGAGAGTCTTAGCTGGTATTGGCAAACCATTTTCTAAAATGATCAAGCACGGAGAGATGGCTGAGATGGGATTGAAGTTCGGAAAAATTCAAGACCTATCCGCTCTTAAAGTAGTTGCTGAGCACATCCAATTCGGATCTTATGGGAACAACCCCTGGAGGGTCCATAAAAAGAAAGAGGAGGATGTTTCCTTGATACTACAAGGACAGAAAGGCAGTCAGAACATGCCTATACAGAGGAGAAACTACTCCTCTTTTCAAGCACAGTCTTCAAACCCTCCATTGCCTAAAAGTGGAGAAGTAAAGCGTCCTCTAACGTTCACATCCTTAGGGGACTCGCTCGAGAATATCTTGCTCTTTGGACTACTCAGAAGAAAATCACACATCTTCTTCCACCAGCCAACCTTAATGGGAGGGGTTTTAATGCTACTCGGAAGTGTGCTTATCATGCCGGAGCACCTGGACATGATACTCAAGATTGTTGGGCCTTAAAACACAAGATCCAAGATTTAATAGACAACGGTGAGATCGTGGTCACCAGACCAGATCAACCTCATGTGAAAGACAACCCTCTTCCTCAACACAAAGATGAAGAGGTCAACATGATCAGTTGGAGCACTGGACAGAGTTCCAGTTTTAACAGTGAATCATCCCAGACCATCAAAGACGGTGCTGACAGATGGGATTATGCAAATTTCCAATTTACTATAGAATGAAAGATGAAAGCTCTTTACAAACAAATTGAGCAATTGGCCGAACTGGTGACCCACTAACATCAAGTTACACGCCAATTAATCAATCAGGAGCATGCCTATCTCCTTCCTTTCGTTATGAATGCTCCACCATCACCTTCAGAAAGTGAAGCTATGGAGGATAAGGTTGCAAAGAGAGCAAATGCTAAAGCCCGTCGGGATTTTGCCAATCAGAGGGAGTTTACCTATCTGGGCCAATCTATGGAGGAAATATTTCAAATGTTGATCAATGAAGGAAGAATTACATCCCTTCTACCTCCAATCAATCCTCGTGCAGGACGATTTAACGCCATTGAAGTGTGTCAATATCATTCCTATTCTCGCGGTCACAGCACAAACGAATGATGGGCACTTCGCCATCTCATTCAAAATCTTATTGATAGCGGTGTCCTACAAATGGCAGACGATGACACTGTGCAACTTGAGGGTGGGAATGCATGTCCTACCAAATGGAAGGGATCAATAGCAGTTATATCCGACGAAGATGATGAGACTGTCAAAGCATTTCCCATATAAACAATTCAACTCAAAGGAGCTGACAATCCTTTGAAAGTGGTTGCACCAGTGCCAATTTCTTTACCTTTCAGACTACAATATCCTGTTGTCAGCTTACACAAAGTTCCATGGAATTATGGAGAAGCTGAAGGATCCACGTCTCATACTACTACTACAGTGTCGAAGGAAAATCCACTATATCTTCCTCAACTCGGGTTGTGAAGCCTACTTGCAAAGCAAAGGGGAAGATTCCCATGGAGAAGATTGAAAAATTCCTCCGCACTATGGGCCATAATGAAGCCAACAACAAGCCACTCGAATTGAATATCCTCTCTCGATACAAGCTGAACATATGCTATATTAACAAAATCCTGAACACATGCTATATTAACTAGGTCTAGAATTGAATATCCTCTCTCGATTCCACCCAACTCCACAAAGAATTGTTGATCAGGCAATTCATAGATTCAAGCATAAATTAATATAGATAAACTGGAGATAGCTTATTAAATTGGAAATCAAAGTTTACAAAATCATCGATTCACTCAAGGATCCATCACAAGCCTAAAAAGTGAATTAGTTCATAATAAATGAAATAAACGCTGAATAAATCATAGAAATAATTCTCTCAATTACAAATAATAATCTAACACAAAGAATATTAGAAAACACCCTTCACATAGACTAGAGTTGCAATTGTCTTGAAAAACTCCTCGAAATACCCCTCCACACTTGTTCTTTGAAACTCAACTTTTTTCTTCGTAAATTATCTTCTGTAATCTCCCTTTTTGCGTTTGATAGAGCCCTAGATATCTAGCCTCCAATTCCAGCCGCAATCTCTATCCATAAGAGTTATACTGACATGCAAAAAGCTAAAATTCTTACTCTAAAGGAATTATAACTGAAACAGGACACTCAGGATTTCTTTCACTTTTTACTACTTATGCGTGTTTATACACTTATAGATGCATTCATTTGCATGGCTTGCCTCTTATTTTCTCGAATGAAGACCCCGCCTTGGGGTGTGTAGTGTGTAATAATAATCATTTTGGCCAGTGGCTTATGTTCGTTAATCGATTTGAAAGATCCTCACCTACGTGGGTCAGATATCTTTCATTAAGGCCCACCTCAAGCGGGGTACCTCCTGTGAATCGACTTAGTCAAAGATCTTGAGTTGCTTCCAAATATGCTCCATTTAAGTTCCAAACGCACCAAATACCATCAATTGTAGTTAAATGCCACAACCACCAACCTACACATAAAATAACATAGAACAAGTAAAAATGCACATGATTACAAGAATATAGCAACGAATAAGCATGAATTAGATATGAAATCGCGTATATAAAATACACTTATCATCCGCCAATCATAAAGGATGGCCTAACCTATTGCCTCTGACTTTATTAGCCTACAGAACTTCCATGCGTACTTCCACTGGGGCAACCCCGTACTCATTAGCCTATGGGATGGAAGAAGTGTTCCCCATAGAGGTGGAAATGGAATCCCTCAGAGTTTTGATGGATGCTCAGTTGGATGAAGACCAATGGGTACAAGACAGGTATCACCAATTGTCTTTAATAGACGAAAGGCGAACCGCGGCTATCTTCCATGGTCAGTTATATCAGCAAAGGATCGCACGATCCTATAACAGAAAAGTCCGTCTACGACATTTCAAACAACATGACTTGGTTTTAAAGAAGATCATTGACAACCAAGATCAATCTAAGGGAAAATTCGCTCCTAACTGGGAAGGCCCATTTGTTGTCAATGAGGTATTGACAGGAGGTGCTCTCAAATTGCAAGAAATGGATAGCGATGAATTTCCACAGCTTATCAACTCAGACACCGCGAAACGGTACTATGTCTGAAGTTACCATCAAACAAACATCCTGGTTTTGATCATCAAATCACCAGTCATTTCGGTTTCTAACCCTTTTTACATACTCTTCTGCCCCTCAGGGAAACATACACTTCAAACCATCAGCCTGGTTTCACCTCATTTCAAGCCTTTCATACAATTTTCGGTTATCCTGAAGATGGGATTGAACCTTTCACGCTTGCAGTTTATCCTGAAGACAGGATTAAACTTTTCTACGCTTGCAGTTTGTCCTGAAGACGAGATTAAACTTTTTCAACACCTGTAGTTTATCCCCATTATGGGATCAAACTTTCTTCTCCCCGCAGTATAGCCTGTACATGGGATTCACATTTCTCTTTGGCTGCGATTCGTCCTGAGGGTCGAACTACGTCGACCTGATCTCCTTGATACACAGGAGTACGTAGGCAACCATATTCTATATGGCCTGGTCGCAATAAACAAAAAACAACAAAAATATTTTTGCCCTTTCTCTACAAAAACAAAAATAACAAAAACATTTCTACACCTTTATTCATCAATAAAGCTTCTACACCCATCTGCCTTTCACATTCAGCGTTGAACCTCCTACACCAGGTTCGAACTACACAGACTTGATCTCCTCTTCAATAGGAGTACTTAGGCAGCCATTCATGGTTCAGTCTAACCCCTACCAGAACAAAAATACTTGTCACACGGTACTAGGATCACCCTTCAATCCACCACATTTCATCGGTTTCAAACCAAAGGGATGGAATTACCCAACCTCTTCTCACAAATAGAAGATTCGATGACCATCTAAGTTGCGGTTATGCCTCAAAGAGCAACACCAATCCATAAGAGATGGAATTAACTAGGCTTCTCATAAATAGAAGTACTGGCGACCATCTGTGGTGCGATCAATCTCAGAGAGGAAAAGCCACACTTCTCTCCACATTTCCATACAGAAACCAGTCCCAAGACACCAAAGATGGTAGGGATACATACATATCAATGATCCGTTCTAAGAGATCTTGCGACGTCTCAATGTCCACCTATCAAGGATAAGTTCAGAATGCATCAAGATCACAAGGCCCTGAAGAAACAGGCAAATATCAAGTTGTAACTAAAAGGGAAGTGAATCAAAATATATTTCCCTGCCATACATAATACTGTTTGATATATACATATGTGTTGTACATGACAAAATGGCTAAGCTAGTCTGTGCAGGAAAATACAAAGCTATCTATAGATCTGTATGTATGCGGACTATCAAATCTAACATGGCATCCCTCTCTGAAGACGGAGGTAACACTGTAAGCTCCTGCCCAATGGTATCTACATGAGCTAGCAGATCAGAGGCTAACTGCATGGTGGCATAATGCTCATCAATGTAAGCACTCATGTCGGCAAGAGTGACAGTCATCTGGGATCTCACTGAAGTACTGTCTGCAATGGCCACATCCCTAGCAGATAGGGCGGCATCCCGCTCCACAATCAATGCATCCCTAGCTGATCTAGCCTCATCCCTCTCTAACAGAGCTGCGTCTCTCCCATTAAGAGTTGTCAACATCTTGGCCCTAGCCTAATCTCTATCATAGGTCATCAGATGTAGGCTCTGCTAAAAATGTTGTGCTGAATACTGAGTAATAGTGGCACTCGGGGTGGGAGAATCCATCACAAATGCTGGCAGCCCAGCAGTCAAGTCCCCATCGATGGGAATGTCAGCCTCCTCTATAGGATCCTCATGGTCAGAATCAACATCCTGCACTGTGGATACTACCATAGTCATACAGTCTCTATCTCCATCCATGCTGAATACTCTGCAGAATAACCTAGATGATTGACAGAAAACTTAGCCAGCTCTCGCTGATCCCAATAGGCATACAACCTGGATCTGTGACGCGCCCAAAATAGGTATACATCACCCATTCTGAGTTGTCAATACATGGTACAGAAACAACTACAACTTTATTATTACAACAGTAAAACTGTGAGTTTGAATACAAATATTATCTTCTAGACAATATCCATACTCAGATAAATCCTCATCATATTTATTGACACGTTAATTTACAAAAATGGTGAGGACTACTAAATAACTCTCTCTAGAACTTTCATTCCATACCCCGACTCGTACTCGCTATATCCTGAGAAGAAAAATGGAACAAAAAGGAAAAGGGTGAGCTCAACTAGCCCAGTAAAGAATATTATGACTAAGATAATATACAACAAATTATCGTTAGTCTTCAACAGGGAAAAATCTAATAGAATACAATAGACAACAAATTTTAAATCAATATTCGCAGCGAAAATAATAATTCATTAGAAGAGTTAAGTAGAGAATGCAAACTACTATCTTCTATGTATGAATTTAAAAGTTCATCATCTATCTTTTATCCCCGTAACATCAACCAATATATATCGGAATCAAATATTCATCTTCGCACCACTACAGGCCAAAGATATTCATCGATTAGTCATGTTCATCTAAACACTGTTCATCTTTGCACTACAGCCAAAGATATTCTTCGTAAATCATTCATCTTTGCACTACAAAGCTAAAGATATTCAATAATATCATCATTTAAGACCGAGGATGATGAAAATATTTTTAAAGAAACGAATCCAATTGAAACAAAATGACAAGGATTAAGGATTAAGGATTAAGGATTCGTATTTTGTTTTATCCATGTCCAACAATACCTTAAAAATAACCATAGTGGTGTAAAATTCAAGAATGATCAAAACATGGATACAATCAAATTTAGTATCCAGAATAGATATTTTGGACGAAAAGAAAAATTTTCATTTTTCGATGAATAGTGCCGTATACGTGAATAGTAACCCCGACACTAAAAGTTCCAAATTTGATTAAAAGTTCAGATCAATATTTACTTGACATAATGATATTAGAATAAATAATATCATTAAAAAATAATATCCCTTACCTCGAAAGATCAAGACTTTAAATTTGAAACACAGGATATAAAGCTATGACTTGAACTTGCACCAGTATAGCAATACTCAAAATATACTCAAAATACTCACAAGAATACGCTTGATAATATAGAGAGAAAACTTCAGCTTCGGTGAGATTTTCAATTCTAACCTAAGCACCCTATTTATAGGAAAATGCTTAGAACACCAAAGCAGTAAAATTTAATAAAATATTAATATATATATATATATATTTTTCCAACGCATAACTTAATTTGCCCAACATCACCACCAACCAAATGACACTACACAAGACTAACAACAAAAAACGTTTTTCTAATTTTAAATATTTTAAACTTCCAAAATCAATTATTTTGAACTTGAGCTTCAATAATTCATAATAAATAGCCCTTTTGCGAGAAAATTTGAATCTCGCTACTTTTTATAGAAAAATCAATTTCTACAACTTTGCGTAAGAAAGTTTTCCAAATTCCAAACAAAATTGGACCGAAATCCACAAACCAAGCGATTTTATTGTGCTATAATCAAATTTCAAATAATAAATGGGGTCCACCGGCATGTTTAACATGTTTTAAACATTTATTGCAACAAAAAATACTCTTCCTCCTCAGATACTCATATATCCCACATTCGTTGTAAAAATATCACCATTATTATATTATTAAAATATAATAATATATTTAAATGAATTATTTTATCGTAAAAAGATAAAATTTCAATTTTCAACAATTGTCACATTAAAAATTTTCTCCATCTATAACCACATAAAATCAATATTTTCTTATCATATGAATCAATAATTAATTATTCACAAATAATATTACGAGAATCACAATATTGACAACTGTGCGGTTCGTGAAAGAGGGGCTTTCAATAAAAATTTCTCCTTACTTAGCAAGCAATTAGGTGACCAAACCTCTCCTTAGAGCGTAACTTTCTAGACATTGCCAATAATGTTATCCAATAATATTATTCAGATAATATGAATTATTGCTCGATAATGGAAAATAATGTGTAATGACAATTTATTCAAACAACAAGAATATAAAATATCAATGCAAAGAATTATTGAATTAATAAAATATCGAATAAAGAATTATCGTAACCATTATTAAGTAGTTCCTTCTTACGTAAGAATCAATAATTGGTGCAATACCGTGGTAGCTACGTGTTTTAACCATCGAGTATTTTAACAAAGATAATAGCAGAATAACTACACGCCGTTATTTTTAAACAACTTATATTTATCGTTTTCTTCATCCAATCGCTCACAGTTATGGGGCCCACACATGTCATTAGCGCCGCCCGCATTTAATATTCACAAGCGATCTGAATATTCCACGACCAAACGAATATTCCCAAACAACAATGAATATTTTATAACCACTTGCTTATTTTGAAATATTTGCGTATTTTACCCTAACTATCCACATTAATCAAATCAACCCTTA
Source organism: Panax quinquefolius (assembly GCA_020205615.1). NCBI lineage: Eukaryota > Viridiplantae > Streptophyta > Magnoliopsida > Apiales > Araliaceae > Panax > Panax quinquefolius. The sequence goes on along the minus strand of CM035152.1, from coordinate 101,429,973 downwards.
CTATTTCAAAATAATAAATAGAGAAAATTAAATTTCATTAATAATAAGTTGGGGTCTTACAACCTCCCTCCTTATGAAATTTCGTCCTCGAAATTGACGACGCGATACTGTGTGTTTGAAAAGGTAAAGATACCTCGCCTTCCTTTCCGTTTCCAATTCCCAGGTCATTTCCTCTATAGCATGATTCCTCCACAAAACTTTAACTTGTGGTATGACCTTTGCGCGTAGGACATGCTCCTTCCTATCCAAAATCTTGACAATACAACTCAACCATTGATACACACATCAATGAAGGTCAAGCAACCTTGACGTTATCTCAGGCGATGGCAAGTAAACCCATCGAAATAACCTTCCCCGACGATTGATACACACATCAATGAAGGTCAAGCAATCTTGACGTTATCTCAGCCGATGGCAAGTAAACCCATCGAAGCAACCTTCCCTGGCGGGGGTTACAACGAATTCTCAACCATTGACACATACATCAATGGAGGTCAAGCAACCTTGACAATGCACCCAACAGGGATCTATCCGGTGATACACACATCGGTCAAGGTTCATAACCCCGACAATGACAGATCGTTCATGTGAATCTCGGCTGGATGAGGGAATATGTTATACACATCCTCAAATAGACAAAGCTTTATCCCCACAGATCTCTTGAATACGAGAGACGTATCTACAGAATAGAGCCAGTGTCTAGGATTGGAGACTTTGGTTATAGCCCCAACGTCAACATCCTTGAAGACTTGGATCGCATGTCCAAGCCATCACTGATTGTCATCTCGGTAGGATTAACAGGGAACCGACAATCATTTCCATCATGCATCCTACATTTGCATCATGTTGCTGCACATAGCATCATGTTTATCTCACTTGCATTTCAAGTGTCTAGGATTCTTTATCCTATCCATGCCTTGCATTGCATGAATATGATAAAGAGGGGCATCTGTAGACACTCAAAATTTTCTGCACGCCTGTTACTGACATTGTAGGAGGGCAGATTCGTCTTTCGGAGATAACCCTAGAAGACAGCTCACAACCATTCCGGATACTACCGAAAGTTCAATCCCAAACCCGGAACACACACCGGGAATCTCATTTCCAAACTCGGAACACACACCGAGAATCTCATTTCCAACCCCGGAACACACACCGGGAGGATCATTTCCAACCTCGGAGATAACCCCGAGTTTCGTCCTTAGCGATAACTGTAAGACCCCGAATTTTATGAAATAAAAGTATTCAATTTTTCTATTCAGTAATTGGTTAAATTGATAAAAGTTAAAGTTAAGGGTGATATATGAAATTTTTTTCAAAATACGCAAGGGGGTATAAAGTATTCATTATTGTCGGGGAATATTCGTTTGGTCGTAGAATATTCTTTACGCTTGGGAATATTAAATGACGACGGTAGCGACCATGTGTGGGCCCCATAACGGAAAGCAATTGGATGAAGAAACGACAAATATAAGTTGGTTAAAAATAACGGCGTAGTTGTTACCGTTAAGACTGTTGGAATACCCGGTGGTTAAAATACAGTAATACGCGTGGTTGCACAGTAGCACACGGTATTGCACAATATTGTTGAATTATTGATCCTTACGTAAGAAGGCACTACTCAATAATTTTCACAAGAATTCTTGTTCAATATTTTATTTTATTGATTCAATAATTCGTTGCGTTGATATTTTATATTATTCATTGTTCAATAATTATCACCGCACATTATCTCCATTATCGATCAATAATTCATATTATTTGAATAATATTATTAGATAGCATTATTGGCAATGTCTAGAAAGTTACATCAAGGAGAGGTTTGGTCACCTAATCATGGCGCCAAGAAGGAGAAATCCTTATCTAAAGCCCCTCTTTCCGGAACTACTGGTTGTCATAATTGTGATTCTCGTAATATTATTTGTGAATAATTAATTATTGATTTATATGATAAGAAAATATTTATAAATGATGGATTTATTTGTTTTATGTGGTTATAATTGAATGATTTAATGTTGAGGTATTTTATCGGTAATTTTGTGTCGGAATGGAGGTATTAAAATCAAATCATTATTTTTACGATATATTGCGTGAGTTATAATTTTTAATCAAATAGTTGGATCGTTGTAATTTTTGGATATGTTATACATACATAAGTTGAGTATATGTCCACAAATTTTGAACCGTTAAAAATGAACGAATGATTTGTTATGAATTTTAAGAGGTGAGTGATTTGGAAATTAGGTTTATAATTGATTTTGGTGGAAAATTCTAGAATTGAGTGGGCCCCACTAGTGGTTGGTGAAGAAATGTGCTGAATTTTATTTCAAATGTGGTGGGTGGGAATAGTGAAGAGTAAAGCCATCGGGTTTCTTAAAGTTAAGTCTGCTTCGGCGTGCTAACATTTTCCTATAAATAGAGGGCTAAGTTAGAATTGAAAATCACACCAGAAACAAGTTTTCTCTCTTTCTCTCTCTATATTATCGAGTGTATTTTGTGAGTATTTTGAGTATACTTTGAGTATTGTTAGACGGTGCAAGTTCCCTTCAGCACTATATCCGGTGTTTCAACTAGAAGTACTGTCTTTCGAGGTAAGGGATGTTATTTTCTTCTCAGATGATATTATTTCTTCAATATCATTATGCTGAAATATTGGTATGGATTTTATTGTGGAATTTTTACCTTTTTCATGTCGGGGTTACTATTCATGAGTTATTATTCACGAGTTACTATTCATGAGTTACTATTCACGAGTTACTATTCACGAGTACTATTCATGAAGCGTGAAGATGTTTTTTTTGTGGAATTTCTATCTTTGGGTGTTTGAGTTACTATTCACGATATCGACATTATTCATGTATATCTGACACTATTCACGAATACGGCAAGACTATTCATAGAAAAATGAAAATTTTTCTTTTCGGTCTAAAATATCTATTCGGATACTAGCTTTGATTATATTCATGTTTTGATCATTCTTGAATTTTACACCACTATGATTATTTTTGAGGTATTTTGGACGTGGATAAAACCAATGCAAAGATGAATGATTTCAAGAATATCTTTGGGCTCAGAGTGCAAAGATGAACAGTGTTTAAATGAACATGACTAACTGATGAATATCTTTAGCCAAGAGTGCAAAGATGAATTATTGATGAATATCTTTTGCTCGTAATGCAAAGATGACTTTGTTGTTGAATATCTTTAAATTTAGTGCAAAAGATGAATTATTGATGAATATCTTTTGCTCGTAATGCAAAGATGACTGTTGTTGAATATCTTTATTTGTAGTGCAAAGATGAATTATTGATGAATATCTTTGGCTTGTAATGCAAAGATGACTGTTGTTGAATATCTTTGCTTTGTAGTGCAAAGATGAATTATTGATGAATATCTTTGGCTCTTGTAATGCAAAGATGACACTGTTGTTGAATATCTTTAGCTTTGTAGTGTAAAGATGAAGCTGTTGATGAATATCTTTGGCCCGTGGTGCAAAAGATGAATTTATTAGTATGATTATGAGCAGAACTCGTGATTTGGTATAACCATGATATTTGATGTTTGGTAAAGACAAGTGATGAAAATTATCTTTGTCTTGGATGAGGAAAGGAATTTAGAACTTCAATTACGATTATGAGTTATACACGTGATTGTGGGATGTGAATTGTTGATTGATGTTGCTGAGGATAAAACATTGTTGGTGGATTTTTAACATGGAGAAGACAATAGACTTTATAGTCTATTTGACTCTTCTAATGGATCGCTTCATTCATTTGCAACTATGGTTGAAAAGTTTTATCATCTACCATATGTTCTAAATCTCGATTTATTCATTGATGAAGACTATTGATAATTTATTTATCTTTAGTCATAATATTCTTTATCGAGCTAGTTGTGCTCACCCTTTTGTTTCACAATTCCTTTCGTGTAATAAAAAGTGTAGTCGGGTCGAGCTGGGGGATAGCGAGGAATAGAGTGGTGGTCTATAGATGTTGAGGTGAGGTGAATTTAACTTGGAAGGGTGTTTTGTCACTATCATACAAGATGTCTAATGACATACAACCTCGTGTTATCATAAGACATGGTTGTGCTCATCCACTTCTTTGAGTATATTTACAAGCACTACCTATATAATCTTGGTGTTTGTTTGGAGTATAATACCCAATTAGAGACAGTGGAGATAATGATATGTCAAGAGAAGACTCACCATTGGGAAGAATATGATAGTAATCTTCTCGTTTTTCTTTGGGGTTTATTGGGTCAACCAAGGATAATTCTGTGGCCATATGATATCTACCATAACCTAAAAGCATGGCCTCCCATGTATGAAGGTTTCTTTGAGCACTTCCCAAAGATTCTAATTTCTAAAACAGTTTTTGACTATACCTTTATGTAAGGTGTCATTTGTGACGTACATGAGTTGGTATATATTTGTATCCAAACTCAAAGATATGTGTTGTTGTATTTTGCACGACAATTGTTGTAATAAAGTTGTAGTTGTTTTTCGCACCATGTATTTGACGACTCGAGAATAGGTTGGATGGAATGGACCTATTTTGGGGTTGTTACATTTGGTATCGAGCTTAGGGATATGATCTCGGCGGAGATCGGGGAATAGAACTAGAGGGAGAGATGAGTAAATCCTTCGCTAGTGTGTCCTACCTAAGCTTATTTGTTGGTCATCATAATATCGAGATATTATGTGATATGTTAATTTGCTCAATTAACCTTTATTTTGAAGTCGTATTCTAGAATGATATAAAAAATGAGGGGAGATGAGCAATGGAGAAATCATGATGACAGGGGAGATAGAATCAGAGAAATGAAAACAAGGTATTCTCAACTCTTTGAAATACAGTGCGTAAATTCTTGGGACTTAAATTTCATAAGGAGGGTGATTGTAAGACCCGAATTTTATGAAATAAAAGTATTCAATTTTTCTATTCAAAGAATTGGTTAAATTGATAAAAGTTAAAGTTAAGGGTGATATATGAATTTTTTTTCAAAAATACGCAAGAAGGTATAAAGTATTCATTATTGTTAGGGAATATTCGTTTGGTCGTGGAATATTCTTTCCGTCGTGGAATATTCGTATTTACGGCCAAGCAACCATGTGTGGGCCCCATAACGGAAAGCAATTGGATGAAGAAAACGACAAATATAAGTTGGTTAAAAATACACAGTAGTTATTACAAATTAAGATCATTGGAATACCCTTTGGTTAAAATCTGATGAATACGCGTGGGTCGCATAAAGAGTGCTATTACCAGTATTGCACAATATTGTTGAATTATTGATCCTTACGTAAGAAGGCACTACTCAATAATTTTCACAGAGTTCTTATTCAATATTTTATTTTATTGATTCAATAATTCTTTGCGTTGATATTTTATATTATTGTTGTTCAATAATTATCACTACACATTATCTCCATTATCGGATCAATAATTCATATTATTTGAATAATATTATTAGATAGCATTATTGGCAATGTCTAGAAAGAAAGCTACATCGAGAGGTTTGGTCACCTAATCAAGGCGCCAAGAAGGAGAAATCCTTATCGGAAAGCCCTCTTTCTGAGGAACTACCGTTGTCATAATTGTGATTCGTAATATTATTTGTGAATAATTAATTATTGATTTATATGATAAGAAAATATTTATAAATGATGGATTTATTTGTTTTATGTGGTTATAATTGAATGATTTAATGTTGAGGTATTTTATATCATAATTTTTGCCGGAATGGAGGTATTAAAAATCAAATCAAGATTTTTACGATATATTGCGTGAGTTATAATTTTTAATCCGACCGTTGGATCGTTGTAATTTTTTGGATATGTTATACATACATAAGTTGAGTATATGTCCACAAATTTTGAACCGTTAAAATGAACGAATGATTTGTTATGAATTTTAAGAGGTGGATTGATTCGGAAATTAGGTTTATAATTGATTTTGGTGGAAAATTCTAGAATTGAGTGGGCCCCACTAGTGGTTGGTGAAGAAATGTGCTGAATTTTATTTCAAATGTGGTGGTGGGAATAGTAGAGTGTAAAGCCATCAAAGTTGCATTAGTTAAGTGCTTCTTGCGTGCTAACATTTTCCTATAAATAGAGGGCTAAGTTAGAATTGAAAATCACACCGTAAACAAGTTTTTCTCTTTCTCTCTATATTATCGAGTGTATTTTGTGAGTATTTTGAGTATACTTTGAGTATTGTTAGGCAGTTGCAAGTTCCTTCAAAGACTATATCCAGGTGTTTCAACTGTAATCACTTGTCTTTCGAGGTAAGGGATGTTATTTTCTTCTCGGATGATATTATTTCTTCAATATCATTATGCTAAAATATTGGTATGGATTTTATTGTGGAATTTTTACCTTTTTTCATGTCTGGGGTTACTATTCATGAGTTACTATTCACGCAGTTACTATTCACAGTACTATTCATGAAGCGTGAAGATGTTTTTTTTGTGGAATTTCTATCTTTTGGGTGTCTGAGTTACTATTCACGATATCAAGCACTATTCATGTATCTGACTATTCACGAATATTTAAGACTATTCAATTCTAAAAATGAAAATTTTTCTTTTCGCTCTAAAATATCTATTCGGATACTAGCTTTGATTGTATTCATGTTTTGATCATTCTTGAATTTTACACCACTATGATTATTTTTGAGGTATTTTGGACGTGGATAAAACCAATGCAAAGATGAATGATTTTTCAAGAATATCTTTGGCTCAGAGCAAAGATGAACAGGTGTTTAAATGAACATGACCAACTGATGAATATCTTTAGCCAGTAGTGCAAAGATGAATTATTGATGAATATCTTTTGCTCGTAATGCAAAGATGACCTGTTGTTGAATATCTTTAGCCAGTAGTGCAAAGATGAATTATTGATGAATATCTTTTGCTCGTAATGCAAAGATGACCTGTTGTTGAATATCTTTAGCTTTCATGAGTGCAAAGATGAATTATTGATGAATATCTTTGGCTTGTAATGCAAAGATGATTTTTGTTGTTGAATATCTTTAGCTTTGTAGTGCAAAGATGAATTATTGATGAATATCTTTGGCTTGTAATGCAAAGATGACCGTTGTTGAATATCTTTAGCCGTAGTAAAGATGAACTATTGATGAATATCTTTGGCCCGTGGTAAAAGATGAATTTATTAGTATGATTATGAAGCGAACTGTGATTTGGTATAACCATGATATTTGATGTTTCGATGTAAAGACAAGTGATGAAAATTATCTTTGTCTTCGATGAGGAAAGGAATTTAGAACTTCAATTACGATTATGAAGTTATACACGTGATTGTGGATGTGGAATTGTTGATTGATGTTACAGGATAAAACATTGTTGGTGGATTTTTAACATGGAGAAGACAATAGACTTTATAGTCTATTTGACTCTTCTAATGGATCGCTTCATTCACGCAACTATGGTTGAAAAGTTTTATCATCTACCATATGTTCTAAAATCCGATTTACATCGATGAAGACTATTGATAATTTATTTATCTTTAGTCATAATATTCTTTATCGAGCTAGTTGTGCTCACCCTTTTGTTTCACAATTCCTTTCGTGTAATAAAAGTGTAGCTGGGTCGAGTGGGGATAGCGAGGAATAGAGTGGTGGTCTATAGATGTTGAGGTGAGGTGAATTTAACTTGGAAGGGTGTTTTGTCACTATCATACAAGATGTCTAATGACATACAACCTCGTGTTATCATAAGACATGGTTGTGCTCATCCACTTGCCGAAAGTATATTTACAAGCACTACCTATATAATCTTGGTGTTTGTTTGGAGTATAATACCCAATTAGAGACAATGGAGATAATGATATGTCAAGAGAAGACTCACCATTGGGAAGAATATGATAGTAATCTTCTCGCTTTTTCTTTGGGGTTTATTGGGTCAACCAAGGATAATTCGTGGCCATATGATATCTACCATAACCTAAAAGCATGGCCTCCCATGTATGAAGGTTTCTTTTGAGCACTTCCCAAAGATTCTAATTTCTAAATGCTTTTTGACTATACCTTTATGTAAGGTGTCATTGTGACGTACTATGATTGGTATATATTTGTATCCAAACTCACAAGATATGTGTTGTTGTATTTTGCACGACAATTGTTGTAATAAAGTTGTAGTTGTTTTCTCGTACCACGTATTTGATTTACTCGAGAATAGGTTGGATGGAATGGACCTATTTTGGGGTTGTTACAATAACCCCAAGGAATGTTGTTGCAGTTCCGGCGATAACTCCAAAAATGCTTGTTTCAAATGCATGCTATCAGCTTCAATCTCAAACCTCTTGCCGAGGCACTCATACCTCAGACTCGGAGCTAACACCGGGCAGACAGACACACTCACAGATGACATTGCGGTATACAAACAAGTAGTCCAATCTCAGATGTAACGCTGAGCAACGTCTGCTTTCAACTCAAACCGGCGATAACCCCGATGAAGAGTCAAACGTCATCTTGCCACCTCAACTGTGACGCCCCCAAAATAGGTATACATCACCTATTCTGAGTTGTCAATACATGGTACAGAAACAACTACAACTTTATTATTACAACAAGAAACTGTGAGTTTGAATACAAATATTATCTTCTAGACAATATCTATACTCAAATAAATCCTCATCACATTTATTGATACATTATTTTACAAAATGGTGAGGACTACTAAACAATCCTTTTCTAAAACCTTCATTCCATACCCCGACTGCACTTCGCTATATTCTCGCCTCGAGAAAAATGGAACAAAAAGGAAAAGGGTGAGCTCAACTAGCTCAAGAAAGAATATTATGACTAAGATAATATACAACAAATTATCGTTAGTCTTCAACAGGAAAAATCTAATAGAATACAATAGACAACAAATTTTAAATCAATATTCAGAATGAAATAATAATTCATTAGAAGAGTTAAGTAGAGAATGCAAACTACTATCTTCTATGTATGAATTTAAAAGTTCATCGCTCATCTTTTATCCCTCAGAACATCAATCAATATACATCTCGAATCAAATATTCATCTTTGCACACATGTGCCAAAGATATTCATCATTGGTCATGTTCATTTAAACACTGCTCATCTTTGCACTACGGGCCAAAGATATTCTTCAGAAATCATTCATCTTTTGCACTACAAAGCCAAAGATATTCTTAAGAAATCATTCATCTTGCACTACAAAGCCAAAGATATTCCATAATATCATCATTTAAGACCGAGGATGATGAAAATATTTTTTTTTAAAGAAACGAATCCAAAGGAAACAAAATGACAAGGATTAAGGATTAAGGATTCAGACTTGGTTTTATCCACGTCAAAAATACCTCAAAAATAATCATAGTGGTGTAAAATTCAAGAATGATCAAAACATGGATACAATCAGAGTTAGTATCCGTAATAGATATTTTGGACGAAAAGAAGAAATTTTTTTTTTTCTGAATGAATAAGTGTCAGATACGTGAATAGTGCCGATACGTGAATAGTAACTCGACACCAAAAGATAGAAATTCCACACAAAAACATCTTCACACTTCATGAATAGTACTCGTGAATAAGAACTCGTGAATAAGAATCTTTCATGAATAGAACTCGTGAATAAGAACTCATGAATAAGAACTCGTGAATAAGAACTCATGAATAGTAACCCCGATATGAAAAATTCCAAATTTGATAAAAAGTTCCAACTAATATTTCAAAGATAATGATATTGAAGAAATAATATCATTCGAGAAGAAAATAACATCCCTAACCTCGAAAGATCAAGATTTCTAATTAAACACCTGGATATAAGGCTATGACTTGGACTTGCACCGTATAGCAATACTCAAAGTATACTCAAAATACTCACAAGAATACGCCGATAATATAGAGAGAGAAAACTTCAGCTTCTCGTGTGATTTTCAATTCTAACCTAAGCACCCTATTTATAGAAAATGCTTAGAACACCAAAGCGAGTAAAATTTAATAAAATATATTATTATTAATAAATTTCCTACGCCTCTTTGGAAATCAGATCCCAACATTTCCCACATGCCAACCTTCTAGAAAGAAATGATAAAAACGTTTTTTCATAAAATAAATAATTAAAACTTACAAAAATCAATTATTTTGAGCTTCGTAACTTCAATAATTCATAATAAATAGCCCTTTCATCAGAAAATTCGAATCTCATGAGTTTTTATAGGAAATTCAATTCTCTACAACTTTGCAGAAGAAAGTTTTTCCAAATTCCAAATGAAGTTGACCGAAATTCACAAACGGGCGATTTTATTGTGTTATAATCAAATTTCACCAATAAATGGGGTCCAATTTACATGTTTAACATGTTTTAAACATTTATTGCAACAAAATACTCTTCCTCCTCAGATACTCATATATCCCACATTCGTTGTAAAATATCACTGTTAATATATTATTAAAATAATATATTTAAATGAATTATTTTATCGTAAAAAGATAAAATATTAATTTTCAACAATTGTTATTTTAAAAAATTTCTCCATCTATATCCACATAAAATCAATATTTTCCTCATCATATAAATCAATAATTAATTATTCACAAATAATATTACAGTAATCACAATATTGACAAACTGTGCAGCTTCCCAAGAAAGAGGGGCTTCCAATAAGAATTTCTTCTTCATCAAGCGCGTAATTAGGTGACCAAACCTCTCCTTAGATGTAACTTTCTAGACATTGCCAATAATGTTATCTAATAATATTATTCAGATAATATGAATTATTGCTTCGATAATGAAAAATACCGTAGTAATGACAATTATCAAACAACAAAGAATATAAAATATCAACGCAAAGAATTATTAACTCAATAAAATATCGAAACAAAGAATTATCGTAACCATTATTGAGTAGTGCCTTTCACGTAAGAATCAATAATTGGTGCAATACTGGTGCTATCGCTCAACAACGCTGTATTAGTGTGTTTTAACCACCGGTATTCCAACAAAGATAATCTCAGAATAACTACGCCCGTTATTTAAAAACAACTTATATTTGTCGCTTTCTTCATCCAATCGCTCACATATGCTGGGCCCACACATGGTCGCTACCGTCAGCATTTAATATTCTCCGACAAGCATTTAATATTCCACCACCAAACTAATATTCCCCGACAACAATGAATATTTTATAACCACTTGCTTATTTTGAAATATTTATGATTTAACCCTTAACTATCCACATTAATCAAATCAACCCTTACTATTTCAAAATAATAAATAAAGGAAATTCCTTTTATTTAAAAATTTTCGGTCTTACAACCTCCCTCCTTATGAAATTTCATCCTCTAAATCGACGACGCATTCGGTGTTTCTAAAAAAGTGAGGATACCTCGCTTTCATTTCCGCTTTCCAATTCCCTGTGTCATTTCCTCTATAGCATGATTCCTCCACAAAACTTTAACTTGTGGTATGACCTTTTTGCGCTGTAAGACATGCTCCTTCCTATCCAAGATCTTGACAGTACCTCCTCACACGTTAAGTCTTCTGGCTATCTCGTCTCGGTTCTAACTCTATAACGTGGATTCGGATCTTTCACATATTTATTTAAGCATGATATGTGAAACACATTATGAACACGAGACATACCGGAGGTAACGCAAGTCTATAGGCTACATTTCCTACTCGGCCAAGAATTTGAAATGGACCAATAAATCGTGGATCGAGCTTTCTCTCTTCCCAAATCTTGTAACTCCCTTCCATGGAGCAACTCGCAACAATACATGATCCCCTCACATTAAATTCCACGCCCTTTCGATGAAGATCCGCATAACTCTTTTGTCGATCTTGTGCCGCTTTGTATACGCTGTTTAATCATTTGGATCTTTTTCAGAGTCATACGTACTAACTCGGGTCCCAACAATGTTGTTTCACCCACCTCATCCCAACATATTGGAGAACTACATTTTCGGCCCATATAATGCTTCAAATGGAGCCACACCTATACTTGCTCGATAATCGCTTGTTGTAGGAGAATTCCACCAATGGTAAATACTTATCCCAACTACCCTTAAAGTCTAGGACATGTAGTCTTAATAGATCTTCAAGAGTTTGAATAGTCCTCTCTCGATTGTCCGTCGCTTGGGGATGGTATGTCAACTAAATCGCAAACTGCGCTCATATAGCTTTTTGCAAGCTAACCCAAAATCTTGAAGTGAATCTTGGGTCACGATCCCAAACTATGGATATGTGCATGCCATGCAACCTCACAATCTCATTCACGATATACTAGCAAGACGTTCAAGGGAATAAGTCTCCCAGACGGCAAGAAATGAGCAGACTTGGTTAATCTATCAACAATAACCCAAATAGCATTGATGCCTTGAGAAACCGTAGGAAGACCAGAATCTAAATCCATAGTAATGTGTTCCCACTTCCATTCCGGAATCTCAAGTGGTTGCAACGGACCCTTAGGTACAAGATGCTCCGCCTTTACACGTTGGCAAGTTAAACACATCGAGATAAACTTTGCAATCTCTCTCTTCATATTGTTCCACCAAAATGTATGTCAAGATCACGATACATTTTAGTACTTCCAGATGGATTGCAAATGGCGATTGTGTGCCTCCATCATAATCTTGTACTTCAAATCGAGTCGTTAGGAACACAAAGTCTAGAGTGGACTCAAGTATTCCTTCTTCATCAATTCTCGCCTCGAATAGCTCCTTCTTTGTACTTTCTTCTTCATACGATCCTCCCTGCCTGGGTGGCTTGAGCAACCTTAACTTTTTCTATTAAAGTTGGTTCTACGCGATACTTGACATCATCGCACTCGTTCCTCAAGATATGATCTTCTACTCAATGCGCCGCCTACCACGCTTTGCTTTTACCGTGATGGTATTGAATAGTGTGGTCGTACTCTTTCAATAGCTCGAGCCAACGTCAGCCGCCGCATGTTGAGTTCTTTTTTGAGTGAAGAAATATTTAAGGCTTTTATGGTCCTGAATATATCTCCACTTTCTCCCCATATAGATAGTGCATCCATATTTTTAGCGCTAAAACATTGGGCCGCTAACTCTAGATCATGAAAGTAGGATAATTCCTCTCATACTCTTTAAGTTGTCATGAGGCATAAAGGCTATGACTTTCCCACGCTGTATAAGAACACATCCTAACCCTTTGCTCAAGCATCGTCAGAGATAACAAATCCATCCAAACCAGATGGTATTGTTAGAACAAAATAAATAAGTCTCCTCTAAGCTCTTGGAAACTTTTCTCGTGATTCTTCGCTTCCAAACGAATTTTGTATCCTTCCGAAGTTAATGAAGTTAATGGAGTAGCGATTCGAGAAAACCCTTCCACTTAATCTCCGATAATAACCAGCTAAGCCCAAAAGCTACGATGATTTGGCCATCGACTTTGCTTGCTTCTAACTTTGTATTGCTTCAATCTTCGCCGATCAACAGATACTCCATGTTTCGACACACCACGTGCCCAAGGAATGCTACTTCCTCAAGCCGTAACTCGCATTTCTTCAATTTGGCATATAGTTGGTTTTCACGGCCTTTGGAGTACCAAATTTCAAATGGTGCTCATGATCTTCACGGCTTTTGGAATATATGAGGATGTCATCAATAAAGACAACAACGAATCGATCCAAATATTCCTGAATACTTGGTTCATCATATCCATGAAAGTCATAGGAGCATTAGTTAGTCCAAAGACATGACTAAGAATTCATAATGCCCATACCGAAGTTCAAGGCGCTTTTGAATATCCTCATTCTAATCTTCAAATTGATGATATCCGTAATCTAAGATCGATTTTTGAAAAGAATTGTGGCCCTCAGAATCGGTCAAACAAGTCATCAATACGAGGTAGAGGATACCTATTCTTGATGGTGACATGGTTCAATTCCCGATAGTCAATACAAAGTCGCATACTCCCGTCTTTTCTTCTTTACAAATAAAACAGAGCACCCCAAGGAGATGTACTAGACGAATGAAACCAATGTCCAACAATTCCTCAGAGTTGGACCTTTAACTCCTCAAGTTCAATAGGAGCCATTCGATATGGGGTTTTAGAAATGGGCTTTGTACCAGTTCAAGATCAATAAAGAATTCAACTTCACGCTCGGGGTAGACCGGGAAGTTCTTCTAGAAATACGTCAGAAAGTCAATAACAACAGAATATTATTCAAATTTGACGTGTCTTTATTCAAATCCATAACATGGGCTAAGAAAGCTTGACATCCGCTTTTTCAATAAACGAATAGCTTTATGATTAGATATGACAAGTGATTGATTTTAATGGTTTAGTTGCTTGAATTGCATAACAGTTGGTTAGGAATATGAAAACTAACAACCTTATTTAAAACAATCAATTTTGCAAAATGATGAGTAGTTAACCAATCAATCCCTAAAATCACATCAAAAGCAAGTATCTTTAAAGAGATAAGGTCAATGTGTAAGGTAATGGTGCCAACTTGAATCAAACAAGATTTATAAACAAAGTGGATGTGATGAAAGTTTCTCCTAACTGAGTTTCCACAGATAGGTCAAAGTCTAATTTCTCCTGAGTCAAGTTTAAACGCTGAGCAATGCATGCAGAGAGATAAATGAATGGGTAGCACCCCAGATCAAGTAAGGTATAAACTTCGCAAGAATTTATAAATAGCTTACCCATGATCACCTCGCTTGGGTTCCTCGATTATGACCACATACAACAAATGCTCTTCCTTAATCGCTGACTTTGACTTTTTCGGGGGGATTTTGAGTCACCGCCCCTCACGAACTAGGTTTCACATCGCATAATCTCGTTTATATGTCCTTCCTTTCCACAATTATAGCATACCTTGAACTGTTAGGGCGCTAGGACCGATATGTCCTCTTTTCCGTGATTTGTAGTAGATATATGACCGGTGGTCGTTCTCCTCCTTAGAACCAGCTTGTCATTAAGATCGCTCATCTTCACATGGTCGTTGTTAAATCTCCTCTTTTAAAATCTCCTCCCGACTCGCTTTCTTCTATTTTCATGGCCATGATTACCACCAGAGTGGTTACCATTTTGTCCATCCGCTTTTCTCCGCAGTTATCATTATTCGTTGATCGCTATCTCCGATACGATCCTCGGTTGTGGTCCCTCGTTGACCGTACTCATTATCTCGCCTAATAATTGAGCCCTGCTTATAACATCCGAATAAAGAGAAAATTTATGAGAAATGAGATATCGACGATGCCGGTTTCAAACCTCTAAGAAACATCCGCCATAACGCTCCTCATTCTCCACCAAATGAGGTGCAAACTCGATAACTCGCAAACTTTGCCTCGCATCGAGACACCGCCATGTTGTTTTTTGCTCTAATCTGATGAACTCCACTTCCTTCATACGATTTAACACTTTCGTGAAAGTATTTGTCATTAAATAGTCTTCAAACGCCTCCCAAGACATGCCGAAAGCGCATGGATGGGTACGCCTCACGACTCCCACCAAGAGTCGCCTTCGCCATTTTAACATAAAGGTGGCGAATGGAACCTTCGTTCTCCGCATCCCAAGACATCGAATATCTTGGTAATTTGTTTGACCCATGTTTCCGCCCATGATCGGATCCGCTTTCCTTAAATTTCGTGGTCCCAACTCTTTGAACGCTTTGGTTGTGACAACCCGTGAATTGCTATCATTTCCTCCCCAGATTTTGAACACGAAGTTTCCTCATTCGATTTTTGCATGAATCGCAAAAAACTTCTAAACATCCCTCGCTCATCATCTCGCTTCAATGGTGTTGTTCAGCGGGAGGAACATTGCCATTTGTTGCACGCTTTTCCTCGTTGGTGAGTACAGCATCTCCACGGCCTCATTTCCATTGTTAATATTCTCAACGACATTCTCAAACATCATCATAAAACAAGGGTTAATTAAGGAAATCAATATATCACATAATATCCCTATATACTCGACTAACTAACAAATAAGCTTAGTAGGACACACTAGCCAAGGATTTACTCGCTTTCTCCCTCCTAGTTCTATTCCCGATCTCCGCCAGAGATCATATCCCTAAGCTCGATACTAACCGTGACGCCCCAAAATAGGTATACATCACCTATTCGAGTTGTCAATACATGGTGCATGTAAACAACTACAACTTTATTATTACAATGAAGTAAAACTGTGAGTTTGAATACAAATATTATCTTCTAGACAATATCTATACTCAAATAAATCCTCATCACATTTATTGATACATTATTTTACAAAAATGGTGAGGACTACTAAACAATCCTTTCTAAAACCTTCATTCCATACCCCGGACTGCACTCGCTTATATTCTCGCCTCCCGAGAAAAATGGAACAAAAGGAAAAGGTGAGCTCAACTAGCTCAAGAAAGAATATTATGACTAAGATAATATACAACAAATTATCGTTAGTCTTCAACAGGAAAAATCTAATAGAATACAATAGACAACAAATTTTAAATCAATATTCGCAATGAAATAATAATTCATTAGAAGAGTTAAGTAGAGAGAATGCAAACTACTATCTTCTATGTATGAATTTAAAAGTTCATCGCTCATCTTTTATCCCCGTAACATCAATCAATATACATCCGAATCAAATATTCATCTTTCACACTACAAAAGCCAAAGATATTCATCACCTGGTCATGTTCATTTAAACACTGCTCATCTTTGCACTACGGCCAAAGATATTCTTCAGAAATCATTCATCTTTGCACCACAGCCAAAGATATTCTTAAGAAATCATTCATCTTTGCACCATGTGCCAAAGATATTCCATAATATCATCATTTA
This sequence comes from Panax quinquefolius, assembly GCA_020205615.1. Classification (NCBI taxonomy): domain Eukaryota; kingdom Viridiplantae; phylum Streptophyta; class Magnoliopsida; order Apiales; family Araliaceae; genus Panax; species Panax quinquefolius. The sequence goes on along the minus strand of CM035152.1, from coordinate 101,413,177 downwards.
AGACCGAGGATGATGAAAAATATTTTTTTTAAAGAAACGAATCCGGTGAAACAAAATGACAAGGATTAAGGATTAAGGATTCGTACTTGGTTTTATCCACGTCCAAAAATACCTCAAAAATAATCATAGTGGTGTAAAATTCAAGAATGGTCAAAAAACATGGATACAATCAAAGTTAGTATCCGTAATAGATATTTTGATTTAAAAGAAGAAATTTTATTTTTCTATGAATAAGTCAATTACAGATACGTGAATAGTGCCATAGTCAGATACGTGAATAGTAATTCCGACACCAAAAGATAGAAATTCCACAAAAACATCTTCACACTTCATGAATAGTACTCGTGAATAAGAATCGTGAATAGTAACTCATGAATAAGAACTCGTGAATAAGAACTCATGAATAGTAACCCCACATGAAAAATTCCAAATTTGATAAAAGTTCCAACCAATATTTCAAAGATAATGATATTGAAGAAATAATATCATTTGAGAAGAAAATAACATCCCTTACCTCGAAAAGATCATCATTTTAAATTTAAACACCAGGATATAAGCTATGACTTGGACTTGCAATCGATATAGCAATACTCAAAGTATACTCAAAATACTCACAAGAATACGCCGATAATATAGAGAGAGAAAACTTCAGTTTCGGTGTGATTTTCAATTCTAACCTAAGCACCTATTTATAGGAAAATGCTTAGAACACCAAAGTTAGAAAATTTAATAAAATATATTATTATTAATAAATTTCCTACGCCTCTTTGGAAATCAGATCCCAACATTTCCCACATGCCAACCTTCTAGAAAGAAATGATAAAAACGTTTTTCATAAAATAAATAATTAAAACTTACAAAAATCAATTATTTTGAGCTTCTAACTTCAATAATTCATAATAAATAGCCCTTTCATCAGAAAATTCGAATCTCGCGAGTTTTTATAGGAAATTCAATTTCTACAACTTTGCAGAAGAAAGTTTTTCCAAATTCCAAACAGAAGTTGACCGAAATCCACAAACGGGCGATTTTCTGTTTATAATCAAATTTCAAATAATAAATGGGGTCCACCGACATGTTTAACATGTTTTAAACATTTATTGCAACAAAATACTCTTCCTCCTCAGATACTCATATATCCCACATTCGTTGTAAAAATATCACCGTTAATATATTATTAAAATAATATATTTAAATGAATTATTTTATCGTAAAAAGATAAAATATTAATTTTCAACAATTGTCATTTTAAAAATTTTCTCCATCTATATCCACATAAAATCAATATTTTCCTCATCATATAAATCAATAATTAATTATTCACAAATAATATTACGTAATCACAATATTGACAACCTGTGCAGGTTCCTAAGAAAGAGGGGCTTTCCAATAAGAATTTCTTCTTCATCAAGCGTAATTAGGTGACCAAACCTCTCCTTAGATGTAACTTTCTAGACATTGCCAATAATGTTATCTAATAATATTATTCAGATAATATGAATTATTGCTTCGATAATGAAAAATACCGTAATAACAATTATGAAACAACAAAGAATATAAAATATCAACGCAAAGAATTATTAACTCAATAAAATATCGAGCAAAGAATTATCGTAACCATTATTGAGTAGTGCCTTCACGTAAGAATCAATAATTGGTGCAATACTGCAAAGCTACTTCTGCTCAACAACGCAGCGTATTAGTGTGTTTTAACCACCGGGTATTCCAACAAAGATAATTGTGAATAACTACGCCCGTTATTTAAAAACAACTTATATTTGTCGTTTTCTTCATCCAATCGCGAATTTAATATTAATCAAATCCACTTTCGCTTATTCTTATCTCAAATTTTGCATCATCATCAACTATCCACATAATACGAATATCTTACTAAAATCAACAACGGAAATACTAGAATAATTTACATTGATATAATATAATATATTCATATCCCCAAGGTACCAGAACTATTACTACGACAATTCAAAAGGATTAACTTAAACATAACTTAATCATTCTTGAATACATCATAACAAGCATAACAATAATAATAATAATAGTCTTAATAAAGGACTAGTTCTTGAATTCATAACAAGCCTCGCTTCTAGTCTTAAGGACTGTTATTCGTCGCCTTCGTCTTTCCCTTGTCCTCGTCTCAAGTACCGCTCGCTTTTAATCTGTAATGTTTTAGGAAGCAAGAATGAGCAACGAAGTTTGCCCAAAGAAGTAATATAGCCGTAAGAACAAGCAGCTTATAGCATTTAAACCTTTCAAGGGTATAATAATAATTGGTAGTTCAAGGATATCAAGAAATATCAAGAGTATTCAATAGTGTCGCTATAGATCAAGGATATCAACAAAATTTTAGGATTTATTCATTTCGAGGTTCAACATGAATGAGTATCGAAAATACTAATGACTAAGAACTCTTACTAGAATTAACAAAGATTACAATCGTAATCCAATGTAAACGAGTACAACAGTGATCACTTAAAGTACCCTAATGCTATGCATAACATTTAATCATACTACGTATGCACGCGCTGCCCTCGACAATATATAATTTCCCTTCAATGAGGGTTGTTCATCTCAAAGAGATTTATTTATAGTCCGCATCAAGTCAATTGGTTTCGATAGCATAATAATAGTCTAGTTAATCAAAGGCTTAGATAATTTTTATCATGCATTTAAGAACAATAAATCCAATGTTTGCAACAACATCAAGGTATATAAATGATTTTCTAATAGAAACAGATATTTGCTTGAGACGACAATTCAATGTATACAAAGTGTAAGAAGTAAGGAACTTGCAACACACAATAATAATAGTGTTCTGACATTTGCTCAATGTAAATTTGAGTGAGGTTAGTGGAACTCGCTTTTTAGCGCTGATTACTACTTGTAGCTTAAAATCACCTCAATGAACTATGTTTGTCCTATTTATGTAAGTATAGGTATTCATTAGCCAAACACACTTGATTTATATATATAAACAACATGTATACATAATAACATTTTTTTCTTTCTATCTATGATACCGTCCGCACCCATCGTAACTCATAGTCGCACACCAACATGCTCATACTTTTGACCACCGCTAGTTTATTCATAATCTTTCTTCTTCGTAGTTCCAAGAGGTTCATTGCTTTAAGTAGACCATAACATCTATCAATCCAATCGACCCTTTTCTACGCATGTTTGCAGCATTAGATTTATTTTCCCGGTTAGTAAAATTTTCTACTTAGAACTCGCTCGTAATAATAGTTTATAAAGAAGATAGGAATATTATTAATCCATCCTTATATCAAGTTATGATGTCGTCTCCGAGTCCTGTGACATCTCGCCATGTCCAAGTCAAGACATATCGCCGCCATGTCCAAGCCTAAGACGTCCGCCATGTCCAAGATATTACGACTTGTCCGAAGACAACACGCTTTGTCCAAGACATTACGATTTGTCCAAGACAACACGCTTTGTCCCAAGACATCACGACTTGTCCAAGACAACACGCTTTGTCCAAGAAGACATCTCCAAGTCACTTCTTTCAGAGACTTTGCCACACTATTATTTCGACAAAGTCTAAGTTTGTTGGGTTAATTTCATTAAGACTTTACTATATGCATACAACCTAAGGGAATTTCTTAATACATGGTCTAACACGACCGAACCCATCACCGGTTCCTAAGTACGCAAAAAAGCACCCCATGGAGTTTCGTATAAAGTGAACATGCTCGCTTTTTGCAGAGTAGCCACAACTTGATTCCGCATAATTATTAACGATTCACGCATCTAAAGTAAACTTTCTAAACACCCTATATCATGCTAATTCATCATACTTGACCTATTAATTTAGGAAAACCGAGAATCAAACAAGACTCAAGTTAAGAACTAAGTAGAAATTATACCTTCTCGAGCTTTAACCTTGATATCTCACACATCGATTTGGTAATGCTTAAGAACTAAGAATTCTTTACTCTTTATTTCTCCAACACTCTTATCACTATAACAGATCGCCATGGTGGCTTGTATTTAAAGAGAAAAGCATGGACTAGACACTTGCTTTACCCAATGTTGGGATTCATGGTGCAATAGAAATGAACAATGGTTACTTAAGGAGTTGTTTAACCACTCCATACCAAACCCACTTAGCTAGCCCCGCATGCCCAGGATTAGCAAAGCTTGAAAGTTTCATGTAAAGAGAGTTTAGGCCATCGTTCCTTGTACTTGGTGACCCTTAATTGGGGACAAGAGAATAGATCTCTTATATGTACAAGGGGCTACTCATCCAGCCCATCGCCCCACGCCACATTTTATTAAACCAACACCTTGTACCATCGCTAACTATTATGTTGGGTTCCAATCGATTTTAAATAACCCAAGTTTATCGGGCTAACTCAAAAGTCCATCAATTAATTTATCGGGCTAGACTCCCAATTTATTATTTGGATTATAAACATGTAAATACTTAATTATTATGGCAAAGAAATTAATTAATTTAATTAATTTAATTCAATTGAAGTTACTCACCCATGCCATGTAAGCATTTATAAAATAAATAATCATGTGCTCTATTTATAAATATTAATATTAAATCATAAAAATTTACGGGTATTACATCCTCTCCCCTTATAAAAAATTTCGCCCTGAATTGATACAAGGTTACACAAAAAGATGGGGATAGTCTCTCCTCATCCTATCTTCTAATTCCCATGTGGCCTCCTCGACATCATCGTGGTTTCGCCAAACAACCTTTACGTAAGATATAACTTTGTTTTTAGCATTTGTTCTTTCTTATCTATTATCCGATCAGAATTTCTTCATATGCCGATTCTTTCTACTTGAATGGGCTCATAGGAAATCACGTGCTTATAGTCGACTTGTACGGACGTAGTACGGAAATGTGAAACACGTTCAGGATGTGTTCCATTCGGTGGCAAAGCAACTTTCAGATGCCACTTACCACTCGCTTCAATATCTCGAATGGCCCTATGAAACCCTGACTCAATTTTCCTTTCTTTCCTAATCGATCTTTCCTTCCAAGGAGATACCTTCAAAACACAAAACTACCGACTTCAAAGTCTCTGCTCGACGATGCAAGTTCAAGATACTTCTTTTTGGCGATCTTGAGTCGCTACCAATTTGCCCCTTATTGTTGCTACCACGCCTACCGCTCATCGGACTAATTTTCGTCCCAAAAGTCGTCGTTCTCCCGACTTCATCCCAACATAATGGTGTTCTACACTTTCTCCGTGAAAGAGCTTCATATGGCAAGATACCGATACTCGCATGATAGCTATTATTGTAAGTTTAATTCTACTAATGGTAAATGGTCGTCCCAATTTCCTCAAGTCCATCACGCAGTTTCTAAGCATGTCCTCCAACGCTTGTATGGTTCGCTCACTCGCCCCGCCATTGAGGGTGATAAGCAAGATTTAATCTCAATTGAGTTCCCATTCGCTCCTCGCAAACTTTTTCTGAATTTTGACGTGAAACGCGGATCTCGACGGAGACAATCGACACCCAGACTCCATGTCGCGATACGATTTCCTTTACATACAAATTTGCTAACCGGTTCAAATTGAATCAATCTTGATGGGTAGAAAATGAGTCGCCTTTGTTAGTCGGGTCCACAATAACCCAAATGGCATCATAACCCTTCAGGTAACCTAAGTCCAACCACTAAGTCCATCGTAATGTGCTCCCATTTCCATTCTCGAATTTCCAGCCATTGAAGTAGTCCACTTGGTCTCCGTGTTCGCTTTGACTCTTTTGACAAGTAAGACATCCGCTAACACATTCTCGCAACCTCTCTTTTCAATTTAGGCCACCAAAATGGTGTCAAGATCCCGTACATTTTTGTGCCTCCCGGATGTATGTGAATACGTCAGATTGTGTGCTTTGTAGATTTTCTCTCTCGCCTCGATTACAAATTGCACCCATACTCAACCTCAAACCTCAATATACCGCCCTTATCTACTTTGAACCTTTCTTCCTTATCTTCTACTATTCTCTTCTTTATCTTCTCGCATTCTTCATCTTTTTCTCAGGCTTCCTTTATTTTATCCAATAACGCTTGGGTGAGCTCTCATCATGAGTAATTTTCCTTCCGCTTTCTTTTGGTTCCTCCACCTCTATTTCCAACTTTTCCATTTCTCTTATTAATTCCTCTCGAGTTGTCAATTGAATAACTTCTCCCTTCTTTTTTCGCTTTCAAAGCGCTTGGCCATAACGTCGCTTTCCCGTGATAAAGAATTTTCACAACAGAATCCTTGATTAGTTCCAACCACCTTCTTTGTCGCATGTTCAACTCCTTCGTGTGTGAAGATATATTTTCGATTTGTGATCCGTGAGATATATATCTCACATTTTCTCCATACAAATAGTGCTCCAAATCTTCAATGCAAAGACTACCGCCGCTAACTCCAAGTCATGGGTAGGTATCATTTTTTGAAATCTTTCAACTGTCGTGGAGCATATATGCAATGATCGTGCCATGTCAGCATTAGCACACAACCAAGTCCTCTATGCGATGCATCACTATACACTACAAATCCTCCCGTATCATCCGTAATGATAATACAGCGCCTCACTCAACCTCCTCTTCAATTCTTGGAAACTCTCCTCGATTTGTCCGTCCATACTAACTTCTCTCGTCTTCCTCGTTAGATTGGTCACGGGTTGCTATCTTAGAAAAATTCGATAAATCTTCGATAAGACCCGCTAAACCTAAGAAACTCCTAACTTCGTCATGGCGCCTTCTACTGCTCCCAGCCATTTACCGCTTCCACCTTTTGCAGATCCACGGAAATTCCATTTTGATCTATCACATGTCCTAGAAATTGAACCCTTTCCATCCAAAATTCACATTTTGAAAATTTAGCGACATCTTTCCCTTCTCAATGCTTCCAATACCATCTCGTGTGTTCTACAGGTTTTCCTTCGCCTTTGAATAAATCAAAATGTCATCGATAAATACTACTACTTAACTTATCTAAGTATGGCCTGAAAACCTGGCTCATCAAGTCCATGAATGTCGCCGAGCATGGTTAACCCAAATGACATCACTAAAATTCAGAATGTCCGTAGCGAAGTTCAAACGCCATTTTTTTGTATGTCCTCCTCTCGCACTTTCAACCGATGATAACCGCTCTCAAATCTATCTTGAAAAACACTTTGCTCCCTTCAGCTTGATCGAAAAGGTCGTTTATCCTTGGCAATGGATATCTATTCTTAATTGTCACTTGCTCAACTCCCGATAATCGATATACAGTAGCCTCATCGATCCATCCTTTTTCTTTACAAACAACACCGGTGCTCCCCAAGGAGACACACTTGGCCAATAATGTAACCCTTATCTAGTAACTCTTGCAATTGAATCATCAATTCCTTCATTTCATCGGCGCCATACGATATGGGGCTTTCAAATCAAAAGGTTCCCTGCTAAGTCTATTATGAATTTGATTTTCTCCGTCGGAGGAAGACCAGCAGCTCGTCTCGAAACACGCTTGGAAATCTCTCACCACCGATATATCTTTCATTTCTATTCCCTTTGCCGAGTGTCCACTATATAGGCTAAATAACCTACACATCCTTTCCTTAACAATTTCTTAGCCTCAGATCATCGTAAGGCAACACGATTGCTGAGCGATTTAGCCTATCAGAAACACTACCTTAGACCGATTTGAGGTCCCAAGGTTCACACTCTTCTTTTGACAATCGATTATCGCAGCAAGTGGCTTTGACAACCAATCCATTCCTAATATCACATCAAACTCTCCCAGCTTTAATCTAATTAAGTCTACGCTTAGTTCGTGGACTCTAATGTTTGACAACAGCTTTTGTAAACAAACTCTATGGGAATTACTTCCTTATTCGCAATCTCTACGCTCAATGAATTTTCTAAATGTTCGTGGAGGTATGTTTAGTCGATTAGCAAATTCTTCGTATAATAAAGGAATAGTAGCACCTTAATCAAATAATATACATAGCATTTATATTATTGATTGGGAGAATACCGACACCACGCCCCTCGCAAGCCATCAAGATCTTGGATAGTCATGTTAAAGGTTCGGGCAATTGGCCATTGATGCGCTGGTCCGCCGATCATCGCCTTGTCGCCTCCTCCTTGTTGGCCGCTTCCTCCGCTGTCCCTCTTTGGGCAATCCTTGATTTGATGCTCATTGAGCCACACGCTAAACATCCTCGATCTTTTTCGCTTTTTGGGGGCGCTTGGGTGAAATGTGCCCTTTCGTCAGCAGCAGTAGCAGACGTCACGCGCCTTCCAAAGATTCCCTGATGGTTCTTCCCACATTTCGCAAGCTTCACTTCTTTTCTTAAACCCTCCTTGATAACTTTCTCGATCGGGTTGATGTTTGGTGGTGGTGTTGTTGTTGTTGTTGTTGTTGTTGTTGTTCATGTTATCCCATTTCCTCTTTCCCAGATAACTTCCACCATCGCTACTCCCTCCACGAAGTTTCTCCCCAACATTCTTGTTCTTCTTCTCCTTGTCAGATTGGCTCAATGCCTCGCTACCTCCCTCAAACAATTATCGCTTTCTCCAATAATGTGGCTTAACGAGTCGATTTGAAGGACCGACACCTTGTTGAACAACCAAGGTTTTAGTCCAAGTTCAAGGCCGAGATTTCCTTTCTTCAAAGGTCTACTGATGTGTCATGAATCGTATGAAGTTCATTGAACTTGGCCGCATATCGTGCCACTATCATCTCCCTTGTTTTAGTTCTAGAAACTTTACCTCCATCCTATTCTTCTTCATGCTTCTTAGAAGTAATTCTCAAGAACAAAGTCTTAAACCTTTCCTGTGTTATAGTCCCTTCTCCCGCCCTCTATTGATTTGCTTCCCACCAAAGAGTTTGCTTCACCCCTCATCATATATGTAGTAACACTTTTTTCGGTCTTCACCCACACGAGCAATGGCGAAGGCTTTTCCATTTCCTCGATCCACGTCATGCTTACAATAGATCAGAGTACCTATGAATTCGGAGGTCCTACACTCTTAAAGTCCTTGAAGTTTCATGGATCGAGCTACTTGGGGATTGGGTGTTACTTGTTCATTTCTTCCCTAAGAGCCTCCCCTAACAAATCTACAAGCCTCCTCGAATGGGATCTACTTGTCCTCTCTCATCATTAACCGAATTCTTCCTAAGGCAGCTTAATCTACGTCTGGGGCGGCATTTTCGCATCACAAAACTTCCATTTTATTATCTAATTATATTACTTAAATAATTCTCCATAAAAGGAATAAGATTTCGTAATACATTTCGTAACAAGATCATTTATATTCATATGCCAAATTGTTACATTACATGTTTATCTCTAGCATACTTCTATAAACGATACAACTTATCCCCTAATATCACAAAAGATGGGGACAACCATTAACATACTACCCTCTAATATAACTCAAAAGTTTGGGGCTTACAACTATCTCACATTCTACATAAAAGACTAAATTTACAACAAATGATAATACACTACATAACTAACTACAACTAATAACTTTTAACGCCTAGACTTAATCTATCATTCCAGGCTTCCACAATGCTCGGGTACTCCTCCGAGTAATGTGCACCACCAAATCTCTGGCTTATGGTGTGTCGGGTCGTCCCGCCTCCGCACGGGTAGTGATTTACCCCATCAATCGGGCTCTCCATGGTCGCAAGCGACCGCATAGCCCATCCTATTCATCTTCCTCCTTTGCACCTCACTTCATCTTCTAGATCGTTAGCCCTATCATTCGCCCCTTCCCACTTCTCTTCTTCAAATGGATCCTATCCATTACCTCCATCCCTAATCGAGTACGGATAGCTTCCTTTCCGCCCCTCTCGCTCAACTCCCTCTCGCTTCCATCTCTTCCAACTTCCCCGCCAGCTTCTACATTCCTAGCCACCGCCCTGTGAAACAAAGCCCCATCCGATTCCCCTGTCTCCTTACGGTGAGCAATCTCTACCTCCATCTCCCGTGATCACTAACTTTCTCTCGTGGTCTTCGCCCTCGCCTTTTGGAATTTGGACTTCGTCCCCAAGCCTCACCTCTAACTCCTCAACTCGCACCCTAACTCTAAAATCTGCTCCTCATACTCCCCCAACATCCTATCCTCAAAAGTAGCCTCGCTTGAGTCCCCCATGGGCTCGCTCCACCATACGCCCTCCATAGCTCCTCCTCCGGATCGCACTCCTGCATGGCTCCATCTCCTCTTCCTCATCATCATCATTGATAGGACTATAGCTAATATAGCTCCGCTATCATCAATGGTGCCTCATATACCACATGTATGTCACGCGCTCCTCTTCTACCACACTGGCCTAGGTCCTCCCATGTCACCATCCTACAATCACCAACACAAGACAAAACAAACAACAACTCCATTAGAATGTTAAATAACATAAGTTCATCAGATAGAATGAAGTTATATTCTCAGAACACGCTAAGTCCATCTCTATGAAAACTCTATACGAAGTTTCATCCCTTTCTATCTTCCAAGTTCTCCTAAGTTATAATCTAAGGGCTCTCGCCCTAAGGTTTATAACTACGGCTTTGATACCAACCCCGTGACGCCCCCAAAAAAATTTGGACACCCATATCTCGAATTCTATGCATCACGCATAACCATTTAATATCTTACTAAAATCAACAACTGAAAATACTAGAATAATTTACATTGATATAATATAAATATTTGCGTCCCAAGGTACCAGAACCATTACTACGATAATTCAAAGTTGATTAACTTAAACATAACTTAATCATTCTTGAATACATCATAACAAGCATAACAATAATAATAATACTTCTAGTCTTAAGGACTAAGTTATTCGTCGCTTTTGCCTTTCCCTTGTCCTCGCCCTCAAGTACCGCTTTGCTTCGCTTTTAAACTGTAATGTTTTAGGAAGCAAGAATGAGCAACGAGTTTGCCCAAAGAAGTAATATAGCCGTAAGAACAAGCAGTTATAGCATTTAAACCTTTCAAGGGTATAATAATAATTGGTAGTTCAAGGATATCAAGAAATATCAAGAGTATTCAATAGGTGTCGCTATAGATCAAGGATATCAACAAAATTTCGTGGATTTATTCATTTCGAGGTTCAACATGAATGAGTATCGAGCAAATACTAATGACTAAGAACTCTTACTAGAATTAATAAGATTACATCGTAATCCAATGTAAACGAAAGTACAACAGTGATCAACTTAAAGTACCTAATACGTTATGCATAACATTTAATCATATACTATATATGCACGCTTCGGCCCCCTCGACAATATATAATTTCCCTTCAATGAGGGTTGTTCATCTCAAGAGATTTATTTATTCCGCACTCAAGTCAATTGGTTTGGATAGCATAATAATAGTCTAGTTTAATCAAAGGCTTAGATAATTTTTATCATGCATTTAAGAACAATAAATCCAATGTTTGCAACAACGCCAAGGTATATAAATGATTTTCTAATAGAAATGTATATTTGCTTGAGACGACAATTCGAATGTATACAAAGTAAGAAGTAAGGAACTTGCAACACAATAATAATAGTGTCTTGACACTTGCTCAATGTAAATTTGAGTGAGGTTGGGAACTCGCTTTAGCGCTGATTACTACTTGTAGCTTAAAATCACCTCAATGAACTATGTTTGTCCTATTTATGTAAGTATAGGTATTCATTAGCCAAACACACTTGATTTATATATATAAACAACATGTACACATAACACATTTTTCTTTTCTATCTATGATATACCGCCGCACCCATCGTAACTCATAGTTGCACACTAACATGCTCATACTTTTGACCACCGCTAGTTTATTCATAATCTTTCTTCTTCGTAGTTCCAAGAGGTTCATTGCTTTAAGTAGACCATAACATCTATCAATTCCACCGAATTCTTTTCTACGCATGTTTGTAGCATTAGATTTATTTTTCCCGGTTAGTAAAATTTTCTACTTAGAACTCGCTCTTCGTAATAATAGTTTATAGTAAAGATAGAATATTATTAATCCATCCTTATATCAAGTTATGATGTCGTCTCCGAGTCCCAGACATCTCGCCATGTCCAAGTCAAGACATCCGCCATGTCCAAGCTTCCAAGACGCCGGCCATGTCCAAGATATTACGCTTTGTGTCCAAGAAGACTTGTCCAAGACACGCTTTGTCCAAGACATTACGACTTTGTTCAAGACAACACGCTTTGTCCAAGACATCACGATTTGTCCGAAGACAACACGCTATCCAAGACATCTCCAAGTCGCTCTTTCAGAGAGACTTTGCCCACACTATTTCGACAAAGTCTAAGTTTGTGGGTTAATTTCATTAAGACTTTTTACTATATGCATACAACCTAAGGGAATTTCTTAATACATGGTCTAACACGACCAACCCATCACCGGTTTCTTGGCACGTGCAGTAAATTGCACCCCATGGAGTTCGTAGCAATGAACATGCTCGCTTTTGAAGAGTAGCCACAACTTGATTCCGCATAATTATTAACGATTCACGCACGAAAGTAAACTTTCTAAACACCCTATATCATGCTAATTCATCATACTTGACCTATTAATTTAGGAAAACCGAGAATCAAACAAGACTCAAGTTAAGAACGAAGTAGAAATTATACCTTCTCGAGCTTTAACCTTGATATCTCACACATAATCGATTTGGTAATGCTTAGCAACTAAGAATTCTTTACTCAGATTTCTCCAACACTCTTATCACTATAACAGACTGCCATGGTGGCTTGTATTTAAAGAGAAAAGCATGGACTAGACACTTGCTTTACCCAATGTTGGGATTCATGGTGCAATAGAAATGAACAATGGTTACTTAAGGAGTTGTTTAACCACTCCATACCAGCCACTTAGCTAGCCCTGCATGCCTAGGATTAGCAAATTTTGAAAGTTTCATGTAAAGAGAGTTTAGGCTACTGTTCCTTGTACTTGGTGACCCTTAATTTGGGACAAGAGAATAGATCTCTTACATATAAGGGCTAGCTACATTTCAGCCCATCGCCCCACGCCACATTTTATTAAACCAACACCTTGTACCATCGCTAACTATTATGTTGGGTTCCGAATCGATTTTAAATAACCCAAGTTTATCGGGCTAACTCAAAAGTCCATCAATTAATTTATCGGGCTAGACTCCCAATTTATTATTTGGATTATAAACATGTAAATACTTAATTATTATGCAAGCAATTTAATTAATTTAATTCAATTGAAGTTACTCACCTCATGCCATGTAAGCATTTATAAAATAAATAATCATGTGCTCTATTTATAAATATTAATATTAAATCATAAAATTTACTAGTATTACTATAATATAATTATAGCTTGAAGACTATGGGCATTGTCCCTCTTCCCGACTTTATACAACCTCTAATCCATGTCATCAAGTTATGCATCGATTGAGCCTCGGATGCTCTGATTGAAGTTCGCAAGTTCGAGCGGACATTACTGATGCATGAGTGCACGTATTTTGAGACAACCGGATTCATGAAACCCCAGGCGGCCAAGAAGGCTTATGAGAAGTATATAGCAGTATCATGGCCATATTATATATATATTGAATATAGCCATTTTACATTCAATTTGCTCTCGCATACTTGCATATCGAGTATTTCCTCATTTTAAACATCTGTTAGCTCACATATAACTATATTTTTATCCCGGTGGGAGATAAGTGTTTATCTATATAGAGTCATGTAGCTTCACATTTCAATCGTAAGCCTTCTCACACTCTATAAAGCCTTCCTTTCATATTTGCACACACTATTATACACATCGAGACTTCAAAAGCATATGCGGTTGGATTCAGATATATATACTTATATATATGTATATATTTTATATTTAACATTATCGAGTTATGCATCGATTGAGCCTTGACTTATATGTCTCGAGCGTTGATTTACTTATATATATATATATATATATATATATATATTTACTTTTCACAGCCTCGAAGTTTACTTCATGGCCTTTACCGCCCATCTCACTGGAGTTTACTTACGTGGCGGTTGATTGTTTTTACTATTTTATTTACATTTTCGTCCCCGCACGGAGTTTACTTCATGGCGGTTGATCGTGATTTTGCTTTATTTACTTTTCCGATCCCCCGTGGTGGTTGATCATGTCCATATATATATATATATTTATCGCTTTTATATATTTATATTTATGATCCCCATGGAGTTGCTTCGTGGTGGTTGATCATGTCTATATATATATATATTCTGACTTTTTTATATATATAATCGCCATCGCTTTCCATACAACTGTAGTATCATGTGAGTCTAGGAATCATATGATCACAGATTCAATCTCCTGAATCTAGATTCTGCCTCGTGATGGAAATTTTCAAATTGTATGGACTTGTACAATATTTCTGATGGTCTCAATTTCCTTAGATGGTTGTCATGCCCATGAGGAGTTCAAGATCACAGATATTATTTTCTCAAGATGCCTCGATCTCGAAAATAAAAGCAAACAAGCCGAACATTTTAATAATAAAATAGAAGTATGAAAAGGTCTCAATTCCTATTGAGCACATGGTTTGAAAAACCTCTTTTTATAAAACTTCATTGCTATACCTGGTTAAAACTGAATTTTTCTATAAATTCAAACCCTGTGTATATAGGCGCGAACGAGGCCTCGCACTACTTTCAAATAATTGCATATTGATCCAACAACAACAACAACACACACACACACACACATATTCATATAACAGTTTCTTTGAAAAGTAAGGTACACCGCAGAACACGGATGTCTAAAAGTGCCTAACACCTTCCTCCGCATAATCAAGCCCCGAACCCAAATGAATCTCGGTTTCACAAACCCGTTTAGAATGTCACATCACATCAGTCGAATGCAAGAAACCTTTTTTCATTTGCGTTAGTGCAACCATTAAATATACCAATGGCGACTCTTAAAGTCAAATCGTCGACATTACACATGTCAGACCTTTTTCACTTGTTTTTTCAAACAAATCTCACATTAACATGAGAACACCAAAGAACAAGTAACGAAAAGGGACAAATAAAAATCTCGACGTCGACAATGTTGTAGGGTATGTTTGGATATAATAAAGTATATATATGGAAATAGGTGAATGATCAACAAAGAATCTACCACTTCTAATAAAGGGAGAGAATGTCCTATGTGATTCAATAAAGTGACAACTTGGAAATCACTAGCCAAGGTTGAATGAAAATTAGAAAGGAATTTCTAATTTACATTAACTATAGTTATGCATTTTAGAATCGAAATACATATAATCAAATAAATAAAACTTGACAGTAACTCCATGTTATATATTTGATTGAGACATTGTATGGTAGAATGATTGAATTGTACAGTAACTATTCACATAATAGGTTCTTTGTATTCTTTGTAATAATCTTTATGATTAACGTTGAATTTATATTATCCGGATAGTCATGATACATTATTTATAAGGTGTCACTAATGATGTAGAATAAATATTATTTATTTATGTTTGAATTAAATGAGTTTAATTCATTAGAAATGATATTAGAATGGTTCTAATTTATTTATTCTACTACTAGCTTAATATTGAACCTGTAGAGGGTCACACCACAAATAGAAAAAATATAATTTTAGATGTGATTGGCTTAATAATAATAATTAAGTGTATTTAATTTATTAGTGGAATAAATTAAATAGTTTAAGATTTATAATTAAGTATTTGGAGAAATACTAATATTATAAATTAATAAGATTAATCATCTTATTATTATTATTATTATTATTATTATTATTATTATTATTATTATTATTATTATTATTATTATTATTATTATTATTACTACTACTACTACTACTATTATTAACCAGGCTAAATAATAATAATATGGCATTTGGAGAAATACTAATATTTATATGTGATTATTTGGAGAAATACTAGTTTATAAATAAATAAGAGTATTATTATTATTATTATTATTATTATTATTATTATTATTTTATTTAGTTCCTAATTAGATTGGAAATTAAATTAAAAGCCTAACTTCTAAAAGGTTTTAGGATTATGGTTAGTTTATAAATAAAAGGGGGATAGAATAATGTAACTTTTGTAACTTGCATCTCTCTTGTAAGTATTCTCAAAATATCAAGGAGTTAGGATAAAGAGAATTACACTAGTACAATAATGACATTTGGACACAGTTGAGAAAAATTAAAGGGACACGGTGGCAGCAAAACCCGTGACAAAAAAATTTCTTTAAGGGTAATGGTCATGGAATTAGGTAGTCACATTTAGGTACGGTGATTCATCGGGACTAATATCGTTATGTAATTATTTGGTCACGGTGGTTTGTAGTTAACGTGACTATTTTTATTTATGAATTTAGATACGGTTTGCTCACCGAGACTATTGGATTATTGTCACAGGAAAAGTTTGTGTCATGACTAATTTTGTATATTTTTTGAGACACGATGTTCTATGTTCATTAGACCGTAATTTATACACGATAGTGCACCCGTATCTTAATTTGTTTATAACTCATTTAGATACGAATTAGGGCACCCGTGTTTTAATATAACCTAATTTTGTATACGATTCCTCGAAAGTTTTTTAGAT
Organism: Panax quinquefolius; assembly: GCA_020205615.1. Classification (NCBI taxonomy): domain Eukaryota; kingdom Viridiplantae; phylum Streptophyta; class Magnoliopsida; order Apiales; family Araliaceae; genus Panax; species Panax quinquefolius. Next base: position 101,396,560 of record CM035152.1, on the reverse strand, counting down.
TATTATTAACGAATTCCTCTCTATTTTTCTCTTCGTTTTGGGAAAATATTTTCTAAGTTATTGTTGTACGAGTGAGGAACTCAGCCATTAATGATCCAGGTAATCCTCTTTTTATATTTTTTGTTCTTGTATCTTATTTCACAAAGCCAACGTGTAGAACAGATAATAGAATTATTATTTTTCTGGCATTATCAATACATTTCCAAAAAAAAAATTAGTACTATTTCTCGGGTATGGTAACGAGTACAGGACGCCAAGCACTTCTTCCTAGTAATCGCTGTCGGAACCCTTTAGATTCTGCCTTCTCTTCTAACGGCGACGAGGATACAAACAAATCTTTGAGCTTGCTCCTTACGCCGACCAATTCCTTCCCCTTCTCCGGAGAATTACCCCGCCGATCCGTGGAGTCGTCACGGGGAGGAAGTCTCCTGCGACTTCCGGTTCCGGTGCTGCGGCTGAGAAACATCCGGAGCGTCTTACGGCGGTGTAGGTGAATGACAGGGCTTACAGTTGGGCTCCGTGTTGGGCTTCCCGCTATGGCGCACTGAGTGGCTAATAACTTAAATTTCTGGAGGGTCGCCATTGTCGATCTAAAGAAAACTGGTCCTATGAAATTCAATTCAATTAACGAGATCTGAATTTCCTATGGGGTGTGTTTGGGTTTTTTGCCATTTAGATTCTTTGTTTCTTCTGTACTCTTGAGAAATGGAGAGAGAAATAGAGTAGGGGAGGTGTAGCGTTAATTAATTGACGATGGTAATGGATGGGGATGGGGATGGGAATACATTACGGACGGCTTCGCTCTTCTCTCCTCCTCCAACCATTCAAGAAAATTAAGGAGGTTTGAAGTGTGCACATCAGTTCAGGAAGTAGAAATAGAAGAAAAAGAAGAGGAAACCCAGCAACAAGATCAAAGGAGAAAGCTTTGTATCCTCAATTTGCTCTTGTCTTTCACTGTTGCTCATATCAAGAACCTCTTTAGCGAATGTGGAGCTGTCATAGATGTCGAGGTTCTCGACCCTCTAACTCTAAACATTATCTCACATACTTGAACAAATGAACTCAGTTATGTAATATTGGTGATTTTGACGAATATTGGTTTTTTTGATTGAAAATTTTAGATTATCAAGCAGAAAAGTGGGAAGAGTAGAGGCTACACATTCGTCACGATGGCTTCTAGGGAAGAGGCTCACTCCATTGTCAAAAAATTTGACCCTCATGTGAGTTGGTTGTTCTTAAGATTACATTGACTGGGTTGATTTTTTTATTTAGTGTATTTATGTATGTGAATTGTTGTTTTGGGTGATTTTTTTTAGTTGCTTTTGTCATACAATTAGTTTAAACTGTATAATCCACTAAATTTATACAAAGTTACCTATTTCTTGTATATGAAAATCCATTGAATTTGCAGAGTCTTGCCTATTATAACTAATTATAAATGGAATTACTCCATCTGTTCCAAAATTATTCAAAATTATTTTGAAGACTTAAAAAGTATTTATAATTATTTTGAATAATTATTCAAATTATCCGAGAAAAATTATTTAATTTTAATGAATTAAAATTAGCTGGCTGCCACCGTGGGCCTTTCTTGTAGTTTTGTATTGGGATTTTCTGCCCTGTTTTTTGCGGTGAGCGTGAGGAATGTTTGGGTTGGTATATTCACAGAAGATAAAGAGATCATAGCATTGACATCACTTATTTTGCCGATAATTGGGCTTTGTGAGCTTGGAAACTGCCCATAAACAACAGGTTGTGGGGTGTTGAGAGGAACAGCTAGGCCTAAAGTCGGAGCAAATATTAACTTGGATTGCTTTTACTCAGTGGGAATGCTGGTGTCAGTTGGATTATGATTCTTCACCGGGCTTGCTTTCCAAGTACTGTGGTTGGGTCTATTGGCCACACAGGGCTCGTGTATGGTGACCATGTTGGTGGTTCTGGCTCGAACGGATTAGGAGGTTCAAGCCCAGAGAGCCAAAGAGCTGACTGCAGGAGCTATACTGGTGGTTGATGAGATTGAGGAAGAGAAGCCACTCAAAGCTGAAAATAAGGGAGATTCTTTATGTTAATTAGGTGACTTAGTTTAAACTAATCATTCACTAGTTTAATTCATTTTTTCCTAGTTCTGAAGCAGAGAGGGTGGACAGATCAAGGCTAGTTAATTCCCAAGGAATTTTTGCTGCTTCCTGTGAAACTCGAAATTTTACTCGAATAATTTTGAATATCTTGTAGAAGTGTTCCATATTAGTCAAATTTCCCTCTGTTCCAAATTTTCGAATAATTATTATATGGATAAGTTGCCATTATTAGAAATTTGCAAAGGTTTTTGCAGGGCAAGAGGGGTGTCAGGATTAAATTGCCCATTGGACTTGTAAATCTTGTAGAAGTGGCAGTTGAGGTAATTAGTCATTACTTATATGGATCTACTTGCGACTGTTGGCTCCAAATAGGGGTAGGAACTGGTACCTTGCTACCATATTACCCTAAACACTCTGTAACCCTTTTATGTATGTACAATCATGTCTATGCTATATATTGATATTTTATTAAGATATTACATCTTAATTTTTATTTTAATTATTTTTTTATTTAGAAAAGGAGACATTTAAGCATTTTTACTTGTTTAATCTGTATTGATTTTTGAAGAATGGTAGTCTTAAAAAGCTACGAATTGGCTAGATGTAGTTCAACACATAATGCACCTAAAACGACAGAGTGATGATGATCTCTTGCATTGATTCTGAATGTGAACCCAATTTTTTGACTATCTTATCTGGAGAAACTAACCTCCATTATAGAATTTATTTTTATGATGGTTAAATATTGATTTAACATTTGACTCTGATTATCTTTGATTTTTTGAACTTTGATACATAATGGTTTCTTATTGAGTATTGTTTGTATTCTTCGATAATTGGTGCAGGTGGGTTTCTGGTAGAAAAAGAAGATTGGGACAATTTTGTAAGATGAGATTGAGTGCTGAAAATAAGGTATATATCGATTTAAAGAAAGTGTGCATTCGATTGAATAAACTTTTATTTTCATTTAATTTAGTTAAACAACGCTAAATTCTTTTCCTCTAATTTTTTTGCAGGAGATATCTAGGATCGCTAGAGCACTGTGCTAAAAACATATACCCTCAGAATTACCAAATTTAAGAAGAGAGCTCTTCTTCTCCGAGAGATCTTTTCTTCCGAAGCTTCCAACTCTTCCAACTCACCGATTTTGATGTTCCAATTAATAATCAATTAAGAGTCATTAAGAAAGAATTTGTGTTAGATTGGATTAATCTTTGTGAATGATTTTAACTCCAAATCTAATAAAAATAAAAGACATCAATTTAGAAAAAATCACCCAACCGAGAAAGAAAGAGAGAACTAAAATTTGATAAACTAAAATTGTATTGACGCAAATTTAGCAGGCAAGCGAATGAGATTATAAAAGCGATGTCAATAAATAAGATTGTCATTTTACATCTTGAGCTCCTCCGAGAGCTTCCTTCGATGATTTTGATGTTCCAATTAATAATCAATTAAGAGTCATTAAGAAAGAATTTGTGTTAGATTGGATTAATCTTGTGAATGATTTTAACTCCAAATCTAATAAAAATAAAAGACATTCGATTTTCACTTTGGTTTTTGTAATATTTTAGTTGGGATTAGATTCTTCTTGAGATTTCAAGAAAAATCACCCAGAATAGAGCGAGGTGACATTTGGCCCGATTTAAAAGAAAGAGATAAGTTTCTACGATATCTTTAGTTAAATAAATCTTTAAGCTTTATTTTGTGTATTGAAACTTTAACTTGGGATGGGTGATTTTCTTCAATTAAATTCGTTAACAAAGAACTCTTCGTTAGAAAATTTTCATTGCAGATATTATATACAGGAATCAATATAAATGCAATGTTATAACTAAAACTCAATGGGTTAAAAAATGGAAGAAATTTAGGTCTGAAGAAATTAATATTACCTTCTACGATTGGTATGAAGCAAAGATCAATATAAATCAATGTTATAACTAAAACTAATGGGTTAAAAAAAGACAAAAATACTTAGAATCATCTTAATTTTGGTAAAAATACTTGAAAGAATGACCCATTTAAAATCTCCAATGGAATTAATGATGATAAAAAAAAATCATAGAAACGATTAAATTTTAGTAACCAATACCTAGCAATCTGTAGGAAAAGCAGTTAGGCGAGATTGAAGAAAAATTTGAAGAAAATATAATTAAAAACCAGAGAAAAAAATTGTTCAACCACTATTAAAACTACCGGAAAATAGAGAAAAATTAGGTTTACCTAATAAAGACGTTGATCTTACTATAGCCATTGATCGGTTATTTAAAAATTAAAAACAAAGACCGAGGCGAGGAAAACAAGCGGTATTATTGCTATTATCGATCGATTAACTCGATAATGAAAGTGAGAGTCGATCGATAGTCAATCACCTACTACCTCATCAAGATAAGATATTTATGAGCGGTTAAATAAGTTAACCGTCCATAATACTAGTATGACCGTAAATTGGTATTCTAGACCAACTCCTCCGGATCTACAATTTGAAAGAGAAATCTAGATAAACAATTTTCTCATTTGCGTCTAATAAAATTTATGAATGGAATATCGATTTTGATTTAGCAAACAAGAAATCCTCAATAAGTTAAATCACATGTCCATGGTGGCAAACAACTATCTAACTAAATTCAACACTCTAACTCAACCAGATATTGTTGAATTATTGGCTAGTGGATTTACAGGTATTCTCAGATCTTGGTGGGAAAAACATCTCACTGAAGATTCTAGATTATCTATAATCCATGCTGTTCAATTAGATGCTGAAGGCAACCCGATTTTTAATGAAACTATAGGAATAGGGCCACCTGATGGAGTAAATACTTTGATTTATACTATAATAAAACACTTCGTAGGAACCCCCAGTAACATCACTGAAAGAATTCACGATCAGCTAAGTAATCTCACTTGTCCCACTCTAAGTGACTTTAGATGGTACAAAGATGTTTTTACTTCTAGAGTTATGATGAGAAATGACAGTAATAAACCTTTCTGGAAAGAAAAATTTGTTAATGGTTTACCGTCCTTATTTGCTCATAAAGTTCGTGAAGAACTTAGTAAAAATTTAGGATATATTGATTATGATAATCTCACTTATGGTGACATAATCAGTTATATTCAAAAGATAGGATTAAAAATGTGCATTGATTTTAAGTTAGCCAAACAAGCTAGTAAAGACAAGAAGAAAGCTAAATATGAGCTCGGAACATTCTCATGAAAGCAATATGGGTTTACCTCCGTGGCTCCTTCAGATGAAAAACACAGCATAAACATATTGACTTTCACGTAAGTCATAGGCGTCACAAGAAAAGACACAGTCATCATAGAGATAAGAATCAAGATAATTATTATAATAAGCCCAAACCCATTAATAAAAAATGTAATAAAAGAACTAAAAATTTGATAAAAGTAAAATTGTGTGCCACAATTGTGGGCAAAAAGGTCATTATAAAAGTGAATGCAAAATAAAATGAAGTTGTCTCAATTAAATATTACTAATAAGATAATTGAATATATACTAGAGTTAATGAGAATAGAAAATGAAGTTAGTAATAATGAAGACTCTAACATTTCATATTCCTCCGATACTAACGGTGAAAATAATTCAGCAAGAGTAACCAAGCGAAGTCACCATCTGTCTTAATAATTGCAATGAAAATTGTTGCACTAAAAAGATTAATGTAATTAATAAGGATGATGAAAGAGTTCTTTGTTAATTGACTTAATTAGTAAAATCACCGATCCTAAGTTAAAAGCCCAATACACAAAGCAGGTTAAAAGATTTATTAACTAAAGATAATAGAAAAGCGATAAGTTTATTAAAGCTAAAGAGAAACCAATTTTTAGTCTTAATAAAACTTTGGAAAGATTTAAATCTCTAGTTAAAGAAGTCAGTCTTCCAGAATTAAATCAAGAAGTTAATAAATTAAAGAAAGAAATTGCTAATTTAAAAATAGAAGTCTTTATTCTAAGAAAAGATTTAGATAAAAGGCGATCTTCGGATCAATGATTCCTCATCCAAGATGATGAAAATCACGATGAACCGTAATCATCTGGTACTAAAGATATTTCGCACTTATTTATTCAAGGTCTTTCACTTAAAAGAATTAAAGACATCACCATTCGGAAATGGTATGTTTCTATTAACCTAGTTGTGGATAAAACTTTTCAATACGACTACTTTGCCTTGGTCGATCACAGTGCGGACTTAAATTGTATCCAAGAAGGTCTAATCCCAACTAAATATTACAAAAAACCGGTGAAAAATTAAATTGATTTAATGGTAGTCAAATGGAAATAAATTATAAATTACCTAAAGTACATATTTGTCAAGATAACATGTGTTTCAAAACATCTTTTGTTTTGATTCGCAATCTTCTGAGACAAAATTATTTTGGGTTTACCATTTATATACTTATTATACCCATTTACGACTAGTAATGAAGGATTAACTCAGTAAACATTTAGGAAAGAAAATAACATTTAAGTTTCTTATTAAACTAAAAGAAAGAGATTTAAAATACATTCAAGAAGAATCCATTTCCAAATCATTGAATTTAATAAGCGTAAATCTACACATTTGAATTTCTTGAAAAGAGGAAATCAAATATAAAAGAATTGAAGAACAACTTCAAAATGAAGAGATTCGGTTAAAAATTGAAGAATTAAAACCTACATGAAGAATAACCTTTGTTACGATTCCCCAATGCCTTTTGGCATAGAAAGAAACATATGGTTAGGCTTCCTTATGCTAAGGAATTCAAAGAACATTTAATTCCCACTAAGGCTAGAACTATTCGGATGAGTCATGAACAAATGGAGTTATGTAAAAAATGAAATCAATGATCTCCTCAATAAAGGGTTAATTAAACCCCAAGAAATCCCTTGGTCTTGCTCCCGCCTTTTATGTCAACAATGAGCGAGAAAAAAGAAAGAGGTGTACCTCGTTTAGTTATCAATTACAAACCATTGAACAAGGTCTTAGAATGGATTAGGTACCCCTTCCCAACAAAGACGACCTTATCAATAGGTTAAGTAATGCCACCATTTTCGATAAATTGACCTTAAATCCGGTGCTTTCGCAAATTGCCATTCATCTTGATGATCAAGACAAAATAAACATTCACCACTCCGTTTGGACATTATGAATGGAATGTTAGAGCATTTGGCCTAAAAATGCTCCAAGTGAATTTCAAAATATCCTCAATGACATATTAAACCCTTTGACCATTTTATCGTTGTTTATATCGACGACATTCTCGTTTACTCCAAGACTATTGAAGAACACGAAAATATTTAAAATCGTTCTTCACTACTATTAAAGTAAATGGTCTTGTTCTTTCTCCTTCCAAATCTTGACTGTTTTCAGTCCGAATAAGGTTTCTTGGTCTTAATATCTTGATGGACAAGTTCAAATTTATTGAACGAGCTATTCAATTCATTGACAAGTCCCGAGATAAGATAAACAATAAAACCCAACTGCAGAGATTTCTTGGCTCATTTGAATTATATAGCAAGTTCTACAAGAATCTCGGGAAGATTTGCAAACCTCTTTTTTTGATTTGCAAAATAATCCTCCACCACGGATGACATTCATACTTCGCAAATTCAACAAGTTAAAAATATGTCAAGACATTGCCACCGCCGCATTTCCAATGATTCAGCGTTCAAAATTGTTGAGACCGACGCCTCGGATATTGGATTCGGAGGCATTCTTAAACAAAAGTTAACATCCGTTTCCCCTGAACAAATTGTTCGGTTTCATTCCGGCGCATGGAATACTACACAATCAAAATATAGTACTATTAAAAAGAAATTCTTTTATTGGTATTATGTATTAATAAATTTCAAAATGACTTATTAAATCGAAATTTTCGGTTCGCATTGATCGCAAGTCACCAAATACATTTTAGTAAAGGATGTTGAAAATTTAGCCTCTAAGCATTCTTTCGCTAGATGGCAAGCTTTATTAAGCATTTTTGATTTCGATATTGAATACATTAAAGGCAAAAATAATTCTATTCCTGATTTTCTTACCAGAGAATTTATTCATACAGTCTTATCTGATTTCGTGAGTCTCGAGAGGTTCATCCTCCTCTCGTGGTCCGGGTCGCCCAAGTGGCCCAAGTAATCAACCAGGTACCTTAGTCCCTCACCCGATTACCCTCATCTATCGGTCAAACAAATTTTACATTCTTGGGACAATCCCCAAGCCTTACATAGATTCAAATTTCTAGTTAATAAAACCGAACCCATTGATCCATTCAAGAACTCCAAAGAAAGACCTCGTCTTGACTCCGAATACTCCTCTTACGAGCATGTGCTCAAATGGGAAAGTTATTTGTTTCATATTGAACCTTACATGAAGCGAAAAAATGATCCAGTTAAGCTTTACGCCTAATTTTTCCCTCTGGTTGGCATTTTCCTCCCCGCCGCTCCTTATAAGTCTCTTGTTTATTATAAGGACATTCTCCTCAAACCGAAGTCAAGTAAATATCAAACCAATTTATGCAAACAATGATAAATCAAAAGTTCTTTATCATTCTTTGTATATTAAACAATTCCTTGATTTACGATTGGGGGTAAAATCCTCCGATCTAATGGATCTCTCTAGTCATAGTAATCCCTTTTGCTTTTATGATTATATTGGCGCTTTGGTATAAGGTTCTCCTTCATCGTAACGAGTCCCATAGTCATTCTGGTTTATTCGGTTCGATCATAAATTCAAAAGTCCAATCCCTTATTGGTTCGTCCTCCGGTGGTATAGGTAATGGTTCTACTATGACCTCCTTCCCGAACCCCTTAAGGTCCAAGTCACCCATTTTGCTAATAATAGTAAACAGATTCAAAGAATGAGAACATTCCTCTCACTCTCCTCTTCATTAGTAAATACAAAGTTCCTCGGATCCTTAAATGGCAATACGGTATTTCTCCACCCCTCTGTTGCTAGTAATTGAAGATTATCTCTCGATCCACTCCTCGACTTTCCCGCTTTTTCTACATCAAGTGGTGGGATAAGTTCGGACGTTAATGTAATCATTGGTCGGGTTCAACAAGAATTTCTGTTGCCCCTATTCCGCCCAAATCAATTCCCGATCATTCAAAGCTAAGGATTCTAAAGCCATTCCTTTAGAACCCTCTTCCTCAAGTCGAAAAAGATTTCAAAAGAATCTAAGTCAAAACCAGATCCCTACAGATCCTCCTGCTCC